>CM048607.1:13941231-15240814 GCA_026413675.1 Populus pruinosa | reverse complement strand
TTTCTCAATATATATAACCAAACTGCTATTCATCCACTTATTTCGCATTCTATTTCGTAATCTACTCTTCACAATACGCATTGGAAAAAAAAAAAACTCTCTCCGCTATAGTAGTTGCAATTGGTAAAAGTGATAACAATTTTATAAGTATATATACCAACAAAAATATCAAAATCTTCTTTATTTTTACCATTTTCTCCACAAGACTAGCAATACTTTAAATAGTAGAGAACTCATAATCATTGTGTAAATCAATAATATAAGTATCAAGTTAGTCACCAAGTACTATAAGATCTACTATAAAGAATTCATTAAGATAAAATAAGAGTAAGATGAATAAGCTTTTCTTTATTGAAATTAGATGAAGAGTCATTTGGGTTTAAACATGTCATATAAAGAAGTAACTTTATACTTATTTTAGTGAAATGATAATTCAACTTATGAAGCTGCATGTCAATAATATTATTAAACAATTTTTAACAGAAATAGTATAGGTTTGTAATCCTTAAAGATTTTTGTCTTGAACACCCACGAAGCTAGTACTCATCATTCATATTTAGAATATCAATATCATGTTTGATGCAAAAAGATAACATTTCTTCCAATAAAGAATCTCAATCATTCTCTCTCAACATTTTGAATCGTTTCTTTGATGTTTTCAATAAACTCATAGCATTTTCTATGTCATGATCTTTTCTTTATAATGCTTGTGAGAAGTCATTTGTAACTGCTAGTATTCTTCTCAAACAATGAAGCATGAACACAAAATTAAATGATTGCATAATATCTATTAAAATGACTGTTTATGTTCACTATTCTAAGTTTATCTCATCCTTCCTTATATTCTCAAGCACATTAAGAACTGATGAAAACATCACAAGCAGACAAATAATTGTAATATCACCATACTTCTAAAAGATGTTTCTTAATCTGTCTACTATAAATTTCTTCATTTTCAAGTCCTTCAATAATTCTAGCATTATTTTCTCTAATCACCTCCAGCCTTTTACATGATGTCCTAACTATGTTTATAATGACATAAATGAAATTAAAGACATTTCCAACTTCATTATGCTTCTCTATAACGGCCACAAGAGTTAATTAAAGTCTGTGAGCAAAACAATGCATACAGTCATTTTATTGAGAATAAATGCTTTCAAGCCATTGAATTCACCTCACATGTTACTAGCTCCGTCATATACATACCCATGCAATTTTGATATGCTTAGCCCATGTTTATAAAACAAAACTTCAATAGCTGCCTTGAGTAAACTAGTAGTTGGACCTGACATATATTGAATGCCAAGAAAATATTCAATTATATGCTTATTGTTGTCTATATATCGTAGAATGATTGTCATTTGTTCCTAAATTAATATGTCACATGACTCATTAATTAAAATTAAAAATAATAAATTACATGGATATTTGATAATCACATTTTTAATCTTCTCTTCGGCAGCTTGAATAATATTTTTTGAATATCTAGAGAAGTTAATTTGTTATGTTTAGAAGCTTCATTAAAAATAACTCTTTTAATAGTTTCATTATTTATCGAAAGGAAACACAAAAATTCTAGATAATTTCATTGGTTGCTTGAATATTCATATTCATCACAGCCATGAAATGGAAGTCTTTGGTGTAACAAAAATAAACACATTTTATTGAAACATTCAATTAAGTTTAGTAATTATTTTGACTCTTTTTCATCTGCTCGAATAACAAAGTTATTATACTTTATTTTTTATTTATTAAATTCTCATATTTTATCTTAGCTGCATTGTGATTACTATTGCATTTTTAATATAAAGATCAAATCTTTCCTTCTTTTCCAATTTAAAAACCTATAATCCATAAAAGAATCAACACCTTCTTTTAACTTAAAAAGATAATTATACAAGCAAAAAGTAGCATATGTTGTATTCTAACTAAGTTGGGTATGCACCAAACCATGTTAGAATAAAGCAGCGTAATGTTGATATATTCCTAAATTATTTTTGGAAAAATCACAATGTGAAGGCTAACAAGAACCCTTTTATAGATATGCTCCTCGAATTACATCTTTAATATTTGCATGGTATTCATAAATTAGTCTTTTTAAACTAAGGTTAACAAAGAAAATATCTCGGTTGATTTCAATATGACCTTTTCTTATAAATTGATTGAGTTACATGATTAAATCTTTGAATGACTCTCCATTCTCAAAGGATTTATGCTTGAAATTATTGTTTAGTGACATCTTAATTAAATTAATAAATTTGCTATTTTATTTATCATTATTAGTGTCTACATAACAATTAACATAACTATGCAATTAAACTTCAAAGTATGTTAAGCAATTTTAAGTATGTACTCTTTTAATTAAACTTTAAATTCCTACTTTAGTTCATTATCACTCAAATCTATATAGTTCAAATAAGGGCATATACCAAAAGCTTCATATATGTTTCCACTAAGTTGGTTGTTATAAAGAAAAAGTCTTTTAAGCTAGAGCAATTTTTCAAGATTTTTGGGATAGCTCATTTGAAATAATTATCAACGGCAGAGAAATTTTGAAGTAACCCACCAACGCACACATCTTAAATGTCCAATAAATTTATTATAATATTTTTTTAACAAACTTAAATGTGTAAGATCGTTCAATTATAAAGGAATGGAGCCAATGATATCCTGAAGGTAAAGCTTAAATTCTCCTAATCTCCACTAAATATATTAGAATATATTAACTTAATATTATAATGCTTCTTAAATCCTTCAAGCCATTCGTCTGATTAAATAATTTTCACAAGCAACATACTCTATAAAATAAAATCAAGTGCTTATATATGTACCAAGTAAGACAACAAGGATTATGTAATCAGGTTCAAGAACAACAATATTTTTACTTTTAAGTTGTGACAAAAAATAAAGCCATGGTAATCACAAACCACTAAAGTAGCAATATAAAAGTCTCTTCGTATACTTCTAATTTATGCTTGATTAATTTTTATTTTGCCATAGAATAAAATCATCACATATCCCTTCACTTTCCTATATGTTAAATAAAAATAAAAGAAATATTTGAGATAACCAACTTATAATTCAAATGCCCATAGGCATTTTTCAATCGATTCAAGAACAAAAGTTATCACTTCACGGAGAGAGAAAGCAAACAAATGATAGCAGCATAACACATTAATATATTACCTTTTTCATTTTATATGACTTATGCTATTATATTAATATTTTAATATAAAAAGTATTTTGAAAAATAAAGTCAAGGGAGAAATTACACCTTTCTGCCCTAATATGGCTCCACCCTTATATCAGATGATTTATTAATGGGTTTCGGTCAACATAAAATTAATGTGTGCTCTTATTCTTTTAATTGCATTAGGAAGTTGGCTTGATAGATCTAGAGAAAAGTCCTCTAAAAAAAAAGCACATCTATTACTTTTTTAAAACTTTGCTACCAAATTTACAAATTTTAGCAAAAAAAAATATAATTTCATTTTCTTTTTATTTTTTATTTAAATTTGTCGGTCTAAATATGGATGACGTTGTATGATTCCAATATTAAAAACTCATCTTTCTTTTTTTATAAATATCAACCTCGCGACATTTTAAAAAGGAATTTTTAAATTTTTTTCTTAGATTTGATCTCTTGTTAGTAAAAACTCTCTCAAAATTCTCTCACACTACATAACTCCTAAATATTCATTGATATAGACATTAATCATTCATCTGACCTGCCACTCACTTGCACTTCCTAACATTGCCTTTTTTTTTTCCTCGCATCTATCTCTACTTACAAGTTGCATCTATTTTTTTGATTAGTGGACTATTAATTTTAAAGTTCCAACATTAACTCTAAATATTTTAATTAATTTATTGATCAGTCATTTGATTTATTGTTGTTATTGTTTACGGTTATACTATATAATTAAAGACAAAAACCTATATAATTCTCCACGTACACAAATTTGACTTGCATGGTCAAGGAATTCCCCCCTTAATTGCATTTCTAGTTTATTATAAATTTTGTAATTGGATCTTCATTTATATCTTTCTATTTCATGCATGAATAAATCTTTATATATTGATATAATGTTTGAAAATTATGCATACTAATGAAAAAAATAGTAAGTGATGGGCCATCACAATAAAGCATAAAAAAACAAAAAAAAATAGTTTATTGTCCCTTTAGATCTTAGCTTAAGTAAATATCTTGATTGTCTGCTAGAAAAACCATCTCGGTTTGAGCTTGGCTAAAATGGACAACTTGGCTGCCCATTATGGACAAATTGTTTTGAAAAATAGTATTTAGGCTTCAACTAAATCCCTAATTACTTTGGAACCAAGTCCTAATATAACTTAAACTTTTAAGGAGTTCACTAATGGTATATACAATAATGCAGTGTTACAATCTTAAATATATCAGTGAAGTGCCACTAATTATCCATTTTAAAAGCAATCATATTCTATAACATTTCTCACATGTTAATTCTTATACAAATCACCTGATTGATTTGCATCTTATAACATTTCTTACATGTTAATTCTTATACAAATCACCTGATTGATCTGCATCTTGATTAAAATAATATCTTTTTTATTAACCTAACATAGCCCACGTGATCATATTATTTTATTGGTATCATTTTATTGGTTATATATATAATCTTTTTATTCTCATTGATTAAAAAAGATATACAATGGAAAAGCAACTTCCTGACATTATTTATTTTACTCACCGAGGAAGCTACAATACTCCTCACCAAGTAAGCTATCTCATTCCTCATTAAATATTTATTATATGATATTGATAGCTTAGATATATCAATACCAAGGCTATTCATGTAAAAAATCATGAGAGAAAAAGGCTACACAACATATGACTAACATGGCATATACCTTCTTACACTCTTTGTATTTGCTATCTTTATAAATATTATTTTCCTCCTATAATGTACTCGATTAAGTATTGGAGAATTCTATATTCTGATACAAAACTTGTGTTTATAGGAGAACATGGAATGACTGAGTTTATACACTTTATCCTAGAAGCAGTCATGGAAAATCCAAATCCAATTTAAAGTGTTTATAACTTTATTAGTGGTGTTGTTAGTGTAAATATAAACAAATTATAGTTCATTCTTATTTCACAAATTACCTAGAAGTTCTTTCAATAAATAATTATTTAGAAACACCAAAATATGGGAGAGTAACCAATCTTTCTCCAAAAGTACACCAACTCTTCTAAATCTTTAACAAATCACTCATCAAATAAAAGTGTTCACTAAAATTGTTCTATCAATATGAGAACATCTTCCAATTGTGTCACTTCCTCAATAGGTGACACAACAACTAGCTCTAATACATGCACCTTTAAGTGTACATAGACAACCTAGTTTCCTAAAGGAATAGGTAAGATTGATGCATAGGAAAGCAAGCATGAGAAAACTTGTACTTTAACCCTTCAAAAGAGTTACTCTCATTATCACAATCGTTCTTAAACAAGACATGAATTTTAAAGATTAAAAGTAGAGCCTCAATAAGTTATATCCACATGAGTGGTTACTAGCATTAATCTCCTTTGAAATCTCATTCGTATAGTCCTTATATAAAAAGACCCCGATATAATATGAGATTTATATATAAAAAAACACCTTTTGAGAATGAATATCATACTTTTAAAGTGGAAGATTCTTCAATTTTTTATCAAGGGTTGCATACTCATCTTCTCAAGGATTATGTTTTCAAGAAAACAAATCTAGACAACTACAATGAAATTATAAACCCAACAGAACATATATAAAATATATGAAACATTTTATATCTTGCAAGATAAAATAATAATATTATAGGTAAAGTCTTTTCACGAACATTCTAAATATCCATGTAAGTGTTGTACTAAAACCTATGGTCTAGCTCATTCTTAACTCTGATGATCAATATGCAATTTTATCTCATGCTTCAGTAGAAGCATACCATATATAAATAGCATAATTGATCTCTTCTCTATCATATAACAAGAACATTAAAACACCATAGAATATCTTTAAATGTTGAATGAAAAAATTCTCAACATGAAAGTTATACTCGAACCATTACCAATAAAGTCCTAATTAGTGGAATTTGCAACTATTCTATGTAGAAATGACTATATACTTTTCTTAAACAAACTCTCTTTGAAGTGAAATAGATAATAAAAAAATCATATTTTAGTAGAAAAATGAGCATGATTGGATAAGGACAATCTCATTTCCAGCAACAGAGAACATAATCTCTCAAAAACCATTCCTCTCTTAGTAGCCTTATAGCATTCAAAAAGAACACGAAGGGATCCATCTATGAACAACCTATGTTCTTTAAACATATGACCACACTATTAAGGTATTGGCTTTCATTAAAGGAAAAGAATTTTTGTAATCTCTCCCCTATGAAGAATGACTCGAATGAGTAAAAAAACCAATAACATTATCAGAAAAAAAATAGAAATACCAAAAGAATATTTTCATTAGTAAATTACCGATGGATTATACTAATGAAAATATTCCCTTCGTATTTACCAAGGACATTACAATGGGAAAAAATTAAAACAAAGTAAAAAAAATAATAACGTGTCAATTTTACAAACATAATAAATTCCATCAGTAAAATCCATTGGTAAATTCGTTGGTAAACTATGATCACTTTTTATCATGTCAATTACATAAAGAATCACCAAAAAAAATTTTATTGATATTTTTCAAAGAGCTCTAGAATTGTTCACTTTCTAATTGCACTGTTAATTATTGTTCTTTATTGACAAAATCACTGACAGATTGAAAAATTATTAGTGTTATTTGGTGATTTTAAAAAAAAAATTAAATTAAATATTGCAAATAGAATCATCGATGGATTGAAAAGTCGTCGGTGATATTTGGCGATTTCTAAAAAGTTTTGATTAAATTGAAATTTTAAATTAAATATTACAAACAAAACCACTAATGAAATGATTAAAAATATTAATATGTAATTATCCATTGGTAAAATCATAGTAAAATGCCCCAATAAAAGGCTTAGAATCTATAATTTCACAACAAACACGACTATTTTCTACTTCTTCTTCTTCTTTAAAAACATCAATATCCTTTTTTTTTTCTTTCCTCTACTTAACTCTTTCTCTTCTCCTCTATGCTCAGGTATGTATTCTTCTTTTTTTTTCTTTTTTCTTCTTAGTTTTTTTAATTAATATACTTTACAAATTTATTTTCTCTTCTTAACTTCACTTCAACCACCACATTAAGATTTTCCTTTTTTTATATATTTTTTGTGTTTTTCCACTATATTTGTTTTTTTATCTTAATAATTGTATGAATATTATTATAGGATTTTTTCTCATATGATTTTCTTTTCTTTCAAGAATTTTGAGTTTTACATAGTGTTGATTTATATTAATTTAATTATTTTATAGTTTTGTAAAATGGATTTTCTTAAAAATATTTTTAAATAATTACCAATGAAATTATATACAATATGTTTTTTAGGGAAATATTAATAAAATGAAGCAAATATGTTTTTAGCACCCTTTTCATAAGTAAATCCATTGGTAATAATATTTTTTTTATTACATATGGACTTACCAACAAAAAACAACTATTGATAAAAAATTCACCAATAGAAAATTTTCATTGGTAATTTTGTTGGTAAATTAATTATCAACGAAATGACAGTACAAATACCGATGAAAAATTTTATCGGTAAATCTAAATATTGTGATAATAAACCCTCTTTCAACACTACAACAAGCATAATATCGAGTATTGTTATGCCCTAAGAAATGAGATAGAAAGATTGATCGTAGAAGATTACCTCTAACAGTTTATAAAATAAAGGAATACAACTCAAACTAAAGGAGAAAAGGTCTACACTTCCTATAATGCATTGTCTGAGATCAATAATATTTAAAAATTATATCTCTACTTGCATGAGAAAATCTTTTAAATTTTGAATGGAAAAAAAACAATATTGTCTCTCAATACAAAATCCTTGAATTTTCAACTAAATCTCTATGTTTCCAGATAATGAATGATTAGTACATAAAAATACATTTTTATCAAGGTTTATATTATTATTTTTGCCTTTGAAGTATCAATAACTCCTTAACAAGAGCATGTTTTATAATAAAATATCTAATAAATATAAAATACCTTAATTTATTGTACATGTTCATCTTAAATGCAGGCCTATCATATAAATAAAAAGATTAATTGAAGAGTTTAACTTTTAAAATTTAAAAGATAATGAGAGGGCTAAGATTAAAAAAGAGATGTTAGTTCAATCCAAACTGAAACATTGCTTGGTCATTGGATTATAATTAGAACTATAAAACTTGAATTTAGGTCTACTCTATATAGATGGAAAACTAAGATATAAGCTTAAAACTTTCATGGAAGTCCAAGACTAAAAAATGTCATTTTCAAGTTTAAATTATAGCAATAATAAAAAAGTCTCAATCTGTTCTATAGCCCAGACATTGTTTAGTGTTTAGTCAAATCTTAAGTTCTAAAAGTCCAAATGACCTATCTTTTTTAAAAAAGCTGAGATAATTTCCTAGAACTTTCATGAGAATAGTCTGTTCAAATTCTAATGTTAACAATGATGTTTTGTTCAGATAAGAAGATAAAGATTATCACCAAATCAAGATATGGTCACCCACTTAACAATTAGTCAACAAATCAATAGTTTTAAATTTTGACCTATAAAAGGAGGTGTTTGTCATGTATTTAGGCATCTTGGTTTTCATATCAAGATCATGTTCTTGCTCTCTTTTTATTGTAATGATTAAGTTTTGCTTAAATTAATCTCTTATTTATGCTACTCATTTCATTTTTTTTACTTAGTTAACTTTTATCTTATTTATGTTTTTATCTTACTTATTTATGTTTCTCTTTGTTATTATATTTAGTTAAGTTTATTATGTGAATGTGAAAAGGTTAAACTAATGGTGTAAGAATAAGTATAGTATAAACTCAACATGGATCATAATGTTTGATACTAACATGTTTTGTATTTATTATATTATTTACTTTTAATACTTTGCTTGTCAAATAGTTAATCTAAATTTGTGTTGTATAACAGTTGGTATAAAAAAATACTAAGCACTTTTATAGTTTGACCATATGGTATAACTGACATCTATGCTATGAAAGAAACTTTATTTATTGTTAATATAAATTATAATCATAAATACCTGACAATATTTATAAAAATTAACATTATTTGAATAAGATAACTAATGTAATCATATTTATAATTTTAATTAAATTGGAACCTCCTTCGTTTATGGTTTCTATTTGACTAATAAAAAGTTTACATTATACTTATTTAAAATACCATCAGTGAACCCTCTAACCTTAACAATTATTTTATCTTTGTTTAGTCCTTACATTAATATTTCATTTCAAAGTCCTTTTCAATTCATCATCATCATCATTATTATTTATAATTTATATAGTTAACCTCCTTGTGATTCGATTCTAGTCTTTTCAGATTATTTATTATTTCGATATTCCTGCACTTGAGAGAATATATCAATCTTTTAATCATGTCAATAAACTCTCTAAACATTAATCTTGGAAATCTCTTCATTGATCTTTTATCATTATAAGTATAATTCTTACAAATTTATTGTCACAAAAACTTCTCCATATTATACCCTGCAACTACAACTTGAAGAGAAGTTTATAGGCATTTTAAATTGCATATAATTGATGAGCTAATAAAAAAAAGGCCTTATTCATTAAGTTTTGGGCCTAACAACAAATCATATTTTTATACTTATTATCTTTATATATATTAATTTTTTTTTAATAATTCAGTGATTTAAGTATCAAATGATCCCTTCATTACCTGTTTTTGCACGAGAACATGGAACAGTAGTAGTGAAAAGACTTACTTAATTTGAAGTTTTTACGATTTCCACGGTGAATGATTCTTTAAGCAATCTAGCTATTTGGTTTGAGTGAGAGATTCTTGCACTGTCTATATTTTATAACTCGCATTTTTGCTCCATTTGTTTTTTTTCTTTCTCTGGCCATATCCAATTCAAAAGTCAATATCCTTTGGTTTTTTGTTAAAACATCATACAATTATCAGTTTTTGGGACAAACAACATGTGTATGAGTTGAAAATTAATTAAGGAAAGACACCTGATCAAGCATATATACACTTATATCCATAGGAAACATAATTTTAACTCCCAATTGCAAGGCAAGATCTCCAATCATTATCCAAGACTCACATCCATTCATATCAGTTAATTAGTGATTATTACAGGTGATTCTAATTTTGCAGCAATTACGTTTGAGCAGGTTTTGTTTCTTCTACTGTCCCAAAAACAAAAAAAAAAGGCCAAACTAAGACTTACTCTACTTTGTTACAAAATCCGTATTATGATGAATATCTATCAGTTTTTCATTATCAATAATTAAAAAGAACAAAGGAATATCTACCAGTTTCTTACAGTATAGTGAAGGGCAAGAGAAATTGAGGCAGTCCTGCGAAAGGAGCAAGGTCATAAAATTTGAAGGAGGGCAAAGGAGGAACTAAAACTGAGAAGGTTTATATATATAAGAGTGAAAATTAATTTTTTTAATCTATATAAAATGTTATACGGGGGGAGAAGAAGAATTCCTACAGCTCCATTGCAACAAATTCTTGATCATTTAAAATTCCTAACTTTGCTTTCATTGTGAATCATGCAAGGTGCAAAGGTAGATTAATTCCTTTTATTTTCATAGCTTGGCGTGCTCAAAAGGTGTTAAATTGAGATTTGTTCTTACATATATTGTTTCAATTATGTCATTCTTTTTCTTTTTTCCTTATATAATTATATAAAAAGGTGTAAAACATTTTATCAAGAAACTATCATAATCTATATCATGTCAAATTAAGAATCATCTTAACATATCACCTTAAAATATTATATAAAATTTTAAAATATAATTTATATTATTTTTTATTATTTATTATATATGCTATTAAAATTGAATTAAACTTGTGGTTGAATCCAAAATATAATAAAATGAACATTGGATATTTGATCCAATCAAAATATAACCTTTATCGGTGAAAATTGATGAAAATCGATTAATAGTCTTGGTGTTGAACTCCCGAGACTCAAGCAAACACTAAATTTTTCAGAAAGCCACCGGTAACGACCTTTCAATGTATATGCGCACGCTAAACATATTCCAACCCTAAACTGCATTAAAAAAATGCATCCAACCATTTAACTATTGATTGCCTTTGATCAAAATATATATTCCAACAAACATATAAATGTTTTTATAGCCCAATGCTCAATTCAAAATTAGTTCAGTTCTTGTAGCAATGTTTTTAATTTATATGTTAAGATCTTAATTTTATTAGAAAATAATATAAATTATATCCTGTAATTTTATCTAACTTAAACTATTTGGTTAAAATAATTATTTGACATAGTATAAAAGCTTTAATGATTAAATTGTCACAAGTTTAAATTTTACTGTTTCTATTTATTTAATAAAAATTAAATATATAATAATATGAAACTGTATAAATTTCAAACTCAAATGACTTTTACTTGAAGAGCGTATTAGAATATAATATAAATTATAGTTTGAGTTATTATATTAAAATAGTTCTTTAACAAATATTTTTAAAATAATAAAAATCACAATTTTTAATGGGTTGGATATACTTAAGGGAAATAATGTAAATATCATACATAAAAGGATAGCAATATGAATTTTATGAAATTTTTTCCTAATGTTTTGCTTAATGACATGACAAGTTAGGATATATTTGTCTGGACATGAAACACATATTCTTCCTATCGAGTTCTCTGTCTGAGGACCAAATATTTGTGCCCATAACACTGGAGGCTAAAGTGATTGATGACTTGTTTAAATTAGTATATAGGAAGCTATCTTTTTGAGGTTGGAAGCCTAATTCTTTCGGTGATTGGTAGCTTGTTAAAAATACCCCAAAAAAGATTTGATAGCACCACGCATTCTCTCTTTTGTTTTTAACTTTTCTCTCGCCCAAGCTGTCTTCCTAAAAATCCCTATTTCTTCATCTAAAATCTCAAATAATGTCTGCAGTTTTGAAAAACTTCATACATACAACAATAATATTGAGCTTTGAAGGACACAGTAGAAGCACAAGTCACAAACAATTATTGTTTGAGTTTTGTCAAGTACAGCACACAAATTTTGTGATATTTTTCTTTTTTTTTTTGTTACTGATTGATGCATTCTCATTATCTCAATCCTCAATATATCTTGTGTATAAAGGACCAAGGTTTCATAGCTGTTCTGCCCCCTCCCCCCGGAACTAAAAGGAAACTATTTTTCCTTATTTTCATTACTATGACAATTTAATTATTTATAGTATTTTTCATGAACATTTTTTACTGAATTATATTATATTATATTATATTAATTGAATAGAATACAATTGAATCTATAACACATGTCTTTGACAAAATCAGTACAAAAAAAGTAAAGCAAAACAAAATTCTGCTAAATAAGGTTATACTATAAACTCTAATTTAAAATTTTATAACTAAATATTTTACCACGCAAATATTCTAATCAAAACTTTGAATTAGGATATGTGGTGTGAACTTCTTCGATAAAAATTTATACTACTTATTCTTTTTTATATATATATTATTTTATCTACATTAATTAGTATCAAAGCTCTATCTCAGCTGGTATTATAGTCCAACAATTCGTAGTTGTTAGTTATTGTATGTTATTGAATAATTATAGTTGGAAAAGGTGATTCCAAAATATAACATGATCATATCAATTAGAGGAGATGAAGATAAAAAAAACTAAAGGATCGTGAGGACAGTGGTCATGGTTTTATAACCAATTTTGAGAATCCATTTTAAAAGCTTGAATAAAAAAGATAATTTTTTGATCGGGATGTGTATCATAAAAATATTGATGATCTTATTTATAATGAGATATATGTGCAGTCTCCACCAATTTATAATGTTTATTTTTATGATGATTATGTTGATAATTTATTAATGGTAATGATAATATCATTAATGATGTCCTCGTTGATATTTTAGAGTTTGAATGCAAAGAAAACATAGAAGCTACTCAATAAAAAAAAATCGATTTAAACTAAGTTAATATTTTTTTTATTATAAATTTATTGTTATTACAAAGGTATATTTGTTCAAGGTAATGTGGATGCAACACATATTAATGAAGTAAGTTTATGGTTTGCAATTTATTACTCTAGAAGCCAATAAAAGCAAAATAATTTGCTAATTGTTGTTTCTTATACAAAATCTAAAATGAAATAACTAAACTTGATATCTAAAAGTGTTATAAAGTTAAAGTGAACAAAGAAAAGGAGCAAGGGAGCATTGATTAGATATCCATAAGATTGAGGAAAGGGTGATCTAAAATCAAATATGTTTTTTTTTTAACCCAATGATTGGTGTAGGAAGATTTTAAGTTATTTTTTCTTAATTATTTTAATGTTTTTTTATGTAGTTTAGGAAATTAAGTAATATATTTAATAACTTTTTTCCTAGTTTGTTTATGATTTTTTTTAGTTTCCTAATTTATTTAAGTTGGTATCTTTGTTTATTTAAAGAATTGTAAACCTCTTAAAGAGACAAGCTATTGGAAAAGAAATATTGAGTAAAAAAATTATAAATTAAATTTACTATTTGATCATTCTTCGAAAAATTTTGTAATCTAGTATTTTTTATCCTTATTATGTTTTTTTTATTTATGTTAATTGATTTTAGAGCTCTATCTTAACAAACAAATGAATCACTATGTTGTTTCTGTTTATGTTAATTGATTTTAGAGCTCAACCTTAATAAACAAATGAATCATTAACATAACTTGTTTGGTGCAGGAAAAACATTGTAAACTTGTCTTGATCTACTAGTTATAATAGTAAATTAATGTTTTTATCCTTAATTAAAAAAATGAGTGAACTAGCCTCTAATGGTAAAAGAGTTTTTCATGAGATTCATTTGTCATTCTAGAATTATTTGAGGGTAGTTTGGTCTTCTCATACTTTTTGCACAATTAAATTACTTGCTTATCTTTAAAAAAAACAATCAACTTTGTCCCATAAGGTTTTTTCAACATTTTCTTTTATCATGCACAATATAATTATTTTATTACCTTTAAAGAAAAAAAAAGTTAGGATTCACTTCAGAGGCATATTCATCATTTAACATTTGTTTGTTTTTTTTTTTTTTTACTTTTTCAACAATCATGTGATCCTATGGGAGATTCAGTAATTTAATTTTAAAAAAAAAGTTGTTGGACGCATTCATGAAACATACTAGCAAGTGAGCCATCCTGTCGTTTTTATGGCAACACATATGGCAAGAATACTTCACTTATGTTAAGTCTTGAAATGAATATATTAAAAAAATAAGATATTTAAAAATACATAGTATTTTATAATCTTCTGAAATATTGTAAACCAAATGATTGTTCAAACTTCTCATCAATAACATTAACCCATAATATTCATTATATTATAAAAATCCAAACTTAATTAAAATAGAATAATAATAAAGCATCTAAAACATCAAATCAAAACTAAAAGAAAAGTTCTGCAAAATAAGGCATGTTGATCAAAACTGAAGAAACATTAAAACTTAACATAATCCACTTGCTAATAAAAACTAAGAAACTTGAAATAATATTAAAAATAAGAGGTGAATTTAACCAACTCAGTGAGAAAATAAAATTTAATATATATTTTAGATAATAATAGTTTGCAAGTATATATGTATGTGTGTGTGTGTGTATTATTATAAAGTAGTAAAATACATGTTAGAGATCAGATGACATCTAAAGATGATCAAATCACACTTAAAGATAATCATTGTGGGAGGATCAGTCATCATAGGTTAATGACTTTTCACTAGCTAGGTATACAAAATATCGTGTGCACATAGACTAACATCTCTCCATTAACATGGAGTTACTGACAAGTTCTATATCAAAACATTATAGATATTCATATAATTATCAAAGCAATGTATACCATATCAAATATAATTTAGTTCAACAAATGCGAATACAAATTCAAAAATAGATGAGTATTCAAAAAATAAAATAATATATATAAATCAACATATATATTTTTTAATATTACATATATATTAAAAATTATTTCACTCACTCAAAAAATATAAAGGTAAAAAAATATCAGATGAAATACTCCAAAATTCTATTAAGAACAATTAGAAATACCTTTAATGAAAATATAAAATATACTTAAAAAAAAACAAAGAATCAAAGAACCCAATGCATAAAATAAAAACCAGTTTAGTCTTCTAAGTATAGGGACTAAAATGATATTTTTTTTAAATCAGGGACCAAAATATAATTTTATCAAAATTAGATGACAAAATTGTAATTATTAGAAATACATAACCATACTGAAATTTCACCTATAATCTATCATTAATTCTATCTAGAATCTCAATTTCCATTCTGGGGACTAAATTATAATTTTTCCAAAGTTTAGGGAGTAAATTATAAATCTTTAAAATGGAGGGACTAAACTGAAAATTATATAAAAAAATATCAAACTAAGATTTATTATCCTTAACCTCATAAGAATACTACCCAGAATTCCAAAATACATTTTAGAGGTCAAATTATAATTTTTCAAAGTTTAGGGACTAAACTATAATTTTTATAAATCAAGAATCAAAATAAAATTCAATCATCTTCAACCTTAATGCCATTCTTTCTAGACTCCAGGGCTAGATTTTTAAGCAAAGTTTAAACAATTTTTTTAATCCATAACAAATCATTTTTATTTCAAATAGCACACCCAAAATCAATCACTTAATTTTAAACTCATAATAATCATAAATCAATCTTAATCACATTACCTGTAAATCTTTATAAATCATCATTTTTTTAAATCATTCAATAAATAAATCATAATCAAAAGTAACATAAGAGGAAATCACTTACTTGCTACTTCTACCTTCCTTAAATCCAAAAATTCAAGATAAAAAATTAAAACCCTTGGTTTGATGAGGAAAGGGTCCCAACAGCCATTAAAATTAAAAGAGACAAAAACAATTATCTTGCAAATTTTTCTTATATATCCAAGTTAACTTAAGTGAGGTTTGAACTGAATTAGACTTGGATTTAGACTAAAAATTCGAGTTTTACAACATAACTTATAGAGGTGAAAATAGGCTCTTTTCGTGTTTTTTGAAAACAGTTAAATTTAGCTAATTTTTTTTAAAAAATATTAGATTAAGTTAATTTTTTAATATTTTTTGTTTTAAAAAATAACAAATAGTATGTTACCATATCCATTTTTTTTACATTTTTTTAAAGGTTAGAAAAAAATATCTAGGCCACGGTGTAGCAAAAATTCATATGTTAATTTTAAAAATAACTTGGATTATTTAAGTGTTTTTTATTTTTTATTCTTTGTTAATTTTTTAAATATATTATTAAATTAGTACTATTTAATGGATCCAGTAATGTAGGTGAATGACTCAAATCTTAAATTTTCCTTCTTTAAAAACTTGGCAATGCTCAAGCATCCCTTTTTTATGAGGAGCTTTGTCAATTATTAGACATATACTTTTATTTTATTTTATTACGCAACAACTACTCCACGATTAAGGCATGGTAAAAGTGTAATTATGTTGCTGAACGAGGGCAACTGATACCCCTAGATTGAAGGCAGTAGGTGTTCGCAGGCATCGCACGTGTTGACACGTAGGTGTCAAGTGGCATTCACAGTATCTCTCTTTTTAATTCTTTGGTCCGTGGTCTAACGTCAACTGGATTATTTTCACATTTTCTAGATGTGGTCGGTCTCCCTACACGTTTACTTTTTTACCCTTTGATCTTTAATTCGTCCCTCCGTTCAAGAAAACTTCTTAGATCAGTCCTTTCAATTAATTTCCGTTCAATTAATATTAATTTAGGACAGCAGATCAGAAAAATGGTCAGATTACTTGCCAAGAATGAAGGTAAATTAGACTTTAAGGTAATAGAAACCAACTAAATTTAGAATGATTAGAGGGGTCTTATAAAGAAATGACAGGAGCACAGGGACCAAGTTCCTAAAATTAATGGTAAATTAGATTGAAAATGGAGAAAGGGACTGTATTAAGAAACTGTCTTAACTAGAATGGCCAACTAAAATAAAAGAGGAATGAAGGGGCCATATACAGAAAATATCAAGAGAATGGTGACTGCCTGCTTACCCAAAGTTTAGAGTAAACAATGAGCTGGCGCTTCTCGATTTTTTAAAACTGACAATAGTTATCCTTACAAGAAAAATAATAATAATAAAGCTTAAAAAATAATTTGTAAATAATTTTTTCAACTGTAATAAATATTTCTTGAAGTGTAAAGATGAAGTTGAAATAAAATTTAGGTAATTTTTTAATCATATTTGATATTTTTATTTGATTTGAAAGATGGTATATTTTAATTAGAGATACTTCTAATAACTAGTGTTACAAGATAAATACAGAAAATCATTAATATTAATAAAACAACTTATACTTATATTAAATAATGATATATCATCAATTATGTTCACATATAATTGCATGTTGCACTTATGTATAATTTGTTGATGATTTTCTACTCCAACTTGTTATATAAAAATATATATAGTCATTATTTTCAAATCTGACCTCATATGTCATGACATGCATGTATAGGTCTAGATGTATATGGATGTCCAACTAGATAAGGGATAAAGAAAATCTACTTATTTACATAATGAGATGAATGCTAGAGAGGGGCACTCATTTAATAGATGTGAAGTATTTGCAGTTAAAGGTTTCATAATAGAAAAACTTGTGAAACTAGTTAACGTATGTTTTTTTTTTGTATTTGTTTTAAATTATGTCAAATCTATTTTTTGTTAATCTAACTATATGTATGTTCAATTATATTGCAAATGCTAATAATTCTTTTATGTAGGACCTTGGGATAAACATAGTTCGAATTAGAGAAGATTTGACCTCTTCTAAGAGTGCTGACAAGTAGGGCCATTTTATTATTGATGCAGGTCCTAATGATAGATCGGTGTTATATATGTAAGATCAACATCATTCAGATGATATTTAGAGCGAAGAGGTTAGATAAATATTTTAATTTAAATTGTTAATTATTATAATTTTAATGATTTTAATTGATGATTTAACTAAGTTGTTTGATTTTCAGGATGGTGATCCGATCACACATAAATAACATGTATCGATGGATTTGTAAGAGCATATGCGTTAGTATGTTATCGAGACTAGTTTGTATGAGGTCAATTAGCTACATTGCATACAAATTAACCATACATTGATTTTAGCATTGATTGAGTGATAGAGGAATGAAACACACACCTTTTATCTACGTGATTAGTACTTAAAAGTGCATTTTTATCATGGTTTTATATCATCATTTTGCACTTGAAGTATCAATAACTCCTTAACTAAACCATGTTTTATAATAATATATCTAATAATATAAGATACCTTTAATTTGTGGTAAATGTTCATTTTAAATGCAGGCCTATCACATAAATGAAAGGATTGATTGATGACTTTAAGAACTTAAATTGCAAGGGCAAAGAGATGGTCAAACTTAGAAAAGAGATGTCGGTGCAATCCAAACCGGAACACTGTTCAGTAATTGGGTCATATCTGGAGCTACAGATCTCAGATATAGGTCCAATTTATATGGATGGAAAGGTAAGACATAAGCCTACAACTTTCATATGAAGCCCAAGATCTAAAAAAGTCATTTTCAAGTCCAAATTATAGCAACAACAAAAAAGCCCAAATCTGTCTTCCAGCCCGAGCACTATTCGTTATTTTGGTCATATCTAGAGTTCTAGAAGTCCAAATGAGCTTACTTTTTTACACAAGAAAGCTGAGACAATTGCCTACAACTTTCATGTTTTCAACTGGCTCCAATTTTGACGTTATCAATGACGTTTTGGGCAGACAAGAGAAGATAAGGATTGTCACCAAGTCAAGAGCTGGCCACCCACTTATCAATTAGTTATCAAATCAATAGTTTTCAATTTTGGCCTATAAAAGGAGGCATTTGCCATGCATTTAGGCATCTTGGTTTCCAGATCAAGATCATGCTCTTCCTTTCTCTCTTTGTATGTTTTGTAATGCTTATGCTTTGCTTTCATTAATATCAAGTTTATGTCTTTCATTTCTTTTCCTTTACTTAGTTAACTTTTATGTTCTTATTTTGTTTATCTATTTTTCTTTCTTTCATTATGTCTAGCTAAGTTAATTATGTCAAGGTAAAAAGGTTACACTAATGGTGTAAGAATAAGTATAATGTAAACTTAATATGGACTTTAATGTTTGATACTAACATGTTTTATATTTGTTATCTTGTTTACTCTTTAATACTTTGCTTGTTAAATGACTAATCTTGATTTATGTTGTATAACACTTGGTACAACAAATGCTTGGTACTTTCATAGCCCATATTGTATGGTATAACCGACACCTGAGCTATGAAAGGAACTTGATTTGTTGTTAACATAAGTTATAATCATGAATGCTTGACGAGATTTACAAGTATTAGCATTAATTGAATAAAGATGACTAATGTAATCATGTTAACAATCTATAATCCAATTGGAACCTTCTTTATGTGTGGTTTCCAATTCAATAATAAGAGTTATTTAAAAAAAAAGTTACACTAATATCGTAATAGTAACATTTTATTATTTACTTTTTACTATTTATTTTGAGAAAAAAAGATAAAGATGATAAAATCTATAATTAGTTGCTTGTAAAATAAAAAAAAGAAGAGAAATTATAAAAAACAAATGTAAATGAATAAAATAATTCATTATTAGCTTTTTCACAAATTTATTATGTATGAGTAACATTTTTCATTTTTTAACTTCACATGTAAGCATTTGAATATGAAAATCTTCAGATTGCTTATTTTATATTTTGAGGTGGTTCACTTATAAATAAATAAGAAAACTTACTTCAAAATCTATCCTAAAATGCTTGTAAATATCTCATGTTTTTTCATTACATTAGTATTGAGCAATATTAAAAAGAAAGCTAAATAGAGTGGAGATTTCACTATAACTCTACCCATATATTATTGTGGATTACTATAGTAAAATTACTTTTGAGTGGCTTAAATTTAAACCTTCGATTTACATGTATTTGAGTCTTTTTCTCTGACTTAGTGGTCACTAAAAGATTGTTTAGGGGTGTATGTATCTTTTTAATTTTTTTTAACACAATAAAAATACTCCTTTATCTCTAGAGTCGACAAAATTTAGAACTATTGACCAAGGGTTTTCTATTTGTAATAGTAAAAATAATTATTTTCCCCTAATATAAAAAAATGATGGGCTGCTCGACAAGGGTATTTCAGGTTTTTTCAATTTTATGTATCGTAAAAAAACGCTTTTAACCATAGAAAAGACAAAAAAAAGCTTTGTCTTCAAGGATATTTTGATATCTGCACATGGGTATTTTGTGTAATTAAAAGCACTATAAAGGTGTTTTGGTATTTTTTTATTTTATTTTTAAATCGAAAAGCTGTTGGTGCCTATTTCACATGCACAAACTAGTATGTGGCGTTCGCACTATTTAGATGACACGTGTGATGACGCCGAACAAATCTAGTCGTCTGTCTTCTCCTTTAATGCATAACCATAACTTTTTTTACATGGTATTACGCGTGTAGACAAATAATAGTTAGATTGTTGCCGGTAATTGATTGTTTGTGTTTTTTTGTTTTCTCTCTCTTGACACTTAAAGTGCACAATTATCCTCTTTGTTTATTGCTTTTCAATTTCAGTCCTTATTTTTTGATTTTATTTTTATTTTTATTCCTTTTATAGATTTTTTTTTAATTTTGTCATTCAAATATAATTTTTTATATGTTTTGTTTATCATTTCAGTCCTCATTCTTTTAAACTTTTTTTTATTCTTTTTATTGTTTCAGTCCTCCTAAATCTATCTCTATTTTTTATTTTTATTTTACATTTCAGAATTCATCTTCTTCTTTTTTATTTCTTATTTCGATCTTTTTCTCTTTTGTTTAAGTTTTATTTGTTTACAATTTAACCAATTCTAATTTGTGTATATTATATTTTTCAATTTAGTCCTTTTACTTTTGATTTCTTATTTTTTTCTTTGGTTTTTTTTAAGTTCTTGTATTTTTAATTTTATATTTCAAATCAAATTTATGGTTTTTTTCAATAGAAACAATATTTATTTTCAAATTATTAATAATTATAATTATAATAATAGTTATTATTATTATTATTAAAAAATTCTTCTTACTTTTAATTTTAATTTTATTTTACATTGTAAAAAAATTGATATTGACCCGTGACCGTCAATATACTATTCCAATTTAAATGGAATCAAATTGTGTTTTTAATAGTTTACTGTTCTGATCATAAAAGCACCATGCATTTCAATGTTTAAGATTCAAAGCGAATTCATTAATGCTAGATGTGTGCTCTCAATTGCAACGAGGATTGAAAGGACTTCAAAATGCAACTCAAATAAAGACACTTTCGAGCCACAATTCTTTGATTCCTCTGTTTCGGAATGATTTTTTTTAAAATTAATTTTTTTAAAATTGTTTTGGTTTGTTAATGTAAAAAATAATATATATTTTTTTAAATAAAAAACTTTAAATAACAACGAATATAATAATCTCAAACAACCTGTTATATTACATTGTAAAACAGCAAAACAGGAGAAGTGAAAGCATTTCAAAGGAGTTTTTACAATAAATTTTAATTTGTCCACTTCGAGGAGAGGTAGGTGATCTACGTAACGGCAGCACGCGTTGCCACGTAGGAGTATCTTGAACACCCCTAGTCTGAACATACAATTTAGGGACTAATATGGAGTTTAAGGAGCGAAAAAGACCAATTCTTTAGCATAATATTTCTCAACAACCCCCAAAACTCAACAACTTTCCATTATTTGGCCAGGAGGATATATTTATATATACGTGTAGAGCAAACGCTAGTTCTTAACACTGCTACTATATCCGTCCATCTCTCTCTCCCATGGCGGCTAAATCTGCTCTCCATTCTTCCTCACCTAACGCCTCTTCTTTTTTGAACTCTAAATCGAATTTGGTTCATTTCAGAAGAACCCAGTTGAGATTTGAGCCCAGAATCCCATCAAAGCCTATCAAATGGGAAAGCTGCTCAAGAACAAGAGAACAATCAAGGGAAAAGGTGAAGCAAGGGGGGCGATTATTCACGGTGAGGTGCACGGCGGAGGGCATAGAGAGGGGAATGCTGATCGGAGGTGGGAGAGGAAGAGAGGAAGCAGCAGCCAGTAAGATGCTTGATATCCCAGAGAGGTTTAAGGTGGCGGCTTTAATGGCATGTGTCATGTGCTTGTGTAATGCTGATCGTGTTGTAATGTCTGTCACTGTTGTTCCTCTTGCTACCAAATTTGGTTGGTCCAGTTCTTTCTTGGGCATAGTACAGGTAAATCTATTTCTGCTTCGTAGCTCTCTCTTCCTCCTCCCCTTCTGAGAAGTTGCTCTTTTTTCCCTTGCCTTTTGTTTTATTTTTTACTTTACCCCAATTTATGGGATTTCGACATTAATCCGAGAGTCGAAGCTCGAACTAGTCATACAATCCAGTAGTTTTTTGGTCCATAGTGTAGTTAAGTTCTTAAGTGTCTGATTTTCAAACAAAGAAATAATATTAATCTTAACCATCATATTATCATCGCCAGCCATCCGACTAAAACAGGTGAAATAGTATAATCGTTTGAAGCATCCCCCGAGCCTAAGACGCAACAATAGCTGAAAAAACAGAAAGAAAAGTGAGGGAAAATGAAAGAATAATGTGTGGGTAGTTGAGAAAGTGATAGCTGTGCATTGATGGCTTGCCGCCTCTTGAAATTGGGGCTAACCCGTCCTACCTACAACATTTTGGCTCGTGGCGCGTTTGGAAATGTCATAAAAGTATTTTTTTTTATTTTTTTTTTCAAATTTATTTAAAACTTAATTTGGGTTCAAGTTTTTTATATTAAAATTAAATTATTTTAATAAAAAAATGCTTGAGGGTATTTAGAAATTTGATGTCAATTTTTTTTGTTTCAATTTGATAATAATTTTTTTCTTCTTCAAAGTCAAGAAGAGGCAAGCACATCTAATTACACTAATAATTTCTCGAATTAAGGGCCTGCAATCAATTATTTCCTCTTATAGTGGATATTTGAGGCAACTTAGGATCTTTTTGTTATTCTTGTGGGGTGCTTCAGGTGTTGTGTTATTCGTATTTGGCGTCACTATAAAATATTGAAATTGAAATTAATTATTACTTTTATAAATGTATTTGGTAACATACTTCTGTGATATATATATATATACACACACACTATTTTTAAATAAGAAGAAGATTTCATAATAAACTAGTTTATTTTTTATTCGATACATTTAATTAAAACCCGAGGTACTTTATTTTGTTCTAAAACAAAATTGCTTTAAAGGGTTTTGTGTTTTATTTTCCAAGGAAATCAAACCTTAATCAAAATATATTTTTAGACTGAAAACAAATATAGTTAAAATAATATTTTTTTATTTTTAAAATTATTATATCAAAATAATCTAAAAATTAAAAGAAATAAACATTATCCCAAAAACACTTGCGTGAAGCATTAAGCAGCGTGCGGTGAGCGAATGGCCCATAGAATGCCAAGCCGAACCCGCACGGTCCCATAAAACAAGAGGAGATCCAGGCAAGGTTTACCTAGTACTGTTGCAGACTGCCGACCCTACAGGCTACAACTTCGCAGCACGGTCCAGACAATGATTTACCCACCTACCTTGAAATTACTACTATCATAGTTTTTAAACCGAGTTGATTGATTGGCCAGTAACTGATTTTAGATCATGTCGGATAATTTAAAAAAAATTAAAAAATATTTAAAATTATTATATTTTATATCAAAAAAATTAAGAAATAATCATGAAAATAAAAGTTATATATATTATAAATAATAAAGTTAAAAGATTTTTTATCTCATTTAAAAAAAATTATTGATTCATGACTAGCAGGTGACAATTAAAGGGTTATTGAATAAAAAGAAATAAAGAAAATCCTGGAGGCATAGTCAGTGGTAGGTGGCATGACTCAAATCTTGAAGACATAAATGAAAAAAAAATAAAAAAAATGCTTAATTTCGACGAGTAACATACTCTGACCATTAAAAAAAAGGAGGCACAATTTAGTTTATGATTAATTTTATGTTTTGATTAATTTGATATTGTTTTACTAGTTGATTCTTGAGTGGTGGATGATTAAATTGAACTTTTATTGTTAATTATTTCTTGAAGTCATCCTTTCTATGGGGATACATATTCTCATCAGTCATCGGAGGAGCCTTGGTAGACAGATATGGAGGAAAAAGAGTGATGGCGTGGGGTGTGGCCTTATGGTCTCTGGCCACTCTACTTACTCCATGGGCTGCCAACCACTCCACCGTCGCCCTTCTGGCCGTTCGTGCATTCTTTGGACTTGCCGAGGGTGTTGCTTTGCCTTCCATGACCATCCTCTCATCAAGGTAATGCAAATTGCTTGTATGGCAGAAAACTGCTAGCTTGTGACCTCTTCGTTGCTTAACTATGTTCTTGTACATCCTTGATTAGGTGGTTTCCAAGCCATGAACGAGCGAGTGCAGTTGGAATATCCATGGCTGGATTTCATCTTGGAAATGTCATAGGCTTATTGCTGACTCCAATTATGCTGTCAACAATTGGGATTTCTGGCCCTTTTATCCTTTTCTCTTCCCTTGGGCTGCTATGGCTAACAAGATGGGCAAATGGGGTCACAAGTGATCCAAGAGACAGCCCTTTTGTTAGCAATTCAGAGTTGAGATTAATCCAAGCTGGTAAAACTGATTCTCCAGCAAGTGATGGCCAGTTTCCACCACTACGTCTCCTATTGTCAAAAGCACCATCTTGGGCTATTATTTTTGCTAATATAACGAACAATTGGGTGAGCTACATTACATTAGTTTGATTCTTCACTTTGTTGAATGCTTTGGCGTTTTTCTTTAATATTCTCTTACATGCTCAAAATCACAGGGATATTTTGTTCTTCTCTCTTGGATGCCTGTATATTTCAACACTGTAAGCTCCTGTTTCCTCCTTCTCTTTTATGTCAGTAATGTCTTTAAGGATCACGGTTGAAAGATGCGCGCCTGTCAGTTTGTGCGTGAACCATTTTCTATGGACCATACGCTGTTGAATCACCAAACCTATCCCAGTTTCCACTCTTCCTTATGAATGCAGGTGTTTAAGGTGAACTTGAAGCAAGCGGCTTGGTTTAGCGCAGTTCCATGGGGAACAATGGCAGTCTCTGGCTATGTTGCAGGAGCATTGTCTGATTCATTGATTAAGGCCGGCTACTCTTTGACAATCGTGAGAAAGATCATGCAGTCTATTGGATTCATTGGACCTGGTGTCTCATTGCTCTGCTTAAATTATGCCAAGACACCAGTGACTGCAGCAGCACTTATGACTGTAGCGCTGAGCTTGAGCTCTTTCAGCCAAGCTGGCTTTCTTCTCAACATGCAAGTAAGTTTCAACTACTTTGTAACTAGTTGATTAGCTAGCTGGATCACCTCCAAGTTGCGCTCATTTTCAATTTTTCATTTTCTTTTTTTAATCAGGATATAGCACCTCAGTATGCAGGATTCCTCCATGGTAAGTTCTGGGCATCATGCCGTTGTTTTAAACTGGATAATCAATATTCTTTCAGATACCTATACGCAACACTTTTGTCACCAAACATAATGCCGTTCTTCAATTGAACATACAGGAATTGCAAATGCAGCTGGGACATTAGCAGCAATAATCAGCACGATTGGAACAGGTTGTTTTGTTCAGTGGCTAGGATCTTTTCAGGCATTCCTCACAGTCACAGCAGGGCTCTATTTCGTTACAGCCATCTTTTGGAACTTGTATGCTACAGGAGAGCGAGTTTTCTAGACCGAAATCAAGTGTAAATGAAGTCTCCACTGCTCTGGAAACAGCACAGGTCTAGAACTAGGAATTATTATATCCATGAAGGTAAACTAGTTACAAAAGGGTGAAGAACACGAGTTCACGTAGGTTAAAATCTTAAGTCAAATATTATAGGCATGAAATGTTTACAATGAAGGGAATTGGTGGTGTATAGTATGTTGTATACGCGCGTGCAACATTCATCTCTATCATTCTTTTAATGGTTCTTCACTTCGATATATCCATCAGAATGAGCTTGTGAAAGAAATATTGGTGTCACAAAAACATAAATTATCATTTTCCTAGCTTGTTATCCTTCAAGCTTGTGCAACACACCAACTCTAAAGAGTCTAATCTTCAATTTTGAATACAAACTCTGCTTTGCACAGCCTCCTCCATCTTGAGTTTTCTGGGCGTGCGTTGACGATTTTGATACGTGTTTTTGACTATTTTTAAACATTTTTTTTAAATTAAAATTCTTTATTTTCTTATGTTCTTAAATTATTTTAACGTAATAATTCAGAAATAAATTTTAAAAACTAGTTATTCACTTGAAAACAATTAAGCATCGGAGTAGCTTCTCATCAATGAAGCTAGCTCACTCATGCTGGCCCTGCGTATCTTTGTAAGGCGTGTCATGCAGTGATAACTCTGGCATTGACGACCCGTCAATCAATCTAAGCTTTCACCAAAGATGGAGGCAACAAGTCAATAAGGAAAGTCACACCGTCGGTACATAGAAAATTTATCGATTGGATGTTTGATTTGGAGAGTTTGACGACAATAACACTGTTGAAATTTCTTCTTTATTTATTTTATAGGGATTTAGCTTAGTTACTATTGTATACTTATTCTCTAAATAAAAAAAATTAAAAGAATATTTTTTTATTTACATCATGGAAATTCTTATAAAAAACATATAAAAAAATTTAAAAACTCAATATTTAATAAATTTAATATTGATGGCTGAGATCAATAAAGAAAATAGGTATAAAGAAATTTTAAAAGATAATAATAAAGAAGCTTAATCTTTAATAAATATAATATTAAATAATAAAATTAAAAAATAAAATAGGTGAAAAAAAACACACAAAAAAGGTGATATCAGTCTAGGTTAAAATATTATATATATGACTTGGTTTATGAAATTAGGATAATCATATTGAAAAAATTAATGAATCTCAATTTTAAACAAATCAAATAATAAATAATAAAATTAAAAAAATTATAATTATACTGAAAAAATTAATGAATCTCAATTCTAAACAAAACAAATATTGAATGATAAAATTTTTAAAAAAATAATTTTAAAAAAGAAACCAAGAAAAAAAATAATGGTCAAATCATATATAAAATAAAATAAAAATGAATGAAATTGAAAAAACAAGTTAAAAAATAACAATCAAAAGAATTAATATCATATTTAATATAAAATTCAAATAGAACAAAATGTTAAGAGATATAATTTAACAAAATAATAATAAAAAAGATTTAAAACAATTAAAAAACATAAAAATTACATTTTAAATAAGAGAAAAATGAAGCACAACTTTTGATTTTGGCTAGGCTAGCATAGTTTCTAAGGGGAAAAGAGAGAAAAAAAAAGGAAAAAAAAATTTAATTATGATCGACCCATCATGAAAAGCCTCATATAAGCTTAGTGGTTGACCATTTACAAGAAAACATTGCATGTGATGCTTAAAAGGCATAAACAAGTCTTATCCAATGGAATGTATACTATATGTACTAGGAATTCTCATACTAATTTACAATTAAGTCATTTTTAATTAGAAAATATATATATACTATTTTTAGGTTTCACTCATATTTTCATGTACGAGAACAACTATATTTTTTTATTAAAAATATATATAATAAGTATTAGTCTAAATAAATCTAATTAATATATAGTCTTAACACAACATTAATAAGGAATATTTAAAAACAATAATTTAATGTAATATAAATTCTCATAATTATAATTATTATATAATTTTCTTTGCAAAAAATTTATTATATAAACTTTATCTTTGTTCTAAACTTATTATTATTAATTAAACTTAAATGAATATTTTTTACCTTCCTTTTCTTACTTTTTTGAAAAGTAAAAAAAAAAAAAAACAACAAAACAAATCTAAAAATATATATAATTTTAATTTATTTACATCGTTTTTAACATTTTCAATGTTATTTAAAAAAATTAAAAATTAAAAAAATATTTTTAACATGTTTTATTTTTAATATACTTATTTTAAAATAATTGAGCAATTTTATTAAATTAATATTGATATTATCTTTTTAAAAAATATCAAAATAAGAAAAATTTAAAAAAATTCAGACAAGGAAACCAAAATTGTAATAAAGGAAAATGAAAGATCAAAATGTTTTTTAGTTTCTTGAAAACCAAGCAATTAAAAGGAAAAAAACAGTTTGTTTTGTCAATAACTAAATAATTATACCAAACACCTGAGAGGAGAATTTTAGGTGAGAATCACACGTATCAAAACTCTAGCCCACTTACCAGCTGACACGCGCAAAAAACAATTCTCCTGAAAAAAAAAAAAAAAAAAAAAAAAAAAAAAAAAAAAAACCATCCCGTAACCTTCACCCTTCCATCTTCCATACACCCCGTCTCATTCTTCCTCGCATTCCCATAAAGACACCGTCCCCTTTCTATTTTTTTAATTAACTCCTTCCACGTCACATCACCTCACCAGCCATCATCAATCACCGTGAGTGGCACTGCAACCAGCAGCTTCCCTGTCCGCCAGCTTCAAAAGGACCACGAACAGTAGCCACGGACGACAGCTACTCCAGTAGCAGACGACCAAGAAGTATACAATGCTTAAAATTACAAGCCTAGCTATTTCATTTTATTTTTATTTTTGTTTTTTAGCTTTGTTCTTTTTTTTTTTATAAATTAGTTATTATGTCTTGTCTTTTCTTTTTAACGAGAAGTATTAAAGCCTAAATTTAATTATTTAACATGGTTAATTCAAACTTGCTATTTTAATATTGTAAATTGATAAAGGATAATTATCAAACTTAGTATATTTAAGTAAAAGTTTGGTTAGGTTTTCAAGATATATGAGAAATAGTTAAAAAAAGCTTTAAGGAGCTTATAAATAGAGTAATGTTGACTTCAGTTCAAAGAAAGATCGTGCAAAAGACATAAAAAAAAGACCAACTAGCACTAACAATCATCAACCAATATCTAAATGATACTATTGTTAGATAGTGGTCAATGCAACCACTATCAAATAAGCATGAAAAGTTTTTCAAGAATCAAACCAAAAAGCTAATAATATAAAAAAGGTACATTTACAAAAACTACGTGATGACTTTGTAAAATTACATATGCTTGAATTAAAAAATATTTCAAAATATTTTGCAAGATCATTGGTCATATATAATCAAATAAAGAGATATGGAAAAAAGATGAAAGAGACACGTGTAGTAGAAAAGATCATATGCTTGTTGCAAAAGAAGTTTCATTATATGGTAATTGTGATAGAGAAATTGTAAAATATGAATTTTCTTTCAATACAAGATCTCATGAAAAAAATTACAAACTTATAAGGAAAGAGTTATTGAGATTTAAGAAGATGTGAGTGCACAAACATTTTTTTCAAAGCAAGATAGTTTTAGATATTCTTAAAGAGAAAAAAAAAAAGATTTGGAAGAGGAAACAAAGGCCACCCCAACAAATCAAAAGGGAACCAGTCAGCTGGCTTAATTGGTAGCAGCCATTCAAGATCCAAATTTGATAATAAATTTGAAAAATTAAAAATTAAATGCTATAATTATCAAAAGACATGTCATTATGTTATGAATTGTTGGAATCCAACAAAGAAGTTTGAAGAGAATGTTAATCTTATGATAGAAAAAAAAGAAGGAATTTACTTTACTACTAGTGCATAATAAGAGAATGTAAGATAAAGAGAACATGTGGTACCTAGATAATGAAGTCAATAACCACATGTGTGGAGACAAAAAAAAATTTATAAAACTTGATAAAATAATTAGAAATAATATTACCTTTGTAGATCATTCAAAAGTTGCCGTAAAAAAAATTTGTAATTGATTAAATTAAAAGATGAAAATCACCAATTTATTAGTAATGTTTATTATATACTAATAATAAAAATTAACATATTAAGCTTAGAGCAATTATTAGAGAAGGGATATGAGATTAAAATCAAAGATCATTCTTTGATATTATTTGATACTAAAAAAGTTGAAATCTTAATAAATAAAAAAAAAACTTTGAAATTTTATATGTTCATTTTAATTTTTAAGAGAAGAGAAAAAAAAAAGTAGGAAGAGATCAAAAAAAAAGTTATCGGTATTGAGCCGACACTTTGATATATTACATGCCACCTCACCGAAAAGATCTCGAGAGACCCAAGATGCATCACTTAGAAATTATAGATGTATGTTACTTTTTTTTTATTATATTTTATATTTATTTAAATATCAAATTATTTTTTAGTCAACTTGCGTATAAAAAAAGGGGAAATTACAGAAAAGTCATTAGATACTAATTTTAAAATTTTCACTTTCATTGGTATTTTAATAGTTTTATTATGCTTTCAAAATATATATAAAAAATATTTATCTCCGATGAATCCGGTAATAACTAGTAAATCTTGTAAATCTCGCTGCCCTAATAATAGTTCAATGGTTATTAGTGGGAAAAACAAAAAGTCATTAAACAGTTATAGTGAACAGTGTTTTTCAAGGTCCACGAGGTTTTGTAGTTTTTTTTGAATAAAAAAGCATAGAATAAAATATTCCATAATTTACATGATTAAAATTATTTATTATTTATTTTTGCTTTTTTTTTTCTCTGTTGATTTTTTTTTATTGGCTTATATCGTTATCCCAAATCACAAGTTTTCTCCGTCACATATTTGATTATTTTCAAGTGAACAGAAAACCTACTTTGTTTTCTCCGCTGATAAAAAGAGACAGACAGCAACTATTCACCTTGCAAACTCAAAACCACTCACCCTATGTTTATTGGTTGTTGGATCTACTCAATTACACCAAAAAAAAAATAGCGACTTTCTTGCTTTCTGCTTAATTACATCACTTTATTGCTCTAGGTGGGGAGTTGAAAACATTCTTGCTCGGATTTTCAGTCAAACTCCAGCCAAAAAAATCGCTTTCTTTCTGGCTCCAATTCCTGTCTCAACTTTGAAGCTTATAACCTTCACCAAACCACGTCAAAAGGTTCACATCCTCTCCCTCTCTTGCTAGCCACACCGAGCCCTGGTGGGATTTTTGCTCTATTTCTCTGAAAGATCGTCTACCATTCAGGAAGTCGAGCTAGAAGTCAAAGCAGCCAAGATTCTTGAACTGGGCTCTCTTCTGTGTGTTGCTTGTTGAAGATGATGAATTTCAGGAGCTTAGATGAGTTTTGGTCATTCTATGTGACTCAGCATTCAAAACCATCAACAAGACGTTGGCATTTTGTGGGCACTCTTGCAAGCATGCTGCTACTGCTGAACTCTCTTGTTTTCAATCTGTGGTTTTTGTTCTTGGTGCCATTCGTTGGGTATGGATGCGCCTGGTACAGCCATTTCTTTGTGGAAGGGAATGTTCCGGCAAGTTTTGGGCATCCAGTTTGGTCTTTTTTATGTGATTTCAAAATGTTTGGATTGATGCTTACTGGTCAGATGGATAGAGAGATCAAGAGACTCGAGAAGAGGCCTGTTTTACAGGGATTTTGATCATGTTCTAAGCACTTTTCTGTTTTACCAATCAAATAATCATGCATGGAAAATCTCATTCACTCTTGGTGACTTTTTGAGATTCTACTGTTTCTTGGGAACATTACAAAATAAACTTATCTCTTGTTTCTGTGTTTAAATCAATGAGAATTTCATTAGTAATTTTGTTTTTCGTTTTATTCATCATTTTTTTTTATTGTATCTTTGCATGTGTTTATATATATTGAGTCAATAATTTTTATCTTCGCATATTGCCGAGCATTAGAAGGGTTTGAGAAATAAACACTTGTTTGGGAACGTTGTTGGCTGGGCGTTTCTAAAATTTAATATTATTTTTGTTTAAAATTAATATTTTTATATATTTTTAAATTATTTTTATGTATAGATATTGAAAATAATTTTTTTAAAAAATATATATTATTTAGATGTATTTTAAAATAAAAAATAATGTAAAAAATAACTATTATCACAATATCAAACATGCTTTTAAAAATAAAAAAAAAATAGTAGAGTTTTTCTTATATTCTCAAAAAAATATGTTTGTTCACATATTATCTGTTGACTCTTTTTTATGCTGATTGTTTTAGAATTTTAAATTTTGACTTAAAATTTTATTTTATTTTATTTATAATTTAGATTTTGAGTTTCAAGAAAAAAAATTGATAGAAAATAAAAGATGAAAAGGAGGATTGTCATTTAACCACATTCTAATAATAAAATTTTCAACCTTATTATTAATAGGCTGAATTTGACAAAAGAAGTGTCAATAATGTTTTTTTAATTATTTATTTTATACTAAAAAAATAAATTAGATTAAAGGTTTGTTTGAGGTTAGAAAATGATTTATAAAGCTTTTTATATTGTTTCTTAAGTGTTTTTAAATGAAAATAAATTAAAAAATAGTTTTACATTGGAGCTTGTTTTTTTAACTATTAAAAATGGCTAAAATCTATATTGTAGATAATACATTATTTTCCACCATAAAATGATGCATTATTTATTTTTATTTTTATTTTTTTTAAATAAAGGATCATGTTGTCAGTTCTATTGAAAAAAAAAAAAAAAGGCTAAGTGTGCAAACTTAATCTTGGAAGCCCATGATCATGAGACCTCTTTTTTTTTTTTTTTTTAGATTAACGTGGGTGTCCGGGCCAGCTTGCGCGCACCACGACTAATTCCACGGGCCTTGAAGTTAACGACCATATAAGCCTCCAGTGGCCATCATATGAGCAACTAAAAACTCGAACCTGAAACCACAGACGGAGCAAACCCCTTGATTCCAAGCTCTTACCACTTGGCCACCACCTACCTTTTTTTAATTGGACTAGATGTTGGCCTACCCAAACTCTTGAATTTTTATTAAAATATTTTTTTATTTTTTATTAGATTTTAATTGTAATTAATTATAGTGAAATTATATTTAAAATATTTATTCTATTAATACCTCATTTGATTGTTGAAAACTAGTTTTTGTTAATAGTGTTTTTCATAGAAATTTCTAAAAAATTAATTATTTTTTTATTTAATAATGTTATGAAAAATATTTTTAGTATTTGATTATTTCATTAAAAACAAACTATAAAATCACTTATTAATTTTCTTTTTAAATTTATCCAACATATATAAAACATTAAATATAATTATTTTATCACTTACAAGAAAAGAATAAGATATAAAAAGAGTAATGATGAGGAAATTGTTTTTTGTTATATCATATATTTATATATAGTTTGTTTTATAAAAAAGTAACTATATATTTAATAGAAATATTTTAAATATAATATATAGACATATAAATGGTTTTGGTGTTTGAAAAACATTAAAAATAAATGTCTTTTATATGGTATCCTTATTTTGTAATATAATTTATATGATTTAAAATGTATGATTATTATATAATATAATATGTTTTATATTCGAGTGTACTTTATAGTAATATCATCTAAATTAAAGTATTGTATTCACTAATATATCAAATTAATATACTTTTATATTATATATTAATATATATCCTATATAGATCTATTGATAATTTATTATTTTATAATAATATTATATTTTAAAGTATACAATAAAGTATTGACTTTAGTGTTAATGTTTCCATGCAAAGTGTTTTCTAATCTTTTAAACTAAAAAACATTTTTTTTCATATAAAGCTTATGTTTTTCTAGGATCGAAAAATAAATTTCATTATTTAGTTTTTTACAATGCAGCCAAACACAAAAAAATCAAGAAAATACTTTCCAAAAAACATCATTATTTATAATATATTATCGAATGTAGCCCTTCATGATTATTATTTTTTAATTTCTTCTTAAATATTAATCCAATTTTATTATAATCAAATAATTATAATTATATTTACCATATTATTCCATTAAATACCATTCAATTCAATTAAGATTATAGTACTTTTTTACAATATTAACAATCATTTTTGTTGATTAATATATGAATCTACTATGCACTTGTTTTTTTAAGTTTGTAATAATGAATATTCTATGAAAATAAAGCTTAACTATTTTTATATTATAAGTTTTTCAAATGATTTCTAATATTAATCATTCTTTTTTTTTCAATAACATACAAAATAACGGGACATGTTTTCCAATTTTTTTTATTATTGAAACTTACTTTTCATATCATGCTAAGTTCTTTGTTTAAAAAACAATTCTTCTAATAAAAATATGTTTTCATTATTAAAGGAAATGAATATAATTCTTTTATTATTTTTATTAAAAATGAGCATCAATTTTTAGATTCATAATTTTTTTTTTTCATGATACTAAAAATATGAAAATAATATCTACATCCTTTTGCATTAAAAATTAATTTTAGTCTTGCCTGTAGCATAGTGTGAGCAAATTACATGCTTTGAGATGATAAATAAGGATGGTAATTTTATAGAAACTCGAAGTAAGAAAATCAAGTTTCGGGTAGATAAATTCAGGGTTTCAGTCACTACCATCCTTCTCCTCTCTTGCTGCTGGAGCTTCCTTCAGTTTATCAAAATCTTTTACAACAAATTCTTCTAAATCACTCGCGGTTCATAGGTAATTAACTCTCCTTTTCGATTCTTAATGCTATTTGTGTCTTCTTCTTTTGATTTCATGAACTGGATCTTCAAGGTTCACAGACTTTTTTATAGTCGCTTTATATATATATATATATATATATATATATATATAAAAGTAAGTAATTAAATTCAACCAATCATCTAATTAATAAAAACACCAATATTAGTAAAAATTTTGAAAATAAAATTCTTAATTCATAAAAATTGACTATTTTATAAAACGCCGCATGAAATACAGGTTATTCTTATTTTTAATTTATGCACCATGTAAAACTCTAAATAATATAAATAAACTACTTGACAACTAAACTATATAGAATTGTACGTTATACTTTTTATTATTATTATTATTATCAAAACCCTAAAAAAATTTTAAAAATCAACAAAAAAATATAAACATTAAAATTTGAAAATCATTATTTTATTTTAAAACTCATCAGGATAAATTGAACTCTTTATTAATATTTTTATAGGTTATTTTTTGCTACTGTCTTACGTTATTTTTACTATTTTAAACAAAAATTGATAATATCAAAGCTTTTCTTATTGTTGTTTAGAATTTGTTTCAATTCTTTCCATGTATCATAAACTAATTTATTTATTTATAATCATGTGGCATATAATTCAATTTTGTCTCTAATTTTTAATTAAGAGTGATTATAAATTATATTATGTGTTTCAAAAATTAAATAAAATTAACTATTATTTGATAAAACAAGAGGTTAATCTAATAAATATTCAAACTTATTTATTTATAAATAAATATAAACAATTTAGCTACCAATTGAGTCTCGCAAGGTTATCAGACTCAAGTTGATTGGGTTTAACAAGAAAATGAGACTTGACTTGAGTCTGGTGGTCAAGATAAAAAAATTAAAAATAAGATTTAAAAATAATAATAATTAGGATTTCTATTTAGAATACTTCAAGAATATTTTTTATTTTTTATAAGATATAAAAAAATTTATAAAAAAATAATTAAGATTTTTGTTTAAAATACTTCAAAAATAGTTAAAATATTTTTTATAAAAATAAAAATAATTTATAAAAAAATCAATTAAGATTTCTGTTTATGATACTTCAAGGATATTTTAATTTTTTTTATAAAAAATAGAGATCATTTATAAAAAAAAATATTTATGATACTTTAAGCATAGTTTAATTGTTTTTTATGAAAAAAATAGAAAAATTAATTGGCATTTTTGTTTAGGGTAGTTTAAATATTTTTATAAAAAATAAAAAAATAATTATAAAAAATTTATTTAGGATACTTCAAGAGTAGTTTAAATATTTTTTTATAAAAAATAAAATATAAAAAAATTAATTATGATAAATGTTTAAGATGCTTCAATATAATTTAAATGGTTTTTTTTATTAAAAATAAAAATAAATTAATTAGACATGACTACCAAACAACAAAGTGTTTGGGTGTACCATGGTGTTTGGGTTTACCACGGATATCAGATCCAAAACTTTTGGATTTGACTTTAATTTTGTTGTCAAACCTAAAAAACTTTAAAATATTTTTTATATTTTTATAAATAATATTAACTCGCTATAAATACTAACCATTATACTAGTCAACACTAAATACTAACATGACATACTAGTCAATATTAAATGTTAACATAAGCTTATCCCAAGTAGGTCATATAATGATGATAAAACATGTATAAATGTTAACATAAACTTATCGCAACTAGGTTCATGTAATGATGATATTAGATGATAAAACATGTATATATTTAGTGTGTTTGGAATAAAAGTATTGTGAGATGTGGTTGGGTTTGTTTAAGATTTATTAAAAAAAAACATATATATATATTTTTTAACAAGTTGTAATTTATATTTTAAAATGGTAGCATTTTAAAAAAAAATCAATCTCATCTCACCGTATTTCTATCCCAAACACACATTTTAAAAAAAAATCAATCACATCTCACCATATTTATATCCCAAACATACATACCAAAAAGCAAATCACATCTCACCACATTTTTATCACAAAAATACAACACCATTCTTTCTCACGATGTACCATCAGTTATTAGAGACCATATCTCAAATAAATGCCAAAAATAGACCATACAATATATGTCCTTTCCTCAATTGAATATAAAACCATCCATGAAGCACTATATATATATACACAAATATTTAAAAATATATTAAAATAAATTATTTTTAATATTAACACACAGTATAAAAAAATTAAAAAAAATCATTTTAAATAAAATTTTCTTAACCCTCACACACACACACACGCATATATATATATATAGAGAGAGAGAGAGAGATAATCGTTTGTTAAGCTTTAGGGGCAACCGATCACGCCACCATAAACAGACCTCAGACACAGTAGTAAGAAGAATGTTCTAACCCTCTCAGAATGTCAACGCAATTACCTAATAAGAAATGCAATGCCAGAAAAGAGAATAATGCATGCTTCAAATGTTAATTAATCTATTGCCTCAAGGATTGTGACCAGGCGGCTCTTTAGAAAATGTATCTGATTTTGGAGAGACATTTGTGAACGTCCTCCAGGGTTTGGTATAGGAATTCAATCCACCTAGTCAATTCAAGTATATTACAAGTTCCAACATTGTACAGCCCAAAAACTCACCTTCCCTACATAGCCAAATATCTGCGATATCAACTTCCAAAAACTTCTCATGGACCTGAAATTTTTATCTCGGCCACTGTTAGGATCCAGCCTTTGTTCGGCTGAAACTACCGTTTCCCTTTGGTCAGCTTGGCACATCATGGGTATCGGGTGGAATATGATAATCACAAGTCAGTATTCCTTGAAAATGATGGCAAGGGCACGGCCTCTTGTGGACGAAGGATGACAAGCACACCAAACATTCCAAGCATTGGGAGGACAAGGAGCCACTTCAGCAGTTTATAGTAATGCATGTGGAATGTAAGCGAGAAGTCATCTGAGAAATAGAGTCCATTCTTATCAACCATCTCCACCAAAACAGTTCCAGTAGTTCTCACTCCAACTGTTGGAAGTTTTATCCGATATTTTCCTGGACGGTCAAAGATTTGATTTTGCTTTATCCGTCGTTCACCTTGATAATTCCCAGGAACTAACAGGGTTGTCTGTATTGTTCCAAATGAAAATTAGAATTATAAGGTATTCTTTAAATTGTTGTTGAAAACAATAATTTGGTCATTCAAGGAGCAACTTACAGTGACATTATAAGGTGCTTGAGACCCAGATGGGATTCTATACTTGTCCACAATCTCAAACTCCACCCAGAAGCTCTTCCCCTCCTCATCACGGAAACTTCTTGATGAAGGTTTAATATACACCCCTTCACGGTTGTAGCGGTTTGCTAAATTGTTTCTTCCTTGATTAGTAGATCTCCAAGCCTGAGAAATGCACAGTATGCTTAATACTTGAAACATACAAGAACATTCAAGAAATCACAACAAATATGGTTCACAACTATCCTGCCTTCAGGGGATGATGTGGAACAGGAGTTGAAAAGCAAAAGACATTTCCATTCATTGTTGAAACTATGAGATCAAGATCATCTCCACCATCAACATTGTCTGCCAAGACCATGCTGTATCTGAAGCAGAAAGATCATGATTTGGATAAATCACAAAGCACAATAAATAAGTTGAATAGTCAAAATTTAAGGATATAAGAATATCTTACGAAGTTTCACCAATATCAACAACATCAGCACAAGAAGTTGGTCCATCTATAAGGTAAAGATAACCATCGAATGATGTTGTAACAAGTGTGAGTCCCTTGTTTTTCTCTCCACGTTTACTTAAGTCAAGAAGAAGAACTTGATTCATCACTCTCCCATGAGTTCTGTATGGGTAAGGCCGAACAATAGAACCGTCCTTGCCACTAAGAACATATATGTTACCTGATAGTGTAGGGACTACAACATCAGTATGGCCATCCCCATCAACATCGCCTATAGTTGGACCCTGAGGAATGTTGCAGTCTATGTCAGATCAATCTATCATGAAACAATTAGGCACTTTTTCACTAAAATCTCATTTAAATGAAGGTCATGCACAGGTTGCATGCATTCAGGAAACAAATAGTCCTGTCAAATCACTCTATCATCAAACACTTGGACACTTTGTCACTAAAATCCCATTTAAATGAAGATTGTAACACACGTTGAGCTTCAGATTGTAGTTTTACATTCAAAGTACTATAAAAATAATGAGTATAATTGGATATGTAGACATATCCAATTATACTAACAGCTGTTACACCAAGTGGTTATCTCCCAAAGGTGTTGGCTTCAAGACCTAATTCCCTCATCAAAGGACCAAGAATACATGCCCATGCCACCCACCAACAAAGCAAAGACAATATTTGATAAATTCCCCACCCCACCCCCCGGGCAAGTCTGAGGATATAGCCTGATCTCCCCCACCCACAGAAAGGCCAGATAACAAGTATATCCTCCATGCAAATGATATTAGAATCATAATTTTTGCAATGAAGTTTTTGTTAAATATTGACATAACTACAAATTCCAGTACGAGCATGACTTGCATCTACAAAACAAGGAATGAAGTTTCTATTGCCTTAAATTTGACACCCCCTACAAGGATATGACACGGTGTATTTGTACAGTTGCGCCCATAACATAATAAAGATTTCTTTTTGTACAAAAGCATCTGTGTTTGTGCTTTTCTGTACAAGTAATATGTGGAAACAAAGTACCTAGTGTAATCTGATTTTTCAAGAATCTATTCTGGACCAGGCAATGAAGCACCAAATGCTCAATCTTAAAATTTAACCACCAGTAGACCAATATAAACTATGAAATGCAGCTAGCGGACATCAGATATTGAAGGAGGTCATACTTAATTCATAAAGTCGACATCATATTAAGAAGTATGAAACTGAGATCCAAATGACCTGGGAAACAAGACTCTTAAGGTGCTTTTCCCAAATTTCTTTTCCTTGTGATGTCCATGCAGCAACATTTCCATGTACATCAGTGGTCACTAGTTCAATTTTTCCATCATCATTGATATCAGCTGCAACTACAGCGCCTTGAATTTCAGCCATTTCCAGAGGGAAATTTTCCCTGATATTTCCTGAATAAAACAATAAAGTTTAGCTTCCAACTTTGTTTGGACTATTGGAACACCACACTTGACAAGCAGTTAAAATAGAAGAAAATTGATGTGGGAAACTTTCTTCAATATTTTTGGCCTAATAATGTTTATTGCATTACTTCAATAATGGCTAAGATTTTTAGGTTTTGAGGAGTTTAAGAAGAGTCTAAGACAGTTGGTAAATCAATCATAATGTTTAATCCAACCATTAAATCAAGGAGCTGAAAGTTTTAATTAGAAATCTTTTTCAATAAAGGATTCTAAGTCTAGGACTAGTATAAATAAAGGTGTCTAGTTTATTTTTGGATGATTCAGATAATCAGAGACTTTAAATAATCAGAGACTTTCTCTAAACCACTTTAAATAATATTAGGTCTATAACCTTTGGGCTTGAGAACCCTAGTTTTATCCACTGTACACCACATCAAAAATAGTCACAAGATTTCTACATAAAAATCATTTTGGTTTCGTAAAGATTTTAAGGCATGAAAATCAAAAGTAAATACAACAGAAACTTCCTTTTCATATCACACTAAACAAAATCCTTGTCAGATAAGTTTGGATATTTCTCTAGATGTAGATACTGAACAGATTAATCTTTAGACTGCGTGCATTTAAACTCAAAAGTAAATACTGTGTCTGTAAGAAAGTTTCATCTTGTTCATCCTTCCAACCACTTTGAATTCTCTTCAAATACTATAAAATAGGAAAACAATGATAAATTGATTCAAGTGGTGATAGGTAAAAGAGTGTATCAGTCAAACAATCAAACTCAAACTTGACTCAGCAACCAGAAAAGGAAAAAAAACAAGCAAATATGATGGTAAAATGCCTACAAAGATAAGAGAGCTGCACAAGCAATTTTAGAGAAAAATAGGAGTGACTAGTTTGGATGCCAATCACTGTCGCGTTTAGAACAGAAAAAAATCACATGAAAAATTGTATTCAGTGATCTTGTATGAAGAATAACATAGTTAATAAAGCTGAAAGATAAAAATAATCAATGAAAGCTCATTGGTAGAAGAAAGGATGGCATTACAAAGAGGGAATGTTAAAGAAAATGCAGGGTGCAAACTCAAATTTACCATGATGATCCAGGACATAGAACAAGCCAAATGAAGTCCCAACAAGAATGTCCAAGTTCCCATCACCATCCAAATCAACCACCGAAGGCGAAGAGTATATATATGCACGAAATTTTGCAGTACTCGTACTTAAATCTAGTTCTCGAGTCCACTTAACTTGCTTTGTATCAAGATTGAATACAACAACGGAACTGGCAATATATTTCCCAACATCAATATCACCAAGCTCTTTCAAATGCTCAGGATTGTCATAATACCTGTCAGTCAGGTAACACCATTAGCATGGACTTCATCAACAGAAAATTGACCGAAAGAATATGCAATGACGTTGGAGAAAGTTCATTTTAAAAACAGCACAAAATTAATATCTGACTTTCAATATATAAGAACAGGGCATATATACAAAGTTGTGACACCAAAAAGAGAACTCACTCTTGATCAAAGAAATACGAAACTGCAACAATCATTTCAGTTACTCCATCATTATCAATGTCAGCAATCACCTGATGATAAAAAAAAAGAAAAAAGAAAACAATGTCATCCGTGTTTCATAACTGCATCTTACTTGCATCTGTGAAGAAAAGTCTTCTACTGCAATGCATTACTAGCAATGAGTTTTAGACTCACAGGAGTGCACAAGATATGTGAGTCAATATTCACATAATCCTCTAATTTCTCATGTTTACTTTCTGTCCATTCTTCATCTCCCCACATGGATTCATCAACATAATCATCATAGTCATAACTGTACTCATCAGCTAATTCATCACTTTCACGGAATAGCTCAAAAGATGAATCTGCATCCGCTTCTAACCCTTCATCATTTTCAACAGTTGCTGCATGAACATTTTCATGGTCATTCTCTTTAGATTCTGAGCCACCTTCATGTGAACCCTTTGAATTGTCATCTTCGAGAAGCCTTCTTCCAGTGTTTGTTCCATTCTCTGCATTATTAGTTTCTTTCTCTACTGTAATGGTTCCATTCTGAGTTTTACTGGTTCCATTCTGAGCAATATCTGTTCCATTTGACCCAGCACCTACAGAAGAATTATCGACTTGCGAGGACAGTTTGATAATTGTTTCTGTTTGACTCTCGCTCATTTTCTTTCCAGTCTCAATGGATGCATTTGCTGGATGACTATTTTCTGTTGATGTAGAAATCGAAGAATTTGTTTCAGGTGTCTTTTGATGTGTATTATTTCCAGTTGTGTCTGCAAAATTGACAGCCAATGTTTACCAACAAGGTCAGTTTGTCTATGTTTCTTGATTTTTACTATTATAAAATGCCAGACAAAGCTCAAAATAGACCAGGACAGGATTCATGATATCATATAAACATTAAAATTTCCATGGAAAAGAAAAATTAATATTCATCTTGTACTCCAGGACCAAGCTCAAATAAAAATCAATATAAGGGCAAGGTATGCATCTAGATTCAAAAGTGTATAAGGAGCCAATCAAGGGCTCAGAAAACTATTGAAGACAATGGGGATTAACACCTATTTTTGGCGCCTTCTAGTTCCTCCTACACTTGGATTACTACAGGAATAAACAATACAATTCAAATTACCACCCACAAGTTTTTGCTTTGCATTCAGCATTACCAAGAAAATATCAGATAGAATTATGATTTCAACATCTTCAGTACTGTAATCCCTAAGGGGGCCTGTTTGTCAACATGGAATAAAGACTAGCAATAGGAATAGAAAAGAAAAGAAGTTCATTCATTTCCATCCATGGTGCTAGGTAAGCAACGGCTATGAGAACTAGAGAAGAGATGAAAAGAGATCCTTCCATATTTGATAGCCACTGACAGGATGCAGGTTATAAGACTAAAGCCAAATAACACATCCATAAAACTACACTGCATTTATAACATTCATTCCCCCCCACCCAAACCCCAAGATGACTATCCCTAAGGCTGCTACCACCATCATACAGTTAAATTTATTATGGATATCGCATAGCTGTAATCTCCTTGCAAGTTCTTCATGCCATGCACACTAAACCCATCCATTCCCATTCCCATTCCAATTCCAATACAGATTCCCTATTTATCATTCTTGGTTACCAGATGTGCCTGTAAAGAATGGAATGTCATGTTTTAGTTTTACCGATCTTTAAGAGCAATTCTACAGTGTCTCATTTCTATAGTTATATTTCAAGAAGTCAATGGGGTTTTGAGACACACAATAGAGTGTAGCCTTCCTACATCCATAAACCCTCACATTCCAACCCTAAAAAAGATTTTAACTCAGGACTACCAAGTTCAAATCCTAAGCTCAATCCATTGGCATCTGTTAGGGACTCTGCATCACATATAAAATAATAAAGAGGATCAAACCAGCTTCTGTCATCCTTCAAAAGAAAAGGGAAACAGGAACCACAGGCAACTTCCTCAGTTGACCAGTAAAATATTAACACTAAAGCAAATAAAATAAGCAGTACCGAAGGTACAAACAGTTATGAATCCAACATTAACTTACGAGACTGTGATTTGTTCTCAGTAGCCTCTATGACAAGTTGGTCATCATGAACATCTGGGTGAGAACGATCCACAGGATCTGGATCCAGACCCACATACCAATTCTTTTTAACTCTCCTACGAGGCACTTCCAGTTTATCAGTCATCATGTATCCTGAAACCCTAAAATAGAAAACATATATAATCTATTAGCTTGGGCACCTAATCCAACACTACCTAAACTCAGTAATATAAGACAACAACTACATAACAACAACAACAAAAAATACCTGAAGAAGAGAACTTCACCATTGTAAGTAGCTAAAGCAATCTCCCTCACACCATCCTTGTCAATATCATATAGGAGAGGACTTGCATGCACCGTTGATTGGTGGAATGCAGGCCAACCTGATAAAATGTTGTAGTTGATCTTATTAAGTCTAATTCATACCCAGGATGAAAATCGAAATTGAAACTTTACCTGGGATTTTGTCTCCATCAGAACCTTCTAGAGCTTCAAGATAGTGAACAAAAGAAGGAACCACTACATCGAGTTTTCCATCACTAAAATAAATGCATTTAAATATCATTAAAATCCCAAATGATAATTAAGTAAACTAAAAGATTAGTTATTTAATTACCTATTGATATCGGCAATCAATGGAGTAGCGTAAACGCTAGAACTCACTTCGGTTTGCCATCTCAGCTCTAGATTTCTAGGGCACTGTGTATTCAACAACGCATCCTCATCTCTACACACGTAGGAATTCAAATTAACCAGAATTAGACCTATCAAGCTAGCAGAATTCATAAAATGATTGAAATTAATTGTAAAATTAAAAAACAAATCGAACTCACAAGTCAGGGTAACCAAGGGCATCGTCCGTGGCTTCTCGGTCTCGAAATTTGTTCTTTTTGGACTCATCTCCATGAATGGAAGTGGTGAATAATAAGAAACAGAACAAGAAAACTCTAATCGCTGGCAGTTTCATGTGATGGCTTTTGGTTTATCACTTCAGCGGTAGAATTAATTAATTACGGTTTAGAAACTGTTTGGTTAGTGGATAGGTGAATACGTAATCAAATTAATTGGGATTTATGGAATTTTGATAAACCTTAAGTAGGGTTCCGTGGAGATCGATCGATCGATCTCTCTATCTAAATTTTTCCGACGAAAAGAGTTGAAAACTGAAGGGAGACAAGGACATTTCAAAATGCCCCTTGGTTTTTGTTAAATTATAATCACGTGCAGGTAGAATCAAATTATGAAGGATTTGATGGGTGAACTTAATAATATAATAGTTTTCGGTTCCGGCCGGGTCGATTCTGGTCGGGTCGGCGAAACTACAATTACCAATTTTCCGTGTCTGAAAGGCATTAAGTGACGCCGTTTAGCTACTAAAAAATCCAGCTTAGCTGTTAGTCAGTTGTGCAAGATAAATGGGAGGATTGGATTTTGTACTAAATGCTATCTTTATTTGTATTTTTTTCATTGTAAGCTTTAGTATTTGTTCGGTAATGCCATTTTAGATAAATATATTAAAATAATATTATTTTAGATATTTTTATTTTTAATATTAGTGTATAGAAATTATCAAAAAATACATAAAAAATTAAATTTAATATTTCTTTCAAATATAAAACAATTTAAATATATTTTTAAAAAACATATTAAAAAAACTTAGTCTTTCTTTGAATAAATTTTTGAAATGAAAATCATTAAATCCAACCTCCTTTTATTCTTATAATTCATTGTCATCCAACCTTTAATAACTCTATGGTATAAATATAATTTGGTATCAACATATTTTATATACAACTCATTTATTTAAGAAACCCATGAATAGAAGGGTTAAAAATAGGGTGATGACTCAACATATATAAGCTTAATAAAAATATCAAATTTAATATTCTTAAGTTTAGTTATGTGTTAAAATCAAATGCTTGTATATCTGGTAAGATGTAAGTCGTAATACTCTTGGGCTCAATTATTTGTAGAACCTAAATGCCTATGGGTTTGATAAGATGTCAAACTCAACCTCCTTAGACTTGGCTATATGTTGAGCTCAAGTACATGTAAATATAATAAGATATGATACCCAAACCCCTTGAGCTTTACTACACACTAAGGCTAAATGTTTGTGGGTGTGGGAAGGTGTCATACCTAACTCCTTTAGGCTTGGTTATGTAGTAAGCCCAAACACATGTGAGTCTAGGAAGATGTTAGACCTAAATCCATTTGGCTCGGCTACATGCTTAGCTAAAACACGTGTGGATCTGGAAATGTCAAACCCAAAATCCTTAGGTTTATAATCATTCTAGATCCAAACATATAGTTAATGGTCTTTATTGACCTTATATTAGGTCGTAAGGCTATCCCTAAGACCCTTATAAAAGCTTAGGGTAGTCATTACCTTACACCCTTGGATGCATAAAAGTTTTCTAAGAGCTAATTTTATTTCAATCAACATTAATGTTGTGTACACAATAATGTATAAATATTTTTATAGCTTTATTGTTTGTCCATCTATACTAATAATATATAAGAGTAATTCTCATTAATATTGATGTTGTGTAAGAAAACATTTACATCAGCATTAATGTTGATGTAAAAGACTTTTTCCTTACTAATATATTTAATGGGAAAAGACTTTTGGCACCTAGAGCAAAACAACAAGGTTCAAAGCACAAGGGTCATAAATGCTCTCTGAACCACCCAGGTAAAGGATTCACAATCTTATTCTCTTATCATACATTCTCAAAGTATTTATCACACAAAAGCTAAGAGCAAACATTCTTGTTCTTGTAGTTTAATGCCCTTCTTATTTATTACTATCCCTTACTATAAAGTCACAAACTTAATCATTATAAAGTCCCTAAATCCCACAAAAGGAATTGAAAGTCCATTATCCCTTTGCTCTTCTTTTTTCTAAGAATGAAATATTGACATGAATATGTGATCATCTAGTTTTTAAACACTCAAATTCTATTTTTAAGCATATGGGATCCTAAAAAGATCATCAATTAGTGTTGTATGTGGGGAACAATAAAAAGCGATCAATTGCTTTTCCAAAGTTGATTTTTTAACACATTTAATTGATATTAATGACAAACAATCAAGAAGCCCCTAGGATGAGGCATGTTATGAACCTCTTTGCAGCAGTTGGCATGTTTGCTCCACCAACACCTTTAAAGTTTCAACAACGCATTAATCAGGTGCAAGCTCTTACCCAAGTCATTATAGCATTCTAATGTCAAACATTGCCACCGTAATAAGCCCCTGCACATAATATAGCTCTTTCATTACCAATTTCTCAATTATAAGTTACCCCCTCTACTAAGAGATACTTATCTTATCCAGAAAAAGGTATGTAAAAATAACATGGAGAGCTTTCCACTTGGACGGTCCACTAGCTTATTTGTAGGTCATTCTCATCAACACGAAACTCTCTTAATAAGTAATCACTCCAAATATTATCCTCTAGATATTATGGGAAAGAAATCAGTTATCAATTATGTCATTCCACGCTAGAATCCTCTAACTCCTCAAAGCCTATCAAACAAAAGTCTGGAATAAGTATAATTATTTAACACCTCCAGGATAAGACCTACAATCCTCTTAGGATAAAAAGATCTTCTTTATCTAGACGAGTTTTACATACCTATATCCCAAAGGATTATATCTCCACAAAGATGACCTTAGACAATTATAATTACTTGGCATATCCTAAAGAGCATGTCCAAAATGTATGTAGCAACCTTAAGCTAGTCATCCAAGACGGTAATACAATATACAATATCCTACCTACAACCTTTAAAGGGTCAACTAGAGCATGGTATAACAACCTAAAGCCAATCTCTACCATAAATTTCAATGATCTCTATGCAAAACTTATGTCATGGCTCAGCACCAACATACCCATGAAAAAGAGCTCCATTGAACTCTTTGGCATTATTTAGATAAGAGGGTAGTTCACTCAAGTATGTTTATAGATATTCAATTAATATATGCTTAAAATAGAAGAATTGATTGAGCTAGTAACCTTAGAAGCTTAGATAAATTGGGTAAGATAACATTCCTCGTTGAAGGACTTATATGCCTTATTAGACAAAAGCTATATGAAATTAAAACAAGTTATAGAGCATAATAAATGGGTAGATAAAATTAGTATATTGCGACATAACCCTCCTCGTTTCTATTAAAAAGCTTAGGATGAAAAGCCCTTCAACCAAAGTTGTTCTCCTATCAGAAAGAATAATTCAAAGAAAGGTGAGAAAAGGCTCGTAAAGGAACACCATCTCCCTCAACACCACCCTCACAGAAGTTTTCATGTCTATTAAGGAAAAAAAACTATGTTTGGTATTCATTTTCATGACGTCGCTTCCACGCACACACACCTCTAAAAAATTTTATCTGTTCCACAAGCATAAAGGATATGATATTAAAGATTGCTTTACATTGAAGAAAGAAATTGAAAGGCCAATAGCCAAGAGGTACTTGAAGTAGTTTGTTAAGGGGAATGCTAATATGAACCATGATAGAGAGAAACTTAGTCAACTCATTCAAGCTCTGATTAAGATAAATGTGATTCTAGAGAGATAAATATGATTTTAGAGGGCATCTCAGTCGAGGGACACCTTTAGTTGTAAGAGGAAATATAGAAAAAAAGTTATAATAATGGCTCATCAACAAAATTCATGGCACGAGCCCATTGTTTTTACTCTAGAAAATAAAGAGGGGATGATTTATCTTTATAAAGATGCACTGGTTATTTTCATGATCCTAGTTAACCATAGAGTCCACATGGTATTGGTGGATGATGACAACTTTGTCAACATTTTTGTCAGAGATGTAATCTCCTAGATAGGGATAGATCCCTCAAGGATGACTTATATGAAGACCTTTTTTATTGGGATTGAAGGATAATGAGTACATGTAAAAGGTGCATTAAAGATCTCAGTCATGATTAACACGTACCCAAGATACATCACCCTCCAACTAACCTTTATAATGATAGACATAACTTTAGCCTACAATGCAATAATAAAAAGACCTCTCATGCACCAAATTAATACAGTCATAAACATGAAGTACGTGATCTTGAAATTTACTACTTAGAAGATGTGGCTACTATGAAGGGGAACTAAGGGACTTTTAGGCATTACGCCTTTATATGTTTAAAGGGTAAAAAATCTTTAGTTTTTACCAACAAGGGTCTTTAAAGCAAAGGATGGAATCTGAATTGAGGCTATAAAATAGTTGAAAGAAGTATTTAAGGACAAGAAAAGAAGGCAATCACCAAGGTAAACGCATTTATGAAGCAACCTCAATGGTAATTGTCGCATATCAAAAAATCTGCATGGCATCCGGCTTCGATGATTTTTTTTCTCTGTTATGTTTGTTTGATTTGATCTTGTTGGATTCATTGAGACTCGCCACCTAGTATTTAATTGAGGGTTACTAGGAAACTAGTTGTACTGGTCTTATCAGAGATTCACGGGTAAGGGACTGGTTATGGTTAGGGAAGGTATTAGCACCCTTAACACACCCTACCCGAGGTAAGCTGCTTCGTGGATGTGATGCGTTAAAGAAGTTTTAAAAATTGTCTTTTCATTGGATTTTAGAAATACAACTTTTATACAAGTTTGTACTTCTACACTATGATCCAATCAAAATATTAAATCCTTCTTTATTCTATTTAGTCTCATCATAAAATTTTTTTCCATAAAAATACACGCATACATCATTTTTTATTACATTTTTTTCTTTTTGTTTTTTTATATTTACAAAATAAAAATAAAAATTCAAACTAAACAAATATTACATTAAACAATTTAAAAATTACAAAATAACCCCTCAAAATTCCATAACAATATGGGAAGTCCTTTTAGGACAGCGTGAACAGTGTACATGAACAGTGACCGCGCATTACACAACTCGCCGCCGCCAATGAAGATGACAGAATCCAGTGGACCGGGAACCTCTTCCTCTTCTCTATCTCCCTACACCGACGATGGCCTGCAAAACAAAAAAAAACAACCTAGGTAAACTTTAATTTTTCATTTGTTTTTGAAATCTACTTCCACTTTTTTCTTTTTTTCTTTTTTATATTCACAATACAAAATACAAATTCAAAACAATTACATTACATAATTGTTAAATTACAAAACAACCCTTAAAAACCCTATAAAATTGCAGGGAAGGCCTTCTGGACTGCAGCAACAGTGGTAGGCGAGTCTCCTCCACGCGCCACCGCGATAACACTGAACAATGTGGGTCTAGCTCAGCTTCTTCTCCTCTTCTCTTCTTTGTTGGTGGTGACAACCACTATGACCTACAGCAACAACAAAAATGCAACAATAGTCGATTCTCTCCTCTTTAGATCTGTTTCTTCCTCTTTCAGATCTGCTTCTCTCTTTCTTCAGATGGCAGATCCACTATAAGGGGGAGGCCGTTGTGTTAGGCCGAGATGGTATGCCACTGGAGGCTAGTCTATGGGCGTTGTTGAAGTTGGGTCTGCCGAGAGAGGGAAGAACAGTGGCTGAAAGGGAGGCTAGCTCCTGTGGAAGCTGATCTATGGGGAGATGAAGGAAAGAACGGGGATGGTCGAGTGTCCACGATCTAGCAATTGGTTCAGGAGCATGGACTGTTGGGTCTATCATGTGGGCAGAAACTGCCATTGCTAAGGTCGGTTGAAGGAGAAATGGCTGGATCTGCAAGCGCTAGCTGTTGTGGGGAGGAGCTGCTGCTGTTATGGTGCTTACTGGAGGTGGGTCGGCTTATATCCATTATTGTTGAGGGAGAGGCTGGTTTGTGTGCACCTGAGAGAGGGAAATGACTGGGTTTGGCTGGTTTTTTTAGTTAGTGGGGGGTCTTGGTCGGCGGAGATAGGCGAAGGAGAAAAGACAAATGAAAAACAGGAGGTGCGCGGCTCGTGTGTGGCTGGTGAAGAGAGGAGAAAAATTGAAAATGAAAAAGGGGAGTTGGCAGCTGCTTCCGAGAAGAAAAAAGTTAGGATTTTTTTTTTGTTTAAGGTTTCTCTTCCTCTTTTTTTTTTTTTCAAAATTGCCCCCTTTTGTTTGTGTTGAAGGCTACTATTTATAGACAAAATGTTGCTTGGGTCTCAAAATTAGTCCCTTAACTTTTTGTAAATTTTGATTTTTCTTATTTTTTTGTATTTTTAAAAACAAGCAATATCAACATCGGTTCAATGAGAAAAATCAATGATTTTAAAAATAACACGCTAAAAGTTGAACGCGTTCCAAATATCTTTGAAAATTAAATTTTTTTTTGAGAGGATGTTGAAAATGCTAAAAATAAGACAAATATATTTAAAAATATATATTTTTTATTTTTGTTTTTTTTTTTTTTTTTAAAAAATTTATCGAAACATGAGTCAAAATTAGGGAATAACCTAGAATTGGGTTATGACAATAATTACTAATAGATTTCCTCTTCTCTCATAGAACTGAATTTGCTTTTAACACCTCAAACATATCAGCCATTAGTCTGGACATACACATACTCATAACCTTCAGGTCAATCCAACCTACCTTCTAATCTAATAAAAGAATATTATATATATATATATATATATATATATATATATATGTGTGTGTGTGAAGATAACATGTAACTGACTAAGGTTCATCCGTGAAGTCATATATCTGAATTAACTAGCTAATATGGTTATAGTGAAAAAGAAAATCATTAAAAAGTGGAGAATAAATATAGATTTCACCAATCTATACAAGGCATGTCTAAATAATAGTTTTCCTCTCCTAAAGATTAACAAATTGGTATATCTATCATTGGTTTTGAGTTTTGAGTTTTTAAGCTCTTCAGATGGTAACTTATGGTATCATCAAATCCTTATTCATTTAGAAAATGAGGAAAAAACTTCTTTCATCATATAAGAATGAACCTTTTGTTATCGTGTAATTCCTTTCAACTTGAAAAATATAAAAACTACCTACAAGGAGATAGTCAATAAAGTGTTCAAACACCAAATTGAAAAGAATATGGATGCTTATGTGGATGATGATTAGTACTTAAAAGTGTATTTTTATCAAGTTTTATATCATCATGTTTGATTTGATTTTGTTGAATTCATTGGGAGTCGCCATCTAGTATTTAATTGAGGGTTACTAGGAAATCCGGTTGTACTGGTCTTGTTAGAGATTCGCGTGTAAGGGGCTGGTTGTGGTTAGGGAAGGTATTAGCACCCCTAACGCACCCTACCTGAGGTAAGCTGCTTCGTGGACTTGATGTGTTAAAGAAGTTTTAAAAATTGTCTATTCATCGGATTTTAAAAATACAACTTCCGTACAAGTTTGTATTTCTACACCGTGATCCAATCAAAATATTAAATCCTTCTTTATTCTCTGTAATTTTATCATAAATAAAAAGAAATATTCATAAGAAAAATATAAACACACACCTGTATTTTTCCTTTCTTTTCTTTTCTTTTTCTTTTTCTTGTTTATTTTTTATATTTACAAAATACAAATAAAAATTTAAACTAAACAAATATTACGTTAAACACTTTACAAATTACAGAATAACCGAAAAATTCCATAACAGTGCTGGGAAGTCTTTTAGGTAGTGTGAACAGTGCACATGAATAGTGAGCAGTGGCGGCGCGTTTACTCCACGCGTCGCCGCTGCCGAAGGTGGCAGAACTGGTAGATCGGGGCCATCTTCCTTTTCTCTATATTCCTGCTCCGGCGGTGGCTGTTGTGATTTGAGTTTTCAAATTGGAAGCCATCATAGATTCTGGGTAAAGCTTCTAACAACAACTACTTATCAACCATTCAAACAATAACAAATCCCAATGGTACAATGGTAAATACACATCTTATGCAGCATATATCCAAATATCAGCTCAAGTTAACGGTTGGATCTTCCTGGATCGGAGTTAGACCAAAACGGACCTGAGATTAGCGAGCCATTGTTGAACACGCATAACACTTTTTTGGATGGTTTCATCTCATCTCCACTATTCAGAATGTGCAATACAACTATACGCATCACATATCCAAAACTCAGATTGATCCAACGGTAAATGATTAGTACTTAAAAGTGCATTTTTATCATGGTTTTATATCATCATTTTGCACTTGAAGTATCAATAACTCCTTAACTAAAGCATGTTTTATAATAATATATCTAATAATATAAGATACCTTTAATTTATGGTAAATGTTCATTTTAAATGCAGGTCTATCACATAAATGAAAATATTGATTGATGACTTTAAGAACTTAAATTGCAAAGGCAAAGAGATGGCCAAACTTAGAAAAGAGATGTCGGTGCAATCCAAACCGGAACACTGTTCGGTAACTGGGTCATATCTGGAGCTATATATCTCAGTTACTGGTTGAGTGTTCATTTGTTTCACAGATTTGACATACAATGTTTTCAACAGATTTTAATTGACCACTCTTTTTCAATTCTAGTGCCTTGACTTTTCTAGCTAAAGATGCAAACTTGGCTTGAAGGTCATGATCTTCCCTAAGGTTGTACATACCTCCACTAGATGTATGAGGTTGAGTTTTACTTGGTGCCTCATATGTACCCGTAGTGTCCCAATTTTGAGCATTTTCAGCTAACAAGTCCAATTATTATTGTTGTTGTTGTTGTTGTTGTTGTTGTTGTTGTTGTTTTATAATTGTTGTTTATAATTTGTACAATTAACCTCCCTATGGTTCGACCCCGGTCTTGCCGGGTTATTTATTACTTCGACACTCCTGCACTTGGGAGAAGACATCAACCTTTTAGTCGTGTCAAGTTTTTGGCGCCGTTGCCGGGGAGGTAAGTCCTTGTATAAATTATAATATTTATTTTATTTTCTCTTTTCACTCTTCTTGTATATAACTTTGTTTCTTTTCTCTTGTTTCTTCTTCTTTTGTTTTCTTCTTCCTTTTATTTTATTCCAACACGTGCATGAGAGTGTGGTCACATACATCAAGTGGTAGACTTTGTAGGGTATCCTCATCATTTTTCAGAAAATATAGCCGAAGAAGATAATCAATCACTTCATAATGAAAATAATGAGAATAACCATGCTAGAACACTTAGAGATCACATGAATCCTACAAGAACAAGTACACCATCATGCATAGTTTTTCCTCCCGATGCATCTCATTTTAATTTTAAACCAGGTTTTATTCAACTTTTACCTTCTTTTCATGGTTTCGAATTGGAAAATCCATACTTGCATTTAAGGGAATTTGAGGAGGTGTGCAACACATATAATAACTTAAATTGTAGCATGACCACCATCAGATTAAAGCTTTTTCCTTTTTCATTAAAAGATAAAGCTAAAACATGGCTACAAAATTTGAGACCAGGATCCATTCGTGCTTGGAATGAAATGCAATAACAGTTCTTAAAGAAGTTTTTCCCATATCATAGAACAAACTCTTTCAAAAGACAAATCACCACTTTCACTCAAAAAACTAGGAGAAACATTTTACCAATGTTGGGATAGGTATCGAGATTTGCTTAGTACTTGCCCCCATCATGGTTTTGAAACATGGAGATTGGTTTCACATTTCTATGAAGGGTTAACACCTAAAGATAGGCAAATGGTTGAATTGATGTGCAATGGAACTTTTAAAGATAAAGACCCTGATGAAGCAATGAAGTACTTGGACTTGTTAGCTGAAAATGCTCAAAATTGGGACACTGCGGGTACATATGAGGCACCAAGTAAAACTCAACCTCATACATCTAGTGGAGGTATGTACAACCTTAGGGAAGATCATGACCTTCAAGCCAAGTTTGCATCTTTAGCTAGAAAAGTCGAGGCACTAGAATTGAAAAAGAGTGGTCAATTAAAATCTGTTGAAAACATTGTATGTCAAATCTGTGAAACAAATGAACACTCAACCAGTAACTGAGATATATAGCTCCAGATATGACCCAGTTACCGAACAGTGTTCCGGTTTGGATTGCACCGACATCTCTTTTCTAAGTTTGGCCATCTCTTTGCCTTTGCAATTTAAGTTCTTAAAGTCATCAATCAATATTTTCATTTATGTGATAGACCTGCATTTAAAATGAACATTTACCATAAATTAAAGGTATCTTATATTATTAGATATATTATTATAAAACATGCTTTAGTTAAGGAGTTATTGATACTTCAAGTGCAAAATGATGATATCAAACCATGATAAAAATATATTTTTAAGTACTAATCACACCCCTCAACCAGCTTATTACTAGTCCCTAGTAATCAAAGAGTTAAAATAATTTGCAAATTTCACAAAGTAAGGTATTCATCATTTAACTTCCATTAATCTATCCAGATAAACAAACTCTCATTAAATTTATATATCTGCTCAATATCTCTTAACAAGATATTAATAAACCTTTCTTTTGTGCTCAATGTATCAACACATAATTATGGGGCTTTTCTTGGAAGAAAATAAAATTTTTGTTCTAATATTTAAGGTTAACTTCCTTGGATTGGGATTATTATTTGTCTTTTTTGTCTTTTTTTTCCTTTTATTTTGAAAATAAATAAATAAAAAAAATCTATATACATATAATTTAAAAACATCATGCATCTTTAACCCATGTAACGAGCTTTCAGCTAATGACTCCCAGACCAGTTGGTCTTAGGACATTAGGTGTTAAGACACCCCTACGAGCTTAGTAACTCAGGTCGCAGATACTGATATGTAGATAGTGCAATGTTTGATTCCCTTAAGCTTTTCTCCTCAACCCATGTAACAAGCGTTGGGCCAATAGCTCCCAAGTCAGTTGACTTTAGGGTATTAGGTGTTAAAACACCCCTTCGGGCTTAATTGCTTAGGTTAGGGAGGCTACGAAACCAAACTTATCTACATTTTTATTATCATCATTTTTTTTCTTTTTTTTCTTTCTTTTTTTTAATTATATACAATCCCTTTCCCTTAGTTGTTACCTTTAACAAAAGAACATAAATAATGTAATAATCTAATATGCAACCCACAATCATATGTTAAAGTGTGTGTGTGTAAATTAAGGTTTAAGAATACATGTTAAATAAGTATATGAGTAGAATTAAGCGGTAACAATACGAGAGTTTGTAAACCTGAATATTTCAGGAAGTATTATAATAGACCTTGTTAAGAATGGTTACTAAGATGCGTCTCAATAATCACTTTAACAAAATAACTCCTTTACTCTGCCATCCTAGTAACAACAATTATGCACATGCTTTATGAAATGAAAAACAATTTTTTTTTTATCAACTACTACCCTCTCCCCCCAATCAAAACGAGACATTGTCCTCAATGTTCTAAGGTAGAAAGATAGAGTATAGAAGATATCACCTGAAATAACGAACACTGACAAAACCTGAAACACACTGAAACAAAAATAAGAAATAACAAAACACAATAATAAAACCAAAATACACAAAAATTCACAAATGAAGGCTCAAATCCAATCTAAGCTTTTTACGGCTTCCCGTAGATGACCAATTTATGCGACTCATGGAAGGATCAATCACAGGAATGAAAGATTGTAGTTGGTCAATCAATTGTTCAGCAGTAGTAGCAGAGATTATGATTTGTCGTGCAGAAGATGTTAGAAATTCCCGTTCCACAGCATGATCAAGAAAAGACAACAACTTATCATAATAACCATTAACATTTAACAAGCCAATGGGTTTATGGTGAATGTGCAATTGAGCCCAAGAGAAAATATGAAAGATCTCTTCCAATATGCCTAGACCACCTGGTAAAGCAATGAAAGCATCATCATGGTTAAACATTGCATTCATTTGAGCCGACATTGTGGAGACCTGAAGTTCCTCTCCAATTGTTTTTCCAATGATGTCCTCTTGTGCCAAAGCTTCAAGGACGATTCCTAAAACTTGACTACCTCCTAAAAATGCAGCTATTGACACACCTCCCATTAACCCAAGACTGCCTCCCCCATACACTAAATAAATCTTTCTCTCAGCTAGCACCTGACCAAGATGGTTTGCTGATTCTAAAAACTCATTTTCTTTCCCAGGACTAGATCCACCAAAAACACAGATATTTCTTATTTGATGACTTGAGGAACTTGCCATTTTTACACACTTCTGTATTTGTTGAATGTATGGGTTGAGTAGAAATGAAAGGAAGGAAAAAAGGGTTTTATAGATGAGAAATTAGAAAGGCAATCATAACATCTATATGTAGGCCAGCTGGAGTCTCACGCACTCTCTCTCTTTTTATTTATTTATTTATTTACTTTTGAAAAAAACATGTGTATGTACAGGTAGTTGTGATTGTGGCTCACATCTTCCTTTGGTTTTACGTCCAAGAACGGCTTAAACGCCCTCTATGGGTCGGGGATAGGCTTCCCATCCAGTTTTCTTAAAAACTGGCAAACAGGGTCTTTTTTAGTCAGATTCCCAAGACTAAGTCGATCATGTTCTTTATGAAATAGTGGCCATGAATCATGAATTGCACGATGCACATCTCCACTAGGATGCGTCTCAAGAGTCAATAGAAGATTATCTAAAGACTCCTTACTCAGGCCATCCTTAATGAATTGTATTTTATCTTCATGGTTTATAGATACCATTCCTAAAGAACGACATTGTGTATTACAAGTCCATCTAGCACATCGATGACAGACTTCTAGTCGTTTTGCACGACGCTTCTTTGCAAAAGTGCTTTTACCTATTCCAAGCATGTGTGAAATGAAGTTAGAGGACTCACCTGATAATTGGACCTTTGCTTCAATCAACCAGCGAATATCTTCAGGAATTCCATGATTCATTAACAATCTCAATCTTGCACATCTAGCACGGTAAATTTTTGTAATCGCATTCTGAGGCAGAGTGGGAAAATACTTTTTCAATTTTTCAAGATTAGTGTCCATTTTCAAATGAGAATTGGAAGAGAGATTTAAAGAATTGCACAGATATATACACAGATATTTGTAATTGTGGGAAACTGAAAGAACCGACTTAAGTCATAGAGTACCGTTATCCGCCATTTGACCGGGGTGAAAGAAACTTGCAAAAATCAATCAAAAAGAAACAAAAATAAAATAAAATAAAATCAATCTTTATATACAGGATCACCCAATTCAATAGAGTTATGTTCAACTGAAAAATTGTCAAAGTAAACTTTCAGACGATATCCATTTACCTTGAAAACATTGTCATTCTTTGGATTCTCGATGTCATAGGCCCCATATGGATACACATGTTTCACAATAAAAGGACTGCTCCATCTTGATCTTAATTTTCCAGGAAATAAATGCAGTCGAGAATTATAAAGCAAGACTTTTTTACCAACATTGAATGTTTTTCTTAGTATTTTCTTGTCATGAAACTCTTTAATTCTTACTTTATAAATTCTTGAATTTTCATATGCATCATTTCTTATTTCCTCAAGCTCATTTATTTGTAATTTTCGCAGTTGACTAGCATCATCCAGATTTGAATTGAAAGCTTTAATAGCCCAATAAGCTTTATGTTCAAGTTCCACAGGCAAGTGACAAGGTTTTCCATAGACTAGTCTATAAGGTGACATACCTAATGATGTTTTATAAGCAGTTCGATAAGCCCAAAGTGCATCATTAAGTCTTAAAGACCAGTCTTTCCTATTAAGGTTCACTGTTTTCTCCAAAATATGTTTGATCTCCCTATTAGCAAGCTCTACTTGCCCACTTGTTTGAGGGTGATAAGGGGTGGCAACTTTGTGTGTGATTCCATATTTCTTCATTAAAGACTCAAATGGCTTGTTGCAGAAATGTTTTCCACCATCACTTATTATGGCTCGAGGGACTCCAAATCGACTCAAAATATTTTCTTTCAAAAACTTTATCACTGTTTTGTGATCATTGTTTCGACTTGGAATTGCCTCTATCCATTTTGAAACATAATCTACTGCGACTAATATGTATAAGAAACCAAATAATGGAGGGAATGGGCCCATGAAATCTATACCCCAACAGTCAAAGATCTCAATGACAATAATAGGGTTTAAAGGCATCATGTGACGTTTTGAAATAGATCCCAACTTTTGACAATTTTCACAAGACTTGCAGAATGCATGTGAGTCTTTGAACATGGTGGGCCAGTAAAATCCACTTTGTAAGATTTTTGCAGTTGTCTTTCTTGATGAGAAATGGCCCCTACATGCCTTAGAATGACAAAATTTAATGACACTACCTACCTCATTGTCAGGAATGCATCTTCAAAATATTTGATCAGGACAATATTTGAATAAATAAGGATCATCCCAATAAAAGTTCTTCACTTCGTTCAAAAACTTTCTTTTATCTTGGGTACTCCAATGAGCTGGCAATTGTCCTGAAACAAGAAAATTGACAATATTAGCAAACCAAGGCATTGTAGAGACAGAAAGTAAAGATTCATCAGGAAAGTAGTCATCGATTGGTGTGATGTCAGTTTTTGAATCTGTTGTCAATCTTGACAAGTGATCTGCGACAACATTTTCGATGCCTATCTTATCTTTGATTGTGATATCAAATTCTTGAAGTAATAAAATCCACCGCACCAATCTAGCCTTGGAATCTTTCTTAGAAAAAAGATATTTCAATGCTGCATGATCACTAAAAACAACAACAGGTGAGCCAACAAGATAAGATCTGAATTTTTTACATGCAAATACTACTGCAAGTAATTCTTTTTCAGTGGTGGTATAATTCATTTGAGCACTATTTAAAGTTTTACTTGCATAGTAAATTACATAAGGTTTCTTATCTTTTCTTTGTCCCAAAACAGCACCTACGGCATAATCACTAGCATCACACATTATTTCAAAAGGTAATGACCAATCGGGAGGTTGAATGATAGGAGCACAAGTAAGCAAGTTTTTAAGTTTAACAAAGGCTTCTTCACAATGTTCAGTCCATTCAAAAATAGTATCTGATTAGTACTTAAAAGTGCATTTTTATCATGGTTTTATATTATCATTTTGCACTTGAAGTATCAATAACTCCTTAACTAAAGCATGTTTTATAATAATATATCTAATAATATAAGATACCTTTAATTTATGGTAAATGTTCATTTTAAATGCAGGCCTATCACATAAATAAAAATATTGATTGATGACTTTAAGAACTTAAATTACAAAGGCAAAGAGATGGTCAAACTTAGAAAAGAGATGTCGGTGCAATCCAAACTAGAACACTGTTCGGTAATTGGGTCATATCTGGAGCTACAGATCTCAGATTTAGGTCCAATTTATATGGATGGAAAGCCCGAGCACTGTTCGGTATTTTAGCCATATTTGGAGTTCTAGAAGTCCAAATGAGCTGAATTTTTTACACAAGAAAGCTGAGACAATTGCCTACAACTTTCATGTTTACAACTGGCTCCAATTTTGACGTTATCAATGATGTTTTGGGCAGACAAGAGAAGATAAGGATTGTCACCAAGTCAAAAGTTGGCCACCCACTTATCAATTAGTCATCAAATCAATAGTTCCCAATTTTGGCCTATAAAAGGAGGCATTTGCCATGCATTTAGGCATCTTGATGTTCAGATCAAGATCATGCTCTTCCTTTCTCTCTTTGTATTTTTTGTAATGTTTATGCTTTGCTTTCATTAATAGTAAGTTTATGCCTTTCATTTCCTTTCCTTTACTTAGTTAACTTTTATGTTCTTATTTTGTTTATCTATTTTTCTTTCTTTCATTATGTCTAGCTAAGTTAATTATGTCAAGGTGAAAAGGTTACACTAATGGTGTAAGAATAAGTATAATGTAAACTTAATATGAACTTTAATGTTTGATACTAACATGTTTTATATTTGTTATCTTGTTCACTCTTTAATACTTTGCTTGTTAAATGACTAATCTTGATTTATGTTGTATAACACTTGGTACAACAAATGCTTGGCACTTTCATAGCCCATAATGTATGGTATAACCGACACCTGAGCTATGAAAGGAACTTGATTTGTTGTTAACATAAGTTATAATCATGAATGCTTGACGAGATTTACAAGTATTAGCATTAATTGAATAAGATGACTAATGTAATCATGTTAACAATATATAATCTGATTGGAACCTCCTTTGTGTGTGGTTTCCAATTCAATAATGAGAGTTTATACTATACTTGTTTGATATACCATTACTGGAACCTTTAACCTTGACATTTGTTATTATTATTGTTTAATCCTTACATTAATATTTCATCTCTAAGTTCTCATCATCATCATCATCATCATCATCTTCTTCTTCTCTTTCTTTATTATTATTATTATTATTACTACTACTACTACTACTACTACTACTACTACTACTACTACTACTACTACTACTACTATTATTATTATTATTATTATTATTATTATTATTACTATTGTTGTTGTTGTTATTGTTGTTTTATTATTGTTATTTATAATTTGTACAAATAACCTCCCTGTGGTTCGACCCCGGTCTTGCCGGGTTATTTATTACTTCGACACTCCTGCACTTGGGAGAAGACAACAATCTTTTCGTCGTGTCAGTATCCTTTGTTAGAAGGTTACTTAAAGGCTTAGATATTACACTAAAATCTTTGATGAACCTTCTATAAAAACCAGCATGTCCCAGGAATGATCTAACATCTTTAAGAGATTTTGGTGTTGGCAAGTTTGCAATTAACTCGATTTTAGATTTGTCAACCTCAATTCCTTTTGATGAAACAATGTGACCAAGTACAATGCCGTTTGTTACCATAAAATGATATTTTTCCCAATTCAGCACAAGATTCTTCTCTTCACACCTGGTTAAAACCTTTCCTAAATTAGTTAAACAATCATCAAATGAATCACCAAAAACAGAAAAATCATCCATGAAAATCTCAAGAAAATGTTCAACCATATCTCTAAATATACTAAGCATGCATCTTTGAAATGTGGCTGATGCATTACATAATCCAAAAGGCATCCTTCGATATGCAAAAGTACCAAATGGACATGTGAAAGTAGTCTTTTCTTGATCTTCCAATGCAATTTCAATTTGGTTGTAACCCAAATAGCCATCTAGGAAACAATAAAATTCATGACCTGCAACTCTTTCTAGGATTTGATCCATGAAAGGTAAAGGAAAATGATCTTTTCTAGTCATTGAATTAAGTTTCCTATAGTCAATGCACATGCGCCAACCAGTAACAGTTCTAGTGGGAATTAACTCATTGTTCTCATTTGTTATCACAGTGACTCCAGACTTCTTAGGTACAACTTGGGTAGGACTTACCCATTTGCTGTCAGAAATAGGATAAATGATTTCATTATCTAGAAGCTTAATGACTTCATTTTTCACTACTTCTTTCATATTAGGATTTAGCCTTCGTTGTATTTCTCTAGAGGGTTTAGCATTTTCCTCTAAATAAATTCTGTGTGTACAAATCAAAGGACTAATTCCTTTTATATCAGCTATGGTCTATCCTAATGCATTTTTGTGCATTTTCAGAGTTTGTAATAACTTACCTTCTTGATGTGCATTAAGTTTGGAAGAGATTATTACCGGAAAAGTTTCATTTTCTCCCAAAAATAAGTATTTGAGATTGGATGGCAACGGCTTCAAATCAGGTTTTGGTGGTTGAACACTTGAAGGTATGGACTTAATTGATCGTGGTGGCAATTCCTCAATTTGTGGCCTCAAATTACTTGTCTTTGATTCTTCCTGAAAATAGATCATTTCCAAATCATCAGATTCATCAATCTCAATTTCACTGGAAGTGGTTGGAAATTGATCATGAATTAAATTTTCAGTAAAGTCCACTTCCTGTAAGTCATTATCATCTCTAGGTTGCTTGCAAATGTTGAAAATATTCATCTCCAATGTCATGTTTCCAAATGATAGCTTCATCAGTCCATTCCTACAATTAATCAATGCATTAGAAGTTGCAAGAAATGGATGTCCTAAAATAACAGGAAATGAATTACATACTTCAACAGGTTATGTGTCCAAGACAATAAAATCCACAGGATAAATGAATTTATCGACTTGTACTAACACATCTTCAATTATTCCTCTAGGCACTTTTATAGATCTATCGGCAAGTAAAAGAGTTATAGAAATTAGTTTTAACTCACCTAGATTGAGACTCGAAAAAATTGAATATGGAAGTAAATTCACACTAGCACCAAGATCAAGTAAGGCTCTTCTAATTTTATGCTCTCCAATAAAGCAAGAAATTATAGGACAACCAGGGTCTTTATATTTCAAAGCATTATTGTTTTGAAGAATAGCACTTACTTGTTCGGCTAGAAAGGCTTTCTTTTTCACATTCAGTTTCCTCTTCACAGTGCAGAGATCTTTTAAAAATTTAGCATAGGAAGGAACCTATTTAATAGCATCCAGCAAAGGTATATTGATCCTTACCTGTTTGAAAGTTTCAAAAATTTTAGAGTTGTGATTGACTTTTCTTTGTTTAGTCATGGCATGAGGAAATGGAAGTGCTGCCGGTGAATCAGTCGTTTCTTTGCAATTTTCAGATTCAACCCCTTCCTTACCCTCAAAGATTGACTCATCATCTTTCTCATAAGATTTAAGAGAGGGTTTTTCAATAACCTTACCGCTGCGCAGAGTAGTGACTGATTTGACTTGATCCATGTGTTGGCTTCCGGAACTACTTGCATTTGCATTGTATTGCCCTTTGGGATTTTGTTGTGTTTGAGATGGAAACTTACCTTTCTCTTGGAAACTAAGAGCAGATGTTAATTTAGCAAGAGTATCTTTAAAATCTGTCAGATTTGACACACAATGTTTTCAACAGATTTTAATTGACCACTCTTTTTTAATTCTAGTGCCTCAACTTTTCTAGCTAAAGATGCAAACTTGGCTTGAAGGTCATGATCTTCCCTAAGGTTGTACATACCTCCACTAGATGTATGAGGTTGAGTTTTACTCGGTACCTCATAAGTACTCGCGGTGTCCCAATTTTGAGCATTTTCAGCTAACAAGTCTAAGTACTTCATTGCTTCATCAGGGTCTTTATCTTCAAAAGTTCCATTGCACATCAATTCAACCACTTGCCTATCTTTAGGTGTTAACCCTTCATAGAAATGTGAAACCAATCTCCATGTTTCAAAACCATGATGAGGGCAAGTACTAAGCAAGTCTCGATACCTATCCCAACATTGGTAAAATGTTTCTCCTGGTTTTTGAGTGAAAGTGGTGATTTGTCTCTTGAAAGAGTTTGTTCTATGAGATGGGAAAAACTTCTTTAAAAACTGTTGTTGCATTTCATCCCAAGCACGAATGGATCCTGGTCGTAAATTTTGTAGCCATGTTTTAGCTTTATCTTTTAATGAAAAAGTGATTAGTACTTAAAAGTGCATTTTTTTCATGGTTTTATATCATCATTTTTGCACTTGAAGTATCAATAACTCCTTAACTAAAATATGTTTTATAATAATGTATCTAATAATATAAGATACCTATAATTTGTGGTAAATATCTATTTTTAATGCAGGCCTATCAAATAAATGAAAGGATTGATTGATGACTTGAAGAACTTAAATTGCAAGGATAAAGAGATGGTCAAACTTAGAGAAGAGATGTCGGTGCAATCCAAACCGGAACACTGTTCGGTAATTGGGTCATATCTGGAGCTATAGATCTCAGATTTAGGTCCAATTTATATGGATGGAAAGGTAAGACATAGGCCTACAACTTTCATATGGAGCCCAAGATCTAAAAAGGCCATCATCAAGTCCAAATTGTAGCAACAACAAAGAAGCCCGAATCTGTCTTCCAGCCCGAGCACTGTTCGGTATTTTGGCCATATCTGGAGTTCTAGAAGTCCAAATGAGCTGAATGTTTTACACAAGAAAGCTGACATAATTGCCTACAACTTTCATGTTTTCAACTAGCTCCAATTTTGACGTTATCAATGACGTTTTGGGCAGACAAGAGAAGATAAGGATTGTAACCAAGTTAAAAGTTGGCCACCCACTTATCAATTAGTCATCAAATCAATAGTTCCCAATTTTGGCCTATAAAAGGAGTCATTTGCCATGCATTTAGGCATCTTGGTTTTCAGATCAAGATCATACTCTTCCTTTCTCTCTTTGTATTTTTTGTAATGTTTATGCTTTGCTTTCATTAATATTAAGTTTATACCTTTCATTTCCTTTCCTTTACTTAGTTAACTTTTATGTTCTTATTTTGTTTATTTATTTTCCTTTCTTTCATTATGTCTAGCTAAGTTAATTATGTCAAGGTGAAAAGGTTACACTAATGGTGTGAGAATAAGTGTAATGTAAACTTAAAATGGACTTTAATGTTTGATACTAACATGTTTTATATTTGTTATCTTGTTTACTCTTTAATACTTTGCTTGTTAAATGACTAATCTTGATTTATGTTGTATAACACTTGGTACAACAAATGCTTGGCACTTTCATAGTTCATACTGTATGGTATAACCGACACCTGAGCTATGAAAGGAACTTGATTTGTTGTTAACATAAGTTATAATCATGAATGCTTGACGAAATTTACAAGTACTAGCATTAATCGAATAAGATAACTAATGTAATCATGTTAACAATCTATAATCTGATTGGAACCTCCTTTGTGTGTGGTTTCCAATTGAATAATAAGAGTTTATACTATACTTGTTTGACATACCATTAGTGGAACCTCTAACCTTGACATTTGTTATTATTATTGTTTAATCCTTACATTAATTTTCCACCTCCAAGTTCTCATCATCATCTTCTTCTTCTTCTCTTTCTTTATTATTATTACTATTACTACTACTACTACTACTACTACTACTACTACTACTACTACTACTACTACTACTACTACTACTATTATTAGTATTATTATTATTAGTAGTAGTAGTATTATTAGTATTACTATTATTATTATTATTGTTATTGTTATTGTTGTTATTGTTATTGTTGTTGTTGTTGTATTATTGTTATTTATAATTTGTACAATTAACCTCCCTGTGGTTCGACCCCGGTCTTGCCGGGTTATTTATTACTTCGACACTCCTACACTTGGGAGAAGACATCAATCTTTTCGTCGTGTCAAAAAGAAAAAAGCTTTAATCTGATGGTGTTCATGCTACAATTTAAGTTATTATATGTGTTGCACACCTCCTCAAATTCCCTTAAATGCAAGTATGGATTTTCCAATTCTAAACCATGAAAAGAAGGTAAAAGTTGAATAATACCTGGTTTAAAATTAAAATGAGATGCATCAGGAGGAAAAACTATGCATGATGGTGCACTTGTTCTTGTGGGATTCATGTGGTCTCTAAGTGTTCTAGCACGGTTATTCTTATTATTCTCATTTTGAAGTGATTGATTATCTTCTTCAGCCATATTTTCTGAAAATGATGAGGATATCCTACAAAGTCTACCACTTAATGTACGTGACCATACTCTCATGCACGTGTAGGAATAAAATAAAATAAAAAGAAGAAGAAAGCAAAAGAAGGAGGAAGAAAACAAAATAAAAAGAAACAAAAGAAAAGAAACAAAGTTATATACAAGAAAAGTGAAAAGAGAAAATAAAATAAATACTATAATTTATACAAGAACTTACATCCCGGCAACGGCGCCAAAAACTTGACACGACGAAAAGATTGATGTCTTCTCCCAAGTGTAGGAGTGTCAAAGTAATAAATAACCTGACAAGACCGGGGTCGAACCACAGGGAGGTTAATTGTACAAATTATAGACAACAATTATAAGCAACAATAATAGCAATAATAACAACAACAATAACAACAACAACAACAACTATAGTAGTAGTAGTAGTAGTCGTAGTAGTAGTAGTAGTACTAATAATAATAATAATAATAATAATAATAATAATAATAAAGAAAGAGAAGAAGAAGATGATGATGAGAACTTGGAGATGGAAAATTAATGTAAGGATTAAACAATAATAATAACAAATGTCAAGGTTAGAGGTTCCACTAATGGTATATCAAACAAGTATAGTATAAACTCTTATTATTGAATTGGAAACCACACACAAAGGAGGTTCCAATCAGATTATATATTGTTAACATGATTACATTAGTCATCTTATTCAATTAATGCTAATACTTGTAAATCTCGTCAAGCATTCATGATTATAACTTATGTTAACAACAAATCAAGTTCCTTTCATAGCTCAGGTGTCGGTTATACCATACATTATGGGCTATGAAAGTGCCAAGCATTTGTTGTACCAAGTGTTATACAACATAAATCAAGATTAGTCATTTAACAAGCAAAGTATTAAAGAGTAAACAAGATAACAAATATAAAACATGTTAGTATCAAACATTAAAGTCCATATTAAGTTTACATTATACTTATTCTTACACCATTAGTGTAACCTTTTCACCTTGACATAATTAACTTAGCTAGACATAATGAAGAAAATAAAATAAGAACATAAAAGCTAACTAAGTAAAGGAAAGGAAATGAAAGGCATAAACTTAATATTAATGAAAGCAAAGCATAAACATTACAAAAAATACAAAGAGAGAAAGGAAGAGCATGATTTTGATCTGAACACCAAGATGCCTAAATGCATGGCAAATGCCTTCTTTTATAGGCCAAAATTGGGAACTATTGATTTGATGACTAATTGATAAGTGGGTGGCCAACTTTTGACTTGGTGACAATCCTTATCTTCTCTTGTCTGCCCAAAACGTCATTGATAACGTCAAAATAGGAGCCAGTTGTAAACATGAAAGTTGTAGGCAATTGTCTCAGCTTTCTTGTGTAAACAATTCAGCTCATTTGGACTTCTAGAATTCCAGATATGGCCAAAATACCGAACAGTGCTCGGGCTGGAAGACAGATTCGGGCTTTTTTGTTGTTGCTACAATTTGGACTTGATAATGGCCTTTTTAGATCTTGGGCTCCATATGAAAGTTGTAGGCCTATGTCTTACCTTTCCATCCATATAAATTGGACCTAAATTTGAGATATATAGCTCCAGATATGACCCAATTACCGAACAGTGTTCCGGTTTGGATTGCACCGACATCTCTTTTCTAAGTTTGGCCATCTCTTTGCCTTTGCAATTTAAGTTCTTAAAGTCATCAATCAATATTTTCATTTATGTGATAGACCTGCATTTAAAATGAACATTTACCATAAATTAAAGGTATCTTATATTATTAGATATATTATTATAAAACATGCTTTAGTTAAGGAGTTATTGATACTTCAAGTGCAAAATGATGATATCAAACCATGATAAAAATGCACTTTTAAGTATTAATCAGTTAACACTTAGAGATAGGCAAATGGTTGAATTGATATGCAATGGAACTTTTGAAGATAAAGATCCTGATGAAACAATGGAGTACTTAGACTTGTTAGCTCAAAATGCTCAAAATTGGGACATCGCGGGTACTTATGAGGCACCGGGTAAAACTCAACCTCATACATCTAGTGGAGGTATGTACAACCTTAGGGAAGATCATAACTTTCAAACCAAGTTTGCATCTTTAGCTAGGAAAGTCGAGGCACTAGAATTGAAAACGAGTGGTCAATTAAAATTTGTTGAAAACATTGTGTGTCAAATATATGAAACAAATGAACACTCAACCAATAATTGTCCAACCTTACCTTCTTTTAAGGAATGTCTCCACAAACAAGCCCATGCTTTAAATAGTTTCCAAAGAGCCAACCACAACTCATACTCACAAACATACAACTCTAGTTGGAGAAATCACCCAAATTTTAGTTGGAAGAGTGAGAACAACAATGCACAAACTTCACAACCACCGTTTCAAGCACACCACAATTTCCAAAATTATTATGGATATGCACCTCCTCATGCTCCACCTCCTACAAGAAATTTTAAAAGAAACTTTGTATGCATTCATTAAAAAGCAAGAGACAATCAACATTCAACTTGCTCAAAACATAACAGATTTTAAAGATACTCTTGCAAAATTCACATCTGCTCTTAGTTTTCAAGAGAAAGGTAAGTTTCCATCTCAACCACAGCAAAATCTCAAGGGGCAATACAATACAAATACAAGTAGTCCTGGAAGTCAACACATGAATCAAGTCAAATCAGTCATCACTTTTTGTAGTGGTAAGGTTATTCAAAAACCAATTCTTGAACCTTGTGAGAAAGATGATGAGTCAATCTCTAAGGGTAAGGAAGGGGTTGAATCTAAACATTGCAAAGAAAAGACTGATTCCCCACCAACACTTCCATTTCCTCATGCCATGACCAATCAGGAAGAAATCGAGGATGAAAAGGGCATAAAAAAGGTTATTGCGGATCTTTTATCAAAAGTGACAACAGATTCGACACCCGACATCACACCAATCGATGATTACTTTCCTGATCAATCTCTACTTTCTCTTAGTTCAATGCCTTTGTTTGCTAAAAATATCAATTTTCTTGTTTCAGGATTTTTGCCAGCTCACTAGAGTACTAAAGACAAAAGAAAATTTTTGAGCAACGTGCAAAATTTTTATTGGGATGACCCTTATTTATTCAAATATTGTCCTGATCAAATATTTCAAAAATGCATTCCCGACAATGAGGTAAGTAATTTCATTAAATTTTGTCACTTTAAGGCATGTAGGGATCATTTCTCATCAAAAAAGATGACTGTAAAAATCTTACAAAGTGTATTTTACTAGCCCACCATATTCAAGGAATCACATGCATCCCGCAAAACCTATGAAAATTGTCAAAAGCTGGGATTTATTTCAAAACACAAAGAGTCTTTAGATAATCTTCTATTGACTCTGAAGTCTCATCATAGTCTAGATAAGCATCGTGTAATTCATGACTTATGAACCCATTTTCATAAAGAACATGCTTGGCATAGTCTTGCGAATCTGACTAAAAAAGACCATGTTTCCTAGTTTTTAAGAAAACTGGATGGAAAGTATATCCCCAACCCATAAAGGGCATTTAAGCTGTTCTTGGATGTAAAACCAAGGAAAGATATGAGCCACAATCACAACTATAATTTGAATTTTAGTTTGTAAAAACTTGTGTCTTTTGGTTTTATTAATAGCATAATATTTGTGTTTTGTTGTTTCTTATATTTATTTAAGTGTGTTTCAAGTTTGTCAGTGTTCGTGATTTCAGGTGATATCTTTTATACTCTATCTTTCTACCTTAAAACATTAAGGACAGTGTCTCGTTTTGGTTAGGGGGAAAGAGTAGTAGTTGATAAAAAAAAATTATTTTTCATTTCATAAAGCATGTGCATAATTGTTTTTACTAAGATGGCAGAGTAAAAGAGCTATTTTGTTAAAGTGACTCTTGAGACGCATCTTAGTAATCATTCGTAACAAAGTTTATCATAATACTTCTTGAAATATTCAGATTTACAAACTCTCGCATTGTTATCACTTAATTCTGCTCATATACTTATTTAACATGTATTCTTAAACCTTAATTTACACACGCACACTTTAACATATGATTGTGGGTTGCATATTAGATTATTACATTATTTATGTTTTTTTGTTAAAGGTAACAACTAAGGGAAAGGGATAGTATATAATTAAAAGAAAAAAGAAAAAAATGATAATAATAAAAATATAGATAAGTTTGGTTTTGTAGCCTCCCTAACCTAAGCAATTAAGACCGAAGGGGTGTTTTAACACCTAATACCCTAAAGTCAACTAAATTGGGAGTTATTGGCCCAACACTTGTTACATGGGTTGAGGAGAAAAGCTTAAGGGAATCAAACATTGCACTATCTACCTATCAATATCTGCGACCCGAGTTACTAAGCTTGTAGGGGTGTCTTAACACCTAATGCCCTAAGACCAACTGGTTTGGGAGTCATTAGTTAAAAACTCGTTACATGGGTTAAAGATGCATGGTGTTTTTAAATTATATATATATATATATATATATATATATATATATATATATATATATATATTTTAAAAAAAAAGACAAAAATAATAATCCCAACACAAGGAAGTTAACCTTAAATATTAAAACAAAAATTTTGTTTTCTTCAAAGAAAAGCCCCATAATTATGTGTTAATAAATTGAACACAAAAGAAAGGTTTATGAATATCTTGTTTAGAGGTATTGAGCAAATATATAAATTTAATGAGAGTTTGTTTATCTAGATAGATTAGTGGAAGTTAAATGATGAATACCTTACTTTGTAGAATTTGTAAATTGTTTTTCTATTTTAAAGTTTTGATTACTAGGGACTAGTAATAAGCTGGTTGGGGGGTGTGATTAGTACTTAAAAGTGCATTTTTATCAAGGTTTTATATCATCATTTTGCACTTGAAGTATCAATAACTCCTTAACTAAAGCATGTTTTATAATAATATATCTAATAATATAAGAGACCTTTAATTTATAGTAAATGTTCATTTTAAATGAGAACCTATCACATAAATGAAAGGATTGATTGCAAACTTTAAGAACTTAAATTGCAAGGTGAAAGAGATGACCAAACTTAGAAAAGAGATGTCGGTGCAATCCAAACCGGAATACTATTCGGTAATTGGGTCATATCTGGAGCTATAGATCTTAGATTTAGGTCTACTTTATATGGATGGAAAGGTAAGACATAGACCTACAACTTTCATATGGAGCCTAAGATCTAAAAAGGTCATTTTCAAGTCCAAATTATAGCAACAACAAAGAAGCCCGAATCTATCCTCCAGCCTGAGCACTGTTCAGTATTTTGGACATATCTGGAGTTCTAGAAGTCCAAATCAGCTGAATGTTTTACACAATAAAGTTGAGACAATTTCCTACAACTTTCATGTTTTTAACTGGCTCTAATTTGGACGTTATCAATGACGTTTTGGGTAGACAAAAGAAGATAAGGATTGTCACCAAGTCAAGAGTTGGTCACCCACTCATTAATTAGTCATCAAATCAATAGTTCCCAATTTTGGCCTATAAAAGGAGGTATTTTCCATGCATTTAGGCATCTTGGTTTCCAGATCAAGATCATGTTCTTGCCTTTTCTCTTTGTATTTTTTGTAATATTTATGTTTTTCTTTCATTAATATCAAGTTTATGCCTTTCATTTCCTTTTATTTACTTAGTTAACTTTTATCTTATTTATGTTCCTATTTTGTTTATTTATTTTTCTTTCTTTCATAATGTCTAGCTAAGTTTATTATGTCAAGGTGAAAAAGTTACATTAATGGTGTAAGAATAAGTATAGTGTAAACTTAATATGGACTTTAATGTTTGATACTAACATGTTTTGTATTTGTTATCTTTTTCACTCTTTAATACTTTGCTTGTTAAATGACTAATCTTGATTTATGTTGTATAACACTAAGTACAACAAATGTTTAACACTTTCATAGCCCATATTGTATGGTATAACCGACACCTGAGTTATAAAAGGAACTTGATTTGTTGTTAACATAAGTTATAATCATGAATGCTTGACAAGATTTACAAGTATTAGCATTAATCGAATAAGATGACTAATGTAATCATGTTAACAATCTATAATCTAATTGGAACCTCATTTATGTGTGGTTTCCAATTGAATAATAAGAGTTTATACTATACTTGTTTGACATACCATTAGTGGAATCTCTAACCTTGATATTTGTTATTATTATTGTTTAATCCTTACATTAATATTTTATCTCCAAGTTCTCACCATCTTCTTCTTCTTCTCTTTATTATTATTATTATTATTATTATTATTAGTACTACTACAATTATTATTATTATTATTGTTGTTGTTGTTGTTGTTGTTGTTGTTGTTGTTACTACTATTGTTATTGTTATTATTTTTATTACTATTGTTGTTGTTTATAATTGTTATTTATAATTTGTACAATTAACCTTCCTGTGATTCGGTCCCGGTCTTGTCGGGTTATTTATTACTTCGACACTCCTGCACTTGGGAGAAGACATTAATCTTTTAATCATGTCGAAAGGCATAAATAAGATATTAATAAAAACAAAACTTAAACATTATAAAAATATAAAGAGAGAAAATAAGATAATGATCTTGATTTAAAAACCAAGATATATAAATACATGACAAATATCTCTATTTATAGGCCAAATTTGAAAACTATTGATTTGATGACTAATTGATGAGTGGGAGTGGTCATATATTGACTTGGTGACAATCCTTATTTTCTTGTCAGAATAAAATGTCATTGATAACATTAGAATTCAGACTTTCACATGAAAGTTCTAAAAAATTATCTCAACTTTCCAAGCAAAAATGATTGAGGTCATTTAAACTTCTAGAACTCGAGATATGGGTTGAACACTGAACAGTGTTTAGGCTGCAGGACATATTCAGACTTCTACGTTGTTGCTAAAATTTGAACTTCCAAACACCAGAATTGAATCTTTCCTTTCACATGTAAATTTTAGGCCTATGTCTCAGTTTTTTATCCATATAAAACAGATCTAAATCTGAGATCTATAACTTCAGATATGACCCAATTACCGAACAGTGTTACAATTTGGACTACACCAGCATCTCTTTTCTAAGTTTACCCTCTTTGTCCTTTTAATTTCAATACTTCAACTCATCAATCAATCTTTTTCTTTATGTGATAGACCTACATTTAGAATGAATATTTATCATAAATTAAAGATGTCTTAGGATATCAGACTTGTTATTATAAAACATGTTTTAGTTAAGGAGTTATTAATACTTCAAGTATAAAATAATGATATAAAACCTTAATAAAAATACATTTTTAAATATTAATCAGCATATAATTTATGTACTCATTATGTAATTTTTTGTTGACAAGATAAATAAAAGTTGAGAGTTCTTGTTCTTCTTGTATTCTTGATATACTTTATTTTATGGCATGCATGTATTCCACTCATTTTTTAACGTGTTAAAGTGGAGAAATCTCTCGGATGAAGAAAACAATTAGTTTTTAGACAAACACAAGTAGAATTGATAAAAAAAAATACCTAAGTCTAAGTAAGGAATTAGGTTACTATTTAATTGCATGGCGAAAACCTACCCCATGACAGCTACCTTTAAATCATAGCTTTAAATCACCGGATAAAAAGAGAAATTATAAAAATATACACCATGACCCTAATCCTAATTTTCCTGATCTGAGCAGCTATGATAAAGACATAGTATGGGTCTGATGCAGAAAACTATTTCAGTGCGCACTAACTGGATCGTACAACTTACTAGCACAGCACCCACTGGGTGGATATCAATAGAGCTATAACTAATAACATAACATCACGGTGACCTCCAGACGATAAGCTCCAGTACATACCCAACTTCAACCAAGTAAAACCAGCAAAGACCCAGAGCATGCAAGCATTAAAGATCAGTATTGGATTCTTCTTGTTCTGCTAGCAATTTAAACATGGTGGCTATTTACTAATCTGTCCAACACCTACGCCGAGATGCATTTGCATGCTGCTGAGCTTTACTCTCAATCCTGAATACTATCAGCATACGTGGGCAGGCGAATGATCTCGTAAATCTCATTCAACAACACATCCTCTGTTATATTATCCCTGATGCTTCGCATCACCTGTTAAGAATCAGCAGGAAGATTCATTTACTCCAGTAAAGAGTAATCCATCAAAAACATAAAAGAGGAAGAGGAAAAATGTCTAATAGATACTATAGTAGCATGTCTAATAGATACTATAGTAGCGTATTAATTAAAGCATGACAAATACATACAACACACATGCATCAGAATTCACATATATAAGCAGATATGTGTGCATATAAAGGTGATAGAACAGACCTTCTTGTAGGTATTGAACTCGTTGGGTGTTGATTTATCAGTCCGCACCCGCATACAGACCCATACATGTTCCTCTGAATCCCAAGAACACTCAATTATCTTCCCTGAGTATGAAGAGGGATCTATATCATCTGCAAGTTTTTAGGTCTTGGAGTAAGAACCAGAACAATAAATTGAAAGCCAAAAAACAACCAGGTAAATGAAATAAAGAAAACGAAATGAATGTATAGCAAGCTGAGAGCATGCCCAGATGAAAATATATGAGCATATGAAAATGGGATTCAGCTCAAGGCAGTGGACACCCGTACAATTGCTTGCATTAACAAGGAATACCGCATTTGCCAATCTGAATGGAAAAATACCCACTATTCAAAAAAAAAAAAAAACAGAACCTCCCTACCATCACATTCACCAAGCAAATGGTTAGCAACAGCTGGAATAGATTATCAAAGGCAGCAAAGTTTATCAACTGAAATCCCAGTGTTTTCCAATACAAGGGTTGCGTAAATTGTTAACTCAGGATTTTCTATACTGGAACGAAACTTGTGAAATCAAGATGCATGAAAAATCACATCAACCTTTGAACGCAACTCTGTGGCCTTCCATCAGTTTCTTTGTCCCTCGTTCATTCAGATAAAGTAACCGACGATCATCATCATCAACCTGTCAATACATGCAACTAAATATCAGGATGTAAACATCAATTGGGAATTTCAAGCTCATCAAAGGGATGAAGATGGAAAACACAAAAACATCAGAGTTAGCAGCTAAGTTTTGGTGATGTTGACGGACACACCTCAAATCGGAAGTCAACTGAGTTCATTTCAGGATATTTCCACTTCAAAAGGCCTTCATGAGTGCGAGGAACATAAGGATCATCCCAACGCTGTCAAATAAAATCATGAGTAATCTCTTGTTCACAATGGAATAACACTATAAAAAGCATCTAACACATGACAAGTCTTTTACTGTATGATATGTGAGAGGTGCAAAGTATGCAGAATTTTTGGGTGTTGTGAGCAAATGATATTTATTAGATCATTGACATAGGACCACAATATCGGGACTCAAATGGTAAGAGTATTTAGAATAAAAAATCTCCAACGGATGAGTTGTGCAAAAAGTTCAAAAAGCCATCCTTGTCACCTGAAAAATAAGACCATCTGCATCATGTGAAAGCTTTGGTATAAATTCCTTTAGGAGCTTGGTAACAGTAGAAAGCGGCCAGAAATTCTTTCTTCTCACCTGGTAAACAATTCAAAAAAAAAAAAATTTCGTAATAAAAAAAAGTATCATATATTGCAAACCCAATACAAAATCTTCTCATACCCTGAAAGGTTCCAGGTCATATCTATAATATGGATTTCGACTCTGGTAAATGTTATGGCGTTCATAATTCCGGGGCTCAATCACTTCTTTTTCAAGCATCTTCCATCGTTCATGAAAGGGCCGCTGCAGAAAAAGTTGATCATCGAAGCCTATAATTAGTACATGGAATAAAGGAAAAGCATTTCATTAGGTTGGAGGTATACAGTATACTCTGGTATGTGTTCCTGAAACAAGTACAGCATATTCATCTAAATGAATGATTCTAATTACCCAAAATACTCTCCAAACTATATCCCAGAAAATCAGTTCAAATGATTAGGAAGAGATCATTGCAAATACAAACAAACAAAATAATTAAATAGACAATGCCATATAAGCATTTCTTTCTCCTCCTTGTACTCCTAGCAAATAAAATCAATTGTAGAGCAACTGCTGATCAATGAAAAAAGGTTATCAAATGGTTGACTAGGATACAAACAGGTTTCTCCACATTCCCAGTTATTCTTTATGAGCTGATTGGCAGCTTATATTGGTGCCCACACAGCCCTTTAAACTGCTTCCAATCACTGAAGAAATCTGAAAGAATTCTCAAACAGATCTCTTTTGTTGCTTACACTTGCACCAGCATTTAAGAAATCCAATCCAACTTGTCCAGTGATTTCCATTTATTTCGTAAACTACTCCTATCACAAAGCTACAGCAGGGTGAAAACCATCTTTATCAGCCAGCCTCAGAGAAAAGCCTCGTATTGCAGTGCTTAGTGCTCATTTGTTAAAAGCACGTGAAGAGAAAGTCATCCCCCTTTCAAATCATCCCTAACGTTCAGGCACATAAGCCTGCATCTTTATGACAGTGGTTGTGAATCCCCAAAATTGCAGCCAAAGATGGGGGTGATGTTCAAGAATATACTGACCAAAGGCTTCAACAGAATGGGATAAATTGTTAAAAGTTTTCACCAATGGCACATGAATGCACTTCATGATTGCACATTGAAATCAATTCTACACCACCAGGGACAGATCCGGAGTGGGAAAAATAGCCCACACTGCCCCACGAAATAACACCATGCACCACGTGATAAAATTCTAGGTTTTTTGCTCCACCAGATAAAATCTCCCGATTACAGAATTAAATTGATGAAGTAAACACTCCCCTCCCTACCCAAAAAAAAATTGAAAGTCTTCAATTGCCCCTAACATCCTACAAAATTACCCCAGCTTTGCCCATATGGTTGCCCTCATTAAATGACAAAATATCGCTCCAGCAACTTCATTTAAAATAGACAAATAAATATATAGCTCTCACAAAAAGTCTCTGATGGTTCTTTGCTTTAGGGGAGGAATGAAATAAGTGATTTAATCTGTAAAAATAATTTAATGTCCATAAATTTCATTGTAAATCTAACCTCTGTGACAGACACTTGGTTGATCGCCATCATATCATAGATAAGGTATCTTCTCTCCTGCTTCTGCGAGTCCGGCAAAGTATCAATAATCATCTCCCCATCAAGTAAGGTAAAGTGGTGCATCTTATCAGCTGGACCCTTATCAAAACAAGACAAAAGCAGTCATATTGAAGATCATCTGAGCAACATGTCAAGAACTATACAAATGAGAGTCCTAAAGAAACCATCCTAGAGGAAGAAATGAGTAGATGCATACTTCATTGGTGTATCTGCAAGGAAACCTCATCTGTACCCTTCGGAATTTAAAATCCCTATCTATCAAAAAACACCCGTCCACCGTAATTAACATCATGTATCTTGTTCCATCAGCCTTCCATGTTGCATAATAATAATGCGTCCTCAACAGCAGTAAGTTGTCCCTGCATGCCGCAAAATTCAATACTTTTCTTATTAAGTGACACCAAGTAAAAAATTAAGTTAAAATAGGCTCATAAGCTCCATGGTCACTGTTAGGGGCGGAACTAGGGGTGGCAAGCAGGGACCGGATCTCTGCAAAACATTTTAAAATCCTTTATTATTTAATATTTTTAATTTTAAATAAATAAACTTTTTAATAATATATATATTATTATTTTAGTTTTGACCTTCCCTATAAAATGAACCTAGCTCCCCCCTGGTCACTGTAAGCCAAATTGGTATACACTATAATAACTCATGAACATATACCATGTCCATCAATTCTTCATTTGAAATGGGGAAAAGAAATTAATAAAATTAAGAATCATTTTCCGTCTACTGTAAAATTTAGGCTTCACTGCATTCATAATAAAGCAAACAAAAGAATAAAAAACACAAATTTCCTTCTAACAGGCACAACATATAAACAACCAATTTTGAATTGAGCAAATGGAAAGGTCTCCATAGTTCACTTTTGCAGTTCCCACTGCCCCAGACCTCAAATGAGGAGGTCAAATATCAAGTAAATGGGGCCAATGTCTTCAGGCATTTCCCACCATGAGAGATAGAGATTCAAGCCACTCCAAAGCGCAAACTAAAATATATTTTATATATGATGTGTTCTAAATTATATACAAGCAACAGTACAAACTCAGACGATAGTTCGCTGTCTATTTCCCCTAAATATTATTCAGGTTGTAGGAAATACAAATGACAGCAATATTCAGTTATCGATCATAATGCCAGGACTTCATTTGCTCAATAAAATCTCAGCTTCCCTTCACCATTACTATAACATTTTTAATAATTACCATTGAAGATTATCATATTCAATGGTTTTGAGTTATTAACCTAAACCATGGCAATTTTCGATCCAGAGAGCATAAATATTAGGATTTCTTTCATATCCTTGCATGTCTAAATCATAGCTTAAAAGATGGTGATTAGAGGCACCTCTGTTCTAAGTTATAGAGATCCCAACTCAAAAAACTGAAGCTCCTCCTAATATGTATATCAAAGCATAACAAAAAACACAAAATAACAATAAAAAAAAAAATCAGTTTGGACCTGCTGAGGGAAACAGGGTGTGACCCAGGGAATATCAGTTTTCCTCTTCTCTGAAATTTAAGAAAAAAGTCAGTACAAAATGAAGTGAATGAAGATATTTCTAGCTCAAGATTTCAAAAATTAAGAAGTTATGAACAACATTTTTTCACCCGTTATCTGGGTACATTCCACAATCAAATTTCAATCATTTTTTATGTGAAAATAAAAATAAAAAAAACTAATGGCATTTGTACACGAAACCTAGGAGGTGCAGGATGTCTAAGAAACATATTACAAGGACAAAACTGAATTCACACTTGAACGAAATGATCAAGACAATGCATATCAGTATAAGGTAACTTGGGGAGCAAAAAGACATGGGTGCTAAACCAAATCTAAGATATCTTAAAATATAAGAACGATTGAGCAGCATAAAAGAAGTTTAAATTACAGGAACATTCAGCATAAGCGTTTGGTAGCAGAACTGCCGCAGTGCATCGAGCTGGTCATTAGGTATTTCATCCCCCAGAACATCATCATTTGTCATTACAACATCCATCTCATGATTGTCCTGAAATGGTAAATGGAATGCACAAAATCTAAACAAACAGGATGCTACAATTTCGTAGGGATATTTAAACTAAATGAGAGGCAATACATAAGAATTCATAAAGCAAAGGACGAGGAAAAAGCAAAAGACGGGAACCCCCCATCAATTTGTTATAGCAATACATCACCATAAATTTCATTTCAAAAATTTTCTACGCTGTTTTTTTAACATGCAACATTTATGTTTGGCCGATGAAAGGAAGAATAACACCAAAAGTTTAAAATAATTAACAACAAAGCTTTCCGTCTAAACTCAGCATCAGTCTCTAATGCATGCAACCACCGATCACCTTCTTGCTAGTATAAAGGTTAATGCAGAACTCGAGCATCCAGTTTAGAACTTCCTTAATGGATAACCAAGCCATCTTCTTCTTCTTTTAATTTCAATTAAAAAAAAAAGAGTAGCTTCTAAAAAAGAATGATGTAAAAAACTGCGTTTGAATCCACATGGAAAAATTATAGGAAGTTTACCGTTAGCAAGAAAGCGAAGAAAAAACCCGGTCAAAAGGACCAGACAGAGTGCATGTGAAGTGGCTGTGGCAGAGAGATTTTGACTTTCAGCCGGTTAAAACCCTAGAATTATGAAGCGTGAGTTGTAAGCGAATAAAGCCTGGCACAAACTATCACGGTTGAAATTTATTTATTAAAATAATACAGTTAATGAGACGCGCGTGTGTGCCTACGTGTCCAATCAAATTAAAATTGGAAAAAAATCATTTTTCTTTTTCTTTTTCTTTTCCTCCTTCTCGTGGCGCTCACCCTCCGTCTCTTGATCTTTCCCTTGCCCATGCTCTCTCTCTCTACAGTGATAGAACACCTCTTTCTCCCCCATTGTGTCATTTATCTCTCTTCTCATCTTTAATTTATTTTGTTGATATAATAAAATAATTTTTTTAATTATAAATTGAGTTTGTTTATTTATAAATTGACTTGAAATAAAATTAATTTTTGAATTTGTTAGGTTTTTTTGAAAAACAATTAAAAATTAATAATATGTTATTTTAACAAACAAATTACAAGAAAAATATTACTGATACAATAATATTTTAGCTGCACTTATGCCACTTGTGCATTTCATAAAACTTTGCTATTTTGATAAATAAATTTTCAGTTGTGATAGTTTTGGTATACTTTTTCGACACTATAATTATTTTTGAAAAAAAAAACTTACTTAATTGATCTTAAAAATATTTAATATTAACAATAAAATTATTTTTTAATCAACATTAAAGTTCAGTTTATTTAATTATTAAAATTTTAAAAAAAATCTAAAATATCTGTTGATTTTACTATGCAATCCATGATGCACCAAGACTTTGTGCATTATAGATAGTAATATTGTACTTTTTTTATTTTAATATTTTTCTAAATTCAAATATTATATTGGCTTAGAATTTGGTTATATGTTTTGTTTTATTTTATTTTTTATGAAATTATTATGATGTTAAAAAATCATTTAGACATCAAGATGATTCTTAATTTTGAAAAAACAAATATTATTTTATTTCTTGCAAAAAACAATTGAGGGATCAATTTGACCAAAATCAAAAAAATATAGGATTTCTCTTTTATGGCTATTGTTTGAACAATGAAACTAATTTTTTTATCCTTCTATTTTTCTATTTTTCTATTATGGTATGATTTGTTTTTTAAATTAATCTTTTAACATTATAATTGTCACGGGGTGCTGTGACATCGTCTAACAATGACAAAGGTTTTTTCTCATGCCTCTAGTATAAAGTATGGTATGTTAGGAAGGGTTTTTGAATTTAATTATAAAATTATGATTAATGTTTAGAAACTACCAATTAATATTATGTTTATTAAGAACCTATTACCTATGCGAGTCTAAATAAGGGATTGATTATACAAAGAGAAGACGCATCATTCTCAACACATCCTCCCTAAGGGTAAACTATATTGTTGTTTAATTATTTTTTTTAAGTCGAGTTTTTATTCGTTAATGTAATAGTTTCAAATTATAAACTCAAAATATATTATATATATTCATAGTTCACACACAAATATATATATATATATATTCTAAAATTTTGGCAGAGTTTCCTTTATATTTTTTAGATACCAAGTTATCGACTCAATTATTTTCAACCTTTAACATCAATCACAATATTCGTCGCATCATTTCAATTTCAAAAACTCAAGTATATTTCAATATATCAATTATATTTTCTATAGAACACTATAATAAAACTAATAAATTCTTAACATGCATCGTCTCTTCTTTTAAGTATTTGTGCTCAAATATATATATAACCACCCATAATTCAACTTAATAATAATAACATTATAAATTACATCATACACGAGATAATAAGTTAAACATTACAATTTCAGATATAGAAGTATAGTACAACAAAATATTAGTTCCTCCAATTACATTAATCACATAACAAAATTATTTATCCAAGCATCTACTTTACAGATCGAGAGCGCAATGTACCTAGAAACATAATCGAATTAAAAATTATTAAAACAATTGCAAATTTCAATAAGTAATTGATTAAGGACTAATTATTCATATATATTGAAGTAACTTTCATATAATAGAGTAAATTAGCCTATTTTCTTTTTGAAATTTCTAGTTTCATAAATTCTCTTCTAAACATAGGGATAAATCTACTAAAATAAAAATATCAAAAATGTCTCTCACAAAACAGCATATTTAACTTTAAAGTTTTACAATTAATCTATTTTACATCGAGTAATTATCCCATTAATTTGTAAATTAATTTTCTTAACATGACCATTCAACCAGGTATAAATTTCAATAATTAGGAAATGATCTTTAAGACTTACTCATTCAATAAGGCATTATTTTCAGAAACCAAAAAATAACTTCAAGACTTGTTCATTCAATAAGGCATTATTTTCAATAACTGTCAATTCACCACAGCATTATTTTCAGTAACTAGCACTAGAATTTATAATATATAGAATTTATTCTACAATAAAAAATATAAACTAATTAATTACTCTAAGTTGTCGAACACCTACCTGGTGTCTGTACATGTGAAGAGTTCTCTTGTTGCTAATAAGGTCTTACGACCTCCTCTGTTCCAACAAAAATTACTTTGTCATTGTTCATTTATTCGAATCAGTAAAATTCTAATACACATTACATGTTCTTTGATTAAATCCAACACCCTTAATTGAATTTAATTGACTTTTAATTAAAGAAGGACAAAACCCTCCTTTTTAAAACATTTACTTATTTTTTTCACAAAAATCTCTATTTAATTTAACCTATCAACATCAATTGTCTTCAATTTAAACTCTAAACTCCTCAGTAATATCATTTAAACTCTATTCTTTAATTTTTCTTCTCCATTTAGCTAAAAACTCCTCAGTAATATCATTTAAACTTCATTCTTTAATTTGTCTTATCCATTTAGCCAAAAACAACCTAGGGAAGAAAGTGAAGAAATTTGTTTTCTCTTTAAAAAATTCTTACTCCATTTATATAATAACACTTATAAACTTCATCTTCCTATATTTTCTAAATAATTGTATTAAAGCTCAAATCCCCTAAATTATTCCTCTTTTGGCCAAATATTCAATTAAAATGAGAAAAAATATTTTTTTTTATTTAAAACTAAATGCTTACTCAATCATAATTCATGCTTTCTAACATGGTTCAAACATAACTTGCATTATTCTTATAAATTATAACATAAATTCACAGCTTCATATAATCATAATTTTGCATAATCCTTAATCAAACATAAAATTAAAAAAATTAATTATTTAGAGCATGCTATTTACCTCACTTTGATAAGGATTTAAGGAAAGAATGCAAGAAAAATTAAGTTTTCTTCTTCTCCCTTTTCAAACCCTAGCTTGAAATCCATCCTCCAATGCACTCACCACCATAAAATCAACTCCTTTTGATGTGTAATTAAGTTAATCACTTTAATTACTCACTTTAATTAGTGAAACCAATGAGAATTTAAATAAAAAAAAATCATACAATTTTTCCCCCTTTCTTTGTTTAAAGTTCACGACTAAAAAAGAAAAAAATAGAACATTTATAGTCTAACTGTTACCTATTTATACATTAGCCATCATTTCTTCTCATTTTTATTTTTGTCACTCAACTCTTTTTTTTATTTAATTCTCACCATAACATCTTATATTTTATTCTACTGTATCCAATTACTATAATTAAAATCATTTTATTTAATATATTCAATACTTTGTATATTTTATTCAGATTATAATTTAACTGTTTTTTATAGTTAATCATTTCTAAGGTTCAAGGTAGATCTTTCTTCATGAGAAAGTCTCTACCTTATTAGGTTAAATCCTAATTGTTATAAAGTCTGAATTTTAACATCGTATTTATTTATACTTTTTATTTTTAATACATGAATATGTACTTTATCGCGTAATTTTACACATCACATATATTAAAGTTTACATCTGGACCCTAAAAAAGAGATTGAAAAAAGGTTTTTGATATTTTGACCATACCCTAATGGATGATCATACACTGGTTATGATCTTTATTGTTTTGGTTTTCAAAATATGAGAAAGATGTAATTTTTTAATAAAAATATGCTTGAAAAATTTTTAGGTTTTGGTTGTATGCATGAAAACAAAATATTTTTTTTGTTTTTTAAAGTGAAATTAATTTAAAAAATTTTGAGATTTTTTTTTGAAATATTTCAGAGAAAACCAAGTATTTTATACCGAATTCATATTTTATAGTATAAATATACAACCCGATATTATGTAAAATTAATATAAAAAATATTTGAGAAAATCATAATTTTTTTGAAATGATTTTTTAATTTTTTTTGTTTTAAATATTATAATATATATTAATTATTATAAATAAATATATAATAAATACACATGGGTTGGGCCAGCCTAGCTGACTAGGCTGAGCCTAGGAATGTTAGGTTAGGGCGATCTTAGCCCAACAGATCCTTTTTTTTTCTTTTATGGGTTGGGCAAGACCCAAATGGTTCGACCTAGGCTCGCATGGTTGATGGTCCGACCAAGCAACCATGCTAATTAATTATGGTGCATCCAGAATGAATTCTCATTCTGCGTGCAACAACTTGGTTGCAGCAATGGAGGGGCAGTGCTACTTAACACCGGAGTGCCTAACTAGAGGTCTTGTTAGTCGTGACAGGGAAGGGATGACATGAGGATGATGGTTGAAGCTATGGAAAAGATGGTGGCTAGTATTGGTCGTTAATGGAGGAAGAAGAACTATTTTATAGAAGTGAGAGAGAGGGAGGAATGGCAGTTGTTCCAAGAGTGGTGGGGTGGACTAGTAGTCGTACTAACGACGTGCGGTGGAGTTGGTGGTGGACAAGATAGTGGTGGCTTTGGTTGGTGGTTGGGACAATAGAGAGAGAAAAAAACAAAGGAAGGTGTCGGCTGGGAAGAAAAGGTGGTGGGGAATGCTGGTTTTTTGCTAATTTTGGACCCAATTTTCTTTATAATCAAGTCATGAAATACACAACTATTTATAAGAGGTGAAAGAGGGATATTTTATCTTTAATGATGCCAAATCGTGGCCTTTGGTTCTACTGGAAAGGATCTCAACTGTTAGTTCAAAGTGTGCATCGTGAGTTGTTAAATCTGTAGGAAAAGGCTGCCTGAGTTGGCCACTTTAGGCAAGGGCTAGTTTCATGTTAATAGGCGTGAATAAACCATACTCGGGGATAGAGGGATGTTAGGTGACCATTTTGGTGCATGTGTTATTAATTTTGGTGGACATATAACGCATTAAATGCACCTTAAAAGTAGCTCCCTGAGCTGTCATTTCAGGTAAAATCGGGGAAGACAATGAACAATGACCAGACAACATTTTGTCTGGTCCTTTTTTTTTAAATACATAAATGGTGCCATTTTTGGTTCATTAAAGGATTTTTATCCAACTTCAATTGAGTCGTTTTACTTTCGTATTCTTTCAATTACACCTTTAATTAACCCTAAACCTCTTATTTAGTGTAATTCATCCCCTGTTGAACTTCAATTTGAACCCCAGATTTCGGTACCTTTTGCATTTTGGTCCTTAGTCTTGGATTTATGCAATTTAGCCCTTAATTGACTATTAAATTTTTAATTTCTTCAATTTTACACCCAGTTTTATTGTCAATTAAGTCCTTATTAACTGATGCCTTTTGCAAATTGGTCCTTGGTTGGAAATTTTGTCAATTTAACCCTAATTGATCCAAAAACTTGAATTTTCTTAATTATTATGCTAATTACAAACTGTCATTTTGTTTCTCGAAAGGCATCTTTCAATAAGAACGAGTCATCTAGCCATAAAGATCCCCACAGTTCTATATGAGACAAACAAAAATCATTAGAAAGGTAAAAAGTATTTCATTAAAGATGACTTTTTAAAATCTTTATGTATTGAATACGTAAAGACTTGGGAGCTATTAATGGATTAACATATTTTATATACAACTCTTTATATATCGACAAAATACCATGTCCAGGTGACGTAAATCTAGTTTTATTTCTATCCCTAAAACATTTGGGTTCAACCACAAATCAAAGCCAAACGCATTTGGATTTGGCAAGATGGTAGACCCAACACACTCAATACCATTAGGCTCAGCTATGTGCTTAGCTTAAACACTTGTAAGTCTAGCAAGATATAAAACTCAACACACCTAACACCCTTAGATTTAGCTATATGTAGAGCCCAAATACATGTGGGTTTTGCAAGATGCTAGATCCAACCCTTTTAAGTTCGGTTACACGCTGATCCCAAACACTTGTGGGTTTAACAAAGCGTCAGACCCAACTCCATTGGACTTGTTTATACGCCGAGCCCAATCGCATATAGATCTTAGAAGGCTCTAGACCTAAATCTCTCGCGCTCAGCTACACGCTGAGTCTAAATACATGTAGGTCTAGACAAATACTAGATCTAAAATCCTTGACTTTAGAATCATTTAAGATCCAAATATATAATCAATGGCCTTTTTGGCCTCATGTTTGGTTGCAAGGTTATTCCTAAGACCCTAGTAAGAGCTTAGGATTGTCGTTTCCCTACACCCCTAAGTATATAAAAGTTCTATAAGAATTGGTTATATTTCAATCAAAATCAACTCTATGAAAGGAATATTGCCATTAATATCAATTTTGTATACAAAATAAGATATGAAAGTTTTTTATAGCTTTATTATTTGTCCATCAGCATTAATGATGTGTAAGAAGACATTTCTAATATCATTAATGTTGATGTAATGGACTTTTTCCTTACCAAGATATTCAATAGGAAAAGACTCATGACCTCTTAAGCAAAATACCAATGTTTAAAGAGCAAGGACAATAAATACTTTTTGAACTATATAGTTAAAGGGTTCACAATCTTTATTCTTGACACGACTAAAAGATTGATGTCTTCTTCAAGTGCAGGAGTGTCAAAGTAACAAATAACCCGGCAAGACCAGGGTCAAACTATAGGGAGGTCAATTGTATGAATTATAGATGACAATAATACAACAACAATAACAATAATAATAATAATAATAGCAGCAGCAACAACAATAATTGTAGTAGTAGTAGTAGTACTAATAATAATAATAATAATCTTGATCTAGAGATCAAGATACTTTAATGCATGGCAAATGCCTCATTTTATAGGTTAAAATTGAGAACTATTGATTTAATGACTAATTGATGAATGGGTAGCCAACTCTTGACTTGGTGACAATCCTTATCTTCTCTTATCTACCCAAAACATCATTGATAACGTCAGAATTGGAATCACTTAAAACATAAAAGTTGTAGGAAATTGTCTCAACTTTCTTGGGTAAAAAATTGAGGTCATTTGGACTTTTAAAACTCTAGATATGGGCCAAAAACTTAGCAATGTTCAGGCTGGAGGACAGATTCGGAATTCTTTGTTGTTACTATAATTTGGACTTGAAAATGATATTTTTAAGTCTTGAGATCTTATGAAAGTTGTAAACTTATGTCTTATCTTTCCATTCATATAAAGTAGACCTAAATCTAAGATTTATAGCTCCAGATATGACCCAATTACCGAATAGTGTTCCGGTTTGGACTGCACCGGCATCTTTTTTCTAAGTTTGGTCATCTTTTTGTCCTTTCAATTTCAGTTCTTAAATTCATCAATCAATCCTTTTATTTATGTGATAGGCCTGCATTTAAAATAAAACATGTGTTATTGTTATCTCAAATTAAAGGTATCTTATATTATTAGATGTGTTATTACAAAACATGTTTTAATTAAGAAGTTATTGATACTTCAAATGCAAAATAATAATAAAAAATACACTTTTAAGTACTAATTAATTCTTTTATCATACGTTTTTAAAGCATTTATCACACAAAAGCTAAAAGCAAACATTCTTGTTCTTAGAGTTTAATGCTCTTCTTCTCATTTATTGCAATCTTTTACTATAAAATTACTAATTTAATAATCAAAAGATCCCTAAATCCTATAAGAAAAGATTGTTATGCAGTAATTGAGACTTCTAACCCCCAACCCTCTACTCTTCCAATTCTCAGAAATGAAATACTGACATGAACATGTGTTCATTCACTTTCCAAACACTTAAATCTCATTCCTGAGCATATTGGATCTTGGGAGATCACACGATTGAAAAGGACAAAAGCATGAACTATAGTGATTCTTTTTTCTTAATTGGTTTCAATCATCAACACTCTTTTTCCTTCTTTAACCTAACTATATAATCGAATGGATGATTTGAGTTTTGTTTTCCTACTTGCTCCATTCTCTTTATCTAACCTTCACTTTGTCATAAACAATAAATTTTATAATAATGTAGAATTAAGATACAAAGAAAAAAGATAAAAGAAAAAATCACAATCAATCTCACCAAAATATATTTAAATATTTCCATCTAGAGTCTAGAAATATATATTTTTTACATTTTGATCTAAAGTCTAGAAATATTTTTTTCTAGTCCTTTTCGTTTCTCTATTTATTAATTAGTGATGGTTGCTTTTGAGCTATGATAAAATTTCTCCACCTAAACCACTAATTAACAAAACCTAAAACATGAAAGGAAAACACTACAGACTATAAATGAAAACATTGTTTATTATAACCATGTTTACACAATATTGCTCTTCCCACAAAAAAAAAAACTTAAAACTAACTATGGGAAGCATTGATGTATTTTCACAAGTCCTACTAGTTATTATTAAATTGAACAAAAATAAATAAATCTTTTTCAATTTCAAAAGCATATTGAAACAACTAAAATGTCATTAAAAGCAGCAAAAAAAATGCATCAAGAGGCTTTTTTGTATTTCCATAATAGGTTTTTTATTATTTTCAAGTCAATTGGAAGGCAATTCAATAATTGAATAAATATAAAAATCAAAAGGTGGCTTGCGCATGTGTTTATATTCTTTAAGCGACGCGTATGGTTTTCCGGCAGTCAAAATCCCCCTTCCACTATGTTGCTAATAGTGTCTTTTTTCTTTTGAGGTCCATACTTAAGGTTAGTTCTAACAGGATTAGCATCCTATTAGTTCTGACAGGATTAGGATCTCATGACACTTTTTTTTTTCTTTTCTCTCTTTTTATTCACGATGGCCATGCAAAATTTTAATATTATCCTACAATTTCTAAAGATTCACTTCTATGTTTTTTTATAGCTCTTTAATAAAATTTGAATTTGTTTTCAATAATATTCTTTAATTCTAATTTGTAATTTATTATATTTTTTATTTTAATCATTATTTTTTTAGTTTTTTTTATGAAGTTAATTTTTCTTTTTAATTTTACTCTTTAATCAAAAAATTATTTTTATTTTTTATTTCAATTTTAGTTTATTCTTTTGATTTTTTTTTCTCTTCTTTTATTAAATTAATTTCTCTTTCTAATTTCTCTTCCATCAAAAATAAAATTTAGTTTGTATTTCAAATTTAATTCTTAAAAAAAATTATATAATTAAAATTCTATATTTTTTATAAAATAAAACCAATATTTAATTTAAAATTTCATTCTTCAAGATACATTCAAAACATCTAAGTCCCACCACGTACCACACCTAGCCTCTACATAGGTAGAAGATGTTCATAATTCAATCACATTGATCGAGTAGGCCTCGTTGGGAGTTGGGCAAAATTTAAAAAAAATTAATTAATTTTTTTTATTTTAATATCATTTTAATATATTAATATAAAAAAATTCAAAAATTATATTATATTAAAACATTTCCTAACAAAAATACTTTAAAATATAACTAAACACCCATCTCAAGGCTGAGGTTCGAGTAAAGCCTAACGAAGGGTAATTGACCATGTTTGGGAACTTGGTTCTGCTACCAGAAAAAAATGGCTACCTTTTAAATGACTACATAAAAAAGAGAAGTTATAAGAATATACACCATGACCCTAATCCTAATTTTCCTGATCTGAGCAACTATGATAAAGACATAGTATGGGTCTGATGCAGAAAACTATTTCAGTGCGCACTAACTGGATCATACAACTCACCAGCACAGCACCCACTGGGTGGATTTAAGTAGAGCTATAACTAATAACATAACGTCGCGGTGACCTCCAGACGATAAGCTCCAGTACATACCCAACTTCAACCAAGTAAAACCAGCAAAGACCCAGAGCATGCAAGCATCAAAGGTCAGTATTGGATGCTTCTAGTTCCGCTAGCAATTTAAACATGGTGGCTATTTACCAATCTGTCCATCACCTACGCCGAGATGTATTTGCATGCTGCTGAGCTTTACTCTCAATCCTGATCCTATCAGCATACATGGGCAGGCGAATGATCTCGTAAATCTCATTCAACAACACATCCTCTGTTATGTTATCCCTGATGCTTCGCATCACCTGTTAAGAATCAGCAGGATGATTCATTTACTCCAGTAAAGAGTAATCCATCAAAAACATTAAAGAGGAAGAGGAAGAGAAAGAATGTCTAATAGATACTACAGTAGCATATTAATTAAAGCATGGCAAATACATACAACTTACATGCATCAGAATTCACATATAAATACAGATATGTGTGCATGTAAAGGTGATAGAACAGACCTTCATGTAGGTATTGAACTCGTTGGGTGTTGATTTATCAGTCCGCACCCGCATACAGACCCATACATGTTCCTCTGAATCCCAAGAACACTCAATTATCTTCCCTGAGTATGAAGAGGGATCTATATCATCTGCAAGTTTGTAGGTCTTGGAGTAAGAACCAGAACAATAAATTGAAAGCCCAAAAACAACCAGGTAAATGAAACAAAGAAAACGAAATGAATGCATAGCAAGCTGAGAGCATGCCCAGATGAAAAAATATGAGCATGTGAAAATGGGATTCAGCTCAAGGCAATGGGCACCCGTACAATTGCTTGCATTAACAAGGAATACCGCATTTGCCAATCGGAATGGCAAAATACCCACTATTTAAAAAAAAAAAAAGAACCTCCCTACCATCACATTCACCAAGCAAATGGTTAGCAACAGCTGGAATAGATTATCAAAGGCAGCAAAGGTTATCAACTGAAATCCCAGCCTTTTAAAATACAAGGGTTGTGTAAAGTGTTAATTCAGGATTTTCAATACTGGAACAAAACTTGTGAAATCAAGATGCATGAAAAATCACATCAACCTTTGAATGCAACTCTGTGGCCTTCCATCAGTTTCTTTGTCCCTCGTTCATTCAGATAAAGTAACTGACGATCATCATCATCAACCTGTCAATGCATGCAACTAAATATCAGGATGTAAACATCAATTGAGAATTTCAAGCAGATACATCAAAGGGATGAAGATGGAAAACACAAAAACATCAGAGTTAGCAGCTAAGTTTTGATGGTGTTGACAGACACACCTCAAATCGGAAGTCAACTGAGTTCATTTCAGGATATTTCCACTTCAAAAGGCCTTCATGAGTGCGAGGAACATAAGGATCATCCCAACCCTGGCACATAAGATAATGAGTAATTTCTTGTTCACAATGGAATAACACTATAAAAAGCATCTAACACATGACAAGTCTTTTACTGTATGATATGTGAGAGGAGCAAAGTATGCAGAATTTTTGGGTGTTGATATTTATTAGATCATTCACATAGGACCACAATATCAGGACACAAATGCTAAAAGTATTTAGAACAAAAAATCTCCAATGGATGAGTTATGCAAACAGTTCAAAAAGCCATCCTTGTCACCTGAAAAATAAGACCATCTGCATCATGTGAAAGCTTTGGAATAAATTCCTTTAGGAGCTTGGTAACAGTAGAAAGCAGCCAGAAATCCTTTCTTCTCACCTGGTAAACAATTCAAAAAAAAAACATAATTTGGTAATAAAATAAAAGGGGACAAGTATCATATATTGCAAACTCAATAAAAAATTTTCTCATACCCTGAAAGGTTCCAGGTCATATCTATAATATGGATTTCGACTCTGGTAAATGTTATGGCGTTCATAATTTCGGGGCTCAATCACTTCTTTTTCAAGCATCTTCCATCGTTCATGAAAGGGCCGCTGCAGAAAAAGTTGATCATCGCAGCCTATAATTAGTAGATGGAATAAAGGAAAAGCATTTCATTAGGTTGGAGGTATACAGTATACTCTGCTATGCGTTCCTGAAACAAGTACAGCATATTCATCTAAATAACACCATGCACCATGTAGTAAACTTCTAGGATTTTGCCGCCGCCAGATAAAATCTCCCAAATACAGAATTAAATTGATGACGTAAACATTCCGCCCTCCCTTACCCAAAACAAAATTGAAAGTCTTCAATTGCCCCTAACATCCGACAAAATTACCCCAGCGTTGCCCATAAGGTTTGCCCTCATTAAATGACCAAATATTGCTCCCCTAACTTCATTTAAAATGGACATAAATATATAGCTCTCACAAAAAGTCTCTGATGGTTCTTTGCTTTAGGGGAGGAATGAAAACAAAAGAATAAGTGACTTTGATCACTAAAAATAACATAATGTCCATAAATTTCATTGTAAATCTAACCTCTGTGACAGGCACTTGGTTGATCGCCATCATATCATAGATAAGGTATCTTCTCTCCTGCTTCTGCGAGTCCGGCAAAGTATCAATAATCATCTCCCCATCAAGTAACGTAAAGTGGTGCGTCTTATCAGCTGGACCCTTATCAAAACAAGACAAAAGCAGTCATATTGAAGATCATCTGAGCAACATGTCAAGAACTATACAAATGAGAGTCCTACAGAAACCATCCTAGAAGAAGAAATGAGTAGATGCATACTTCATTGGTGTATCTGCAAGGAAATCTCATCTGTACCCTTCGGAATTTAAAATCCCTATCTATCAAAAAACACCCATCCTCCATAATTAACATCATGTATCTTGTTCCATCAGCCTTCCATGTTGCATAATAATAACGCGTCCTCAATAGCAGTAAGTTGTCCCTGCATGCCACAAAATTAAATCCTTTTCTCATTAAGTGACACCAAGAAAAAAATTAAGTTAAACTAGGCGCATAAGCTCCATGTTCACTGTAAGCCAAATTGGAATACACTATAATAACCCATGAACAAATACCACGTCCATCAATTCTTCATTTGAAATGGGGAAAAGAAATTAATAAAATTAAGAATCATTTTCTGTCTACTGTAAAATTCAGGCTTCACTGCATTCATAATAAAGCAAACAAAAGAATAAAAAACACAAATTTCCTTCTGACAGGCACAACATATAAACAACCAATTTTGAATTAAGCAAATGGAAAGGTCCATGTAGTTCACTTTTGCAGTTCCCACTGCCCCAGACCTCAAATGAGGAGGTCAAATATCAAGTAAATGGGGCCACTGTCTTCAGACATTTCCCATCATGAGAGATAGAGATTCAAGCCACTCCAAAGTGGACGCAAACTAAAATATATTTTATATATGTGTTCTAAGTTATATAAAAGCAACAGTACAAACTCAGATGATAGTTTGCTGTCCATTTCCCCTAAATATTATTCAGGTTGTAGGAAATACAAATGACAGCAATATTCAGTTATCGATCGTAATGCCAGGACTTCATTTGCTCAATAAAATCTCAGCTTCCCTTCACCATTACTATAACATTCTTAATAATTACAAGATCATCTTATTCGATGGTTTTGATTTTTTAACACTAAACCATGGCAATTTTTGATCCAGAGAGCATAAATATTAGGTTTCTTTCATATCCTTGCATGTCTAAATCATAGCTTAAAAGATGGTGATTAAAGGCACCTCTGTTCTAAGTTATAGAGATCCTAACTCAAAAAACTGAAGCTCCTCCACCTAATATGTATATCAAAGCATGACAAAAAACACAAAATAGCAATAAAAAAAATTCAGTTTGGACCTGCTGAGGGAAACAGGGTGTGACCCAGGGAATATCAGTTTTCCTCTTCCCTGAAATTTAAGAAAAAAGTCAGTACAGAATGAAGTCTGAATGAAGATATTTCAAGCTCAAGATTTCAAAAATTAAGAAGTTATGAACAACATTTTTTCACCCATTATCAGGATACATTCCACAATCAAATTTAAATCATTTTTTATGTGAAAATAAAAAACTACTAATGGCATTTGTACATGAAACCTAGGAGGTGCAGGATGTGTGAAAAACATATTACAAGGAGAAAACTGAATTCACACTTGGTCGAAATGATCAAGACAATGCATATCAGCACAGCATAAGGTAACTTGGGCAGCAAAAACACATGGGTGCTAAACCAAATCTAAGATATCTTAAAATATAACAATGATTGGGCAGCATAAAAAAGCTTAAAGAGAGGCAAAGAAGTATTACAGGAACATTCAGCTTAAGCGTTTGGTAGCAGAACTGCCGCAGTGCATCGAGCTGGTCATTAGGTATTTCATCCCCAAGAACATCATCATTTGTCATTACAACATCCATCTCATGATTGTCCTGAAATGGTAAATGGAATGCACAAAATCTAAACAAACAGGATGCTACAATTTCATAGGGATATTTAAACTAAATGAGAGGCCATGCATAAGAATTCATAAAGCGAAGGAAGAGGAAAAAAACAAAAGACATGAAACCCCATCAATTTGTTATATAGCAATACATCACCATAAATTTCATTTCAAAAATTTTCTACGCTGTTTTTTAACATGCAACATTTATGTTTGGCCGATGAAGGAAGAATAACACCAAAAGTTTAAAATAATTAACAACAAAGCTTTCTGTCTAAACTCAGCATCAGTCTCTAATGCATGCAACCACCGATCACCTTCTTGCTAGTATAAAGGTTAATGCAGAACTCGAGCATCCAGTTTAGAACTTCCTTAATGGATAACCAAGCCATCTTCTTCTTTTTTTTAATTTCAATTGAAAAAAAAAAGAGTAGCTTCTAAAAAAGAAGTATATAAAAAACTGCATTGAATCCACATGGAAAAATTATAGGAAAAATCCAGTGAATTATTACTCATCTGAATTTTAAGCATGCAATCAAAAGTTAGGGATGCTGGCCTATCATCAGGGAGCCACTATGTTATTGTCGTGAATAAGAACCCATCAAACAAGAACATTCTAATCTCACTTGCTACAGAGCACTGTATTTTAAAATGTTCAATAGCCTCAGTTCTTCAAACAATGAGGCAGGCATAACAGCTGTCCATCCTTCACATCATTAAAGGAAAGAGAAAGATCCCCATGCAACTTGAAATCTAAGACATGTCTCTTAACTCTAAAATGTCAGTAAAACTCATGCAAAGCAAAGAAAAATATTTGACAACAAATTCAAGAATCACTACACTTTGAATTCAATTTTACATATCATGATACTCAGAGTCACTAGAAGTAAGGCCATTCTTGTCCTAACTAGTTAACAACTCCAAATGAAAGATCAAAAACTGAGATGTAGCTGATCACAGCTGAGCATCATTACCAACAATACATCTGTCACCGTGCTGCTGCCACATTTTTATTTGTTGACTTGAATAATAATTAGATTTTCTAATAGTTTCCACTAAAGCCAACATTTCCAAAATTAGTTCTCATGCAGAAACTGCCAGTTATATGCAAAAAAACCTCCACTACACCACCTGTTTATATCATGCCACCGCAAATATATATATATATATATATATATATGACAACTAGATGTTACATCTAAGAAATTGCATACATGCAGGTTCTTAGCTGAACCTCCATCATCATCATCATCATCAGGCACTGCCTCGCCATTGAGATCAAATTCTGAAGACCTCTTCCATTCTGGAGTTGGTGGGCAAACAACCATTTCCGGCTTTCTTTCATGATAAAAGGAGTACAAGGCATCAATATAATCTGGTTTATATATTCCTGGAGGACGTGCTTCAGCAAATTTTTTTATTGCCTGCACAATTAGCAAAGGAGGTTTCAACACATATAGCTTGTGGAATAAAACCAACTGAGATACACAAAAAAGGAAACATTGGAAACTTACTTGAGTGACAGACATTGGTTGAGAACGCATTAGATAATGAACTATCATATATCCTGTGCGATTATGCCCATGTGTACAATGGACAAGAATATACTTCTTTGTATGTTTCTGACGCAAGAGAAATTGTATGACCTGAAAAGGTTTTATAAACGCATGATTGTTTAGTATAATATTACACTCATTTAACACAGCATGTTTAGGTATAAATGATTCATTAGAGAAGGATATGCTGCCTTTATGTGGATAGATAAATACCCCAGTTAGGTAGGGCACAGTTGCTTCTGTTTCTTTGGGAATAGGGGAGAGAGAGTGACAGTTTGACTTGGTTAAAAGGAAGAATCATGATCAACAATTTCTTGTAACAAACACACATATGAAGGTTTAAACATAACACACATGTTCACAATCAAACCCATGCTCACATTTGAGCTTTGTGGATGATGCTCTCTCCTAGCACCTCTGTACACAACTTGAGATTCATAACAGTGATAGCTTAATAGCATAGAAAAAACATAACAATGTGCAAACCACTGTGAAACAAAGCTAGTGGTCTGCAAAGAATACCAAATGTGGGAAAAGACGTGCTGCAAGAAGATCCAATGGAGGAAAAAGACATAGAAAACCTGAGAAGGTAATGCAAAAGAAGCATACCTCATAAACAAAGGTATTTACATCTGTATTCTCCGGTACAGCATCACGGCCCTTGCAATATATCTGGACAATGAAAGAAAATAAGCTATTTTCAGGTAAGCTGCTCTACAGTAAAAAACAGAGACTAAAGAAAATTGTTGTCATTGCCAACTCACCTTGACATGCTTGATACCCTCTTTCTTCAAATCTGTTGTTGAATAGTAGCGGGTAGTATTTGTCAAATCAATCACCAGACCGAGCTGAAAAATCAGTGGATAGACTTAGAATTGTTCAAGACAATATTTCCTTCCCTAGAGAGAAAAATATATTCTTCATAACTCCTTAATGCAAAGCTACACTGTTAGAAATATGCATATGACTAAGGAAAAAAGTTATTTGCAATTTTAAATTGAGCGGCAAGGTGACCCTGCGAAATTGTGGAACTTTTTTCCTCTAATCTAGTTCTTTTAGATTGATAATATGGCTGATTCAGAAGTCAGGTTCTTATTAAATTAATTGAGTGCTCATGACAGTATTATTCCCTCTCATAATAGACGAGATTTACTAGGAATCAAGGGAAGTAAAAATGACTTTCAAGTTCAAGACACTTACTTTCCTTCCCAAAACTCTTTGTTGATGAATGACTTGTTTAAAAGAGTATCTTTTACCAGGAGGAATACAGTCATTGTAGGCTTCACCAAGTGGAACCTTGGAAGGAACAATACAATTTATCTCCTGGCCAAATGCAGGACAGTCCAACCAGCCTGCAATTATGAATAGCAAATTATTGAGTGAAAGAAATGATACTGAGATGCTACAGTCACACCGTCCTTAAACTAAGCAAAGAATAGGACAAGGTTTCACCAACATGGACCAATCAAAAGCTTAGAAATCCAGTGAATGGCTGAAAGGAGAAAGCCAGAAGACCACAACTCAGAGAACCATTCATAGATATCATTTTATTTCCTTTTTCCCCCTTCTCTAAGGTCTTAAGCTAACAAAGACAATCCAAATCCTCCTCATATTCTTGTCTCTTCAGTGAGGAACACTACCAGGCCAAATACCCATCAGCAGAACTGTTCATTAATATCAGCCAAAAAAAAGATGACAACTGTTTTCCTAATACTTGTGGCCAAAAATAGACTTCATTGACAAAGGTCATCAACAAAGGGAATCACCATGGTAATACGAGAAAAAATTATGTTCGACTTCCAGGGAATAGCCTTTAAATTTTTGTCAGTGTAATTATCTCCAGTACATTTAATTCATCAATCTCTGATGCTAAGTAGTCTGTTTCTGTAGCACTAATAATATACAAATGCAACACGGTCATGTTAATAACCGCGTGAGGTAGGATAGAAAGGAAGGTAAGGAAGGAGATATGAAAAGAAATGGGAGCAAAAAACAGAAGAGCAAGAAGAAAATGCAAAGATCTTCCAATAGTACAGTACTACAGTTAATTGTCAATCATCATATAAGTGACCTTTATACATAGGAGGTGCTCTTATATTGATGCCAAAACTAAACCAGATAGAAATAAAAATTCTTCAAGAATAAACGAAAGCAATCAATACTAAATATGAAAAAATGAATTCCTGAAACAATACTGCTGTGATAGGAAATAAAACTATGCTACCAAGTAATAAAATATCTAAGAACATCTAAAATTCTTAACAATCATGTAATTGAAAAGCTATCTTGGAAGTGGTGAATGCTACTCCACCTTCTTGCTAAACATTTTAGTAATCCAATTGGTGAAGAACTAATGATTAAGCTACTCCAAGACTCACAGCAACAGAACATGAAAAAATAATTACACCTTCATATGGCCAATCCCAGACAATAGAGGACTAACGCGTTGGCCCAAAGGGACTCACAAATATCCTGCTGCTTATAAGTGTCAAAAGAAACACACAATTTGGTGTCAAAATATTTTTTTACATTTTTTCAGTAGTAAGCAAGATCCACCAATAAGTGCAAATTTAACAAACAAACAATCAATGACGGATTGATACTCAGGAACATGGTAAGGCAGGAACGTACACCTCTAATGGATAACTCAACATACAGCAATGAAATCAGTGAATACAATTAAAAACCATCTGTAATGCAAACCACAGAAGCCATTTCTGCATAGAGTAATTAGATAAGAAACTTACCAGCAGGAAGTTTACTTTTGTCATAAGATTTATAGTGTTTAGATGGGAAAAGATTATCATGCACTGGTTGCCGAGACAAATGCGCAGGTCTGTCTTCCATATTTTCATTTCTCAAACGTTTGCGTCTTTCTTCACGCTCCTAATCAGGATGAACATAAGATCAACAGTCAAGCATGAATACAGAGCACAAACAAATGCAACATAATGGCATATTAATCGTCCAAAAACAAAAGGGCAAAAAGAAAACCCAGATGGGTGATTGAGCAAGACAGGTAAAACAGACTGTCAACTTAACCCCAAAGAAAATTAATCTAGAAATCAGTCAAATGAACAGACAGCCAAATCTCTCCTTCATTCTATTCAGAGTCCACAAAAGATGTTAGCAATCAAAATATTTGAACCCCAATCAAATGGAGAGTGCCTCTGCCACTGTATTAAACAACTTCTAGGTGTTCCATCCCACAGCATTGAAAATAGTAATGATAACATGTCAACTGAGTGCTTATCTAACTTGGTTATAAGAGAATGTGCTGTGCGCACTTTATTACAAGAGAAAAGTTATTACTTTCCCTTGGGACTTGATGATCACAAATAAGTCTTTAATTAATAAATTTACAGGTTTTACATTCTTCTCCTCCCATCAGCCAAGCTCCAAGGACTCAAATTCACATTTTAAAAACACATGATATCCATAAGGAAACAAAATTCCCCAACCTTTTGTTACAACGTGCTTGCATAATCACATTTGTATATTAGCCCCAAAAAAATGATGAATTGATTATATAAAAAGATTGCCATCTGCAATTGTTAAGACTTCCATCTACTGAAGTTGAAAAGTGATATATTCTAAGGCACAAATCCATTTTCCACTCTTAAAGTGGCACCCGGCAGAGAAGACAACAAAAAAAAAAATTAAATTCTGATCAATCAAAATACTTAGTCCAACTGCTACAATATGATAAATTGGGGTCCAATGCCAAAGTTCTATGCAGCTACAGCTGCTTCAATTCCTATTTCTTGACAAACAGCAATAATCACCTGGTTTGAATGACTTTTCAAATAACTGGAAGGTACTTTAAATGTAACAAAATTACCAAACCCGCAGTCACAAAAAGAGCCCTCGTGTGAAAATGCCAAGACAAACATCAAAGCAATATTTTACCCTTCCGCAATAACAAAACTCAAGTAAAGTTCTCCTGATTATTCTCATTCACCAGAGCATTACATAACTTAGAACGAAAAAGCGTTCTTCTAACTCAGGATACTCATAACAAAATGCAAGAATATAATTTAGAATTACCCGGCGGGCAATTTCAGCAGCAGACTCAAACCGTTCTTCGGGAGCACCGTGTTCTTCTACGTTCCCTTCAAAATTATCATCGTTATCTTCAGGCCCCGGCAAAACATTTAAATCCATGGTAACAACCATTCAACATCCACCAACCAACATTAAGCAACATGAAAAATCTCCAATCCCCTTCTTAGCAACAGCACCTACTGCTGCAAACCCGAATTAAAATAATTAATCACCAATTGGTTCAATTAATTAACATTATAAAATTACACTAACTATCAAAACATGAGATCGACCTAATACCTGATAAAAAAAAATAAGATACTAATTCCTCCAAAGAAATTAAAATTGCGTTTTCAAAATCAATTGATTGAACCCTAAATACCGAGATTAGAGGGTGAAAAAGGAATCACAGAAAGCGGGAAGTGAAGAAGAGTTCAAAACCTCACCGTTATCAAGAAATCGAAGAAACACCCCGGTCAAAAGGACTAGACAGAGTGCATGTGAAGTGGCTGTGGCGGAGAGATTTTGACTCTCTGCGGATTAAAACCCTAGAATCATGAAGCGGGAGTTGTAAGCGAACGTTCTTTCTTAATTTTTTTGGGTTCGAAACCCTAGACAGGAGAGAGACAGAGGGCAGGACTTCGGAGCTCAAATATGCAAGGAGATAAACAAATCGAAAAATAGTGAGATTATTTTATTGTTTGGTAGTTTAAAAAAAAATGGAAAAAAGAAATCAGAATACTTTTCTTTTTTTTTAAGTTTGGAGAAACCAGCTCAACAGCACCTTGATTGGAGTTTTTAACAAAAATAGGATGGCCGCTAACCCTGGCACAAACTACCATGGTTGAAATTTATTTTTCAAAATAATACAGTTAATGAGACGCGCCTGTCTGATCTACGTGTCCAATCGAATTAAAATTGGCAAAATTCATTTTTATTTTTATTTTTATTTTTATTTTCCTCCTCCCTGTGGCCGTCACCCTCCGTCTCTTGATATCTCCCTCCACCATGAAAGCCCTCACTCTACAGTGATAGAACACCCCCCCCCCCCAATTGCATCATTTCTCTCTCTTTCCATCTTTAATTTATTTTGTTGATACAATAAAATAATTTCTTAATTATAAATTGAGATTGAAATACATGTTATGTGATTTATGTTGTATTGATTGTGAATTTGTGTTAAATAAAACTTGTTGAATTTGTTAGTTTTTTTTGGCAAAGAGTTGAAATTAAAAATGTGTTATTTTGATAGACAAATTACTGGAAAAATATTACTGATACAGCAATGTTTTAGTTGTCCTTATGCAACCGTGCATCTCATAAAATTTTACTGGTTTGATAAATAAATTTTTAGTTATGATAGTTTTGGTATATTTTTTAGATGCTATATTTATTTTTTAAAAAATTATTTTATTAATTTTAAAAATATTTAATATTAATAATAAAGTTATTTTTTAATCAAAATCAAGTTTAGATTTATTTATTCATCAAACTTAAAAACAATCTAATAAATGTATTGATTTTATTGTGCGTTCCATAATGCACCAAAACTTGATGCATTATAGATGGTTTAGAATTTAGTTATATGATTTATTTTATTTTATTTTTTATAAGATTATTGTAATGTTAAAAAATTATTTTGATATTAAGATGTTTTTTAATTTTGCTAAAAAATATATTTTATTTATAGCAAAAAAAATCAAGGACCAATCTGATCAAAATAAAAAAAATATAGGATTTGTCTTTTGTGGCTATTATTTGAACAAAGAGTCTAATTGTTTATTCTTTTAATTTCTATTAAGGTCTGAATATTTTTTCAAATTAATTTTTTGATATTATGCTAAATTATAATTTGGCTTTATGATTTGTTATTTATGAGTTTATTATGGTATTGACAAAACCATTTTGGTGTCAGATTAATTATTGATTTTTTAAAAAAAATAAGAGTCAATTTAACTAGAAAAATAATGAATATAGGGTTTTTTTTGTGTTTATAATTTGAAACGAACCTCTTTTGTGTTTTCTACCTAAAATATTGGCAAAGTCAATTTTGATCCCTTGAGTTTGACAATTTAACATTTTTATCCAATACTTCAATTTTTCTTTATTTTTAAGTCCCTGGTTTTTTTAATGATGAAGCTTGCTTATACTTATGAAAAGTTATGACTTCTTGTTTGATTAATTATTTACACTTAAAAACCTAACATTGAGTGCTTATAAATGATCTTGATTGATCAATGGAAAAAAAATAAAGATTGACTTTATTTTTCATATTAAGTTTTCTTGCAAGAATTGTTGTTATCTTATTTGTATTTTTAAGCTAGTATTGTATGCATTTACATAATGATTATTTGACTTCTAACCCTAAAACTAAATTTATGATAGACCTAGTTATATGTGATTTTTTAAGAACCATTCAGGAGTAATTATAACTCATACAAACCCAAATAAATAATATTTATAGAGGAATCGAGTCCAAAAATATTTTTCAAATGAGACACCTTAATAACAATAAAAATTCTAACAAGCATCATATGTATGCTCATCATAGATGCTACTAATATAACTACAACCAAAGTCATCATAATGACTCTAATGAGTAAGTTATGGAACATATCAAAGTAGAGGTTTCTATTTTTTTATTATGATTTTTACTATGTGAATTCCTAATATGAATACGTTTTTAATTGATATAACTTGTTTGAAAATAAAAATATCGAATTTGCTATGATGAAAATTAATGATATTACCAAACTTTATCAAGAGAAGGTAAGGGATTATTTAATGAGAAGGGATGAGCCTCTTTTCACTCATTAGATTGATATGAAACAAAAATATTATTAAACAAGTATTTATCCTTATCATGTAAAGGTAACTTTTTAGATTAATGGAATAGCCTTAAACAATAAAACAAGTTTATAAGTATGTAGCACAATTCAATAATAATAAAATGAGATGTGCCATGAAAGCGGATTAAACCATAACTTTTAAATAGGGTTTATAAAACCTTGAATGATGATTTTATAAAAGAGATTACGCTTTAATGTGTTTTCGCTATTAACAAAGTATATATCTTAGTTCAAGATTATGAGTTAGATATAAAAATAAATAGTGAATGAGATATTTAGACACCCCTAACACCCCTGATAAGTCTCAATTTAAAAATTATTATTATTATTATATGCTCTGCCTCACAAACTCAACCTCAATAGTATCTAATTTTTTAAGGAAAACAAAGTCAAAAAAGTACTTAATTCTTATTATATGTTTCACCTCACAAATTCAACCTCAAAAAAATACTTAATAAGTCTAAAACGAATTCAATGAGTTTATATTTTAAATGTCAAAGTTTTGATCATGTTGCAACCAACCATACCAATAAAGCATAAGTTATCAAAGAACAAAATGATATATGTAAAAAGAAAGACTATAGTGATTAAGTGTGTGAAACTAATCGTATGAAGTTTTATAATCTGGATGAAAAAGATAAGGTTATTAGATCGTGTCTAATTCATTTATTCATTCAAGTTGAGTAACACATTATAAAATTAAAAATAACTAAATTAGATCTCGTAAGATATACCATAACATAGCCCTAGAGAACTAAAAATTAGAGAAGGATTGTTATTTTTCATACATATATTAAATATAAGGATAAAAGTTGTAAGATTATCATTAATAATAAAAATTATATCAATGCAATATCTTCTATTATTACAGCTCACTAAGGCTTAAAATATATTCTCCATCCTTGAGTCACGTAATATGTTATGGGTTGATAATATCTCTATATAAATTCCAAAGATGTATGGTCCTTATCAAATTTATAGATTACCACGATAATATTGTCAAATGATATAGTATTTTCAAAACCATAATAGGGATGTGTGATTTATGAGTTTCTTTTAGATGACTTTTTGGCATATCATTGGTATCAAGTTGAAATTCTCTAATATATATTACCCTTAAAAAAAATACCAAAACCAAGGTAGCCAATCAAAGCTTAAAACTTAGACAACTTTTTAAGATACCTAATAAGTGACCATTATAAAAGATTGAGATTTGGTTCTTTTTATGGTCTAATTTACTCATAATAACTTAATCAATACATTTATAAACATCAATCCATTTAAAGTTGCTTATGGTTTCAAGCCTAGAAAGCTTGTGTGTGAACATTAATCCAAAATCATTAAACTTCATGTTCAACGGTGTATTTTCCTACCAAAAAATAATAAATTAAGAGGAAACTTTGTATGACTAGAGGTGAAAATCTGCAATTAATTGATGAAAAGTCACAAATTAAATAAGTTTTCCTTTTCTTCCTTATTTTTCTCCAAATCCTCTTAATTTATATGGTATAAGAGTGTGATTAAGTGTTTTCTACTAATTAAACCAAATTCAATTAGAGAACTTTAGAGAGACAGGGGTTTAAATTTTTTGAATTTGAGAGAGAAAGAATGCAGAATTTAAAGAGAAAGAGGAAATCCTTGGAATCCTTGCAAAAAAACTCATTTAATTGGGTTATTCTGTAGTGGTAAAATGTTATTTTTGCAATAAATGCACTTAATTTCTTGAATTATAACGGGGAATTAAAAATCTGTATTTTTAGAAATTGTTAAGGTTTATGTAAATTTTAATAGGAATGCCAAATTATGTAATTGTTAATTAATTGGGGTTTGGATGACATTATTAAGGATATAATTGAATAAATTGAAAATTAATTTTGAGAAATTAAAGTTTTAAGTGATCAACCTTAACAAGGTAGTTTTACGAGGGTTTCAAAAATTGATTAAATTATGTGATTTTTTATGATTAAATGATTCTACTAATCTTTTAGATTGATTTTAAATATTATATTGTGGATTGCTAAAGGTTTATCCATTATGGTTATATCCAACAATAAAAAAAAATGAAAATTGAATAAATTGTGCTAATATTGGGTTTTGAATGATTTTGTCATGTTTAAACTTGATTGATATGATAATGAAATTGTGTAAAATCATGATTGTGATTCATGAAGAATAAATAGTATAGGTATTGGTTTATGATGCTAAATCTATAAGAAAACAAAATGTGAAAATTGATGAAATTGTGTAGATATTAGTGTTTTAATAATGTTGTAATGTTTAGAAATTGAGTTGGGAACATGTGATATTTAAAATGGCCTAGTTTGGCAAATTAATAAAATAATAAATGAGAAAACACATGTTAGATATATAAGGATTGTAAACCCCGGGCCAAAAATTGATAAAGCAATATTAAATAAGAAAATTATTGATTAAATAATGATAAATTAGGAGAAAAATAAATAATGTTAAATAAAAAAATCCTTGATGAAATAATAATAAACTAGAAGAAAAAATTATTAAAACTATGATGAAAATTCCTAATGAATCTACTTAGATCCTAGATGGATCAAAATAATAAATTGATTTCTAAAATATCAACAAATGATAATTTATATAAATATTCAATCAAGCAAAAAAATTATTTAAATAAAATGTTTTGTGAATCGGGGTGAGAATATTTATAAATAATAATAATAATAGAACTCCAAATAAATAAATGAATGAATTTACAAGCTAACAATACCATCTATTAAGGTTTCTATAGGTTTTTACTTGAAAATGGTGAATGAAAAGAAATTATTATAATTCAGGGTAAAATATATTAAACTAAATTTTTAATTTTTTTAGTTATTATTATCATGTATATTTTTTCAATAATATTAATACAAACATACTTATATCTATATATCTAATCAAATATTTATATTATTTTTTTAATTAATTACAAAAGCTCCATCAAGATATTGAGATTATTATTATCATTATTATTATTAGAAGCTATGTTGTTTTGATATAGAGGATCAAGTTAGATTTAATGCCAAAAATCCACTAATTAAGGTCATTTTTGACTTTGTGGTTTTGTTGTATTTTTTAATTTTTTTAAAAATTATTTTTAACTTTAAATTAATTTTTTTATCATTTGAATGTACTAATATAAAAAAATTTTATTTTAATATATTTAAAAACAATAAAAACAATTTATATAATACTCTCAAACAAACATAAAAAAAAGTGCACGAGGTCATTTTAAAATTTATATCAAAAATTGATAAAAGTTGGAAAAGCTTTATTTTAAATTTTAAAGTTATCATGGTTACCTTTTCTCAATTATCATCGATTTTTATTTCAAAACTTGTTAAGGATGAATTTATTATGAAATTTTATATTGTTTATATTGTTTATATATATATATATATATATATATATATATATATATATATGAAAACATGTTAAATTAGATTTTAGTAATTATATAACTATAGCCTAGTTTTATAATAATCATGCATGACCAAAGAAACATACTAGTAAACAATATAACATCTACCTTAATAAATAATATATTATTCTTTTTATTTAAATAAATATACAGAACAAATAATGTGTTGTTTGTCCATTTAAAAAAGAAAATTAGTGCTTTTTTATATCAAAACAATTTTATATTGAACCAAGGATGTGAGCATGCTTTCTGGCTTGTTTTTATATGTCCTTCCTTTTTTTTTTCTTGTCATTAAATCTTATAAATTTATAATAAATTGTTATCTATTTTATTAATAATAAAATGATAAATTATCCAAGTAAAATGGTATTTATTATAAAATGATATTTTTTTTTAATTTTAAAATAAGATTTTCTCCAACTAAAATATTATTTAATAAATTATCCAAATACATCATCTTTTAAAATAAAATTAGATTTTTTTTCTAGCAATATAAATAATTATAAATTAAACTTGAGTTATTTATTCTATTATTTTTTTATATAATCACATAAGAATAATTGAGATATTTTTTTTCTTAATTGAAAAAAAAATATCTCAATTATTCTTATGTGATTATATAAAAAAATAATAGAATAAATAACTCAAGTTTAATTTATAATTATTCATAAAAAAAAATCAATGAATAATGAAAAGAAAGTTTTGTCTAAACAATGCATATTTTTTCCTCATAAATTGAAATCTTTTGAATTATACAAATTTATACTTTAATTAAAGAAAGGTGATGTCTATGTCAAATATATATATATAAAGAAGATATAAGTTTTACTGTAAATACATTTTTTTTACTTCAGAATTTAAGAACTCTTTCAAATATTTATTTTAATATTCATAAAATTAAATTAAAATATGTTTTGAAAATGGCTCTAAGTTATATATTTTAATAGTCAAGAGTCACTTTTCATAAATTATATCAAATGAAATTTATGATATTACTTGGTGTGTCCTTTACAAATTAATTTACCGTTTTTTTCTTAAGTCAAAACTTAAGGATTCATGAAAATATATTTGATTAGAAATAAATTTTGACTTGAGTAAAAAAAATTTACAATTTTGTTTTAATTAAAAGTTAAATTGTTTAACTTTTAACTTATGATATGCTAGTTTTTTCCTTTGAAGAATTTATTTTTAAAATGATTTTAAGTTAGGGATGTTTGATAAAAACATAATTTTAAATGATTAAAAAAAAGGAGAACCTATAATTTTAAATTTTAAATTATCTGATTAAATAATTTAAGCCGGATCTTACGATAAATGATTGAAGTTAACGACAAATCGACAACCCTGTTAACTTTTTATACAAATTTATTCTATAAAAATGCCCTAACTTTGAAGAGCATCATCACTCCCAATCATCTGCATAACCTTCATCGAACAACAAAAGAAACAGCGATGGCCCTATTAGATCAGAGCCTCTTTCACTACAGTCTCCTATCCATTTACCTCATAGGACCCCCTACATTCATTTCCCTGAAATTTCTTCAAGCCCCGTATGGGAAGCACCACCGTCCAGGGTGGGGTCCTACAATCTCTCCACCCTTGGCTTGGATGCTCATGGAAAGCCCCACTCTTTGGCTCACACTCCTCCTCTTCCCCTACGGCCAACACTTCACCAATCCCAAAGCTCTCATTCTCATGTCCCCCTTCCTCCTCCACTACTTGCACCGCACCTTCATCTACCCACTTCGGATTTATCGGAATTCCAAAACCACGGGTGGTTTCCCGGTGAGTGTGGCCGTTATGGCATTTGGGTTTAATCTGCTGAATGCTTACTTGCAGGCTAGGTGGGTGTCTCATTACAAGAATGATTATGACGGGGCGCTGTTTTGGTGGAAGTTTTTCGGTGGGTTGGTGGTGTTCGTGTGGGGCATGAGGATCAATATGTGGGCCGATGGGGTTTTGTTAGGTTTGAAGAGGGAAGAAGGTGGGTATAAGGTGCCAAGAGGAGGGTGGTTTGAGTTGGTGAGCTGCCCCAACTACTTCGGGGAGATTGTGGAGTGGCTTGGATGGGCATTGATGACTTGGTCTTGGGCTGGGTTTGGTTTTTTACTCTATACATGTGCTAACTTGGTGCCTAGGGCATGTGCCAATCACAAATGGTACCTGGAGAAGTTCAGAGAGGATTATCCCAGGAGCAGGAAAGCAGTGATCCCTTTTCTGTGTTGAAGCTACTCTCCCCTCGTCTTGTGTTTTTAGTTTGAAACAATGGAATTGTAATGGCTGGTTGTGTTTATTCCAGTCCAGAATCAAATGCAAAGTAATATTCCATTAGGCTGCGTGTTAACTGCTCAATCTTTGTTCAGATTTGTTTGCACGACAATTCTTTTTTTTCTTATTTATCCTCGCACATCGACAGCATCTAACAGCACTGAAGGCGCTGCTACATGTTCATGTTCTCAGAAAAAGGCACGCAAGAAGCAATGACAGGATTACTGCAGTCACCAACAGAGGAACTACTGCATAGCACTGACAAGGAATCACGGCATCGCTATCGCTATAAGCTAATACTGCAATCCTCCATTAATATGATGTCTCATAAAATGATTCTTCCGAAAATGACAATCTTGGAATTCAATAAAACAGAGAAGTTTCAAGCTTCTTGAGTTGAAAGTTGAACGTTCATTTCAGTCAACAGACGTGTTATTACTGATACCTGGGAGCTTTTCCTCTGGCACTCACATAATTTATACAAAAATTGTCTTCGTCTATCAATGCAAATAGAGACACATTATAAAATAAAATTGAAAGCAGTACAGGATAGATTAATAAAAACCTAATTGGAATGGAAAATGTTTCAGCTAATAAAGATAATGTTGTGGACTCTCGTTTTCGCATGGAACAAAACCTTGTACGCTGTAGCCAGAGAAGACAATAATAATGCAGCCTCCCTGAGGTCGAAAGGCCCGAGTTTGAGTATCTTCGGATTAGAAGATCATGGTACTGTTCTGACTGCTTTAATGAGAAATTTCTTTCAATGCCATCTTCACCAGTTGCATACCTAGAAAGAGAGATTGTTGCGAAATGAATGGAATGACTCAATAAATAACCACGAAAATCACTTGACAATTTTATTCAAATTAAATAAATAAATTTACTGCCTTCAGCGCTGTCAATACATAGTAAGCCCTACTTACTAAATGAACTCGTTGGGATTTAAGTAAACATTGCAATGCCTAAATGAAATCGTTGTGATTTAGGTAAACATTGCAATGCCGTAGTAGTCTTAGAGGAGAGGCATGCTGCCGAATGCAAATGGAACTGAGCCCACGTCAATAAAGACCACTTGTATTCTTCATCGATGAGAGGATGAATAAATGCAGGCTAAAGAAATTATAAATCTTAGCGTGTAGGATGTACCCTCAAACAAAACTCAAAATAGAATAGAACGCTAGATATATGTCTACTTTATCCATCAGAGAAGGAGAAATAAGAATCAAAGAACTCACTCTAAGAAAAGCTGCGATTTGCACCCAAATTAATTTCTACCCTGGATTCATCATTTTTTGTAGTCCCTTCCTTTAGACCATTTTTCAAGCTTCCATTGGATTCTAGGGCGATCTCTGCCAGCAGCTCTTCATGCTTCGCTTTTATTTCTGAGGAGTTAATAGCAGTGGCAAGCTTCTGCCTTATTTGTTGTTCTAAAGCCTCAATTCTTTTTTTTGATGCGACATCTGGTGTTTTCCCTGCCTTGGCTACCTCAAACTTCAGTAACTGGATAGTGTTTTTAAGATCTGATGAGTTCATCAGATTTTCAATTTTCTTGTTAGTTTCCACCCTCAAACTTTCTACCTTTCCCTTCAAGCCATCATCAATGAGTTTCTTTGCCGTTACAATCTCAACATCCAAATCCATGGACTTGAGGACATTTGCCAATTCCAACTGTATCTCTTTCTTCATCTTTGATATGCTCTCCCTTGTGCCTTCATCTAAATCTGCAGCAGTAGATGCCCCTGACTTTTGAACTTCTGCCTTTAGTGCTTGCATCTTCTCCTTAATTTCAGGCCGATCCATGACCTCTTTGATTTTCTTATCAATATCCAGTTTCAGCTCCTCACCCTTGCTCTTCTTCTCCAAGGCGCATTTGGCTTTAGAAAACTCCTTCAACATGCCAAGCTTGTACTTCAGGCTCGCATAATTAGGAGCAGTTGGCAGGCCCTTGTTAAATTCATCATGAAGCTTTTCAATCTTGTCCATCAGAACTGGATGCATGAGATGGTCCTGTGAATTTGCTTTTGCACATTCTTCCCGCAAATTCAATAACCTATCCTGTAAGCCAATCGCTTCAACAGCTTCAGAATATTCAAGATCAATCTCCCTTTTTAGTTTCTCTATCATCTCATTTAAAGCCAACTCTGTAGGCTTGCTAGATGACTCCTTGGCCTTCGAAATTTGCTCTTTCAGTTTTTCAACCTCATCCTCCAATTCCAGAACTGGAGTCTTTCTTGCAATGGGTTCTTCTTTCTTCTTCATGTTGACTTTTCTTATAGGATCAACTGGGACTCCTTCTTGAAACCCACCGATTTTTCGAAACTTAAGCATGCGATGTTTTAGTAAAGCTTCTGTGTCCATTTTCATGAGCTCCTGTTAAAGACAAGATTAATTTTAGGGCACAGTATTAGAATTTGGTTCTTAAGGAAGCCTTGCAGGTGGCACTCACATCCATAGTTTCGTTAATTGCTTTCTTTATCTGTTGTGAGGTCCATGATGGATCTGCATGTGCTCCACCTAGTGGCTCCTGTTTTTTAAAAAAAACAAGAAAAAATAGTTGAGCAGCTTTTATTCATCAATGTAAAAATGTACACAGAGAAGAGGAAGAGAACATCAGTGAGATATATGTTATTTATCAATAGCACTTCTCAATATCATGAATCTGAACTAAATTTCAATAAGAATTCCTTTATAAATACATGCATAGCAGCCCGGAATCACCCACCCAACCACTCCCATCCCAAGGCAACCTTTGTTGTTTGTAGAACATGCATTTTATCATGGTTTAAAATCTTAGAACAGCTTTCTAAAGGAAAATTTCAGAAAGAAGATCATTACAGGTATGATTCCATCAGCAATTTGCAGCTTACACAGCTCGGGACCAGTGATTTTAAGCTTCTCAGCTGCCTGCAGGAGAAGGGAACAAACGTTTCTATAATCTATAATCAATAAAATATCCAAATGCAGGCAAAGTCCAAAAGAGAGGAGACTACAAACCTTTGGAGCAGCTTTGGCAGTCTTCCATAAAATTGCTGCACATGCTTCAGGACTTTAACACAAAATAAGTTCAAAAAATGTTAGGAAATGTAAAATCAATCAGCACATTTGTGTGAAAAATAAAAACATGGAGCATAAAACATCACATCCTTATAAAAGGGAAAGAACATGGAAACCAGTTGATGCATTGCAAAGTTGGATCCTTAAAAGAATAACAACATTGTTGATGAACACATTTCCATACCTAGGCCAAAAATACAAGTGTTTAACCAGATAACTTCTAATCCCAGTCAACAGGAGAATCATGACAAGTAAGAGCTACACTAAAATAGACAGCCATCTCACCAATGGCTGTATGTGCATGTTGCGACAACAAAATGTCAAATCCTCCAAATTGACTATTCAAAATAAGCAACAGAGCTAAGTAAGTCACTTAGGAAAGACCACCAAACCTCGTGAGCAACCAGACCTCAGTACCACCATATTCCTAAAATAGCACTCAAAGTCAAAGGGAATTATCCAAACATATTTTACTAAATCCTTTTCCTCTATACGAGTTATTGGATACAGGAGTGATAATTTCTACAGCTGATAATGAATCCCATCTTTTCAACAAGACAAGACAAGCCAGGCAAATGCCCAAAAGTAAATTTGCACAAACATTCAGATTCTGGAATAAATGGAGTGAAAATAAAAGAAGGTAAAAAAACCCATTGAAGTACCTGGCCACATAGAAAACTGCGTTTTCAAGCATTAGCAATTTATTAGCACAGCCAATGGCCAGAGCACCACCAGAGCCACCTTCCCCAATAACAATAGAAACAATGGGAACCTTTAGGCCAAACATGGTCCTCAAATTATGAGCAATGGCTTCGCCCTGTGCATATGAATAGCAAACAAATTAGTTGAAATGCATTTAAAGAGAGCCTTGAAAGCTTTGCAGTACAATTATCCACGTACTTGGCCTAGTTCCTCGGATTTAAGATCTGCAAAAGCTCCAGGTGTATCGATAAAAGTAACAATAGGGAAGCCATGGTGATCTGCATAATACATCATGCGTAAAGCCTTCCGATAGCTGTTAAAAAAAGACATTTATCAGTCCATGACAGATACTAAATATCCAACTCTGCAAGTGGATTGCATAATGTGTGGGAAAGAAATCAATATCTCGTTTCAAAGTATATTGAAATATGTTTATATATAATTGAACATACCCATGAGGAGTAGGCATCCCAAAGTTACGCATAATGTTCTCTTTTGTGTTTCTTCCCTTTTGGTGACCCATGAACATGTATCTTCTACCATCTATTGTGCCTATACCAGTAACAATAGCAGGATCATCATATCCTGCACGATCTCCATGAAGCTCTACAAACTGGACATTTAATGATACACAGATATTCATTAAGATAGTTCCATAGCATCCACCAATTGAACACGAAATATCAGAATGAAGAACACATGCAATTAGGAGAATCTAAAAGCGAAATGAGCTTACAAGTAGCAGACCTTTTCAGTAATGCTAAATATGTGATCAAGGAATGTTGGCCTGTTCGGATGGCGTGCAATATTCACACGTTGTATAGGAGTCAGATGTGTGTACAAATCCTTTAGAGCCTGAAATCAATGGTGGAAAAACATGAAAATACTCTAAGCAACAGAATCCATTAACGATGGAGCCTAGGCCTAAAGCATTAGACCCTAAACAGCATTAAGACAAATATAAATTGTGCATTTTTCCTGCTTCAGAAAGAGGCTCTACAAATGGCAGAAATACATTAGATATACACATCCCTGTCATTATTTTTCATGCCTTCCCCTAATAATACAATCATATCTTTCTGGGGAAACTGTCTGGTTTCAAATGGATTAGCTCCTTCAAATGAATTTTGACAGTTTATCACTTTCAGTTTCAGTTCAAATTTCCAAACCCACTACTCTTGCAACCTTATCTACTTAGAGAGTAGCAGAACACGATGCAAAAATTTAGACAAATAGAAAAAAAATGCATATCAGGAACGTTCAAACGACATTGATAAAACCCAAAATTATCACCAGTCATCAACAGCTGCAGTCACATTATGTTTAACAGGATAGTATGACCAGAAAAATGATACAAAACTTCAAACTTGAGGTTTCAATTCAACAAGTTTCATAATCACTGTACTGCAGCATAAAAAAGACTCCATACAATCGTATCAAATTCAACTATTCCGCGTTCACAAACCTGTTGATATTTACTCTCTAACGATGCAATCTGATCGCTGAAGTCCAAACCAGTTTCATTCGCCATCTTCCGCACCTGCAACAGAGCAAAAAATACACCAACATTTCAACCAACCAGTTTTTTTTTGTAATACTCTCAGCTTAAAAGCCAAGCTAGCACAAAGGGGCAAAGGCAAATTACATCGATGATCTTCTTTTCGAGTGCAACAAGTGGTTTCTCGAAATCCAAAGTAACCGGTTTAGGCTTCTCTTTAAGAGGCTTAAAGTGCGATAAATGAGATAAAACCCCGCCTTTCACATTCGGATCCGGATCCGCAGGCCATGGATATTCATGTTTCTTAACTTTCCTAGCCTTCGCAACCACCGATAAATCCCTCGTTTTCACACTGAATCGCGCCTTTCCTAGGGTTCTCAACGGAATGCCACTAACACCACAGCTCTTCGAGCTCCGCAGAAGATCCGAAGCTGTCACTCCGGTAAATGCAACTGCCGAATTCGATATAGAAGAAGCCATAACAGAACCCTCACACCTAGTAGATCTTCAAATTCCCAAATTTATCCCCGACGCAAACTCGATTTTATCTGTGCAATACAGGGAAAAAAAATCAGTCCCTCGTTAATTTTTCTCTCCTTTATGGATAAGTAATTTAGTAAAACTAGTGGTAGTAGTAGTAGTTCTGGACTAAAAATACAATACAATAAGTTAGAAAAATAATGCATTAATTCGCCATTTCTAACCCAAAAAAAAGGAATCAAAAGGTGAAGTTACCAGTGAGATCTCTGTAGAGAGGAGAGGAGAGGGAGGATGATCTAAAGAGGAGGGAAGGAAGGAAGGGGAGGGTTGTTTGGCAAACAACTAGAGAGAAGTGAGGTATGATATTAATATTTATTTAAAGCGAAGGAAAATGAGAGAAACATCGTAGAGATCGTCAAAAGAGAAGGGAAGGGAAGGGAAAGAAGGGCATTTGTTGTGTTTGGTTTGGTTTGTTTTCAGTTCGATACTTCTTATGTTAAGAGAGGGACACGTACTCAGTCCCTTCAAGAGTTCAAAATAGTCCCTTGCAGACTTTTTATCGTGCTCTTTTAAATTAAATTTGAGGTTGTGTATTGATTATTTTTAAAAATATTTTTTATTTAAGAATATATTAAAATAATTTTATTTTTTAAAATTTTTAATTTTTATATAGTTATATTAGAATAATTTGAAAATTTTTAAAAAATGAAAAAATATTTTAAAAAAATATAAAAACATAGATGTTCTTAGTAATTAGCACTTCAAAATTATATTTTTTTTCACTTAGTTATTTTTGATATCTTTGATTTAAATATTATGCTTATTTAATATAAACCCTTGATTTTAAATGAATGATGTAGATTCATAGTGGAGATAAATAATCTTTAATCTTAAAAATAATTTTATCCATTTAAAATAAATTTTAATGATTGAAATTCAAACTAAATATTAGTGTTTAACTAACTATCTATTAATTTATATGGATTAACTCTAGTTAAATTTTTATAAATTAAAACTTTTAGAATCATGAAAATTTATCAATTAATTCAAATATTATTCAATAGATAAATTAAAAAAAAAATCAATTTATTAAGACATTTTTTTATCAAAAAACATTAAAGTTAATATATATATAACATAACGTTATCATAAGAATACTACTTAATTATCGCTTTATAAATTGTTATTGTTATTATATTTTTTTTCAACCAAAACAAGTTTTTAATGTAATTAGTCTCATTAAATAGAAGTTATGAATCTATCTATTTTTATAATAAACTAAAATTTCAGTTATTCTCTTCTTAATTAATATATTTCTAGAACATCAAGATAAACAAAAATATTAATAAAAAAATAATATCACAAGTGATAAAACTAGATAAAATAATTTCTCATCTTAAAAATATATAAAGAACAACTTAAATTTAAAGAGTGACAAGTAAATTATTAAAAATATAATATAAAATAACATAGAAGATAAAATCAAAGAAAATAATTATGTATCAAAAACTATTTTTCACAAAAATATCTTAAAATAAATAATTATATTGTATAATTTTCGTCATATTTTACAAAGATCTCCTAATTGAGCCAATATATATGATTTTAATGTATAAAAATTATTAATTTCTAGATCAAGTGGGAACCATGTAATTTTTTTAAAATATATTATCTTATAAATTGAACGAATTATTAATTTATGTTGTTGGTTCCAAGTTAGGACTAATAAAAAATATTATTTAATCAAAGTTATTAATTTATCAAGATTATATTATATTATTGGTTGAAATTCAAAACTACAATTTAAATTTTTCTTTTGTATTAAATCATATTTGCTAGTAATTTTATGGAGTTTAATTCTTTTTTATTATCAAAATTTCCCACCTTATCTTTTTTTTAGTTTTCCAACAAATAAACAAACAAATTGGAAGGGAGCATGAAAATGATGAAGTTAATAAATTATAAATTAATGGAAAATAATGGATTTAATACATATTTTCTGAAACTAGACGGACAAATCTGTTAGTTTCCTAAACTACAGGGGCTAAGTTAAACTTAACCCTTATCGTTGTTGTGTCTATAATGAGCCAGCTTTTTTCGGTTTGACCGTTAAAAGGGCTTCGGCCTTTGCGTTTTTGCCTGGCACGTGAGATGCTTGGTTGCACGTGTGTTGGTCCTGGCTCGCGATGACTTCGATGATGATCCATGTCCTTGGACTCGACTCCAACCACGATTTGGTTTTGAGCTTCGTTTCCTGTGATACCTAAGTCCATCTGAAAAGTGAAAAGATAATTTAACGGAAACATAAGTCTAGCTTCCCATTTTATTTTTAATTTTTAATTTATTATTATTGTTATTAACTCAATTCCAACTCCTTTGATTTTATCAATTAACAATGGTTATCCCCCGTCTCGTCCTTTGTTAATCATAATTAAATATTCAGCTTAATTCATATACTCTCTTTAAATGCTTTAATCCAAAACACCAACAAAAATTTGAGTATGCTTTAGAAAATAATTTTAACATTAAACCATAATCTTTTTTTTTTTAACTTCACCTGCTTGACTAAAAAAATTGTAAATTAATACTGATTATGTTGCAAAAACCAAAGTGTTTATGAATAGAAATTATGTTTTATATAGTTAATTAATAATATATATATTTTTTAGCTAAAAAATTTAGTAGTTTGGTGTGAAGAGCTTAATGGTTAATAACCCTAGATATTTGGTAGCATGTAAGTGATATCTAATGAATCAATGTAGTTGTTATCTTATAAGTCAGGATAAATAGTAATTGATATTATGTAAAAGATCTTTTTTAATATAGTTATTATTTTCATGTTAGGAATTAATATAAAATTATATATATGACATAAAAAACATGTTTCATATCTAAATCAACAAAAAATCATAATATTTTTAAATCTATTAATAATATTAGCACATTATTTTTTTATGTTTAAAATCAATTTGAAATTCTAGTTATTGCATTAGATAGGTGATAAAACTAGTATCCACCTAAATATATCTCGCATATCATTAACTTTTTATTAATATGCTAATAAAAATTAATAATTTTAATTAATAAAGGATAACTAACAAAACACAAAAGGATATCACTAGAATAATATAGCCATTTGACACACCCACAAAACATTATTTATTATAATGGTATTTTATACTTTTATTCTATTCTATTTATTTATTTTACTTTTAGTGTTAGGTTATTTTGAGAATTGTTTTTTGTAATTATTTTTTTCAATTTTGTTTTTGTTAGATTATATACTAGTCTTATGAATTTATATTTTTTCTTCTCAATTTCAACCTTCAACATTAGATTTATTGAAAGTGAAGTTTCATAATTATTTTTGATTTGATATATATAAATTTATTACAACTTCATGATTCAGATCATATATTTAATAGGTTAGCCTGAGTTTACTTGAGTTATTTTTTATTGTTTTTTCTAATTTTTTAATTTAATATTAGGTTGGTTGAGAATTGAGTTTTATAATTTTTTTTTTATTTCTATTAGGTTATCTTGATCTCATGATCTAGGTTGTAAGTTTGACAAATTGACCCGCATTGACTTTGTTCATTTTTAATTGAATATATATATATTGGGTTTGGCATAAAATTGAATATTATTTTTCAATTTCACTCTCTAACAACTCAATCTTCTCCTTTTGTTTTAATGTTTTTTAAAATTTTATTTTTTAATATCAGATTATTTAGAAAATTGAGCTTTGTGATTATTTTTATTTTTTTTAGTGAAATTATCCCAATCTCATAGATTTAGTCTTTTTTTTTTCGATTTCAATATTCAACATTTGATATGTTGAAAATGGGGCTTCATAATTTTTTTTTATTTTCTTTCTATGAAATTACCTTAATCTCATAACTCGGTTGCAGGTTTGACAGGTTAACCTGGGTTAATCCATGTAGTTTTTTTATCTTTTTAATTAATATTTTTATTTAAATTTTATATTTTAATATTGGGTTGATGAGAAATTAACATTTTATCATTTATTTTTATTTATTTTCTATAGAGTTATTGCATTCTTATGACATAGATTATATAATTAACATGTTAATCTAGGTCAATCTAATATATCACTTTTCAATATGAAAAAAGAAAAAACAATGTTATTCAATATATCACCATATCAATATTTTAAAAACATATCATCCAATATTTATTATATTTTGAATTTATAATAATTTTTTAATAGAAAATAAATTTGTAATGCTTGAATAAAGTGACATAATTTGATATGAATTTTCTTTTCAACACAACAAGAGAATTGAAAGGGCAAAATAAAAATTTTTTTACTAAGTTATCTAATTACAAGCATATGTCATTCAATGTTCATAAAATTATGCTCTTTCATATTATTTTTTAGTAGAATAGCAATATTTGTTTTCTCATAAGTATATCAAAGATTTCACATAAATAGAATATGTTAGTTGCTCAATTTGATAAAAAAAAACAAAATATAAGGAATTTGTTTTCAAAAATTTAATGTTTTTTTAATCAAAGATATTAGATATGTTCTCAAATTTTATCTAGAAGCAAAAAAAATAAAATAACAAATCAGAAACAAAATTGAACTATAAAAATATTATAATAGAGAGATGAAGTGTTAAAATAATAAGTATTTATAAGATAAGGTTGTTTTAGTAATTGAATCATAGATTTGTTAAATGTTTTTGTAAATAACTTTTTTTTTGTGAATTTTCTTAATAAATAATTTTGAATATCTATAAAAAATTATATTTTAAGGTGTTTAAAGACCATCCGATGATAAAATTAATTGTTTTTATGTTGAATTAATATATTTTTAATGTAAGAAAAAACTTATATTCTACTTGATAGTTCAAGGGATATTTATAATTTTTTATTATTGTCTTTTTTTAGGTGAAGGTGCTATAAAATAATTTTATAATGATAATATTTATGATGGGTACAAAATCTCTTACATGAGCTTCAATATCTATTCTTTCTTTTATGTCAAGTCATTTATTGCATGATGTAAATTATATTTATTGGATGTATGATAATCTTATCTGTGTAAAGAAGAAATCACTATAAAGAAATTTATATTTTGTAACAAGATTTTGATATTTAATAGTGGAATGATTTTCTAAACTTATTTTTATTTAATTATATGGTAGTTAGAAAAGAACATTTTGATGAATTAAAATGATTTAAATTACAGAGAGAAAATTATTTTTCAATCAAAATCTCATTTTCTTATCAAAGAATTTTTTTTTTAATAACTAGCATGGTTTTTTAAACAAAAACCTATCACATTAAAAATAAGTATTCACAAAAATTCAAATAATTTAAATCAATGAAAACAAATTTCTTTAGCCAAAACCCTCCTTCCTTGTTCATATTTTACAAGCTAAAATATTTTTTTTATTAGAATACTGATTTAAAAAAAAAACGTAGCATCATATAAAAAGTAAGTTTAAATTAAAAAATAAAAATAAAATATATCTAGATCATTCCTACTACATAAATATAAAAATAAAACAACAATTAATTTTACAAAATTATATAAAAATTTAAAATATATATACTCATTTAATATTCACGATAAACCTTTTTTTTTTAATATGCATATATATAAAGTTTTGTAAATTAATTGATAATATTAAAATAAAAAGCTTGAATCTTATTTGAAAAGAAGGCATGATTGGTTGATTATTTAAATTTTATTGTAATAATTTTAATTAAAAAAATTATTCTAAAATAAAAATAAATAAACAATTAAAAAAATGAAATAAATGAAATGACAAGAGCTTTGACCAGGCCTTAAAAAAAATGTCCAGGCATGTACCCCATTAGACAAGGCTTATATGCTATTTAAAAAACAAAAAACAAAGTCGGCAACACCTTATTGCTTATTTTTTAAAATTATATGGTGTGACACATCGTCTATTTAAATAGATCATTTTTCAGACTATTAAATTAAGGGTATAAGTTTTATATCTTAAAACCCAAATTTTATCATTTTCATCCTAAAACATAAAAAAAATAATTAAATGAACCTTTAAAACCTCATTTTCAACAACAAAACACATTTTATTAGACTAAAAACATAAAAGCAAATTATATTTAGGATATTTTTTAAAATACTAAACTACTTTTTCCATTTATGATGGTATTTTTTAGACTTGAGTCAGCTTGACTGATTTCAAAAAATAAAATAAATTAATTTAAATGAAAAAAAAAAATTGAAGACCAACAAACACTATTTGTTATGAAAATAAATATTATAGATTGAAATTCTATGTCAATCCATGATAAGATGGACATAGATTGAAATTCTCTAATAATTTATAATGTTTATTTTCATCATGTTTATAATATCAATTATAACATAACAATAACAATAATGACACCAATAATATTATTAATGATATCTTCATTGGCAAGCTAGAGGTTGAGTGCAAACATAATATGAAATGAACTTAATAAAAGAAAATTATTCATTTAAATTAGATTGATTTTCTTTATTACATGCTTACTATTATCATAAAAATATGTTTGTTTAAGGATTATAAGCATACAATATATGTTGATAAAAACAAGTTTGAGATTTTTAATTCATTAATCTAAAAGCTAATAAAATAAAATAAAATAAAAATTAATTGATTTTTTTATACAAAATTTAACATAAAGCGATTGACGTTGTTACTTAGATTTGTTATACACTTAAAATGAGGAAAGAAAAGGGGCTAAAGGTCTTGATTGGACATCCACAAGATCGAAGCAAGAACAATTTGAACTTATAAACTAGTTTCTTCCAGCTTAAAGAGACTAATGCACAAGTTTTTTGATAAATACTTTCCTTAACTATTTTTATTTTTTGCATTTAGTTTATTTATTTTTTACTTAATGAGAATAATTTCTATATTTTTATTTCTCTGTTCAATATCATTTGGTTTGTTATAAATATGTGAAACAAATGAACACTCAACCAGTAACTGTTCAACCTTGTCTTCTTTTAATGAATGTCTCCATGAACAAGTTCATGCTTTAAATAGTTTTCAAAGGGCTAACCATAACCCATACTCGTAAACATACAACCCTGGTTGGAGAAATCACCCAAATTTTAATTGGAAGAGTGATAATAACAATGTACAAACTTCACAACCACCGTTTCAAGCACACCATAATTTCCAAAAATCTCATGGATATGAACCTCCTAGAAGAAATCTTGAGGAAACATTGCATGCATTTATTAAAAAGCAAGAGACAATCAATACTTAACTTGCTTAAAACATGACAGATTTTAAAAATGCTCTTGCAAAATTAACATCTGCTCTCAGTTTTCAAAAGAAAGGTAAGTTTCCATCTCAACCACAACAAAATCCCAATGGGTAATATAATGCAAATGCAAGTAGTTCTAGAAGCCAACGCATGGATCAAGTCAAATCAGTCACTACTCTTTGTAGTGGTAAGGTTATTGAAAAACTCACTCTTGAACCTTGTGAGAAAGATGATGAGTCAATCTCTGAGGGTAAGAAAGTGGTTGAATCTAAAAATTGTAAAGAAACAACTGATTCCTCATCAGCACATCCATTTTCTTATACCATGACCAAATAAAAAAAAGTCAATCACAACTCTGAAATCTTTGAAACTTTCAAACAGGTAAGGATCAATATATCTTTGTTGTATACTATTAAACATGTTCCTTTCTATGCTAAATTTTTGAAAGATCTATGCATTGTGAAGAGGAAACTAAATGTGAAAAAGAAAGCCTTTTTAGTCGAACAAGTAAGTGTCATTCTTCAGAATAATAATGCTTTCAAATATAAAGACCCTGGATGTGCTATAATTTCTTGCTTTATTGGAGAACATAAAATTGAAAGAGCCTTACTTGATCTTGGAGCCAATGTGAATTTACTTTCATATTCAGTTTTTCAAAGTCTCAATCTAGGTGAGTTAAAACCAACTTCTATAACTCTCTTACTTGTCGATAGATCTATAAAAGTGTCTAGAGGAATAGTCAAAGATATGTTAGTACAAGTCGATAAATTCATTTATCCTATGGATTTTGTTGTCTTGAACACACAACCTATTGAAGGATGTAATTCATTTCCTGTTATTTTAGGACGTCTGTTTCTTGCAACTTTTAACGTATTGATTAATTGTAGGAATGGACTGATGAAGCTATCATTTGGAAACATGACATTGGAGATGAATATTTTCAACATTTGCAAGCAACATGAAGATAATAATGATTTACAAGAAGTAGATCATATTGACGAATTAGTTTATGATCAACTTGAATCAACTTTAATTAAAAATGAGGTGGATGAATTTGAAGATTTACAAATGATTTATTTTGAGGAAGAAATCACGGATGAAAAACGCATCAAAAATATTGATGCGGATCTTTTGTCAAAAGTGACAACAAATTCGACATCTAACATCACACCAATCAATGATTACTTTCCTAACGAATCCTTACTTTCTCTTAGTCCAATACCTTGGTATGTTAAAAATATCAATTTGCTTGCTATAAGAGATTTACCAGCTGATTGGAGTACCCAAGATAAAGAAAAGTTTTTGAACGAACTGAAGAACTTTTATTGGGATGACCCTAACTTATTCAAATATTGTCATGATAAAATATTTAAAAGATTCATTCCCGACAATGAGGTAAGTAGTGTCATTAAACTTTATCATTCTAAATCATGTGAGAGTTATTTTTTATAAAAAAACAACTGCAAAAATCTTTTAAAATGGATTTTATTGGCCTACCATGTTCAAGGACACGCATTCATTCTGCAAAACTTATGAAAATTGTCAAAAACTTGATACTGTTAAAAAAAGTTTTGTTATATAATTCTCAACTATATTCATTCCCTAGAGAGCTAAGATCAAGATGGAGCAATCCCTATGGGGCCTTTGATATTGAGAATTCAATGAATGACAATGTTTTTAAGGAAAATGGACATCATTTGAAAGCTTACTCTGATAATTTTCCTAGTGAAAATGAATCAACTAGTTTGAATGATCTTGTAGATAAATGTTGATTATTTTATTTTTCTCATATTTTTTTGTGTTTCTTTTTGAGTGATTTTTGCTAGTTTCTCTCATCCTGGTCAAATGGCGGACAACGGCACTCCGTGACTTAAGTCGGTTCTTTCAGTTTCCCATAATAACTAACATCTGTGTATATATTTGTGCAATTCTATGAATCTTTCTTTCAATTCTCATTTGAAAATAAACACTAATCTTGAAAAATTAAAAAAGTATTTTCCCACTCTGCCTCAAAATATGATTAAAAAAATTTACCGTGCTAGATGTGCACGATTAAGGTTGTTAATGAATCATGAAATTCTTGAAGATATTCGCTGGTTGATTGAAACAAAGGTCTGATTATTAGGTGAGTACTCTAATTCTTTCATTTCACACATGCTTAGAATAGGTAAAAGCACTTTTGCAAAGAAACGTCGTACAAAACGATTGAAAGTCTATTATCGATGTGCTAGATGGACTTGTAATGCACAATGTCTTTCTTTAGGAATGATATCTATAAATCATGAAGATAAAATACAGTTAATTAAGGATGGCTTGAGTAAGGAGTCTTTAGATAATCTTCTATTAGCTCTTGGAACGCATCCTAGTAGATAGGTGCATCGTGCAATTCATGATTTATGACCTTATTTTCATAAAGAACATGATCGACTTAGTCTTGGAAATCTGACTAAAAAACACCTTGTTTGCTAGTTTTTAAGAAAACTAGATGTGAAGCCTATCCCTGACCCATGGAAGACATTTAAGCCGTTCTTGAACGTAAAACCAAAGGAAGATGTGAGCCACAATCATAACTACCTGTACATACACATGCTTTTTTCAATAAATAAATAAATACAAAGAGAGAGAGAGAGAGAGTGAGTGAGACTCCAGCTAGCTTACATATAGGTGGTATGATTGCCTTTTCAATTTCTCATCTATAAAATCCTCTATTCATTCCTTTCATTTCTACTCAACCTATACATTCAACAAATATAGAGGTATATTGTAATGGAAATTCCTCAGGTTATCACATAAGAAATATTTATGTTTTCGGTGGATCCAGTCCTAGGAAAGAAAAGGAGTTTTTAGAATCAGCAAATCATCTTGGTTAGGTGCTATATGAGAGAAAGATTCATTTAGTGTACGAAGGAGGCAATTTTGAGTTAATGAGAGGTGTGTCAATAACTGTATTTTTAGGAGGTAGTCAAGTTTTGAGGGTTGTCCCCAAAGCTTTAGCACAAAGGGGACATCATTGGAAAAATAATTGGAGAGAATCTTCAGGTCTCCACAATGTCAGCTCGAATGAATGCAATGTTTAACCATGTTGATGCCTTCATTGCTTAACAGGTGGTCTAGGCACATTAGAAGAGATCTGTCATATTTCCTCTTGGACCCAACTGCACATTCACCATAAACCCACAAGTCTATTAAATGTTAATGATTATTATGATGAATTATTGACTTTTCTTGATCATGCTGTGGAACAGGAATTTCTAAAATCTTCTGCATGACAAATCATAATCTCTGCTGCTACTGCTGAACAATTGATTGACTACTTTAGGGTAGTAGTTAATAGAAAAAATTGTTTTCCATTTCATAAAGCATGTGCAAAATTGTTGTTACTATAATGACAAAGCAATTGAGAACTTTTATGACTCTTGAGACGCATCTTAGTAACCATTCTTAATAAGGTCTATCATAATACTTCTTGAAATATTCAGGTTTACAAACTCTCGCATTGTTACCACTAAATTCTACTCATATAGTCATTTAGCATGTATTCTTAAACCTTAATTTGTACACACACACTTTAACATATGATTGTGGATTGCATATTGGATTATTATATTATTTATGTTCTTTTGTTAAAGGTAACAACTAAGAGAAAAGGATAGTATATAATTAAAAAAACACAAACAAATAAAAAAAATAATGATAATAAAAATGTAGATAAGTTTGGTTTTGTAGCCTCCATAACCTAAACAATTAAGCCCGAAGGGGTGTTTTAACACTTAATACCCTAAAATCAACTGATTTGGGAGCTATTGACCCAACGCTTGTTACATGGGTTGAGGCGAAAAGCTTAAGGGAATCAAACATTGCACTATCTACGTATTAGTATCTGCGACTCGAATTACTAAGCTCGTAGGGGTGTCTCAACACCTAATGCCCTATGACCAACTAGTCTGGGAGTCATTAGCCGAAAGGTCGTTATATGAGTTAAAGATGCATGGTGTTTTAAGTTATATGTATATATATTTAAAAAATAAAAAAATCTCAACCCAAGAAAGTTAACTTTAAACATGAGAACAACAATTTTGTTTTCTTCCAAGAAAAGCCCCATAATTATGTGTTGATATATTGAGTACAAAAGAAAGGTTTATGAATATCTTGTTAAGAGGTATTGAGCAGATATATAAATTTAATGAGAGTTTGTTTATATGGATAGATTAATGGAAATTGAATGATGAATACCTTGCTTTGTGGAATTTGAAAATCATTTTTCTATTTTAACGCTTTGATTACTAGAGACTAGTAATAAGCTGGTTGAAGGGTGTGATTAATACTTAAAAGTTCATTTTTATCAAGGTTTTATATTATTATTTTGCACTCGAAGTATCAATAACTCCTTAACTAAAACATGTTTTATAATAACGTATCTAATAATATAAGATACCTTTAATTTGTGGTAAATGTTCATTTTAAATACAGTCTTATCATATAAATGAAAGGATTGATTGATGAATTTAAGAACTAAAATTGAAAGGACAAAGAGATGACCAAACTTAGAAAAGAGATGTCGGTGTAATCCAAATCGGAACACTGTTTGGTAATTAGGTCATATCTGGAGCTGTAGATCTCATATTTAGGTCTATTTTATATGGATGAAAATGTAAGATATAGGCCTACAACTTTCATATATAGCTCAAGACTTAAAAAGATCATTTTCAAGTCCAAATTATAGCAACAACAAAGAAGTCTGAATCTGTCTTCCAGCCCAAGCACTGTTCAGTGTTTGACTCAACCTCTAACTTTGACATTTGTTATTATCATTGTTTAATCCTTACATTAATATTCCATCTCAAAGTTCTCATCTTTTTCTTCTTTTTCTCCTTTTTTTTATTATTATTGTTGTTGTTGTTGTTGTTGTTATTGTTATTGTTGTTATATTATTATTATATGTAATATATACAATTAACCTCTCTGTGGTTCGACCCCGGTCTTGCTGAGTTATTTATTATTTCGACACTCTTGCACTTGGGAAAAGACATCAATCTTTTAGTCATGTCAAGAAGGTTGATAAGGATAACATTTTCAAGCGAATGAACATTATATCTCCAACCATCTTAGGAGATCTAATCACCATTAATGGATTAGTAAACATCTTATTTATAAGGATAAACTACCTTCATTAAACTCTTACACCCTATTTATTTCAATAAACTAAACAACATTCTATCCTTTATCAACCACTTTGTATTTACAGATTAAAGCTGATCACTAGCCAATCTTGCAAGCAATGAATGTGGAGTTTTGAACCTTCAAATCAAGTGTGGTTTGTTTCTAAGGTAAATATACATCCCCTCAACATGGTTCAAGTAGATCAAAAGTATGATTACTTTAAGAAATTTTTTATGTACTAAATGATTTTTTTTTGCTTGATATGGATTTAAGAAGCAGATCATAGAATGATGATGATTTTTTTTATTTACTAAATTTTTTTTGCTTGACACAATTATTATGGTGCACCTTTCACGCCTTATCTTTGAAATGTATTAGAAAAATTGTTTTAGTAAGCCTATAATATAGTTTTCGTCTTTCCTAGTAAGTTGAAGTAGTTTAGTTTGAAATGACATATTTTTTTTCTAGTTCAAAGCTAACCAATCCAATATATATGATGTGAAGTGATCATAGTAATCAAGTTTCTCCCCCTATAAATACTAGCCTCGTAGTATTCATGAGAGGATGTTTTTTATAGCTCTATCTATTTAAATTTTTTTGCTAATCAAAACTCTTTCACTCTTTCTCTCAAAGTTTTCTCATTCTTACATCACACTTTTTTTATAGCTCTATCTATTTAAAACTTTGACATCACATGATCTATCACTCATTTGTACCTTACTAGCATTGCCTGCTTTTCTTTACATACCTCTCTTTACTTGCATCCATTCTTATTGATTGATGCATTGTTAATTCTAGAAGTCATAACACTAGCTTTCGGTATCTTGAGCAATTTATTGACTAGTCATTTGACTTCTTGTAAAAAAAGATACACAAATTGTATATAAAACAACCATAAATATCTTGTATTACTACCCTTTTTTCTAGAAAAATAATATATTTAGTTAGATTAGGTAATTTGAAATTGACATATTTTTACCTTTTTTTTATTTAAGAATACACACACATATATATGTTTTGTATATGTATGTGTATATATATTATGAGTTTATTGGGTCATATTATCCTACGGATCAAATTAAAAGTTCTTTGAACATAAACAATATCTAGTTCATAAGAACCTCTTTGATATTGTTATAAAATCCAACTTAATAAGTCAACCTTGAAATCTTTTACCTCAATTTCTTGTCTAGTTTGAGGTTCAAATTAAACCATTTAAGAGTAGCCTTGATATGATCTAATAAGCTTGACAAGTCTAAAGAGAACCCAAATAACAAGTAAAATTATAATTTGATTATACAAAAATTTCAAGATGATATTTTTTTTATATTGAAATGATGATAAATTGGACCAATTCGCTACTTGAGTCATAAGCTTTAATAGATTTAATAACCCTTTTCTAAACAATGATAAACTAGCTCCAGTTTCAAATTAAACTATTTGAGAGTAGCTTTGATATGATTTAATCAACTTGACAAGTCTAAAGACAACCCAAATGACAAGTAAAATTGTAATTTGGCTTCATAAAAATTTCAAGATGATATTTTTTTTAATATTGAAATGATGATAAATTAGATCAATCCGCTACTAGGGTCATAGGCTCCAATAGATTTAATAACTCTTTTTTTCTAAACTATCTTGTATTTAATTATATGATAACAAAAATAAAAACTTGCAAAATCAAGCATCGATATCAAATACTAGATGTTTGTTTAAGATCATGATAATCTCATATAAAGCAAACTTAAATAAATTGAGAAGAACAATTCAAAATCAACTAAACTGTAAAGGATAAAATTAAAAAAAAAAAGTAAAAAAAGGACTTGCTTTATTATTCATACGAACAATGCAATTTCCCAATATAAAAAAAAATGCTCAGACAATGTTGATATTTTTAAAGAAGAAAAATCTAAGACTTGGGTCATTAAGTTGAGTGGGTTTAATAAGTTCTGTTAATTTAAAATATAATTAAAAAAGATAACGATAATAAAAAAATCAAACTAAATAAACAACTTGAAAATGATCAACTCAAAAAACAAACGCTCGCCAATACCATAAAATGATATCCTCCCTATATTTATAAAAGGTCTCCATAATTTTATTTGATAAAAAATAAAAAAGTTAAATAAAAATGTAATAACCCTATATAAAGAAAATATAAAAAGATCTAAAGCTAAATTCTCAACAAATTAAATATGAAAGGAAAAAAATTAAAAAATATATTTAAAAAAATAAGAAACCCCTTAACTTGAATCCATCCGAATTTGGATCTAGATGTGAGATTGAGATAATCCTATAAAAAATAAATTGAATAAAACTACAAAGCTCAATTCTCATATAATCTAATGTTTAAGAATGAATCTTAAAAAAAATCAATTAAGAAAAATGCAATAAAAAAAGAATTGAATAAACAGTAGTTAACTTAACAAGCCCGCAAAATGAGACATGAAATTAAGATAACCTCATAGAAATGAAAGCGAAAAACTCATGAAGCGTAATTCCTAACCGATCCAGTGTTGAAGGATCAAATTGAGAAAAAAATAATTAAAAAGAAAACTAAAAATGACTAAATTAAACTCGAGCTAATTTTTAAAATCTATGACTTGGTTCATGAGACTAGGACTAACGTTGTACAAAGCAAACCCAAGAAATTCACAAAGCCAAAATCCCTCTCAATTAAACAACGAGGAATAAAACTGAAAAAATTCAATAAAAAAGAATTCAAAATAGAATAAATAGCAATTAAAAGAATGAGGGATGGATTTGATATAAAAATAAATTGAAACCAAATGATGAGGATAAAATTGAAAAAAGAATTACTTAAAAAATGATAAAAAAATTAGCAATCAAAAGAATAAGGATTAATCTAACTTAAAAATTAAATGAAATCAAAAGTTGAGGGGGAAAAAAAAAGAATTCAAATGAAGACAAATAACAATCAAAAGAATGATATTCAAATTTGATAAAAAAATAAAATAAAATGACATGATACCTTTTAGTTTTAGTAGGCCAATATGAATCGTGAGGAAAAAGAAAGAGGAAAGAAAGAGGAGAAACAAAAGGTTATGAGAAGTGTATTGTATTGTTTTTGTCTGCATGTGCTAGACCACCAGGATGAGCATTACAAGTGGTGTCAAAGATCATTGCAGAAAGCCTATGTTTGGTAGCCGGGTGATGCTTTATGTCGCTACACGACGTTGGGTGACGGCTCCACTCCTTTTTTGTTTGTTTTTTTTTAAACAAAAAAAGAATAATTTAGTTTTTATTTGATTGGGGGAAATAAAGATTTTATTGGAGTCGCCATCTAGTAATTTGAGTAAACTAGAAATCCAAAATTAGACATTAGTCCTAGAGATTCGAGTACTGGGTTAGTTATGATTAAGGGAAGGTAGACACCACCTTTAAAACATCCTTTTAGAGAAAGGTTACCTTTACTTGTGTTTTTTTCTTATTTGATTCAAATGCTATTATATTTTGAGCTTATTTGTAAATTTTTAACATGGTTAACATCGGTCCCTAAAAATAGGAGACACGTTAAAAATGACATCAGTCCCTAAAAATTAGGAGACTTTGTCTAAAATGTCGTTGTTTATCCCTAAAAAAGAGAGTTACGTCTGATTTACCAAAATAACTAATAATGGATATAATCCATATTTGGTATTTAAATTTTTGACATCGGCCCTTTTCTGTAAATAAAAGAGACGTGTCGACAAATAATATTTATTTTATAAAATAAAAATTATTTTGATATCATTGACAAATAGATATATCAATTCTTGAAAATTGGTTTTTTTTACCCATGAACAGTGATATGATAAAATGGGTGTTCGACCCGCGTCGTTATTTATTTTGGTTTATTTTTATTTTTTTCACATGCAAAAATTTACAAGTATTTATATATAAAAATATCAAAAAATACCATAAAATATCATAGAAAATTACCTGAGTACCCTGTATAGGCAAAAGACTGAAATACCCTCGGATTTATCGAAAATTTATGAAAATGCCACTGGCGGCGCGTGTGGCTCACACGCGGTTACTGTTTACGACGACGAAATTTTTCGGTGAGATTCCGGCCAAACGATGGTTGATTCTGGTAGATCTGAGGATGAGGATTCTGATGGTGGTGGTCTCGTTAGCCGTTAATGGCTGAGGAGGGAGAATCGACGACTTTAAGGTCGATTGGCTGATGACGGTCGCGGCCTTTTTCCGGCCAAAATCACTAGTGAAAAAGTGTAAAACGGCCGGGGTTTTGCTTCAGAGGAGGCGATTCACGTTTCTGTGGTGGTTTCGAGGCTTGAAACGGCCGGAAATGGGAGATCGGCGGAGAGAGAGAGAATCGCCGGCGAGAGGAGAGAGAAGCTCTGGGTGTTGCTACGGTGTGGACAAGTGTATAGTACACTCGTGCGTCTGAAGCCTGGGAACCGTGGGATCTAGGATGAACAGATCGTGTGGCTGTAATTGGTTTGATCTTCAAGTTGATCAGACGGTCAGAATTGAATGGGCTACGATCTGGTGTGGCGTGGTGTACCGAGTGCTTGGTACACCTGCTGACGTGGCACAACAGGATCGAAGGAAAGATTATTTTAAAGGCTGAAATTGATTTGGGTTTTAATCTAGTGTGGTAAAGCCTATTGTATCCTAAGAAATCAAAGACTCAGATTTAAACGCTATTAGATCTAACGGTTGGGATATTTTTGGTATTTTTCAATTTGTTTAAAAAAAATTTAATATCTTACTAGGGTGTAGAAAAAATATAAGAAAAATGAATAGTATCCAAATAGTAACACAAATAGTAATGCAATCCGCTCAAATTCAGAATTCACAATTTTTTCTCCGTCCCCCTGTGTCTTGATTTCATTGGCTATTTATAGCCATTGAAAGCAGACAACAAATCACATGATTATGAAAATAATCACGGGATTGCTAAAATTTTTAACGTGCACCGATTACCATCTGTTTTATTATATATAATAATACTAAATAATAATAATAATATTTATTTATAGGGGTAAAAATTAAAAATTCAAATCAGTATTTTAAAAAGTTTTTCATCTGCTAAAAATCAATTTTAATTACAAAAAAAATCTTTATACGGGTATCAACTCGGTGGACCGGGTTTTTTGACCAAAAATACCAGTTTTGACCAAAAATAGTCTGAAACTCATTTTTTTATCGCAGTCGACATGGTGGGACCCGTATTAACCCAGTGGACTCGGTTTTGACCGAAAATGACAGTTTTGACCCGAAACAGCCCGAAACTCATTTTTCATCCCGGTCGACATGGTGGGACCCGTATTGACCCGGTACTCAGTTTTGACCGAAAACGACGGTTTTGACCCGAAACAGCCCGAAACTCATTTTTCATCCTGGTCGACATGGTGGGACCCATATTGACCCGGTGGACTCGGTTTTGATCGAAAATGACGGTTTTGACCCGAAACGGCCAGAAACTCATTTTTCATCGTGGTCGACATGGTGGGACCCGTATTAACCCGGTGGACTCGATTTGGACAGAAAATGATGGTTTTGACATGAAACGGCCCGAAACTCATTTTTCATCCCGGTCGACATCGTTTAACCCGTATTGACCTGGTGGACTCGATTTTGGTAGAAAGGTGCGGTTGACTCGAGAAAATATATTTTAAACTTTTTTTTTCCTTTTTTTCATATTTATTATATTTTTTTTGTCATGAATAATAAAATAAAATAACATTCAAAAAATTTTAGTGAATCCAAAATTAGGTTACAACACCTTACACATCTCTAAACACGAAGGGGGTCTCTTATACGTTACCGTATGCGTTGCATGCACCAACCTATTTACCCTGTTTGTTTAATCTAGTCCTCATATTTGTTTTAGTTTTAAATTTAGCATCTTCACACTTAATTATTCTAAATCAGCTGATTTTTTTCCGCAAAATTGAACATTAAATGAGTGCTAAATTTTTTTTCTTGATATTGCAAGATCCTCGTATCAAGGCAATTAAAACAAACTACTAAGTCAAACCCTAAATAAAACCAATATGAAAGGATTAAATTAAAAAAAAAAGTTTGAGGGATTGAAATTAAGAAAAGGACATGAAATTTTTTCTAGAATGTGTAAATCAATCCATGATGCTGACATAAAAAAGATATTAAACATTTATTTAAGCTTTAAATTTGATATATGTTGCTCTAATTTTTTTAAATCAATGAAATTGTATTTTATTTTACTAAATCCAGAATTAATCGAGTAATATAACAGTTCTTTGATACTTTGAGATCTTAATATGCAAGCATAAAAACAAATCATTATAACAAATCATAAATCAAAGCAAATTTTTTTTTAAGTAAGGAAGAAAACAAAGAAATGAAAAATTAAAGTATAAAAATTATAGAGACCAAATAGAAGAAGCATTGTTTGAATGAAGTGGTTGTTTGGTAATAAAGCTATGTGTGAGTTTGTGATTAAGCCATAAAAATATATATTTGGTTAAGCTAAAATGTGGTTTTGTTTTGGTGGGATCCATCATAAATTAAGGTTGCATCTGAGGTTTAACAAAAACAAAAAAGTTAAGATTTGCAAATAGCAACTCACTTTAGTTTTTCCAAAATAGAAAGTAACTTGGGTAGAATAAACATAAATGAAAAGGAAATGTTTAACAATGGTTTACACAAGAAAAAAAAAGGACACCACTACTTATTTTTCTCGTCATTACTATAAGAATCATCACCTTAAGTCACTATCAATAACAATAGCACCACCATCAATGGAGAGAAAACTGTGCAGGGTAGCTTACTCCTCTTCTTCCCCTTCCTTTTCTTCTTCAGCTGCATTTCCTTGTCTTCATTGTTCTACAAAGTGAACAATAGAGAGTAAATTAATTCACTCACATGAACACTAGAGAACATCTCCATTATTCATGAGTTAGACTGAGTCTGATTAAAACCTAATTGCATTGGGCTGAATATGACCCAGTAAAATAAATCCAACAAATTTTTTCAGATATTGTGTTTTATTAAAATCAACTATTATTTAACATTATTTAATAACACTATATAATTATATTAAAAAAAGATCATATGATTTGCAGAATTTGATCACAATTTCAATTTTATTCCGAATAAAATTTTATTTGATAATATTGTTGTACGCTCGAGAAGCTATAAAAATTGTAATCCTTGTTACATGAATTTTATATATGATAAAACTATAAATAGTTTAATGGAATAATAAAAAATATTTTATATAAAGTATTATTTATTTTATAATATAATATCAGTATTTAAATCTATAATATTTCAATTAAAACTAATCAATATTAATATATGTTTTTTTAATTATTTTATAATTTTAATTTAAAAAATATTATTAAACAAACACATTAAATAATTTTTTATTTAATTTCAATTTTAATTTTAATAAAATATATATTTTAACAAACTAATTTTAATAAAAAAATATTTTATTTTAGATTACAATCAAGTTTGAAACACGCACCCGAACATTGCCTCCCTCCCCCTCACGTTCTACTGTCTGGAAATGCCGAAGGGGTTCAGGTTTTTTTTTTTAATTACAATACACACACGCACACGTGTTCAGCAGATGGCGGACTGTTATCATGTTCGCTAAATAATTGTAAAAGCATAGATGCCTGGCCATGATAACACATAAAAGTTCTCCGAGCGCCAAAAGAGTTTCCGTTGCCGGGACTTGAACCCGGGTCTCTCGGGTGAGAGCCGAGTATCCTAACCAACTAGACTACAACGGAATTTTGAAAAGATGACGTACGTTAAATAGAAAATACAATAACTACATAACGACGTCGATTTATAAAAATGCCTGCGTGCTCTTATGGCCGCATCATCACTTTGCGCTGAGTGGTTGCTTCGTTTGCTTGAGAATCACTGTCTGCCCGTATCGTTCCCTCGCTTTGTTTTCGTAGCTTTCAATTTCATGGCGGAGAAGTCGACAAACGGTATTCATTCCATCATCTCTTCTCACTCCCAAGAATTTATAAAGATTTTTTTATCTCATTTTCACCCTCTTAACTCAACAACAAATAGATCGATAGAAACATTAAATTCTATGCCTAACTCCGTATGAACAAATGATTGATTTGCAGATAATATATTAGAGCAGCTGAAACATGGGTTTGCCCATTTTGAGCTCGTCTCTTCCCCACTTCCTTCAATTTCCACCTCCAAACCTCACTCATTTCCTCCGCCTTTCTTCCCTGCCAACACCCATCGCTTCTTCGCTAGAATCGGGCCTTCACTGTAAGACTTCTTCTTCTTCTTTCTTTCTTTCTTTTTATTGCATTTATAGACCTTGAAGACTAAACCCTTTGTTTTTTTGTTTTGAGGCAGGGGTTCACATTCGATGAAAAAAGTAGAGCATTATTCAGTTCAGAAAGTTACTGGAGATGGGCGCTGCCTATTTCGTTCTCTGGTACTAACTGATGAGGTGACGCAACGTTGCTTCTCTTTTTTTTTAGCCTTTAAGCTAATTCTGTCTGGTGGAAATCAGGTCAAAGGAATGGCTTTCAACAAGGGCATCTCTCTTAATCCACGAGAAGAGAGAGATAATGCAGGTATAGTTGATGTAATATTTTATTTTCTTGATCTCAATAGCATCAACAGGATAAGAAAGAGCTGTGAATTTGTTTTTCTTTCTGGCAAGCTATCTTGCCTTGGTTTTCTTATGGGATTCTCTTATCTTGTGTTTTATTGTAGATATTGAAAAAATTATACTGCTTTAAATAGTGGCAGAAGCTTATATTTTCTTGCTATAAAAACTGCAGATGAGCTACGAATGGCTGTGAAAGAGGTTATATGTGATAGTAAAGAAGAACGTAAACAGTACGAAGAAGCAGTTATTGCAATCACGGTTGATGAGTCTTTGAAACGGTGAGAGTTGTAGTACAGTTATTATTTATTTTCTGATGGATGCTTTAGCATACTTTTGTGAATGGGATTTCATTGTACATCTGTTAATCTCTTTCTATAGCTACTGCCAACGCATCCAGCGACCTGATTTTTGGGGAGGCGAGTCAGAGCTACTGGTTAGTGATCCTTTTGATGCATTCTTTTATGCCTACATTTTCATGGTACCACTTGTTTTCTTGGTGATTGTGTTTGCAATTGTTCAGAGATCTGCTCATGAACTTACAGAGTTAATATGTATTTTTAGCTGACATAGCTCTGTCGAGTGTGTTGTTTTAGTTTCCATTGCGATGAAGATTGAGTTGTTTTCATAGAATTCCTAAGGATATCTATTTGGAGCATCAAATAGTGCCTTTACATCAGTAAAATTAGTGATTACCATCCGTGTCATGGAATGAAGTTGAGAAATTGATATGTTGCTACTAGTATCTAGATATGCCAAATTGATGAATTGTAATGGATATGTTTGAGCGTTTGTTTTTCTTTTTATGAGTGTTTGCTTTTCTTTTTAGTAAATTAAGATGAATACATGCCTACCCTCTTTTTTCTTACTACATTTCCATTTCATTTTGGGTGAGATGCAGAAAAGGACTGTCATTTCAAGCTTCAGTTAGCAGCTTTAGAAATTAGAATACTGTGCCTGAAGCGTTTTAGCTGTTATAAAGTATCAAGTGTGACTGATTTTGCTCTGGGTGTTGTTTGTATGAATTTTCTGCCTTTACCTGTGTGATTGTTTATATGTAATTTTTGCTGACGTTTCACTATCCAACGATCATCACTGCTGAATTAGGTGCTGTCAAGATTGTGTAATCAGCCAATCATTGTTTACATACCAGAGCACGAGGTAAGTTTTTTCTTTCCACGATCATGCCATGCAAAATATTCTTGTAAGTTATGCTATATAGGTGACTAACCTTTTGCTTTTTCCACAATTACAATAACATAGTTATGCTATATAGCCAAGAAAGAGATGAAATTCACAAAAAGAATGAATTGGTTTCTTGGTTTTTGGTGCGTGCAAATGAGGGATATAGTTTGGGAGCCTCTGGCATTCTGGGGGTTATAGCAGGGGATGAGCGAGACCTTCATTATATGACAAGAATGGCTTTGCTTAGTAGTAGCTGTGTTTGACATGCTAAATTACGGTCGATTTTATGATCATTTGACAATCTTATTGCAATCATTAAATCTATGAATGTACTCATCTTGTTATGCTGCAGCATTTCTGCCAGGATTCAGTAGGTGAAAAAGTTACACCTTGTTTAGTCATGAGCAACTGATAAAATCTTACATCCAATTAGAATGAAATTCAAGATTTTGCATGCTATGCAGCACGCCAGTCGTGGGTGGGGCTCTGGCTTTATTCCCATAGCAGAGTACGGAGCTGAGTTCCAGAAGGGCTCTTGGAAGGGAAAGCCAAGGAAAGCCGTGAGGCTACTGTACAGTGGTAAGAATCATTACGACTTGCTTGTCTGAGGCTTCAGAAGTAGACTTTCATCATGGGCGGAGGAAAACCAGCATTGATAATTGCCAAAGAAAGTGATGCTGATGCTATTTTGTACTGTTAGTATTTAAGGAGGATGTAGTCTTGCAGAGTTGCAGGGGTTTACTGCTTTATGCGAAAGAAATTGAAAATCATGCAAAGCGCAGGCATACTCTTTTCCAGGCTTGATCGTGTATCTGCATTTCTTTTAGCCTAAACACCAGGAGGCCTCCTGGTTGAAAGTTACACTGGTGAAACGAGTCGGAAGCATTATAATTTTAGAGTCAAATCGTCAGAACGGCTTTATATATATATATAACCTGCAAATTCTCGGTCGTTCTATATAGATACATTAATTTTTTTTTTTTAAATTGTGTCCATTTGCTACTTATATCATTTTTAATGTGTGGTTTGTTTTTTATTTAGAAAGAAAGTCATTTTAACTAATGGTAAGTTATTTAAGCTTTGCTTCGATATTAATTTTTATTTTATGATTAATAAAAATTATTAAAAAAATTTAAAATATCAATTATTAAAAAAAGCAATGGAAACCATGTGAAAATAAATCAATTATTAAAAAAAGCAATGGAAACCATGTGAAAATAAACAATTAACAGGTTTTTACTATATTGGAACAAACGAAAAAGGCTGGTATCAAAATGAATAAAAATAAAGTTCAAATACTTGAATTAGAAAAATAAAAAAGTTGATACACCAACATTGCAATACTTAATAAGCATATGTCAAAGGATATCTAAGTAGAAAATGGAGCAATTAATGGAATGAAAGCACTTGATTGAGAGTTTTAATAAAGTTAGTGCTCTAAAATGAAAACAAAACAAAATCCTCATGCTCGATTGTGAAAAATATAAAGTAAGGGTGTTCCCAGCAAAAACGAGTTCCAGGTTGCCAAATTTGTTACACGTGTAAGGCAGTTCTTTTGCACGTGCCAGTAACACTTCCATTCTATTCATGATTTCCAAGGCAAGTCGAAAAAATTCTCCCGCACCGAAAAACCGCAAAAAAAGTTAATATAACCGCAATTGATAATCGTAAAAATATAAATAAGAAACAAAGGAGAAATCTAGGGTTTCAATTTGACGAAATTGGATCAATCACATGGAAGGAGTGAGCAATGGAGGGATGTTGTACCACGAGGTACAAGAGGCAAAGCTATGCGCCGTACATTGTGTTAACACGGTGTTACAAGGACCATTCTTTTCAGAATTCGATTTGGCGGCGCTTGCTTCCGATCTCGATACGAAAGAGCGCCAGATGATGCAAGAGGGCACTGTCTCCGCCGCTGCTTCTGGTGATTTTCTCTCTGCCGAGTCTCATAATGTCTCCTTAGGCGGTGATTTCAGTATCCAGGTTCGTCGTTAATTAATTAGCAGTTTTGATTCGTTAATGAACTGATGCAAGAATTAAGAAATTAATTTTAAGGTTAAATGGAAAAAAATTTCTATGTTGTTTTGTTTTGGAGTTAACTTAAAGTTAGTGAAAGTTGAGGCATGATTTGTTATTATTGGCTTAGAGTTAAGGAAAACACTTGATTAGTACTAGGTTGTAATCATGGAGATTTTTAAAATTTTAGCAATGACTTTGTGTTCAGTGGGGTTACCAAAACTGGGTAAGGGAGAAAGGAGGTTATTGCAAAGTTTGTGTTACTTTCCCCGTGGTTGAAAATTTGAGACATTTTGAGAGATGCATGTGGGGATAATGAATCATTTAGTTGATTAGTTAGCAAAGTATGTTTCTTGGGAGTATGAAAGTCAGGACTTAGGCTGATGCTTTGAACATTGAGCTAGTAATGGTGAAATATTGGGATGCATGGGGTGGATGGGCTACTCATCTTGGTAGGGAAAACATTTAAACTTAGTTGTTTGATTGATGGAGGTGGATGGATGCTTTTATAGAGCATGTGTAGCTTGAGGTGGGAGTTGGAGAGATGGTAAAGTTTTTGGCATAGATATATGGTTTAGCATGTGATATTTTTTAAATCTCTGAGAATAAACATGCGATTATAGTTAGTCTTTGTGGATAAAAGCTGTAATAGACTTTTATGAAGTGCATGTCATGGTATGCGTAAAAGATATGAGATTGAGACCAGCTCACAGTTACTATAACTGTGGCAACCCCACATTTGGCAATCTGGATCGCACCTTTCGGATTGCAGTACATTTATGCACTAGATCGAGGTGTTTTGTGTTCTGGATCATGAAAGTCTCATTTTTGGTAACTGAAATCTGTATAAATGGGAAAAAAATTGAGAACAAAACTCTGAGCTTGATTGATTTTTCTCAAAGCGCTGAGAGGGAGAGGCCACAAAGAAAGAAGTGAAATAGGAAAAAAAAAAAATTCCCAGCAGCAAGAAACAAAGTAACATGCTTGACTTCCGTGGAAGAAAGATTTTGAGACAGATGTGATGTTGCAAATTAAACCTAATAACACGAGAAGTCTGGGCCTTAGAGAAAAGGACAAGTCTGGGCCATCAGTTTTTCTTCGGCTAATATTTTTCTTTACACAGGCCTGGTTTTTAATTTAATCTGGTTCAACTACTTTATATTGTATTATTGATCAATCTGATTTTTTTTAAGCTAATGCTCTTTCTATTCTATCATTTATTAGAAATGAAAACTGCATTTGTGTTTGATGTTTTCTTCCTTTACACTATTAGACCATAATGTTTGTGCTGTCAACAAACCAAAAAGATGTTCCAATTGTACCATGATTCAAACTAACATATCATCTAAGCCTACGCCCCTGCATACTGTAAATTAAACAAAGTGGATGTCCCATCCCTGAACCTTGTACCACAAACATATTTCTGGTACCTATGGACCAGTGAATAGTATGAAGTGGTGCCTGAAGGGCATTTGAGGCATTTTAATCGGTAAATTTTGTGGCTACAATTCCTCTCAAAGTTTGTCTGTGTTCTTAACAGTATAAATCGATGAAAGACATATAACAACTGGTTCTGTGATGGAGGTTTATTGTAGGTTTAGATGAGGATGGATACCCATTATAGAGTAGAGATTAATCTGGAAAATGGGCATGTATAGTTTCACTGTAGGTTTTGTCATTCTGTCAGGCACTAATTCTCATTTCCAACTATGCTATCTTTGATCTCATCTTTGTGTGTGAGCATCCGTACATCATGGGCAGTTAACATTCAATTTTTATTCTTTACATGAGATTCCTCGGGAAATTATTGAACTGGCATGCCCTCGTTGTAAATTCCACTCTTTTTCTCTAGTTCTATTTTACCAGTGATTTTTTTCTTATTATTATTATTAACCATGCATGGTCCATGTTGTTCATTAGTAAATTTTTTATGTAATCATATGAATGGACTTACCTTTGAACCACGGACCAGTCTCATGCTTAAGAGAAAATGCTATCAGGTTAACTTAAATGCATATAAAGTATGTTCCTTTTTTTTCTGGAGACTATTTCTTGGCATGTCTATGGAGTTGTGCGAACTCAACTTACTGTGAGGATTCTTGTTTGCAGGTTTTACAAAAGGCTTTAGAGGTGTGGGACTTGCTGGTCATTGCCTCTGATAGTCCGGTTGCTGAGCATGCACAGATTGACCCTGATCTAGAAAATGCATTTATTTGTCATTTGCATGATCATTGGTTCTGCATTAGGAAAGTGAATGGGGAGTGGTATAACTTTGACAGCCTCTATGCAGCTCCACAACACTTATCCAAGTTTTACCTTGCAGCCTATCTGGATTCTCTTAAAAACTCTGGCTGGAGCATTTTCCTGGTGAGAGGAAACTTCCCAAAAGAGTTTCCCATTGCTTCCTCTGAAGCTTCCAATGGTTATGGGCAGTGGCTGTCTCCTGAAGATGCTGAGAGGATCATTAAATCCTGCAACAATACGCAGTCTCCTCAGAGAATCAATTCCACTCAACAGGATTCTGACCCATATCAAGAAATTCTGTTAGAAATGGAGGACCAGGACATGAAAGCTGCAATAGCTGCCAGCTTGATGGAACCTTCCCAATCCATGAGCAGGGTGGAAACTGGCAGTCCTCAAAAAGACAATGAAGATACCAAAGATGACAAAAAAGATAGCGAGGACAAAAAGGCTCAATAAGAAATATTCTTTTGCATTTATTTTCTGTTAATTGAGCAACAAGAAACCATTTCAGGGAGGGTTGATAGAACACATGGCAGGTCATCGTATTTATGCAGCACATACTTCCATTTTACTTTTTCTCACACCTTCAAACTTTTACTGTAAAAACTCTCAATCGAGAAGAAAACTACCTGGCAGCTATATGATTTCATGGGTTCTCTAACAGGCACTTCTTGTGGCTGTCGTTTTTTTTATACCAAAACTCTTATAATTCTTGGGTGGTTGGCACGTCTAATTTTGTGGTTGGATAGTGCCCCTATGAGAATATGTGAATCAAGGGTTTTTTTATGGAAGAAACATGGAAATGTCAAATGCCTCGTGAGTTATGGTTACCGGCAACCACCGTTGATCAGTTTTTCAGCCAGTTACTATGGCCAGTGGCACTTGTTAACCGCCATAGTCACCAAAAATCTGCCATGATTGTAGAGGGATGTAAGTACCCTGATTTAAAACAGCAAGGGATGGATAGTAAGGGTGATGTCTTTGTTTTCCTTCTCCCCACGCATATGCTACCGTATGCATATTATATTATATTATCATACAATTAACTAAATCAAATTTACTAAAAAAAAATACCACAAATTACTTTTTTTTTTTAAATTTATTTAACACTTAAGTGCACTGTTGATTGCTAAGTTGATTTTGGTCCTTTTTTTTTTGGGTTCATGAACACTGATTTGTTTCAGCCCCCAAATTTATATTTGTTTTTCAAATTCATCCTCCTATACTATATTCACATGGTTTTAAGCTTGATGTTTGGTTTCGGTCCACGTTTTATGTTGTATTTGTAATGTCAAAAAAACATATTGTCATTGATGCATAGTTTTGCAAAATAGAATTTAGTTTTGTCGATTAAAAACATTGAAATAACTAAGATAAAATTTAATACAAAAATAAAATAACAACCTTTTTTTCATTTTTTAATATACTATAGTTCATCCCTAGAGTTTTACTTTTTTAATTATGTTTTTTAGAGTTTTCTGTTTCAGTCTTAAATTTCTTTCATTTTATATTTTAGTCCCTGAAATTTAAGTGAAGAAAGAAAGTGATAAGTTAACTACATTTTATCCATCAAAAAGGTCGATTTTAATGATAAGGAGTTTATCTTAAAAAGAAAAGTTCAATAAAAATGAAGTTTCTCCTTGAACATGCTGTAAGAATTAAATTGAGACTCATTTAGTTTTTTTATTCAATTGGATTTTGATTTTTTCAGAGTGATTATATTTTTTTCATCATTTGAAATAAGTTTATTAAGGTTATAATATTTTTAGGGGTGTTCAGTTAATAAAAGTTGAAAATTAAATTTTTAAAGTCCAAAAACTTGAATACAACTTCCTAATTACTATGAAAACTAGAAGATAACATGTTATATATTATATATAAAATAAATAGAACAAATAACTTGTTGTCCATCAATTCAAAAAAATCAATTCAAAAAAATAAAATGAAGAACATGCATATAGACCTGACCTTCTAAGCTCATGTGTACCTCGCTTTTTGCTTAAATATTTTTTAATTTTTTATTTACTTTTTTTTTATAAAAATTTTTGAGTAAATTTTTAAAATAAAATTTAATCAATTATATGATTATTCTATTATTTCTAAGAAGATAATGATTTTTTAATCATATATTAAATATTGCTTTATGAATAATTATATGTTAACATGATATGCAGAAATTTTTAAATAATTTTGCTCATTAATATTGAATAAGAATAAAATGTTTATTTAAAAAAAAAAAAATCTTTATTTTATACTCAAATTTATTGTTCTCACATTTTTTAAATATAGGGCCGTAAAAATAATGGATTCATGATTTTTTTATTTTTAATTGAAAATTATTTTCCTTATCACAATAATTTCTTACTTAAAAAATAATGCTTCTCATGCAAAAAATGTTTTCATAAAAAAATATATAAATAAAAAAATTATGTTTTTGATTAAAATAAAATAAAATTATTTTAAAAAATTTAAAATCAAATTGATTTTTAATCAAATTAACCAAGTTAAATCAACTCTTATTTTATTTAATCTAGAACCCAACCTAAACAACAAATCAAATTTAATAACACTACTAAAACAATCATAAAAGTTTAATAACAACATATAAAGTTTATTTTTGCTTAATATCTTAATGTTTCAATTCTCAAACTTTGTTTTCATTATGTTTTTAGTATACTATTTACCCACTCATAATGTTATCATAGAGGGATAATGTAGCATGTCAAGTGTACATTAGTCCTTGAATTTTTAATTTTTTTATATTTGGGTCCTGTAGTTTTATGCTTGACCCTCAAACTTTATCTTCATAACTCGTAAAGGAATTGTTACTTTAGGAGAAGACTGTAGCGTGTCAAAATACACTTTAGTAGATGAAGTTTTTATTTTTTTACATTTAGTCCATGTAGTTTTCATGTTTTTATGTTTCTATCCTCAAACTTTATTTTCATCATGTTTTAGTCCACTATTTCCCTCTTACAAAAGCATTGTCACTGTGGAGGAATAATGTAGTGTGTCAAATACACATCAGTCCTTGGATTCTTGATTTTTTCATATATGGTTTATGTAGTTTTATGTTTTGGTCTTTAATTTTCATTTTCATTTTATTTTTGTCATTAAATTATGAAAAATGAGAGAAAAAGTCATAAGAAATAAAAAAAAGAGAAAATTATAGTATAATTAAATAAAAATTGAAAATGATACCTTAAGGGTAAAATCTAAGTGTATACTATATACCTATTAAAAAAAACTAAAACAACTTAAAAAATTATTATAGCACCGCACCCATTATCAATGTTAATTGGAATAGTATAATATTGTTTGTTCTCTTCATAAAAGTTTTTTTAAGATATATGTATAAGGATATTGAGGTTCTTTCACACGATCTGTTTATCATTACAAAAAATAGCAAGAAAAAATAAGTATTTTCTCATGTTAATTATATAATATAATGACTCAAATACCAATGAAAGTAAGAAAATTAAACCTAGCATCAAAGGGTGTTTTTGTATTTTCATAATAATTTCTTGGCTATTATATTTAAAGATGTGGGGTATAATAAACAATTAAAGTGAATAGTAAAAATATAAAAATACCCTTAAAATAAAAAAAAATTAAGTTTGAGTTTAAGAGGTGTTTTTGGCTTTTCATAATTTTTTTAATTAAAAACTCAAATTAGGGACAATTCTATATTTAGCTAAATAAAAAAATAATGAGTGCGCGTGTATGACACCTGACGGCTAGTGAGAGTGCCCTTTGAGCGGTGTATGCGACACCTCCCAACATCCAAAAAATATCTTTTCATTATTTCATTGGAAGCACCGTCATGTTCTTTTCCTGACGGTGTGACGCTTGTGTTTATTTAGTGCTCGGGTTTGAGGATGATGAGTCCTTTTTCTTTTTCTTTTTTTCTTCCTCCCTTCAAAATTATAGCTTAGCCTTCCTAGTTGTTTGATATTTCAACTTCAATTTTTATTCTTTTGATTTTTAATTTTTGGTTTTGGTCATTTTGTATAAGTTTTATTTATTTTCAATTTTATCTATTAATTCAAATTTATCAAATATTATATTCTCTAACATGGTCCTTATTTTTGGATTTTTAATTTTTATCTTTGGTCATTCTATAAAACTTTTAGTGGTTTTTAACTTATTCTTTCAATTCAAATTGATAGTATTATATTTTTTAATTTAGTCCTCATTGTTTTCATTTCTAATTTTTTCTTGGTGTTTTTGTAAATTTTTTTTTAATTTCATTATTTTATCACAACATTTTTATGTTAATTTCGATTTCCCTTCTTTTTATTTTTTTCCTTTTACTATATTATTTTTTTAATTTCACTATTCAATTAAATATAAAATTTATTTTATATTTTAATCTTAATTTTCATTTTTTTAAATGTTATGGTTTTTTAAATTATTTTGTATAACTAAAATTTTTTATCCAAATTTATTTTTTAATATTTGATTGATTGAAAATTAGATTTTATAATTTTTTTCAAATTAGATGCTTTAAGTTTAATAATTCAAGTAAAGAGTTTTTTTTTAAATAAAAAGTTTTATATTTTTTTATTAAGTTATTTAAATCTTATAATTTGAGTTGTCGGTTTAACAAAATATCATGACTTGATTGGATTATAATTACTATAATTACAAGTTTTTCATTACTTTTTTCATGTTATTCTTTATTTCAAATGTGTTTAGGATTATAATAATGATGATAGTTTAAAGTATTTTTTATTTAAAAATATATAAAAATAATTTTTTTATTTTTTTAAAATTATTTTTGACTTCAACATATTAAAATATTAAAAATAATAAAAAATTATTTTAAACAAAAAAAAATTTAAAATATAATTTAAACTATATCTCCAGACGCATTCTGATATCTCCAGACGCATTCTGATATCAATATATAAATATTAATTTATTTTTAATCCAACGCCACGGCGAAGCACAATACAAATCTATTATCCACTGTTATTATATACACTAGTGGAAGAGTATAAAACAAAAGAGCTGAAAAGAAAGAAAGCTAGGGGCGGTCTGACGCTTTTAGGCTGGATGCTGAGGCCACCAACCGCATCTTTTGACAGCCTTCCATTCCATCGATGATACATCAGGCATACTAGTCCTACATTGGGTTGAACCTCCCTGATCACCTGAATGAACAATACAATACAATACAAAACGAAAGAAAAGGGTATATTACTAGTATATAAAAAGGCTAAGAGGACCTTTTATTTCTCTCTTTTTTGAACATCATCTCAAAGATACCTGTTTTTGGTTTCTTTATTTCTTTTGGTGTTTGGAGATCTGAAACCGGATTCTATCTAAATGGGTTCATCCAGTCGATTGTTTAACAGACAAAGAACTGTTCATGAGATCTTTGGAGGAGGTTTTGGTAAGTGACTTTTTGATCCTTTCTCGATGATGATGATTCATATCTGCTTCATCAATTCCTAGCATTAACTGCACTTGATTCCATTGGTGCAGTGGATAGACTTTGTATTTGTTTTCAGCTATTTAATTCTGTGAAGCCCTTTTCTTGTTTTGTTATCTTGTTTTGTTATCTTTTGCTTCAATGGGTGTTATAATTTTTCCGTCAGTAGTTTTACTTGGTATATCTTCTGTCTAACAGTGGCGGATGTGATACTGTGGAGGCAAATGAATATTACACTTGGGATACTTCTAGTTACTCTATCTTCTTGGGTGGTGTTTGAGAGATCCGGTTACACTCTTCTATCACTTGTTTCTAGTGTTCTCCTCCTCCTTGCTGTCATTCTCTTTCTCTGGGCCAAATCTGCTGCAATTCTTAATCGGTACCTTCCAATCAAATTTTGATTCTTAACCATGATTAAAAGTTATATGGTGTCAGTTAATCCTGACCGATTTGAATATTCAACAATTCAAGAAGATCGATTGCAAAAAATGTGGTATTTCGTATGCATTAAAACATTTTTTCAGAATTTTTCCTTGAGCTTTTTAACAATGCCGCTTCTCTGATGTCCAGTTAAGTGATAAGAAGTCGTAGGATTCACTCTAAGCGATGAAAGAACCAGGCTTAATAGGTGAATTTCAGTCACGGCCAAGGTTGGCATCAGTCCAGTGGATAGATGGCTATAAATCTTTATATGTTGGATGTTGACTCATAAATTGACTCCAGAATTAGTCGCCCGCATACATTTTCTCTTTGTCAATAGCAGAAAGCATGTCAGATGAAACCGAGGAGTTATTTTTCTCCTAAGCAAATGGCATATGTATGATTTTGCAGAGATACTTGTCAGGGAATGCCATTGTTGTTTCTGGATTTGCTGGCCACTGAGTGTGATTCGTGATTCGCTTTAGAAGCTGCAGTTACTTCTGCCATTCATTTCGGAAAATTAACACATCTATAATAAATTTACCACCAAAATGAAATAATGTCACTACCATTTTTTTCTACACAAATAACAAAATCATGATAATTCTGCATCCCGATCCTCTTAACATCTACAGGTGAAGTTCTCCCAAATCATCCCTTATTTTCATTTTTATGGAAGAAGAATGAGGACTATCAGTTTTTCAATTGAGTAATAATGAGTTTCCTAGATTTAACTTTCCAGTTTTAGAAAACTTGATGCTTTATTGGATTTTTTCCCATTGACCAGACCTGCTCCACCTTTACCACGGTTTCATCTGTCCGAAGAAACAGTGACTGAGGTTGCTTCTTTGATCCGCACTCGCTTGAATGCTTTGCTCTCAATTTCCCAGGACATTGCCTTGGGTAAGGATACAAAGTTGTTCTTGAAGGTTGCTGCGTACCTGTTGCTGATATCTGTTGTTGGTGGCTTGACTGATTTTCTTACTCTGGGTTACGCCAGTAAGTTCACATCCTTTCTTCAAATATGTTCCTTGTTTCCGAATCAAATTGAAAGAGAAAAAGAAATGGCATTGTCCTTAGTACAAGGATGGACACTTTGAAAAGTGTGCATTCTTCATGTTCTCTCTATCTTTGTTCTCCGCAGTTATCTCTAAATCTACACATTTTTATGACAGGCCTTCTGATCGTTCTGACAATTCCAGCGCTCTATGAGAGATATGAAGATTATCTTGATAGATATGCAGAGATAGTGTTCGAGAAATCACACCAATTGTATCTGAAAGTTGATGTTGAGTGTATTGGCAGAGTCCGAAATTGGATTTTGGAGAGGCAGAAACTAAGTTGATTATCATTTTTCTTCTTATGGGATTTGTTATGTTTTGTGAGGTAAGGTGCCGAGGAGTGCTTAGGGTGGGCACCATGATCTATGAGCTTTGGGTGTGGGAGATTGCTCTTTTTTGTTTTGGTCCTTTTTTGAAACAATTTCTTTCCTCTTTGTACCTTCATTACTAGCCGGAGTTTCTCGGCATCAATTGGAGCAGAAGAGACCCTGTATATCTCAGAAGGCAATATGGCTTTTTTTGCACTCAGCTACAACACTTTAATATATTCTCCCTTTTTTTTAATATTTATTTATGTGTTGGCACTAACTTTACCAACCACTATTGGCTTCACAAAGAAAAAACATTTCTTTAGGCCGTGTTTCGAGTCCAAAAGCTTCTTCAGAGGCAAAAAACCTCGACTCCTGCTTTTGATAGCCAATTGCATGTGTTAGCTATGCAGGTGGCGCAAAACTGCAGCCCCAAGCACAACCACAACCAGCACCAGCGGCGGACACCAACCTCGTTACTCGGAACTCCACGCACCACGATATACCTGAAACAGAACTCTCAGGGTCTATAAATAACTCTAGCAGTTCCAAGAACGACTCTGGTGCTGGGCTGGAAGAAGCACTCTAGTTCCTTACCAATATAGGAAATCGGGCCTCATTACTTCTTTGATGCATAGGAAAACCACATCAATAATGGAGAGCTCTATTCTATGGTTCCTTGCCAATATAGGACAAGCTTTTCTTTTTAACGAATTGCCCTAGTTTTTCCTACTGGTTATCCTGCCATCAATTCTCCTTGAGGCAAAGAACTGCGCGGAAGAAGAGACATGGAGACTAGCAAGTCTAGAGGTAATGATAACAGTCGGTGCAACAATTCTCTCTTTGACTAGAAAGTATAGAAAACCATTATTGATATAACAAATAGTTCTCTTATTTTCTCTCTCTCTCTAGATGTATATGTGATAAATGTGTCATGCTACCATAGTTTTATTCCATTAAGAGACAAAGTAAGAAGAAGAATTTGGGTAAAAACTAATAATCATGATGGACACTATTAGCAACTAGTTCGATCAGTTTTCTTCGAACATGAAACCCTTCTTTAATTTTTGGTTTTAATTTTCTTTGCCAAAAAATAGTTAGTAATTTTATGAATCGATCTTAAGGTTACAATTGGGGATGTTGGTGCCATGTTCTCTGTCTTTTCTAGGTTTTGCTATTGTTATTATTATTTTTTTAGTAGAAAGTAGAAAGTATGAAAACAATACTTAGTTTTTATGCAAGACATGATGAATCTAATATGTGATTATTTTAAATAAAAATTTTCAAGACTTAATATTTATATAAATTTATATTATCTTGTGCTATTAATTAAATAATTAAATTTTAATTAGAGTAAAAAGAATGTCAATAATAAAATTTAAATTCATAACTGTTTAGTTATTAAGGTTTTGATATTAATTAAAGAATCATTTTAATTTGATAACTTAAATTATTTAATGAGTTTTTATAATATAATTTATATAATTTTGTAAATTTTTATTAAAAAAAAGCAATTTCAAATTGTTTTTTATGATGCATCAATTCACAAAAGGATGTTTGTAAAAGCATGTATAGAGAAGCTCCATGAAAAGTGCATTCCAATGACAATCAAAAAAGTCAAGGTCATAATTTTACTATGGAAGAACTTATCAAAAATATGTTACGGCGTGTGTAGGGAAGCTTAAGAACATTTTGAAGAAAATAGGAAGATTATATATATATATATATATATATATATATATATATATATATTAGTTTTAAGATTTTTAAATTATTGTAATTCTTAATTTAAGCATAATATAACCATCTCATTTTTTTGATTAATTTAGTTGCATTATTAGGCATACATGTCTATTTTATAAGCAGAAAGTATTCGTCTTTTTTGATATTACAATCCCCTTTGTTACTCAATCACATATTTTGGTGGATACTTATTGACATCGAGGAGGGGAGCTAAATAATAAGAAATACAAAGATGATACAATTTCCTTTTTTTTTTTCTTTTTAATTCATGTAGAATGTTCGGGCTAATTTAAGCGTACCTCAACTAATCTCCGCAGGTCCTGAAGTTAATGACCAGGTAAGCCTGCAATGACCATTAATATTAGCAATCATAGGGTTCGAACCTGAGATCATAGGAGAAGCAAACCCCTTGATTCTAAATTATTACCATAGGGCCACCTACTAAATGGTTGATTCAATTTCCTTTTTGTTTGAGTTTGAGAGGAGAGAGATTCAATTAATATCATGATCTGGAGTTCAGGTCAATTGAGTTAACTTATAATTAGCAAGTCTAATAACCCAACCTAAGGCTCGGGTCAAGTTGGGATGGGATTCAAAATAGTGGCAGGAACACCATGGAATGAATGGATTTACTTGAAATGAAAAAAGGCCTCAGATATAAGAATTTTTTATATCCAATATTAGCTATAGTATATAGCCAGTGAATTTATCACTCTGATTATTTTTAGTAGTAGCGACCACATTCCAAGTGAAGAGATCTCACCTCTTCCATTTCCTCTCCTTTCTCCTGACGGCTAGAAAATAATTTATACATTTTAACGAGGTAGTTTTGATGATAGAAAAAGAAAAATGATCTTTAAAATAAAAGTTGCAAACAAATTGTTATGATTATTTTATTATTTTAAATCAATTATTGATATTAAATCTAAAAAAAATGAAACAACAAAGATCTTGCAGATATTTATATTGAATTTTGTTCTTTTATTAATTATATCAAATCCAATTCTTTAAATTTTGCAACAATAATTATTGTTGTTGTCACGTGTGATTAACATTGAATAAAGTAATTTAGAATTCATATAAAAAATAAGAAAATATATTACAAGGATTGATGAGAACTTGAGCCTTTATGGATGGGTTATTCAATGCTTATAAATTATAACATTAAGACAGTGTATATCTCCTCGAGTGAGTATTTTAAAATTTAGTAACAATTGATTTAGCATTCTAATGTTTACACCATATATAAGAAATAGATTTTAATTTCAATTCTTTTCAAATAATTTTTATTATTTATTAAAAAAATTCATATCTAAAAAAATAATAAACATACTTTTTATTTATTAAATAATTCTTGTAGTAATTATATTCATAAATTTATTTTACATTTTTTATATATCCTTTTAGTAAAATATGAACAAGAAAACCTAAAAAACAAGGTTAATTTATTATTATCCTTTTACAAAACATCGTTCACTTTAACATTTTTTTTCTTTTTAATTATATATTTTAATATTGTGTTTACCAAATATAGAACTTTATAATTTATTTTAATTTGATTTTGATGAGATTATTCTAGTCACATGATTCAAGTTACAAGTTTCGAGTATTAACTTATGTTACCTAAGCCTAAAAGGCATTAGGCGTGGGCTGAGCGCCTAACTCAGGTGTGTTCCCCAAGCCCACGAGATACTATATACATGGGTTCAAACACGTTACCCGAGCTCAAAAGGCATTGGGCATGGATCTAGTGCCTAAACTTAGGCATGTTGCCTAAACCCATAGGATGTACGGCCATACACCTAGTATTTGAGCTTTGACATCATGCCCAGGCCTACAAGAATGATTGATATGGGCCTAATATTTGAGTCATGGCCTACAAGGTTGATTGATATGGGCCTAATATTTGGGTCATGGTTATGATCTTAATCGAATCTATGTTTTCAAAATACAAAATGAGTTTAGGCTAACTAAGAATATTTTTCTAAAAAATATCAATAAATTTTGATCCATTAATAGTCCTCTAAGTCTTCGTAATATTTTTTACGAAGACACTAAAGAAGTGGTATTCTTATGAAAACACTAAATAATATATTTATTTTCTTTAACGAGGTCCTCAATATTTCTTAGTATAAGAAAAACAAGGTTATTTCAAAATACTTTGCAGGAGTACTTGCGTGTGGTGTGGCATTATAGTTGAAATAATATTTATCTTAGTTGGAAAAATAACTAGGGGAACACACGGTATAGGACATCATCAACTAAACAATACTCAGCTCCTTGCCTAATTAGCATAATAACCTCATTTTTATTAGAAGGTATCTTCCTAGTTAGTAGGTAATTCCTCAAAGGTTTTCTCCAATCTTTATCGAGGGTGATTGGGGCGATCATTAGTCTTTTTTCTCCCACATTTGGCTTCTTCAAGGTTTCAATCCCCATATCCATATGGATCTTTACTGAATTGTAACTTGCAAGTTTAAATAGAAGGTATGCCTGATTGTTGTTTTCCCTTGGTATACAAATAATGGTGATTTCCTTGCCTTCATTTTATTTAGAGAAATAATCTTGGATTTTTTTTAGAGATACTTGAGTATGGTGGATTCTCTGACCTGATATATCGCTTTATATTGGCCAACAATCAATTGACAGTCGTTATGAATATGAAAAGATAAGCATTTAAAGCCTTTACAAGTCCTAATCTTACTAAAAAGGATTTATATTCTAATACTTATTAGTAATTAGAAACTCAAAACAAACTTCGTATTCAAAATCTTATTCCTCTAGACTTGTGAGCATTATTAATGCACCATTCTCTTCAATATTAAAGGACTCATCCATAAATAACTTCCATGTAGGGATTGATATGGTAGGTTTTAATGAAACTATTGGTTTAGCAAGTGGTGTTTGAAAACTTGATAGAGTTTTGAATTAATAAAGTATAGGCTCCTTAAAGGAGTATTCAACAATAAAGTTTACCAATATTTATCCCTTTATAGTCAACCTTTTTCAATACTAGAGACCAAACATCCCTAACTCAATTGCCCAACTCACTAAGCATCCTCACATATTAGGCTTGTGAGGAACTTGTTAAAAAGATTGATTTATTAAAACTATGACATGGTAAGCTTGGAAGTAAAGCTTTAACTTTTTTAGGCATGAATCAAAGCCAAGGCTACTTCTTTACTTTCAAATATCGTGTCCCCGCTTATTAAAGGATCTTGCTAGAGTAATAAACTAGACACTAAATTTCATCCTCTTTTTTTAGTAGCATTATGCTAATAGCCAAGTTTGTTATACCTAAATAGAGAAAAAGGTTCTCATATGTCCTTAGTTATAATAAAACCATGATAGATAAAAGGTAGAATTTAAGTCCTTCGAAGGCCTCCTAACACTTAAATGTTCACTTAAAGCGTTAAGTATTTCTTAAAGTTTTTAAGAATGGCAAGTTATGCTCCTTAAGATAACCAATAAAGTTATTGAGGGCGAATGACCTTTTCATAAAGCGCTGAAATTCCTTTATTAATTACGGGGGAGTCATGTTCTATATGGCTTAAAGTTTTTTGGGAATGGACTTTATCCCCTTGCTACTCAATAGGAATCCCAAAAGCTTTCCTCATTTGATGGAAAATACACATTTGAAAGGATTAAGCTTTATTTGATATGATTTTAACATAGAGAAAACCTCTTCTAAATCTAAAAGATGTTGCTCAAACATCATACTCTTTACCAACATATCATCCACATACTCTTCTATAATCCTTCTTAATTAATCCTTTAACACTTTATTTACCATTCACTAGTAGGTGGCTCCGATATTTTTTAGACCAAAAGGCATGACTTTATAACAAATATCCCTTCCTCGATTATGAATGATGTCTTCTCTTCATCATTCAGATGCATAATGATTTGATGATACCTAGAGTTAGCATAAAAGGGGCTAAAGGATTCAAAACCTATAGTAAAGTCCACCAATATATTAATTTTAGAGAGAGGAGAAAATATCTTTTAGGCAATCTTTGTTCAAGCCCATAAAGTCTACATACATGCGCTATTTGCCAATGCTTTTCTTCACCATTACCATATTTGACAACCAATCAAGAAACATCACCTCACAATTAAATCTAGTGACGAATAATTTCTCCACCTTATCTGTTATTGCCTTTTTTTTACCCTCGAAACTCTTTTTTTTATTCTTATTTTGATGGATAAAGGAGAAGATTGGTTAACCTTTAGTTGACGTGCAGTTATCTTGGGGCTGATCCTAGATTTGTTTGTATACCTAATGGAAAAACTGATTTTTTAGATGTTAAAAAGCTCTGTCAAGGCTTATTCTTGTCTTGGGTTTAAAATGAACCCCTATTTTTAGAGTTTTCCTTTTTTTTTTTTTGTTTTAGATACATATCCTTTAACTATTCAACAACCTTTATTTTTACTTATATTTTTTCTTTCTCAAAACCATGTTGATTCACTATTAGGGTATTTTTTCCTTTTAAACATGAAAAAACACATTGTTTGGAAGACCTTTAGTTTTTTTGTACTGTAGCTACCCTCCTATGAATGAGGAATTTCAAGGCTAAGTACTTTGTACTGATAACTATATTGATTTAGTGGAGAAAGGGCCTTCTTATAATGATGTTGTAGGCCAAACTCATATCAATAACCATAAAGGTTTGTTAGAGAGTTAGGCATTTGAGGTAGATGTTGATAGTAATAGGGATCTTCAAGGTGCCCTTTAGTGACATGTCTAAACTTGTGATCTTAATGAGAGGAGTTTAAGTGTCCTTATTTATGTCATCACATCACTAGATAGGATATTAATTGCATTGTTATAATCTACCAACACTCTATATATATAATTGTTAGACAAAATAGTTGAGATGACCAGAGCATCCTCATAACAAAAAATCAATCCTACATCATCTTTTAAGGTGAATGAAAAGGCTTATGCTATATGTTTGGTAGACAAGTAACAATAAGAACTTACTTCTCATATTTTGTTTTTTTACTTTCATTATTGCTCCCTACAGAGGTGTCACGTAAAATCATATTGATCTTTAATTGTGCTTGGTTATGCTGGTTAGTCTCTTCTATGTCTTGTTCAATATATATGTCCTTTTTTATAAATTATTGGATATAACCCTTGGCTATTAGCCATTTGATCTCTTTCTTCAAGGCAATGTATTATTCGATATCATCCTTTTATCCTAATAGAACATATAAAATTTTATGGAGATACAGGTGCAAGGAATCATTTTAATTGGTGAGGGATATTAGATAAACTCTTTACCCTTAATGACAATAAAAATGTTAGTGATAGTTGTGTTAAGAGAATGTTAGTGATAGTTGTGTTAAGAGAAGTAGAAAATTTATAAGGATATGTTGAATATTAATGAGCTAATCCTTTCCTAATATTTTTTAAGCCTGGTTTTATAATAAGATAGTAATTAAGCTTAAAAAGTTTGTCTTGTTGACTTTTCTTATAAAATCAAGGTGGTTTATGCCATAGTACATTAGCCTTTTCTACCCATAAATGATTCTCTATATCTTGCTTCATCTTATACAAGCTTGTATCTGACATAGTATAATCTCCCACCATAAAGCATGTTCTTAGGACTTGTTATTTATAGGCTTAGTTGATCTTAGTTGTTTTAACTACAACTAAAGGATTGTTTAAGCTTAATAGTTTGTTTAGGATTTCATGTTTAATCATCTATTTTGGGTTAGTTATGTGAGTAAGCTAATTTAGCTTGCAAGGATAGATCTATTAGGGTTGTAATCTAATTTAGCCTGCAAGGATAGATCTATTGGGGTTTCTATTTTCAAGAGTATAAATATTCTTTGTAATGATAAAATATTAGGACTTGATAATACTATTGTTGTTGAATTTATTCATATTGTGTGAGAGAAATTCTTGTATTTTTTGGCTCTTTAATAAACTAAATTGATTTATCAAAGATTAATTAACCTCGTGGCATCTTCCTTATATTTCTACTTCATGAATTGATATTTGTAGGGTAAGGATTCTTATTTTGATAGTATTGGTGTCGTAGAATGGATTTTCATTGTGTCATACTATTATCAAATATATTTTGGCTTTTCAGAATTCGTTGTTAATCTTGTTATAGGTTTCATTACCTTATAATTATGAGGTTCGCATCACATGCCCAACTTTTAGGTTAGGGCATCATGCCCAAACCCATATGGGCATTTAGTATTGGATAAGAAATTAAGCCCACAACTATGATCTAGGCCTAATCTATGTATTCAAAGTCTAAAATGGGCTTGGGCTACCTCAAAATAATTTTCTAAACAAATATCAATAAACCTTGATCCATCAATTGGTTAATTTGATCACTTTATTAATGGTCGACAAGTATAATGGTTTTAATGATGATCTTGCATATATTTTGTGTGTATCTCACAGGTGACTTTAAAAATCCACGCTAATCAACTTAGTTTATAGGTGTGGTTTTGCTATATTAACAACATCATTTGGTAAGAGTTTCATAATTTGAATTATGGGTATAACAAGCCAACCCGAGTTGACTTGAATTTTTTTTGTTCCTTTTTAATTGATTTTTTTTCAATTTCATCCTTCAATATTGGGTTGATTGAGAATTGAGCATCATAATTTATTTTGATTTACTTTCTATAAAATTATTATAGTCTCATGATTCAAGTAGTGGTTTTGGTAGGTTAACTCAGGTTAACTTGAGTCATTTGTTTTATGTTTTTAAATTAAATTTTAATTTAATTTCATCATACAACATTAGGTTGATTAGAAATTATTTTTCATAATTTATTTCGATTTACTTTCTATAAGATTATTACGGTCTCATAACTAAGATTGTATATTTGGCAGGTTAACCCAAGTTAACTCGGGTGAATCTAATATATTGTTATCACAATACTTAAAAACAAAGATGTCTTGAAATTTCTTTTGAATAACTTTATTTTTATATAAGTCTTCTAGGTTGTATTTAAACTCTCTAAGTCAATCGGGTCAACATTTATATTGTTTAATATTCTCCTTTTACTAGAAAACATGTTAATAATGCTTAAATATTTTTTTTTAAAAAAAAGAAATTGATCAAACGTATAACATAGTATTAACTATTATGACTAGGTAGTGGAAGGACGGGTAACAAAAAATTATTCAGGTAAATTTAATTTAATCAATTAATAAAGAGTAACTTTGTTAACCAATATATACATAAAAAAAAATTTTAAAAGATAATGCAAAGAAAAACTTGGAAAAGCATTCAACAAATTATGATTGCGTTGCAGAAATTTCATGATAGACTAAATAAATGTGTTAACTCACGTGGGTTTTCCCAAATAAAAAAGGTATTTTCTTAATTTATTTTGTGATATATCCTTATGAGAAAAGGGAATAGTGGCATCATTAATCCTTGAGGTATTACATTTATGTCATATTAAATCTTGTGGTATCATAAAGGACAATCGGCTCCTTATACTTTATATATTGTGTTATCTAAGATACTTCCATCAAAACTTTGTTAACTTTTTCTATTATGACAGGAATTAAGGAAAAATTAGGACACATGAGTCACAACTCTAAGTTGGTGTTGTCGTTGGCACCTACCTTTTTTTAATAAAATAATATTTTCTAGTCAATAGATATATATAAAATAAAATTTAAGTTAACACAATTAATTTATAAAACTTGTAACTCATATTATAAAATTACAAATAACTTCATAAATAATAAATTAAAATAAATTATAAAATTTAATACCTAGTAAATCTATTATTAATAAATAAATAAATAATAATAATTTTTCTTTTTAAATCTTAGCATTTAATTGATGAACAATGAAATGCTAATGTTTTGTTTTTGTACCGTTCATCTCTTTCGCGAATAAGGTGCTTAACTTATGCTTCATTATGAGTATATTTAATATTATGATAATATTTGTTTTTCAAAGTATTTTTAAAAAAAATATATTAAAATAATAATTTTTTTATTTTTTAAAATTTATTTTTCATATAGCACATCAAAACAACTTAAACACACTAAAAAAAATAATTTCAACTAAACAAATTATAAAACATTGTTACACCATGAAGGCATATATTTACTTCATAGCCCCGTGTGAAACTTTTGTCCACCTTTTTGATAATTCTAGTTTTGTCTCATTCTTTATTTTGATTAATAAAAAAAAATGAATTAAAAAAAAATCTATCTCCAATGCTTAAGCATATGTAGTTTAGAAACAACGGCAACAATTTCAGTCTATAAGCAACCCAAGTTCAATCCACTAAGCAAAACGATTAGTACCCAAGAGGGTGAATGGGGACAAGTAAAAATAATTGAGTACCAAAAAGATCATCAATCAAATTATTTCAAAGCATTTTGAGTTTCTATAATCTCCCTTGCAGGACTCCTCATCTAAATAAGAGAAATGACAAGGGCAGATAGTTAACTTATTGTTCTCGGGACTCCTTCCATCTTCTCCACGCATTTTAGCCTTTTCCATCATGTTCAAGCTCGAGATGATTCTAAGCTTCTGACAAATTTCTTTGCCTGACATGTATAAGAAGAGTAAACTTTGAGCCACAGAAAGTATTTAGTAAACAAAAGACCAAATGCGTGCCTGCTGAAATTAGTTAAACAATCGATCAAGCATGCTTGAAGACACACGGAAGAAAGACAGACCGGAGGAATTTGAATGCAAGTGTACAGACCAGATTATTAAAAACAAAGTAGAAACGGAGAGAACTAAGCTCTTAAAATGGAGAATCATAATACTACGTGGAGAAAGAATTTGAACAATCTGTACCTGTTCTAAAGTTAGAAACATTATCACGTTCCAAGATCCCAGCCTTCCAAAATTTGGAATAAAGCCCTTGTAGAAAGCAAGTGGGCCCTGGAAATAACATCTGATTCTTTAAGTTTTCCATAGTAAAATTTACTCTGAAAACATATAATAGCTTAGAATATCCATACAGAACAAATACTACCGCTTAAAGTTAAAGGCAGAATAATGCTGGCGATGTAAACTAGTTTGCTGGATTTCTTTCATTAAATAATACATGGACATCCGACAGGAGATCAGTTAACTAATTAATTTTGATTAAGGTATCTATGGAACAGATATGTTAAGGCCATGTCACCATGTTTTAACAACTTTCCTATGTTCTGTTGACAATAGTTAATGATTATTACCAAACTTCTAGCGTCCTCGCATTGCTCAAAACATAAAACAAAAGGTACTAGCACTTACTTTATGCTATAGCTATAGGCAAAGTCATTTTTATGTCAATGGCTAGAGAAATAGTTTTCCTATCTAAGAGAGAGATATAAAGTTCAAAGGTAAGCATACATCATTCTTCAAGGTCTTGATGAAACAGTCAAGTGTGTTTTTGTAAGTAGAATCCCCCATCATTCTTGACTTGACCTGCAAAATTCAATTTAAAAGGGAGCTAAAAAACAATAGGCGTTAAAAGGAGCCATCCTTCTGAAATACTTGACAGGAAAACAATTAACATGTTATCGACCCTGATGTTTATCAACAAAAGTTACTAATTGTATATAGATGCTGGTTAATTTTGAGCGAGAGATAATATGAGCACAGATTGCATAGGCTATCCTTATCTTCTGAAAAACTAGAGAGTTTATAAGGATATAGATGGTTTACCACATCAACTGGGGAACCGATACAAACAGCAAAAAACCCCGCTCCCAGACCAGCAAAAAGATGAGTGACAACATTGTCTGTGAATCCAGGAATTTTCAAAATTGTCTGCATTGAATTGTGAAATTAGAAGTGGTACAAAACATTCTATACAATTGAGAGAGAAAAAAGGCATCAAAATTGTTGCGTGTTGAGTTCACCTCCTTCACTTGATCATAGCTGGCCAGTTCGGCGGCATTTATAATAGCATTTCTTGCTATATTGGGTCCAATCCCAGTCCAGAGTGCCCGAACTCCTTCCTGAATATTAGAAAACCAAGTAAAACAAGGCCGACTAATATAAAGGTTATATTTTTAAATTCCCTTTATCCTCGTCTAGATATACAACCTGTCTCACAATCGTGGAGTACGCATTCAAAGCTCCAGAATAGCGCCTTGGTACACCGGCTGGTAGTTTCCCTTCAGCCTGAAGTCTAACTTTCACAAGATCAGTTGGATTTGCCACAGCGATTCCAATGGCACCTGATTGATGAGACAAGTACATCAACAACACAGAAAGAAAGCAGGCCCTCTGGCAATGGCATCAGAATCAAGAATGAACGTATTGATTGAAAAAATTTTCTTTCAAGTTCTTCCAAAACACTGGCAAATCAAGCTCACCGGTAGTAAGTGCAGCAAGAATCTTCTTGGTCAAAGGAACATCTCCAACAAAGTCACTGCCCACATACAAGTTCTTCACCTGACAACCACCATGGATTTTCAAATGTCACAGTAATCAGAAACCAAACAGAACATTTAATGAAATAACTATAACTACTTCACAATGAAAGAGCATTTAGAAACCCACAGGTTCATATAACCCAATCCGTAACCCTCCATAAACGCATTGCCGATGCAATCCGGGTACAATTCCTTTCCAGAGCGCTGCCAAACCTTCTTCCCTTGCAATGGTAGCAACCGTGCCCAACATGCCCCTGTATTTCGGCAAGGCCACTCCATCTCCTGCAACAGCCGACTTTTGTAACTGCAGCCTAACTTTTGCAGTGTCCAATGGAATTGTGCATATCTACATTAATGGATAGTTAGCCTTAATCAATTCTCTTTTCCGAATCTTAACACTTAGCAATTTACTTGCGTGGGATAATAAATAAAGATACGGAAATCCCAACAATTTAATTTAGCAGATAAAGCATAGAAACAGCATTATTCAAGATACAATCTGCATGAGAATGACTTCCCAGTACCTTTTAATTTTCAACTAACAAATCAAATCAATTGCTGGGGATGATAATATAAAGAAACCAGATTTATATTAAATGAAAAATGTGATTTTAAAAATGATTAAAGCTAGTATTTAATATTAAAAACCACTTTTAAACACTCTACTAAACATTATAAACACGAATTTAACATTAAAAAAACACTTCTAATCAACTCATAATTTATTTTTTTAGATCCAGAACTTCATATTCATGTAAAGAAAGTTTTTATTGGATGGTGATCTTGTTCCGTAATTTGGCCGGATTGGACATTTTCTTACTCTTCTCTCGCATGTTTACATTTATCTAATTTTTCATGATTTTTGCTTCATATTTTGCTAATTTTGAAACATAGAAATTAAGTTAATTAAAATAAATGGTAATAGAAATTAAAATTAAGAAATGTTTAAAAGGCCATTTGTGGGGGCGAAAAATTAAGTGGTTGTCTTTTTCTTTAATTAAAGATTAAAAGGATATATCTGAATACATTGACTATTATAATTTAAAATATTTTTTTTTAATATATTAAAATAATATTTTTATTTATATCTTCAAATTTATTTTTATATCAATATGTTAAAACAATCTAAAATCATGAAAAAAAATAATTTTAAATAAAAAAAATTAAATTTTTTTAAAAAATTATCCACGAGACACAAAAACCTAGTCATCGCCGTCTCTACAAGTAAACGTGTTTATGTTAAAGTCGTATTCGATTTTTCCTGTTCCATAACAGTAACTAAAGCAAGGGTGTTAAAAGGACAGATGTGGCTTTCACTAAAACATCAAAACATCATCAGAAGTTTTATTCAGGACCTATAATTTCCTTAAAAAATATTAGATTAGGCCATACATCAAATTATTTTAGGCATAAAACATGATCAAATCAAGAAAAACATGGCCAGCCAAACAAAGAAACTGGGACTAATTCATTGGAACAGTATAGTTACCTCAGCAAAACATGCGGCAAAAGCACTGCTGGCAAAAGTTCCGGCGAACGAGATATCGGATTTGCCTTTGGAATCGGCCACCATCTTCGTTGTGGTTTAGCTGGATGGAGCAGGAGACAGATGATGATGAGGGCCGTGAAAGGAAGAAAGAAAAAGGACTCACTGCCTATATATATATAGAAGGAGAAAAGGGGAAAATGGAGAGCGAATTTTGGGAAAAGTGACCAGAGAACACCACAGGTTGTGCAATTGGATTGGGACCTTTTTTGTGTTCTTTGCCTCTCCTGTAATGTTCCCCCTTCTGCTCTTCATCGTCATCCCTCATTTATAATTTCGTAACCCCCACAGCACTACTCGCTACTCGCCTCAGCCTGCCAACTATGGAAATTCTGTTTTAACTCCTTATTTTATTTACATGGAAAAAAAAATCGCTTACGTTTTATCATAGGATAGCCATGAAGGTATTAAAATTATAATTAAAAAAAAATAAAAGCCACGTAAGAAACAATATATATAATTTTAATATATTGATATAAAAAAATAAAAAAAATATTTTAATATATTTTCAAGAAAAAAACATATTAAAAATGAATTGTATTACATTCTCAAATATCCTCTAAATAAAGTAAAAGTTATTATAAAATTGACTCAAAAAAATTAGAAAAGATATTTTTTTGTATAATGAAATTATTATTTTATTGTTGAAAGTAAAATAAAAATATTTGGCTTTTGTTAATAGTTATGTCTTTCTTAAAAAATTAAAATGGATAGTGAAGTTATAGTCATATTTTTTAAAGGAAAAATAAAACAAATATGCATAAAAAAGTTTCTTTTTCTTTTCGTTTTTGTTTAAATAGTTTAACAATAAAACTAATGCAAGTTTCGAGGATGTTTTTATTATTTCATTTTGGTTTTTTTTTGTTATTTTTTGAATTAGTTAGGAGATATTTATTAATTTTAAATAATTAAATATTATTTTTAAAAAAAATTATTAATGCGTGTAAAGTCGTTCAATTACCAAAATTCTCTATCTACAATAATGTTAGAAGTAAAGAGTCATTCTCTTTTTTGCAATGAGTTATATGCTCACAATGAAAGTCCAGTTAAGCTGTAATAAAAAAAAAAAATATTTTCTTCTCTCATCACCTGGAAATTCACTTCAATCCTTTTAAAAAATAATTTTTTTCTCTAATATGTGTTTATATTAATGTTGGCTCTTACTATTTTAATAACTATTTATTTTATTTTTAATATCTTATGAAGTTTAGCTTTTTTTATTATTATTTTTATATTTGGGCATTTTATTCCATTTGGTTTTTGTATCTAATCTGGTTTGCATTTTTTGATTGTTTTTTTATATTTTTATTGATTTATGTTTTTCAATTTTATTCCTCACTATTTTATTGCATTCATTTTTCAATCCAATTTTAATTCTTATTTTTTTTATTTTTTTTATTTTCTTATCCTTTTCTTCATTTATTAATTTTTAATTTTTTTCTTTAACATTTAATTTCATTTAGTTTTTTTAATCTAATTTTGATCCTTATTTTTTCAATTAATTTTTTTATCATTTTCTTAATTTATTTTATTTTTCAATTTATCCTCTAATTAATTATTTTATTTTGATTATATATCATATTTGGTTTATAATATTTTGGGTTTTAAATTGTTTTATGATTATAAATTTTACTTTTTTGTTTTTTTGTAATTGTCTTCCTATAGGGTTGTCATAACTCAATTTTGGCCCTTTGGATTTTAATTTAATTTTTACAGGGTTTAAAATGAAAAATTAAAATATCAGAGATTTATTTTGATGAAAAGTGTGATTTGTCAACTTCTGTAAAAATTAAGGATTACAATGTCCCTTTGTCATTATAACCTTATCCTCAAGATAATCCTTATCTTCTTCAAGATAATCCTTACCTTCAAGCTAATTCTTACCTTTTTCAAGATAATCCTTATCTACTTCAAGATAATCCTTACCTTGTTCAAGATAATCTTCAAGATAATGATAGTTGTCTGCTTTTGAATTTGATTCGAATTCGAACTTCAAAAAAGAGAATGAGTTTGATTGAAACTTAGTTTCTCACACACAAAGGGACTATGACACTATAAATACAGATGTCAAAGGTAAAGAAAGGACGGGAGGATAGACCCGAGAATAGAGAATTAACCCAGAAAAATAGAGCAAAAAAAGGAGAGAGAGAGAGAGAGAGGAAGGAAGACGATTAGAGAGAAACCCTAAAAGAAAAAAAACCTTAAGAGGAGGCCATTACCAGAAACCTTAACAGAAAGAAACATAAAAAAGAAGGGGGCGACGAACTCTATATTAGCCGCCGCCCCTTAATCCTTTTTTCTCCCCAGTCTCCCTCGACTTCGCCTTCAGCAGCCACACGCCTAGGTAAGTTTCCTTCCTTTCTTACTAAAATAATTAACTGGTTACTGTGTTTGCTAGAGGTATGCTTGAAAAAAAAAAGGACAGAGAAAAGGAGGATTAGAGGGACACCAAGAGGAAAACAGAGGAAGAGAAAATAGCATCAAGCCGGCCCTTCACTATCATTATCATCTTTAGTTGCAGCATCAGGTAAGTTGCTCTTTCCCTCCTTACATTTTAATTACATGCTTCCTGTAGCAAAAGTGCGTGAGCAGTTCACGCACGCCTGTTGGTAAAAACTAAAATAAAATAAAAAATAAAAAATATGAAAATAAAAATATGTATGCCTGAATAAAAATAATATAAATTTATTGGTTTATTCACTGACGCCAGAGTCAGGAATAAAAATACCAATTTAAATTTATATTATTTTTATTCGTTGTATTTTATTTTATTTAGCTAGAAAAATAAAAAAAAAAATATGCACGCGTAAATAAAAATTTACTTTTATTTATTTATTTACTGATGCCAGAGTCAGGAATGAAAGGAAAAAAAGATGATTTAAATTTATTTATTTGGATACCTATGTAATATTTACCAACGCCAGAGTTGGAAATATTCGTAGTTGAATATTCACTGGCGCCAGAGTCAGGAATATTACACACAAACAATCATAGTATAAACCAACAAAAAAAAATGTTAGCAATTAAGGACGAAGATCAGCAATGCAGCTTGCCTTAGGTAGGACGTTTAAGGGGTGATAATATCTTTCCTTTTACGTAACCAGTCTCGGACTATAGAATCTCTATTGACCAGTTAGGGTTCTTAGTAACCATAATACTAGGTGGCGACTCCTTAAACAAAAACACTTCCCCATTAAAGAACTGGATGCCAGAAATCCATTCTTTCCATGAATTTAAATTTTTTAAGGCCGCCGCGATGTCGGGTGCGACAAGGGTAATCTCAGCCTCATAACTGAGGTCGATTTAAGTTCGGTCTTTTTTTGGAATCTATTATTAAAAATTGATATATAGTTTTTTAAAATTCATCATTTGACATTTACTTATTAAGTCTTTAACAAGTGTTTGTTTCATTATCCTTTTTGTTGAGTTGTCCTAATCTCATATTATAGTTAACAATGTTTGACTTAATTTTTTTTTAAAATTTTTTTATGAAATTGATTTTTTTAAAAAAACAATTTATCCTTTAGCATTAAATTATTAGCCTTTAAGCTATGTGATTTTTCTGTTTTTTTTTTCTATTGGGTTATCTCAAGTGCAGGTTAGTCAAGTTAAATCAGGTTATCACAGGTTTTTTTTTAAATTTTTTTTAACTTTGATCTTTTTTACTAGATTTTTTTTAAAGCCTAAATGTTTTTTATCCGGATCTCATATCATGGATAACGGGTTAGTTGAGTTAAGCTAGGTTAACTCAGGGTTTTTTTTCCTAGACTTTTTTTTATGACTTTGATTTTTTTTAATTTTATTATTGTATATTAAATTATTTTCCCTTGAGATTTTTTATTTTTTTTCACTTTTCTTTTCTCAAGGGCAGGTTAATAAACTTAACCCAAATTAGCTTAGGTTGTTAATGTTTTTTTATTGAACTTTGATGTTTTTTATTAAGTTTTTTTTAATTCTTACTTTTTTAATCTCAAAATCCTATCACAGGTAATGGGTTAATCAAATTAGCATAGGTTGACTTGGTTTTTCTTTTTCAACATTTTATTTTTCATCATTTGACATTATATTATGAGGTCTTGATCTTTACAATTTATTTTTGCTTTTCTTTATGTAGATTATTTAGATCTAATATTCTAGGTCACGTGTTAGTAAAGTTAACTCGTGATGGATCAAATTATCGTTGTCTGTATATCCTTTTTTATGTGATGAAAAATTTCACCTAGCTCACAGCAATATGAGGACCACCTATCTAGTATCATTTGTTTATTAATATGATTTAACATGTTTTTCAAATTGCATTTTCTCATAAAAAAATATAAGTGAATGCATTTTTTATTATTAAAAAAAAAACACTATGTGAAACACCCCTAGTTGTTTTTACAGTTTACATGATTAATTTTTTATTGGTTTTCACGGTTTACTCGGTTGATTATTTTTTTTAACACCTTTAGTAGCTCTCATAAACTAAGATATGAGGGATACCTAAAACTAATATACAGGTGTTTGTCAAATAACATATGCACTAAACTAACCACAAGAGAATTCAATATGAAGAGATCACTTATGTTTATGATAAGGCTCACGTAATAGTTGTAGAAATGATCTTTAAACCTAAGATTACTAAGTTATCTTATAACTGAGATCACTAAATTATCTTGTATAAAGAGTATTATTTTTTTTTTATCTTAACAACACATTGTCCTAATTAAAGGTAATAAACAAGTAGATATTAGGTATAACATAAAATATAGAAAGGTATTTAAGTAATCATTAGAGGATTCATTACCCTAAATGAATTAAAAGAAAAACAATTCATCTATTTTCAAATAGCACTGATTGTGAAATCATTAGTCAAAGAGGAAAGAGATTTGAAAAAAAATTCAAAGTTTCAAATCTTATTTAAAGAATTAATGAGAACTAAAATGATTTAACAAAGTAACATACTTCATACTATAATGTTTAAATTAGAGCATTCTTGATAAAAAGATAATAATTACATTGAAAAACTAGTCATTGAAAGGTTAAGTCAAACTAATTATAATTTTCTTAATATTTTGAGGGATCGTGACAAGTTATAAAATATTGTACTTAGTTTTTAAATATAAATCAATGAAATATTGAATTGATAATAAATTTTAGGATTATAATTTATATTTAGACCAACTTATTAGAGAATATAATGAGTAACACACATAAAAATCATTAATCAGAAATTAAAATGAGATAATTAATCAAGTGTGATTTAATTGTAAATAAATTTTAGAAATTAAGAATTAGAATGTAATTAATAAAGGGATTACAATTCTAGACCCAGAAAAAAATCAAGTATGGACTTGAGTGAATAAATTTCTAAAATTATTCTAAAATAATATATATATATATATATGATATTATTTAAGAAAAAAAATTGATATGTTATAATGTATAAGGTTTTTAGATTTTTGTAAATAAAATATTATGCCTCTTATTTTCTAATTTTTTTAGATAATAGTGTACAAAAACACCTAAACACAAAAAAAAAAAAGAGTTAATATTAAAAAATATAATAATTTCTCTCACCTAAAAGAGTTTAGGAGATTTTTCACTAATAGTTTGTGTAAGTTACCGTTAAAAACTGGACACTTAAACAACTTGTGATTTAATACAATATAGCTTTGAAGCAATCATTCAAAATAAAATAAAAAATAATTTTCATATAATTTTTATATAAATCTTAAATAACTCTAGATCTATTTAATTTAATACTTAAAACTCTTTAAAAAAAATTAAATTTATTATTTCCCCGCTGTATGTAAATATTTTAAAAAATCCAAGAGTTGGCTACTTTGTATTAGCCAGAAGATTCAGCTTTGATATTGTTATTTTTTTATTCTTTATTGAGTTTTACGCAGCAAGTTTGATACATGTAAATCCTTGATGGATGATCGAAGCCTTCGAGGATATTTTTATAATTCAAGAGGAACTTTTTGAAGTGAGCTGTAATTTATAATTCAAGAGTACCTAGTCAAAATGTTATGAGGTTGACTGGATAGAGTAAGAGATTATCCAGAATCTCGTCACTGTTATCATCCTGAAGGAAGACATGGTGATTTAATTATAAAATAAAATAAAAACCGGAATTTATCCTCAATGAATATCTTGCTTGTAATGGCTTTTTAAATGGGAAAACCAACTCAGCAATGACTAATAAGCAATATCTTTAGAGTAAGATAAGGTATATGCGAAGAAGTCACCAATCTATAGGAGATATATCAATTAGGTCACCAATCTTTTTTTTAATCTTGATTAAGTCCCCAATATATGGATAATATATCAATCAAATCTCTCCACCAATTGTAACTAACAAAATGTAAACTCAACTAATTTTTTTCTTTTCATAAAAATGATTGAATATTATAAAAATTCATCGGGTAATATACCACCCCTGTATAAATAAACACAAAGCTTTTATGTTCTTTGTATAGTATTTTACATCGTATAATAAGAGGAATTTTAATACATTAATGTGTTATATATATATATATATATATATATATATATATATGTATATATATATATATATGTATATATATATATATATGTATGTATGTATGTATGTATGTATGTGTATGATAAAAGAGAATTCATGTGGGTTTGTAGTGTCTACAACGTATTCCATATTTTATTATATGAAACAACTAAAATATTAATTAAAATATTTCAAGTTATGGGATGATTAACCTAGCTAATTACGATATAAAACCAACTCATATTTATACTTATAGTTTGATTAAAATTGTTTTTAAATAAATTTAATTAGTTTCTTTTTAACCCCATATGACTATATTTATATAGATTAAGTTTTAGATAAAAAAAAAAAAAAGGTGTTGAAGATTACAATTAAAATGCATGGAGAACTCATTACGCACCTAGAAATAAATTTCTATTCATTGCAACAGTAAAATATTTCATCCTTTTAAAAAAATCAATGCCTTGGTGTCAAGGGTGAAATAGTTTTTCCATAAGAGTTTAGTAGGTATGATGTAATTAATTGAGGATACATTAGTATTTTTATCTTTCAAATACACAATATAATAACTATATTATCCTTATTTATTTTTTTAGGAAGTGGCACAATTGAGGGTGGTTGTTTTCTAGTGGACTTTTATTTTTTCTTACCCTTGTCAAAATATAAATGTGTCATTTAATTTATTTTTTATTTTTTATTTTCTTTTTTTTTGTTATTTATTTTATTTTCTTGTCTTATATTTTTTTATTGGTTTTCCTCTTCAATTTCACCCCTCATCATTTAGTTGGCATTATAATTATTTGGAATTTTTTGATTATTTGAAATTTTTCTTTGTTATTTTTTTAGGTTTTTTATTTTATAGAATTAGTGTTAAATTTATAATAAGATCATGAATTTTAAAAATTAATATAGATAAACTTTGATATTTAATATTTTATTTATTAGGAATTAATTTTTTTTTATGGGGTTATTCCATAATCATGATCACAAGATTAGTAAGTTAATTCAGATTAACTCAATTGTTTTTTATATTTTTTTAATAAATTATTCTAATAATTTTATTCTCAATATTGAATTATTTAATAATTAAATTTCATAATTTTATTTAGTTTGATATGCTATCCTGTATTGAATTATTAAATATACTAGTTTTTTTAATAATTAAATTATTTTGTCCTTAATATTGAATTATTTGATATGCTAATCTTTTTCATAATTTTTTTTATTCAGTCCTTAATATTTTATTTTTGTTTTTTAACTATATTATTTGAATTAATCAAGTTTATTAAATACAATTAAATTAACAACATGGTTTTTTTTTTTTAGAACCACTTGTTTCACTTTTAGCATCTCTATTTTTGTAAGGTGGAGAAAACTTGTATCAGTCCACGGCATAATAGCACGTTCCCCAATCTACTCTAATATATATTATGCCTTTATGAACTACTGAGGGCTTTAAAAAGAGGTTTGCCCACAAAAGTTTTCACTACTTGCAAAATCGAATAATAAAAAGAATAAACTTACTTTCTTATTAACATGTGAAGGATAATTTGCCATCCTGAGGCTCGTTGCCTTTGGTCGTGATTTTTCAAACATTCATTTTAATACTCTTTAATTTTACTAGTTCTAATTTTAATACTCTTTAATTTTAATACTCTTCTTTTCAGATATTTGCCCCCCGCATTTCTTGAAAGATTTTTCTTTGGCCCCCCTTGTCTTCCAACCCTAGCTCCAAGCCTGAACATTACAATTTATCTTTTGTATATTGTATTATATAATTACAGATAATCATTATTTTTTAAGTCATAAGAACTAGCTCTTATATTAATTTTTAAGAATATTTTTTGTATATATTAGTATTTTTATTTGTTCAAGAATAAATCAAAGAAATCATCATTCAAATCACACTAAGCAAAAGCACACCAAGTCTTCAAGTATTTTACAAAACACTGAGGGACCTTTTGGGATTTTAATAGCCATTGTGGTTTAAAGAGTTTTTTATTTAAAAATATATTAAAATAATATTTTTTTATTTTTTTAAAAATAATTTTTGATATTAACACATCAAAACAATTTTAAAATATAAAAAAAAATATCTTTTAACTAAAAAATAAAAATTTTAAAAAACACGATATATACCACGTTACTAGACAACCTAAGAATGGGGAAAAACAATTCAAGCCTGAACATTACAATTTATCTTTTGTATTTTATAATTAGAAATAATCATTATTTTTTAAGTCATAAAAACAAACTCTTATATTAAATTTTTAAAATATTTTTCATACATATTAATATTTTTATTTGTTCAAGAATAAAACAAAGAAATCATCGAGTATTCAATTCACTCTATGCAAAAGCACACATTTTACAAAACACTAAATCTCCGAGTCATCAAGATACGAGTCTTCAAATAATCTCATGAAAGAAAGAATCAGGGGAAAAACAATTTCCTTGTGAAGAATTTGCATATCAGAGATTGAATCCACACGCATAATTTTATTAAAATTAAAATTTGTATGCAAACTAATTTTTATGCTCCCTTGAAATATAATGTAATAACTCAGCCAGTATTTTCTTATACAATTATATTACTTGGAAGTTTTTCATTTCCATTTCTAGGCATGGATTTTCTTTCTTTAAGTTCTACGACAGCGGCTGTGTTGGATGTCGTATCAGAGGCTTCTTATGGTAAAATGAAAAGCAAAGATCACAAGCATTAACTACTACATATATTGCCCTCCTTATGCTACTACAAACGCACTCGAAGCGCCTGTGAAATGGCTGATTGAACCAAAGAGTGCCTTCGCAGCACCAAAATGTCTTATCCTGTACACACCAGAGACTGCTGACTGCGGAATTCTCCATTCTATGGTTGCGTGACTCTGAGGACTAAGTTTTGAAGGCCGTGACCAAATAAACCGCAGGCAGAAGTCGTCATCGTCGTATGCTGGAACCCATGTCTTCTGGCCCTGGAGAATCTCAACTAGAGCAAATGTGCCCTCGGTCAGAAGGTCATTCCTTGGGCAAGCAGACCAGAATGTGACCGTAACCATGTCACCCCTTTTGAAGGTGGAGTTTAAAGGGACATCACTTTTAACATCTCCAAACTTTGCACCAGGACGGGTTGAATCTAAGACAACTGGAGTTAATAAACTGATTTGCTTGTCAAGGAGATCTGGGGGTTGTGGACCTGGTTCCACAGGTCGGCCACTGATGAGAGCTGCAGCTAGTTTCCTGAACTCCTGAATGTAGGCACTGAGTGTGTGTGGGCCATAAAGAGTGGAGGCCCCCTGGCAGACAAAGTAGCACAGACATAATTGTCAAAAAATCCGTTAAACTTTATTGGATCAAGTTCGAAGCATGAAGCAACTTGTACTGACAAAATCTAACTCTGGTCAGTGATTAACATAGCTTGGAATGAGATTATGAAAAATGGGAAATGAATGACAGACCTCATATCTCTGCACTTCATACTCCTCAAAGGTTGTCACATACTGTGAATATGTATTTGTCAGACCAGAAATGACAATGTGAACATTGCTCCCGAACTCTTTGCTAGCTCCTGAAGTGAGAACCATCTTCACAGCATCGCGAAGGCGCCTGCCAGCCATGGTAGTGAATTCTGCATGGAAAAATAGCATTGGAAATACAAGACACTGAGATTGAGAATAATACTAAATAGAAAATTTACGAGTTGTTGATGTGGATTTTGATTTGAAGATGCAAAATACTCCAGTCTTTGCAGCTTTCCATAGGTAACTACCCATTTACCACACAACTAGTGTCATTAAAATCTTCATCTCCCAATTTTCTCTCTAGCTCTACATGCTATTTACTAAAGGATATTAGATGGAGTTAAGGAAGAGTAGCTTACTAGAAGATAAAAGATAAGAAAGAAAAGGTTTTACATGCAAAAAAATCCTAACAAACAGATGTGGAGGAAAGTGATGCAAGGTGCTATATAAGTGCATGATGCCACTCCATCATGTTACTGTACTAAATGCCATCTCTGTATGTATGATTTATTAGTATCGAATGCTTTTCTCTGAAGAAAGAAAGAAAGAAAAAACTAAAAAGACGTTTCCACCTCCAGGTACACTGAGAATGACAAGCTGTCCTATCCGCAAGATTTGAACAGGAAGTATTGAAGGCTGCATAAAAATAGAACCATGGTAGCATCAAATTAGTCCATTTTCTGTGCATAAATGCTTGGAAAATAAAACTCCATAAGTAATTAAAATGCTTTATGACCACCTAAAAGCATCGAACAAAACCTCAACATTTTTAATCACATAATCTATGAAACCATGACAGAGCATAAGAAGGCCAAATATCACACCAGGAACTTTTTCTCCATGAGAACCTCCTAGATATATGCTGAAGAAAACTAGCATGCCTTATTTACATGCAGATTCAGTCACCAAATATTGATATGATGAGTGGTATTTCCGGGAAATATGCTAGATTCAGCCCACTACATGCCTGAGCTGTGGATATGCAACAGAGCACCATGCTTATGATTCTATTTCCATCAATCAGGAAGTAAATGCTCCAAAAGAATACATCCCAGCACCATAAAACATCTAAACACTGTGTAATCCACTCACAAGTTAGCACTGTTTCTCTAAAGAAAAACACACTCGATGTTTCAATTTTCATTAAATGGTCAATGTTTCCATTCATTACTGAAAAGTGTAGGTAACACTTCAAAGGTACAGCCTGTGTTTCAACAAATCTAGGTCGTTTTCTGTTTCTTATAGAATCAGGTCTTACCATTTTGGACTTGGTATTCCCTATTTTACAATTCAGAAAAATTACCGTACGAAATGCATATGTTTTTGACTTGCGTAACTAGTGAAACTCTCATACAGTAATGCTAAATTGGCTTCCTTCCAATGTATAATAATTGCAAATCAAATTAGATACTCACTGCCCAGGCATACGGTTTGTCCATTTCACCAGTGTCAAGCAGAATAGGCTTTGGACGCTGACAATTGACTTGTTCCTGATTTGGTGTTTTCAGAAAGTCCCTCACCAACCTCCAGAAGGCATTGCCCTGAAAGAGTTCCAAGTAAAACAAAAGATACAATTGCCATTAAGGAATTCCCTTTTCAAATACTAAAGATACTGGATAAAACAGAATATTCTTTATACTGGCCTTGTCATCTCCTTGCTTGAAATCAAAAGCTCCAGGTCCATCGGTGGTTCCAGCAGCAAAAGCAAAGCCCATGGCTGCAGGACATGTCTTCACCACGTCATTGCCTTGTGCAACTTCAAGATTTGAGAAATTCACATAAGCATGTCGGTACCCAACCTTCCCTTTCAGCTGCTCAGTTGCCTTGTTGAACAATTCGACAGCTTTTTTGAATTGTCTTTCTCCAATGATTCTTGTACTCTCAAATTCATCTGGATAACTGCGAAATGAAAATGGAGAATGGTTAAATCCACAATGGTAACCAACACCAAAATATTGTTTGAATAAATGATAGAGAAGAGAGACAGAGGCATCTATAGTACATACCCTGGGCCCCTGCCATAACACTGTTCATTCTTCCCGTTGCAGGTACTATGATTGAAATCGCAAGGTAGTCCAGTGTCAATGCAGAATGCACCAAGAACATTGGGACTTACATCACCACAATTAGTTTGACAGAACGCAGATACATAATGGGGTCTGTCAGCCAGCCTCAAAGAATTTCTGACCCGTTTTGCAACACTTGAAAACCTTGTAGCAGGTTGCCCCTGAGAAGATTTGAAGGAGGCGGCAACTTCCATTGCTTCCTTACCTGTTACAGAAAGATTATTTACCATGAACATGAAAGTTTCTATTTCCTACAAAAATATAAAATCATGTGCAATGTCCATAACTATGAATCTATGTGGCAGTTTACTCAAACTACCATTTTGTTGGACTTGCATTGAGATGTGAAGCAGAATAGTCTGCATTTCAAATTCAAAGCACAACACACTTGGCCAGTGCAAGTTTGGTATAAAATTTGAGAAGTGATTTGACAGTTGGCCTAGTCACGTGCCCTTAATTTTTTTCCCATTTTCAGATAAATTAAGACCACAAGCTAAATAGAATTAGTTTCAATTTATCTTCCTTGAGATGTAAATGCTACCGATACATAACTAAATGGAACTATGAGATAAAAATATGTAGTTGTGTCATACATGAATTTAACAGTATAAATTTATTACAATTCGACGACAGATGTCCACTTACGGTTCTCATTGATGCTTGGAACTATGCTTGAGACTCTTCGAGGGATTTTTGCAGTTCCAGATTTATTAGCATGTTGGCTATCCAAATTTTCAACATGGCCTTTCTTCCCAAACCAGTCCTCCATAAATCGTGCAGCAGCTCCTTTGTTGTCACCACTTATCAGTGAGTTTGTACGACTCATTGAAGTTCCATGCGTTGCAAACCAGTTAAAACTACCTACTGGCCCCCACTCATCATCCACAAACTTTATTAGGGTCATTTCTTTATCCACATCATACTTATATTTACTCCGCTCTTCTGCAGGATTATTAAGATAAGCACTAGGACTGCGATTTACACCAGCATCTAACAGCTCTCCTGCAAAACAATCATTAAAATATCATATATTATATTCTTGGAATCCAGCATGAAGATATCTAAACAACAACAAAGAACAGGAAAGGAAATGTGGCATGGTTGGTCAGTCAACTTTAACCCTACAACTCTTACTTAACCTGACGCAGGGGTTAATCTGGTGGGATGTTGTCCCTTCCATAAGTAAATAAAAATACACTCCCTCCATTCTACGTCCCGCAGCTAGTCTTTGGTGATCCAACTTTTCAAGGGAGTAACCACTAACTATGTTCTCACTCTTTGGAAAACATGTGCATTCCATAATTGCCTTTCCACAATCTCATGTTTGCTTCTCCTAACTACTCTATTTAAGAAAACCATGGCAACTCCATAAATACTATATAGAAGTGAACAACATTTTGAGACAATCCAAAGTCGAAGGTTGGGAAAAAAAAAAACTGAGATGAAAGAGTCAAAGAACAATAGGCGTTGAAAAAAAAAAGTGACACACAAACTTCAGTAAATTATTCAGTGTCTGCTTTCCGTGAAAATGAGAAGGCAGAAATCTTCTTAAATTTATCATCATCTTCTGGTATTTCAGTTTCTTCCTTTCTGCTAGATGACATTGAGCTACTAAATAAAGATTTCTATGGCAAGAAACTCAATAAAGAACTGGGAGCTTATAAGGTCAACCAGCAATGCAACAAAGAGTATTTAAGTCATCCTACTAACCTTTATTTACAAAAATTGACCCTGGCCGAAGATTTTCATGAGCTTGTATGATGCTTTTCTCAATACCATCAACAATAACATCAAAAGACTCGCGAACAAACCCAAGCGAAGTCACAATATATACAACATATTGCAGATAGCCTCCAGGCCCGGCATGGGTGTGGATACCACTAATAGCAACATTCTGCTCTGTATAAAGCCCTCCATACCTAAGAAGAAAACAGAGAAGATATGATATGATATGATATTTGTTCACGCAGCACTAAGATTAGGAGCAACATCACAGATGACCCAAAGAGAGGGCTAGTGCCCACCTCCACCAACAACTTCCCTCTCATATCAAAACCCTAATCAAACAAATCAAAAACCTCTCCCCTAACTACCAAAAAAAACTCCAAAGACAATGTGTATGCATTGATTTTGGTGTCGGCAACAACAAAAACATCATGGTCATTCAAACTGCTTATTTGAAATTCTTTAGCATATAAAACACCAAAAATTCTTTGTTAATGAAACTAAACAATGCTCATAAACCACATGTTAATTTATACTAGAAATTTGGTTCTTTTCTATTTTACAAGCATATTAGTAATTCAAAAAAAAATTGAGAAAAAAAGCTAGATAAAAGACACTGTTAGGAATCTACCTTGCTTTCAATCTCTCAAGAACTTTAATAGTAACAATCTGCGAAGCCATACAAGCATCAAGGTTCACATATACAACACGGCTCCCCTGAGGTTCAGCCACAATGAATGCACGAGCTCGCAACCTGAAGTGAACACCAGAAGCAATCTGTTCCGTATTTGCATACCCCATCATGTTGACATCAGCTGCAGGCCCTGTTATGTCATAGCTCCCGAGTCCAATCAAGTAATTGGAAGTTGATAAACCCCCTCTAAAATTCTGCATTAACATCACCAAGAACCAAACGGATGCAATTTGCACCCATAACCCACTATACCCTCTCGGAAAAATGTCCATCGCCTTCACTCAATCTGCATCCTTCACCAAGAAAAAAAGTGCTTAGTGAAAATAACTCTGAATACTATTCAAAACGAAGATCCAAGGCATTGTTAAAGAAGACAAGGGGGAGATTCTGTGCAAGGAAGTCTCATGATTAGAGCTAAAATGGTCGACAATTTAAACAATAATTTCCTTCCATTAGTGAAAGTAATTAGTAGATAATTAAAGAAACTCACGACCATATGATAAGAGTTTTAATGCAAAAGGGAGAGATATTTATTCTATCTAAAGAGGGAAATGTTATAACTGCGTTGCATAATAATATAATATAGAGAAAAGCTTGGATTACCGAGAGAGGGAGATATATAACTTCAGTTCTGCTGTGGTTATAGCAGAAAGATAGCAGCATCAACACATACATCCATATTATACATAAATTTGTATGCATATGCAGCAGACAGAAAGAGAGAACAAAGAGTGGAAGCGAAGTGACAAACACCCAAGTTTCTCCCTTCCTTGTGGGGCCGGAAGGAAGTAATTACAAATGGGAACCTTAGTTTTTTATTAAGCAACTGTTTCCTCTTTGGGCTTAATTTTTATTTGCTGGATTTTCTATCTGCAGTGTGTCGTGTTTTTCATCAGCATTTTTCTTGATCTAGCCGCAAAGATTGAAGAATTCATTCGTGTTTTGGCCAATTCAAGGCTGAACCCTCTCCGTGTTATACAAGACAAAAACTCACGATTGAGACTTTCCAATTTGAACAGTTTTATGATTAATTTCTTTAATATTAAATGCGTTTCAAAATCTTTTTTCAAAATTTTACAAGTTTTTTCTTTAAATTAATATATTTTTTACTTTTAAATTATTTTGATATATTCATCTTAAAAATAAATTTTAAAAAATAAAAAAATATTATTAATATACTTTTCTAAATAAAAAAATATTATTTTTAAATTTATCTAGTTTCGGGTAAATTAACTATACTTATTTCATAATATTTTTTGAGTACTCATATTTATATTGTAGTAATTTCATATAATTTTTTAGCAATTTCAAACATACACTATCATGTTGTAGCCCTCTAAAAACAAAAATAAAAATTATTGATAGGATATCTGGTCATAATCAAACAATTAAAAGGTATTTATAGAAATATAATTAAATAATTATAAAAATAAATTATACTCTTTAATTATTCAAAAAAATTAATTTTATTATTTAATATAATTTTTTATGATTATATTAATTAACTTACAATCTAAATCTTGATTCACTGTTAGGTATTTAAAATAGTTTTTATATATATATCTTAATTAATTTTATATATATTAAAATTTAAAATTATAGAAATTTTTAATAATCATTAAAATTTATAAAATTTAAACTAATAATATTTAAAAAACCGATGAATTAAACTACAACATTCAGAATTCACTTATGACTGTTTGCTTTGGTTGGCAGGTTCGGGCATGCCAAGGCACTTGGGCATCACCAATCTTCATGGATCTCATGATTGCAGTGAGGATGGGCTTGAGGGTGCCATCTAGAAGAAGAAATGATTTGCTTATTCATCACGAGGGGATGCTTCAATGTGAACGTGTCATGTGTTGGGTAGCTCTTCATTTTGATTTTTTTACTTCTTTTAGAAAGGTACTAGCTATTTAAATTGTAATGTTGGGGTCGGTGGAGCTCACGGAGGTGATGAGCCCTTATTCTTTAATTTCTAGAGTGGTTTAGTAATGATTTTAAAAATCGTGTTTATATATATATGTGTATAACAATTTATATTTTAAAACAAAATAATTTTTTTATTTTTTTAATTATAAATATCTTAACTAATTTCTTAAAACCTTAAAATTTATTATTATATAAACAATCATTTATTTATAATATTTGAATTAGTAATTTTTAAAGAATAAATTAAAAATCTGATTAATTAAACCATACCATTCATTATTATTATTACCTAATACTCTAAAACATGTAAAGAAAGTATTGTTGCTTTCTCTACATGTTTTTTTTTTATTTTTTTTTGTTTTTTTATATTTTTTTTAAGAATATCTTCCTTTTCTTTTTTTGTTTTTGTTTTTTATTTTTTTTTATTTTTTGCTTTTTAAAAATTATTTTTAATGTTGAATTTGTTGAAAATTTAGTTTTATGATTTTTTTTCTTTAACACATTATAGATTACAACAATATTTTTTCATTTAATTTTTGTTTTGCTACAGTGTTTCATCACTTATTTTTTTTTAGATTATCTTTATTAATTTATTTTTTAATATTAAGCTGATTAAGAATTTAGTTTTAATTTTCTCTTCGTGTTTTTTTTTTTTAATTTTATATTTTTTTAATACAGAGTTGATTAAAAATTTAACTTTGTAGTTTTTTTCTCTTTAAAACAATGTGAATTGTTATAGTATTTTCCTACATGTTTTTTTTTAAATTATTTTTATTGATTTTATTTTTTTAACAGAAAGCTGATTAAGAATTTAGTTTTGTACTTTTTTCTCTTTAAAAAACTATAAATTGCTACAGTATTTCCCCATATTTTTTTTATGATTTATTTTATTTTTATCTAAAATTATATTTGCTAAATTTTTTTATATTAAACTAGTTAAGAATTTAAATTTCTAGTTTTTAAAAAAAAACACTATGAATTACTACAGTATCCCTATATATAATTTTTTTTAATTATCTTTATCAATTTTATTATTTTTAATATTAAGTTAGTTGAGAATTATAATTGTAGATTTCATATTATTATAAATAACTATAGGATTTTTCTACATGGTTTTTTTTTTGTTTTTTTATTATAATTTTTTTTAAAAATATTAATTTTATTTTTTTATATTAAACTAATTAAAAATTTAGCTTTTATAGTTTTTTTAAAATATCATAAATTACAATAATTTTATTCCATATATGTATATGTTCACAATAATATATAAACATATCATAAACTCACGGGATCGCGCGACATCCAGTGGCTCAGTATTTTATGGCGTCCCTATGTGGCGCAGTGCCACCAGCTACCTCGCTATGAGCACTTAACTGTCTAATTTCAACAACTTTACGGCACTCAAAAAGTGGCGTGCCACCAGCCACCTCGCATTCACACAGCTCAGTGTTGGGGATAGAATATTTGTAAAACTAGACTGAGTGCTGCCATGGTCCACAAGCCATGGTTCTTAAGCATTTGCCAGAAATCCAGTCGAGCGATGGTGCTGGCGGTGTCGTTCGTAATTAATTACATCAACCCTACTTATACGATCTGGCTCTCCACATCTGCCTAATGACCTTTCCAGCTGGTACCTTTTGATTAATTTGATAACTCTGTGATCCAAGAGCTTCATTCAAGTTTGTGAAAAAAAAAATAAAAAAAAGTTTTGTTTTATTAAAATGATGTATTTGAGGTTTTTTTAATTTTTTTTTCCTGAAATAATCCAAAACAATGTTGGTTCAAGACTATTTTTGTAAAATAAGAGCCTTGGCCGCCGCAATCATCGCCTTGAACCAGGTAAACTATACCTTTGTAACTATACCGTGAGGCTGAAAAATCATGATTTAAATGTATGAAAGTGGAGTAGTTATTATTTTTTGAAGTATTTTTTATTTAAAAATATATTAAAATAATAATTTTTATTTTAAAAAAATTATTTTTAATATTAATACATTAAAATAATTTAAAAATATATAAACAAAATTTAAACAAAACAAATTTTAAAATTTAACAAAAGATGGTTGCATGGCCTGCCCAGACACTCCTTAGCCCTGAAGTCCATCCTTTAATTCTTTTTGGTTTTGAGTGAGAATTTGTTGACCCATGCAACAAAAAATTATATATTTCAATTAAATTGGATGTTGTGGTTCAAAACTATAAAATTTAATTAATTTTAGTGTTCAAAAACACAGTGTCAATTATAGTCAGGAGTCAGGACAGCAAGCAGAGCAGCATCAGTTCCAGTGAGTTTTTTCATAGAGCAAAAGGAGTCCAGTTGTGCAACTCAAGCATGTCAACGCAGCCTGGCCTTTTTTCCTGACTCATTCTTTCTCAGTAAGTTTTCTTCTCAAGTTATTGCTGAGAGGGCTTCTGTACCTCTCACTGCAAGGGTCATCGCGGTCGCTAGCTCGTCAAGATTCTGCTCTGCCTGGAATGGTTGAAGTTGTAACGAAGCAAATCTCTTATCGTGGAGAAAATGAGGTCTATGAGTTTGCATGTTTCGTGTGTCAGGAGTTCGTTTCCTTCAAAGGGTGAGAATAACTAGCTAGCAGCCCTCCCATCTTTAAGAAGACTTTATCTCAGAATTTTGTTGTATATTTTTCATGTGCCCGACACTGCAAGGAGGTATACAGATTGTGTGGAGCTCCAAGGGGCCCTCCCATCTTATATCTTATGTTACCCTGGATAAAGGCAACTGTGTGGTGTTTTCTTACCTCTTCCCATCTCTTTATATTTATGGCAAGATGCTGTCATCGGTGACTGCAGCATCAAGTTGACGGGTGGGTTTTCTGGGTGCTTGATAATGTATTTTGTTTTGAATTTTTAAATAATAATATAAATTATATTATGTGATTTTATTTAATAGTTTAAATTTATAAGTTGAGATGATTTTTTTATATGATATTAGAATTTTAATAATTAATTAGTTTTAAGTTTGAATTTTATTATCTCTATTTATTTAATAAAAAATAAATATAAAATTATAGAAGTATATAAAAGCTTATTACAAGGAAAATATGTAATATTTTATTTACAAAAACTGAAAAAAATACAAAAACAAAAGTATAAAAGCTGTTGTCATTGCTTGAGTAGATTTCGAGAACAGAAAAAAACATAAATAGAAAGGATATAAGCATGGATGGAAAAAAAAGCATAAAATAAATGTGTTTTTGAAATAATTTTAGAGTTATTTTTTATTTTTTTTAAACAAAAGATATAAAAGGACACATCTTTCCTGTTTTCGTCATCTTTTTTTCTTTTTTCCGACACGTCTTATTTCTCGAAATAGCAATTCAACGCCACGAAATATTTGTGTTTGCCTATTCGCTTTTGTATCTTATATTACCCTCGACAAAGGCAACTATGTGGTGCTTTCTCACCTCTTCCCATCTCTTTATATTCATGGCAAAATGCTGTCGTCGGTGATTGCAACGCCAAGTTGACGACTGGATTTTCAGGGTGATTCATATTTTTTAATTTTTTTTATAATTAATTCTATTTTTTTATGTTTTAAAAGCATTTAAAAAATTTAAATTATTTTATTTTTTTGCTTTAAATTAATATTTTTTTTATATTTTTAAATATTTGAATATAATGATACTAAAAATAATTTTTTTTAAAATAAAAATATTATTTTAATATATTTTTAAATAAATAATATTTCAAAATACAACTATAAACATATTTTATTGAGGCATATATCTTGAAAAGTACAAATAGTAGAAGAAGCTAGCGGCCCTCCTTTTCCTCCTTGAACGACGTGTTAGGATTTGAGTGTCCAGTCTTCAAAGAAGGGAAAGGTGATAAATCTTCAAAGGTTCAACTGTGAAAGCCTTGCAGAGCACCGTGCCTGGTTATCGCTTGAGTCGATTTCCAGAATAGGAAAAAAAAAACATAAATAGAAAGACATCATTTTAAAGCGAAAGATATAAAACGACGTATCTTTACTGTTTTTGTCATCTTTATTTTCTTTTTCTCGAGACGACTACTATTTCTCAAATTATTTTTTAAAATATTTTTTATTTAGAAATATATTAAAATATTTTTTTATTTTTTAAAAATTATTTTTTAAATTAACATATTAAAATGATCTAAAAACATAAAAAATATTAATTTAAAATTAAAAAATTAAAAAATAAATTTTTTAAAAAATAAATTTAAAACACAAAAAAATAGAATCAAAATATACATATCTTAGCCTGTTTATTTTTATTTGGTATTGTATTTTAAGCAAGAATTGGATAAAATTAAAAAATTTAATATGCTTAAAATTATTTTTTTTGTATTTTAAAATTATTTAGATGTGTTAATATTTAAAATAATTTTTTAAGAATAAAAAAATATTATTTAAATATATTTTTAAATAAAAAAACATATTAAAAAATAACTGTTATTACTGAATAAGTAGATTCGTCTGAATGTGTCACGTGTCACGTGTACAGCAAACAAGAGAACAAAAGGTGGTGTTCCACAAGTTTCAATTTCCATCTGTCCAAAGCCATATTGGGTTAACGTTAAAGAACCCTTATAATTTGCTTAATAATGAGCGGCATACGATGCTCCCTTCCAGAAAATTAAAGTAAATGACATTGGGAGGACAAGGGGAAGATGGGGTATCTGAAAGTGTTGTAACGATAATTAATTTTAAAATATTTTTTAATTTAAAAATATGTTAAATTTTTTTATTTTAAAAAAATATTTTTAATATCAATATATTAAAATAATTTAAAAATATTAAATAAATATTAATTTAAAAAATAATTATTTTTAAAATAAAAAACAAACAATTATGGTATCTATGTTTTACAGGAATCAAAATTCAATTTAAGTAGGATTAACTAGTGGGTTTATAAATTTTCTTTTTAAAGATTAATGATTTCGAGTCTTGTAAATCTTATAATTACTAAAAAATTATATAATTAATAATCTTAAAATTTATAAAATTAATTTAAATACATATAACCTAGTTAAATACCCGCGTTAAAGGGGGAAAAAAAAGTCACTCTTAGTTTGTTGCCGACAAATCCAAGATCTGAAATGAGGGTGGGAGTATTATGAATGTGATAGTGGTCTATCATGATTCCATGAATATCGGTGGGACAAGCACACTGAGTTCGTGAGATCATAATATATTAATATTATACTTCTTTTTTTTTTTTTTATGAATTCCAAACATTTATTTTCAGTATTATATTACTCTCTCATTATTTCACTGTATATATTTAAATGTGAGTCACAAGGTAGAATATTTTTTAATTAAAATAATTTATTTGTTTTTTTTTTAATCTTTACATTAATATATCAAAAATATCTAAAAAAATATTAATTTGATTTTTTAAAAGAAAAAAATTTAACTGTGGTTGAAACGCGAAAACCATTCTACGATGATTCAAGAGGTTGGTAAAACTTGGTTCTACATCCTATCCTATGATTTATGAATTAATCATTTAGACAAATTAATTTTTAGTAAAGTTTCCTTCACCCTCTTACTCTCTGCAAATGTATTTGAGCTTTTTGTGGGATTTTTCCTTTATTATTCGCAAATTTAATTTTTAATACCCACTATATCGTGGAGGCTTAAAAAATTGAAAAGATTAATGATCCTCCACTCCCATGATGTCATCTCTAGCGATGACCCAAGTCAAAATACCTATCATAGTTCTGTAATAGCAAATAAATTAATTTGTTAAATTTATAAATCATGTTATACAAATAAGATAATTTAATGACAAATAAATATAAAATTAAAGAAACAAAATAAATATTTTGTTTATAGAAACACATTAAATTGTAATTAAATTATAAAATTAAACAAAAAACAAAACAAATGTTTTGTTTGTAGAAACACAATAAAACATGTAAGTATATTTTTTAAATCAGACCTGATCTGACAGGTGGATTCAGGACCCGATCGACCCGAGGCTAGAACTAAGTTTGGTTAAAAAAAAAATAAGGAAAAGAAAAATTTATTGTGATTTGATTGATCCAGTGACCCAAGAAGACCTGATAAAAATCCAATTACAACTTATTAATTTTAATTTTTTTAAAAATTGATTCAAGCGATTTGATCAAAATTCGATAGTTTGGTGAAACTCAAAACCCAAATTCTGGATCAGATTAGCCACAAAACTAGGTTTCAAAACTATTCATGTAATCACGAGGGGTAAATACTATTTATTTATAAAGTACTTTGATAGCATGTTTTAGTGTATTGTTAATAAATTATTTATAATAGAAACAGTTCTAATTAAATAGTTAAGAGTAGGTATTTTGAAGTTCTAAAATAACCATTCGAAATCCCAAGAAGGTCTGTTCCAACTTCCAAGGAACACTTATCTATGATAATATTTTAAACATGGTCATTCTAAGAAGATTATTCTATTTCTTTTGTTAATTATTATTTTAAACTTTCAAGTCAATTGCTAGAAAATTTATTCATTTAGATTAAAAAAAAAGCGTACATCTCAAGATGGTTCATGTTCTTTGTAATTCTTTTAAAGCATGGTTTTAATTGAAACAAAAATCGGGAATTAATAGTGTCATTCTTATGAACACTAGCAAGTTAAAAACATATCATATTTTTTAACAAATTCACTCTTGATTGGGATCTTCACCACAACAAATTAAGTCAAAATAAAAAAATAAAAAAAATGTACAAGTTTCTAATATTCAAATACATGGGGTGGATTTTGTGCACGTCAACCTCACCGTCAACTTCTTTTAGGATTCGTGAGCTTTGCCAAACGCACAAGAGTTTTAGTGCCCGAGTGCTGTTGCTGCCCTTCCATTGCTCCCAATTTTGACCTTACAAACGGGGTTGGTGAATTTGTTTTTATATTAAATTAATTTTTTTATAATTTTATATTGTTTTGATTTGTAGATGTAAAAAATATTTTTTAAAAAATAAAAAATATATATTAATATCTTTTATAGTAAAAAATAATTTTTTATTTTTTGATTTGCTACACTGAAGGATGCTTTATTTTTTTGTTTTCTGAAATTTTTTATTTTTTAAATGATTTGAGAAAAAATATATGTACTGAGAATCAAATTAAAAGCACCTAGTATCTATAATTTGCTTCCAAAAACCAACAATCTTCTCTCGCGGAAAAAGACGACAAACAAGCCCCGATCTGTCCTCCTGTCCTCGCAAGTCGCAAGTGCCAAGCTCGAGAAGCAAAGACACGGAAAAAGAAGCACAAAAGGACACGACGTGCAAGCTTGCAAATGTCCGCGTTGATTTTCGCTTTGGTGCCCCTTTTTTATTGGTCAGTTAGGCACCGTCTCGTACACGAAACTAGGTAAATCCCGTCCATATAACTATAATGCATCCGACGCACGAATCACCCGCTAAACGTGATGGCATCAATGATTGTCTGTCCACCATGACGAACCTCCGTTCGCAAGGCAAGATGATTTCTCCTTCAACTTTAAAAACACATTGTATAAATATAAATTAGAGTTTTCGAGTTGAAATATTTAGGATTCTCCAATTATTTTGATGTTTTTATATAGAAAATAAAAATAAATTTTAAAAAATCCATTTAATCATTTTAAAATATTTTTAAAAATTATTTTTCACATCAACATATAAAAATAATATAAAAATATAAAAAATAATTTTTTTAATAAAAAATAATTTTGAAATAAAAAAAACTATATCCTATAGCTCAAGTCACTCTATTGTGAGATTAATCAATAGTCATTGAATCAATTCGGATAGAATATTTTATTTAAAATAATATCATTTCAGTCTTTTCTAACCATAAGATTTTTATTGAACTTAATAGGGTTTTATTTGGAATGAAATCTTTATTCTAAATTAGATGGTTGAACTAGTCACCGGAACGGCTGAGCTTAATAATGCCCATGACTATAATGGGTCCCATGACGGCAACGCTGATTAATGTCTCATCGTCCTCACAATTAAAGATGGAATACAACGGATCTAAAGTATGGAAGTTCAGAAGTATATGTAATCAATTGCGTACGGCAAAACGATGGCAGGCTGATAATAGGTGCCACGTGTCGGTTTGAAGATTCTGGTTGAGGGGCGGAGTGTCAACTGTCAAGGGATGTGGACACCGCTCCGCGTATAATCAAAGACAAAAGGGCAGATGTGTCATGTGAAATGTCCTAACTACCCATCCCCCCCTCCCTTACCCTTCGAGTATTTGATAATTACTGTTTTGAATTACTATTTTGTTCACATTTCTAATCGTGTCCCTGTATATATAAATTATATGGATCGTGTCGGATTTTCCCCGATTAATTCATCGGGGACGGGCATGGCTTCAGCTGCTGTGAAACTCTTTCTGAATTCATTTTTAATTAATAAAAAAATATTTTAAAAATTATCTTACCACTGTCATAAAAAAAAATTTATCTAGAATTTATTAGTTAGAATTTGAGTTGACTAAAAATCAATAGTCATCAAGCATTCAGTTTAATTGATGTTGTGGTCTGTTATGAGAGTAAAAAGGGTTTCTGATGATTGATTGTTGTGATGTGATTACAGATATTCAAAGCAATTAATTAAGTAATTAGTGCATAATTAAATTAGAGGATGGTGTTAATCATTTTTTTTTAATTATGAAAGATGGAGTGGTAAGGAGACTATCATACCCTTCTCGGAGCTGAGCTTTGCTCTTCAAGCAAGGAAGGTGAAATTTAACATTTAGACGGCATATGGTATGATATAAAAATAAATATATGCCAATTATTATTGAAAGAGTAAATATTAAAGGCGTAAAGAAAAGGAAGAGGTGTTTTACTGTATTACTCTTTATATATCACTCTATACTTCCTTTTAATCTATTTTTTAATTTTAATTTTATTATTAAAAATTAGATTTATTGAGGATCAAACTTTATTTTTTTAATTTATTTTTTATGAGGTTATCCTAAATTTATAACTCATACCATAAATTTTATGGGTTAATCAGTTATTCTAGTTTTTTTTTTAAATTGACTTTTCTTCCTTAATTTTATCTTTTAATATGAGATTGATTGAAAATTAAATTTTATAATTTGTTTCAATATATTTTTATGAGATTATTTTTATGTCACGTCTCAAGTCATGAGTTTGATATATCTTGACTTGAGATTAGCCCCCCTTTAATTTTACTTTTTAATATATTATTGTACTAATATTTATTAAAAAAATTTCATTTTAAATATTTATTTTAAGTTAAACTATATTTTTATTGGTCATTTATATTATATTTTAACTAATTAAGATGATTGAGATATACTAAATTAATTCTTATATAGTTTAACTATTTTTTTAGCTAGAAAAAAATATAAGCAAGATCTAGATATATTTTTTATATTAAAAAAAAAATCTAATCTTAACCGTGGGCGAAATGATCTAGTGTAGTTACATAAAGTAGAAGAGAGATTATAAAAAATGGAGTGACATTGCTTGCTTGCCTAATTGAAGAGGGAATTTTACCCTCCTTCATTAAAAAAAAAAAAAAACCCATGGGCAATCACTGCACTCCTCGATATATTATACAATACATAAGGTTATTGATAGAGTCCCACAAAATCGAATGCTATATATACCTCAAAAAATACCAAAACATAAGGTGGTGGGCAAGGCAATTATCATTTTTAATTCAAATTATGAATTTATTTTTTATTAAAAATTAATATAGAAATTAATGATCTATAGCCATGGTATTTTGCTTGAGTTTTTTTTTCTCTTAATGTTCTTTGTTTCTAGAAATTTGAGAAAAAAGGTGACGGCAATATGGTTTTGTTTGTGGTAGCGTGTCATTTCAACGAGGGAGTGAATTTGACTAGAGGTTGACGCCACCACTTCGAGGTTTTAGCTCGCTTTAGAATGAAGGCGAAGAAGGAAGGACACCAAACCATTGCCTATGGTAGCTACGGTCGTAGCCGCGAACAATTAGCGTGCGATGGTGGTTAGCTAATTTGCTATTGAAGATAATTAAACTTTTGAAGAAATTATTTGTTTTGTTACAAGCAAATATTTTTTTAAATTCTCACATTATTTCTTTAAAATATTATTTTATATTACATATTTTACAGGAAAATTAGCATTGGTTATGAATAATATTTTCAGCATTATAGTTAAAATATTATTTCTTTAAAATTTAATTTTTTGTTTAAGATTATATTTTGTTAGTATTTTAAATTTTTTTATATAATGATATCAAAAAATTATTATAATATATTTCTAAATAAAAAATATTTTTAACCTTATTTTTTACCAAAATCACAAATAAGCGCTTTTATGATTTTTCTGAAAAAAATATAAAAGGTCAATTTGGTAAACTACACATTCCATCCAATAGCATGAAAAACTGATATATTTACAAGTCAATGAATCAGAGAAGACAGTGTGCGTGTCCGAGAGAGAGAGAGAGAGAGGGGAATAATATAAATCGAAAACCAAAAAACCAGAAAAACCATTACACACCTCTACTGTCCCTTACATTACGGCCTATCTCCCTCCCTCCCTCCCTCCCTCCCTCCCTCCCATCCCAGCCAGAAACCGCACGCGCACGCGTCCAACACCACCAAAAACAACAACAACAACAAAACGCAAATCTCCGATCTCTCAAACAGTTTGCCACTAATGACCACCCTGTCGTCCGGTGGTCCTACCGTTAACTCCACCAATGCCAGCCCAAGGAACCACTCGGGTCCCACTACAACTAGACGACGAGTTGATGTCGCCCCCTTCGACAGAACCTCTAACTTCTCTGATTATAATCACGAGTTCTCTGACGAAGAAGACAATCTTAACGGCTCTTCCACTTCTGGGGGGCCCCACCTTTATTATCATTATCATAATCACAGCCACCACCACCCCGTTATAAAGTATCTTCTGCTTCGCAGGAAGTTGTTCTTTTTCGTGCCGGAGGCGTGTTTGCTTGGGGTGGAGGACTTGACGGCTACGATTTCACATGGTTTGAGATCCGGCAAGAACATGGGTCGTAAGATATTCGGTGTTTTATTGTTAATGGCGGTCTTGTCGGTTTTCCTGAAGGTTTTGTTTTGGAGTCGAATGGAGGAAAATAGTCTTGAAAATAGTAATTTAGTTCTTTTCAGACATTTTAAGGATGATTGGGCGAGGGCTCAACGTTCCATCATCGACCGCCACCCTTCCATTTCCACACCCCTGTTCGACAAGCTTCCTCCTGTAAGTCCTTTTTTATCACCTCCCTTTCGTTTCGTTCAAAAAAAAAGGAAGGAAACTTTACAGCCTATACTTTTCGTGTTTTTCTTTTTTAATTTTTTATGGATGGAATTTGAATCGACGATTATTAATAGAAATCTGAATGTGTTTTATGAATCTTTAATTGTGCCAAGTTTTTTTTTGGGAATATATTAATTCTTTAAATTTATATCTAACAATAAGAGTTTGAATCTAGAAGTTTGTGTGTATTTATTTATTTTTCTGTTAAGGGTTGAGTTGAAAATGGGACAGAAGGGAATATGCGTTGGTGGTGAATTAGGAATGATATGGACATCTTTTGGTATTCTTTTTGACTCGCAAGAAAATCGATGGCAACCAGAGAAGCATTGAATTTTCCAGTAGTGGTGGCTTTGACCATTATATTGCGTGTAAATGGGCTGCTTTTAATTGGTGTTTGAGATCGCCTTTTCTTGTTAAGAGATATGTTAAAATAATAATATATATTTTTTAAATTTATTTTTGATATTAATATATAATTAAAAAATAAAATAAGAGTTTAATTTAAAAAAATAAAATAAAATTTCAATGACCGTTAGGGTTTTTTTTCCTGTCTTGTTCTTTCCATGGCCGTTGTGACATAAGCATGATCATGAATTTTTGTCTGTATGTACTCGTGCATGAAGAAAGAAGCACTCTGTCTTTTCAATTATCTTGAATGTCTTTTATTCTTGTTTGCAGCAGACTCCCAAAATTTGGATGAAACCCAATAGCGACAACTTTTACAAGTGCATAGCTCCGGGAAGAAGTCAAACAAGTATGTTCTTAGCTCCTGTATCAAAGACTTATTAGTTAGTACCTTGGCACTTGATGGATTCTTGACTTTTTTTTTTTGTGAAAATTTCAAATTGATCTAGGACCCAGGAAAACAAATGGTTACCTTCTTGTTCATGCGAATGGTGGATTGAATCAAATGAGAACAGGAGTGAGTTTCAGTATCCACGACACCTTGAGTTTGATATCATAGAAAGCAATTCCAGTTGGTGCTGATTTGTTATTTTTTATTGATGGGCAGATTTGTGATATGGTTGCTGCTGCAAAGTTAATGAATGCAACTCTTGTTCTTCCTTCTCTTGATCGTGAATCGTTTTGGACGGATCCAAGGTATCATTCTATGTAATTCTAACTGTTGTGCAGTGGTCAAAACTTCAACTGGTTGTAATGCTGAAACTAAGCAATTTTGCAATCCCTTTCAGCACTTTTAAAGACATTTTTGACTGGAGGCACTTTATGGAAGCATTAAAAGGCGATATTGATATAGTTGAGTATTTGCCACCCCGTTATGCAGGCAAGAAGCCCCTTGAAAGGGCACCTGTTTCATGGTCAAAGGTCTGAAAACAATACATGCATTTCCCCTCGAATTACCCTAAAACCTCCCCTGATATTGGAATCATAGCTTGGCTGCTTCATTTTCAGGCTAAATACTACAGAGAGGAGATGGCTGCTTTGTTGAAGAAGTATAAAGTTATAAGGTTTACCCACAGTGATTCACGGCTGGCTAATAATGGCCTTGCAGCTCACATCCAGAGGCTAAGATGCCGTGCCAATTATGAAGCACTCCGGTATTCAAAGGAGATTGTGGATCTTGGGAAGAAATTGGTTGATAGACTAAGAAATAACAACGAGCCATATGTTGCTTTGCATTTAAGGTACGTATCTACTGGTTCTATCAGCTTTCTCTTTACAGGAAAAATGCACTATCTGATTTCACGAGTACAAAAATAGCCAACTTACCAGCTCAATTGTTGACTAACAGATATGAAAAAGACATGCTTGCATTCACCGGCTGCAGCCACAACCTTACCGTGGAAGAGGCTGATGAGCTAAGGGATATGAGGCATAAAACTCCGCATTGGAAGGAGAAGGAGATTGATAGTGAAGCACGACGGCTCCAAGGTGGATGCCCGATGACTCCCAGAGAAGCAGCTATCTTTCTCAAGGCAATGGGCTATCCATCCTCTACACCTATCTATATAGTTGCAGGGCCGATATATGGAAGTGATAGCATGGCACCCTTCCTCGCAGAGTTCCCAAATGTGTTCTCTCATTCTAATCTAGCAACTACAGAAGAATTAGAACCTTTCAAGCCGTATCAAAATCGTCTTGCTGCCTTGGATTACATTGTGGCTCTTGAAAGTGATGTCTTTATATATACTTATGATGGAAATATGGCCAAAGCTGTGCAGGGGCATAGGAGGTTCGAAGGATTTCGAAAAACTATAAATCCAGACAAGTAAGATAACAAACTCACACTTTCATTCACGTTGAATTATCATCTTTGTTGGAAGTTGGACTTTCAAAATCAATCTAATGATAGAATGCATATGATGCCAGACGAAATTTTGTTGCGCTGATGGATCAGCTGGACGAGGGTACCTTATCCTGGGAAGAATTCTCTTCACAGGTTCAAAGCCTACATTCAGACAGGATTGGAGCACCGTACCGGCGGCAGGCTGGCTCATTTCCTAAGGAGGAAGAGAACTTTTATGCAAATCCTCTTCCTGGATGTGTTTGCAACAGCTCCCAGGATAAATTTGTGAGCCCTAAACTTGTCCATAAAGTAAAACTAAAGAACAGGGCTGCATTGAATAGACAGGGGTTAAGCTTGAATTTGTAGCTCGTGCAGTGGGACTATTTGATATTCATCATTACTTGAAACGTGGCAGCGTGGGTGTCTGCATGGAGCAGCTTTTGCCCAGAGAGGGGATTGCAGGAGCTGCCGGCAGGGTCAAGAAGTCTTCAGGTTTTTCTTTTTGATTAGACAGAGGATCGAACGAGCAATTAAGGGAAGCAGAGAGAGAGTCGGGCATAATTCTTAGGTGAATCATCGCAGTTACACCCACATGTGCAGAGAGATAATTTTGTCAGTTACAGATTATATATATATTTTTTTCATTTATTGATTATTTCACCCCTTTATACAAAATTAGATTTTGATTCATCCTTCTTGGCGATCAAATTCAGTTGTCAAATCAGGCATCGTTGTAAATTGGATGTGATAAATATTACTCATGAAATAAAATTATTCGGAATGTTCATAGCAATGCTGACGAATGTGAAATTTTTTTATGCTTTTCAAGGAGAAATAGTGATATTCTATCAGTTATAAATTTTTCAGAGAGTAACTCCACATTCAGACAACAACTTCGCAGAAAAGCCTCTAGCAATCTTTATTGTTTCGCTTTACTTTCTTTGTTTTTTTTTTTAATTTCTTTCTTAAAATCAATCAGCTATTTTAATATTAGAAGTATCAAGATAGTCATGAACTAAAAAGAAATTAGGGTTACAGAGAAAGAAATTAGAAAATGCTCTATGATTAAAAAAAATGGCAAACCGTAATTTAGCTCAGGGTAAGCACCGCAAAGCATCAAATAAAAAAAAATATTTTATTTTCAGGAACGGATTTGACAAAGGAGAGTACCTTCAAAAATGCAATGATGCGAGGACATTGAGGCATAAAGCAATATTTGGTCCCCTGAAAAGAAAAAGAAAGAAGCCAACTACCCATCATTGTTTTTTCTCTCATTATTTTTTCCCCTCATATTTCCTTAGTTAATGGTGATGGGTTATTTTAGACAACTTTTGCTTTCTAGGTTTTGATTTTTTCTATAACTTAGTTCATGTGTTCGGTTTTTTAATGGGTGTGTTTGGTTTTTTAACATGTAAATAATAATCAACAAGTATCATCAAACGAGTTATTATAGATATCGATTGAGTCTATTATAATGTTTAAAATACAAAATAAAAAAAAATTTAAAATTAAAATATATAAATTAAAAAGTTGCAGATAACTAACTAAACATTCATATTTTTTTTAGAATATATCTGAAGCTTCAAGTGAAAATTATATATGATTTTAATTGGGCTAAAAACTACATATTTTTAAATTTTTATTTATATAGTAGGCCTGATATATCACCAAAATGAGAGAGAATAATATATTTGAAATGACAAATAAAAAAATAAAAAAATAATTATTTTTCATATAAGTTGTGAATATTTACATGGTAATGATTTAATGATACGTGAAATTCTTATTTTGAAAGGATTTTTTTACTTTTGAAGAAGATAGGCAAAAAATTTTATTTTGTAAAAATTCTTTAGGCAACAACAATCCTTATTATTTAAGGAAACAAGAGGCGACTTTGAGCTTTTTTGTTAAGAAACATCTTTACACTAACAAGTATAAATTTTGATCAAACTATTAGATTAAACTAAAAGTTTTTTAACAGATTCTAAATGTTTTTTGGTATATAAAGTTAAATTTTCATAGTAATTAGTGTTTGAAAAGGCTTTACGGTAAAGTTTAGAAGCTACCATGGATAAATTATAATATTTTTCTGGTTTGTTTGTGATTTTTTTTTTAATTTTATTTAGAAATATTTTGTTATTTTTTTAATATTGTTTAGGATGTTTTACCTACTATAAATAATGTTTTTTACTTTATACTTAGTTTTTTTTTTAAATAATATTTTGCATGATAAGGTTGCTTATATTTTTAGTTTTTCATCTAATTTTTTAGAATTTATAAAAAATTATTTGTTTTGGTGGTGTTATGTGAAACCCCGGTTAAAATATTATGATATAAGTAAAATGTTAGAAATCTAACTTGATGATTAAAAAACATGAATAAGAAAAAATAATAACATATAAATATTAAATGATTAGAGATGAAGATTTATAAATTTAAATCTTAAAGCACGGTGAGCCTTAAAAATAACTCGAGAAGGGATACCCGGTCAAAAAAAAAAAAAAACTAAACTAAGAAAAAAGGACAAAATTATAAGAACGAGTTATAAAGGAAATATAAATAGAAACTTGGCTTCCAAAAGAAACCAAGTTGGTCGGTCATGTGTAGAAGAAAAGGAGAGGAGAATTGTATCAAATCCACAGGAAATTCTTGCTATGAAAACCAAAGAGAGATAAATTAAAGGATTAAAGGGAGATTATGAAGGGATTTAAGTAAGAAAACTTGAGAATATCAAGGGTTGCTTCTAGAGTGGGGGCGACTTTGAAGAGAAAGAAGAGGAGGGGAAGAAGCGAGTAAACTTGATTATTTGCAAGTAAATGATGCAATTATTGTTTTTACATGGTCTATTTGTTTTGTATTTTGTGCTCAATTTGCCACTTAAATTGTTATTGTTTGGTTATTGAGTTTTTTTTTTTCCATGCTTATATGTAGAATAAAATTAGAATTCTCAATACCTTGTACAAAATTTAATTGTGAGAGTTAAGTCTCAATATAAGAAAGTTTTCAAGGGTTAGAAGCAACTTTTGTCATTCATCTCTTACAAATTTATGAAATGTGCTTTTTTAAAAAAAAATATTGAGAAATTATAAAAAATGATGATGTAGATTCTTTAAATACTGCATTTGGTAAAGAACATGTTATGTTTGACAAGTAAAGGAATTGATCTGAGTTTTTAGCAGAAACCAAGTAAAGGAATTGAGAAGGAAAATATTTCCCAAAACTAAAATATGAAAGAAAATCACATCCTCCTTTTCCTTTTGTCTAAGATTATAGTAGCTTTGATTAAGCTTTATTTTTTCTCTTTTATTTAGCTCTTGTTTAAGAATTGCGCATTGCAGCCTGAATACAGATTGATTAAAATTCATTTTTTTGCTTAATTTTTTTGATTTTATTTTTAAATTGTTTTGATGTGATGATGATGTTAAGAATAAATTTTTAAATATTATTTTGATATTTTTAAATAAAAAATACTTTAAAAAATAATCAATACCGTATTTCTAAACATTTACTAAAAGGTTTATTATAATTGTAAAATGGGCTTTTGATGTATCGATACGTTTGTGTTCATCCTATCTCATCATTTTGTTTCTGCATGCAGCCACCATTTAAAATCTCTTGTCAATGGTCCTAAACCCATGAGTTTCGGTTTCCAGCTTGTTTCTGCTTTTCCTCTGCTGCAGCTATCCAAGTAGATGTGTGCTGCATCAATGAACTTAAAAATTTGTTTTGGTGCCATGCTTCATGCCTTTTTAATAAAGACTATGCAGCCTAGGCCATGACCCTCACAAAACCTATAGAAATATCACTATTTCCTTTGACAAATATGCTTTTCGTCTTGCACATTTTATCCACACTTTTTTCTCTGGGTAGCTTTCTGACTGCTTCTATTTCTTAGCACAAGGACCATTGTTGAGGCCATTTTGCTGCACATACCATATCCGACCTTGCAGTATAGCTCAGGCAACAAAGCTATACTTGTAAATCAATAGGAGGATAGTTGTCTAGCTACTACTTGGAGTATCTATTGTAGGAATGCCTGTCACGAACTGAACGTGCAAGTATGGTATAGAAACAAGTTATGCTGGATTATTATTATTATTATTATTATTAAGAAGTTTAACCCTTTGTATTTTCCAAAATCAAGATTGTCATCTCATAATTTGATTATTATATTTTCAATTTCTAAATTTGACCTCTTGGATTATGGCACCGGTCAAGCGTACCAAGAATTAGGATTGCAAATAGAAATAATCTTTCGGAGCACTAAATTGGCGTACTCCAATTTAGAGCTTGTCTTCCGTATTCATCTATCTCCTCTAAGAAAGTAATCGCGTAAATCAAACATTGCAAACAAGTTAACTGTCAGAAGAGAGTGATTGTTTTAGAAACACAGAGAAAGAAGGATCTTTACCAGAATTATGTTGTACAATGCATTCCTCTGCTACAGGTACATAACGAAGAAGAAGCAGATTCTGACCAAACAGTTCTTTCTAAAGTGCCAGTCGCTCTCTTTCGAGACAAATCCTGTAACTCAAGAAGACAATCCTGAAGTGAAGCCAAACCACAGATACTTTGACGTACAATCTACCACATTGAAGGTACATAAACCTGTTCTTTCAGGTTTTGTGTTGCACTTTCAGTTGGAAAACCTCTTACTGCACCTATTGTCCATTGCGATATAATTCCTGCTGCAACTGCGAAACGAAGCTGCCTTTCGCAAACATCTTGATCTTCAAACATCTCAGGGCAAGTAGTAAGCTTTCTCATAAGAGCAGCCACAATAGCATCACCAGATCCAGTCCTATCACAAGTGAATGGGGTTATTAGCACATCTTCTGTTCCTGTCACTTTACCATCAAAATTAGGGCCATAGTAATGAATCTCAAGTGTTCCATCAGTCACAAACAAAAACTTAAGTCCATCATGCCACAACGGAGCGATTTCCTCACGGGTGTAATGATAACAGTCTCGCCAATTCTTGGTTTGCTCATAACTTTCAGCATAGTATTGTGGCCTGTAATTCCTCTTCCTCTCGTAATACTCTTCATCCAAGAGAAATTCCAGCTCTGTTCGTGAAACCTCAATAAAATTCGCCTCCTTCATTGCTTTCTTGATAACTTGCCTAGTCTCATTGCGTGATTTCCACAAAGGCAGTGGCAAATTCAAATCATAAAATATAAGCCCTCCAGACTTCTTAGAAAGTCTAATTGCTTTAAGAAGTGTCGATTGCAGGGAAGGTGACGTTAGGGCTTCCGAATTGAAATGGAACATCCTCGCCTGCATTGGATACATCAGAAAATAAATTACTTGTTGACGAGTCACAAATTCAGTCCCCACCAGGCATATTCAAATACCTTTTCTTCTCTCTCTTTTTTTTCATGAACAAAGGGATACCTTATATGAGAAGGTAGCATTGCGCAATCCATTTCTAATATCCCTTCATTCATCTAGTTATCAAAACAGGGAAGCTAGTGACATCTTTGTACATACGGTAACTGACGCAGCCGCAGAGCTACTAAAATGATTATAAACACACACACACACACACACTCACACACACACACACAATCATATCTGATTCAATTCACATTTGTGCACAACTGCTTTCGATACAAAAAGTTGAGAAACTTTCCGATTGTATCAAACAAGTGGCAATCAAGAACCTATTTAGCTAGCTAAACCTCAGCAAAACAGAACAAAACGAAACAAAGAAGAACAAATTTTAGCAACTGTTTTACCTCTTTAAGCACAGAGAGGTTCAATTCAGAGCTAAGCAATGAATCCTCAGCAGCCTCCTTAACCATCTCCATCCTCATTTTCCCATCATCACCAAACTTAACCTTCATAAAACTACACGCCGTTTTCACGTTCTCATCAAACTTCACCGCCCGCGTCTGCACTCTTTCCTTATTCATCATCAACACCAACTCCTCTCCCAACTCATCATCCCCAACTTTCCCCATAAACGCCGCCCTCCCACCAAGCCTCGCATGCGCTATTGCCACATTGGACACTGGCCCACCTGGAGCCCTCGCAAACTCAGGTGGGTCCCATTGCAACATCTTCCACTGCGAATACATATCCTGGTGCATAGGATTATCGTGTACCCTCACCGTAGGTACAAATTCCTTCTGCACCGCACCAAAACAGCAAACCAACGGCGGATACTCGTAAGGAAAATCAATCCCATCATCATAATCTTCACCGTCCAACAGTTCCGTATCACTAACACTCCCATTTTCAGCTTCAGTTTTCTTTGAACGTTTGGTGGCGGTCCCCTTGGTTGCTGTATCAGTAGTGGGAGTTGTAGCGGGTTTCTTTTTCCGGCCACGGCGCGAAGGAGGTGGGGCGTCAACAGCCCCATTTGTGGCAGACGCTTTTGGTGGGTTTAGCTTGATTAATGGAGGGCACTTAGCACTATTATGAAAAAAAGGTGGTGGTTTAGGTTTTGGAAATTGTGGGTTTGAGGGATTATAGTGTGGAAGTAGAAGAAAACAAGCCATGGTGGTGGGTTTAGCGGCTCGACGGTTTTGTTTTTTATTTTTTCAGGGTTTATCCATTTTTGTCTCCGAAATTCTACCGGGTCGTAAATCAACTAATTCGGGTCGGGCAGACAGATCTTTCGGATCCTTTATCCAACGGCTTGTAAAAGCTGCCGGATATGTAAGCAAGACCATGGTGACCGTACGATTGAAAAAGTTTTTTTATTTTTGGAAAACCTCGTAAAAGTCCCCAGCCTTTAGGGGCAGAATAAATTAGGTCCTCAACTCTTTTTTCTCTCCCTCTCTCTCTCTGTCTTGGCTGGGTCTCTAATGTATTAATAAATTCTCAATAATCCCTTCATCATTTTCAATTAATAAAAACATTAAATAAAACTTACACAATTTCTCTTCTTTTTTTTCTTTTAAAAAAATCATTTTCTTCTCTAAGTTCTCATTTTAAACCTCTTGATAAACCGAATTGTATAAAAAACTTAAATTTAAACATATTATATATATATATATATAATTAATTAATGTTCTATTAATTGAGGGAAGAGAAATCATGTGAATAATTTCCAATATTATTAACTAAAAAAACTAATAGAGGAATCTAATTAGGAGTTCATTAACTTATCAGGGATCTAATTGAGATAAAAAGAATAGGCTGGTATCTAATAAAAAATAAACTTATAGGTTGGGGACTTTATTTATTTATGTATTTTTTAAGGTTTGCCGTCTTTCGTGTGAATACCAACGAGAACTGAAGAATCAAAGGAAGTCGGAGATTCCTAGTTATTTCCTTCGTGGGTTTGTCTGTCGAAGAAGAAGGAGAAGAAAAAAGAATCTTTATGTTTTTATTTTTTCAGCTGCTACTCTCTGTTCATCATCTTCGTTGATAGTATCTGGAAGAAAGAGCCGTTTGGGTTAAAAGGTGAAGAATCTCCCTCCCTCCCTCACCATCTATCTATTTATTGTTCTGAACACAAAAACAGCTCTGTTTTGGGTTAAAAGGCACCGATTGGTAATCGTTTTGGGTTCTGAAATCTCTCTCTCTCCCCCCTTTTGTTTTCTTGTTTTAGCTTCGATGAGATTAAAGCTTACAGTCAATTCTGAGTGAATAACTGAAACAGCCCCATTAGATATTAGCGTCTAATAATTTGATCAAGGTCGGATATTTATCAGAAATTCTGATTAAGATGGTTTTTTGTTTGATGCATCTTGTTGTCTTGTTGTAAATTAGTATATTTCTGAAGCTGTTGATTGAAATCTTACATGTACTTGAGTGGAATTTAGATTGCTTTAGCTCAGGGAAGCAAAGAAAAGAAGATGGTTTTCGCACATATGCTTGTGTTATTTGCAGGGTGATAGACACTCTGAGTTTTGCCACATGAACGCTATTGGAAAACAAGCAAAAGATACATAAACTCATGATACTTGTTTGATGCTATTGCTGGGAATCAAATTTATGTTTGTCCTACAAGTGTATTTAGGATAAACCTGTGTAATCATAGCAGTTAAAATGTGTTTGTCCTGAAAATTAGAAAATTAACCTTGGTATCTTGCAGATAATGGGTTTATGGACTTTTCTGGAAGGTATTCTGCTTTTCGCAAATGCATTAGCCATACTGAATGAAGATAGGTTCCTCGCTCCAAGGGGATGGACACTGGCAGAACTCCAAGGAAGCACAAGAAATTCACTCAAGGGGCAGATTATTGGGCTCGTACATGCTTGCCAGTTTATGAGACTACCGCTTATACTTCTAAACATCATCGTTATCATAGTGAAGCTGTTCTCTGGTTGAGGTTGAGGATGAAAATAGTTCATAGCTTGGCAAGTGTTTAGTGTTTGTACAGCGAAGTATGGCAATCTCGTTCTTTCCCACTCAAGGGTTGTGCTGTGCACACCAAAGTCCCAGAGTTTTTTTCTTTCTTTTTTCTTCTGTACAACAGAACAGTAGCTGTTTCTCTAGTAACTTATCTGTCACCTCTTCTTTTGTATCTTTCATCCCTGGCTGTTTTTGTCCATCTACTCGTTAACCTCAATGAAATTACTAAACTAGAGTGTTGCATTTAAGATCACTCGAAGAAGACAGGATGAAATAGATGTTCTTTTGAACCAGGAGTCAGCATTGTCTAGGGATGATGGTAGTCTTGGCAGTGGTCATCAACTTACAATCCAATGGTAATAGATAGAAGGAACAAGTAATTTATTACCACTGCTTTCAAGTGTCATTGAAGAATAAAATGTGCAGCAGATTGCTGCAATATGGATACTGAATAGTAGGATCGATCTTGCCTGGAACTTGTAAGTTTAAACCATCCATCCCTGGAAAGGACTAGCTAGCATTACATCGTTTGAGGAATAACGTGTATTCATCAGGAAAAGAAAGGAAGAGAGTGCAATTGCCCAGAGAAATGGTTGCTGCTAGACGTAGCAGTAGAAAACACAAATTCAAACATCGAAATAGATTAAAGCAATCTAATTTGTCTTATGGATAACAACATTCATTATTTATCTGGAAAAACTTTTCCTATAAAACACTAACAGTAGGACTTGAATCAATTGACATCAGAACCCTCACAACCACCAAATCTTTGGGCTCACTCAATTGGGATCATAACCTCATTAGTCCTAAAAGGCGGCAAAGTCCAGGGTGGATTATACCTTGCCAGCAAAAATTCTCCAATCACCTTAAGCCCATCTCTCTCCAAGCTCTTCTTCAGCTTCTCCACTCTTTCTGCCACCGCCTGCTCGGTTGCCACACCTCCAAACTTTACCACCCCATATTTCCTCACCCCTTCTTCCTTTATCACAACCCTCTCATCCACAGGCTTGGGTGCCTCCTCTGCCTTCTTATACTTAGCAGGCAACACAAACTGCATCGTCACCATCTTTTCCCCCTCTCCACTACCCTCTTTAGTCACAACAGGAGCTGTCATCGCAATCTTTTCACTTCCACCACCAGTTTTAGTTATAACTGGAGCTGTCATGGCTATCTTTTCAGGCTTGGTGTTCTGTGGATTGCCCAAGGCACCAATATAATTAGCCAGAACCATGAAGCCACCATCTTTCTTCCCATCGAATTGAGATGGATCATATGTGACTTCTGCAAGGACTGATGGAGCATATTTGCGGATTTCGTAATCATTTGAGGATTGAATCACTTCATATTCTGGAGTTTCTACAGTAATCCTTCCAAGAACCATTCCCATTTCAAGAAGCTAAGCTAAAACTATTGGGTTGTGAGAAACAAGACCTGGGTAATAAAGATCAGGGAGGATGTGGTAGTTTTTGTAGGGTTTAGCAAAGCAGCTTCTCATATAAAGTAGTGGATTGTTCGTGGTACCTGTGATCGGGACTGGATGATGTTGCTTGGAGAAGGGGGTCAGATCTTTGGTTTGGAATGTTTTAGTGGAGGGAATTTGAGGATGCGTTTGTGGACAATATTTGTCCACCATTTCAAGAGAGAAGAGGAGCTTACCATTTCACATTGGCAACGATTCACAGCATGTTAAGGTGAAGGCAGAGTTGCCACGTAGCTACAAGAGTGTTTTTGCTTTTTTTTTTTTTCAATACAAGTTTTAAAAGCTATTCATTTAATTATTATTTTCACTTCTATTTAATTTTTATAAAAAATAATTAAATAAAATATTTTTAAAAAATTCATAATTAAATTAAAATTGGTTCAAACTAATCAATTTTAGTTCGGTTTTATTTAATTTTTCAAAATAAAAATCAATTCAAACTAGTTTAGTTTGGTTTGGTTTTTTGATATGGCTCGGTTTTTTTTATTTAGCTAGGTTTTTTTTATTTTTTTTTAATTTGAGTTCGGTTCGGTTTGTTTTTTTCGGTTTCAGGTTTATAAAACCAAAACTGAATCAATTAAGTTTTTTAAATTTTAATCAATTTTTTTCTAATTATTTTTGTTTTTTAATTTTTTTACTCACTTCTAATTTTATCATAGGGTACACTTCGCGCATGATTTCAAATTAATTTTAAACACATAAAAAAGGTGATTTTATTAATAAATTTTTTGATATCATGAAAATTCTCAATTAAAAACTATGTGTCAACCTTTTTATTTAGTTATTCAAAAATAAAAATGGATATTTGTATGAAAACATAATTTATATCCTGTAGAAAAATAATTTTTTTAATATTCATGTATTTTTCATTTTAAAAAATATTTTTTTTATAGCAATATGGTTTATTGAGTACAAAATGAAGGCAATTAAAATATAAATTCAAAAAAATTATATCGAGTTGAAGTAAGAAGAAAAAAATAGATTATCATTTTTTTTATTCATGAGTCTTTTCTTTTTTATTTAAAGAAATATTATTTGTTTTTTATAAAAGGCTAAGACACGCCAAAGCTGCATAGTTAGCCTAAACTTGTAAATGCCAAGCATGATTGTAACTTGCTGACCAAGCCCAATAGCCTTCGTTTTTACATAATAACTTCCCTATACATACATACATACAGCCTTCGTTTATATATACATATATAGTTAGGTTCCAAGTTTTTGAATCATGAAAACTCAAATTTCAACCTTTTTTAACCTAAAAAAATAAGAAAATATATCATATATATATATATTTAAAATCTTATTTCTAATTATCAAACACATTTTAATTAGATAAAAAACTCAAACTCAAATTAAATTAAAAAAAATTCTGGATATTCTTTTTCAGGTATCTTCAAAGATAAAAACCATTTTTATTGATTTTTTTTTAAAGATACACCTAAAGATATCAAAATCGTAATTATTTGTAAATAAAATTTAATTATTTGAGAGCTTTCTTTTTTGTGATGATATTTAACTAAAACATAAAAAATAAACTTAAAGACCGAAACCTAAAAATCGTATAGAACATAGACTAAAAAGGTGAAACTTAAGGGATCAAATTGAACATTTTTGTACCATTTGAATAGTGTAAGTAGGATAAGGTCCTCTTATTTTCAATGTAAATAATGCTCTTTGGTATTTTGATTTTTGTTTTAAGAACAACCTATTTAATTTCTAGAAGAAATATTCAACAAGACATTGAGTATGTGAGCACACGCAAATCTATATAAACAAGAACAAATGGAGCCATGTAAACTTAGCTTGAAAGGACAGGACATATTAAAAAACAAATATTTTTTAGTGATTGAAGTGAAAAGAGATCAAAATTTCAAGGACCAAGAAGGAAAAAAGTGGCTAATGAACAATGAGACTTTTAGTTTGTTTGGTAATTATATTAGTTCATCAAGTAATATGTAAGTTGTAAATTAGTCCCTATGTTTTTTCAGAACAAATTGAATAATCCTTCTAGTTTTAAAAACTAATTAGTTAATTCATTGAACAGTGTTGATTATGATTAATTTAATATTGTTGTTAAAAAAATATTTTCTTCTTTAATCAATCTTTTAATATTATCTATTTTTTTGCCTTTATATTTCTTAAAAAAAAAACAAAATAAATTGAACAAGAACATGAAATGAAAAAAAAATCTAGTTCTAAATAGATTTTAAAATATAGGAATTAATTAATCATTTTCCAAATAGAAGGAATAATTTATAATTCATTTTTTGATATATTATTCCAGTGAAAATGAATTTTATTGTTTTTATGGATCATATCAATTTTAATATAATTGCCAAACTCATTTTAAATGGATGTAGTATATGTGGAGTTATTGATATTATAGATTATAATCTGTTGATCAACCATTTAATTAAAGATAAATAATGGGCTAAACATGTAGAACAACTCTTCATTGGTTTAATCCAGTCAAATTAGAAAATTATTTGATTTTTAGATCATAATTAAAGCTACATAATTCTTTTTTAAATGTTTTTTTATCTTTTTATAAAGTTAAAATAAGCCTATAACTTTTATTAGAGCTCATAAATCTATCCTATCATTTTAAAGTTGAAAAACATGATAATAGATGCTTTAGAAATATAACTTGATATGCAAAAATTTTCCATGAAATAGGCATTTTGTAATTCACATATTTTTCACTTGAAAACTGGCCTGCAACATAAGGCTAAAATTCAGCCTCCAATTTACGAAACTCTTGAGTGATGCTAAACATATCTCATATGATTACTTTCAGTTTGATTATGGAATAAAATCTAGGATTTATAATATAGTCTAATATAATTATACAAATATTTTTGAGATTGAATCAATTTAGTTTTTTTTATTGAATATCAACTAATATTTACATGATTAGAAAATTAATCAAAGACTAAAATAGATAAATGTCCGGTCAATGTCTGAGATATTATAAGAATTTAATAGGAAAGAGATATTTATATCTTATGTAATGGTTAGAATTTTGTCATTTTTAATAAATTTTGATAAGTTTTGAATTTTTATCAAGGATATAGAAAGTTGTTTGTTTAAATATTTTATTAACGCTTGAGAAAGATTAATAAGTAGATTAGAGAAACTTGATTATTAATAAAATAATAATAATAATAATTAATTATATTAGAAACACCACATGGTATTAATTATGTTGAATAAAAAATTCTAAAACATTATCATCTTGATTTAGACTTGGTTGTTTACATAGTTTTTATTGTTTTATGAAATGATAAATCACTCTCATTTGGTTTATCAAATAGATTATAATTTATTCAATCTTGGCATTTGTTAGTAAATTTTAAATCCTTGTGGAACACTTATTTATTTTATTATTTGTTATGATTTGATTACTTGTAATTTTTAAAAATATTAATATTATTTTTTTGTTGAATCTTTTATTTTTAAAAACCAACATCAATATTTAAAATAAATCATGAATAAACTCAAAATATTATAATATAAAATAAATTCAGAAAAATACAAGCAACAATAGCTTTTTATATATAAGGATATGGTAAGGCAAGGGTGATGTTTAACTTTTTTATTTATAACTAATTTAATAATTGAATCTATAAAAGTAATGTTAATTTTGAGATTTTTAGTTTTTTTTTTCAATTATCTGTGACGAATCCAATATTTTCATTTCATCCATATTTTCCATTTCCTATCTAGTCATGTGATATCATCCATAGTGTGACATCTATCATATTCTATAAATAATAAATCAAGTATATCTTCCATTCATAATGAATAACTTAGAATAACATTTAAGATGTTAAATCTGGGCTTCAATGCACCAAAGCATCTTTCAATGATATTTTGTAATGTTGCATGCGTGTAGTTAAAATGTTCATATTTTCTTTTATTCTTCCACTTTGACCATGAAATTCATTAAGATGGTACTTTTCATTATAATATTGAGCTAAAAAACATGAACGTTTGGATAATCAATATCAATTAAGGATCTACAATTGAGTAACACCATTGTTAGATATAATATCTAAAACAATTTGATTATTTGAATGTTTTATATACTCATTTACCACCACTTGGCATAGAAAATTATTTCCTTTCAAAGATAATAATAGATACACATGAATTATTAGGTTGTTCCTTCCCATCTAGTATAGATAAATATTAATATATAATTACTAGGAATGTGACTTAATTGATTATATTTTAGATTTATTATTTTTAAACTATTGATTTAAGTCTCTTAAATCTTAATATCAATAAAAAATTTATATAAATATTAATTTTAGCGCTCATAAAATTAATTAAGATACTGATAAACTAGCTCAGGAATTTACATTAATAATAATAAAAAAAATCAGAACATGTCGCCACAACATTTTGTTTTAAAAGCGATACTCTTATTTAAAAAATATTTTTTTTTCAATGTAAGAAATTAAGAGCTGCATGAACATTATGAGTTCCCATTAATATGCATTTTTATTTTTAAAATATCATTTTAGATATACATATATTTAAATAATCTAAAATTACATGTTTATGATTATTTAAAAAACATTAGCATATCTCAAACCTTGATTTTATTGATTAACGTCAAAAAAAAAAAGACACCATTATACCATACATAGCAATGGCATGATCCAGCTCAAATAACGTTGCAAAAATTACAGCACATTTTCACTAATTCAAAACCAAACCCATTATTCCCAACAGTTAGATCAATCTTGCTATAAAAATCCCCCCCTCCCCTCTGCATTCTCAAATTCTCTCTTCTCCTCCTTTTCCTTTTTTTGTTCCTGATTTTTTGTTTCAGTTTCTTCAAAATGCGAGAGATTCTTCACATCCAAGGAGGCCAATGTGGCAATCAAATTGGTGCAAAGTTCTGGGAGGTGGTATGTGCAGAACATGGGATTGATGCAACAGGAAAATACAATGGAGATTCTGAGCTGCAGCTTGAAAGGATCAATGTTTATTACAATGAGGCAAGTGGTGGCAGGTTTGTCCCGAGGGCGGTCCTAATGGACCTTGAACCTGGTACCATGGACAGTGTCAGGTCAGGTCCTTATGGTCAGATTTTCAGACCTGATAATTTTGTTTTCGGACAATCTGGTGCTGGAAACAACTGGGCTAAAGGCCATTACACCGAGGGTGCTGAGATGATTGATTCTGTCCTCGATGTTGTCCGAAAAGAAGCAGAGAATTGTGATTGCTTGCAGGGTTAGTTTTTTATTTTTACTTTTGGAATGTAAATTTTGTTTTGGATTTGTTGTTAATGTGGATTTGCATGCAGGATTTCAGGTGTGCCATTCTCTAGGAGGAGGAACCGGATCGGGTATGGGCACTCTATTGATTTCGAAGATCAGAGAGGAATACCCTGATCGGATGATGCTTACATTCTCTGTCTTTCCTTCTCCTAAGGTTTCTGATACAGTTGTTGAGCCTTATAACGCAACCCTTTCTGTGCATCAGCTTGCTGAAAATGCAGATGAATGCATGGTCCTTGATAATGAAGCTCTCCACAACATCTGCTTCCGTACCCTCAAACTCACCTCGCCAAGCTGTAAGAATTTTGATTCTCATATATTCTTAGACCTGGATTTTTTTTATTTCTTTATGTTTGATTTCATGCTTCTTTGAGGTGCAGTTGGTGATCTAAATCATTTGATCTCTGCTACCATGTCTGGGGTCACATGTTGCTTGAGATTTCCTGGACAGCTTAACTCTGACCTGAGAAAGCTTGCTGTGAATCTGATCCCTTTCCCTAGGCTACATTTCTTCATGGTGGGTTTTGCCCCTCTGACCTCACGTGGTTCACAACAATACAGCACCTTGTCCGTCCCAGAGCTCACCCAGCAAATGTGGGATGCTAAGAACATGATGTGCGCAGCAGACCCGCGCCGCGGTCGGTATTTGACAGCCTCGGCAATGTTCAGGGGCAAAATGAGTACCAAGGAAGTGGATGAGCAGATGATCAATGTTCAAAACAAGAACTCATCATGCTTTGTTGAATGGATCCCACACAACGTCAAATCATCTGTTTGTGATAGTCCTCCCACAGGCCTAAAAATGGCATCGACATTCATTGGAAACTCCACGTCAATTCAGGAAATGTTCCGTCGCGTGAGTGAGCAGTTTACTGCCATGTTTAGGAGGAAGGCTTTCTTGCATTGGTACACTGGGGAAGGAATGGATGAGATGGAGTTCACAGAGGCAGAGAGCAACATGAATGATTTGGTGTCCGAGTATCAGCAGTACCAAGATGCCACAACTTACGAGGACTGTGAGGATGAAGAGGAGGAACTCCATGACATGTGATCTTGTTCTATGTGGCTATGCTGAATGAGAATGCTTGGAATTGGGTTGTGAATGAGGTAGTGGATGTTGAAAGAAATGCAAGCCAACGTTCTGTAGTCAGTCTCTGGCGACAGAAGGGATGATTCCAGGCAGAAGTAGGCCTTATTATTGAGATTCCACACACACAACCACATATATATAAATGTTTCTTTCTTTCTTGGATTTTGAGAAGGGAACAAGGATTATCAAATAAGTACTCTTACACGTGTATACAAATTTATTAGAGATGATAATCTAGCATGAATATCTTCTTCTCTTCAACAAGCTGTTGCATTCTAATTATTTATTATCACTACTTTCCCCCCAAAATTAACTGCAGAATGTACGTCCAACACTGGTTCAAAGCTAAAACCCCACTGCCCATTATATATCTAATGAAATAGCATCTGCATTTGCGTTTGCAACTGTTGCTTATTGAAGGATTTGAATCCTTTAATATTACTTCAAAATTTGAAGTAGTCTCGCATACTACTTCAAATTTAACAGTTGTTGACCATGCATTTCTTCAAAAGGTTTCTATCACACTTCCTTCTTCTTCACCACGACGCATGTTGACCAGATCACAAACAAACTCTTTGAAACCTAAGACTTCATTTGTTGGTGTAATGAAATATCCTCTTCAATGCTCTCCTTGCAGAGAAAGGATCTATTATTGAACCATCTTATTTCAGGGAAACATCAAAAGGTTGTTGTTTGCAAAGATGCAATGACCATATAGTTAAATGCCTTAATGTTCAATGGTCGTAGAATCATGTTCCACATCATAGCTCTTGTAATCTTGTTGGATAAAAATGAGTATACTAAATTCAACATCATGTGAATGGAAGGATAAAAACATATAAAACTCGACGACGGGTTATCACTAACAACACAAGATTGATTTTACATATATATTTAGTCTCATTAACAAGTCAAGTATGATCAGATTTGTGCTGTTTTTTTAATTATAACTAATCACTAACTAATATAACAGTTGGATATTAAAAATGTTTTTCTTTATGGAATTCTTACTATAAAAATATACATGCACTAATAACAAGATTTTATTCATCTAAATTTTTCAAATCATGTGTGCCACCTCAAAAAAAAAAAAAAACCTTGTATAGTCTTCATTTAGCTACAAGAACATAGTTATCTCATCTTAGTGAATCTTTATAATCTTATGGTTTTTAGGTTTCCAAGGAAAATACTTTATTATACACTTTTTTTTGGTGTGATCTACATTTACTTATCTTAATTTATGATAATGATATTATTATTAGTAGTTCAAATTATAATGTTATTGCTAGAATTATTTATTCATTGTCTATCACTTGATTTTTCCTGGGAAAGATTTGGTCACCTATCATTCTTTCTTAGAATGGAAACTACACAAGAGGGTAGAGATTAAGAATGAATATTTTTTATGTGGTCCAGCTTTTATTTAAAAAAATAATTAAATTATTTTTTTAATTTAAAATCAAAACCAAATTCAAATTAGTTTAAACTAATTAGTTTTGGTTTGATTTGGTTTGAATAATTGAAAGAAAATTTTTAGGTTTTTTTAGGCTATTTTATGGCTTTTAAGCTTATTATAGGCTTTTAAAAGCATTGTAATTGACATTAAAAAAACTATCCTTATTGCCACATTTTTATTTACTGGAATTCTTGTTCTAGGAGAAATATCTCTTAAAGCACCCAATGGTTTTCTCATACTATAGCCATCCATTTTGTTGATCTTGATTGAAGTTGTTAGCATCAGATCTAATCAATTAATTAGTACTTAAAAGTATATTTTTATCAAGATTTTATATCATCATTTTATACTTGAAGTATTAATAACTCCTTAACTAAAGCATGTTTTATAATAACATATCTAATAATATAAGATACCTTTAATTTGTGATAAATGTTTATTTTAAATGCAGACCTATCACATAAATAAAATGATTGATTGATGAGTTTAAGAACTGAAATTAAAAGGACAAAGAGATGATCAAATTTAGAAAAAAGATGTTGGTGCAGTTCAAATCAGAACACTGTTCGGTAATTAGGTCATATATGGAGTTGTAGATCTTAGATTTATGTCTACTCTATATGAATGGAAAGGTAAGACATGGGCTTACAACTTTCATATAGAGCCCAAGATTTAAAAAGGTAATTTTCAAGTCCAAATTATAGTAATAACAAAGAAGTCTGAATCTGTCCTACAACCCGAGCACTGTTTAGTGTTTGATCCATATCTAGAGTTCTAAAATTTCAAATGACCTCTATTTTTTTCCTGGAAAACTAAGATAATTTCCTACAACTTTAATGTTATTAAATGGTTCCAATTTTGATGTTATCAATGATATTTTGGGCAGACAAGAGAAGATAAAGATTGTTACCAAGTCAAGAGGTGGCCACCTACTCATCAATTAGTCATCAAATCAATAGTTTCTAATTTTGGCCTATAAAAGGAGACATTTGCCACACATTTAGACATCTTGATTTCTAGATCAAGATTATGCTCTTGTTTTCTTTCTTTGTATTTTTATAATGCTTAAGTTTTGCTTTCATTAATATCAAGTTTATGCTTTTCAATTCTTTTTCTTTACTTAGTTAACTTTTATCTTATTTATATTATTATCATGTTTATTTATTTTTTGTTGTTTTGTTATGTTTAGTTAAGTTTATTATGTCAAGGTAAAAAAAGTTACACTAATGGTGTAAGAATAAATATAGTGTAAACTTAATATGGACTTTAATGTTTGATACTAACATGTTTTGTATTTGTTATCTTGTTCACTCTTTAATACTTTGCTTGTTAAATGATTAATCTAGATTTATGTTATATAACATTTGGTGCAACAAATACTTAGCACTCTCGTAGCCCATATTATAAGGTATAACCGACACCTGAGCTATGAAAGGAACTCGATTTGTTGTTAATATAAGTTATAAATATGGATGCCTGACAACATTTACAAGTATTAGCATTAATCGAATAAGATAACTAATGTAATCATGTTAACAATTTATAATCTGATTGGAACCTCCTTTGTGTATGGTTTTCAATTGAATAATAAGAGTTTATACTATACTTGTTTGGCATATCATTAGTAGAACCTCTAACCTTGACATTTGTTGTTATTATTGTTTAATCTTTACATTAATATTCCATCTCAAAGTTCTCATCATCATCATCTTTTTCTTCTTCTTTTTCTTTGTTACTACTACTACTATTACTACTATTTTTGTTGTTGTTGTTGTTGTTATCATCTATAATTTATACAATTAACCTCCTTGTGGTTCGACCTCGGTCTTGCTGGGTTATTTATTACTTCGACACTTCTGCACTTGTAAGAAGACATCAATATTTTGATCGTGTCATTACATTAGCAAATTCCTTCTCATTTACACTAAGCCAAGGTTGAAACTTCCACCCCTTCGAAACCAAGAATGTTTTCTCAATTTCTATCAAAATCATATCATTTGCATTTATCACATACATATTTGTGTAAGATCACAACAATTTAGTGATTTCTATAATAATCACAATTATGTATACCAATTTCAATTAAAACCAATACGAGAACTTCATTAATTTCATCAATACATGCTCATTACACACCATACACAAGCATTCGATTTAGTTTCATTATTTCCTATTTTCTTCGTTATAGTCAAAGTAGCATTCCATGTTTTTGTACTAAATCAATGTCCCATATATACATATCATTCATATAATTTCAATACACAATTCCACACAACAACTCAAGCAATTCCAACACAATTCATGCTATCCTTTTTAAAATTACTACCAACCTTTGGGTCCATTTAATCAATGCTTCAAATTTTTTCTAACTAAATAACATTATCCAATGTCATTTAGCATAATTAAATCAAAATTTTAACTAATTTTAACTCTAAAAATTCAAATAATTTCCCCCATCAACAACAAAGCAAGATTCAACCAAAATGAGGAAACTCATCCCATTGGAATTTTTGCTTTTTCTTTTACACTCTACATGGATTGATATTTTAGTGTAGCATTATCAAACGCAAACAAAACAATGAACCATTCTTTTTTTACTTTCTTTTTTTACATTTAAACATATGTAACAAATCTTAATAACATACACTTAAGCTAATCTTACAAGATTTTTTTTTCTCCCACACATATCATTTCAAGCCTAACTTAGTTTATTATCATGTCTAAAATAATCATTCTATATAATTTTATATTTTCCAAACATTTCCTCAAATCCCTTCGAGGCTAAGACTTCCTCTACTCCTTTCATGGGTTTTCTTCCAAATTTTCCTTATAATTTCAACTTAGTTTCAACTATAATACATGTTACAACAATTTACTTCCTACAAACATCTCACTTTAACACAATCTTATTCCAAAACCTAGCTTTTAAATACAACCAATTCAATCTTCCAACAAAATCACACCAAACTTACATAGAAATGGAGGAAAAAGGTGTCTTCTAAACATAAATAAAGAAAAATTTGGAAGAAAGTGTCTTCTAAACATAAATAAAGAAGAATTTGGAAGAGTTGCTCAAGCTCTCCCTTCCTTCTCTTTAAATTCTTCACTTCATCTCACTGTGTTCACCATTTCAAAACATTATTTTTCCTCTCTTAAAACCATTTGGATTATGTTTTCCTTCTATAAAACCAACTCAATCTTCCTTAAAACTAGCCATTTTCATGAGTTTCTCTTTTAAAAGAAACAATGAATAAATGAAGATCTCATGGTGGATGGAAAATTCAGCCAAAACAACCCCCTTTTACAATGGGATTTTGTCTTATTTTATCATTTTATGCCTTATAAATATCCCCTATATTTTTTTTTTAAACATACCCGACTTTTAACTTACATTGTCAAGCCTTACCAAAATCTAGTTAACTTGAGCATTTAAATTAAAGTAGGGAAATATATCAGGAGACTCCTTATAAAATTTCAGTATGATCCAACAGTTAGATCAAGATTTATGCTTGATAACGTAAAATTGGTCAATAAGTGATTTTATGTCAATAATTCAAATATTTTTTTGTTAAATTCTTGTTGGAATCATACCATTTATTTTACTTGGAATTGCTTATTTATTTAAAATATATTTATTTTTTCATTTTTTTCATTTTTTTCACTTATGGACTTATTACAATATCTTGGTAACATTACCTATTTTTATTCAGGGTTTACGCTAACATTTTTTTATGCCGTTCTTCCTTAACCTTTATTCTTCATTTCCATTATAATTCCTTAGAATTATTTTTTCATTCTCGAAACACATTTATTTTAACATTTTCATAATTGTTCTATTCGTAGAAACCCATTGCTGGTTTGACTAACATTATGGATTTTAAATTAAAATTCATAATTCTCATTTTTACTTCAACAATACCTTAAAATTTATTTATGAAAATCATCTTCTTCATTACACATCACATTTATTATTATTTCCATCATTTATCTATTTCTTTTTATCTCGATTTTCCTTAATTTACTCATCAAGGACTTATTATTTCAGTTTTACGTTTACACAGGGGTTTAAAATATGCACCAGCCTCGAGTTCCACATTGGCAAACTGTTAAAAGGATCCTTAGATATTTTAAATATACAATTTTGTATGGCCTACGAATAACAAGTCAATCTAATCATTCTCATTATGGTTATAAAAATGCTGATTGGGCTGGGGATATTGATGATCATTATAGTGTTGGTGCCTATTGTGTGTTTCATGGAAAAAACCCTATCTCTTAGAGTTACAAGTATTAGTAAAACAATTGCTCATAGCAGTAATGAGTCAGAATATAAATTATTGTCCAATAGAGCAACTGAAATTCAGGTCCACCATTTCGCTTCCATTTCTTAAATGTCAAACTCTCTGGTGTGACAATATTAGAGTAACATATTTATCTTCCAATCCTTTTTTTCATGTATAAACAAAACACATTAAATTGATTTTCAGTATGTTCATGATTAATTTCTCCCAAAAAAAGTTACAGTATCTTTCTTCTTTACACAAGATCAACTGACAGATCTTCTTACAAAACTATTAGTTGTTGGTCATATTCATTTGTTATGTAACAACCTTTCATGTACAAGAACTGTCTTTTCATTTATTGTCACTGTAATTAGTCTCTATGCTGCTTATTTGTGATTTGTGTCTTGTTGTTGGTGTCTCCTACCAATAGAGGAGCCTTGCTTTTTGTGTAGTCAATGTGGCATAGTTTGAGCTGCTTTTCTGCAGCTTTTTGTTAGGTTTTGTAATGTGTTATTTAAGGGAGCTTATTCCTCTAGCCTTTATATGTATATGTTTGTATATTATGAATTGCTAATCTTCAACCTTGTTTCATTTTTATTTATAAAACACTACAAGATTTTATAGTTTTACCGATGAAAAAATTCTGTCAGTAAGTGATTAGAAGTTTGTCGGTGATTTTTTTACCAACGTCATCACCGACGGATTATGTTTGTCGGATTACCTTCCATCGGTGATTCAACATTTCATCGCTATATCAGTTGGCAAAACAAAAAAACCATTTGCCGATGGTTTTATAGATGAAATTTGTGTGAAAAAAAAAAGATTCCCGCTTGAAATATACTGACGGATTTGTATTCGTCGGTAATATTGTGATTGACCGACAGAAACTAACTATCGATAGAGCTGTTGGTAAGTGTATGAAATACCAACCGAATATATCCATCTATAAATTCATCGGTAAGTGTGGCAGCTACTGTTAAATGTCAACGGAGTAATTCCATCTGTAAATCGGTTAGTGAGTATTTAAAATACCGACCGAATGAATCCGTTAGTAAAATCATTGGTAATTATTTTTTTCTAATTTTTTTTTTTAAAAATTATTTAAGATATATAATATAAAAATATATAAATTAATTGTAATAGAAACCAATTATGCATATAAAATTTATATTAAACAAAAACGAAGTTAAATAGTATTCATTACAAACTCAATCTATTTCAAAAGAAATATTAAATGAAGTTTTAAAGTTAAATAATGTTTACAAATTAATATAAAGGTTGAGCTGGAGGAGGAGGAGGAGATCCTGGAGGAGGCTGGTGGTTATATAGCAAAAAAGGATTAGTCGCACATGTTCCGCTATTTTCCATGTTCATAACTATTTCGCGGATCTATTCATAAGCCACTTTTTGTTGTTCATACTTTGCTTTTTGTTGTGCTTGAGACACTTTGAGTTGCGCGTACTCCGCTGATAGGTGATTATATTTCTCAGTGAGCTGAGTCGTGTGTTGCTACAAGGCTTCAAACTCCTTAGATTTGGAACTCGATATTGATTAGGAGCTCCTAACGGTTGAAACACTATGGGTCGACCGCAAGTTGTCGGTCGTAGTGTTGGAGAGCCCATAAACCTGATTTTTATCGGGTCCACCTGATGAGCTAACCTCCATCCACAAATCCAGATTGAATTCCAAATGGTTTAAAATATCATCACCGTGTCTCTCCCTCAATCGATTATTATAGGCCTCCTGAAAAAATAAAAAAAAAAGTAATTATCATATTCAATTCAATAAACATAATAACTTACAAAATAAAATGGTTGGACAAACATACCATAAAATATTAAGCACGGTTATCAACAAACTATTGCACCCCCTTCTGGCGATCTTGACTCACACGTGCGTCTCCACAAACAGCCCCATCGGGTTCGGCTCACGTCCAAAAGACGCAGCCTATAATGAAAAAAGATATATTAACAATAATTGAATTTAATGATATATTTCATTTGAATTAATCTTACTGACACGACAAAAAGGTTGATGTCTTCTCCCAAGTGCAGGAGTGTCGAAGTAATAAATAACCCGGCAAGACCGGGGTCGAACCACAGGGAGGTTAATTGTACAAATTATAAATAACAATTATAAACAACAATAATAGCAATAACAACAATAACTATAATAATAACAATAATAATAATAATAATAATAGTATTAGTATTAGTAGTAGTAGTAGTAGTACTAATAATAATAATAATAATGAAAGAGAAGAAGAAGATGATAATGATGAGAACTTAGAGATGAAATATTAATGTAAGGATTAAACAATAATAATAACAAATGTCAAGGTTAGAGGTTCCACTAATGGTATATCAAACAAGTATAGTATAAACTCTTATTATTAAATTGGAAACCACACACAAAGGAGGTTCCAATCAGATTATATATTGTTAACATGATTACATTAGTCATCTTATTCAATTAATGCTAATACTTGTAAATCTCGTCAAGCATTCATGATTATAACTTATGTTAACAACAAATCAAGTTCCTTTCATAGCTCAGGTGTCGGTTATACCATACATTATGGGCTATTAAAGTGCCAAGCATTTGTTGTACCAAGTGTTATACAACATAAATCAAGATTAGTCATTTAACAAGCAAAGTATTAAAGAGTGAACAAGATAACAAATATAAAACATGTTAGTATCAAAAATTAAAGTCCATATTAAGTTTACATTATACTTATTCTTACACAATTAGTGTAACCTTTTCACCTTGACATAACTAACTTAGCTAGACATAATGAAAGAAAGCAAAATAGATAAACAAAATAAGAACATAAAAGCTAACTAAGTAAAGGAAATGAAATGAAAGACATAAACTTGATATTAATGAAAGCAAAGCATAAATATTACAAAGAATACAAAGAGAGAAAGGAAGAGCATGATCTTGATCTGAACACCAAGATGCCTAAATGCATGGCAAATGCCTCCTTTTATAGGCCAAAATTGGGAACTATTGATTTGATGACTAATTGATAAGTGGGTGGCCAACTTTTGACTTGGTTACAATCCTTATCTTCTCTTCTCTGCCCAAAACGTCATTGATAACGTCAAAATTGGAGCCAGTTGCAAACATGAAAGTTGTAGGAAATTATGTCAGCTTTCTTGTGTAAAAAATTCAGCTCATTTGGACTTCTAGAACTCCAGATATGGCCAAAATACCGAACAGTGCTCGGGCTGGAAGACAGATTCAGGCTTTTTTGTTGTTGCTACAATTTGGACTTGAAAATGGCCTTTTTAGATCTTGGGCTCCATATGAAAGTTGTAGGCCTATGTCTTACCTTTCCATCCATATAAATTGGAACTAAATCTGAGATCTGTAGCTCCAGATATGGCCCAATTACCGAACAGTGTTCCGGTTTGGATTGCACTGACATCTCTTTTCTAAGTTTGACCATCTCTTTGCCTTTGCAATTTAAGTTCTTAAAGTCATCAATCAATATTTTTATTTATGTGATAGGCCTGCATTTAAAATGAACATTTACCATAAATTAAAGGTATCTTATATTACTAGATATATTATTATAAAACATGCTTTAGTTAAGGAGTTATTGATACTTCAAGTGTAAAATGATGATATAAAACCATGATAAAAATGCACTTTTAAGTACTAATCACTTACCATCCATTTCACATGCGTAGCAAACAAAACAGAGCTGCCAGTGTGTGTTGTCACCTCGCCATGAATTGGCTGACTCTGGTTGCCAGCACTGAACCATGAGCGTCGTATGAACTGCTCAGACATCACGTGCTCAATATAGTGCGGCCATATATCTTCTGGGATGTATATCGATTTGAAATCCCTTCAAACTGCAACATCGTTCCAGCCTTGGAAACCCCTATCCCTTGCAGCTTTTTTGGTGCTTCATACCAAAAATCACGCAACCAAAAATTATATTTCAAAACATAAATTTTTGTCTAAAAAAGATCTTGTATTGTTTTCAATCTTACCTAATTGTCGTGTGATTTTTCCACACCCTCCTCACAATAGTGTTATGCTCACTGTCCCAGCAGAATTTGTACTGTGTATAAATGAATAAGTTTAAATAAAAATAATAATTTATTTATAATTATATTAATAAGCTAAAATTATAAATTAATACCAACCTCCAATTTGTTAAACCATGCATTGATTTGAGTCATCCATTCAGGATGCTTGGATATTTGACTCCATTGAAACAATGGAATCTTCATCGACGATTTAAATGCCGATGATATTACTCAGGCGGCTTCAATGTTTATGAACCTGAAAATAAATGATATAAATTCAATAGTGATTATTTCATAAATTATGTTATAATTTACAAAAAAAACTAAAACCTTAACAAACTTACATTGAAAGGTCATCCTTCCACTATGCCTCGTATTGGTGGGTAAATTGATTCCATTGTGAAGGCACGCCGCCTCTGTGCTGTAAAGTAGTGTTGGAAGAGGCAACATCGGTTGACGGCGCAGGTGGTGTAGGTGCCTCTTCTTCAAAGACACCTAAGAAAATATCACCATCGTTGTTAGACGAACTAGCTGCGACCATACGTGAACGACCAACTCTGGTTTTCATTCTACACATCTATATAATTTTATATAAATAATTATATAATTAAATTCAAATGTTAAAAAAAATTCAACAACACCTCCCCTATACTGGATACTACCCAAATCCACAAACCTATACATATTAACAATAGTCACAACCAATTTATCCAATCTATACTAATTATTCCAACATATTCAATTCCTAATCCTAAGGTAAATTCAACATTAAAAATTACAATTCAACAAATTATTCAATAATTATGCCAATACAACAAAACAATAAATTAAAAAAAAAACTCTAGAATAACAATCAAAATAAATGGAAAAAATTAAACCCAAATCATGCAATAATAAAGCAAAATTAATAATTATTCCAACATATTCAATTACTAATCCTAAGATAAATTCAACATTAAGAATTACAATTCAACAAATTATTCAATAATTATGCGAATACAACAAAACAATAAATTAAAAAAAAACCATTAAAGTCAATTCTATGATAAATTCAACATTAACAATAAATATTCATCAAATTAACTAATAATAATTATGCCAAAACAACAATAAAAAATATTCAATAAATTAAAAAAAACTATAGACTTTAGAAGGAAAGAAAGAAAAATAGATAAACCAAATAAGAACATAAATAAAATAAAAGTTAACTAAGTAAAGGAAAGAAAATGAAAGGCATAAACTTGATATTAATGAAAATGTTGAAGATTCTAAAGTAATTAAGGCAAATTTAAAGCTAATTTGTTGGGAGTAAAAACGGAAAGCCAGATATCCTTTCCTATAAATTAAAACCTAGCAATAATACCTATTTATGTGTAGTTAATAGCTGTCCTGATATAGATATGTAGATGATGTATATATTCAACAATTCATTATGAAATAAAGTGAGGAGTTAGAATTTAACAACTCTTCATATGATATCAGAGCCTAAACCTAGACTATATTTTTAGCCTATCTCTCTCTACATCAGAGTCTAAATCTGGAATTCCTCCTTTCCCATTTTCATCTGTCTTGACAATTCTAGTCACTTACTCTAGCAGACCTGTCAAGATCTGAAAAAACATGTCTAAAAACATTACAAAAGAAACTTAAATATCAGGGGAATTCCAAAGTTTATAGTCATCTTATAGACTGAATGGAAGAAACTATCTAAAGTGGTCACAAATAGTAAAAACTTTTCTAAAAGAAAAGGAAAAGATTAATCATTTAATGGACAATCCTCCTAATCCAGAAGACCCAAAGTTTACACTTTGGGATGAAGAAGACTCCATGATTATGTCATGGCTATGGAACTCTATTATGCCAGAAATTTATGGGCCTTATATGTTTCTAGTTACAGCAAAAGACATATGGGATGCAGTGAGACAAACCTACTCTAAAGTGAAGGATGCTATGTTAATCTATGAGATTAAGATGAAGCTTTCAATGACCAAACAAGGTAATATGATGGTTATTGAATATTACAATACTATGAAAAGTTTTTGGTTGGAATTGGACTATTATCAGGATTTTAAGATGCAGTGTAGTGATGATGCTGTGATTTTAAAGAATTATGTAGAAAGAGAAGGGATCTTTGAATTTCTTGCAGGACTCAACATAGAATTTGATCAAATACGAGTCCAAATACTTGGAAAGGAATCCCTGCCCTCACTCAATGAGGTATTTTTAGTAATAAGAGCTGAAGAAGGAAGGAGAATTGTGATGCTTGAGGTCTCAAATACTAAAGGTTCTGCTATGATGATAATTAGTAGAAAAAACCTAAGTGATGCTAGCAGAAACCAAAATGATGTCATGAATGGTGCAGAAGTGGTGAAGACTGAAGGGATAAAATTCTTTAAGGATGATCAGTTTTATAACTATTGCAAGAAAACAGGTCATACAAAAAAGACCTGCTGGAAACTTCATGGAAAACCACCAAGGATGGGATGTAATAGAGGATACAAATGGAACCATTCAAGAGGACATGCATACTTAACAAATTCAAAAGAGGTAGCACATGAGTCCAACACCCTAGAGGTGAGAGGATTCAACAAAGAGGATATTGAATGCCTAAGAACCTTACCCAACACAATGGAGAAACAATCTGGATCATGCTCTCTTGCTCAAAATGGTAAAACTCCAATTTCTCATGTCTTTAGTGCCTTAAACAAGAACCATTCCAGCATCTGGGTCGTTGACTCAAGTGCAACAGAGCATATGACTTATTTTGCAGGTGCCTTCACATCATATCAACCCTGTCCTAGTAGTAAGAAAATCACAGTAGCTAATGGATCTCTAACCACAGTTGTAGGCCAGGGAACAATCCCTCTTAATCTTGTATTTACTCTTAAAAGAGTATTGCATGTTCCTAATCTTATTGCAAATTTGTTGTCTATCTGAAAACTAATTAAAGACATAAATTGTAGTGTAACTTTCTTCCTTGATCACTGCATATTTCAGGACCTAGCTACGGGGAGGATGATTGGGCAAGTGAGAGTCAATGATGGATTGTACATGCTTGGAGTGCAAGACAGTAATGGTAACTCCCCTTCTCTATCATTCATTTCAGTTAATTCTAATAAAACTGATGTTTGAAATCATCATCATCATTTAGGACATCTATCATTTAAGACTCTTAGGAACATGTTTCCATTTTTATTTAAAAATCTTGATATTGAACAATTTCATTGTGAAATATGTGAATTTACAAAGCACCATAGAGTGCCTTTTCCTCTAAGTGATTCAAGATCCGTGACTCCATTTACTATAATTCACTCAAATATATGGGGTCCATGTAACATTCCTAATATTTCAGGAGCAAAAGGTTTTGTAATATTTATTGATGATTGCACTTGAATGACTTGGGTTTACCTTCTTAAAAGAAAATTTGTTATGAGTCATATCCTTCCAAACTTTACAAACATGATAAGGAATCAATTTGGGGTTAGCATTAAGGGTTTTAGAACTGATAATGCTAAGGACTACTTTAATCAAATTTTATCATCATACTTTGAAAAAGAAGGGATTATTCATCAATCATCTTGTGTTAATACTCCCCAACAAAATGGGTTGGCAAAAAGAAAAAATAGACATCTCCTTGAGACTGCTCGAGCTCTACTTTTCCAGCATCAAGTTCTAAAAAATTATTGGGGAGAAGCAATTTTAACCTCTACATATTTGATAAATTGAGTACCTTCAAGAGTTATTGGTTTTAAAAGTCCTTTAAACTATTTGTCAGAATTCTTTCCAAAGAATAACTTTTATTCTAAAATTCCACCAAGGATCTTTGGGTATGTCACCTATGTTCACATTCATAAAAATCAACGAGACAAACTTGATGCTAGAGCATTAAAGTGTGTTTTTATAGGATATTTTATCACACAAAAAGGTTACAAATGTTATCATCGATCTTCATAGAGATTTCTTGTGTCAAAGGATGTAAGTTTTAATGAAAATCAATCTTTCTTCCATAAATTTTCTCTTAAGAGGGAGGAAAACAACACAGAAGATAAGACTAACAATGACTTTGACATTTTTTTCATTCCAAATCCCATCTAGGCAGCAATCATCTCCCATTTCACCATCCTGTGAGTCTTCAAATATTACTTTGCAGGGAGAAACTACTGCTGACAGACCTCTTCAGGTATATAGAAGAAGGATACAGCCTAATTTAATTCTCTTGCAAGCCCAAGACTCCGAACCAGAGCAAGGTAATGAACTTTCTTATTCATCTTTACCTATTCCTAACCTTAATCAACCAATTGCTATTAGAAAAGGAAGAAGAGAATGCACTAAGAATCCCTTATATCCTATAGCTAATTTTATGTCATTTCAAAAGTTCTCACCATCACACAAATCCTTTCTCTTAAAAATAAACACAATACCTATTCCAAAAACCTTATATGGGGCTCTAAGAAATGAGAATTGAAAAACTACCATAAGAGAAGAGATGAATGCACTAGAGAGGAATTAAACATGGGAAATAGTTGAGTTACCAAAAGAGAAGAAAACAGTAGGGTGTAAGTGGGTTTATACCCTGAAATATAAAGCTGATGGCAGCCTAGAAAGGTATAAAGTCAGGCTAGTTGCAAAAGGATTTACACAAACATTTAGGATAGACTATCAAGAGACATTTGCTCCAGTTGCTAAGATGAACACCATTCGAATTTTGTTTTCTTTATCTGCTAATCTTAGATGGTGTATGCAGTAATATGATGTTAAGAATGCCTTTTTATATAGAGAGTTGGAAGAAGAAGTTTATATAGATCCACCATCAGGATTCAGTCACTCCCTTCTTCCCAACTAGGTTTGCAGACTAAAGAAGGCACTATATGGCTTAAAACAGTCTCTTAGAGCCTGGTTTGAAAGGTTCACCAAAGCCATGGTTTTTATGGGATATCAGCAAAGCTAAGGAGATCATACTTTGTTCATCAAACACTCCATTTCAAGGGGAGTTACTATTCTGATTGTTTATGTTGATGACATTATAATAATAGGTGATGACTTTGTGGAAAGAGATAAGTTGAGAAAGATATTTTTAGCAGAATTTAAAATCAAGGAATTGGGGAAGTTGAAATACTTTCTTGGCATAGAAGTGACACATTCAGAAAAAGGGATTTTTATCTCTCAACAGAAGTATATTCTTGACCTTTTAAAGGAAACGGGAATGGTTGATTGCAGACCATATGAAACACCTATTGATCTAAAGCATAGACTTGAGAATGATGAGGAAGGAGCTACAACTGACAAGGGTTAATACCAAAGGTTAGTTGGTAAGTTGATCTACTTAGCTCACACTTGTCCAGACATTACTTATGTCGTGAGTGTGGTGAGTCAATTTATGCACAACCTAAAAGATTCACATCTCTAGGCAGTGTATAGACTCCTCAGATACTTGAAGTCTACTCCTCGAAAAAGAATTTTGTATAGAAATCATGGGAATCTGAACCTTAAATGCTATACAGATGCAGACTATGCTGGTGCATTAACAGATAGAAGATCAACATCAGGATATTATACTCTTCTAGGAGGAAATCTTGTGACATGGAAAGCAAAAAACAAAGTGTTGTGTCAAAATCAAGTGCAGAAGCAGAATTCAGATCAATGACCCTTGGAATTTGTGAGTTGCTATGGATGAAGATTATCGTAGAAGATTTAAGAATAAAGTGGGATGAACCAATGAAGTTATACTGTGATAATAAGTCTACCATTGCAATAGCTTATAATCTAGTACAATATGATAGAACTAAACATGTGGAGGTAGACAAACATTTCATCAAAGAAACGTTAGAGAGTGGATTGATATGCACTCCTTATGTGCCTACCGGAGAACAATTTGCTGATATACTTACTAAAGGTGTTCAGAATCCTGAGTTCAAAAAAACCTTGGACAAGCAAGGAATGAAATATCTTTTCCATCCAGCTTGAGGGGGGTGTTAAAGATTCTGAAGTAATTAAGGCAAATTTGAAGCTGATTTGTTGGGAGTAAAAACAGAAAGTTAGATATCCTTTCCTATAAATTAGAACCTAGCAATAATACCTATTTATATGTGGTTAATAGTTGTCCTAATATAGATATGTAGATGTTGTATATATTCAACAATTCATTATGAAATAAAGTGAGAAGTTAGAATTTAACAACTCTCCATAGAAAACAAAGCATAAACATTACAAAAAATACAAAGAACAAAAGCAAAAGTATGATCTTGATCTGGAGAACAAGATGCCTAAATGCATGGCAAATGCCTCCTTTTATAGACCAAAATTAGAAACTATTGATTTGATGAGTAATTGATGAGTAGATAGCTAACTCTTGACTTAGTGATAATCCTTATCTTCTCTTGTCTGCCCAAAACATCATTGATAACATCAAAATTGGAGTCACTCGAAAACATGAAAGTTATAGGCAATTATCTCATCTTTCTTGTGTAAAAACATTAGCTCATTTAGACTTCTAGAACTCTAGATATGGCTAAAATACTAAACAGTGCTCGGGCTGGAGGACAGCTTCGGGCTTTATTGTTGCAATAATTTAGACTTGAAAATGACTTTTTTAGATCTTGAGCTCCATATGAAAGTTGTATGCTTATGTCTTACCTTTCCATCCATATAAAGTAGACCTAAATCTGAGATCTATAGCTTCAGATATGACCCAATTACCGAATAGTATTCCAGTTTGGATTGCATCGACATCTCTTTTCTAATTTTGGTCATCTCTTTGCCCTTGCAATTTAAGTTCTTAATGTCATCAATCAATCCTTTCATTTATGTGATAGGCATGTATTTAAAATGAATATTTACCATAAATTAAAGGTATCGTATATTATTAAATATATTATTATAAAACATGCTTTAGTTAAGGAGTTATTGATACTTCAAGTGCAAAATAATGATATAAAACCATGATAAAAATGCACTTTTAAGTACTATTCAGTAGTTGTCAGTGATGTGGTGGCATTTCAAGTAATTATTTTCAAACTCTCTGTGAAATACCGACGAACTTAACTCCGTCGGTGATATGGTGGCATTTCAAGTAATTATTTTCAAACTCTCTATGAAATGCCGACAGACTTAACTCCGTTAGTGTTGCCGTCAGTGATGTGGTGGCATTTCAAGAAATTATTTCATGTTACAAAATATATCATCCATGATCAATAATTATTTCAAGTAATTATTTCGCAATTGTGGCATTTCAACTAATTATTTCAAGTAATAAATATTTTATGTTTCAAAATATATCATCCATAATCTAAATTACATGAAAAAAGGGTTTTACATAGGGCTTCATTTTGGTAGTTAGTTAGAATTTTCTTCTTCATCATCATCAATTAAATTGTCATCACCTTCATCGCAATCTTCAATATGAATATCATCTTTTTCATCAACAGTTGCTTGTCCGCTAGAGCTCAAAATAAAATTGAACTCCTTTACATCAACATCAACAAGACTACCATAAAAAACATAAAAATTTGATATTTTTTTTCAATTCAATCGAAGGAGCAATTCGATATGATTCAACCACCTCACTAACTTGAAAAACTTCATCTCGTAGACTTGTGTCTTTGTTCTCATCCTGAACAACCTCGACACGACCCCGGGGTTTTGTTTTTAAAACGGACAACCAATCCACTCGTGATCGATCCTTTCTAAATGAAGGGGTATATGTGTAATAAACTTGTTGACATTGCTTTGCGAGAATAAAGACATTGTTTATGTTGTGGAGTCTAGCTTTTGGGTTGATTTCGACTAGACCATAATGCGGATCAACTCTGATTCCTCTGTCAGTCGTGTCGTACCAATAGCATTTGAATAAAAACACTATATTCTGCTCGTTATGATATTGCAGTTCAACGACCTTTTTTAATCTACCATAGTAGTCAACTTCTAACTCACTACTAGTGGATCCCTTAACAAAAATGTTGTTGTTGTATGTCTTTCTTCTTTGCCTGTATTCTTCAGTATGGAAAACATATCCATTGATGAAATACCCGTTGTAGCACTTATATTTTTTTTCAAGCCCCAGGCTTAGTGAAGACAATAACTTAGGTGCACTCCTTCCTATTTGATAAACCTTGTATGTAATGTACATCAATAAATAGTAAATAAATGAGAATCTCATAATGACGTGCATACATACAGTAATTTTACAAGTTAGAATAAGTTTGTGATAGTGCTTGTATGTGTTCTAAACCACGTGGCAAACTGCTCATCTTGTAATTGAAAGATCTGGGATTCGGTCAGCTATGAGTTATTGAAGAGCAAATATTGTCGATGTTGCTTGGAAGTGATAATGAGTATATGATATTACAATATATAATTAATAGTATATTACTAACAAAGTTTAATTAGTATAAACTTACTGAATAAAAAGTCTCAGCTCATCATAATTAAATAGAGCATAGTTGTGTGCTTGTTTGAACTCTATTTCCGATAAATATCTTCCTTTTACGATATTTTTAGGTGTGGGTTGTCCAGTATTGAAAAATATTGACAAGTTCCCATTGAAAGGCACTTCACCGCCATCAGTATACCGGGGAACACGATTGATTCTCGTTCTCAGATGAGGTTCAAAATAATATGAGATAAATGTTGAAATCTCCTCAACAATATAGGCCTCACATATTGAAGCCTCAACATGCACCTTGTTCTTAACCTTTTTCTTGAGATTAAACAAGTATCTGCATTGAAATATTAATCAAGTATTTTTAATTAAGAAAAATATATAAAATACTTTTTATATATGAATTACATTGTAACTGTAATATCTAACCATTCAAATGGGTACATCTATCTATATTGGATCGGTCCTCCAGTTTTTGCATCGAATGATAGATGTATAGGGAGATGCTTCATTGAGTCAAAAAATGATGGAGGGAATATCATCTCAAGTTTGCATAGTGTTTCAACGATATTCGTTTGAAACCTCTCAATGTGATCAACATTCAACTTGCTAGAGCATATATTTCTGAAGAAATGACTGGTCTCCGTGAGTGGTCTCCGTGAGTGCATCCCATATTCCCTTTAGCAACAAATCACAAGAAGCTAATGAGATGAGTGTTTGCATAAACACGTGGCAGTCATGACTTTTCATTCCATACAATCTATAGTCCTCTCTATTAAGCAACCGTGATATGTTTGATACATATCCATCCATGGACTCTTAAGCCATTTATAGACTAGCAGTTATGCGTTTTTCTCTAACACGAAGCTTGCTTTTGGTTATGCAACCCGTGACTCATCATAAACCAACTCCATATTTTTATAGTTATAGTATAAAGCTATATCCAATCTAGCCTTGATGTTGTCCTTTGTCTTCCCCTTCACATCCATGATGGTGTTGAAAATGTTCTCAAACATGTTCTTTTTTATGTGCATGATGTCAAAGTTATAGCGGAGTAGATTGGTCTTCCAATAAGAAAGCTCTCAAAAGATGCTTCACTTTATCCAATTATGGGTCAAACCAAAACTAGGAAACTTTTGCTTACCTAATTGAAGGCCAAACACAATGTCACTGTATTCTAAGACAACATCATGCAATTCTTCACTAGAAAGACACGGGGATGCAACATCTTTTTCAACTCTGCCAATAAAGAAATCTTTTCTGTTCTTTCTATACCTGTGATTAAGTGGCAAGAAGCGACAGTGACAGTTAAAAAATAAAGCATTGCCTCCATTTGCCAGTGTGAATGTTTTGTTGTTTTCCATGCAGTATGGACATGTGAGTTTCTCATGTGTGCTCCAACCAGAAAGCATTCCATAAGCTGAAAAATCATTGATAGTCCACATCAAAGCTGCCCTCATAAAGAAATTTTGTTTCCTCAATATATCATAAGTCAGAGCTCCGGAGGACCACAACTACGCCAACTCATCAATCAATGGTCGAAGACAAGCATCTATATTCCATCCCGGGTTGCTTGGACCGGGTATGACAGTAGATAAAAACATGAACTCCAACCTCATAAACATTCCTAGTGGCAATTTATAAACTGTGAGTATGACCGACCAACAAGAATAAGGAGCAGCAAATGACCCAAATGGGTTGAATTCGTCTATACACAACCCAAGATGCGCATTCCTTGATTCAACTGAAAGGTGAGGATGAACATTGTTAAAGCGTTTCCACGCTTTGCTGTCAAAAGGATGAACCATCACTCCATCAATTGCATGGTGTGTTTGGTGCCATGTCATGTGCTCAGCAGTCTTTGGTGACATGAATAATCTTTGTAGTCTAAATGTGATCGGGAAGTATCTAAGTTTTTTATATGCCACTAGAGTCTTTCCCCTGCCAGTTCTAAGTTTGTAACGGGAATGCCCGTATGTCATACACTCGGTCATCTCAATATTTTCAAGGTAATATAACATGAAAAAGTTAGGGCACATGTCAATTTTCTCATATCCTAAATCGAAGGGTTTCATCATGTACTTCACAACATAGAAGTTCCTTTTCAACCTGTTCTCTTCAGGTAAAATGCTTCTTGCCTATTCAATAATCTTGTCATACTCGGCCTCACTCACCCCGTGCTCTGACTTGATGGTGAACACCTGTGCTACGAATGATAATTTACTATGGTTCGTGCAACCATCCCATAATGGTTCACCAAAATCTTTCAACTAATCAAAAAACCTTGTTGCATCTACATTAGGTTTTTCTTCTAGGATTGAATATTGACTAACATTACCTTGATTTATTCTCATTGCATCCATAACCATGTTTCTGTAAGGATTAATATTGTCATTCTCATTGCTAGTACTAAAAGTAGACCCAACCACCATTTCATCCATTCTCATCTCACTAACATATACTTCTCCATGTGCATACCAACACTGGTAATTCTCTATAAATCCTTTGTGTAAAAGATATATCATTACAACATCTGGATACAGATATTTTTTATTTTGACACTTCCTGCATGGACACCTAATACCGCCTCTAATAAAATTTCTAGGAATAGATGTTGTGAAATTAATAAAATCCTAAACCCCGTTACAATAATCCATCCTTCGCAATCCTTAGGGTGAATCTTGATACATCCATAAACGATCATCTATGATTTATATCAAACCTCTATAAAATTATGATGACATAATGTATTAATTAACTAAGTTAGGTAAATAAACTTGCAAAAATATTACTTTACCTTGAGATTATCCAACAAACCAATCATAACTTCTCATAAATATTAAATATTCATTATCATTTATCAACATCCATATAAATTAAAATATATAAATTTACAGAAATTACCACTCTGCAATACCATTGACAAAACTTTAAATGGACCCAATAAGTAAGCTATTAATTATTTCAAAACAGCACATGTACTTTGGTAATTCCATAAAGTTTTAATAATTTACAAACAAATACAATCTTACAAAATCTAAAACAAACCATAACAGGTATAGAATTATACATTCATATACTACAAGTTTGTTTGAGAAATAACAATAAAACTTGTACATTTACTAACAAAATACATATACTAAAAAAATGATAAAATTAATATTTAATTAAATGTTAGATTTAAAAAGAAAGAATTACTTACAAAAATTGATAAAATCCGTTGGTAAATTAGAACATGGATGTTGTGACCACAAAACTTCAAGAAATATAACTTGTTGTGCTGATATGAGGGATATTTTTGTTTGGGGGGATGGGGGGCTGGTTGTTTGCAGATGGGGAGAGTTGGGATTAGGAAGAAGAAGGAGAAATAAGAGAGGAGAGGGTCAACAACTTGTACATATATTAACTTTTACTAATGGTTTCACCGATGGACAATCCGTTGGTGAAACCGTCGATGATTCTGATGAAACAATCGACACGTCACCGTATGGATCTGCCATTTCAAATCCGTCGATGAATCCGTCGGTAATATAAACGGCAGTCACTGTACAGGCTGTCTTTTTGAATTCGTTGATGATTCTGTCTGAAAAAATAACCCACCAAAACCTCCATATCAGTAACCCTTTTTTTTACGACGGAAACATTTCTGTTCATAATTCAGTTGGTAACTACCGATGGAAATTTTTCATCGGTAGTTACTGATTGAATTAGGGACGAAATATAACAGTTGGTAATTTCAACCTCAAATTACCGACATAAATATTTCGTCAGTAAATCCGTTGCTATTTAGCGAATTTCTGATAGTGAAATTTCTTACAATAGATAAAAAAAATATTCTTTCAATAACCTTGAAGGGTGTAGTTCAACTAGTCAGACTCTAGGTTTGTTTTTTTGAGATCACCAATTCGAGTCTCACAAATGTCAAGGCCACTTGAAATTTATATGATTATTAACTTCAGAACTCTGGTATTAATCAAAATACACACAAGCTACTTAAGACATCTGGTCAATAAAAAAGACCTGCCCTTTCAACTGAGGAGGCTTATAGAAGGAACCGAGTCTCATGAAAATAATTCAGCAGATATTGACAAAGTTGATGTTGCAGATAATAGAAGTAAATTCAAGGTGGACAAAATATCAGCACCTCTATCCTCTACTGATAATGTTGTAGATATGGACACCAAAAATCAAGTTGTTAGCCAAATATCAGCACCTCTATCCCCTACTGATAATGTTGTAGACACGGACACAAAAAATGAAATTGTTAATTATATATAAAACAAAAGGAGTAGCGTGATCTGTAGGAACTTCCAAATTTTGTAGCTCCACGAATCTCAAAATGTGTCATCTAAATTGTATTATATAAATAGGTTGAAGCAGTATATGTAAAGTATAAATGAAAAACACAGTTTTCATTGTGTTTTATGTGTTTATATTGCTGAGCACAACAAAATATTATGCAGACATATTAATATTACTTTTCTCAATTTAACCACAATAATACGTTGGTCTTGACATTTCACGTGATCCACCAATTTAAAACCTAACCCCGGTTAGGTTTCATTTTGAACCGAATCTTTATATTTAAGAACCTTCAGCAACATTTTAATAAAAATTTTGGATTGGCTCGTTAATCAATAAGTTGACTTGACGAACCTGCGTTAACTTTTGAGAAGGTTTGAAAATGTTTGAGTTCTAAAATTTAATAACAATGTTCCCATTACTGGACAATGTGTAACTAAAAACTACAAATGTTCAATCCATCATAGAACAACAAAAGCGAGAAAACCTGGGACATGAAAAGGACATTAATTTACAACAAAAAATCCAACAAAACCCAGAACCTCACCTCATGCATCCATGGTTACCCCGACAACTACTGCAGCCTTCCGAATCAAGTAGGTGCGGGAAACACTCCTCTCGCACCAATGGATTCCTATTGTCAAAGATAGGTCCATTGATATAACACAAACAATTGCCCCAGCAGTCCACTAGCAGTACCAAAGAGCATTGCAACAAACATTCTCATAAGACCACCATTCTGAAATGCCAAGGTTTCAAATTCTTAACAAAAGTTAACAGTACAGCAATGTCACAGAAGAGCAATTCCTGGAATCTACTTCCCATTCACAACATAGTGAAATGACTGCGTTCAATCTAAACAAATCTGGCAATGGTTCATACAGTATCTGGAGATAAAAATGCTACCCTGAGAAAATCTTAACCCTTGACTCTTTAAAAATGATAACAGAAAAGAAGTATTTGGATGTCAATTTTTCATCTTGTATATAAATCTAGTCTAGCACCAACAGCCAGAAAGACCACAATTATGGAATGACTACAGTAGCACGTAGCTAAAGAATTTGATAGCTTGCTCTGTTACGCTATAAGGCAATGACAATCAAGTGGTCTGCGTGGATCTTTCGTCACAATTTTAAAGTTAGGAAATGGAGCAAATCAAATGTGGGAAATTATATGAATCAGCGAGTTAAAAAAATATATGAAAGTTGACCGCAGAATGAATCTTGTTTTTGATCACTAAACATGCAGGATAAACCAAAGAGAAACAGGGTAATTAATACAATAAAGGCTACATTAAGCAAGTGAAACCTTCTCAAAATGAATTAATCTACACGCCATTTCTTCAATTCAAAGTTAAATTTCAGTGCTCCCATGATTGGACAAATGCAAAAACTACATTTGGACAATTAACCATCAGTTACAACAACACAACAAAACCTGCTAAAACAAGTACCAAGAAGAAGAAAATAAAAGAACAGGAATTTACAATACAAGTCCCCAGCAGATCTAAGCTCCAGTAACTAATGCTTGCCATCTTGGACGGCTTTATCCACAACTACTTTGACTTTCTTGTATTCAAAATCCCCAGGGTGGGCAGAACACTCTTCTGGCACAACTGGGCGCCTATTGCCAAATATGGTCCAAAGATATAACACCATGAATGCTCCCAGTGCTCCACAAGCAGTTCCAAAAATCATTGCAGCAAGGATTTTTAAAATGCAATCACTCTTCTTTTGAACTACCACTGGTTTCGCACGTTTAGCAAAAGCCCGAGGGTCCAGTGGCTCAGAATGCATCCAATGAGGGACATGCCTTAGCTTTAAGCTCCATGAATAGAGGAAGCAAGTCTGAGACGAATTTCCATTTGATGAGCTCAAGCCTATCAAAACCCTCTCATCATTGAGCATTTTTGATAAGTCAATTGGGTAAGAGAGCAGTGGATCAATTGGCTTTATATTACCAGATTGACTCAGTCTAACCTCCAATCTTTTTGAACCCGCTTCGTAATCAATCCAAGAATGCAATTTTTTTCCACTATTCAAAACCATATTATTGGACGAAACATTTCTCACTTTAACTGACACGAAACCACCCACGTCAATTCCCGCATGGTTATCATTCAAATCACCAAATTTAGCATCCCTCGTCGTGTCAAATTCAACAGCAACAAATTTAGGACTACTTTTCTCTGATCCTAAATATAGCCCAAATGGGCTTTTATCAAACATCCCCGCATAAAAACCACTAGGAACCAAAAAAAAAGCCAAACCATCTCCATCATCAGTTGACATCAAGAATGAGAAATTGGTGGAAAAGGAAACCATATTTCCAGAAATACCTTCATCAAGCTTGATGGGTTGCTTGTACATGACTCGTCCAGCACTTGAACTCACTGCGCGAGTGAGTTGAAGAGAACCGTTACCAACAACCTTCGCATCACCATAAAGAGCAATGTTGGACTGAAAGTTTGGATTTTTATCAAAAGTTTCAAAGGAAAAGGAGTAACTTGAGCCAGCATTTAGCATTTTCAAGTGAGAAATCATGAAAGTTAGCACCGTTAAGCAGGTGGGAATGTTGAACTTGGCCATGTCTGAACTGGGTTTCTTCAGCTGAATCTGGGTTTGCTTGGCGTTGCGAGATTTCTAGGGTTTGTGAGGTGAACCCATTTACAAGTAGGTGACTTTACTTTTTTTCGGGGCTCGTAGACTGTACAAACCGAAGAATGAAAGCAAAGAATATAGCGGAGGCTGGCTTGGAGGTTGTGAAAATTAAATACGTTTACTCCCTTCTGAAACTCTCTGACCCACTTTCTCTGAGTTGCTGCTGCGTGAGGGAATATCTTATTTTGCAACCATACCCCTGTATCTTTTTGATTTTGCAAATAGGTTATTGGCATTATTCACTTCGCTTGACCACTCAAACGTGAAGAATGAAAAGAATCATAGATTGCATTCAAAAAAGAGACGAAAAAGAAAAGAATCATTGATTGGATACAGGCAAAAGATGAAATAATGCGAAATACAAAAGGGAGGGCATTAATAAAAAATATGTTTCGGAACGTGGTCTAACCGTGTTTTCAAAAAACATTTGTGGCAGAAAAAAAATCATTGCTGAAATAATGCAAAACGTAGGAGGGAGGGCATTAATGAAATAACCAGAAAAGGAATCCAGTTGTCAAACACCCTATTAATTCGAGGACAGATATCAACTCTACTCTCAGTTGCATCCACGCGCTTTTGTCTTGTCCTGAACTGGCTTCTAAAAGGACACTTGGACCAACCACTTAGCGAGTTGTATATACCTCCACTCCACTCTATTTTTAGGAGTCCTTTCTTTGGCCTTTTTGAATTATTTATGATTTTTTCCTTGGTAGTGCGGTAAAAATAAAGCCAAGGATTCTTCACAGCACCACTAACTTGCTAGGTGGGTGCTCATGCAACCTCCTCCTTGTTGCCTCTTTTTGTGTGCTTGGAATCTCTTCGTTTTTATATCCAGAAAGTATTTTTTAAAAACAGTTAATGTTTTTTATTTTTTTATTTTTTTAGATTATTTAGATATACTAATATAATATTAAAAATTAATTAAAAATAAAATAAATATTATTCTAATAAATTTTTAAACAAACAAAATCTTAAAAAAAATCCAGCTCTTAATATTACATTGCGGTTTTAATTTAAAAAAATATTTTTTTGATGGGATTTTAAGATGATAAAAGCTAAAAATAAAACAAAGTTTTTAGATAAAATTATTATGAAATAGATTTTTACTTGTAAGATAAATAAAAAATATATATTTATAAGAGAAAAACAGATTATTTTAATTTCTACATAATTACAATTCAAAACTCAATAATATATAAACTAATTATTTTTTTCATTTGTACCAAAAACAAAAGTCATCACATATAAAAACACAGATAAAAGATGATTGGGTGGAGCAAGATAATGTGCTTAATCACCACTTTAGCAAACTCTTTCCAGGCAAAGACTAATGTGCGCATGCTCTTTTGTCGTCATGGTAAGGATAAAGTAGCAGAAGGCCATTTAATAGAAGAAAACATACTCCACCAAAATCATTAAATTAAGTGATGTGTTTAAAGAACCTTCGACTGTGGCCATTGCCTGTCTATGAATGCAAGGTCGTGCTGCGTGCCGTTCTTCTGTACATTCTCTCTGGGCTGGATAATGCGTTGAATTTATTGCTGTGAACAGAGGCCTGGTCGTGTCTTGTGCTGTGAATGCTGAGATACACTGTGGTTTGGTGAAGGCCAATCTTCAATAAAATCAATGTTGAGATGCCATTTCTCATGACTTTAGTACTGGTTGGGGTCCTTGTAGATTTTCGGTGGGTGTTAAAGCAAGTTTGTTTTATGTTGAAGTGTGATTGTAATTATTTTAAAAATTATTTTTGATATTAATATATTAGATTCTAAAATATTAAAAAGATATTAATTTAAAGTAAATAAAAAATAAAAAAATTAATTTTTTTTTAAATACTTTTAAAAAATAAAAACAAACTGAGCTTTATTGTTTTTAAATAAAATTTTATTTTTTAAAAGTATTTTTATAGTTTAAAAGTAAATAATCAATATCTAAATCATGATTGATTCAAGATTTGATTGGAGTTTTAAAAGTTTTATATGAAATTTAATTTATTAGATTTAATGATTATAATTTATTTATTTAAAAAAATGCTAGATCAGATAATGGAAACTTTAATGAAAATGCAAGATATTTGGTTACGGGGAAAGATGACAAAACCACTTTACCATGGGCAATGATTTTACTTCATAGAATGTCAATGACTATGATTAAAGCAAATAGATTTGAATAAAACTGTGAATACAATTATGTTGATGGTCAAATATCGAAAACATTGGTATAATAGCAACTCCATGGTCTATGCTATTGATTCTCTAAAAAAAAAAACTATATTCATGTAGTTATTAATAACATAATTTTCGATAATTGTTCTAAATAAACATCATAGAATTGTTATATATAACCTGTAGATAGGTCATCGGAAATCAAAGTCCATGCAGATTATAATACCGGAAAGGTATGAATACTGTACATTTGAGAGGGAGTGTATCTGTTTTCATGTTTTAAAAATACTTTAGAAAAATTAAATTTTTTTATTTTTTATTATTTATTATAAATTAATATTTTTAAATTATTTTAATATACTAATTTTTTAAATAATTTTTTAAATATATTTTTAAATAAAAATATATTAAAAAATAACAACCAATATATTTTTATTTACTTTTTATTATATTTTAATTTTAGCAAAAGGATTGACAAAGCCTGCCTTGGTTGCTAGACAAGTAATCGGGTCCAGAATGAGGGCGAGCTATCGTGCTAGGTCTCACTGTGTGCTGTTGCTTTCGTCAAGGAGCGGCCAAGTCCAGAACCACGAGGAGTGACTGTGCATGGCCGCTAAAGCTGAGACATGGGACCGCTGCATGAAGGGTGACCAGTGGCTAACAATACTGAAAGCTACATAGGCTTCGGTTATTGGTACCCATGGACCCTTAACCCTTGGGTTCAGCTCAATCGTCGCTTATACATCCATGGTTAGACGATTCTTCAAATAGATGGTGATATTTTTTCGTGCCAGTATAAGACAATCTTGGTATGATTGAATTTTCTTTTTGTCTCTCTTGCTAAAGCCTGAAGTTGTACGTATAATTCATAATTAAGTCGTTGATATGTTTGTGAAAAGGATGGTGCATGTCAACGATTGTATTTTGGGTTTTCCTGACTCCATTCTTCATCATATTAATTCTAGCCAGCTTTTCTACCTAGACAATTACCAAGTATTGTCTGCTTCAGCACTTGAGGTCGTCCTCTAGTGGGGAAGGGATTTAATTTTTTTTGTATCCATTTCAATTTTTTTATAAATATTTATATCTTATTTATTCATTAAACTTGTAGAGTGTTTAATAAACTTAAATGTAGTATATATAAGCTAATTCAAACATTCTAAACTATATAAAAATATATTATATGTTTCAGTCTTTGATATTACATGCCTTAATGGTTCAGAGGGTTTTGCAAAGCTGAGATATTGCTTGCAATTTGATAAAAAGAGGGAGAGTGGAAATTTTGGTATTTTAATATAGCATAGGTTTTTGAGTATTTTATAAATAGTTCTAACATTTTTGTTGATTTTTTAAAATGTTTGCATAGAAGACTCGATGTGATTTTCCGTGAAATTTTTCATATAATAATAGTATAAATTTTGTAAACGAGGCAGGCATCAATAACTCACAACAATATCATAGTTAGTTGTATTGTTTTGAAGGTGCTCATGAGTTCCACTATGACTTAATTTCAAGCATGTTCTAGCTATTCTATACTCATCGTTATTAGCACCAATGATGCAAAATTATTATGTTTAATTATAATGAAACAGCTTATAATACAAGTTATATATATATATATTAAAGAAATGACATATTTGCCATGTTTAAAAAAACATTTGCCTGAATCATTCATGATCTTTTAATTTTTTTAAATCACGTATTAATTATTAAATATTTATACGGGGATGTAATTGTCTAACTTTTTTGAAGTTCAATAGAATTGAAATTATAAATTTTAAAATTAGCTTAGAAAGTTATTTTGGTATTAACAAAGTTTTTCCTAAAGTAAAAAAGATTAAGCCATAGGTTGAGGGTTTTTTGGTCTTTTTATTTATTTATTTATTTTTAATTTTACTATCATTAATTACACTTTCAACTTTTAAATTTGATAAATTAATTTTCAATTTAAAAATTTACTAACACATATTATATACACTATGCACACGTTAAGCATATAAGAGACACTTATATACTTAAAGTAACGTATGAAGCTCTTGTGGTGATTAAAATTTTTCTTTAATCATATTATTAAATGTATTGATATGTTATTTTCTTGGTGGTGTGCATGTGTCGATGAAGATAAAACAATTTATCATTAAAGGATTTTTTTTATTTCTTGTCTTATCTTTCTTTCCCTGAAAATTATAGGTTTATCTTCTTTCTTTTTATTATTTTAATTTCAATTCTTATTTTTTAAAATTTAATTTTTATTTTTTATAAAAAAAATTATTTGTTTTCAATTTCATTTTTCAATCTCAATTTATTATATAATATTTTTTTTAATTTGGTCCATATTTTGTTGATTTCTGATTTTTCTTATCTCTTTTATAAAAATTTTATTAGTTTTTAATTTTATTCTTCAATCACTTATATTTTTTATATTTTGTTAATGTTATTGTTCTTTTTAATTTAACCCTCAAATTAAAAAATTATTGTTTCCCTCTAATTTATTTGTTGTTTGATTTAAACCCTTTTTCTTTTAATTTTTAATTTTTAATTTTTATTTTGAATCTTTTTGTATTGTTTTTGTTCTTTCAATTTTGTCATTTAGTGTTTTATGATTTTTTTATATATAGTGTTTCCAATATAATAACCTAAGTTACGAGTTTGAAAAGTTAATAAAAAATAATATTTTTTTGGTTTATTTTTTTCTGATATCATCATTCAATATTTTTTTTATTTTTTTTTAAATTGACTTTATGGTTTTCTTAAAAAAAAATATTATTCCAATCTCATTACCTAGAACACGAGTTTGATGAGTTAATTCAAATTGGCTTAGTCTTTAATGCTCAGATTACATGTCTATAATGTTATCTCATGTTAATTCAAGTTAGTTTTTTTTTGTCTTTTTTATCCCATTTTTTCCTTCCATATTTAATCTATTAAAAATTAAACAACATTGTTTTTAAGCTCTTAGATAAAAAGAAAGTCTTAGGTTATCATGATAATTTTTTTTGTTGGTTTTTGTGGTTTTCTTAAAAAAATATTTTATTAGGTTATCTTAATCTCATGATATAAAATATGGTGTTTAACAAGTTAATCTAGACTGACTCATCCTTTAATGCCTAGATTACAATTAACTTAGGTTGATTCATACTATTTTTTAACCTATTTTATCTTATTTGTTCCTTTTATAATTAAGGGTTGTGCTTTTAGACTTCATATGCATATTTATCTGAAAATATTTTTTAAAAAATATCAGTTTGATAATGACAAAAATTAATTACAAAACTGTCTTCTTTTCCCTCTAGTTTTCCTATAATCACTTTATTTATATTTATCATAAATAAAACAGAACTTCTTAATAAATTTATAAAAATTAATTTCTATAAGTCTAATGCTTTGTTGTAGGAAGATATATTGTTTTAACTCCGACAACAAATATTGGAAGTAATTAATACTTTAAAAATAATGATTTTAATGCATCAAATCCTGTTTTTCGTACCCACTGATATTACAGCTTATGGAAGCCATGCAGCAGCACAAAAAATCATCCTTTCCCACCAAGACGGATCTGAATCACAATTCAACTACTTCACCATAGAGGACGTCTGGGCGAGGGTGGGCTTTGATGAAGTAGCCTGTGCTCCTTTTGATCGCTTTCAAGGCATTTGAGGGTTCTCATTCGGCTTCTTGTTGGGAACATGGTTCAACACAGTCAACGCTATTGGAAATCTAGACTTTACATTGTCTCCAGCAGCATAGCATCCTCCCACTAAATCTATCTGATAATGCAAATTATATGGTCTGATATATAAAATGCAAAGGATTGTGTATCATATATATTTTACTCCAGCTTCACTGTGCTCAGAATCTCCACTTCATTGCACTGAGTCTTTTTTTAGGAGGCAATTTTCCAGAGCCTTGTACCCCATAATTCAGCAAAGATTTAGAGTAAGTGTTTTTCCATAGCCAAGGACACTGGTAGAAGACGTGAGGCCGATCTTTTGAGTAAATAATTCCAGAGACAATTAATGAAATATCCAAGTAACTTGACATGGAAATTCAAAATAGACAACCTACGTATATTTGCAGTTTGAATTAACGTAATTGCTCCATGATATCGTTTTTGTTGAAGTTAAAGATTTTAATAAGGAAAATTCTACAATGCTACCATTTTCTCTTCTAATTAAGTGCTATTATATATTATTTATAACATGAAACATCACATTCAGTTCATTAAAAGCATACGATTAAACTGGTTAAATAAGTTATTAACGTGAAGTGTTGGTTAGTGAATGAGAGTAATAATAACTGTTTTTAGGAGAAAAGTTATAAATACAATAAGAAACAACAAATGAACACCCCTTAGTTAATAATAATAACAATAATAAAGTAATGTAAAAGAGCAATTTGCGTTCTGAACCAGGGTAGCATAGATTTACCCGGTTGAGGAAGCGAGCTCACGTGCTTCCTCAACTAGCTGTCTTCTCTAGCTTTCTATAGGTTGGTGATTCTGATGGATGCCATTGTCAATTAAAATCTTAAAATATAACTGTTTTGGAACCGTCATATGGGGCAAGCAGCTACTCTCTTCAGGAGAAACGTTGATCTTTGTATAAGATAACTAGCCCGGTAGAGATTTGATCGAAATGTTTTTTGATTGATACAGCAGCATTCTGTTGCTCAGGTTTCTCTGTTTGTTCATGGCCGGCAAAATTCATGTCCGTTGTTGAACATGGCCACATGCCATAAAAAAGAGATCCCTGTGAAAGTATTAATCACAGACAAGTCATAAGCTTTTGACTTGAAAAGCATGAACAAACGTGATTTAGATGTTCTGGGGAATCAAAGCCCGTACAAATGACAACGAATGAAATACTAGTCCGCACATTTGCACGGTTTCATATTTATTAAAGCATGGGATGTCACTTGACCAGATGTTGAGGCATCATTGTGAGTTATCAGATGACTACACTGCACTTTGTAGGGAAATGAATTAGAAACAACCATTGACAATACGGGAAAATCGAACAAAATTGTCCGAACTCACTATTAAATCATTATCTGGAAATGCCAGATATTTTACATCATTTCATCTTTGTTACAATTTAAATAACAGACGATTTTGAGGTGTCAGTTTGGATATGTCATAATTAAATAATAATTTATCTCATATAAATTATATTCATAATCTAATTGTAATGTTTTGAAAAATAAAAAAAAATAGAAAAAGACAACAAAGCTTTTAAAAGCTTAGAAGTAAGTAAAATAAATAAGGGGTATTATAGTAATTGAATAATAGTTGATAAATATAAATAGAAAGAAAAAAAATAAAAAAAACAAAAGAGGAAGCTGTGTTTTTGAGAGCAAACGTAAAAGAGAAAGAAGGAAGAAAAAGAAAAGAAAAGAGAGGAAGAGAAGGGAAAGGAAAGAGATTGAGAGGAAATAACTTTAAAAGTAAGATTTAGGTTGTTAAATGTATAAATGTGTTGTTTGAAATTTAAATTTATATTTTAATAAATATTAGGGTTTTGAAAATTTATGTTTTGGGTTAATTGATGAATTAATTTGAATGTTATAGGGTTGATTGTTGTTGGTAATTGATTAATTAGTTGATTTTGAGAGATTGTTGGTAAAGATGATGATGTTGAGTTATGATTTGTGTAAATTGTGAATTTTGAGTTGGAAGTCTGGAAAGAACAGTAGGTAATCTGTGAACAATTCTTGGCTTGAGGTTGAAGATGATGAAAATTTAATTTGGTCCCTCAATTTATGGAAATTACAGTCTAGTCCCTAAACTTTGGGAAAATTATAATTTGACCCCTAATGGTATTTTGAGATTCTGGACAGTATTATTATGAGGTTAAGGATGATAAATCTCAGTTTGATAATTGATTTAGAATATTTTCAGTTTGGTCACTAAATTTTAAGAATTTACATTTTAGTCCCTAAACTTTGGGAAAATTATAATTTGACCCCTAATAGTATTTTGAGATTCTGGACAGTGTTATTATGAGGTTAAGGATAATAAATCTCAGTTTGATAATTGATTTGGAATATTTTCAGTTTGGTCCCTAAAATTTGGGAATTTACATTTTAGTCCCTAAACTTTATAGAAATTACGGTTAGGTCCCTGGTTCGTTCTGGACAGAATTAAGGATGGTTTATGATTGAAATTTCAGTATGGTTATATATTTACAGTTTGATCCAGTTTTGGTAAAATTACATTTTGGTCCCTATTTTGGATAATTGTCGTTTTAGTCCATCAACCTAGGAGAGTAAGCCTGGTTTTATTTCATGCATTTGGATATTTTATTTGAGTTGTTTTTGAGTATATTTCATATATTGTTGTAGGTTCTCCTAACGATCCTCAATAGGATTTTTGGGTCTTTCGTGTGACGTTTCTTTAGTTCTATATTTTCCGAGTGAGTGAGATAATCTTTAATATGCATATAATATAAGTAAATATATATGTTGATTATATGATGAGTACGATTAGTTAATCTCTTGAATATTTATATTTATATATTTTACTTTGTTTTCTGAGTACTCATTTATTCTTGAAATTTGCACTCGCATTTTGTCGAGTTAAATTCTATCTGATATGATATATGTTTAATTGATAATTCTGTGAATATCTATTATGCCTTGATATAGGACTTGTCAGTAACTCCATGCTAACAGAGAGTAGTTAGCCTATGTGCACATAGTATTCTGTATACCTAGTTGGTGAGAAAGGCATCAGCTTGTGGTGACTGATCATCCCACAGTGGTCACCTTCGAGTTTCATTTGGTTACCTTTGTGTGTCATCTGGTCATCTTCGGGTGTCATCTGATCTCTGACATGTATTCCACTACATTATGATAATATGTATATGTATATGTATATCAAGATAAATCATCTGATAAAATATTAATATGAAAAATAATCTAAAATGTATATTAAATATTATTCCCTCACTGAGTTGGTTGAACTCACTCCTCATTCTTAATATTATTTCAGGTTCTTAGTTTTTGATAGCAGTTGGACTTTGTTGAGTGTTCCTACTTTTTCAGTTTTGGGTCGGTATGTCTTGCTTATTGTTCAAGGTTATTTTGATTCGATATCTTAGACGCTCCACTATTACTCTGTTGTAATTAAGTTTGGATTTTGACAATGTAATGAGTATTATGAATTATTATTTTTGTTTTAATTACTAATGAAAGGTTTTGACTATCCTTTGATTTTATTAGTTTTAAGTAATATAATATTTCTGAAGATTATGAAATGCTGCGTATTTTTGAATATCTTGTTCTTTTGATATGTCTGTTTTGAAGCTTAGCGTAGGTGGGGTGTCTTTTCGACACGGCTCCTGCGTTGCCGGTCATAGACCCAAGATTCGAGTAGTGACACTAATAAATGTATTTAAGAATTAATAGAATAAGTTTAGATTCAAAAATAATAATCTAAAAAAATTATAATTTTTTTTATCTTAGTTAGATTAAATTTAATTTTTTACGAGCTGTTTTTTCTATAATAAGTCAATAACTTTATCACGCGACACCCACTATGGGATCTTCATATATTAAAAATTCCACTCTAAGCCCAATTTAGCACAATTTTGTTATTTTTCTTGTTTTTTTTTATTTCTATCAAGATTGCGTGCACTGTTTTGAATTTCATGATTATTTTCTGCGTATTTTTATATTTTATATTTTGTTTTTAAGTTAAAGTAGGGTTTATAACTTAATTATAGTTTTGTAAACCTCCTAAGTAGACTTCATCACTATTAATTTTTAGAGAGAATAAAATTGTAAATTTAAAGTTTATATCTGCAACCCTTTTGAACAAATTTATGTGTTCCGTGTTTCGTTTTTGGTGCAAATCAAGGCTTATACGCCTAAGCGAAATTAAATTAAACGAAGTAAAACAGACCCGATTACATCATAATATTAACAATCTAATATTTCCTATTAAGTGGGCTGTGAGACAAGCCAAACTTCTCCAACTAGTCTGCTGCAAAGTTGGCCTCTCCAAAAGTGTGTTGAACCTTGACCTCCTAATCTTTAGTCAAAAGTGTACGTGTTCTGACAGCCAAAGTACAGTTACTCCTTATTTTCCCAGTCTGGTTTTTTAGGAGATTCACTACCAGGAGAAAGTCGAACTCCAGGATAAGGTGATGTATTCCATGTGAGTGCAAGACTGGTGACAGTAGCTCATAACTCTGCTCTAATTGAAGTTCTCGAATTAGCCCTCCTGCACTTGCAAAAACTGGGTTGCCTTTGTTACACCAATCAACATTTAATTTCATCCAATCTAGAGGAAGGTATCTCCATCCCACCCACTGCATCTCTTTTTTTAAATTTTTTTACCGTGTTCCATGTTTGTTTACTGTCTTTAGCTTCCACTTGCATCAAATGTAATTCTACTAAGCTTTCTATGCCGAGTAGCAATAATATTCAGTTTCTTCAATACATGCGTATATAAAAGATACAGCATACGGAACGTTTTCAGGTGCAAGCCATTTTTATAAACACGTTACATTGGGACCTAGTGAGGTAATTTAAAATGCAAGTGAAATTAACTCATGCAGCAAAACGATATACCTTCCCAGTTTTGCGATTTTGTTTCTTAAGACTGCCAACGTAGTCTGTAATAGATTTTGTGACATTATTGGAACCTAACTTCAAAGAGTTTGGGGCTCCCTGTGCTTGCTGTTCTTCCTCAAAAGCTCCATCAGGTTTTTCTTCTTCCTCTTTCGCCTGTGGGTAGACTGCTTCCATGCCATCATCAGATACTGGCCTAGGCTTGTTTATGTGTCGTTTTCCATGCAAGTGAAAAAAGGTTACTACTAAAAATGAATAAGAAGCACAGCAAAAGGTAACAACACAGTTTATGTAAATCCAGGGTACGGATGCAGCAGATACAAGGTTACCCATTTAGTGATTAATAAAAGGTCAGCATCTAGGAACAAATACCAGACTCAGACTGTAACATCCATGTCTTGTTAGAACATATATAACTCTCTTTCTCACATTTTTATTTCGGCAACAATTTGATCCCAGGTATTCCACCTGCCAGGCCATCGGAGTTTTTTTTTTTTTTTTGCCCCTTCAGGATCAGGCAGTGGTACATAACTTTAAAATCTTTATGCAGTTCAATCCTAAAGCTTGCAGTCATAAAACCAGACACCCAACAGATATGGCCTAGGTCAAATGGTAAATTAGTGTGTGTGTCTATCCCCTTCAGTGTCCCTGCTCACATTTTCATGTGCAAGCTCTCATCTAAGACACTTTCTAGCACTGGACGATAAAATATTGTTCTGCCTAAAATTTCCTAAAACATCACAATTGATATTAGCAGATAACAAGCAAACAGAACAAGGCACGCACTCAAGTATTTCCAATCTTGGCACCAACAAAACCACCAATGCCATCGCACTCTCTTATAAAATCATGTAGCTCTTTGTTTAGTACACGCCATAAAACAACACACCCTCGAAATATGGGTTTTGGTTTAACTGAGTAGTATCATTTTTCAAATTTCTCCTCTCCTTGACAGGCGGAAACATAGTCCTGAAAACAAAAAACTGGTGCCTTTGAGAAAACTAAAAGAATCCCTACGCAAAACTTCTCAAACAATCAAATAATACTTCATCAAGTAATACACCCCAAAGAATAGACCCACCCCAATGAACAAACTTTCGTTGTTTTAAGAATTTTATTCCTAAAGAAATAAAACAGCATCTTGGCTATGTTTATTTTTTAAAAAATAATTTTTGAAAAACTTTTTTTAAAATTTTTTTAAATTTATTTATTATTAAAAAAGTTGATTAATAAAAAACACTTTCTAGTCAAAAGAAAATTTAGCTTAGTTTTCAAAAAAGTATTTTTCTAAAAAATTTAGACGGAAATACTTTCTGAAAGTTATAAAAAAAATTTAAAATATCATATTATTTGTTGATTATATCAAATTGGATCCTCAAACTTTTGATTGTTATATATATATATATATATATATATATATATATATATATATATAGTTTTCAATATTTATTTTTCAATGTCATCTCTTAAAATTTAATTTTTATATTAACTTTTGTCTTTATTTTTATAATTATTATTTGCCTTTTCCTTATCAATTTTTTATTGAAAATTTTTATCTATCAAATTTGATCCTTATTCTTTTAATTGTCATTTATTTTATTTGAAATAATTTATGAAATGTTAATTATTATTATTTTAATTTCTTCATCTTTTATTTCTTTTATTTTTTAGATTTGATCTTTATTATTTTGATTATTATTTATTTTATTTGAGATAATTTATGAAATTATTTTTTTCAATTTTATTCTCATTCAAATTTTTAATTTATAAGATTTGTTTCTCATTATTTTAATAAACTTGAGAAAAATAAAATATTAATAAGTTATTTTCTAGCTCATTTTCCATGACATAACCAAACACTATAAAGTGTTTTCCAACTTATTTTCCATTACATTATCAAACATCAAAAAATAATTCATTTTTTTGAAATTCATTTTCCTGAAATTCACTTTCCAAAAAGAAACTACTTTCCAGCAAATAAACAAGGTCTTGGAGTTAGAAATATTAAAATCGCAGTGCTAGTGATTAATATCTAGAACAAGATTGAGAGACTCTAATATAAAACATACTTCAATGTGACCAATTATATGTCAAAAGTGTTAGTGTTTATGTTTTATAGTTCGATTACACATTACATTACATTTAGATATATTAGCTAACATGTCATTTTAACTTCAAAATATAGTATGAGAATATGAATACATGTATAATAATTATGCACCTTAAAAAGTTGTTTGATGCATTGAGAGGTATAAAACTTTTAAAAAACTTTTCTACTGCAAAATGATATAGGATTTTTTGATCATTGGTGTTGAGGATGATTGATTATTTTAAAAAAGTACGCCAATTAGGCTTTATTGTGGACTATTAGTGATTAATACTTAAAAGTGTATTTTTATCAATGTTTTATATCATCATTTTGCACTTGAAGTATCAATAACTCCTTAACTAAAGCATGCTTTATAATAATATATCTAATAATATAAGATACCTTTAATTTGTGGTAAATGTTCATTTTAAATGCAGGCATATTACATAAATGAAAGGATTGATTGATGAATTTAAGAACAGAAATTGAAAGGATAAAGAGATGGTCAAACTTAGAAAAGAGATGTCGGTGCAATCCAAACCGGAACACTGTTCGGTAATTGGGTCATATCTGGAGCTATAGATCTTAGATTTAGGTCTACTTTATATGGATGGAAAGGTAAGACATAGGGCTACAACTTTTATATGGAACCCAAGATTCAAAAAGGTCATTTTCAAGTCCAAATTGTAGCAACAATAAAGAAGCCCGAATTTATCCTCCAGGCCGAGCACTATTCAGTATTTTAGCCATATCTGGAGTTATAGAAGTTGAAATGAGCTGAATTATTTACACAAGAAAGCTGAGATAATTGTCTACAACTTTCATGTTTTCAAGTAGCTCCAATTTTAACGTTATCAATGACGTTTTGGGCAGACAAGAGAAGATAAGGATTGTCACCAGGTCAAGAGTTGGTCACGCACTCATCAATTAGTCATCAAATCAATAGTTCCCAATTTTGGCCTGTAAAAGGAGGCATTTGTCATGCATTTAGGCATCTTGCTTTTCAGATCAAGATTATGCTCTTGCTTTCTCTCTTTGTATTTTTTTTAATGTTTATGCTTTGCTTTCATTAATATCAAGTATATGCCTTTCATTTCCTTTTACTTTACTTAGTTAACTTTTATCTTATTTATATTCTTATTTTGTTTATCTATTTTTCTTTCATTCATTATGTCTAGCTAAGTGTATTATGTTAAGGTGAAAAGGTTACACTAATGGTGTAAGAATACGTATAGTATAAACGTAATATGGACTTTAATATTTGATACTAAAATGTTTTATATTTGTTATCTTGTTCACTCTTTAATACTTTGCTTGTTAAATGACTAATTTTGATTTATGTTGTATAACACTTGGTACAACAAATGCTTGGCACTTTCATAGTTTTTACTGTATAGTATAACCGACACCTGAACTATGAAAGAAACTTAATTTGTTGTTAACATAAGTTATAATCATGAATGCTTGACGAGATTTACAAGTATTAGCATTAATCGAATAAGATGACTAATGTAATTATGTTAACAATCTATAATCAGATTGAAACCTCCTTTGTGTTTGGTTTTCCAATTGAATAATAAAAGTTTATATCGTACTTGTTTGACATACCATTAGTGGATCCTCTAACCTTAACATTTGTTATTATCATTGTTTAATTCTTACATTAATATTCCATCTCAATGTTCTCATTTTCTTCTTCTTCTTCTCCTTCTCTTTCTTTATTATTATTACTACTACTACTACTACTACTACTACTACTACTACTATTATTATTATTATTATTATTATTATTATTATTATTATTATTATTATTATTATTATTATTATTTCTACTATTACTACTATTGTTGTTGTTTATAATTATTGTTTATAATTTGTATAATTAACCTCTCTATGGTTTGATCCCGGTCTTGCTGGGTTATTTATTACTTCGATACTCCTGCACTTAGGAGAAGACATCAGATTGAAACCTTCTTTATGTGTGGTTTTCCAATTGAATAATAAAAGTTTATAATGTACTTGTTTGACATACCATTAGTAGATCTTCTAACCTTAACATTTGTTATTATCATTGTTTAATTCTTACATTAATATTCCATCTCAAAGTTCTCATTTTCTTCTTCTTCTTCTCCTTCTCTTTCTTTATTATTATTATTATTATTATTATTATTATTATTATTATTATTATTATTGCTACTATTACTATTATTGTTGTTTTTGTTACTATTGTTATTGTTTATAATTGTTGTTTATAATTTGTATAATTAACCTCCTTGTGGTTCGATCCCGGTCTTGCCGGGTTATTTATTATTTCGACACTCCTACACTTGGGAGAAGACATCAATCTTTTAGTCGTGTCAATTAGTTAAACATTAACTTGGTCTTGCAATCCAAATATATATAAAAGTCCATCTGGGGAATAAAAAAAAGGAGTATTTGTTATCATTGTGGCAAGGAAAGCCACTATAAGACGAACTTTAAAGATTATCTTGCAACCATGAAAATTAAAAAGCTTATTAAAACTTCTACTTTATGTGTGGTTATGATTAAATAAAGTTAAAGCGAACCTACATGTTGGTAATAAAGTAAAGTTTGTGTGTTATGTTTGTCATGTGAGCTAATATTAGAACTTGATAACATCGTATCCATTTTTAAATGGATTTAATTTTATTATTGATGGGCAAATGTTGTTTCTATATAATATGATATTTATTATAGATCTTGTACTTGTACAAATAGTGTGTATATACTAATCTTGAAATGCCTAAGTTCAACATAAATGACAAAAATGATAGATTAAATAATTAATATCCATATCATTTATGATACTATAAACTAAGTCATATCATCAAAACAAGAATCACTATATCATATAAAACATGATATATGATTCTTTTACCTATAAATCATATGAAGCTTATAAAGCTTGATTATTGGATAAGATGATCAAAATACCTTTTACTAAAAAAATAAAAAATCTAATAAATTATTAGGTCCAATACATATATATATATATATATATATATATATATATATGTGTGTGTGTGTGTGTGTGTGTGTGTGTGTGTGTGTGTATAGATTAGTAATGATTTGCGCTATAGATGGATATACATGCTTCATTAATGATGACCATATTAGATATGGTGATTTGTATTTGATGAAAGTTTGAATTATTAAAAAGGTTCAGATAATTTAGAAATAAAGTTAAATACAAATTGAAAAGAGTATTAAAATACTTCAAGATTTTCAAGACTATTTAAAAGATAATCAAATTCTCTCATAATGAACACCTTTTAAAACACCACACAATAATAGAGTTTTTAAAAGGTGTAATTGTATCTTATTGGATATAAGGCAGTATATAATAAGTTATTTAGACCTTCCATCTTTTTTTTAGGGCTATGCCCCATAAACTATTGTATACATTTTAAATCGGGTTCCATCAAAATATATTGATAATATTCAACCAAAATATTGAAAGCATTGATATAATATTTTGTCGGTATTTAAACACTAATTCTGTAAAAAAAATATACCAACAAAATCACGAAAGTAACTAGTTATTGTAAAACATATCATTGGTGATTTATATTTTATCAGTTATTTTATCGATAATATAATCATTGATGAATTTACAAACAAAAAAATATCAAATAAAAAAATTTACTAAAATCATTCAATCAATAATTCCATAGGTGATTATGGTATATTACTAACATAATAAATCGTTGGTAGTTCTATCAATGATCAAATTCATATTACCAACAAAATTAAACCATAGAGATTTATATATTGTTAGTGGAAAGTCCTATATTTTTTTTTCAAACTCTTTATAACTTTCCCATAAACTTAGTCCATCGATAATTCTGGTTGTAATTGTCAGTGGTAAAGTCTTATAATTTTTTTCTAACTCTTTGGGACTTTTTGAGGGCTTAGTTCATTGGTCATTCTGTCAGTAATTTCATCAATATTGTATTTAATATTTGTTATAATAAAATGAAATAAAAAAGGGAAAAAATAAAAAAAAAGAATATAACTAAAATAAAAAAAACCAAATTTTTGTTCTTAATTTTAAAAAACATATTGTTGAATACAATTTATCTAATGCATGGAAGCTGAAAAAGGAGATGGATTTTTGTTAGGACTAGGTGGGGGATGAAGAAGACCACATGTAATAGTGAGGATTTACAACAGCTACTAAAAAACATTTACTTTATCCATTGAGCTGGTCATCTCAGTACTAATTTGAGTCATTTAAGCTTCAACTTGTTCTTATACAATCGTCTAGATAGCTAAAGATTGTTGGCTTGAACTTAATTACATGAAATCAACAGACGATACACTACGATCCATTCATATATCCTTGTTTGTAATGTTTGACATATTGTAAACTCAATTTATATTGGATCAACTAGACGATCCAACCTCCAACCGCAAATTCAAATGAGTCAAAAGATTGTCTTTGTATTTCTCTTATAATCAGGTGTTATATGTTTTCTAAAAAAAAAAACATGTCAGGAAATTTAGAAAAATAGTAACTTAAAAAACAAATTATTGAAATCTAACTTACTAGGAACTTCTCGGCTTAGTTATACACAAGTTGCTGCACCATTTTTTGATGGTTCTCATTCTGCATATGAGTTTCAATAAAATGCTTTATTGGTTTTGGATTGCGTCTAAAAACCATAGCTTGCAAAAATATGCTACTACTAGTTAAACATTTTCTTATGATATGAATTTTTTTTAAAAAATATATGTAATAAAATAAAATCTTATCATTTATTTTGTGTGTAAAACAAATAGAATGGATCCGCTGGTATGCATGGTAATCGCACCACAAATCTCTTTGTTTTGGTTCTCTATGTCAGACTAAGATTGCCATACGAAACTCTTATATATCACATGCTGGATATAAGCATCCCAAATAACCTCTAAGACATGCAGCGGTTTAAAGTCCCTCCACACAACAACATCATCTCAACCTAAAGAACCTTTTTTTTATTGCATACTTCTTTGATTTTTTCTGCATCTCATACCATAAATCATGTAACCTGGTACGTAGAAAGAAATTATTAGTTAAAATAATGAAAAATAAAATTTAATCCTTAAAAAAAATCACAATTTGAATTCAATCTTAACCAATGACATTGTCATTCTCCCATACTCTCCTACCAATAATGTTGCCAGCCTCTTTACAAATATTTCCTTGCATGTTAATTTTATAAGATAATTATTTTATTATTATTAAAAAATTAACCAAATTAAATAATAATTTTTTATATATATATACTGACCTTAAACTTTTCAAACCAGACATCAATCATAAGCTTCCATTTAGAATTTTTGAAAACCTGACTCTATTGATACAAATGCACTTTCATTAATGATGTTATTGTGCGAGTAACCTTCACATTTGTAAACCTAAAATTTCATTTCATCCATTAAAATTAATTATTCAAAAAATTCTTTTATCATTTATTTTTTAATCATGCAGGAAAGGAAAAAAGTTTAAATGTTGTGGTCAGACTTTTTCTGAGCAATGTACTTCCCAAGTAGATATCTTGCTAACAAAAAATCCTTTTTATAAAATATAGGAGTGTTGTTAGAAGAATCAGCAACACTCCTATCTATATTACTCAATAATATCCTTTTTTTTATTATCTAAACAAATTAAAATATAAAATAGGAAATAATATTATCATTATATCCTATTTTAAAAAAGAATAGGCAGAACTTCCCCAATATGAATTAATATATAAAGTCACAGACCAGTTAATTTTATTTATGATTAATATTTTAAAAAATAACTAAAAATTTTTATTATCACGTATTTTACCAAACTAAGTGGCACATACTTTGAAACTAACATAATATTTTTAAAACCATGTTATATAATCTAAAACTATCCTATATTCATCCATATTAATTATTTAAATTTGAAAATAACTCAACTACTAGAAAAAACAGTACACAAATCTACTGTTATGAAAGGATAACTTTCAAATTATCAACTACTAATTAAATAACAAGCTTAAATAAAAAGCATCAATAGTTGATATAACAGTTGGAAACTTATATATATTATTATTTTTTATTTATCATTTTTAATAAAATTAATTAATTACTTATATATATTATTTTCATGTTTTTATTAACATTGTTAATTACATGTGTCCATATCTCAATTAAGATGTTAAGTCAACCTAACATATATAGGTAACTTAGATGAATGGAAAGGCTAACATTTCCAATTTTTTAAGTGAAAGGGCTAGTTTGCATCAATTAATTAGTAGAGAGGTTTTTAAGACACAAAATTTAATTATGTTATTATTAGATTAAACTAAAAGAATTAAAAAAAAAACTAAATGAAAGAGAAATTCATTGTACACCTAGAAATATTTTGCTATTTGTTGTAATAGTACAATTATTATTTTATTTTTATGAGAAACATCAATTACCTTGATATTTTATGTAATGGTATAATTATTTAACAAAAAGGTGCTTAACACATGAAATACATGTAAAATGTGTGTGGCATCTCGACAACTAAAAACTCTTTTTTGTCACGTCGTCGGAATCATTACGACATCTTCATTCTAATGCGGTGGTTATGTCAACAATAATGAGATAATTTGTCGCTAATAATATTTTTTTTCTCTCTTTTCTCTTTTATTTTCTTGAAATTTGTGATGATTATCCAAAATTTAGGAGTTGTCCTTTTTGTTATTAATTTTTCAACTTAGATTCTTATTATTTTAATTTTTAATTTTTGTTCTTGATCTTTTTATAAATTTTTTTATTTGTTTTCAATTTCATCATTCAATTCTAATTTATGATATTTTTTTTTTAATTTGATCCTCATTCTTTTAATTGTTATCTTGGATCTTTTTGTTAAATTGATTTTTCTTTTTAATTTTACTCTTCAATACAAAATTTATAGTTGTCCTATAATTTATTTTTAGTTTTAGATCTTTTTTATATAATTGATTTTTTCTTCAACCTTATCCTTCAATATTTGATTTGTTGAGAATTTAGTATCATGATTTTTCTAGATATGATACTTCTAGTCTAATAATTTGGGTCATGAGCTTGAAAAGTTAACATGGATTGACATTTGATCGATAGGAGATTAATCATCATCTATTTTTTTTACTTATTTTTCTTTTTGATTTAACCACTTAATATTTTTTTTTAATAAAAAATAGGCTTAGTGGTTTTTTTTGTTTTCTTTTCTGTCGAGTTATCTTGATTTCATGGTTTAACAAGTTGTCTTGACCTTAAACTTAGATTATAGGTTTGTCTTGCTAACTTGAGTTGTTTTTTTTTTTTTATCTTTTTTTTATCTAATTTCATCCTTTCATATTTAAATGACTAAGAATTGAGCTACATCATTTTTTCTTTACTAAAAAAATAGTTTTTTTCTAGGTTATTGTGATATTTTTTTATTTGGTTAATTTATTGTTATTATCTTTTTTAATCTTATAATTAAAATAAAATCAACTTATTTTATTCAATCAGATTTATAACTCAAATGATAAATTTGTTTTTTTTTATTAAAATTTACTTACAACACATAAACATTATTTTTTTTTAAATAATATAGCCACACTGCGTAGCATAGTATAAATCTAGTTCTATCCTAAAACTAATATTTTTGAGTTTAATTAGCTTTGATTTTAAAGGTATTTTAAAATTTCTATTTGGACAACTCAATGGTGGCTGTGCTTTTCTTTGATTTCCATGCAAAATAAGAAAGTCCAAGATCACAAGTAAGGTTCTAGTCTAATGGTGGGAGGGGTTTCTCTCCTTTCTCTGCACCTGGGTTCGAACTTTATTATGCACGTCTATTATTCCCGCGGTGTCTTACCTGCTCACTGGACTTGCAGGATGTTCAGTGAGCCGTGAGGATTAGTCGTGGTACGTGTAAGTTGACCCAGACATCCCATATAAATAATAATAAAAAAAAGTCTAAGATCAGTTTCCATGCCACTTTTCAGTCCAACCGACCTTAGTTTTTCTCCCATTCTGGTTTTATGGATTTAATGCTCTGGTAAATTTTGTTCAATATCTCCCTACGTTGTAACTTTATTTTTGGAAAAACTACGTTGTAACTTCATTGGTTGGTGACACCATGCTAACAATTAATAATACAAAGGTTTTTTTTTCCTTTAAATATAATAATTTAAATTATTTAAAACCTGGTTGTTTTTTAAAGTAATTTAAATTATAATAATTCTAAATAAGCAGAAAGTATTAAAAAATTAAAATAATAAAAAAATTAAATTCTTTTAAAAACAGATTTGAAACATAAAATTGATAATTAATATATCCCATCCTGGAGAGTTTCTGTTCCCGGTCTGGACAGACAAAATTGCAAACCCAAAACAAACAACCGCTAAATCCAAATTATTTCAAAACCTTCCCGCCCCCGCATTTTCACCCTCTAAAATGTAAAACCCCCTCCCTCCCTCCCCTTCATTTTTCTTCATCTCCCCTGTAAAATCCCCAAATCTCTCTTAAATGAGAAGAAAATGGGGAAGCAAAACAAGTCCAAGAAAACCGATTCTCTTGGCAAAGGAGGAAAAGTAAGTCCGGTCCAAATCGCTTTCATTGTGGATCGCTATCTATCTGATAGCAGTTTAACCCAAACTCGCTCCATTTTTAGGACTGAAGCCTCTTCTCTCATCTCCAAATCTTCTCTTCGAGAGGTATCCGTTTACTATATCTTTTCTTCTATTTTCTTTTTTGTATACTTTCAAAAATACGGGGTTTTAATTTCTTGTGGGATCTTTTAGGCACCGAAGAGTTTGTTGAGTTTGGGGGCTATATTGAACGAGTATATATGTCTCAAGGAGCAGAAGGTGATTTTGGATCGAGAAAGGGTGCGTTTGGAGCAAGAAAAACTAAGGGTTCAGGATTTTTTGCATGGTATGCAAGACGTCATGAATGCTTATAATGCTAGTGCAAATGTAACAGCACCATCAGCCACTACCCCTATGATTCAGGCTTCTATTACAAGACCTGCGGTTATGGTTCCTCAAGCAGATCCATTTCGCGGATCTCCTGCAGCTGTAGGTGAGGCTAACCAACCCTTTTCCTTGACATGATTAGCTGACACAATTTTAACCTAATTTGGGGTTTGATTTTATCTGGTTTTGAATTGTATGTTTAATTGCACAATCTACTGTGGGTTATAAAAGGGTTTGTTAGTTTGCTAGGATCTTGTAATATCATGGAGAAATCAGTGCATAAACTAGGGATTCTCAGAAGGAAGCGAACCAGGTATTAGGGGCTAATGCATTGATGGATTCCTTTTTTGTTGTTATTATAATATTGGGAATAGGCTACTTGATTTGAAACTTGCTAAATTATGACAAACCTTTGATAATACATAAACAGTTGTTGAGTAGTCATCAATCAATATAATAACGTTACTTTCAATGTTATATATTCTCACCATTGTCTCCTATGAAGCCATCTCCCCAGACCATGGTGTTTAGTATTTATGAGTGAGTTCTGAGTTTGGATTAGTTGATCATTCTCCTTATCAGATGTTCCTTGCATTCGTGAATGGCGTGCTTTAGAATGATTTTTTTGGAGGCTGTCTGTTTTCAGTAGTATTACGATCAATATACAATAGAAGTTCCCTTCTCCAAAACATTGCAAGTAAAGGGAAAAACTTACTCTGATAGTTCCATGATTTTCCATCTTAGGGATTTCCTTGCATCTTCTTCCCATGTATGAAGACAATCTTTAGGCAAACATTCAGAAAAATGGAATTTATTTATTGAAAGTATTTTATTGATGTTCTCTTTCTAGGCTGTCCCATGTACAAGTCACCTGGCTTTCCAGTCTCGACACCCTTGAATACCACCATGGAGTATAGCAATCTGTCCTCAATCACTAAGCACCCATCAACAAGAAAGCGAATGGGGTCGAATGCTGTTGCAGAATCTGTTCCAGATGCTAGAAAGTCTCGCAGCAAGTTAGCTTCAAGGAAAATACCAAGTAAAGGTAAAAAAAAATCCATGTGCCTAATTTATGTTCTTGCACATTTTTTATTCTCAGAAATTGATGTTTTTCTAACTCATTTTATCTTCAGGTACATCCAAACAATGTGATAATGCTGCCACTACTCAAGCAAATGTTCAGCCCTCTCCTGTGATTGAGTCATCAGCACAAAACGGCACGCCCACTGGTTCAATAGTTCAAGCATCCGGTGTTGCTAAGAATTTGTTCAATCAGCCCATACCATTCCCTCCAACTAGTTCATCTAATCCCAATACACCACCACAAGCATTTTCCTCTCACATTGACAAATCTGCATCTCCAAGGGGCATTTGTGCGAATGCTCGCAGCAGTAATAACAATACTCCTCAACAAGTCACTCCTACCAACTTCAAGGTGATCACATTAGAGAGGGTTACAGTGAGCCCATTTAAAAACATGACGTACTACACCATGGAGAGGAATCAGTGTATCTCGTCTTCCTCTCCAGTTAAGACAACCTTGAAGAGGATGTGCAAGAGGGATTGTGTGAAGGGAAGGCTAGACTTTGATGGTTCTGATGCAGCAGTGAACTTGGATGAATCAATTGACAATAAGTTCTCTACATCTGAGTCTGATAAGGAAGGGGGCATTTTTGACTTAGACCTGCCTAACTTAGACATGTTTGGGGCTAATTTCTCCTTCTCTGAACTGTTGGTTGATCTGGACCTTGATTGTGAAGGAAATGCTTGTCCATGCCTGCCAGCCTTGGCAGCTTCTGCCGACACCATTTCTGGGTATTGGTTTTTCTTTGGCCATATTCTAATAACCTTATATTTCTCTACTTTCTTCTTCACTGCATTGAATCCTTTCTTGGTTTCTTTCCTCTGATATTTTGGCTTCGTACTATGTACAGGTCATCACATGAATCTAGGGATGGTAATTTTGGGACTGATCAAGTCATATCAGAGTTTTCCTCTACCATGACTGAGGTGATTTCTGGAAAAGATGCGCATTCGCAAGGTAATGTGAATGAAGCTCCTCAACATAATTGCTCCTAATCTATCCATTATCGTGCATATATTGAGTGATTTTTTTTCAGGTCCTGACATAACAGCTGTGAAGTCCGTAACAAAATGTATAAGAATTTTAAGCCCTGGTAAATTTATCACTTGACGCCACAAATTTCATTTTTTATGTCACCTTTCCTATTTCTAGGATCCTTGAATTATTTGGCTGTATCTCGAATTGCAGCTAAAAATCAAAGGAGTTCTTTGGATCAGGAGAATTGTTTGGCAAGTAACTGACTGACATGATGATGCAAAAGACTCTTTAGACTGACCTGGTACCTGTATAGCACATACTGCAGAAGATACATTATCCATCTTCGCTAGTTATCTAGGTTTATAATTTCTAGATCCTCTATGGCTTTTGTCTATCATTTGACCAACCCTTGAATTCTTAGCTCACATGTAGTCTTTAGTTTGATGTTCTGCCTACAGTATTGGTCATTTAGCCAAGACTCATGGTTACAAGCATTTCTATGCTACACAATTTAGTTGTATCAAAAGCTGATTTATTTCTGATAAAAAGAAGTGACGAATTCTTCTTTACATTGATTTTAGATGGGATTAATCTTATCAACTCTATGAACGGTTGAATATCTGCAAGAGTTCTTAATTCAAATGCCATTAGTATTTAAGCATGCTGAAAGATGGAGGATAAATGACAGAATAAAGATATCTAAGCTCAGGCCAGGTACTGGTGAAGTTTGTCCACTTCATCTGGGCTTCCAATGAAAATAGGTGTGCGCTGGTGTATCTGCCACAAAATCACAAATTCAAACCAAAGTGTCAGCAGTTGTTTGATGCTCAAAGTCAAACCAAATATGTGATTCAAGTCGCAGTTTCCGATTCTAGCACTCTGATTGGCAGTGCCATGGTTCTATCTCCACACAATTTTTTATAGGGTCAAGGTTGATAAAATTCCAATCTAAGATGAAGTGATGAAGCTGCAACGAAATCAATACCTGTTCTGGCTTGATGTCAAGGATTCTCTGGTGACCATCCGTTGCTTTGCCACCAACTTGTTCCACGAGATAACTCATTGGTGCGCATTCATATAGTAACCTTAAGTTCCCATTTTTGCTGTTCTTGTTCTTTGGGTTTCCATATATGCCACCATACAGAAGCATCCTATGTATTTCCCCAACAAGGCCAGCCTATATAACGTCCAGAGTAAGGCTTCCCGTTGGGTGGTCCTGGCTGCCTAAGGTAGCCAAGGTAGCTCTGCAGTTTACCTTCCCACAGGTCATAATTTCCTTCATTAAGCGAGTAAATCTTTCCTGTTTTCGGGATTTTGATATCTTCATGTGTTAGTACAAACTCCCCGAATGCGGGATCCAAGGTAAAAGAAAACACCCCTTTCTCTATAGATATTGTGAAGACGACCGAGCTTGAATAGAGGCAATAGCCAGCAGCAAGCTTCTGCCTGGCTGGCAAGGGTTGATGATGCACCTTTGTCTTTCTTCGTCAAGCTGTCGTGTAAGAGATGAACGATGTGACGAGAGCTAAAATTAATGTAAATTTGCAAGTGCCTTGAATTGGCTATTCAGGATAGAGGTAAAGGGTTTGCATTTTGAGAACTGCCGCTTGTTTTTCTTGGCCAGAAAGTGAGAAACCAGATGACTTACTGTGGAGTCATCGTCAATATTAAAGAGGCATTGCTCGTCAGGGCCATAAATTCCAAAGACAGATCCAGTGGTTAATGCTATATCAATGTTGGCAGACCCATCAATTGGATCAAACACCACAATATAGTTTCCAGAGTAAGTTTCCTCGACAGCAACAGGTACGTCTTCTTCCTCTGATACTATAATCGCTGTGCGGCCACTTGACCTTAAACAATTGCAAAACAGCTAGACGTAGTAAAATGTAAGCTATGGTAATTTTCACTAAAAAAATGTTAACTCACAAGTAACAAACTTATCGATGAAATCAAAGTAGAACCAACCTCATTGGAGATTACATCCAGCTTCTTCTGATCTTCACCTTGGATGTTGGTGGTTCCTTGAACGCCAGTGAGATTGATTATGCTCGATCGTTGAAGAAGGGAAGCAATCTGTTTACATGCCAATGAGATACCGGATAAAACCACTGTGAGCTCTGCATCAATGTTCCCTGCTTGTTCTTGCTTCAATAGCCAAGTTGTCAAGTTTTCGAGCGCATACCGGCCCTTCTTTCTCTTCTCTTCTTTAATGCCTGATTCTGCTGCTGTAATTTCCACAACTTTGCATCGAATTCCGGAGGCAAAACGCCTACCTAATGATTGTCTAATATGATGAGAGCGGTTTTTTATAGGAAACAGGTGAGAAATAATGGAAGAGCGAGAGTTTGAGAAGGTGATTTGTCAAGAGGAAGGCGGAATTGCCTCAAACATTGTTGCGATTGTTGGTTGTCTGTGTGTTCCAGGGTTCTCACTTATCTTCCTTCCTGCGCCTATTGTGTGATTGGGATTCATTCTAGGTGAAACTATAACTTTGTTCGACTTATGAGCCCACTTGGTATTGAAGCTGTCTTCAGGCTTCGACATAACGGGCCCTGCTCCCGCATGAAATGAAGTTATTTTACAGAAAATATTTTATGGTACTAAATCTTCTAATCAAGTTCATGTCCAATCATACAGTATAAACCTGTTGGGTTTTTTTTCCCCTTCTGAACTTGATTGCTAAAACTTGCAACCGTGGCTTACCGAGAATTCCTTGACGATCAATCTCATCTTGAATTTCCTAGGAAATTCCTCAGACCTTATGATAAGCCTTTCAACAACCTGATCTCGTTTGGTGTTTGGGAGTGTCTGTCTTCTTATAACATCCCAAGTCATTTCCATGAATCACAATCTCCGCAAGCGTAATTTTTCCTTTTCTTTTATTGATGGACTTGGATTTCATGTTAGGAGGAAATCCACAATTTTTTTTAAAGAAAAAGTTCAGTGCTATTAATATTTGAAGATGAAATTGCCTGCTCTATGGCTATGTTCAGCTGCCGACATCATTGATGCACAGCTGGGCTATAGCAGCAACAGTTCTTCAAAAATTGAAACTCAATTCTCAGTGATAAAACAAAATTCATGTTCTTCCTGGAAGTCCTGCTGCAATGGTTTCCTGATAGGTTCTTAGCATCAGGTTTCAATCTTCCATTGCTTCTAAAAAAACGATTTGACAGTCATACACAAACGATATTCTGTGTTCTTAATTCCAGAAGTGTATTTATGAGGAATTGTCATGGCCCATGCAAACATTTAGCTTCTCAAAACAAAATGAATCTTTCCTCTTACATTTTAATCAAGCCAAATACTTCTCCAATTTCTCCACTTCCTCCACGCTCCCTATGTAAAGCGGAACACGCTGGTGTATCTGTTGTAAAAAACAATGCCTTAGTTCTTAACTCAAAGAAGAAAAGAAGATTTCACGAGTTGAATGAAGCATATTAGACTGACCTCATTAGGTGTGATATCCAGTACTCTCTGATGCCCGTCTGATCCTTTCCCACCAGCTTGTTCCACTATAAAGCTCATCGGTGCACACTCATACAGAAGCCTCAGCTTCCCATTCTTGCTCTTCTTGTCCCTGGGGTACCCATAAATGCCACCGTACAGCAGCGTACGGTGGAAATCACCGACCAAGCTTCCAATGTATCTAGCGGAGTAGGGCTTGCCACTCGGACCAGGGTCTTTAAGGTCATCAATGTACTTCTTCAGCTTGTCATCCCACAACTGGTAGTTTCCTTCATTAAATGAATAAATCTTCCCGGCCTTTGGTATCTGGATGTTTTCTTGAGTTAAAACAAACTCTCCATACATTGGATCCAAGCTGAAAGAGAACACGCCTTTTCCTATAGTTAGCACAAAAATCACTGAGCTTGAATACATGCAGTAGCCAGCAACAAGGAGGTTATTTCCTGGCTGGCACACATTCACAATACATCTCTGTTCCGTTTGGTCAAGCTGCAATCACCAAATTTTCAAACAATCAAGTTATTAACCATAGACTATCTTCTTTTTTGTGTGTTTGATAAACTCATCTGTTTGTGATTGCATCAATTATGGATGGACTCACAGTGGAGTCATCTCCAATATCGGCCAGGCACTCGTCATTGGGGCTGTATATTCCAAAGATGGAACCAGTAGACACTGCAGCATCAATGTTGGATGATCCATCTAGCGGGTCAAAAACCACTATATAGTTTCCAGAGTAACTCTCCTCCACTGCCACTGGCACGTCCTCTTCCTCTGATGCTATGATTCCTGTCCTCCCACTTGATCTCAAGCAGCTAGAGAACACCTATAGTTGCAAACTAACTAATTTTAAAAAAAAATTCGCTGAATGGTTCAAACTAGAGCGCATCTAATTCATGAAGAAGAGAATTATCTAAGACTAGAGGAGTTGCTCAATGGGACCACAAAATAGGAAAATATACGGTGCTAGTTTTCCGACTTCATTTATAAGCAAAAGCCAGTCATCTTCCACTTAGCTTTTAGTTTATTCCCATAATGAATTTGCATAAATTTGATGACTCATATAACTGTTCTGTTAGTTTGATGCAAGATAATTAGTTGTTGAGTACAGACCTCATTAGAGACCACGTCAAGCTTCTTCTGGTCTTCTCCTTGAATGTTAACAGCACCTTGAACTCCAGTTAAGTTAGAAATGCTAGCTCTTTGCACTAAAGAAGCAATCTGCTTACATGCCATTGAAATGCTTGATATAACAATAGTGAGCTCAGCATCAATAACACCAGCCTGTTCTTGCTTCAACAGCCAACCAGTCAGTGTTTGAATCTCAAACGTACTCTTCTTTGTTTTAGCCTCTGAGGCCGTGCTCACAGCCATGCACTTGAGCCCATCACCACCACGTTTTTTCTTGTAAGAACTAGTGCTGTTGGGGTATGGCACCAGTGTTTTTGAGTCAAAGACACATAACTGGGAAGGAGACGGGCGAGACAGAGAACATGAGGTTAAGAAGAGAAGATGTGATGATGAAGTTGTTATTGCTGCTGCTTGTGCAACCATGGCTGCTTGTTTTCCTGGTTCGTGGCTTTGCTTCTCTTCTAGTTTTCGGATATTTTTTTTTTAATTATTGGTTTTTCTTACATGGATTGTGTTGGGCAATGAAGTAGGATTGTGAGGTGGGAAAAGATTTCCGTTAAGTCTTGGGTCCCACACTTATCATCCTTGTTTTGCTTCCGTTTTGTGATCACTGTTATGGAATATATAGATATTCTTTTTCTCGGCTTGGGGAAGGGAAGGGAAGGGAAGAGGATGGGGAGTGGCAAATTGCAAGTGGGCTCGTTTTCATGTTCAATTGGGCTGGTGTTTAATCAAAGCCGAGCCTCGTTTTCGGCCTTTTAAACAAAAAGATATGGGAATATCATGTTTGTTGTCGGGAGTGACGGCATCGCACCCGGTAACTTTTATAATAAAAAAGATTTGTTATTAAAAAAGAAAAACAGGAATAAGGAAGAAGAGTTTTAATTAAGGGAATAAATTTATTTGTTTTTTTATTTAAATTAGTGCCATTCTTATGAGTATTTTTTTTAATTGCTTTAATTTCCATTTAAAAAATAATATTACTAATAAAAAATATTTTTTTTCTAGAAATAAATGGAAATGTGTGAAAGGAAAGAGAATTTCTTCCTAAAAATAGATATTTAATCTTGATCATCCTTATTGTAATCTTGATATTATAATTGACCCAATTAACATTTTTTATGGATGGTTTAGTAATACTTGTTGATTATCATTATTATCTTTAAAAAAAATATTTAACTTTAATAATAATTTATATCAAACAAAAAAATATTAGAAAGATTTGAGGTAGTTTCGGTGTTATACTCATCTATCTTATCTAGAATGCAACTTAGATTTTTTATGTATTGGAAATGTTCTACTTTTTATATATATCAAAACCCAATTATCTTGTTTAAAGATAACATGTCTATTTTTACAACCTTTGTTAACTTTAAATATATGTTGTTCATTCTTTTTCTCTACAGCATCTTCTTCGTAATAGGTATAAGATTGTGACCACACCTTCAGCTCACGACAAAAATGTTGGAAATGAAGACCATATGTCTATGATTTATGACTATAGGGATAAGATTGAGACCGAATTATATTCGATTTATGATAAGATCTTGAAGTTGCTCGACTCGAGGTTGATTCCAAAGGCCTCAGCTAGTGATTCAAATGTGTTCTATTTGAAGATGAAGGGAGATTATCACAACTTAGTTGAAGAAAGGTCTTTTGATTTTGTAGTTAATGGATTTAAAGGTGTGTTTTGGTGGCTTCTATTGTGATTCTTGCAAAAAATAACCTTCATGTAATCTTGTATTTGTTTCTTCTACTTTCTAATCATCAAATTTATACCAAAATTGATTGGCTCTTAACTTCCTTTTATTCTACTATGAAATTCTCAATTCTCCTAGTTTATTTTTCAAAGTATCTTTTGAAAGATATTTTTCATGTAGAGAAAAGCTTTAGGTGTTTTCCATGCATAAATTATGAACTTACAACGATCCACTTAAATAATTTCCAAAGAAAATGTTGTGTATACATTTTCAAAAATACCTTAATTATTTCTGTTTTGCCATGGCTACACAACGGTGTAGCTCTTTGTCTCTTGAAAATATTAATAATTTATGATTTGTCGGTAATAAATATATTAATAGACTTACTAATAGATAAAAAATATCAAATAAATTTTATTTGTCTCATTTCATGAGTATATTTATAAGTAAATATTATATATTACTAACATAATATCATTTGTAATTTTATCGGTGAGTTAATAGTAGCAATAATATTTGCAGTAATTCTTTTCCAACTCTTTTTGGAATATATTTATAGAGTTGTTCCGTTAACAACATCATCAATAATATTTTAAAAATATATTTAGAAAAATATATTGAACAAAAGTAAAAAATAATTAAAATAATATAAAAATTAAATATTTATTATAATTTTAAACATTTGTACGTTCAAATACACTAAATTTAAAATAGAAGCAGCGCTAAAGGAGAAGGTTGGTTGTCGCTGGGACCATGAGTCTTATTAATGCACATGTATCATTCATCTATGATCCCAAATCCATTATTGATCAACATAGTTCTTCATAATCAGTAGTAAATTATTCATATGTTTCACATTTATTAATCTAGTATCACCATGAATTTCAAAGTTTAAGTCCTTAAAATCCATTATGGGCATCCAACAATTAAAGCACTATGGTTTGTCCATAAGTTTTCAGCAGTAATGTTAGAAAATTTATACACCTTATTTCTATTAGGTCCATTAAACAATCTTGTCTTCAACCACAAATCCAAATCTACATCCAGATGGGTCAAAGGATAGTCTTTGTATTTTTCATTCAACTGGGTATTATTTGTATCTTGGAAAGAAGAAATAAATTCATCAAATTCAAGGAAATTATAACTTACGAAAAAATGATTGAAAACTAACATACCACAAAGTACTAAGCTGGCCATCTATGAATTGTTACAACCTTTTTTAGCAGTCATCACTTCGCATATGCATTTCAATAAAAAGCTCTATGGGTTTGACTCACCGTTAAAAACTGTAGTTTTTAAGAAAAAAATGTTATTAGTTAAATATATTTATAAAAGATAACTAATAAAAAAATAGATGTAATAAAAAAATCCAACCATTCACTTCGTATGCGAAATGAACAGAATAGAGCTACTGATGTGCGTTGTAATTGAACCATGGATAAAAAGAATTGATTTTCCACATTGGACTATCACCGTCATGTGAAATATGTGGATGTCACATGCTTAATGTATTCCACCTATACAGTATCTAAGACGTGCAACATTCTAAAATCCTTTCAAACCATTATGTCATTCCAACTTACAAGCTTTCTTTCTTTCACATATATCGTAGTTTTTTTTTTTTTTGCATTTCGTACAAAAAATCACGCAACCTATATGGTATAAATTAATTATCTATTAGTATAAAAAAATAAAATCATGCAACCTATATGGTACAAGATTCTTTTAAACCCTTCTCACAACATTATTATCAACTCTCACCCATTCAAATTATCCCTTGAAAATTTATAAAAGAAATTTTTTAGCAATTTCAATATATTAACCATATTAACAAAAAAAATATATTTAAGTTAATACTAACCTTGAAAACTATGCATCGACCTGCGGTTTTTCTTCAGGATGTGTGGAAACCTGGTTCCTGTCGTACATGATGCGGCATCATGGCGATCATTCACCCTCAAGGAAAAAATATAATGTTTTTTCTTACAAATATAGAGAGATAAGAAATTCTTGTCTCTTATTAGTAAAATAAAATGGGAGTCGCCACCTAATATTTTGGTCACTAAGAACCCTAACTAATCTTAGAGATTGGGGTATGGAGACTGGTTGTGTAAAGGAAGGGTATTAACACCTTAAATATGTCCTACCTAAGATAAGCTACATTATTTTATTGTCCGATAAAAAACCTGTGGTCTTATTTTGTTTTCTAATTATTAGTTTATCTAAGGTTATAGAAAAACTCTCCTTCATAAGGAGGTTTTTATCTTAAATGAATAAAACTAACTATTCTATGTCATCATGAAAAAAAAAGTTAATATCTGGAATATGCATTATGTATGATGTCATACCCCAAATACTAAAAGATAAACAAAATATTTTTTTTTTGCTATTTTGACTAATGTTCTCTTGACTTTAATAAACTGGTTATTAAAGCCAAAATGTATGCTAAAATATTGTTTTTTTGGTGTATGAAAAATATAATATAATTTTTTTAACTTTGAGACAATTGACCGTATGCACAAAAATATTTTTTTTAAGGGAGTTTTGATGCAAATTGGGTATTTTAATATATGATTTATATTTTTACAATATAAAATACAAACCAATATTAAGCAAAAAAAAAAAACATAAATCAAAAAGTGGAGAAATCACAAGTATTAAAAAATATATTCTCTTTTTTTTAAAAAAATAGGCTAGATGAGGCCCAAATGTATGGGCTAGGCCAAACTCGACTCAACTATGTGGTGAACAATGCCCTTTACTATTCACATGCTAAGTAAACAATGAAGGTGTAACAGGGATGAAGTAGGAGGAAAAAAAAAGAGCTGACCTACAGTGGCTGTTGTTGTTGGTGGAGCTGCTATTGGCGGTGTTGGTGGCGGTGCTAGTGGCAGTGTTGGTGGTTTGCAGTGGTGGTAGCGACTTTGTTTTTCTCTTTTCTTTTCTCTCTCTCTCTCTCTCTCTCTCTCTCTCTATTTTTCATTTTCTCCTTTGTTTCTTCTTCTTCTTCTTTTTTCCTTTCGGTCTTCCCCCTTTTTTCTCTACTCTCTCTATTCTTTTATGCTCCTTTTCCCCTTCTCTTTTTGTGCTCTTTCTTCTTTTATTTTTATAGACAAAAACAAAAGAAGAAAAAGACAGGGGTGGCCATTGTGCTACTGCCCTTCCACCACTCCTCCAACAAGCGAAAAGTTTTGGACAAGTAGGGGTCCTTAGTCAGTATCTTTTTTATGCTAAAAGGAGGAAGAAAAGGCGGTGAAAATACAGGGGAACGCAGCTCCCTTCCCTTATTTCTCTACTTGTCCAGAGGTAGAAGAAAGTCTATAGTTTCATTCAAAACGGCACCATTTCAGGGTTTTTTTTTTGTTTTTTGAACAGTGAATAAAACAACCTTATTTTGGACAAAACATGTCATTTTATTTAAAAGGAAAAGATGGCAAAAACTTATATCAAAGTCTGAATCAATTTTCAATTTGTAATTTGTTTAATCAAGTCCTAAATTGCAATTTTGATTTAAAAATCAATGTAATTGTATCCCTATTAAAAATCAAACAGCAGCCCTGAAGTTGGCTGCTTTTTTTCACTTTAGTTTTTTATCTTGAATTTATGTGATTTGATCCTTAATTAAGTAATAAACTTCTAATTTCTTCAATTTAGCCCCTGATTTAGTTTAATTATAGTCCCTTTATTTACTTATTTTTTCCATTTTGGTCATTGGTTTCAAATTTCTTCATTTAAGTTGTTAATTGGCCATCAAACTTTAATATTTATGCAAATAAGCCCTTAATTTGACCAAATTTACTCTAAAAAAATTATAATTTGACCCTAGAACTTTAATGTCTTCCAATTGAAGCCCAAATTGACATCAAAATCATTTTTTTTCTTGCAATCAAACCTTCATAAATTCAATTAAACCTTCAATAAAATTTAATTGAGTCTATAAATATCTAATTTTTCTTTCTTAAATTGAATTTTCTTTGTCAACAGGGCTCTCATCAGTCAATAAAATACCATCAAATTTTAATTTTTGTATTATTGAACACCCTCAACCAATTTTTAATTATTTTCTAGGTGCTCTGACATCCTCTTCTCACTATTATATTTATGTTATTTTTTTTTTATTTTTTTAAGATAGAGAGAAAAAAGTGAATTGGGGAATAACCTAAAAATAGGTTATGCTCCATTGAAACAATGGAATTTCCATAAGCAATTTAAAGGCTGCTTTTATTATTTTTGCAGTTTCAATATTTGAAAACATGAAATTGCACTCGTTAAATAAAATTATTTTTAAAAAAATTATTAAACATGTCATGATGAAAGTAAAATAAACTTACATTGAAAAGTCATCATTCCACTAAGCCTCATACTTGCCAAGAAATAGATCCAGCTATGAAGGGACCCTACTCGATGTTGCGACATCGCACTTGACAAGCTTGTATTGCGAGTCAATGCATGTGCCTTAGGAGTTTGCTCTTGGTCGATACCTAATGACTCATTGTCGTAAGAATTGCTCCTAAAAGAACTAGCAGCGATCATGTCCTTGCAACGATCATATATTTCTTCAAAAATCAATAACACATTCTCTGTACAGGAGACTACCAAAAAAATTTTAAACTGCAAAAACAAAACATATATGTTATAAACCAGTTGATTTTATTCAATTTCTCCTAACAATGTAGCATAATTCAATTTCATAAAAAATTTTCATTTTGTTTATGATAATATTTTTAATCCCAAGTTTACAAAATTTCAAAATAATAATTAAAATTAATCCTATATATTTAATTGAAATTGAACAACATAATTGAAAAAAAAAACTAAAATTCAACAAAATAATGAAAAAATTATTGCAATAACAATTAAAATTTAACACAATTATTTCTAAGTGATAATATGTTTAATCCTAAATTGAGAAAAAAATTATTCTAAATGGATTAAATACAAAATAATAATTAAAATTAATCCTACATATTCAATTGAAATTGAACAACAAATTTGGAGAAAAAAAAACTAAAACTCAATTAATAATGCAAAACTTATTTCAATAAAAACTAAAATTCAACACATTTATTAATTCATAAAATTATTAAGAACATAAAATTGAACCAAAATAATGATAAAAAAATAATGCAAAAAAAAAATAGAAAAAAAGAATGAAAAATTCTTACCTTAATGGTGTGCTTAATTACGACTGATAATTAAAAAAAAAGAAGAGATTGTTAATAAACCAAAAAAAATGAAGAAAGACAACATACTTGAGGATGAGAAGAAAAGAGATTGCTTGACTTTGGCTGAGAAGAAGAGAGAGAAAAAAAAAGATAAAGAGAGAGATAAGACTCTGTGAGAGAAGAAGGAAGAAGAAGATGAAGCCCCGTCTATTCTGATTCTGATATTTTAATTTAGTTTAATTGATGGAATTATCAATGACTTTTCATTCCATTAGTAAAGTCAAATGAATATTTTTAACTTTTCATTAACTTTAATGAAAAGTTTCAGAAAGCCCCCTCCAAATATTATTGATAACTTCTCATTCTGTCGGTAATGTCGTTGGGGAAAAAAAGTGAATAATTAAAAGAATATTAATTATTAGTGTATTGAGAAGTAAATAGTTCCTATAATGGATTAAGTTTGATCGTAGATAAAACAATGAATTCTGACTTCATACACATCCTTGGTGGTAAGTTGTAAACTGTGAGTATCACTAATGAATAAAAATAAGGAGTAACAAATGATCCGAATGGATTGAATTTGTATGTATATAACCGAAGATGCATGTTCCTCATCTTCATTGAAAAGTTAGGATGCACATTGTTAAAGTGTTTCCAAGCTTCCCTATTAAAAGAGTGCATCATCACTCCATCTATAACATCATGTGTTTTGTGCCATGTTATGTGCTCAATAGTCTTTAGTGACATGAATAACCTTTGCAATCTAGGTATGATGAAAAAGTATTTAAGTTTTTTATATGTAAGAAGAGTCATTCCTCTGTTAGTCATAGGTTTATAATAATAATACCTACATGTTCTACAATCAGGCAACTCTGTATTTTAAAGGTAGTATACCATGCAAAAGTTTGGACACATATTAATTTTCTATCCTAAACCTAGGGGTTTTCATCATGAACTTAGCACCATAAAAGTTTTTTTTTGTATTTGTTCTCTTTTGGTAAAATGCTTCTCGTCCATTCGATAATTTTGTTATAACCGATCTCACTCAACCCATGATTTGACTTGATGGTGGACACCTATGTAACAACCGATAATTTATTGTAATTTATGTTACGATCCCATAATGAATCATAAAAATCTTTCAAAAGATAAAAAAAACCTAACCATGTTTACATTAGGTTTTTTATTTATGATTGAAAATTAACTAGCATGACCCTGATTCATTCTCATCACATCCATACCATATTTATATATGAATTACTATTTTCATCTCCATACACGTTGCTAGAACTAGGAGTTGGTCTAACCATCCTTTCTACCATGATATCGTGAGGAATATATGGTTCTTTGTGTGCATACCAATACATATATTTTTTTTTAACATTTGTTTTTTATAGAAGATGCATTGTTACAATATTTAGATTGAGAAAATTTGTATTTTTATGATTTTTGCATGGACATCTAATACCCACTCCACTAACATTTATTAGATTAAATAGTGCGTAAGTAATAAAATATTGAACTCCATTATAATAATTCATCTTTTGCAACTTTTAGGGTGAATCTATATATATTCGTGAACAATCATTCATTACTTATATCAAACTTATATAAAATAATGATAATAACATGTATTAATTAACTACATTAACGAAATAGATTTGCAAAAGTATTAATTTAGCTCAAATCTATTCCATCTATTTTAATAATACTCTAAACTAATTATCAATTATCTACATAAATTCAAATTTCAGCATATTTATTGAAAATTTCAACTTGGCAATAAAATTGATAAAATATAAAATGAACTTGATATATTAGCCATTATTTATTTCATTACAAAACATCTAAGTTTAAAATCCAACATTAGTTTCATCAATTTACAAACAAATATAATTTTATAAAATATAAAACAAACCCTAACATGTACAAATCATAAATTCAAATAATAAATTTTTATGAGAAAAAACTATAAAACAATTAAACACCCAAACAAAATACATGTATTACAAAAGTATGCCAAAAAAGTTTTAATATTTTAAAATTGAGTTGAAATAAAAAAAAGAAGAAGATAGATTTGCTTACTTAAATAACACGTAACCATATAATTTTATTTTTTAAATCTCATTGTAATCGCCTTTGTAATTCTTTTGGTATATATTGAGAGAATTTTTTCATCGGTATATTTACAAATGCATTTTACTGTCAGATTAATTTGTCAATTGTGTCGTGTATAAAAATTACAAATCATGATATTATTTGATCTTTTATTTTATTTTTATTTTCTTAGTTAATTCCCTGTATTAAAAGAATATTTCTAGTAGCGTTTATCTATGAATACATGAATGAAAAAAAATTTCAGTAAAGATCACATTAATATACTGATAAAAAAATTCTATTAATATTTTTATTTATTAATTTTGCAATAGTGACTTCACTGTATGTTGACATAACCATGATTCTCTTCTTTTCCCCGCAATCTACACGGTACATCGACATTGTATTTTTATCCACAGTCTTTGTTTGCGATTTTCTTTTACGATGAAGACTGTAATCTCTACTTGAGTGATTTACACGAGATTTATACAAACGAATTTTTTTGTTGCCTATTTATTTTCTCTGCTTTTAGCTTTTTGTTATGAGTTATGACCTTTCAAAGCTTAGTGCGAACATTCTTTACTTATGAACAAAGACTTAGTGGAATGATTTTGTTTTTGATAATTAGTTGCAGACAACAAGTTGCAAGTATTCTATGGATGTCTTGAGGCCAGTTTTTTTCTTGCAAAATACCATTTCCCCCCATCATTGTTGGTTCATTGTCGCTAGCAAGAAGTAAACAATGGATAGGTTGTTTCTTGTTTCGACTTTGATTTTTCAGGGAAAATTATTGATGTTATAGTCCTGTTGGGGCAATGGTACCAACTGCAAATCATTCTTCTTCTTCTTCTTCTTCTTCTTTTTTAATCTCAATGAGCTGTTCTTAACCTTATTGCCAGTGTTGTGGTGAGCTTGGTCTACAACTTAATGACTACACAAATTAGCTCCAGAAAATGTTGAAATATCTTCCTCTCGATTCGATCTCATCATGATGACTACGATACGGGAAAATCAAGAATTGAAAGTATAGTCATATACGGGATTAGTGTTGTTGGCATGTATTCATTGCTTTTATGGACAAATAAGATATATAAGGTGCCAAAACTAGGGCAATTTCTTACGATGTTTTTAAAAAAGATGATCAGCTAGCGTTGGAATTTGTTAAAAAAGATGATAAACTAGGGCAATTTTGATGGGCGTTTTAGAATTTAAATAGAAGGGTTTCTTGTTATCCCTAGGTCTTTATTTATTTATTTATTTAATAATTGTAAGTTCTAGAACCTTAACAATTAACACAGAGATTAGAATTTAATTCTCTTTCGAAATTTTACAGTGAAAAGATTGATTTCCAGTCTGAACTTTGGGGATGAAAGAGACAAAAGACTAGTGGTTTTTCGGGTCATACACGCTGCGTAAGAGAGACTCCATGGCTACAAGGATGGCTAACTAGAAACTTCTTGCTTGTAAATCAACCATAGCCGCCTCGAAGAAGACTGCTGACTTTTCTTTCAAGCTGACTGTCCCTATTGGGTAATTGACATGTGTCATAAATGCTGTCCTTGGACGGGAGCTACGCACCAAAATTGCATCACTGCACGTAATTTGTATGTTTTGTATCGTTTTTATATATTAATATTAAAAATAATTTTTAAAAAATAAAAATATATTATTAACATACATTTTAATATAAAAAATTATTTAAAATATAATCACTACCACACTTGCCATAGTCGCTGGCCAGTCAAATTTCCCCTGTATTTTTCACCGTTTTAGAGGGCAGTGAATTCCCGGCCGTATGTCGGCTAAATACCCTCCGCTCAGGGCTGAGCTTTATTGGGATCCAGGACAGGCGAAATTTGTAATTACTGTTACATGCTCAATCTTGCTAGGGAATGGCCTCTAGCATGGAAATTGTTTGATTAGAACTAAGATTAATTTCCAAATTTACAATTGCTAATCTAGTTTAACATTATAATTACAATTAATGATAATTTAGAATATATATATATATATATATATATATATATATATATATATATATATATATATATATATGATTCATTTCCCATATTCATTTATTCCATGATTGTATTATTTGTAATTGTTTCTTATTCTATTAAAATTATGGTAGAGTTTCCTCTTAAATTTTAATATTTATTTAATAGTTTATTTTCTATAAATAAAACCCAACACATGACAGCTTCAAGCATGCTCCAGTTTATTTAATTATTTTTCAATTTTAATAATTATATCTCAATACAACATCACATCATTATATTATAACTCTAAATAATTATATCCTTTTTCTAGTTGTCATCTTATTCCCTAAAATTTAAACATTTTATAAATATAAAATGTAGCACAAAAGATAACTTCAAGAAACTAATCTAAATGAAACAAAAGATTAAATATAAGTTGTTAGTCACAAAAGGATTAGTTACAAGCATTTTAAGTAATTTCTACAATTCTTTACATAAAAAAAAAATGCAAACAATTAAAAATATATCTAACGAACTACAAACTCTAAATTCTATGACTATCGTGTCTTGTAGCGTGGAATCTATAAAACATATAAAATATAATAATAAGTTCATGATAATAATTATTTCTAGAAAAATTATTAGTCTCGTCTTGGACAATTCAACATCCTTTTTTTACGATGCATGTTATATGATATTCTCAATTTAATTCTTTTTCTTTTATCTTTCTTTAAATACACAATGGTCACATTATTTTTTTCTTACTGTAGAAAAAGCTGAACTTGCATTTCTATGTATTGTTTTTGCTTCTAAATAGGCATTACACATATTATAGGTCATTTTTACTATATATATATATGATTTGTGTGAAGAATTATGAAAATCATGAAGGTTGTGTTTCTATGATATATTAATGACATTGTTCAGCTAATCCATTTTAGCTAATTCATTTTGTTCTAGTGTTTTTGAACATGAAAGTCTATGAATGATACCATTAATTTTGAAAAGATTCAACAAACTTTGATTAAGAAACTCACCAACCCATCACTTTGAATTAATTTAACATGAGCATCAAATTGTGTTTCTATTGCTCGAGGAATGAAGCAAATATTATTGCTGCGTCAGATTTTCAATTCATATGAAAGAACCATATATGTCAGGAATACTCATCAATAATAATTAAATAAAACTATTGGCCATCATAAAAAGAAACAGATGTAGGCCCCAGACATCAATGAAGTGTATATAAAAAAGAGATAGTATATGACTTTCTAGATTCAAATGGTAACTTTGTTGATTTTTCCAAAACACAACCTTCATAGAAAGTATTTTGTTTATTTATAGATGGTAAACATAACTTTGTAAGAATGTATACTTGAGGATGACCAAGTTGTGCATGTCACATGTTGCTAAACACTTTATTTATAAAAAAAAATTGACTGAAGATATGGAGAATTAGTGCAAGTTGATTAAATATAACCCATCCTTCATGAAACCTTTAAGAATTACCTGCTTCATCTTCATGTCTTTGAGAATAAATCCTTATGGATAAAATAGAAAATAACAGTTATTATCTCTTGTTAATAAATAGACATATTATAGTTTCTTATTAATTGCAGGAACTATAAGCACATCATTTAGCTTAAGATTAGTTGTGTACCAGTGCTAGACAAATCCTGACCATTGCTAACCATAACAGAGTCATTTTCAGAATAAGAGATAATACCTTAGAACTTTATTTGTGTCAGATGCCATATGCTGGTTTGCCCTAGTATTAGAATACCATGTCCAATTTTGATAACAGTAAAGGCTTTGTATTGATCAGCTTCTTCATCAAACATAAAACATCCTTCTACTTTGTGATTAGGTCCCCCACATTGAAAACAAGTGATGCCATCACGTTTACAACTACCATTATGTGAGGCTTGTTTCTGAAGAGTTTTAGTGGAGCTTTCATTTTGGCGAGGAAAACGAGTCTCTTTAGCTCGTAATGATGAAGTACTGCTAGTGGAATTTCTTCAAGTGAAATTGCGATTATTATGGCCTCTAGTGTTGGGGTTTATCCATGGCTTTGAGTTTATGCGACCATGATTTGTATAAAAAGCCACAAAGGGAGTAGTTGTTTGTGGTCTTTGAATTCGAATTTTAAAGGCGCGGAGTTTTGCTAATAACTCCTTCAAGAGATGGAAAGAAATCTCTAGCGTTTAATGTTGCTCCTATTGAATCAAATTCAAATCCTAATCCTCAAAGAATACATATAATGAATTCATCATCATCCATTGGTTTTCCTGCACCACAAAGAGATAAGGCCAAAGATTTTTCTTTATGTAAATAATCTTCTAATAAAGAGGTATCTTAGGTCAGGGACTGTAGTTCGCCTTTGATTTGTTGAATGTGATCTCGAGTGTGAGTACCATAAAAAGTCTTTAACACTTACCGCGCATCATATGAAGATTCACTATTAATGACTTGAGAAAAAGGTCCATCAGATAAGGAACTATTGATCCATCCAAGGATCAATTGATTAGTGCGCAACCACACTACTGTAACATGATTTATTTGCAACTCACCATTCTTACCAATGATAATTGACACCGGGAAGAGGACTTATCCTTCATGTATCCAAGAATACCATAGCCATATAAGATATGAATAACCTGTGCTTTCCACATAAGATAATTGTTTGAAGTTAACTTGATGAAAATATCAGGTATATGTGATTTTGGAAGTGAAATCTTAAGAGAAGAAGCAGGGAACATTGTTTGAACTGAGGCAAAAGATGCCATTGGGGTAGAAGGCTCTGATACCATATAGGAAAAGCTGATTTTACATTTCTATGTATTGTTCTTGCCTTTAAATAAGCAGTACACATATTATAGGTCATTGATTCTTACCGCCACCACACACATGATTCATGTAAAGAATAATGGAAATCATAAAGTAAATAGAAGGAAGAATTCTAGTAGAGGATCTCTCAATAGAGAGATCTTAGAAGAAGATCTATGCAGGATTTCTGCATTTACATCCTGCATAGAATCTCTGCATGTATTTTCATATTTCTTCATTATATATTTTCATATTTCTTCACTTATATACTCCTCCAAACCTTATTCATTTATTTTATTGTTTTAACTAAAATATTTCCTTTATTTTTTGTCATTTATGAAAAGTACACAAGGATTAGTATGTTTTCATAAATTCAAATAGTAATTCACATTTATTGATCCACATCTATAATAGATTTGTTTTAATTACTAGTATTTGTTCACGATGATAGACCTCACATTCATTAGTCTTCGTCCACAATAACATACTTCACATTCATTATTACTATTCCTTTGTGTTATTTATTTATTCTCCTTTTCTTAAAAGGTTTTACATTCTCCCCTTTTAATAAAATTTTATCCTTAAAATTTAATTTCTTATCTATCTAAAAAAATAGGCTTAGATACCTTTTCTTATATCTGACTCACTTTCCTATGTGTCTTCTTTCATTTAAGAATGATCATTCCCCTACATCCATAAATACATAAACATCAAGTTTATTATATTTTCATTAATATTAACATTGTGTAAATGATATTTATCTCTCATTAATGGTATTAAGAGGAGATGGTGTTCTAATCCATCCATTTAAGCAATATGACAAAGCTTAAAAGCTATGGATACCCTATGAACCACCCTAGGTAAAGGGTTCATATTTTTTTCTATTCTCTATACATTTATATGTTTATTTTCAAAGAATTTTAGAGAAGAAAATATTATTATCATATACAACTAAGAACAAACACTTTTATTTTTAGAGTTTAAAGTTCATTATCTTATTTATTGCAATCACTTACTAAAAGTCAATGACTTTATTATTAGAGAGTCTACAAATTCCACCAAAATAAATTGCTTTGTAGGTGTCAAGTCTTTTATATTCAACCATAAATTTCATGAATTTTAGAGAAGGAAATATTAATGTGAATGTATGCTCATCCTCTATCTAAACACTTTAAAAGTGATCAAATCTAGCACTTACAAGTTTATATGACAAGAGATCGAATAAAGAAGAATATTTATTGTTCATGAGTTATAATATGCCTTAAGTCAATTTCATGTTGTTCCATCCAGATTGGTCAGTATATCCTATTCCAGTTAAAAAACAAAATAAACTGAAATAGATTTCATCTCACTCAAAATCTCAGCCTATTCTGGAAATTCTGCCCAAATTCCACTTGGAATGTTTCAACCCCATTCTGGCCAAATAATTTTCTTTTCTTTTCTTAAACAAATCTATGTTTTTGCACTAATTTCATCTTTCAATACTTGGTTAATTTTTTATTAGACTTCATAATTTATTATTGCATGCTTTTTTATGGTTACCTTAGTTTCATGATCCATGTCACGAGTTTAATGAGTTAACTCAATTGACTTGAGTGTTTTTTAGGTAATTTATTTTTTAAGTTTCATCATTCAACATCTTTAATATTTTTTTATTATGGATTAATTATTGTCATTTGTAAAATATATTTTTCTATGAAATTATGATAGTCTTATAACTCGAGTCATGAGTAAGTTAACTAGAGTAGACATAGGTCATTTTATTATGTCATTTTTTAGATTGAATTTTTTTCAATTTCATCATTTAATAATGAGTTTATTATGAATTAAGCTTCATAATTTTTTTTATTTGGGTTTATTGTGACCTTATGACTTGGATTGCGGATTTAAAAAGTTAACCCCAGTTGACTTGAGTCAATTCAATATGTTTTCATCTTAATATTTTTTTAAAAAGTCATCTTGATTTCATTTCCAGATTTAACAATGTTACCAATGGAATTTTTTTTTGGTATTTTTAAACTCACATTCTATTGATATATTTTTTTACCGATGTAATCATAAACAACAAATATCTATTGAAAAAACTATCGTCAGTAGTTTATTTTTTGTTTGTGAGTCCGTCAATAATAAATTCACTAATAGGGTCACCGACAGACAAATCATGCTAAAAAATTACATGTCGGTATATTCATCAATAAATTTAACCTATCATTGATATGAAAACTGTATGTAATTCCAACGGTATTTTAATCTTTCATTAGCATGTCCATCGGTAAATCATCATATGTAATTCCATTAGTATTTTAATTTTTTTTATCAATATATCCATCAATAAATTATTATATGTAATTTTATCAATGAATAAATAACATTAGTGACATTTACAATAATTATTTTCCAACTCTCTTAAATATAGCGATGGACTAGGTTTGTTAGTAATGTAACACTTGGACATCATGGAGACCATTTAAAAATTATCTCTTGATTGAAAAAAAGAACATATATTTGGCATCTTGTTCTTTTATGAGAAAATATCTTGTTCGAGGAGTCACCACTTAGTATTATGGTCATTAGAAATTATAACTGGTCAATAGAGATTCTATAGTATGAGACTAGTTATACAAAAGGAAAGATGCTATCAACTATTAAGTGTCCTACCTAAGGCAGACTATATTACTGATTTTGTTTAAAATTTCTAAGAATTTGCTCTTCTTTTTTTTTCTTTTTTCTTTTTCCTTTCATGTTGTTGACTCTGGTGTTAGTCAACAATTCCTACAAATATTTTCAACTTTGATGTGTAAATATCGCACAAATCCAAAAAGTACAATACTTCTGACTTTAATGTTAGTGAATATTTTCATAAAAAATGAATTTAAAAAAGAAATTTCTACATCATTTTTTTCTTGCTTATCCTTTATTATTATTTGCCCTTTTTAGATGAAAGTAAAAAAAAAAAAATATTACACGACATATTTGTATTTAACAGTAACAGTCCACAAATTAAACATATTTACAAAAAAACAAATACAAACACAAAGAAAAAGTAAAACAAAGTACAAGGGACTCACAAATAAACCAACGAAGCCCAAATATTTTATGAATTTTTTGTTATTGAAAAAGGGTTTGTTTGCTTAAATATCAAATTAGAATGGATATAAAAATTATGGTTAAGGCATAAGGGTGTGTTTTACCAAGCACACCCTTAGCAAACACTATTTGGCAGGTTAGACCTAAAGCTCAGAACTGTCCTACTCTTTTTTTTTTTGTTTGGATTTAGCCCAGCCATGCGGGTTGGGCTATTACCAACTAAACTAGTTCAGTTACTAGTTCAGACCAGTAACCCGATTGGTATATTTTTGTTTGCAAGCATGTATGAGCTACTCGTGCATACTTGCTACAGGAAAATGGTAATTAAAAGTGAAAAAAAGGGGACAAAATGACTTATCTATTGTTGGACTGCTATTGCCAACTTTTTAAGTGAAGATTGTTGCAGGTGCTCGTTGTTAGGAAAATTGGTGTTATTCGTTCTGCAGTTTTTTTCCTCCCTCTTTTTGCATATGTTGAGGTTTGTATTTATAGTGTTAGAGTTTCTTAGCATGTGAGAAACAAAGTTTCAATCAAATTAATTCTTGTTTTTTTTTTTTAAGTTTGAATTTGATTAAGAATTAAATTCGAAAACAGATAACTACCATTATTTTGAAGATAAGGATAGAATGACAAAAGTATATTGTAGTCCCTAGTTTTCATGTAAGTTGACAAATCATACTTTTTATCGAAATAAATCTCTGATATTTTAATTTTATATTTTAAAACCTATAAAATTAAATTAAAAAGCCAATAGGCCAAAACTGGGTTGCAATATGTAATACCCTATGTGCTTTATTAAAAATATTTTAAAAAATATATATTGAACAAAAGTAGAAAAATACTTCAAATAAATTAAAATAATATAAAAATAAAATATTTATTATACATTTAAATAATTATATGTTCAGATACAATAAATTTAAAATAGAGGCGACGTTGGAAGAGAAGGAGGATGCTGGTTGTTGCTAGGATTGTGGGGCCGATTATAGGGTGCACATGAACCACTTATCTATGATCTCATCTTTATTACCATTCAATGGAGTTTTTCATAATTAATAGTGAATCTTTCATATTTTTCATTTAGATGGGTTGTCCGATTATGTACTTGTTTGTCTAATATCACTATGAATTCTGAAGTTTGAGTGCTTGGAATTGATTTTGAGTATTTAACGGGCAAAACACTAAGGGTTATTTATAAGTTCTCAATCGTAGTGTTAGAGAGTCCATCAACTCGATTATTATCGAGTTCACTAGGCGATTCTACATTTAAAAATAAATCCAGGTCGAGATCTGAATGGGTTGAAAAATCATCTCCATATCTCTCCTTCAACTATCTATTATTTATATATATATATCTTGGAAAGAAAAAAATATATTCATCAAATTTATGAAAATAATAAGTTAAAAAAATAGTTGAAAATTAACATATTATAAAGTACTAAGCTTGATTATTCACAAATTATTTTATTTTTTTTTACAATTATCATTTTATATATTATTTTAACAAAAAAATTCCATCAAATTTGACTCATATTAAAGAACCACAAGATAAAAAAATATTTTATTTTTTATACAAATAGATATAATAAAAAAATTTATACCATCTACTGCGTAAAAAAAACAAACAGAACGACGATGACATGCCATGCCATGCACGTTACATCTTTATGGATTAACAAATTATCAAAATGTTAAGTCAATAAATAATTGCGGTTAATTTGTTTTTAACCATTCAAAGAAATAAAAGATAAAAAGGGACGCATTATGCAATAAAAGTTATGTTTTAAGATATTTTAGAATAAAAAATATTTTTAAATTTTGTTTTTATACTAAAATATCAAAATAATTTAAAAACATTATTTTTTTTTAAATAAGAAAACGTCAAATGAATAATGAATAATGATATGTGATCACAAAAGAAGCTCATCAAAGATAGTGATATGTGATTTGACGTTAATGGAGAGCAAGCCGTGTTTTTTCTTATTATCAGTATACGTAACCCTTCATTAGTTAGTTAATTATAAAATAAATAAATGAATTAAATTAGTGCAACCCCAATTGTTCATAGAGCCTGCGGAATTGATGGTCAAGACAAATTGAGAAATTTGACGTGGTAAACTACAAGAAGCTTTCTGCATGGGTACAAGTCCATTAATTAATTAGGCATACACCCCAACACGTCGTTGCTAGGTCTCCACATACGAATTTGGACGCATGACCAGCAAGAATTGAGAGCAACATTGACTAATAAATTAAGGAAAGACAGAAAGAAATTGCAAAATAAATAAATAAAGTAAAAGCGAGCTAAGCTTCTTATGGGCTCGACGGAGAGAATAAAGCATTGGTAACCTGCCAATTTAACGCGTTCCCAAAATATAGGTTTACGCGTCATTTTAAGAGACAAACGCAAATATTTCAAGCAAGGAAGGCACCTCCATGCCGGTTGGCGTTTCTCTATATAAGCCACAATCATACCATTAGCAAAACACTAAATATCCTCCTCTATTCACCCTCTCCTCACAAAACCATCTTGGTTTTGAGAGATCATCATCATCACCCCAAGAAAGAATCCCATCTTTCAAGCTTAATTAGCACGATAACGTTTTGTTCTTATCGATGGCTTCATTCAAATTCTCCTTTGTTCTCCTTCTCTCTTCTCTCCTCCTCCATGCAGCTTCAGGTAATTATATATTAGATCATGCAGCACGTATATGTGTATGTGTATATATATCCCAGACGTTAGCGTGTACCCACACACACACAAACATGTATTCTTGTTAGGGATTTGTTTTAATGAGTTTTATTAAAAGCGGGTGGTTTTGTTTTGAATTGGCAGCTGAAATTGTATGCGAGGAATTGCCAAATGACATTTGTGCATTTACCATCTCATCATCTGGCAAGAGGTGCTTGTTGGAGACATATGCAACGAAGAATGGTGCCGTTGAGTACCAGTGCCGGACATCCGAGGTGGTGGTTGAGAAAATGGCAGATTACATAGAGACTGATGCTTGTGTCAAGGCTTGTGGGGTTGACCGGAACTCCGTTGGTATTTCTTCTGATGCACTCCTTGAGCCTCAATTCACCGCCAAGCTTTGCTCTCCTGCTTGTTACCAGAATTGCCCCAACATTGTTGACCTTTACTTCAATCTGGCTGCTGGGGAAGGTAAGACCTTACAATCTATGCATGTGTTTAATTCGACAATATTTTTTTTATAAGGAATATTTTTGGCTCATGATTAAATAAAGGGAATAGTGCTAAAATTCTAGTTGGGGGGGTCCTGAAATGTAAAATTGGTGAATGTTTCTTTTTCTTTCCTTTTTTTCCCTCTCATTTTGGTAAATATTTTTAATTGAATTGGTGAGAAGAAAAAAAGAACAAAAAAGAGAAGATGTTAGGTGGGGTTTGATAGCAATAAGCATAGAGATTTGTAGAAAAATCAATAATTTAACCGCATCTTTGTGATTGTGTAATGTGTAATTTTTTATTTTTTTAAAAAAATTAAAAATTTATTTATTTATTTATTTTAAATTAAATTTTTAATGTATCTAAATTATTTTGATGTGATGATATTAAAAATAAATTTAAAAAATAAAAAAATTATTTTATATATATTCGAGTAAAAAATAATTTACATATAATATAATTTTTTTTATTTTTATATATTGATATTAAAAATAAATTTTTAAAAATAAAAATATTATTTTAATATATTTCTAAAAAACAATATTTTAAAAACTTATCACAATACGAAACATTCTATAAGATAACAGGCCAACAACATGGTTTTTTTTTTTTTAAATCTAAAAGTCCACGTTTTCTTCGTAAATCCGTCTTGTTTGAATGATTCCAATATCTTGTTTTATTGCCTTGCAATTTCATGACACACCTGTTGGAATGCTTCCAATATCGTTCATACTTGCAAGACCAGAGTCAAGGGATAATTATAAAATATAAAAATAATTTAAAAAAATTAGAATTTTTATTTAAAATAATGCAAAATACTTCAAAATATTTTAAAATTATAAAATATAAACAAATATTAGATACAACTTTCCATCTAAAAGTCCACGTTGCTTACTTCGCCTGGAATCAAAGAATTGCCTTTCCCAGTCATCAAAGAATCATACGCCCTTGTGTAAAGGCAACCATGGCTAAAAATTGTGTACTGACTTCAACTTTATTATAGCAGTGATCAATATTCCCACAAATGGCTATTTTGTCTCTCAATAATGTCTCTTGACTCCCGCAGGCGCCTTTTTGCCTGACCTCTGTGATGCCGCACGCTACAACCCTCACCGGTCCATGATTCAGCTTATGAGCTCCGGTGCCACCCCTGGACCTTCTGCTTCCGAATCGGCATCCATAGCCTCTGCCCCTGCTCCCGCTCCCATGTAATCGAACACACACACACACACACACATATCTAGTGATTTAGAATGCCCAAGAGAGCTCGGCTACGCTTATCCGTCCCGGGGCTACACCTTGTCGTCCTCGGTTTTTGGTCGCGGATTGTCTTACGAGGACTCTACCATTGTTGAGCATCGTGCATACAGAATTTGTGTTCCTTTCTCTATTTGATGAAATAATACAATTGATTAATTTTTACGTGTTTTTTTAAGACATGTAATTTAAAGGTAAAAAATAATCTAAGATCGTGTCTCTGTTTGGTTAATTATATCTCAAGAAAGAAGGAATTTTCATAGACGAGTCACATATATGTATATATATATTATCAAAAATATAGAGATTGAGACATAAATTAGAAGTATTCAAGACAATAATAAAATAATATGTTATTATTCTAAATGCATTTAAGAATATCATTTTTTTCTTAATTTAGAAATATAAACAAGTTGCTTTTGCAAAGATATATGATTTTGAGTTAATTTTTATAGTGATAATAATAATTATTATTATGTTAAGATTGTGTTTCTAAATATCTTACACTGCCATCCTTTTTATTTTAAATATTTTTATTAATGTTATCTTAACAGGTTAATGCTGTTGTTAATAACAAAAGATTTTTGTTTTTATACAATTGTCATGTAAACAATCTAATTTATATAAAATGTAAGACAAAATTTGCTACAAACCAAGTTAATATATTTAAAGTATACGTCCAACTAAAAAAATAAAAATAATTAATATTTAAATAAAATAATTAATGAAAAGGGGTAAATGTTTTTTTAAAAAACAAAAATCTTGGTTAGACGATAATGGACTAGGTCCACACACATGACCTTTATAAAATAAACCAAACTGCGCCTTGGCTAGGAATTTTTTTTTTTGCCCTACTATACGTTGCCCGCTCCTTTCTTTTTGTTTTCTTTTTAATTGAACAACGGGTAGCTTGTAGTGACAAGCTATCTATCACCTACTATTATTCTCTCCGGAATCCAGTCATTATTATGGAGGGTGATAAGAGGGTTTGGCCTAAAAGTTAACTTTCAATCCCGTCATTATTTAGGAGAATGGCTTAACTGATTTAACCATTGTAGTGTGACAAATCAGCTACAGTGTCAAAGGGGTTAATGCTATAATTGTAAAGAAGGAATTCTCATAGAAGAGTCATATATATATATATATATATATATATATATATATATTATGTTAAGATTGTGTTTCTAAATATCTTACACTACCACCCTTTTTTTAAAATGTTTTTATTAATCTTATCTTAATAGATTAATGTTGTTGTTAATAATAATGTTTTTTGTTTTTATACAATTGTCATGTAAACAATCTAATTTATATAAAATGTAAGACAAAATTTGCTACAAACCAAGTTAATATATTTAAAGTATACGTACAACTAAAAAAATAAAAATAATTAATATTTAAATAAAAATAATTAATGAAAAGGGGTAAATGTTTTTTTTTAAAAAACAAAAATCTTGATTAGACGATAATGGACTAGACCCACACACATGACCTTTATAAAATAAACCAAACTGCGCCTTGGCCAGGATTTTTTTTTTGCCCTACTATGCGTCGCCCGCTCCTTTCTTTTTGTTTTCTTTTTAATTGAACGACAGGTAGCTTGTAGTGGCAAGCTATCTATCGACTACTATGCTTCTCTCTAGAATCCGGTAATTATTATGGTGGGTGATAAAAGAGTTTGACCTAAAAGTTAACTTTCAATCCGGTCATTATTTAGGAGAATGACTTAGCTGATTTAGCCATTGTAGGTTGACAAATCAGCTATAGTGTCGAAGGGGTTAATGTTATAATTGGAAAGAAGGAACTCTCATGGAAGAGTCATATATAGAGATTTAGACATAAATTAGAAGTGTTCAAGAAAATTATAAAATTATGTGTTATTGCCCTAAATGCATTTAAGAATATCATTTTTTTTTTAATTTAGAAACATAAACAAGTTGCTTATGAAAAAATATATGATTTCGAGTCAATTTTTAAAGTGATAATAATAATAATAATAATAATAATAATAATAATAATACTAATAATGTTAAGATTGTGTTTCTAAATATCTTACACTACCACCCGTTTTATTTTAAATGTTTTTATTAATCTTATGTTAACAGATTAATGGTGTTGTTAATAACAAAAGATTTTTGTTTTTATACAATTGTCATGTAAACAATCTAATTTATATAAAATGTAAGACAAAATTTGCTAGAAACCAAGTTAATATATTTAAAGTATACGTACAACTAAAAAAATAAAAATAATTAATATTTAAATAAAAATAATTAATGAAAAGGGGTAAATGTTTTTTTAAAAAACAAAAATCTTGATTAGAGGATAATGGACTAGGCCCACACACATGCCCTTTATAAAATAAACCAAACTGCCCCTTGGTCAGGAATTTTCTTTTTTGCCCTACTATGGGTTCCCACTCCTTTCTTTTTGTTTTCTTTTTACATGAATGACGGGTAGCTTGTAGTGGCAAGCTATCTATCGCCTATTACGCTTCTCTCCAGAATCCGGTAATTATTATGGTGGGTGATAAAAGGGTTTGACCTAAAAATTAACTTTCAATCCGATCATTATTTAGGACAATGACTTAGCTGATTTAGCCATTGTAGGTTGACAAATTAGCTACAGTGTCGAAGGGGTTAATGTTATAATTGGAAAGAAGGAACTCTCATAGAAGAGTCATTAATATATATATATTGCCAGAAATATAGAATTTGAGACATAAATTAGAAGTATTCAAGACAATTAAAAAATAATGTGTTATTTTCCTAAATGCATTTAAGAATATCATTTTTTTAATTTAGAAACATAAACAAGTTGCTTATGCAAAAATATATGATTTCGAGTCAATTTTTAAAGTGAAAATAATAATAATAATAATGTTAAGATTGTGTTTCTAAATATCTTACACTACCACCCTTTTTATTTCAAATGTTTTTATTAATCTTATCTTAACAGATTAATGTTGTTGTTGTTAATAACAGAAGATTTTTGTTTTTATACAATTGTCATGTAAACAATCTAATTTATATAAAATGTAAGGCAAAATTGGCTACAAACCAAGTTAATATATTTAAAGTATACGTTCAACAAAAAAAAATGAAACTAATTAATGCAAAGGGGTAAATGATTTTTAAAAAAACAAAAATCTTGATTGGACGATAATAGACTAGGCCCACACACATAACTTTTACAAAATAAAACAAACTACGTCTTGGCCAGGAATTTTCTTTTTTGCCCTACTATGTGTTGCCCACTCCTTTCTTTCTGTTTTCTTTTTAATTGAACGACGTGTAGCTTGTAGTGACAAGCTATCTATCGCCTACTATGCTTCTCTCAAGAATCCGGTAATTATTATGGTGGGTGATAAAAGAGTTTGACCTAAAAGTTAACTTTCAATCCGGTCATTATTTAGGAGAATGACTTAGCTGATTTAGCCATTGTAGGTTGACAAATCAGCTATAGTGTCGAAGGGGTTAATGTTATAATTGGAAAGAAGGAACTCTCATGGAAGAGTCATATATAGAGATTTAGACATAAAATAGAAGTATTCAAGAAAATTATAAAATAATGTGTTATTGCCCTAAATGCATTTAAGAATATCATATTTTTTTTTAATTTAGAAACATAAACAAGTTGCTTATGCAAAAATATATGATTTCGAGTCAATTTTTAAAGTGAAAATAATAATAATAATAATGTTAAGATTGTGTTTCTAAATATCTTACACTACAAACCTTTTTATTTCAAATGTTTTTATTAATCTTATCTTAACAGATTAATGTTGCTGTTGCTAATAACAGAACATTTTTGTTTTTATACAATTGTCATGTAAACAATCTAATTTATATAAAATGTAATACAAAATTTGGTACAAACCAAGTTAATATATTTAAAGTATACGTACAACTAAAAAAATAAAAATAATTAATTTTTAAATAAAAATAATTAATGAAAAGGGGTAAATGTTTTTTGAAAAAACAAAAATCTTGATTAGATGATAATGGACTAGGGCCACAGACATGACCTTTATAAAATAAACCAAACTGCGCCTTGGCCAGGAATTTTCTTTTTTGCCATCCTATGCGTTGCCCGCTCCTTTCCTTTTGTTTTCTTTCTAATTGAACGACGCGTAGCATGTAGTGGCAAGCTATCTATCGCCTACTACGCTTCTCTCCGGAATGCGGTCATTATTGTGGTGGGTGATAAGAGGGTTTGACCTAAAAGTTAACTTTCAATCCGGTCATTATTTAGGAGAATGGATTAACTGATTTAACCATTGTAGGGTGACAAATCATCTATAGTGTCGAAGGGGTTAATGTTATAATTGGAAAGAAGAAACTCTCATAGAGGAGTCATATATATATATATATATATAAATATATATATTGTCGGAAATATAAAGATTGAGACATAAATTAGAAGTATTCAAGACAATTATTTTATAATATGTTATTGTCCTAAATGCATTTAAGAATATCATTTTTTTTTAATTTAGAAACATAAACAAGTTGCTTATGCAAAAATATATGATTTCGAGTCAATTTTTAAAGTGAAAATAATAATAATAATAATAATAATAATAATAATAATAATAATAATAATAATAATAATAAGAATAAGAATAATGTTAAGACTGTGTTTACCACCTTTTTTATTTTAAATGGTTTTATTAATCTTGTCTTAACAGATTAATGTTGTTGTTAATGACAAAACATTTTTTTATATATACAATTGTCATGTAAACAATCTAATTTATATAAAATGTAAGACAAAATTTGTTACAAACCAAGTTAATATATTTAAAGTATACATACAACTAAAACAATAAAAATAATTAATATTTAAATAAAAATAATTAATGAAAAGGGGTAAATGTTTTTTTAAGAAACAAAAATCTTGATTAGACGATAATGGACTAGGTCCACACACATGACCTTTATAAAATAAACCAAACTGCGCCTTGGTCAGGAATTTTATTTTTTGCCCTACTATGCGTTGCCCGCTCCTTTCGTTTTGTTTTCTTTTTAGTTGAACGACGCGTAGCTTGTAGTGGCAAGCTATCTATCACCTACTACGCTTCTATCCGGAATGCGATCATTATTGTGGTGGGTGATAAGTGGGTTTGGCCTAAAAGATAACTTTCAATCCGGTCATTATTTTGGACAATGGCTTAGCTGATTTAACCATTATTGGGTGACAAATCAGCTACTACGTCGAAAGGGTTAATGTTATAATTGGAAAGAAGGAACTCTAATGGAAGAGTCATATATATATATATATATATATATATATATATATATATATATATATATATATATATATATTCAGAAATATAGATTTTGAGACAAAAATTAGAAGTATTGAAGAAAATTATCAAATAATGTTTTTTTGTCCTAAATGCATTTAAAAATATCATTTTTTTCAAATTTAGAAACATAAACAAGTTGCTTATGCAGAAATATATGATTTGGAGTCAATTTTTAAAGTGAAAAAAATAACGATAATGATAATGTTAAGATTGTGTATCTAAATATCTTAAACTGCCACCCTTTTCATTTCAAATGTTTTTATTAATCTTCTCTTAACAGATTAATGTTGTTGTTAATAACAAAAGATTTTGTTTTTATACAATTGTCATGTAAACAATCTAAATTATATAAAATGTAAGACAAAATTTGGTACAAACCAAGTTAATATATTTAAAGTATACATACAACTAAAAAAATAAAAATAATTAATATCTAAATAAAAATAATTAATGAAAAGGGGTAAATGTTTTTTTAAGAAACAAAAATCTTGATTAGACGATAATGGATTAGGCCTACACACATGACCTTTATAAAATAAACCAAACTGCGCCTTGGTCAGGAATTTTCTTTTTTTCCCTACTATGCGTTGCCCGCTCCTTTCTTTTTGTTTTCTTTTTAGTTGAACGACGCGTAGCTTGTAGTGGCAAGCTATCTATCGCCTACTACGCTTCTCTCCGGAATGCGATCATTATTGTGGTGGGTGATAATTGGGTTTGGCCTAAAAGTTAACTTTCAATCCGGTCATTATTTTGGACAATGGCGTAGCTGATTTAACCATTGTTGGGTGACAAATCAGCTACTGGGTCGAAAGGGTTAATGTTATAATTGGAAAGAAGGAACTCTAATGGAAGAGTCCTATATATATATATATATATTTTCAGAAATATAGATTTTGAGACAAAAATTAGAAGTATTCAAGAAAATTATAAAATAATGTGTTTTTGTCCTAAATGCATTTAAGAATATCATTTTTTTCAAATTTAGAAACATAAACAAGTTGCTTATGCAAAAATATATGATCTCGAGTCAATTTTTAAAGTGAAAAAAATAACGATAATGATAATGTTAAGATTGTGTATCTAAATATCTTAAACTGCCACCCTTTTCATTTCAAATGTTTTTATTAATCTTCTCTTAACAGATTAATGTTGTTGTTAATAACAAAAGATTTTGTTTTTATACAATTGTCGTGTAAACAATCTAAATTATATAAAATGTAAGACAAAATTTGGTACAAACCAAGTTAATATATTTAAAGTATACATACAACTAAAAAAATAAAAATAATTAATATCTAAATAAAAATAATTAATGAAAAGGGGTAAATGTTTTTTTAAGAAACAAAAATCTTGATTAGACGATAATGGACTAGGTCCACACACATGACCTTTATAAAATAAACCAAACTGCGCCTTGGTCAGGAATTTTATTTTTTGCCCTCCTATGCGTTGCCCGCTCCTTTCGTTTTGTTTTCTTTTTAGTTGAACGACGCGTAGCTTGTAGTGGCAAGCTATCTATCACCTACTACGCTTCTATCCGGAATGCGATCATTATTGTGGTGGGTGATAAGTGGGTTTGGCCTAAAAGTTAACTTTCAATCCGGTCATTATTTTGGACAATGGCTTAGCTGATTTAACCATTATTGGGTGACAAATCAGCTACTACGTCGAAAGGGTTAATGTTATAATTGGAAAGAAGGAACTCTAATGGAAGAGTCATATATATATATATATATATATATTCAGAAATATAGATTTTGAGACAAAAATTAGAAGTATTGAAGAAAATTATCAAATAATGTGTTTTTGTCCTAAATGCATTTAAAAATATCATTTTTTTCAAATTTAGAAACATAAACAAGTTGCTTATGCAGAAATATATGATTTGGAGTCAATTTTTAAAGTGAAAAAAATAACGATAATGATAATGTTAAGATTGTGTATCTAAATATCTTAAACTGCCACCCTTTTCATTTCAAATGTTTTTATTAATCTTCTCTTAACAGATTAATGTTGTTGTTAATAACAAAAGATTTTGTTTTTATACAATTGTCATGTAAACAATCTAAATTATATAAAATGTAAGACAAAATTTGGTACAAACCAAGTTAATATATTTAAAGTATACATACAACTAAAAAAATAAAAATAATTAATATCTAAATAAAAATAATTAATGAAAAGGGGTAAATGTTTTTTTAAGAAACAAAAATCTTGATTAGACGATAATGGATTAGGCCTACACACATGACCTTTATAAAATAAACCAAACTGCGCCTTGGTCAGGAATTTTCTTTTTTGCCCTACTATGCGTTGCCCGCTCCTTTCTTTTTGTTTTCTTTTTAGTTGAACGACGCGTAGCTTGTAGTGGCAAGCTATCTATCGCCTACTACGCTTCTCTCCGGAATGCGATCATTATTGTGGTGGGTGATAATTGGGTTTGGCCTAAAAGTTAACTTTCAATCCCGTCATTATTTTGGACAATGGCGTAGCTGATTTAACCATTGTTGGGTGACAAATCAGCTACTGGGTCGAAAGGGTTAATGTTATAATTGGAAAGAAGGAACTCTAATGGAAGAGTCCTATATATATATATATATTTTCAGAAATATAGATTTTGAGACAAAAATTAGAAGTATTCAAGAAAATTATAAAATAATGTGTTTTTGTCCTAAATGCATTTAAGAATATCATTTTTTTCAAATTTAGAAACATAAACAAGTTGCTTATGCAAAAATATATGATCTCGAGTCAATTTTTAAAGTGAAAAAAATAACGATAATGATAATGTTAAGATTGTGTATCTAAATATCTTAAACTGCCACCCTTTTCATTTCAAATGTTTTTATTAATCTTCTCTTAACAGATTAATGTTGTTGTTAATAACAAAAGATTTTGTTTTTATACAATTGTCGTGTAAACAATCTAAATTATATAAAATGTAAGACAAAATTTGGTACAAACCAAGTTAATATATTTAAAGTATACATACAACTAAAAAAATAAAAATAATTAATATCTAAATAAAAATAATTAATGAAAAGGGGTAAATGTTTTTTTAAGAAACAAAAATCTTGATTAGACGATAATGGACTAGGTCCACACACATGACCTTTATAAAATAAACCAAACTGCGCCTTGGTCAGGAATTTTATTTTTTGCCCTCCTATGCGTTGCCCGCTCCTTTCGTTTTGTTTTCTTTTTAGTTGAACGACGCGTAGCTTGTAGTGGCAAGCTATCTATCACCTACTACGCTTCTATCCGGAATGCGATCATTATTGTGGTGGGTGATAAGTGGGTTTGGCCTAAAAGTTAACTTTCAATCCGGTCATTATTTTGGACAATGGCTTAGCTGATTTAACCATTATTGGGTGACAAATCAGCTACTACGTCGAAAGGGTTAATGTTATAATTGGAAAGAAGGAACTCTAATGGAAGAGTCATATATATATATATATATATATATATATATATATATATATATTCAGAAATATAGATTTTGAGACAAAAATTAGAAGTATTGAAGAAAATTATCAAATAATGTGTTTTTGTCCTAAATGCATTTAAAAATATCATTTTTTTCAAATTTAGAAACATAAACAAGTTGCTTATGCAGAAATATATGATTTGGAGTCAATTTTTAAAGTGAAAAAAATAACGATAATGATAATGTTAAGATTGTGTATCTAAATATCTTAAACTGCCACCCTTTTCATTTCAAATGTTTTTATTAATCTTCTCTTAACAGATTAATGTTGTTGTTAATAACAAAAGATTTTGTTTTTATACAATTGTCATGTAAACAATCTAAATTATATAAAATGTAAGACAAAATTTGGTACAAACCAAGTTAATATATTTAAAGTATACATACAACTAAAAAAATAAAAATAATTAATATCTAAATAAAAATAATTAATGAAAAGGGGTAAATGTTTTTTTAAGAAACAAAAATCTTGATTAGACGATAATGGATTAGGCCTACACACATGACCTTTATAAAATAAACCAAACTGCGCCTTGGTCAGGAATTTTCTTTTTTGCCCTACTATGCGTTGCCCGCTCCTTTCTTTTGGTTTTTTTTTTGGTTGAACGACGCGTAGCTTGTAGTGGCAAGCTATCTATCGCCTACTACGCTTCTCTCCGGAATGCGATCATTATTGTGGTGGGTGATAATTGGGTTTGGCCTAAAAGTTAACTTTCAATCCGGTCATTATTTTGGACAATGGCGTAGCTGATTTAACCATTGTTGGGTGACAAATCAGCTACTGGGTCGAAAGGGTTAATGTTATAATTGGAAAGAAGGAACTCTAATGGAAGAGTCCTATATATATATATATATTTTCAGAAATATAGATTTTGAGACAAAAATTAGAAGTATTCAAGAAAATTATAAAATAATGTGTTTTTGTCCTAAATGCATTTAAGAATATCATTTTTTTCAAATTTAGAAACATAAACAAGTTGCTTATGCAAAAATATATGATCTCGAGTCAATTTTTAAAGTGAAAATAATAATGATAATGATAATGTTAAGATTGTGTATCTAAATATCTTAAACTGCCACCCTTTTCATTTCAAATGTTTTTATTAATCTTCTCTTAACAGATTAATGTTGTTGTTAATAACAAAAGATTTTGTTTTTATACAATTGTCGTGTAAACAATCTAAATTATATAAAATGTAAGACAAAATTTGGTACAAACCAAGTTAATATATTTAAAGTATACATACAACTAAAAAAATAAAAATAATTAATATCTAAATAAAAATAATTAATGAAAAGGGGTAAATGTTTTTTTAAGAAACAAAAATCTTGATTAGACGATAATGGATTAGGCCTACACACATGACCTTTATAAAATAAACCAAACTGCGCCTTGGCCACGAATTTTCTTTTTTGCCCTACTATGCGTTGCCCGCTCCTTTCTTTGTGTTTTCTTTTTAGTTGAACGACGCGTAGCTTGTAGTGGCAAGCTATTTATCGCCTACTACGCTTCTCTCCGCAATGCGATCATTATTGTGGTGGGTGATAAGAGGGTTTGTCCTAAAAGTTAACTTTCAATCCGGTCATTATTTAGGACAATGGCTTAGCTGAATTAACCATTGTAGGGTGACAAATCAGCTACAGGGTCGAAGGGGTTAATGTTATAATTGGAAAGAAGGAACTCTAATGGAAGAGTCATATATATATATATTTTCAGAAATTTAGATTTTGAGACAAAAATTAGAAGTATTCAAGAAAATTATAAAATAATGTGTTTTTGTCCTAAATGCATTTAATAATATCATTTTTTTCAAATTTAGAAACATAAACAAGTTGCTTATGCAAAAATATATGATTTGGAGTCAATTTTTAAAGTGAAAATAATAATAATAATGATAATGTAAAGATTGTGTTTCTAAATATCTTACACTACCACCCTTTTTATTTCAAATGTTTTTATTAATCTTCTCTTAACAAATTTATGTTGTTGTTAATAACAAAAGATTTTTGTTTTTATACAATTGTCATGTAAACAATCCAATTTATATAAAATGTAAGAGAAAATTTCATACAAACCAAGTTAATATATTTATAGTATACATAAAACTAAAAAAATAAAAATAATGAATATTTAAATAAAAATATTTAATGCAAAGGGGTAAATGTTTTTTTAACAAACAAAAATCTTGATTAGACGATAATGGACTAGGCCCACACACATGACCTTTCTAAAATAAACCAAATTGCGCCTTGGCCAGGAATTTTTTTTTTTGCCCAACTATGCGTTGCCCGCTCCTTTCTTTAGGTTTTCTTTTTAGTTGAACGACGCGTAGCTTGTACTGGCAAGCTATCTATCGCCTACTACGCTTCTCTTCGTAATCCGGTCATTATTGTGGTTGGTGATGAGAGGCTTAGCCTAAAAGTTATCTTTCAATCCGGTCATTATTTAGGTGAATGGCTTAGCTGATTTAACCATTGTAGGGTGACAAATCAGCTACAATGTCGAAGTGGTTAATGTTATCATTGGAAAGAAGGAACTCTCATAGAAGAGTTTGAGACATAAATTAGAAGTATTCAAGACAATTATAAAATAATATGTTATTGTCCTAAATGCATTTAAGAATATATATTTTTTTTTAATTTAGAAACATAAACACGTTGCTTATGCAAAAATATATGATTTCGAGTCAATTTTTAAAGTGAAAATAATAATAATAATAATAATAATAATAATAATAATAATAATAATAATAATAATAATAATAATAATAATAATAATGTAAAGACTGTGTTTACCACCTTTTTTTATTTTAAATGTTTTTATTAATCTTATCTTAACAGATTAATGTTGTTGTTAATGACAAATTTTTTTTTTATATATATACAATTGTCATGTAAACAATCTAATTTATATAAAATGTAAGACAAAATTTGCTACAAACCAAGTTAATATATTTAAGGTATAAGTACAACTAAAAAAATAAAAATAATTAATATTTAAATAAAAATTATTAATGAAAAGGGGTTAATATTTTTTAAAAAAACAAAAATCATGATTAGATAATAATGGAATAGGCCCACACACATGACCTTTATAAAATAAACCAACTCCGCCTTGGCCAGGAATTTTCTTTTTTGCCCTGCTAAGCGTTGCCCGCTCCTTTCTTTCTATTTTCTTTTCAATTGAACGATGTGTAGCTTGTAGTGGCAAGCGATCTATCGCCTACTACGCTTCTCTCCGGAATGCGATCATTATTGTGGTGGGTGATAAGAGGGTTTGGCCTAAAAGTTAACTTTCAATCCGGTCATTATTTAGGACAATGGCTTAGCTGACTTAACCATTGTAGGGTGACAAATCAGCTATAGGGTCGAAGGGGTTAATGTTATAACTGGAAAGAAGGAACTCTAATGGATGAGTCATATATATATATATATATATATATATATATATATATATTCAGAAATTTAGATTTTGAGACAAAAATTAGAAGTATTCAAGAAAATTATCAAATAATGTGTTTTTGTCCTAAATGCATTTAAGAATATCATTTTTTTCAAATTTAGAAACATAAACAAGTTGCTTATGCAAAAATATATGATTTGGAGTCAATTTTTAAAGTTAAAATAATAATGATAATGATAATGTTAAGATTGTGTATCTAAATATCTTACACTACCACCCTTTTCATTTCAAATGTTTTTATTAATCTTCTCTTAATAGATTAATGTTGTTGTTAATAACAAAAGATTTTTGTTTGTATACAATTGTCATGTAAACAATCTAAATTATATAAAATGTAAGACAAAATTTGGTACAAACCAAGTTAATATATTTAAAGTATACGTACAACTAGAAAAATAAAAATGATTAATATTTAAATAAAAATAATTAATGAAAAGAAGTAAATGTTTTTTTAAGAAAAAAAAATCTTGATTAGACGATAATGGACTAGGTCCACACACATGACCTTTATAAAATAAACCAAACTGCGCCTTGGTCAGGAATTTTCTTTTTTGCCCTACTATGCGTTGCCCGCTCCTTTCTTTAGGTTTTCTTTTTAGTTGAACGACGCGTAGCTTGTAGTGGCCAGCTATCTATCGCCTACTACGCTTCTCTCCGGAATGCGATCATTATTGTGGTAGGTGATAAGAGGGTTTGTCCTAAAAGTTAACTTTCAATCCGGTCATTATTTAGGACAATGGCTTAGCTGAATTAACCATTGTAGGGTGACAAATCAGCTACAGGGTCGAAGGGGTTAATGTTATAATTGGAAAGAAGGAACTCTAATGGATGAGTCATATATATATATATATATTCAGAAATATAGATTTTGAGACAAAAATTAGAAGTATTGAAGAAAATTATCAAATAATGTGTTTTTGTCCTAAATGCATTTAAAAATATCATTTTTTTCAAATTTAGAAACATAAACAAGTTGCTTATGCAGAAATATATGATTTGGAGTCAATTTTTAAAGTGAAAAAAATAACGATAATGATAATGTTAAGATTGTGTATCTAAATATCTTACAATACCACCCTTTTTATTTCAAATGTTTTTATTAATCTTCACTTAACATATTAATGTTGTTGTTAATAACAAAAGATTTTTGTTTTTATACAATTGTCATGTAAACAATCTACTTTATATAAAATGTAAGATAAAATTTGGTACAAATCAAGTTAATATATTTAAAGTATACGTACAACTAGAAAAATAAAAATGATTCATATTTAAATAAAAATAATTAATGAAAAGAAGTAAATGTTTTTTTAAGAAAAAAAAATCTTGATTAGACGATAATGGACTAGGTCCACACACATGACCTTTATAAAATAAACCAAACTGCGCCTTGGTTAGGAATTTTCTTTTTTGCCCTACTATGTGTTGCCCGCTCCTTTCTTTGGGTTTTCTTTTTAGTTGAACGACGCGTAGCTTGTAGTGGCAAGCTATCTATCGCCTACTATGCTTCTCTCTGTAATGCGATCATTATTGTGGTGGGTGATAAGAGGCTTTGGCCTAAAAGTTAACTTTCAATCCGGTCATTATTTAGGACAATGGCTTAGCTGAATTAACCATTGTAAGGTGACAAATCAGCTACAGGGTCGAAGGGGTTAATGTTATAATTGGAAAGAAGGAACTCTAATGGATGAGTCATATATATATATATTTTCAGAAATTTAGATTTTGAGACAAAAATTAGAAGTATTCAAGAAAATTATAAAATAATGTGTTTTTGTCCTAAATGCATTTAAGAATATCATTTTTTTCAAATTTAGAAACATAAACAAGTTGCTTATGCAAAAATATATGATTTGGAGTCAATTTTTAAAGTGAAAATAATAATAATAATGATAATGTAAAGATTGTGTTTCTAAATATCTTACACTACCACCCTTTTTATTTCAAATGTTTTTATTAATCTTCTCTTAACAAATTAATGTTGTTGTTAATAACAAAAGATTTTTGTTTTTATACAATTGTCATGTAAACAATCCAATTTATATAAAATGTAAAACAAAATTTCATACAAACCAAGTTAATATATTTATAGTATACGTAAAACTAAAAAAATAAAAAAAATTAATATTTAAATAAAAATAATTAATGCAAAGGGGTAAATGTTTTTTTAACAAACAAAAATCTTGATTAGACGATAATGTACTAGGCCCACACACATGACCTTTCTAAAATAAACCAAATTGCACCTTGGCCAGGAATTTTCTTTTTTGCCCAACTATGCGTTGCCCGCTCCTTTCTTTTTGTTTTCTTTTTAGTTAAACGACGCGTAGCTTGTACTAGCAAGCTATCTATCGCCTACTACGCTTCTCTTCGTAATCCGGTCATTATTGTGGTTGGTGATGAGAGGGCTTAGCCTAAAAGTTATCTTTCAATCTGGTCATTATTTAGGTGAATGGCTTAGCTGATTTAACCATTGTAGGGTGACAAATCAGCTACAGGGTCGAAGGGGTTAATGTTATAATTGGAAAGAAGGAACTCTAATGGAAGAGTCATATATATATATATATATTTTCAGAAATTTAGATTTTGAGACAAAAATTAGAAGTATTCAAGAAAATTATAAAATACTGTGTTTTTTTCCTAAATGCATTTAAGAATATCATTTTGTTCAAATTTAGAAACATAAACAAGTTGCTTATGCAAAAATATATGATTTCAAGTCAATTTTTAAAGTGAAAATAATAATGATAATGATAATGTTAAGATTGTGTATCTAAATATCTTACACTACCACCCTTTTCATTTCAAATGTTTTTAGTAATCTTCTCTTAACAGATTAATGTTGTTGTTAATAACAAAAGATTTTTGTTTTTATACAATTGTCATGTAAACAATCTAAATTATATAAAATGTAAGACGAAATTTGGTACAAACCAAGTTAATATATTTAAAGTATACATACAACTAAAAAAATAAAAATAATTAATATCTAAATAAAAATAATTAATGAAAAGGGGTAAATGTTTTTTTAAGAAACAAAAATCTTGATTAGACGATAATGGATTAGGTCTTCATTAGTACTTAAAAGTGCATTTTTATCATGGTTTTATATCATCATTTTGCACTTGAAGTATCAATAACTCCTTAACTAAAGCATGTTTTATAATAATATATCTAATAATATAAGATACCTTTAATTTATGGTAAATGTTCATTTTAAATGCAGGCCTATCACATAAATGAAAATATTGATTGATGACTTTAAGAACTTAAATTGCAAAGGTAAAGAGATGGCCAAACATAGAAAAGAGATGTCGTTGCGATCCAAACCGGAACACTATTCGGTAATTAGGTCATATCTGGAGCTATATATCTCAGATTGAGGTCCAATTTATATGGATGGAAAGGTAAGATATAGGCCTACAACTTTCATATGGAGCCCAAGATCTAAAAAGGCCATTATCACGTCCAAATTGTAGCAACAACAAAAAAGACCGAATCTGTCTTCCAGCCCGAGCACTGTTCGGTATTTTGGCCATATATGGAGTTTTAGAAGTCCAAATGAGCTGAATGTTTAACACAAGAAAGTTGAGACAATTGCCTATAAGTTTCATGTTACAACTGGCTCTAATTTTGACGTTATCAATGACGTTTTGGGCAGACAAGAGAAGATAAGGATTGTCACAAAGTCAAAAGTTGGCTACCCACTTATCAATTAGTTATCAAATTAATAGTTCCCAATTTTAGCCTATAAAAGGAGGCATTTGCCATTAGTACTACTACTACTACTATTACTACTACTACTACTATTATTATTATTATTATTATTATTACTATTGTTGTTGTTGTTATTGTTGTTTTATAATTGTTGTTTATAATTTGTACAATTAACCTCCCCATGGTTCGACCCCGATCTTGCCAGGTTATTTATTACTTCGACACTCCTACACTTGGGAGAAGACATCAACCTTTTAGTCGTGTCAAGTTTTTGGCGCCGTTGCCGGGGAGGTAAGTTCTTGTATAAATTATAGTATTTATTTTATTTTCTCTTTTCACTTTTCTTGTATATAACTTTGTTTTTTTTCTTTTGTTTCTTTTTATTTTGTTTTCTTCCTCCTTCTTTTGTTTTCTTCTTCTTTTTTTATTTTTATTCCTACACGTGCATGAGAGTGTGGTCACGTACATCAAGTGGTAGACTTTGCAGGGTATCCTCATCATTTTCAAAAAATATGGACGAAGAAGATAATCAATCACTTCATAATGAGAATAATGAGAATAACTGTGCTAGAACACTTAGAGACCACATGAATCCCACAAGAACAAGTGCACCATCATGCATAGTTTTTCCTCCTGATGCATCTCATTTTAATTTTAAACCAGGTATTATTCAACTTTTACCTTCTTTTCATGGTTTAGAATTGGAAAATCCATAGTTGCATTTAAGGGAATTTGAAGAGGTCTGCAACACATATAATAATTTAAATTATAGCATGAACACCATCAGATTAAAGCTTTTCCCTTTATCATTAAAAGATAAAGCTAAAACATGGCTACAAAATTTAAGACTAGTATCCATTCGTGCTTGGGATGAAATGCAACTGCTTGACCGCTTTTTATGATCGGCTTGTTTTAACTCGCAAGTGCACGAGTGTGCGATGTAGCAATTAACTCGGTAAGATTGAGGTCATATCCACAGAGAGCTAGATCTGGAAATTAAGCTAAGTAACAAAAAAAACTCAAGAGGAATTAAATTAACAATAACTTGATTGAAAATAATTGATGGATTTGTTTTTAAAGATAAAAAAAAAATGTAAATAGATTTTAAATGACAAGAAAAAGTAAGTCTTGGTCCAAATCAATTTTAATGGTGATGTATTGGTGATTTCTTCAACATATATAAGATAACTCAACCTAATATCAATGATGGTGATATTAGATCGGAAGATATTACAATGAAGATTAGAAAGATGAAGATTGATTATTGCTTAAGAATGAACAAGTACTTTCATATTAAGTAAGACATTGAATCAAGCAATCTCTATACCAAAACTAAAGTTTGTGCATAAAAATTCAAGATTATAACATTACCTAAATGATTTCTAAAATTTCTTTACAATAATAAATCATTCATGAAGAAAATAAGAAGATAAACATTAAGATTCATTCATATCCTAAAGAACTCACCTCAATCACCATTATCCTTGATTTGGATCCAAGAAAGAGTTTAGCCAACCATGATTATATATAAGAACACTTCAATAAACATGAAAGAACTTGAATCCAACTGAAATAATAAGTTTTACAAACTAAAGAACCGAAATCTATAAAGAAGAACACAATACAATTTCAGAAAAAATTCGGACACAAATATGATTCTAACTTTGGACAGCAATTCGACCCTCTTATAAGCTTTTTTTCGAGAAGTCTATTAGAGACATATTTATAGGAAATTCTGTCACCTTTCCAGATCATTAAAGAACAGCTCATTTGGACACCTAAGTCAAAAGTTATGGGCCAAACACCAAAAGGTGTTCTGAAAAATCAAATCAAGACAGCTTTACAACTACTTTGGTGCACGTTTTTCTTCCTCATTTATGAGGTGTCTCCTTCTTTTTTTTTTACCCAAAATAATGTTAAAATATCCCCTCCAGCTTTCCATCCATGTGCTTGCCTTCTTGGATCAATGGATTACCCAAAATAAATCAATTGTTATTTGTTGTGTGGACATGTAAGATCATGGATTGTGTTTGGGTTGATTTGGGGCTGATTTTGGGCTGAATTTGAGCATCAAATAAGTATACAAATGTACTTATTATTTGGGCTAAGATTGACATTGAAACCTTGAGTGTTTAATGGTTGAAGTTTGCACACAACATAAGGCAAGTTTGGGCTTGAAATAAATCATATGATATTCTTTTCTAGAATTGGAATAGAATTGATTTTTGGGACAAATTTGGAGCACTTATTTGAACCAAGATTTGCTTCAATCTTCAATTAAATGTCTCTTCAATTCTTTGTTCTGAATTCCGACGTTGAATTTTCTGAATTAATTCATTTAAGCTCCAAAAACCTATCGAAACATTAAAACAAACTTCATTACTAAAAAACACATCAATTATTATAAAAACAACCAAATAAAAACAATAAATACATATGTAAAATAAGAGACTTAATGACACTTTTGATGCACAATCACACCCCCCAACTTAGATTTGCTAGTCCTCAAGCAAAAGAAAACATAAAACCTTTAAAATAAAAATAATAATAATAACAACCATAATTAGGCTCGATTCATCACACTTGAAGGACCTATTATGCAAACATTGGTATCTTTAACTTAGTGTACACAATAGCAAATAAAGAAAAATAAGCATACTCACATTCTCTAAATCAAACATCCATACAAAATTTCCAAATTCAGTCATATTTATCGTGCAACCAACATAATTGATTCATATGAAAACTCAACTTGTAATCTTCCCTTCTCACCAACACAAACAAGGTAGCAAACTAGAGAAATATCTATATATATATTTTTTTCTTTTTCTTTTTTTCTTTTTTTTTTGAAGATATGATTTATTCTTTGTCTTTAAGTTGTCACTTCCCTTTTGACGCGAATACAAACATTTGTGATGAATGCATCTGGTTACTCACAAAGTCACAAACTTAAAGTGCTTTGCATACTCATATTTCAAGCTGCCGTTTGACGTAAAGATAAACATTTGTGATGAATACCCCTAGTTACTAAGCAACTCAAAACATTGGAGTAGATAGAACTTTGTACACATTTATTTATTTATGTAATGATTATTACTCTATTTACTTAAACCTTGTTTAGGACTAGATCAAAAGGGATAATCACAAGTAAAGCATCATACTCATCTTTATGCATATTCACACAACTCACACAACTTTTACAAGGAAAGATGTACTTCAGTAATCTTAAAAAAAAGTATGCTATATCTTGCTTTATAAGATATTATCTATCCCAAATTAAAGCATGCAATGTTTAACACAATAATGAACCCAAAAAGGTAATGATGATCCTCAACAAGTCTCATTCACATACCAATGCAAGTATTTTTTTATTTTTTTTTAACAAGCATGGTTATCTCAAGCATTCAACATAATGAAATATCTAAAATTAAGTTTTACATTATCCTCAATGTAAAAGAGAAAGAGAAGAAAAGTATAAAGATTAGAAAATTGTTACTCCCCTTCTGTTTTCAAGGATGAATGTCTGATTGAATTGGGCATGAGCTAACTTCTTGCTTGATTTTTTTTTTAACTTGCATATCACAACTAAAAGAAAACATAAAAGAAAACATTGATGTTTTTTTTTTTTGAAAATAAAGAACCTCACACCCCCCCAACTTAAAATAATGCATTGTCCCGAATGCATGAATAAGAAAATATAAGAGATGGAAGAAAGAAGAAAAAAATGAAAATAAAAATAAAAAAAAATAAAAAAAAATAAAAATAAAAACTCATTACTTTTGATACTACAATGGTATTGGATCTTCAAGATCCAATGTCTCAACTTCAGCCACAACATTTTCAAGATAAAGTTTCAATCGATGACCATTTACTTTGAAAATATTTCCATTCTTGGGATTTTCTACCTCAAATGCACCATGCTCAGAGATGGATTTAATCACAAATGGACCAATCCATTTTGTCCTCAACTTCCCAGGAAAGAGATGTAATTGTGAATTATACAAGAGAACCTTTTGACCAACATGAAAGGATTTTCTAAGAATATGTTTATCATGCAAAGTTTTCATCTTATGTTTTGAAATTTTTGCATTTTCAAATGCATCATTTCTTAGCTCCTCTAATTCATCCAATTGAAGCTTTCTATTTTTGCCAACCTCATTTTCATTGTCATTGAATTGCCGAATGGCCCAATATGCACGGTGCTCAATCTCAACAAGGAGATGACAAGGCTTTCCATAAACTAGCCTATAAGGAGACATTCCTAAAGAGGTCTTATAAGCAGTGCGATATGCCCACAAAGCATCAACTAGTCGTAGGGACCAATCTTTACGGTTTGGATTGACTGTTTTCTCTAAAATGTTCTTGATCTCCCTATTTGCCAACTCAACTTGGCCACTAGTCTGTGGGTGATAGGGGGTACTGACCTTGTGAATTACACCATATTTTCTCATCAAAATCCCAATGGGCTTGTTACAAAAATGTTTTCCCCCATCACTAATCATAGCCCGGGGCATGCCAAAACGAGAGAAAATATTTCTTTCAAGAATTTGACCACAACTCGATGGTCATTGGTTCGAGATGCAATGGCCTCCACCCATTTAGACACATAATCAATAGCTACAAGGATGAATTGGTAACCAAATGAACTTGGAAAAGGTCCCATGAAATCAATCCCTCAACAATCAAATATTTCCAAAACAAGGATGGGGTTAAGGGGCATCATGTTACGCCTAGTGAGGCTACCTAGTCGTTGGCATCAGTCACATGCAACACAGAATGCATGAACATCTTTAAACATGGTAGGCCAATAAAAACCACACTGCAAGATTTTGGCAATGGTTTTCTTGGAAGAGAAATGCCCACCACAGGCTAATGCATGACAAAAATTAATGACCCTTGGAATTTCATGATCAGGGATGCACCGCCTAATAATTTGATCAGGACAGTATTTAAATAGGTAGGGGTCATCCCAAAAAAAGGTGCGCACATTGCGCAAGAATTTTTGTTTGTCAAGTTTAGACCAATGAGAAGGAATCTGACTTGTGGCTAGGTAATTTGCTATGTCAGCATACCATGGAGAACCAATGTAAGAGACAGTACCTGCACAAAATAAATTTTCATCAGCAAAGAGTTCATTTATTGGAGATTCATCAATTATGGTCTTATAGCTTGAAAGACGAGACAAATGATCAGCCACTACATTCTCTACTCCCTTTTTATCTCGAATTTCAAGGTTAAACTCTTGGAGTAGAAGGATCCATCGAATCAAACGTGGTTTGGCATCTTGTTTTGTGAGCAAATATTTCAATGCCGCATGATCAGTGAAAACAATAACAAGAGATCCAACCAAATAAGACCTAAACTTGTCTAATGCAAAGACCACAGCTAAGAGTTCTTTTTCAGTTGTAGTGTAATTCAATTGAGCATCATTCAAAGTCTTGCTAGCATAATAAATGACATGAGGTTTCTTGTCTTTTCTTTGCCCTAAAACAGCCCCAACTGCAAAATCACTAGCATCACACATCAATTCAAATGGTAAGGACCAATTAGGAGCTTGCATGATTGGTGCAGTGGTCAACAACCCTTTAAACTTTTCAAAAGCTTCTTGACATTTTAATGTCCAATCAAATTGGACATCTTGTGATAACAAGTTTCACAATGGTTTGGCAATGGTTGTTGTTACTTATTTTTTTAGCCATCTCCTGCTCTCTTTATCCTTCCCCACTGCTACCAAAATTGTCAGAATTCTTAGGCTAATTAGGATTCTTTATAATGATAAATTCATTCCTCTTTTACATGGGCTGTAAGGTTGAAATAAATTCCTTGAAAGTGGCACTAGAAAAAACCTAGTTCTACTACCGCCGCAAAATTTTTTTTTTTTTTGTTCCAACTTAGACCCTGATTCTGACTTGGGTTCGTGCAATATCTGACCATCCCAACTATATTCTATCACTCATGACATGTTAAATAATGGACTTACACCTTGATTGGGTCCTAGGGCTCATTGTTCTTATGGCAGGCTCTCAGTCGAGGATGCTTGGCATTGTCAGTTTCCTGAATTTAGATCAGGAGACCCCTTTTTGACCAACCAGATTATGGCCTGATTCTATCAAAGTTGTAATCCTACATGCATAGATGAATTTTGACTTTTGAATCGATGGATTTCAATATCAGAAGCTCAAGCTCTACACGTTTAAATATCTGACATGAAAAATAGAGAATTCTGCCGTGAGCAGGATTCTGACCCAAGTTTTGCACCGAAAAAAAATTCTATTGCCATCATGATTTTTCTAGTTCATTCTTAGGGTACTCCCAGTATATCAGGATGCTCGGCATTTGTCATTTTTTTGAATTAGATCAGGAGATCCTTTTTGATCGACGAGATCGCGGCCCGATTCTGTCCTATAAAATGATTATATCTCGCCCTAAATCCCTATCAAAGTTGTAATCCTACATGCATAGATGAATTTTGACTTTTGAATCGATGGATTTCGATATCAGAAGCTCAAGCTCTGCACGTTTAAATATCTGACATGAAAAATAGAGAAATTCTGACGTAAACAGGATTTTGACCCAAGTTTTGCACCGAAAAAATTCTATTGCCATCATGATTTTTCTGGTTCATTCTTAGGGTACTCCCAGTCATATCGGGATGCTCGGCATTTGTCATTTTTTGAATTAGATCAGGAGATCCTTTTTGACCGACGAGATCACGGCCCGATTCTGTCCTATAAAATGATTATATCTCGCCCTAAATCCCTACCAAAGTTGTAATCCTACATGCATAGATGAATTTTGACTTTCAAATCGATGGATTTCGATATCAGAAGCTCAAGCTCTACACGTTTAAATATCTGACATGAAAAATAGAGAATTCTGCCGTGAGCAGGATTCTGACCCAAGTTTTGCACCGAAAAAAAATTCTATTGCCATCATGATTTTTCTAGTTCATTCTTAGGGTACTCCCAGTATATCAGGATGCTCGGCATTTGTCATTTTTTTGAATTAGATCAGGAGATCCTTTTTGATCGACGAGATCGCGGCCCGATTCTGTCCTATAAAATGATTATATCTCGCCCTAAATCCCTATCAAAGTTGTAATCCTACATGCATAGATGAATTTTGACTTTTGAATCGATGGATTTCGATATCAGAAGCTCAAGCTCTGCACGTTTAAATATCTGACATGAAAAATAGAGAAATTCTGACGTAAACAGGATTTTGACCCAAGTTTTGCACCGAAAAAATTCTATTGCCATCATGATTTTTCTGGTTCATTCTTAGGGTACTCCCAGTCATATCGGGATGCTCGGCATTTGTCATTTTTTGAATTAGATCAGGAGATCCTTTTTGACCGACGAGATCACGGCCCGATTCTGTCCTATAAAATGATTATATCTCGCCCTAAATCCCTACCAAAGTTGTAATCCTACATGCATAGATGAATTTTGACTTTCAAATCGATGGATTTCGATATCAGAAGCTCAAGCTCTGTACATTTAAATATCTGACGTGAAAAATAGAGAATTCTGCCGTGAGCAGCATTCTGACCCAAGTTTTGCACCGAAAAAATTCTATTGTCGTCACGATTTTTCTGGTTCATTCTTAGGGTACTCCCAGTCATATCAGGATGCTCGACATTTGTTAGTTTTTTTGGATCAGATCAGGAGACCCTTTTTGATCGACGAGATCGCGGCCCAATTCTGTCCTATAAAATGATTATATCTCACCTTAAATCCCTGTCAAAATTGTAATCCTACACGCATAGATGAATTTTGGTTTTTGAATTTCTCGATTTCAATATCAGAAGCTCAAGCTCTGCACGTTTGAATCTCTGATGTGAAAATAGAGGATTCTGTCACAAGCAGGATTTTGACCCAAGTTTGCGGGACCGATTCGAAGGATTTTTTCGGGACCCAGGACTGAATCGAAAAGTGTTAAAATGAGGGATTTAATTGAAGAAGGATATGGAAAGTTGGAGAGGGGGCGTGGATCATCATAAATGAAAGGATTTTTACCACACCGATTAAGGAAAATAAGACTTTGCAGCTGCACCCTGCATCTGATTGCTTTCCCTTTTTCTCTGCTGTTTTTCCTTTCTCATCGCCTCTGATTATTGGAGCTAAAGACCACGTTTTTGTTGCCTCATTTCAAAGGGAGCAGCTGGCCCTATGGAAGGAAAGAAAAGAGCCACACCATCCTCCAAAACTGGAAAGAAATCAGACGTAAAACACCACCACAAAATCAGAATATTGCAGTTTCCTTTTGCGTTTTTTTTACTGCAAATCAGTAGGGATTTGCGTCCTAGGATTAATGCATTGAATCCTTCCTAAATAGATATAGGTTAGACTATATATAAGCCCCTCTAATGACCTAGGGAGAGCAGAAAAAAGTTGAAAAGAACGTAGAAAGAAGGAGCACAAATAGAGAGAAAAACAAAAGAAACAGCCGAAGACGTGCAGATAAAACGCAGAGAACATGAGTTTCTGTTCGTTGCTGTGAAAAGTGAAAAAAGGAAAAAGAAAGCAGAACAGAGAAGGAGGGAAAGAGCAGAGAAGAAAATAGGAAGAAGCAAGGAAAAGAGGCCAAAACCAGCGTGGCCATTCTTTTTTTCCAGCCAGAACCAGTAGCCAGCAACCGGGTGCAGCAACTGCAGTGAAATCTCTTTTACCTGTTTCAGCACCACGTAAGTCCATGCATTCTCTTTGCTTTGCATCTTAATTATATGTTACTATGCAATCTTTTGTGGTTACTGTTCAAGTGAATTATAATTCACTTGAACAGTTTGTCTAAATCTTATGTCCTGCCGGGTCCCCTGCTGAGGCAAGTGACCCGGCCGGACTTAATTTTTTTTTTTTTTGAATAAAAATAAAAGAAAGAGAAAGATATTTATTTTATGGAATATTTATTTTAAAGTCTGAATTTTTATTTTGTAAAAAATATATACCAATTTTGTGTTTAGAATACCCGGTTTTCGACGCAACTGCGGCCAATATACATATATATCAAAATTTGTTTTCTTGTGTGTTGCATACGGCCAATACCCTAACATATTTTTTTTGAATTTTTTTATATAGAAAAAAATATTGGAAGCTTTCAAAAATGTGTTTTCGCATGGATTTCTTAAACACAAATTATTTTCTTGCATTTATGGATTTTACAACATGTTTGTAAAATTCCAAAGGGTGTTGGCCAATATTCCAAAAAATATAAAAATCTTATTTTGGGGAGAATTTATCTATTATTTACCACTAATGTTTGGATGAAGAAATCCTTAAAGGATGAACATCCAAAATATTATTGGGAATAGTTTGTTATTATTCACTGTTAATATTTGGATAAAGAAACCCGGAGTGGTAAATATCCAAGATAATTTTCTAGGAATAATAAATCCGCACACATCCTTGAAAGAAGCCTGGATTATAATCAAGGACATTTCAATTTTTTTTTTCTCCACAATTTACGAGCCGTGAGAGTACAAAATACTAAGGCTAAAATAGGCATTTAAAGCACCCTATATTTCTAAATTTATGTCCTTCCTCACGATTTACGAGTCGCAAACTCTTGAAATACCAAGGGAAAAATGAGCTTGTAAAGCGCATTGAATCTCCTTGGATTTCTTTCTTAAGAAATTTAGTTACAATCGAATCGAGTAAAACTGATGGGATTAGAAAACACCAACACCATAGCAATTATAAGACAAACACCAAGCAGCTTACCTTAGGTAGGGCGTATTAGGGGTGCTAACACCTTCCCTTTACGCAACCAGTCCCTTTCCTTGGAATCTCTGAAAGACCAGTTAGGTTTCCTAGTGACCATAATACTAGGTGGCGACTCCCTTTTACACAAAAATAAAACGAAGAGACCCCGAAATCAATCGACGGTCGCCGCGATGCCGCGCTCCGCTCGCGAGGGTGCGACAATGGTACTAAAAGAATGAATGAATCTTCGATAAAACCCAGCATGTCCTAAAAAGGATCTCACATCTTTCACAGTCCTAGGGGTAGTTAATTTTTGAATGACTTCCACTTTTGACTTATCTACCTCTATCCCTTTCGAAGAGACAATGTGACCTAAAACAATGCCATGTGTCACCATAAAATGACACTTCTCCCAATTGAGTACAAGATTGCTCTCTTCACACCTTTCAAGAACTTTTTCTAAATGCATTAGACACAACTCATAAAAATCCCCATAAACTGAAAAGTCATCCATGAAAACTTCCAAAAAATTTTCCACCATGTCACTAAAGATACTCATCATACACCTTTGAAAAGTGGTTGGTGCATTACACAAACCAAAAGGCATTCTTCTATAAGCTTAGGTACTAAAAGGACAAGTGAAAGTGGTTTTTTCTTGGTCTTCTAAAGAAATCTCAATTTGGTTGTAACCTGAGTATCCATCAAGAAAACAATAGAAAGCTCTTCCAGCTACTCTTTCAAGCACTTGGTTTAAAAATGGAAGCGGAAAATGGTCTTTCCTAGTCACCATGTTCAATTTATGATAATCAATGCACATACACCATCCAGTTTGGATTCTAGTTGGTACTAGTTCATTATTTTCATTCTTCACTACCGTGACTCCAGATTTTTTAGGGACAACTTGGGTTGGACTAACCCATTTTGAGTTTGCAATAGGGTAAATGATACCTGCATTAAGTAGCTTAAGCACTTCACCTCTCATTACTTCCTTCATGTTTGGGTTCAATCGTCTTTGCATTTGTCTCACAGATTTAGCCTCTTCTTCAAGATAGATTCTATGTGTACATAAAAGAGGGCTAATTCCTTTCAAGTCAGTAATTTTCCACCCAATTGCTTTCTTGTGTTTTCTCACCACTCTCAAAAGTTTGTGTTCTTGCTCTATGCTAAGTTTTGATGAGATCACAATAGGATATGATTCATCTTCCCCTAGAAATACATATTTAAGATCACTCGGTAAAGGCTTCCTTTCTAGTTTATCAGGCTGGACAAGAGATTCCTCAACTTTCACTTGGGGTGAAATCAAAGGCTCAAATGATGGGGTCCATTGACCTATTGACATAATAGGCATTGGATCTAGATAAGTCTCGAGTTCTCTTACCTCCTCATCAACACATTCCAAAGAACAAAATCTTTCATCATGAATTAAAGTTCTCTCCAATGGATCCTTGATCCACACTCTCTCAAAGTGTTCTTGACAAACTGTTTGGATGAAATCTACCTCTCTAATGTCCTCATGTTCCCCAATTTGTTTGGAGACATTGAATATGTTCATCTCCATAGTCATATTCCCAAAAGACAATTTCATCACCCCATTCTTACAGTTAATTAAGGCATTGGATGTAGCTAGGAAAGGTCTCCCTAAGATGACTGGGATGGGGGCATTAGAACCTTGAACTGGTGCGGTGTCTAACACTACAAAATGAACAGGAAAGTAGAATTTATCTACTTGGACCAACACATCCTCAACGATACCCCCTGGGAATCTTGATTGACCTATCAGCTAATTGAAGGGTGATTCGAGTAGGCTTGATTTCTCCTAAACCTAATTGTTCGTAAACAGTGTAGGGTATTAAATTCACACTTGCTCCTAAATCCAACAAAGCTTGATCTATCTTATGACTTCCAATAATGCATGAAATGGTAGGACAACCAGGATCTTTGTATTTGGGAGGGGTCTTAAACTGGATGATGGCACTAGCATGTTCAGTCAGAAAAGCTCTTTCTTTCACATTCAATCTCCTTTTAACTGTGTATAAATCTTTAAGAAACTTTGCATAAGATGGAACTTGTTTAATTGCATCAAGGAGTGGAATATTGACTTTCACTTGTTTGAACAATTCATAGATTTCTGAGTTCATAAGATCTTGTTTAGGTTTCCCTAACCTTTGTGGAAATGGTGCTCTAGGAACAAATTCTAAATCACTCATTTTGACTCCAATTTTTCTTGAATCATCTCCTTTCTCACTCATCTCTTTCTCATTTATCTCACCTTCTTTGTCACTTAAACTCTCATTTGTCACTTGTGTTTTGATACCCTCTTCACTTTCCCTAGATTTCTCCTCTACAATACCTTTAGGAATCCTAAAACCTACACCTTTGTCAACAATCTTTCCACTTCTAAGGGTAGTGATGGCTTGGACTTGTTCATGGTTTGAAGGTTCACTAGGTGAGGATTCACTCATGTGTACCTGACCTCTAGGATTGGGCATTGGTTGAGCTGGGATTTTGCCCTTCTCTTGAATGCTTAGTGATTGAGTCAACTTAGTTAGTTGACTTTGAATGTCATCTAAGGCCCTATTGGTCTGGTCTTGGAATTTGTAAACTTGGTTGTTGATTCCTCCTTGCGTTTGCATGAATTGTTGAAGAGTATCCTCTAAGGATCTCTTATGAGGTGGTTGGTATGTGTTATGTGTGGGAGCATGAAATGGTTGGGGTGGAGGTTGAAATGTTTGAGGTACTGAAGAGCCCTCATTTCTCCATCCAAAATTTGGGTGGTTCCTCCATCCAGGATTATAGGTCTCAGAGTAGGGATTGCCTACTTGGTTTGGAAATGGCTTTCTAACATTACTTGAATAAGAAGTTTGACCATATAACACTTCCTTGAAGGCTGGAATGGTAGGACACTCAGTTGTCCTATGCCCTTTGCTCTCACAAACAACACAACCCTATATGAAGGGTTAACACCTAAAGATAAGCAAATGGTTGAATTGATGTGCAATGGAACTTTTGAAGATAAAAACCCTGATGAAGCAATGGAGTACTTAGACTTGTTAGCTGAAAAATGCTTAAAATTGGGACACTGCGGGTACTTATGAGGCACCGAGTAAAACTCAACCTCATACATCTAGTGGAGGTATGTACAACCTTAGGGAAGATCATGACCTTCAAGCCAAGTTTGCATCTTTAGCTAGAAAAGTCGAGGCACTAGAATTGAAAAAGAGTGGTCAATTAAAATCTATTGAAAACATTGTGTGTCAAATTTGTGAAACAAATGAACACTCAACCAACGATTGTCCAACCTTGCCATCTTTTAAGTAATGTCTCCATGAACAAGCCCATGCTTTAAACAGTTTCCAAAGGCCCAACCACAACCCATACTCCCTAACATACAACCCTGGTTGGAGAAATCATCCAAATTTCAATTGGAAGAGTGAGAATAACAATGCACAAACTTCACAACCACCATTTCAAGCACACCACAATTTCCAAAATTCTCATAGATATGCACCTCCTTATGCTCTACCTCTTAGAAGAAATCTTGAGGAAACATTGCATGCATTCATTGAAAAGCAAGAGATAATCAATACTCAACTTGCTCAAAACATGACAGATTTTAAAGATACTCTTGCTAAATTAACATCTGCTCTTAGTTTCCAAGAGAAAGGTAAGTTTCCATCTCAAACACAACAAAATCCCAAAGGGCAATACAATGTAAATGCAAGTAGTTCCGGAAGCCAACACATGGATCAAGTCAAATCAGTCACTACTCTACGCAGTGGTAAGATTATTGAAAAACCCTCTCATGAACCTTATGAGAAAGATGATGAGTCAATCTCTGAGGGTAAGGAAGGGGATGAATCTAAAAATTGCAAAGAAACGACTAATTCACCGCCAGCACTTCCATTTCCTCAAGCTATGACCAAACAAAGGAAAGTTAATCACAACTCTGAAATCTTTGAAACTTTCAAACAGGTAAGGATCAATATACCTTTGCTGGATGCTATTAAACAGGTTCCTTCCTATGCTAAATTTTTGAAAGATCTCTGCACTGTGAAAAGGAAACTGAATGTGAAAAAGAAAGCCTTTCTAGTCTAACAAGTAAGTGCTATTCTTCAAAACAATAATGCTTTAAAATATAAAGATCCTGGTTGTCCTACAATTTCTTGCTTTATTGGAGAGCATAAAATTGAAAGAGCCTTACTTGATCTTGGTGCTAGTGTGAATTTACTTCCATATTCAGTTTTTCAGAGTCTCAATCTAGGTGAGTTAAAACCAACTTCTATAAAAGTGCCTAGAGGAATAATTGAAGATGTGTTAGTAGAAGTAGATAAATTCATTTATATTGTGGATTTTATTGTCTTGGACACACAACCTGTTGAAGTATGTAATTCATTTTCTGTTATTTTAGGACGTCCATTTCTTGCAACTTCTAATGCATTGATTAATTGTAGGAATGGACTGATGAAGCTATCATTTGGAAACATGACATTGGAAATGAATATTTTCAATATTTGCAAGCAACCTAGACATGATAATGACTTACAGGAAGTAGACTTTACTGAAAAATTAATTCATGATCAATTTCCAACCACTTCCAATGAAATTGAGATTGATGAATCTGATGATTTGGAAATGATTTATTTTCAGGAAGAATCAAAGACAAGTAATTGGAGGCCACAAATTGAGGAATTGCCACCACGATCAATTAAGTCCATACCTTCAAGTGTTCAACCACCAAAACCTGATTTGAAGCCGTTGCCATCCAATCTCAAATACTCATTTTTGGGAGAAAATGAAACTTTTCCGGTAATAATCTCTTCCAAACTTAATGCACATCAAGAAGGTAAGTTATTACAAACTCTGAAAATGCATAAAAATGCATTAGGATGGACCATAACTGATATAAAAGGAATTAGTCCTTTGATTTGTTAGATCATTCCTGGGACATGCTGGTTTTTATAGAAGGTTCATCAAAGATTTTAGTGTAATATCTAAGCCCTTAAGTAACCTTCTAACAAAGGATACTATTTTTGAATGGACTGAACATTGTGAAGAAGCCTTTGTTAAACTTAAAAACTTGCTTACTTGTGCTCCTATCATTCAACCTCCTGATTGGTCATTACCTTTTGAAATAATGTGTGATGCTAGTGATTATGCTGTAGGTGCTGTTTTGGGACAAAGAAAAGATAAGAAACCTTATGTAATTTACTATGCAAGTAAAACTTTAAATAGCGCTCAAATGAATTATACCACCACTGAAAAAGAATTACTTGCAGTAGTATTTGCATGTGAAAAATTCAGATCTTATCTTGTTGGCTCACCTGTTGTTGTTTTTAGTGATCATGCAGCATTGAAATATCTTCTTTCTAAGAAAGATTCTAAGGCTAGATTGGTGCGAAGGATTTTTTATTACTTCAAGAATTTGATATCACAATCAAAGATAAGAAAGGCAGTGAAAATGTTGTCGCAGATCACTTGTCAAGATTGACAACAGATTCGAAAACTGACATCACACCAATCGATGACTACCTTCCCGATGAATCTTTACTTTTTGTCTCTACAATGCCTTGGTTTGCTAATATTGTCAATTTTCTTGTTTTAGGACAATTGCCAACTCATTGGAGTACCCAAGATAAAAGAAAGTTCTTGAACGAAGTGAAGAACTTTTATTAGGATAATCCTTATTTATTCAAATATTGTCCTGATCAAATATTTCGAAGATGCATTCCTGACAATGAGGTAAGTAGTGTCATTAAATTTTGTTATTCTGAGGCATGTGGGGGCCATTTCTCATCAAGAAAGACAACTGCAAAAATCTTACAAAGTGGATTTTACTGGCCCACCATGTTCAAAGACTCACATGCATTCTGCAAGTCTTGTGAAAATTGTCAAAAGTTGGGATTTATTTCAAAACGTCACATGATGCCTTTAAACCCTATTATTGTCATTGAGATCTTTGATTGTTGGGGTATAGATTTCATGGGCCCATTCCCTCCATCATTTGGTTTCTTATACATATTAGTCGTAGTAGATTATGTTTCAAAATGGATAGAGGCAATTCCAAGTCGAAACAATGATCACAAAACAGTGATAAAGTTTTTGAAAGAAAATATTTTGAGTCGATTTGGAGTCCCTTGAGCCATAATAAGTGATGGTGGAACACATTTATGCAACAAGCCATTTGAGTCTTTAATGAAGAAATATGGAATCACACACAAAGTTGCCACCCCTTATCACCCTCAAACAAGTGGACAAGTAGAGCTTGCTAATAGGGAGATCAAATATATTTTGGAGAAAACAGTGAACCCTAATAGGAAAGACTGGTCTTTAAGACTTAATGATGCACTTTGGGCTTATGGAACTGCTTATAAAACATCATTAGGTATGTCACCTTATAGACTAGTCTATGGAAAACCTTGTCACTTGCCTGTGGAACTTGAACATAAAGCTTATTGGGCTATTAAAGCTTTTAATTCAAATCTGGATGATGCTAGTCAACTGCGAAAATTACAAATAAATGAGCTTGAGGAAATAAGAAATGATGCATATGAAAATTCAAGAATTCATAAAGCAAGAATTAAAGAGTTTCATGACAAGAAAATACAGAGAAAAACCTTCAATGTTGGTCAAAAAGTCTTGCTTTATAATTCTTGTCTGCATTTATTTCCTGGAAAATTAAGATCAAGATGGAGCGGTCCTTTTATTGTGAAACATGTGTATCCATATGGGGCCTATGACATCGAGAATCCAAAGAATGACAATGTTTTCAAGGTAAATGGACATCGTCTGAAAGTTTACTTTGACAATTTTTCAGTTGAACATAACTCTATTGAATTGGGTGATCCTGTATATAAAGATTGATTTTATTTTATTTTATTTTATTTTTGTTTAATTTTATTTTTGTGTCTTCTTGAGTGTTTTTTGCAATTTTCTCTCACCCCGGTCAAATGGCGGATAACGGTACTCCGTGACTTAAGTCGGTTCTTTCAGTTTCCCACAATTACTGATATCTATATATATATCTGTGCAATTCTTTGAATCTCTCTTCCAATTCTCATTTGAAAATGGACACTAATCTTGAAAAATTGAAAAAGTATTTTCCTGCTCTGCCTCAAAATGCGATTACCAAAATTTACCGTTCTAGATGTGTAAGATTGAGATTGTTAATGAATCATGGAATTCCTGAAGATATTCGCTGGTTGATTGAAGCAAAGGTCCAATTATCAGGTGAGTCCTCTAACTCCTTCATTTCACACATGCCTGGAACAGGTAAAAGCACTTTTGCGAAGAAATATCGTGCAAAACGACTAGAAGTCTGTCATCGATGTGCTAGATGGACTTTTAATACACAATGTCGTTCTTTAGGAATGGTATCTATAAACCGTGAAGATAAAATACAATTCATTAAGGATGGCCTGAGTAAGGAGTTTTTAGATAATCTTCTATTGACTCTTGAGACGCATCCTAGTGGAGATGTGCATCGTGCAATTCATGATTTATGGCCACTATTTCATAAAGAACATTATCGATTTAGTCTTGGGAATCTGACTAAAAAAGACCCTGTTTGCCAGTTTTTAAGAAAACTGGATGGGAAGCCTATCCTCGACCCATAGAGGGCGTTTAAGCAGTTCTTGGACGTAAAACCAAGGGAAGATATGAGCCACAATCACAACTACCTGTACATACACATGCTTTTTCAAAAGTAAATAAATAAAGAGAGAGAGAGAGAGTGTGAGACTCTAGCTGGCCTACATATAGGTGTTATGATTGCCTTTCTAATTTCTCATCTATAAAACCCTCTTTCCCTTCCTTTTATTTCTACTCATACATTCAACAAATACAGAAGTGTGTAGAAATGGCAAGTTCCTCAAGTCATCAAATAAGAAATATTTGTGTTTTCGGTGGATCTAGTCCTGGGAAAGAACAGGAGTTTTTAGAATCAGCAAATCATCTTGGTCAGGTGCTAGCTGAGAGAAAGATTCATTTAGTGTATGGGGGAGGCAGTCTTGGGTTAATGGGAGGTGTGTCAATAACTGCATTTTTAGGAGGTAGTCAAGTTTTGGGGGTCGTCCCTGAAGCTTTGGCACAAGGGGACATCATTGGAAAAACAATTAGAGAGGAACTTCAGGTCTCCACAATGTCGGCTCGAATGAATGCAATGTTTAACCATGCTGATGCTTTCATTGCTTTACCAGGTGGTCTAGGCACATTGGAAGAGATCTTTCATATTTCCTCTTGGGCTCAATTGCACATTCACCATAAACCCATAGGTTTGTTAAATGTTAATGGTTATTATGATAAGTTGTTGTCTTTTCTTGATCATGCTGTGGAACAGGAATTTCTAACATCTTCTGCACGACAAATCATAATCTTTGCTACTACTGCTGAACAATTGATTGACCAACTACAATCTTTCATTCCTGTGATTGATCCTTCCATGAGTCGTATAAATTGGTCATCTGCGAGAAGCCGTAAAAAGCTTAGATTGGATTTGAGCCTTCATTTGTGAATTTTTGTGTCTTTTGGTTTTATTATTGTGTTTTGTTATTTCTTATTTTTGTTTTAGTGTGTTTCAGGTCTGTCAGTGTTCGTTATTTTAGGTGATATCTTCTATACTCTATCTTTCTACCTTAGAACATTGAGGACAATGTCTCGTTTTGGTTGGGGGGAGAGGGTAGTAGTTGATAAAAAAAAATGTTTTTCATTTCATAAAGCATGTACATAATTGTTCTTACTAGGATGGCAGAGTAAAGGAGCTCTTTTGTTAAAGTGACTCTTGAGACGCATCTTAGTAACCATTCTTAACAAGGTCTATTATAATACTTCCTGAAATATTCAGGTTTACAAACTCTCGTATTGTTACCACTTAATTCTGCTCATATACTTATTTAACATGTATTCTTAAACCTTAATTTACACACACACACTTTAACATATGATTGTGGGTTGCTTATTGGATTATTACATTATTTATGTTCTTTTGTTAAAGGTAACAACTAAGGGAAAGAGATTGTATATAATTGAAAAAAATGAAAAACATGAAAAAAAAGAAAAAAATGATGATAATAAAAATGTAAATAAGTTTGGTTTCGCAGCCTCCCTAACCTAAGCAATTAAGCCCGAAGGGGTGTTTTAACACCTAATACCCTAAAGTCAACTGACTTCGGAGCTATTGGCTCACGCTTGTTACATGGGTAGAGGAGAAAAGCTTAAGGGAATCAAACATTGCATTATCTACATATCAGTATTTGCGACCCGAGTTACTAAGCTCGTAGGGGTGTCTTAACACCTAATGCCCTAAGACCAACTGGTTTGGGAGTCATTAGCTGAAAGCTCGTTATAGGGGTTAAAGATGCAAGTTGTTTTTAAATTATATGTATATAGATTTTTTAAAAAAAAAAGAAAAAAAAAGACAAAAATAATAATCTCAACCCAAGGAAGTTAACCTTAAACATTAGAACAAAAATTTTGTTTTCTTCCAAGAAAAGCCCCATAATTATATGTTGATACATTGAGCATAAAAGAAAGGTTTATTAATATCTTGTTAAGTGGTATTGAGCAGATATATAAATTTAATGAGAGTTTGTTTATCTGGATAGATTAATGGAAGTTAAATGATGAATACCTTGCTTTGTGAAATTTGCAAATTGTTTTAACGCTTTGATTACTAGGGACTAGTAATAAGCTGGTTGAGGGGTGTGATTAGTACTTAAAAGTGCATTTTTATCATGGTTTTATATCATCATTTTGCACTTGAAGTATCAATAACTCCTTAACTAAAGCATGTTTTATAATAATATATCTAATAATATAAGATACCTTTAATTTATGGTAAATCTTCATTTTAAATGCAGGCCTATCACATAAATGAAAGGATTGATTGATGATTTTAAGAACTTAAATTGCAAGGGCAAAGAGATGGTCAAACTTAGAAAAGAGATGTCGGTGCAATCCAAACCAAAACACTGTTCGGTAGTTGGGTCATATCTGGAGCTACAGATCTCATATTTAGGTCCAATTTATATGGATGGAAAGGTAAGACATAGGCCTACAACTTTCTTATGGAGCCCAAGATATAAAAAAGCCATTATCAAGTCCAAATTGTAGCAACAACAAAGAAGACCGAATCTGTCTTCCAGCCCGAGCACTGTTCGGTATTTTGGCCATATCTGGAGTTCTAGAAGTCCAAATGAGCTGAATTTTTTACACAAGAAAGCTGAGACAATTGCCTACAACTTTCATGTTACAACTTGCTCCAATTTTGATGTTATCAATGACGTTTTGGGCAGACAAGAGAAGATAAGGATTGTCACCAAGTCAAAAGTTGGTCACCCACTTATCAATTAGTCATCAAATCAATAGTTCCCAATTTTGGCCTATAAAAGGAGGCATTTGCCATGCATTTAGGCATCTTGGTGTCCAGATCAAGATCATGCTCTTCCTTTCTCTCTTTGTATTCTTTGTAATGTTTATGCTTTGCTTTCATTAATATGAAGTTTATGCTTTTCATTTCCATTCCTTTACTTAGTTAACTTTTATGTTCTTATTTTGTTTATCTATTTTGCTTTCTTTCATTATGTCTAGCTAAGTTAATTATGTCAAGGTGAAAAGGTTACACTAATGGTGTAAGAATAAGTATAGTGTAAACTTAATATGGACTTTAATGTTTGATACTAACATGTTTTATATTTGTTATCTTGTTCACTCTTTAATACTTTGCTTGTTAAATGACTAATCTTGATTTATGTTGTATAACACTTGGTACAACAAATGCTTGGCACTTTCATAGCCCATAATGTATGGTATAACCGACACCTGAGCTATGAAAGGAACTTGATTTGTTGTTAACATAAGTTATAATCATGAATGCTTGACGAGATTTACAAGTATTAGCATTAATTGAATAAGATGACTAATGTAATCATGTTAATATATATATAATCTGATTGGAACCTCCTTTGTGTGTGGTTTCCAATTCAATAATAAGAGTTTATACTATACTTGTTTGACATACCATTAGTGGAACCTCTAACCTTGACATTTGTTCTTATTATTGTGTAATCTTTACATTAATATTCCATCTCTAAATTCTCATCATCATCATCTTCTTCTTCTTCTCTTTATTATTATTGCTATTGTTGTTGTTATTATTATTATTATTATTATTATTATTATTATTACCGTTATTATTAGTATTATTATTATTACTACTACTACTACTATTATTATTATTATTATTATTATTATTATTATTATTGTTTATAATTGTTGTTTATAATTTGAACAATTAACCTCTCTATGGTTCAACCCCGGTCTTGCCGGGTTATTTATTACTTCGACACTCCTGCACTTAGGAGAAGACATCAACCTTTTAGTCGTGTCAATAAACCAAATTGCGCCTCGGCCAGGAATTTTCTTTTTTGCCCTACTATGCATTGCCCGCTCCTTTCTTTTTGTTTTCTTTTTAGTTGAACGACGCGTAGCTTGTAGTTGCAAGCTATCTATCCCCTACTACACTTCTCTCCGGAAAGCGATCATTATTGTGGTGGGTGATAAGAAGGTCTGGCCTAAAAGTTAACTTTCAATCCGATCAATATTTAGGAGAATGGCTTAGCTGATTTAACCATTGTAGGGTGACAAATCAGCTACAGGGTCGAAGATGTTAATGTTATAATTGGAAAGAAGGAACTCTAATGGAAGAGTCATATATATATATATATATATATATATATATATATATATATATATATATTCAGAAATATAGATTTTGAGACAAAAATTAGAAGTATTCAAGAAAATTATAAAATAATGTGTTTTTTTCCTAAATGCATTTAAGAATATCATTTTTTTTCAAATTTAGAAACATAAACAAGTTCCTTATGCAAAAATATATGATTTTGAGTCAATTTTTAAAGTGAAAATAATAATGATAATGATGATGTTAAGATTGTGTATCTAAATATCTTACACTACCACCCTTTTTATTTCAAATGTTTTTATTAATCTTCTCTTAACATATTAAGCTTGTTGTTAATAACAAAAGATTTTTGTTTTTATACAATTGTCATGTAAACAATCTAATTTATATAAAATGTAAGATAAAATTTGGTACAAACCAAGTTAATATATTTAAAGTAAACGTACAACTAGAAAAATAAAAATAATTAATGAAAAGACGTAAATGTTTTTTTAAGAAAAAAAAATCTTGATTAGACGATAATGGACTAGGTCCACACACATGACCTTTATAAAATAAATCAAACTGCGCCTTGGGCAGGAATTTTCTTTTTTTGCCCTACTATGCGTTGCCCACTCCTTTCTTTTTGTATTCTTTTTAGTTGAACGATGCGTAGCTTGTAGTGGCAAGCTATCTATCCCCTACTACGCTTTTCTCCGGAATGCGATCATTATTGTGGTGGGTGATAAGAGGGTTTGGCCTAAAAGTTAACTTTCAATCCGGTCATTATTTAGGATGGCTTAGCTGATTTAACCATTGTAGGGTGACAAATCAGCTACAGGATCGAAGGGGTTAATGTTATAATTGGAAAGAAGGAACTCTAATGGAAGAGTCATATATATATATATATATATTCAGAAATTTAGATTTTGAGACAAAAATTAGAAGTATTCAAGAAAATTATAAAATAATGTGTTTTTGTCCTAAATGCATTTAAGAATATCATTTTTTTTCAAATTTAGAAACATAAACAAGTTGCTTATGCAAAAATATATGATTTCGAGTCAATTTTTAAAGTGAAAATAATAATGATAATGATAATCTTAAGATTGTGTATCTAAATATCTTAAACTACCACCCTTTTCATTTCAAATTTTTTTATTAATCTTCTCTTAACATATTAATGTTGTTGTTAATAGCAAAAGATTTTTGTTTTTATACAATTGTCATGTAAACAATCTAAATTATATAAAATGTAAGATAAAATTTGGTACAAACCAAGTTAATATATTTAAGGTATACGTACAACTAGAAAAATAAAAATAATTAATATTTAAATAAAAATAATTAATGAAAAGACGTAAATGTTTTTTAAAGAAAAAAAAATCTTGATTAGACGATAATAGACTAGGTCCACACACATGACCTTTATAAAATAAACCAAACTGCGCCTTGGCTAGGAATTTTCTTTTTTGCCCTACTATGCGTTGCCCGCTCCTTTCTTTGTGTTTTCTTTTTAGTTGAACGACGCGTAGCTTGTAGTGGCAAGCTATCTATCCCCTACTACGCTTCTCTCCAGAATGCGATCATTATTGTGGTGGGTGATAAGAGGGTTGACACGACTAAAAGGTTGATGTCTTCTCCCAAGTGTGGGAGTGTCGAAGTAATAAATAACCCGGCAAGACCGGGGTCGAACCATAGGGAGGTTAATTGTACAAATTATAAACGACAATAGTACAACAACAATAATAATAACAACAACAACAATAATAATAACAACAACAACAATAATAATAGTAATAACAATAATAACAACAATGACAATAACAATAATAACTATAATAATAATAATAATAATAATAATAATAATAATAATAATAATAATAATACTAGTAGTAGTAGTAGTAGTAGTAATAATAATAATAATAAAGAAAGAGAAGAAGAAGATGATGATGAGAACTTGGAGATGGAAAATTAATGTAAGGATTAAACAATAATAATAACAAATGTCAAGGTTAGAGATTCCACTAATGGTATATCAAACAAATATAGTATAAACTCTTATTATTGAATTGGAAACCACACACAAAAGAGGTTCCAATCAGATTATATATTGTTAACATGATTACATTAGTTATCTTATTCAATTAATGCTAATACTTGTAAATCTCGTCAAGCATTCATGATTATAACTTATGTTAATAACAAATCAAGTTCCTTTCATAGCTCAGGTGTCGGTTATACCATACATTATGGGCTATGAAAGTGCCAAGCATTTGTTGTACCAAGTGTTATACAACATAAATCAAGATTAGTCATTTAACAAGCAAAGTATTAAACAGTGAACAAGATAACAAATATAAAACATGTTAGTATCAAACATTAAAGTCCATATTAAGTTTACATTATACTTATTCTCACACCATTAGTGTAACCTTTTCACCTTGACATAATTAACTTAGCTAGACATAATGAAAGAAAGCAAAATAGATAAACAAAATAAGAACATAAAAGCTAACTAAGTAAGGGAAAGGAAATGAAAGGCATAAACTTGATATTAATGAAAGTAAAGCATAAATATTACAATGAATACAAAGAGAGAAAGGAAGAGCATGATCTTGATCTGGAAACCAAGATGCCTAAATGCATGGCAAATGCCTCCTTTTATAGGCCAAAATTGGGAACTATTGATTTGATGACTAATTGATAAGTGGGTGACCAACTTTTAACTTGGTGACAATCCTTATCTTCTCTTGTCTACCCAAAACGTCATTGATAACATCAAAATTGGAGCAAGTTGTAACATGAAAGTTGTAGGCAATTGTCTCAGCTTTCTTGTGTAAAACATTCAGCTCATTTGGACTTCTAGAACTCCAGATATGGCCAAAATACCGAACAGTGCTCGGGCTGGAAGACAGATTCGGTCTTCTTTGTTGTTGCTACAATTTGGACTTGATAATGGCTTTTTTATATCTTGGGCTCCATAAGAAAGTTGTAGGCCTATGTCTTACCTTTCCATCCATATAAATTGGACCTAAATATGAGATCTGTAGCTCCAGATATGACCCAACTACCGAACAGTGTTTTGGTTTGGATTGCACCGACATCTCTTTTCTAAGTTTGACCATCTCTTTGCCGTTGCAATTTAAGTTCTTAAAGTCATCGATCAATATTTTCATTTATTTGATAGGCCTGCATTTAAAATGAACATTTACCATAAATTAAAGGTATCTTATATTATTAGATATATTATTATAAAACATGCTTTAGTTAAGGAGTTATTGATACTTCAAGTGCAAAATGATGATATACAACCATGATAAAAATGCACTTTTAAGTACTAATCACACCCCCCCAACCAGCTTATTACTAGTCCCTAGTAATCAAAGCATTAAAACAATTTGCAAATTTCACAAAGCAAGGTATTCATCATTTAACTTCCATTAATCTATCCAGATAAACAAACTCTCTTTAAATTTATATATCTGCTCAATACCTCTTAACAAGATATTAATAAACCTTTCTTTTGTGCTCAATGTATCAACACATAATTATGGGGCTTTTCTTGAAAGAAAACAAATTTTTTGTTCTAATATTTAAGGTTAACTTCCTTGGGTTGGGATTATTATTTTTATCTTTTTTTTCTTTTAAAAAAATCTATATACATATAATTTAAAAACATCATGCATCTTTAACCCATGTAACGAGCTTTCAGCTAATGACTCCCAGACCAGTTGGTCTTAGGGCATTAGGTGTTAAGACACCCCTACGAGCTTAGTAACTCGGGTCACAGATACTGATATGTAGATAGTGCAATGTTTGATTCCCTTAAGCTTTTCTCCTGAACCCATGTAACACTGTTTGGTAATTAGGTCATATCTGGAGCTACAAATCTCAGATTTAGGTCCAATTTATATGGATGGAAAGGTAAGACATAGGCCTAAAACTTTCATATGGATCCCAAGATCTAAAAAGGCCATTATCAAGTCCAAATTGTAGCAACAACAAAGAAGCCCGAATCTGTCTTCCAGCCCGAGCACTGTTCGGTATTTTGGCCATATCTGGAGTTCTAAAAGTCTAAATGAGCTGAATGTTTTACATAAGAAAGCTGAGACAATTGCCTACAACTTTCATGTTTACAACTAGCTCCAGTTTTGACGTTATCAATGACGTATTGGGCAGACAAGAGAAGATAAGGATTGTCACCAAGTCAAAAGTTGGCCACCCACTTATCAATTAGTCATCAAATCAATAGTTCCCAATTTTGGCCTATAAAAGGAGGCATTTGCCATGCATTTAGGCATCTTGGTGTTCAGATCAAGATCATACTCTTCCTTTCTCTCTTTGTATTGTTTGTAATGTTTATGCTTTGCTTTCATTAATAGTAAGTTTATGCCTTTCATTTCCTTTCCTTTACTTAGTTAACTTTTATGTTCTTATTTTGTTTATCTATTTTTCTTTCTTTCATTATGTCTAGCTAAGTTAATTATGTCAAGGTGAAAAGGTTACACTAATGGTGTAAGAATAAGTATAATGTAAACTTAATATGGACTTTAATGTTTGATACTAACATGTTTTATATTTGTTATCTTGTTCACTCTTTAATACTTTGCTTGTTAAATGACTAATCTTGATTTATGTTGTATAACACTTGGTACAACAAATGCTTGGCACTTTCATAGCCCATAATGTATGGTATAACCGACACCTGAGCTATGAAAGGAACTTGATTTGTTGTTAACATAAGTTATAATCATGAATGTCTGACGAGATTTACAAGTATTAGCATTAATTGAATAAGATGACTAATGTAATCATGTTAACAATATATAATCTGATTGGAACCTCTTTTGTGTGTGGTTTCCAATTCAATAATGGGAGTTTATACTATACTTTTTTGATATACCATTAGTGGAACCTCTAACCTTGACATTTGTTATTATTATTGTTTAATCCTTACATTAATTTTCCATCTTCAAGTTCTCATCATCTTCTTCTTCTTCTCTTTCTTTACTACTACTACTACTACTACTACTACTACTACTATTATTATTATTATTATTATTATTATTACTACTATTGTTGTTGTTGTTATTGTTGTTTATAACTGTTGTCTATAATTTGTACAATTAACCTCCCTGTGGTTCGACCCCGGTCTTGCCGGGTTATTTATTACTTCGACACTCCTGCACTTGGGAGAAGACATCAATCTTTTCGTCGTGTCAAGTTTTTGGCGCCGTTGCCGGGGAGGTAAGTTCTTGTATAAATTATAGTATTTATTTTTTCTTTTCACTTTTCTTGTATATAACTTTGTTTCTTTTCTTTTGTTTCTTTTTATTTTGTTTTCTTCCTCCTTCTTTTGCTTTCTTCTTTTTATTTTATTTTATTCCTACACGTGCATGAGAGTGTGGTCACGTACATCAAGTGGTAGACTTTGTAGGGTATCCTCATCATTTTCAGAAAATATGGCTGAAGAAGATAATCAATCACTTCATAATGAAAATAATGAGAATAACCGTGCTAGAACACTTAGAGACCACATGAATCCCACAAGAACAAGTGCACCATCATGCATAGTTTTTCCTCCTGATGCATCTCATTTTAATTTTAAACCAGGTATTATTCAACTTTTACCATCTTTTTATGGTTTAGAATTGGAAAATCCATACTTGCATTTAAGGGAATTTGAAGAGGTGTGCAACACATATAATAACTTAAATTGTAGCATGAACACCATCAGATTAAAGCTTTTTCCTTTTTCATTAAAAGATAAAGCTAAAACATGGCTACAAAATTTAAGACCAGGATCCATTCTTGCTTGGGATGAAATGCAACAACAGTTTTTAAAGAAGTTTTTCCCATCTCATAGAACAAACTCTTTCAAGAGACAAATCACCACTTTCACTCAAAAACCAGGAGAAACATTTTACAAATGTTGGGATAGGTATCGAGACTTGCTTAGTACTTGCCCTCATCATGGTTTTGAAACATGGAGATTGGTTTCACATTTCTATGAAGGGTTAACACCTAAAGATAGGCAAATGGTTGAATTGATGTGCAATGGAACTTTTGAAGATAAAGACCCTGATGAAGCAATGGAGTACTTAGACTTGTTAGCTGAAAATGCTCAAAATTGGGACACCGCGGGTACATATGAGGCACCGAGTAAAACTCAACCTCATACATCTAGTGGAGGTATGTACAACCTTAGGGAAGATCATGACCTTCAAGCCAAATTTGCATCTTTAGCTAGAAAAGTCGAGGCACTAGAATTGAAAAAGAGTGGTTAATTAAAATCTGTTGAAAACATTTTGTGTCAAATTTGTGAAACAAATGAACACTCAACCAACGATTGTCCAACCTTGCCTTCTTTTAAAGAATGTCTCCATGAACAAGCTCATGCTTTAAACAGTTTTCAAAGGGCCAACCACAACCCATATTCCCAAACATACAACCCTGGTTGGAGAAATCACCCAAATTTCAGTTGGAAGAGTGAGAACAACAATGCACAAACTTCACAACCACCATTTCAAGCACACCACAATTTCCAAAATTCTCATGGATATGCACCTCCTTATGCTCCACCGCCTAGAAGAAATCTTGAGGAAACATTGCATGCATTCATTGAAAAACAAGAGACAATCAATACTCAACTTGCTCAAAACATGACAGATTTTAAAGATACTCTTGCTAAATTAACATCTGCTCTTAGTTTCCAAGAGAAAGGTAAGTTTCCATCTCAAACACAACAAAATCCCAAAGGGCAATACAATGCAAATGCAAGTAGTTCCGGAAGCCAACACATGGATCAAGTCAAATCAGTCACTACTCTGCGCAGTGGTAAGGTTATTGAAAAACCCTCTCTTGAACCTTATGAGAAAGATGATGAGTCAATCTCTGAGGGTAAGGAAGGGGATGAATCTGAAAATTGCAAAGAAACGACTGATTCACCGCCAGTACTTCCATTTCCTCAAGCCATGACCAAACAAAGGAAAGTCAATCACAATTCTGAAATTTATGAAATTTTCAAACAGGTAAGGATCAATATACCTTTGCTGGATGCAATTAAACAGGTTCCTTCCTATGCTAAATTTTTGAAAGATCTCTGCATTGTGAAGAGGAAACTGAATGTGAAAAAGAAAGCCTTTCTAGCCGAACAAGTAAGTGCTATTCTTCAAAACAATAATGCTTTGAAATATAAAGACCCTGGTTGTCCTACAATTTCTTGCTTTATTGGAGAGCATAAAATTGAAAGAGTCTTACTTGATCTTGGTGCTAGTGTGAATTTACTTCCATATTCAGTTTTTCAGAGTCTCAATCTAGGTGAGTTAAAACCAACTTCTATAACTCTTTTACTTGCCGATAGATCTATAAAAGTGCCTAGAGGAATAATTGAAGATGTGTTAGTACAAGTCGATAAATTCATATATCCTGTGGATTTTATTGTCTTGGACACAGAACCTGTTGAAGCATGTAATTCATTTCCTGTTATTTTAGGACGTCCCTTTCTTGCAACTTCTAACGCATTGATTAATTGTAGGAATGGACTGATGAAGCTATCATTTGGAAACATGACATTGGAGATGAATATTTTCAACATTTGCAAGCAACCTAGAGATGATAATGATTTACAGGAAGTGGACTTTACTGAAAAATTAATTCATGATCAATTTCCAACCACTTCCAATGAAATTGAGATTGATGAATCTGATGATTTGGAAATGATTTATTTTCAGGAAGAATCAAAGACAAGTAATTGGAGGCCACAAATTGAGGAATTGCCACCACGACCAATTAAGTTCATACCTTCAAGTGTTCAACCACCAAAACCTGATTTGAAGTCGTTGCCATCCAATCTCAAATACTCATTTTTGGGAGAAAATGAAACTTTTTCGGTAATAATCTCTTCCAAACTTAATGCACATCAAGAAGGTAAGTTATTACAAACTCTGAAAATGCACAAAAAAGCATTAGGATGGACCATAGCTGATATAAAAGAAATTAGTCCTTTGATTTGTACACACAGAATTTATTTAGAGGAAAATGCTAAACCCTCTAGAGAAATGCAACGAAGGCTAAATCCTAATATGAAAGAAGTAGTGAAAAATGAAGTCATTAAGCTTTTAGATAATGAAATCATTTATCCTATTTCTGACAGCAAATGGGTAAGTCCTACCCAAGTTGTACCTAAGAAGTCTGGAGTCACTGTGATAACAAATGAGAACAATGAGTTAATTCCCACTAGAGCTGTTACTGGTTGGCGCATGTGCATTGACTATAGGAAACTTAATTCAATGACTAGAAAAGATCATTTTCCTTTACCTTTCATGGATCAAATCCTAGAAAGAGTTACAGGTCATGAATTTTATTGTTTCCTAGATGGCTATTCGGGTTACAACCAAATTGAAATTGCATTGGAAGATCAAGAAAAGACTACTTTCACATGTCCATTTGGTACTTTTGCATATCGAAGGATGCCTTTTGGATTATGTAATGCACCAGCCACATTTCAAAGATGCATGCTTAGTATATTTAGCGATATGGTTGAACATTTTCTTGAGATTTTCATGGATGATTTTTCTGTTTTTGGCAATTCATTTGATGATTGTTTGACTAATTTAGGAAAGGTTTTAACCAGGTGTGAAGAGAAGAATCTTGTGCTGAATTGGGAAAAATGTCATTTTATGGTAACAAACGGCATTGTACTTGGTCACATTGTTTCATCAAAAGGAATTGAGGTTGACAAATCTAAAATCGAGTTAATTGCAAACTTGCCAACACCAAAATCTCTTAAAGATGTTAGATCATTCTTGGGACATGCTGGTTTTTATAGAAGGTTCATCAAAGATTTTAGTGTAATATCTAAGCCTTTAAGTAACCTTCTAACAAAGGATACTATGTTTGAATGGACTGAACATTGTGAAGAAGCCTTTGTTAAACTTAAAAACTTGCTTACTTGTGCTCCTATCATTCAACCTCCCGATTGGTCATTACCTTTTGAAATAATGTGTGATGCTAGTGATTATGCCGTAGGTGCTGTTTTGGGACAAAGAAAAGATAAGAAACCTTATGTAATTTACTATGCAAGTAAAACTTTAAATAGTGCTCAAATGAATTATACCACCACTGAAAAAGAATTACTTGCAGTAGTATTTGCATGTGAAAAATTTAGATCTTATCTTGTTGGCTCACCTGTTGTTGTTTTTAGTGATCATGCAGCATTGAAATATCTTCTTTCTAAGAAAGATTCCAAGGCTAGATTGGTGCGGTGGATTTTATTACTTCAAGAATTTGATATCACAATCAAAGATAAGAAAGGCAGCGAAAATGTTGTCGCAGATCACTTGTCAAGATTGACAACAGATTCGAAAACTGACATCACACCAATCGATGACTACTTTCCTGATGAATCTTTACTTTCTGTCTCTACAATGCCTTGGTTTGCTAATATTGTCAATTTTCTTGTTTCAGGACAATTGCCAGCTCATTGGAATACCCAAGATAAAAGAAAGTTTTTGAACGAAGTGAAGAACTTTTATTGGGATGATCCTTATTTATTCAAATATTGTCCTGATCAAATATTTCGAAGATGCATTCCTGACAATGAGGTAAGTAGTGTCATTAAATTTTGTCATTCTGAGGCATGTGGGGGCCATTTCTCATCAAGAAAGACAACTGCAAAAATCTTACAATGTGGATTTTACTAGCCCACCATGTTCAAAGACTCACATGCATTCTGCAAGTCTTGTGAAAATTGTCAAAAGTTGGGATCTATTTCAAAACATCACATGATGCCTTTAAACCCTATTATTGTCATTGAGATCTTTGACTGTTGGGGTATAGATTTCATGGGTCCATTCCCTCCATCATTTGGTTTCTTATACATATTAGTCGCAGTAGATTATGTTTCAAAATGGATAGAAGCAATTCCAAGTCGAAACAATGATCACAAAACAGTGATAAAGTTTTTGAAAGAAAATATTTTGAGTCGATTTGGAGTCCCTCGAGCCACAATAAGTGATGGTGGAACACATTTATGCAACAAGCCATTTGAGTCTTTAATGAAGAAATATGGAATCACACACAAAGTTGCCACCCCTTATCACCCTCAAACAAGTGGACAAGTAGAGCTTGCTAATAGGGAGATCAAACATATTTTGGAGAAAACAGTGAACCCTAATAGGAAAGACTGGTCTTTAAGACTTAATGATGCACTTTGGGCTTATCGAACTGCTTATAAAACATCATTAGGTATGTCACCTTATAGACTAGTCGATGGAAAACCTTGTCACTTGCCTGTGGAACTTGAACATAAAGCTTATTGGGCTATTAAAGCTTTCAATTCAAATCTGGATGATGCTAGTCAACTGCGAAAATTATAAATAAATGAGCTTGAGTAAATAAGAAATGATGCATATGAAAATTCAAGAATTCATAAAGCAAGAATTAAAGAGTTTCATGACAAGAAAATACTGAGAAAAACCTTCAATGTTGGTCAAAAAGTCTTGCTTTATAATTCTCGACTACATTTATTTCCTGGAAAATTAAGATCAAGATGGAGCGGTCCTTTTATTGTGAAACATGTGTATCCATATGGGGCCTATGACATCGAGAATCCAAAGAATGGCAATGTTTTCAAGGTAAATGGACATCGTCTGAAAGTTTACTATGATAATTTTTCAGTTGAACATAACTCTATTGAATTGGGTGATCCTGTATATAAAGATTGATTTTATTTTATTTTATTTTTGTTTCTTATATAAAGATTGATTTTATTTTATTTTATTTTATTTTATTTTTGTTTCTTTTTGAGTGATTTTTGTAAGTTTCTTTCACCTCGGTCAAATGGCGGATAACGGTACTCCGTGACTTAAGTCGGTTCTTTCAGTTTCCCACAATTACTGATATCTGTGTATATATCTATGCAATTCTTTGAATCTCTCTTCCAATTCTCATTTGAAAATGGACATTAATCTTGAAAAATTGAAAAAGTATTTTCCCGCTCTGCCTCAGAATACGATTACAAAAATTTACCGTGCTAGATGTGCAAGATTGAGATTGTTAATGAATCATGGAATTCCTGAAGATATTCGCTGGTTGATTGAAGCAAAGGTCCGATTATCAGGTGAGTCCTCTAACTTCATTTCACACATGCCTGGAACAGGTAAAAGCACTTTTGCAAAGAAGCGTCGTGCAAAATGACTGGATGTCTGTCATCGATGTGCTAGATGGACTTGTAATACACAATGTCGTTCTTTAGGAATGGTATCTATAAACCGTGAAGATAAAATACAATTCATTAAGGATGGCCTGAGTAAGGAGTCTTTAGATAATCTTCTATTGACTCTTGAGACGCATCCTAGTGGAGATGTGCATCGTGCAATTCATGATTTATGGCCACTATTTCATAAAGAACATGATCGACTTAGTCTTGGGAATCTGACTAAAAAAGACCCTGTTTGCCAGTTTTTAAGAAAACTAGATGGGAAGCCTATCCCCGACCCATAGAGGGCGTTTAAGCCGTTCTTGGACGTAAAACCAAGGGAAGATGTGAGCCACAATCACAACTACCTGTACATACACATTCTTTTTTTTTTCAAAAGTAAATAAATAAATAAATAAAAAGAGAGAGAGAGTGTGTGAGACTCCAGCTGGCCTACATATAGATGTTATGATTGCCTTTCTAATTTATCATCTATAAAACCCTCTTTTCCTTCCTTTGATTTCTACTCAACCCATACATTCAACAAATACAGAAGTGTGCAGAAATGGCAAGTTCCTCAAGTCATCAAATAAGAAATATTTGTGTTTTCGGTGGATCTAGTCTTGGGAAAGAAAAGGAGTTTTTAGAATCAGCAAATCATCTTGGTCAGGTGCTAGCTGAGAGAAAGATTCATTTAGTGTATGGGGGAGGCAGTCTTGGGTTAATGGGAGGTGTGTCAATAGCTGCATTTTTAGGAGGTAGTCAAGTTTTAGGAGTCGTCCCTGAAGCTTTGGCACAAGGGGATATCATTGGAAAAACAATTGGAGAGGAACTTCAGGTCTCCACAATGTCGGCTCGAATGAATGCAATGTTTAACCATGTTGATGCTTTCATTGCTTTACCAGGTGGTCTAGGCACATTGGAAGAGATTTTTCATATTTCCTCTTGGGCTCAATTGCACATTCACCATAAACCCATAGGTTTGTTAAATGTTAATGGTTATTATGATAAGTTGTTGTCTTTTCTTGATCATGCTGTGGAACAGGAATTTCTAACATCTTCTGCACGACAAATCATAATCTCTGCTACTACTGCTGAACAATTGATTGACCAACTACAATCTTTCATTCCTGTGATTGATCCTTCCATGAGTCGCATAAATTGGTCATCTACGGGAAGCCGTAAAAAGCTTAGATTGGATTTGAGCCTTCATTTGTGAATTTTTGTGTCTTTTGGTTTTATTATTGTGTTTTTTTTATTTCTTATTTTTGTTTTAGTGTGTTTCAGGTTTTGTCAGTGTTCGTTATTTCAAGTGATATCTTCTATACTCTATCTTTCTACCTTAGAACATTGAGGACAATGTCTCGTTTTGGTTGGGGGGAGAGGGTAGTAGTTGATAAAAAAAAATTGTTTTTCATTTCATAAAGCATGTGCATAATTGTTGTTACTAGGATGGCAGAGTAAAGGAGTTCTTTTATTAAAGTGACTCTTGAGACGCATCTTAGTAACCATTCTTAACAAGGTCTATTATAATACTTATTTAACAAACTCTCGTATTGTTACCGCTTAATTCTGCTCATATACTTATTTAACATGTATTCTTAAACCTTAATTTACACACACACACTTTAACATATGATTGTGGGTTGCATATTGGATTATTACATTATTTATGTTCTTTTGTTAAAGGTAACAACTAAGGGAAAGGGATTGTATATAATTAAAAAAAAACATGAAAAAAAAGAAAAAAAAAAGAAAAAAAATGATGATAATAAAAATGTAGATAAGTTTGGTTTCGTAGCCTCCCTAACCTAAGCAATTAAGCCCGAAGGGGTGTTTTAACACCTAATACCCTAAAGTCAATTGACTTGGAAGCTATTGGCCCAACGCTTGTTACATGGGTTCAGGAGAAAAGCTTAAGGGAATCAAACATTGCAATATCTACATATCAGTATCTGCGACCCGAGTTACTAAGCTCGTAGGGGTGTCTTAACACCTAATGCCCTAAGACCAACTGGTTTGGGAGTCATTAGCTGAAAGCTCGTTACATGGGTTAAAGATGCATGATGTTTTTAAATTATATGTATATAGATTTTTTTTAAAAAAAGAAAAAACGAAAAAAAAAAGACAAAAATAGTAATCCCAACCCAAGGAAGTTAACCTTAAACATTAGAACAAAAATTTTGTTTTCTTCCAAGAAAAGCCCCATAATTATGTGTTGATACATTGAGCACAAAAGAAAGGTTTATTAATATCTTGTTAAGTGGTATTGAGCAGATATATAAATTTAATGAGAGTTTGTTTATCTGGATAGATTAATGGAAGTTAAATGATGAATACCTTGCTTTGTGAAATTTGCAAATTGTTTTAACGCTTTGATTACTAGGGACTAGTAATAAGCTGGTTGAGGGGTGTGATTAGTACTTAAAAGTGCATTTTTGTCATGGTTTTATATCATCATTTTGCACTTGAAGTATCAATAACTCCTTAACTCAAATATGTTTTATAATAATGTATCTAATAATATAAGATACCTATAATTTGTTGTAAATGTCTATTTTTAATGCAGGCCTATCACATAAATGAAAGGATTGATTGATGACTTGAAGAACTTAAATTGCAAACGCAAAGAGATGGCCAAACTTAGAAAAGAGATGTCGGTGCAATCCAAACCGGAACACTGTTCGGTAATTGGGTCATATCTGGAGCTACAGATCTCAGATTTAGGTCCAATTTATATGGATGGAAAGGTAAGACATAGGCCTAAAACTTTCATATGGAGCCCAAGATCTAAAAAGGCCATTACCAAGTCCAAATTGTAGCAACAACAAAGAAGCCCGAATCTGTCTTCCAGCCCGAGCACTGTTCGGTATTTTGGCCATATCTGGAGTTCTAAAAGTCTAAATGAGCTGAATTTTTTACACAAGAAAGCTGAGACAATTGCCTACAACTTTCATGTTTACAACTAGCTCCAGTTTTGACGTTATCAATGACGTATTAGGCAGACAAGAGAAGATAAGGATTGTCACCAAGTCAAAAGTTGGCCACCCACTTATCAATTAGTCATCAAATCAATAGTTCCCAATTTTGGCCTATAAAAGGAGGCATTTGCCATGCATTTAGGCATCTTGGTGTTCAGATCAAGATCATACTCTTCCTTTCTCTCTTTGTATTTTTTGTAATGTTTATGCTTTGCTTTCATTAATAGTAAGTTTATGCCTTTCATTTCCTTTCCTTTACTTAGTTAACTTTTATGTTCTTATTTTGTTTATCTATTTTTCTTTCTTTCATTATGTCTAGCTAAGTTAATTATGTCAAGGTGAAAAGGTTACACTAATGGTGTAAGAATAAGTATAATGTAAACTTAATATGGACTTTAATGTTTGATACTAACATGTTTTATATTTGTTATCTTGTTCACTCTTTAATACTTTGCTTGTTAAATGACTAATCTTGATTTATGTTGTATAACACTTGGTACAACAAATGCTTGGCACTTTCATAGCCCATAATGTATGGTATAACCGACACCTGAGCTATGAAAGGAACTTGATTTGTTGTTAACATAAGCTATAATCATGAATGTTTGACGAGATTTACAAGTATTAGCATTAATTGAATAAGATGACTAATGTAATCATGTTAACAATATATAATCTGATTGGAACCTCCTTTGTGTGTGGTTTCCAATTCAATAATGGGAGTTTATACTATACTTGTTTGATATACCATTAGTGGAACCTCTAACCTTGACATTTGTTATTATTATTGTTTAATCCTTCCATTAATTTTCCATCTTCAAGTTCTCATCATCTTCTTCTTCTTCTCTTTCTTTACTACTACTACTACTACTACTACTACTACTACTAGTATTATTATTATTATTATTATTATTATTATTATTATTATTATTACTACTACTATTGTTGTTGTTGTTATTGTTGTTTATAACTGTTGTCTATAATTTGTACAATTAACCTCCCTGTGGTTCGACCCCGGTCTTGCCGGGTTATTTATTACTTCGACACTCCTGCACTTGGGAGAAGACATCAATCTTTTCGTCGTGTCATCTGGCCTCAAAGTTAACTTTCAATTCGATCAATATTTAGGAGAATGGCTTAGCTGATTTAACCATTGTAGGGTGACAAATCAGCTACAGGGTCGAAGGTGTTAATGTTATAATTGGAAAGAAGGAACTCTAATGGAAGAGTCATATATATATATATATATATATATATATATATATATATATTCAGAAATATAGATTTTGTGACAAAAATTAGAAGTATTCAAGAAAATTATAAAATAATGTGTTTTTGTCCTAAATGCATTTAAGAATATCATTTTTTTTTCAAATTTCACATAAACAAGTTCCTTATACAAAAATATATGATTTCGAGTCAATTTTTAATGATAATCATGATGTTAAGATTGTGTATCTAAATATCTTACACTACCACCCTTTTTATTCCAAATGTTTTTATTAATCTTCTCTTAACATATTAAGGTTGTTGTTAATAACAAAAGAGTTTTGTTTTTATACAATTGTCATGTAAACAATCTAATTTATATAAAATGTAAGATAAAATTTGGTACAAACCAAGTTAATATATTTAAAGTATACGTACACCTAGAAAAATAAAAATGATTAATATTTAAATAAAAATAATTAATGAAAAGACGTAAATGTTTTTTTAAGAAAAAAAAATCTTGATTAGACGATAATGGACTAGGTCCACACACATGACCTTTATAAAATAAATCAAACTGCGCCTTGGGCAGGAATTTTCTTTTTTGCCCTCCTATGCGTTGTCCGCTCCTTTCTTTTTGTTTTCTTTTTAGTTGAATGATGCGTAGCTTGTAGTGGCAAGCTATCTATCCCCTACTACGCTTCTCTCCGGAATGCGATCATTATTGTGGTGGGTGATAAGAGGGTTTGGCCTAAAAGTTAACTTTCAATCCCATCAATATTTAAGAGAATGGCTTAACTGATTTAACCATTGTAAGGTGACAAATCAGCTACAGGGTCGAAGGGGTTAATGTTATAATTGGAAAGAAGGAACTCTAATGGAAGAGTCATATATATATATATATATTCAAAAATTTAGATTTTGAGACAAAAATTAGAAGTATTCAAGAAAATTATAAAATACTGTGTTTTTGTCCTAAATGCATTTAAGAATATCATTTTTTTCAAATTTAGAAACATAAACAAGTTGCTTATGCAAAAATATATGATTTCGAGTCAATTTTTAAAGTGAAAATAATAATGATAATGATAATGTTAAGATTGTGTATCTAAATATCTTAAACTACCACCCTTTTCATTTCAAATTTTTTTATTAATCTTCTCTTAACAGATTAAGGTTGTTGTTAATAACAAAAGATTTTTGTTTTTATACAATTGTCATGTAAACAATCTAATTTATATAAAATGTAAGATAAAATTTGGTACAAACCAAGTTAATATATTTAAAGTAGACGTACAACTAGAAAAATAAAAATAATTAATGAAAAGACGTAAATGTTTTTTTAAGAAAAAAAAATCTTGATTAGACGATAATGGACTAGGTCCACACACATGATCTTTATAAAATAAATCAAACTGCGCCTTGGCCAGGAATTTTCTTTTTTGCCCTACTATGCGTTGCCCGCTCCTTTCTTTGTGTTTTCTTTTTAGTTGAACGACGCGTAGCTTGTAGTGGCAAGCTATCTATCGCCTACTACGCTTCTCTCCGGAATGCGATCATTATTGTGGCGGGTGATAACAGGGTGTGGCCTAAAAGTTAACTTTCAATCCGGTCATTATTTAGGACAATGGCTTAGCTGATTTAACCATTGTAGGGTGACAAATCAGCTACAGGGTCGAAGGTGTTAATGTTATAATTGGAATGAAGGAACTCTAATGGAAGAGTCATATATATATATATATATATATATATTTTCATAAATTTAGATTTTGAGACAAAAATTAGAAGTATTCAAGAAAATTATAAAATAATGTATTTTTGTTCTAAATGCATTTAAGAATATCATTTTTTTCAAATTTAGAAACATAAACAAGTTGCTTATGCAAAAATATATGATTTCGAGTCAATTTTTAAAGTGAAAATAATAATGATAATCATGATGTTAAGATTGTGTATCTAAATATCTTACACTACCACCCTTTTTATTCCAAATGTTTTTATTAATCTTCTCTTAACATATTAAGGTTGTTGTTAATAACAAAAGAGTTTTGTTTTTATACAATTGTCATGTAAACAATCTAATTTATATAAAATGTAAGATAAAATTTGGTACAAACCAAGTTAATATATTTAAAGTATACGTACACCTAGAAAAATAAAAATAATTAATGAAAAGACGTAAATGTTTTTTTAAGAAAAAAAATCTTGATTAGATGATAATGGACTAGGTCCACACACATGACCTTTATAAAATAAACCAAACTGCGCCTTAGCCAGGAATTTTCTTTTTTGCCCTACTATGCGTTGCCCGCTCCTTTCTTTGTGTTTTCTTTTTAGTTGAACGACGCGTAGCGTGTAGTGGCAAGCTATCTATAGCCTACTACGCTTCTCTCCGGAATGCGATCATTATTGTGGCGGGTGATAACAGGGTGTGGCCTAAAAGTTAACTTTCAATCCGGTCATTATTTAGGACAATGGCTTAGCTGATTTAACCATTGTAGGGTGACAAATCAGCTACAGGGTCGAAGGTGTTAATGTTATAATTGGAAAGAAGGAACTCTAATGGAAGAGTCATATATATATATATATATATTCAGAAATTTAGATTTTGAGACAAAAATTAGAAGTATTCAAGAAAATTATAAAATAATGTGTTTTTGTCCTAAATGCATTTAAGAATATCATTTTTTTTCAAATTTAGAAACATAAACAAGTTGCTTATGCAAAAATATATGATTTCAAGTCAATTTTTAAAGTGAAAATAATAATGATAATGATAATGTTAAGATTGTGTATCTAAATATCTTAAACTACCACCCTTTTCATTTCAAATTTTTTTTATTAATCTTCTCTTAACAGATTAATGTTGTTGTTAATAACAAAAGATTTTTGTTTTTATATAATTGTCATGTAAACAATCTAAATTATATAAAATGTAAGATAAAATTTGGTACAAACCAAGTTAATATATTTAAAGTAGACGTACAACAAGAAAAATAAAAATAATTAATGAAAAGAGGTAAATGTTTTTTTAAGAATAAAAAATCTTGATTAGACGATAATGGACTAGGTCCATGATTAGTACTTAAAAGTGTATTTTTATCATGGTTTTATATCATCATTTTGCACTTGAAGTATCAATAACTCCTTAACTAAAAGATGTTTTATAATAATGTATCTAATAATATAAGATACCTATAATTTATGGTAAATGTCTATTTTTAATGCAGGTCTATCACATAAATGAAAGGATTGATTGATGACTTGAAGAACTTAAATTGCATGGATAAAGAGATGGTCAAACTTAGAGAAGAGATGTCGGTGCAATCCAAACCGGAACACTGTTCGGTAATTGGGCCATATCTGGAGCTACAGATCTCAGATTTAGGTCCAATTTATATGGATGGAAAGGTAAGACATAGGCCTACAACTTTCATATGGAGCCCAAGATCTAAAAAGGCCATTATCAAGTCCAAATTGTAGCAACAATAAAGAAGCCCGAATCTGTCTTCCAGCCCGAGCACTGTTCGGTATTTTGGCCATATCTGGAGTTCTAGAAGTCCAAATGAGCTGAATTGTTTAAACAAGAAAGCTGAGACAATTGCCTACAACTTTCATGTTTGCAACTGGCTCCAATTTTGACGTTATCAATGACGTTTTGGGCAGACAAGAGAAGATAAGGATTGTCACCAAGTCAAAAGTTGGCCACCCACTTATCAATTAGTCATCAAATCAATAGTTCCCAATTTTGGCCTATAAAAGGAGGCATTTGCCATGCATTTAGGCATCTTGATTTCCAGATCAAGATCATGCTCTTCCTTTCTCTCTTTGTATTTTTTGTAATGTTTATGCTTTGCTTTCATTAATATTAAGTTTATGCCTTTCATTTGCTTTTCTTTACTTAGTTAACTTTTATGTTCTTATTTTGTTTATCTATTTTGCTTTCTTTCATTATGTCTAGCTAAGTTAATTATGTCAAGGTGAAAAGGTTACACTAATGGTGTAAGAATAAGTATAATGTAAACTTAATATGGACTTTAATGTTTGATACTAACATGTTTTATATTTGTTATCTTGTTCACTCTTTAATACTTTGCTTGTTAAATGACTAATCTTGATTTATGTTGTATAACACTTGGTACAACAAATGCTTGGCACTTTCATAGCCCATAATGTATGGTATAACCGACACCTGAGCTATGAAAGGAACTTGATTTGTTGTTAACATAAGTTATAATCATGAATGCTTGACGAGATTTACAAGTATTAGTATTAATTGAATAAGATGAGTAATGTAATCATGTTAACAATATAATCTGATTGGAACCTCCTTTGTGTGTGGTTTCCAATTGAATAATAAGAGTTTATACTATACTTGTTTGATATACCATTAGTGGAACCTCTAACCTTGACATTTGTTATTATTATTGCTTAATCCTTACATTAATATTTCATCTCTAAGTTCTCATCATCATCATCATCTTCTTTTTATTTTTCTTTATTATTATTATTATTATTATTATTATTACTACTACTACTACTACTACTAGTACTATTATTATTATTATTATTATTATTATTATTATTATTATTATTATTATTATTATTATTACTATTGTTGTTGTTGTTATTGTTGTTTTATAATTGTTGTTTATAATTTGTACAATTAACCTCCCTGTGGTTCGACCCCGGTCTTACTGGGTTATTTATTACTTCGACACTCCTGCACTTGGGAGAAGACATCAATCTTTCAGTCGTGTCAAGTTTTTGGCGCCGTTGCCGGGGAGGTAAGTTCTTGTATAAATTATAGTATTTATTTTATTTTCTCTTTTCACTTTTCTTGTATATAACTTTGTTTCTTTTCTTTTGTTTCTTTTTATTTTGTTTTCTTCCTCCTTCTTTTGCTTTCTTCTTCTTCTTTTTATTTTATTCCTACACGTGCATGAGAGTGTGGTCACGTACATCAAGTGGTAGACTTTGTAGGGTATCCTCATCATTTTCAGAAAATATGGCCGAAGAAGATAATCAATCACTTCATAATGAAAATAATGAGAATAACCGTGCTAGAACACTTAGAGATCATATGAATCCCACAAGAACAAGTGCACCATCATGCATAGTTTTTCCTCCTGATGCATCTCATTTTAATTTTAAACCAGGTATTATTCAACTTTTACCATCTTTTCATGGTTTGGAATTGGAAAATCCATACTTGCATTTAAGGGAATTTGAGGAGGTGTGCAACACATATAATAATTTAAATTGTAGCATGAACACCATCAGATTAAAGCTTTTTCCTTTTTCATTAAAAGATAAAGCTAAAACATGGCTACAAAATTTGAGACCAGGATCCATTCGTGCTTGGGATGAAATGCAACAACAATTTTTAAAGAAGTTTTTCCCATCTCATAGAACAAACTCTTTCAAGAGACAAATCACCACTTTCACTCAAAAACCAGGAGAAACATTTTACAAATGTTGGGATAGGTATCGAGACTTGCTTAGTACTTGCCCTCATCATGGTTTTGAAACATGGAGATTGGTTTCACATTTCTATGAAGGGTTAACACCTAAAGATAGGCAAATGGTTGAATTGATGTGCAATGGAACTTTTGAAGATAAAGACCCTGATGAAGCAATGGAGTACTTAGACTTGTTAGCTGAAAATGCTCAAAATTGGGACACTGCGGGTACTTATGAGGCACCGAGTAAAACTCAACCTCATACATCTAGTGGAAGTATGTACAACCTTAGGGCAGATCATGACCTTCAAGCCAAATTTGCATCTTTAGCTAGAAAAGTCGAGGCACTAGAATTGAAAAAGAGTGGTCAATTAAAATCTGTTGAAAACATTGTGTGTCAAATCTGTGAAACAAATGAACACTCAACCAACGATTGTCCAATGACACGACGAAAAGATTGATGTCTTCTCCCAAGTGCAGGAGTGTCGAAGTAATAAATAACCCGGCAAGACCGGGGTCGAACCACAGGGAGGTTATTTGTACAAATTATAAATAACAATAATAAAACAACAATAACAACAACAACAATAGTAATAATAATAATAATAATAATAATAATAATAATAATAATAATAATAATAGTAGTAGTAGTAGTAGTAGTAGTAGTAATAATAATAATAATAATAATAATAATAAAGAAAGAGAAGAAGAAGAAGATGATGATGATGAGAACTTAGAGATGAAATATTAATGTAAGGATTAAGCAATAATAATAACAAATGTCAAGGTTAGAGGTTCCACTAATGGTATATCAAGCAAGTATAGTATAAACTCTTATTATTCGATTGGAAACCACACACAAAGGAGGTTCCAATCAGATTATATATTGTTAACATGATTACATTAGTCATCTTATTCAATTAATGCTAATACTTGTAAATTTCGTCAAGCATTCATGATTATAACTTATGTTAACAACAAATCAAGTTCCTTTCATAGCTCAGGTGTCGGTTATACCATACATTATGGGCTATGAAAGTGCCAAGCATTTGTTGTACCAAGTGTTATACAACATAAATCAAGATTAGTCATTTAACAAGCAAAGTATTAAAGAGTGAACAAGATAACAAATATAAAACATGTTAGTATCAAACATTAAAGTCCATATTAAGTTTACATTATACTTATTCTCACACCATTAGTGTAACCTTTTCACCTTGACATAACTAACTTAGCTAGACATAATGAAAGAAAGAAAAATAGATAAACAAAATAAGAACATAAAAGTTAACTAAATAAACGAAAGGAAATGAAAGGCATAAACTTAATATTAATGAAAGCAAAGCATAAACATTACAAAAAATACAAAGAGAGAAAGGAAGAGCATGATCTTGATCTGGAAACCAAGATGCCTAAATGCATGGCAAATGCCTCCTTTTATAGGCCAAAATTGGGAACTATTGATTTGATGACTAATTGATAAGTGGGTGGCCAACTTTTGACTTGGTGACAATCCTTATCTTCTCTTGTCTGCCCAAAACATGAAAGTTGTAGGCAATTGTCTCAGCTTTCTTGTGTAAAACATTCAGCTCATTTGGACTTCTAGAACTCCAGATATGGCCAAAATACCGAACAGTGCTCGGGCTGGAAGACAGATTCGGGCTTCTTTATTGTTGCTACAATTTGGACTTGCTAATGGCCTTTTTAGATCTTGAGCTCCATATGAAAGTTGTAGGCCTATGTCTTACCTTTCCATCCATATAAATTGGACCTAAATCGGAGATCTGTAGCTCCAGATATGACCCAATTACCGAACAGTGTTCCGGTTTGGATTGCACCGACATCCCTTCTCTAAGTTTGACCATCTCTTTGCCTTTGCAATTTAAGTTCTTAAAGTCATCAATCAATATTTTCATTTATGTGATAGGCCTGCATTAAAAATAGACATTTACCATAAATTATAGGTATCTTATATTATTAGATACATTATTATAAAACATATTTTAGTTAAGGAGTTATTGATACTTCAAGTGCAAAATGATGATATAAAACCATGATAAAAATGCACTTTTAAGTACTAATCACACCCCCCAACCAGCTTATTACTAGTCCCTAGTAATCAAAGCGTAAAATAGAAAAACAATTTGTATATTCCACAAAGCAAGGTATTCATCATTTAACTTCCATTAGTCTATCTAGATAAACAAACTCTCATTAAATTTATATATCTGCTCAATACCACTTAACAAGATATTAATAAACCTTTCTTTTGTGCTCAATGTATCAACACATAATTATGGGGCTTTTCTTGGAAGAAAACAAAATATTTGTTCTAATGTTTAAGGTTAACTTCCTTGGGTTGGGATTACTATTTTTGTCTTTTTTTTTTCTTTTTTCTTTTTTTAACTCTATATACATATACTTTAAAAACATCATGCATCTTTAACCCATGTAACGAGGTTTCAGCTAATGACTCCCAGACCAGTTGGTCTTAGGGCATTAGGTGTTAAGACACCCCTACGAGCTTAGTAACTCGGGTCGCAGATACTGATATGTAGATAGTGCAATGTTTGATTCCCTTAAGCTTTTCTCCTCAACCCATGTAACAAGCGTTGAGCCAATAGCTCCCAAGTCAGTTGACTTTAGGGTATTAGGTGTTAAAACACCCCTTCGGGCTTAATTGCTTAGGTTAGGGAGGCTACGAAATCAAACTTATCTACATTTTTATTATCATCATTTATTTTATTTTATTTTATTTTTCTTTTTTTCTTTATTTTATTTTTCATCTTTTTTTTTAATTATATACAATCCCTTTCCCTTAGTTGTTACCTTTAACAAAAGAACATAAATAATGTAATAATCCAATATGCAACCCACAATCATATGTTAAAGTGTGTGTGTGTAAATTAAGGTTTAAGAATACATGTTAAATAAGTATATGAGCAGAATTAACTGGTAACAATACGAGAGTTTGTAAACCTGAATATTTCAGGAAGTATTATAATAGACCTTGTTAAGAATGGTTACTAAAATGCGTCTCAAGAGTCACTTTAACAAAAGAACTCCTTTACTCTACCATCCTAGTAACAACAATTATGCACATGCTTTATGAAATGAAAAACAATTTTTTTTTTTTATCAACTACTACCCTCTCCCCCCAACCAAAACGAGACATTGTCCTCAATGTTCTAAGGTAGAAAGATAGAGTATAAAAGATATCACCTGAAATAACGAACACTGACTAAACCTGAAACACACTAAAACAAAAATAAGAAATAACAAAACACAATAATAAAACCAAAAGACACAAAAAATTCACAAATGAAGGCTCAAATCCAATCTAATCTTTTTACGGCTTCCCGTAGATGACCAATTTATGCGACTCATGGAAGGATCAATCACAGGAATGAAAGATTGTAGTTGGTCAATCAATTGTTCAGCAGTAGTAGCAGAGATTATGATTTGTCGTGCAGAAGATGTTAGAAATTCCTGTTCCACAGCATGATCAAGAAAAGACAACAACTTATCATAATAACCATTAACATTTAACAAACCTATGGGTTTATGGTGAATGTGCAGTTGAGCCCAAGAGGAAATATGAAAGATCTCTTCCAATGTGCTTAGACCACCTGGTAAAGCAATAAAAGCATCAGCATGGTTAAACATTGCATTCATTCGAGCCGACATTGTGGAGACCTGAAGTTCCTCTCCAATTGTTTTTCTAATGATGTCCCCTTGTGCCAAAGCTTCAGGGACGACTCCTAAAACTTGACTACCTCCTAAAAATGCAGCTATTGACACACCTCCCATTAACCCAAGACTGCCTCCCCCATACACTAAATGAATCTTTCTCTCAGCTAGCACCTGACCAAGATGATTTGCTGATTCTAAAAACTCTTTTTCTTTCCCAGGACTAGATCCACCGAAAACACAAATATTTCTTATTTGATGACTTGAGGAACTTGCCATTTCTACACACTTCTGTATTTGTTGAATGTATGGGTTGAGTAGAAATGAAAGGAAGGAAAATAGGGTTTTATAGATGAGAAAGTAGAAAGGCAATCATAACATCTATATGTAGGCCAGCTAGAGTCTCACACACTCTCTCTCTCTTTTTATTTATTTATTTATTTACTTTTGAAAAAAACATGTGTATGTACAGGTAGTTGTGATTGTGGCTCACATCTTCCCTTGGTTTTACGTCCAAGAACGGCTTAAACGCCCTCTATGGGTCGGGGATAGGCTTCCCATCCAGTTTTCTTAAAAACTGGCAAACAGGGTTTTTTTTAGTCAGATTCCCAAGACTAAGTCAATCATGTTCTTTATGAAATAGTGGCCATAAATCATGAATTGCACGATGCACATCTCCACTAGGATGCGTCTCAAGAGTCAATAGAAGATTATCTAATGACTCCTTACTCAGGCCATCCTTAATGAATTGTATTTTATCTTCACGGTTTATAGATACCATTCCTAAAGAACGACATTGTGTATTACAAGTCCATCTAGCACATCGATGACAGACATCCAGTCGTTTTGCACGACGCTTCTTTGCAAAAGTGCTTTTACCTGTTCCAGGCATGTGTGAAATGAAGTTAGAGGACTCACCTGATAATCGGACCTTTGCTTCAATCAACCAGCAAATATCTTCAGGAATTCCATGATTCATTAACAATCTCAATCTTGCACATCTAGCACGGTAAATTTTTGTAATCGCATTCTGAGGCAGAGCGGGAAAATACTTTTTCAATTTTTCAAGATTAGTGTCCATTTTCAAATGAGAATTGGAAGAGAGCTTCAAAGAATTGCACAGATATATACACCGATATCAGTTATTGTGGGAAACTGAAAGAACCGACTTAAGTCACGGAGTACCGTTATCCGCCATTTGACCGGGGTGAGATAAACTAGCAAAAATCACTAAAAAAGAAACACAAAAACAATGTGAGAAAAAAAATAATCAACCTTTATCTACAAGATCATTCCAACCAGTTGATTCATTTTTACTAGGAAAATTATCAAACTAAGCTTTCAAACGATGTCCATTTTCTTTAAAATCATTGTCATTCATTGAATTCTCAATATCACAGGCCCCATAAGGATTGCTCCATCTTGGTCTTAGCTCGCTAGGGACTGCATAGAGTTGAGAATTATAAAACAAAACTTTTTGACCAGTATCAATCTTTTGACAATTTTCACAAGTTTTGCAGAATGCATGTGTGTCCTTGAACATGGTGGGCCAATAAAATCCACTTTGTAAGATTTTTGCAGTTGTCTTTTTTGACGAGAAATAACTTCCACATGCTTCAGAATGACAGTTTAATGACACTACTTACCTCATTGTCAGGAATGAATCTTTGAAATATTTGATCAGGACAATATTTGAATAAGGTAGGGTCATCACAATAAAAATTCTTCACTTCGTTCAAAAACTTTTCTTTGTCTTGGGTACTCCAATCAGCTGGCAAATCTCCTAAAGCAAGAAAATTGATATTTTTATTATACCAAGGCATTGGACTAAGAGAAAGTAAGGATTCGTTAGGAAAGTAATCATCCATTGGTGTGATGTCGGGTGTCGAATCTATTGTCACTATTGATAAAAGATTCGCAACAATATTTTCGGTGCTTGTTTCATCCATGATTTCTTCCTCAGAATAAACCATTTGCAAATCTTCAGTTTCATCCAATTCATTTTTACTTAAAGTAGATTCAAGTTGATCATAAACTAATTCGTCAATATGATCTACTTCTTGTAAATCATTATCATCTCCAGGTTGCTTGCAAATGTTGAAAATATTCATCTCCAATGTCATGTTTCCAAATGATAGCTTCATTAGTCCATTCCTACAATTAATCAATGCGTTAGAGGTTGCAAGAAATGGACGTCCTAAAATAACAGGAAATGAATTACATGCTTCAACAGGTTCTGTGTCCAAGACAATAAAATCCACAGGATAAATGAATTTATCGACTTGTACTAACACATCTTCAATTATTCCTCTAGGCACTTTTACAGATCTATCGGCAAGTAAAAGAGATATAGAAGTTGGTTTTAACTCACCTAGATTGAGACTCTGAAAAACTGAATATGGAAGTAAATTCACACTAGCACCAAGATCAAGTAAGGCTTTTTCAATTTTATGCTCTCCAATAAAGCAAGAAATCGTAGGACAACCAGGGTCTTTATATTTCAAAGCATTATTGTTTTGAAGAATAGCACTTACTTGTTCGGCTAGAAAGGCTTTCTTTTTCACATTCAGTTTCCTCTTCACAGTGCATAGATCTTTCAAAAATTTAGCATAGGAAGGAACCTGTTTAATAGCATCCAGCAAAGGTATATTGATCCTTACCTGTTTGAAAATTTCATAAATTTCAGAGTTATGGTTGACTTTCCTTTGTTTGGTCATGGCATGAGGAAATGGAAGTGCTGGCGGTGAATCAGTCGTTTCTTTGCAATTTTCAGATTCAACCCCTTCCTTACCCTCAGAGATTGACTCATCATCTTTCTCATAAGGTTCAAGAGAGGGTTTTTCAATAACCTTACCACTGCGTAGAGTAGTGACTGATTTGAGTTGATCCATGTGTTGGCTTCCGGAACTACTTGCATTTGCATTGTATTGCCCCTTGGGATTTTGCTGTGGTTGAGATGGAAACTTACCTTTCTCTTGGAAACTAAGAGCAGATGTTAATTTAGCAAGAGTATCTTTAAAATCTGTTATGCTTTGAGCAAGTTGAGTGTTGATTGTCTCTTGCTTTTCAATGAATGCATACAAAGTTTCCTCAAAATTTCTTGTAGGAGGTGGAGCATAAGGAGGTGCATATCCATGATAATTTTGGAAATTGTGGTGTGCTTGAAATGGTGGTTGTGAAGTTTGTGCATTATTGTTCTCACTCTTCCAATTAAAATTTGGGTAATTTCTCCAACCAGGGTTGTATGTTTGGGAGTATGGGTTGTGGTTGGCCCTTTGAAAACTGTTTAAAGCATGGGCTTGTTCATGAAGACATTCCTTAAAAGAAGGCAAGGTTGGACAGTTACTGGTTGAGTGTTCATTTGTTTTACAGATTTGACACACAATGTTTTCAATAGATTTTAATTGACCACTCTTTTTTAATTCTAGTGCCTCGACTTTTCTAGCTAAAGATGCAAACTTGGCTTGAAGGTCATGATCTTCCCTAAGGTTGTACATACCTCCACTAGATGTATGAGGTTGAGTTTTACTCGGTGCCTCATAAGTACCTGCCGTGTCCCAATTTTGAGCATTTTCAGCTAACAAGTCTAAGTACTCCATTGCTTCATCAGGATCTTTATCTTCAAAAGTTCCATTGCACATCAATTCAACCATTTGCCTATCTTTAGGTGTTAACCCTTCATAGAAATGTGAAACCAATCTCCATGTTTCAAAACCATGATGAGGGCAAGTACTAAGCAAGTCTCGATACCTATCCCAACATTGGTAAAATGTTTCTCCTGGTTTTTGAGTGAAAGTGGTGATTTGTCTCTTGAAAGAGTTTGTTCTATGAGATGGGAAAAACTTCTTTAAAAATTGTTGTTGCATTTCATCCCAAGCACGAATGGATCCTGGTCTTAAATTTTGTAGCCATGTTTTAGCTTTATCTTTTAATGAAAAAGGAAAAAGCTTTAATCTGATGGTGTTCATGCTACAATTTAAGTTATTATATGTGTTGCACACCTCCTCAAATTCCCTTAAATGCAAGTATGGATTTTCTAAATCTAAGCCATGAAAAGAAGGTAAAAGTTGAATAATACCTGGTTTAAAATTAAAATAAGATGCATCGGGAGGAAAAACTATGCATGATGGTGCACTTGTTCTTGTGGGATTCATATGGTCTCTAAGTGTTTTAGCACGGTTATTCTCATTATTTTCATTATGAAGTGATTGATTATCTTTTTCGGCCATATTTTCTGAAAATAATGAGGATACCCTACAAAGTCTACCACTTGATGTACGTGACCACACTCTCATGCATGTGTAGGAATAGAATAAAAGGAAAAAGAAAACAAAAGAAGAAGAAACAAGAGAAAAGAAACAAAGTTATATACAAGAAAAGTGAAAAGAGAAAATAAAATAAATACTATAATTTATACAAGAACTTACCTCCCCGGCAACGGCGCCAAAAACTTGACACGACTAAAAGATTGATGTCTTCTCCCAAGTGCAGGAGTGTCGAAGTAATAAATAACCCGGCAAGACCGGGGTCGAACCACAGGGAGGTTATTTGTACAAATTATAAATAACAATAATAAAACAACAATAACAACAACAACAATAGTAATAATAATAATAATAATAATAATAATAATAATAATAATACTAGTAGTAGTAGTAGTAGTAGTAGTAGTAATAATAATAATAATAATAATAATAATAATAATAATAATAAAGAAAGAGAAGAAGAAGAAGATGATGATGATGAGAACTTAGAGATGAAATATTAATGTAAGGATTAAGCAATAATAATAACAAATGTCAAGGTTAGAGGTTCCACTAATGGTATATCAAGCAAGTATAGTATAAACTCTTATTATTCAATTGGAAACCACACACAAAGGAGGTTCCAATCAGATTATATATTGTTAACATGATTACATTAGTCATCTTATTCAATTAATGCTAATACTTGTAAATTTTGTCAAGCATTCATGATTATAACTTATGTTAACAACAAATCAAGTTCCTTTCATAGCTCAGGTGTCGGTTATACCATACATTATGGGCTATGAAAGTGCCAAGCATTTGTTGTACCAAGTGTTATACAACATAAATCAAGATTAGTCATTTAACAAGCAAAGTATTAAAGAGTGAACAAGATAACAAATATAAAACATGTTAGTATCAAACATTAAAGTCCATATTAAGTTTACATTATACTTATTCTCACACCATTAGTGTAACCTTTTCACCTTGACATAACTAACTTAGCTAGACATAATGAAAGAAAGAAAAATAGATAAACAAAATAAGAACATAAAAGTTAACTAAATAAACGAAAGGAAATGAAAGGCATAAACTTAATATTAATGAAAGCAAAGCATAAACATTACAAAAAATACAAAGAGAGAAAGGAAGAGCATGATCTTGATCTGGAAACCAAGATGCCTAAATGCATGGCAAATGCCTCCTTTTATAGGCCAAAATTGGGAACTATTGATTTGATGACTAATTGATAAGTGGGTGGCCAACTTTTGACTTGGTGACAATCCTTATCTTCTCTTGTCTGCCCAAAACGTCATTGATAACGTCAAAATTGGAGTCGGTTGCAAACATGAAAGTTGTAGGCAATTGTCTCAGCTTTCTGGTGTAAAAAATTCAGCTCATTTGGACTTCTAGAACTCCAGATATGGCCAAAATACCAAACAGTGCTCGGGCTGGAAGACAGATTCGGGCTTCTTTGTTGTTGCTACAATTTGGACTTGCTAATGGCCTTTTTAGATCTTGGGCTCCATATGAAAGTTGTAGGCCTATTTCTTACCTTTCCATCCATATAAATTGGACCTAAATCGGAGATCTGTAGCTCCAGATATGACCCAATTACCGAACAGTGTTCCGGTTTGGATTGCACCGACATCCCTTCTCTAAGTTTGACCATCTCTTTGCCTTTGCAATTTAAGTTCTTAAAGTCATCAATCAATATTTTCATTTATGTGATAGGCCTCCATTAAAAATAGACATTTACCATAAATTATAGGTATCTTATATTATTAGATACATTATTATAAAACATATTTTAGTTAAGGAGTTATTGATACTTCAAGTGCAAAATGATGATATAAAACCATGATAAAAATGCACTTTTAAGTACTAATCATCCAACCTTGCCTTCTTTTAAAGAATTTCTCCATGAACAAGCTCATGCTTTAAACAGTTTTCAAAGGGCCAACCACAACCCATACTCCCAAACATACAACCCTGGTTGGAGGAATCATCTAAATTTCAGTTGGAAGAGTGAGAACAACAATGCACAAACTTCACAACCACCGTTTCAAGCACACCATAATTTCCAAAATTCTCATGGATATGCACCTTCTTATGCTCCACCTCCTAGAAGAAATCTTGAGGAAACATTGCATGCATTCATTGAAAAGCAAGAGACAATCAATACTCAACTTGCTCAAAACATGACAGATTTTAAAGATACTCTTGCTAAATTAACATCTGCTCTCAGTTTCCAAGAGAAAGGTAAGTTTCCATCTCAAACACAACAAAATCCCAAAGGGCAATACAATGCAAATGCAAGTAGTTCCGGAAGCCAACACATGGATCAAGTCAAATCAGTCACTACTCTGCGCAGTGGTAAGGTTATTGAAAAACCCTCTCTTGAACCTTATGAGAAAGATGATGAATCAATCTCTGAGGGTAAGGAAGGGGATGAATCTGAAAATTGCAAAGAAACGACTGATTCACCGCCAGCACTTCCATTTCCTCAAGCCATGACCAAACAAAGGAAAGTCAATCACAATTCTGAAATTTATGAAATTTTCAAACAAGTAAGGATCAATATACCTTTGCTGGATGCAATTAAACAGGTTCCTTCCTATGCTAAATTTTTGAAAGATCTCTGCACTGTGAAGAGGAAACTGAATGTGAAAAAGAAAGCCTTTCTAGCCGAACAAGTAAGTGCTATTCTTCAAAACAATAATGCTTTGAAATATAAAGACCCTGGTTGTCCTACAATTTCTTGCTTTATTGGAGAGCATAAAATTGAAAGAGCCTTACTTGATCTTGGAGCTAGTGTGAATTTACTTTCATATTCAGTTTTTCAAAGTCTCAATCTAGGTGAGTTAAAACCAACTTCTATATCTCTTTTACTTGCCGATAGATCTGTAAAAGTGCCTAGAGGAATAATTGAAGATGTGTTAGTACAAGTCGATAAATTCATTTATCCTGTGGATTTTATTGTCTTGGACACAGAACCTGTTGAAGCATGTAATTCATTTCCTGTTATTTTAGGACGTCCGTTTCTTGCAACGTCTAACGCATTGATTAATTGTAGGAATGGACTAATGAAGCTATCATTTGGAAATATGATATTGGAGATGAATATTTTCAACATTTGCAAGCAACCTGGAGATGATAATGATTTACAAGAAGTAGATCATATTGACGAATTAGTTTATGATCAACTTGAATCTACTTTAAGTAAAAATGAGTTGGATGAAACTGAAGATTTGCAAATGGTTTATTCTGAGGAAGAAATCACGGATGAAACAAGCACCGAAAATGTTGATGCGAATCTTTTATCAACAGTGACAATAGATTCGACACCCGACATCACACCAATGGATGATTACTTTCCTAACGAATCCTTACTTTCTCTTAGTCCAATGCCTTGGTATAATAAAAATATCAATTTTCTTGCTTTAGGAGATTTGCCAGCTGATTGGAGCACCCAAGACAAAGAAAAGTTTTTGAACGAAGTGAAGAGCTTTTACTGTGATGACCCTAACTTATTCAAATATTATCCTAATCAAATATTTCAAAGATTCATTCCCGACAATGAGGTAAGTAGTGTCATTAAACTTTGTCATTTTGAAGCATGTGGAAGTTATTTCTCGTCAAAAAAGACAGCTGCAAAAATCTTTCAAAATAGATTTTATTGGCCCACCATGTTCAAGGACACGCATGCATTCTGCAAAACTTGTGAAAATTGTCAAAAAATTGATACTGGTCAAAAAGTTTTGTTTTATAATTCTCAACTTTATGCATTCTCTAGAGAGCTAAGACCAAGATGGAGCAATCCTTATGGGGCCTGTGATATTGAGAATTCAATGAATGACAATGATTTTAAGGAAAATGGACATCGTTTGAAAACTTACTTTGATAATTTTCCTAGTAAAAATGAATCAACTGGTTGGAATGATCTTGTAGATAAAGGTTGATTTTTTTTCTCACATTGTTTTTTTTTTTGAGTGATTTTTGCTAGTTTCTCTCACCCCGGTCAAATGGCGGATAACGGTACTCCGTGACTTAAGTCGGTTCTCTCAGTTTCCCATAATTACTGATATTTGTGTATATATCTGTGCAATTCTTTAAATCTCTCTTCCAATTCTCATTTGAAAATGGACACTAATCTTGAAAAATTGAAAAAGTATTTTCCCGCTCTACCTCAGAATGCGATTACAAAAATTTACCGTGCCAGATGTGCAAGATTGAGATTGTTAATGAATCATGGAATTCCTGAAGATATTTGCTGGTTGATTGAAGCAAAGGTCCGATTATCAGGTGAGTCCTCTAACTTCATTTCACACATGCCTGGAACAGGTAAAAGCACTTTTGCAAAGAAGCGTCGTGCAAAACGACTGGATGTCTGTCATCGATGTGCTAGATGGACTTGTAATACACAATGTCGTTCTTTAGGAATGGTATCTATAAACCGTGAAGATAAAATACAATTCATTAAGGATGGCCTGAGTAAGGAGTCTTTAGATAATCTTCTATTGACTCTTGAGACGCATCCTAGTGGAGATGTGCATCGTGCAATTCATGATTTATGGCCACTATTTCATAAAGAACATGATCGACTTAGTCTTGGGAATCTGACTAAAAAAGACCCTGTTTGCCAGTTTTTAAGAAAACTGGATGGGAAGCCTATCCCCGACCCATAGAGGGCGTTTAAGCCGTTCTTGGACATAAAACCAAGGGAAGATGTGAGCCACAATCACAACTACCTGTACATACACATGTTTTTTTTTTTTTTCAAAAGTAAATAAATAAATAAATAAAAAGAGAGAGAGTGTGTGTGAGACTCTAGCTGGCCTACATATAGATGTTATGATTGCCTTTCTACTTTCTTCTCTATAAAACCCTATTTTCCTTCCTTTCATTTCTACTCAACCCATACATTCAACAAATACAGAAGTGTGTAGAAATGGCAAGTTCCTCAAGTCATCAAATAAGAAATATTTGTGTTTTCGGTGGATCTAGTCCTGGGAAAGAAAAAGAGTTTTTAGAATCAGCAAATCATCTTGGTCAGGTGCTAGCTGAGAGAAAGATTCATTTAGTGTATTGGGGAGGCAGTCTTGGGTTAATGGGAGGTGTGTCAATAGCTGCATTTTTAGGAGGTAGTCAAGTTTTAGGAGTCGTCCCTGAAGCTTTGGCACAAGGGGACATCATTGGAAAAACAATTGGAGAGGAACTTCAGGTCTCTACAATGTCGGCTCGAATGAATGCAATGTTTAACCATGCTGATGCTTTCATTGCTTTACCAGGTGGTCTAGGCACATTGGAAGAGATCTTTCATATTTCCTCTTGGGCTCAATTGCACATTCACCATAAACCCATAGGTTTGTTAAATGTTAATGGTTATTATGATAAGTTGTTGTCTTTTCTTGATCATGCTGTGGAACAGGAATTTTTAACATCTTCTGCACGACAAATCATAATCTCTGCTACTACTGCTGAACAATTGATTGACCAACTACAATCTTTCATTCCTGTGATTGATCCTTCTATGAGTCGCATAAATTGGTCATCTACGAGAAGCTGTAAAAAGCTTAATTTGGATTTGAGCCTTCATTTGTGAATTTTTGTGTCTTTTGGTTTTATTATTGTGTTTTGTTATTTCTTATTTTTGTTTCAGTGTGTTTCAGGTTTTGTCAGTGTTCGTTATTTCAGGTGATATCTTCTATACTCTATCTTTCTGCCTTAGAACATTGAGGACAATGTCTCGTTTTGGTTGGGGGGAGAGGGTAGTAGTTGATAAAAAAAAAAAAATTGTTTTTCATTTTATAAAGCATGTGCATAATTGTTGTTACTAGGATGGCAGAGTAAAGGAGTTTTTTTGTTAAAGTGACTCTTGAGACGCATTTTAGTAACCATTCTTAACAAGGTCTATTATAATACTTCCTGAAATATTTAGATTTACAAACTCTCGCAATGTTATCACTTAATTCTGCTCGTATACTTATTTAACATGTATTCTTAAACCTTAATTTACACACACACACTTTAACATATGATTGTGGGTTGCATATTGGATTATTACATTATTTATGTTCTTTTGTTAAAGGTAACAACTAAGGGAAAGGGATTGTATATAATTAAAAAAAAAAACATGAAAAAAAAAAAGAAACGAAATGATGATAATAAAAATGTAGATAAGTTTGGTTTCGTAGCCTCCCTAACCTAAGCAATTAAGCCCGAAGGGGTGTTTTAACACCTAATACCCTAAAGTCAACTGACTTGGGAGCTATTGGCTCAACGCTTGTTACATGGGTTGAGGAGAAAAGCTTAAGGCAATCAAACATTGCACTATCTACATATCAGTATCTGCGACCCAAGTTACTAAGCTCGTAGGGGTGTCTTAACACCTAATGCCCTAAGACCAACTAGTTTGGGAGTCATTAGCTGAAAGCTCGTTACATGGGTTAAAGATGCATGATGTTTTTAAAGTATATGTATATAGAGTTAGAAAAAAAAGAAGACAAAAATAGTAATCCCAACCCAAGGAAGTTAACCTTAAACATTAGAACAAAAATTTTGTTTTCTTCCAAGAAAAGCCCCATAATTATGTGTTGATACATTGAGCACAAAAGAAAGGTTTATTAATATCTTGTTAAGTGGTATTGAGCAGATATATAAATTTAATGAGAGTTTGTTTATCTGGATAGATTAATGAAAGTTAAATGATGAATACCTTGCTTTGTAAAATTTGCAAATTGTTTTAACGCTTTAATTACTAGGGACTAGTAATAAGCTGGTTGAGGGGTGTGATTAGTACTTAAAAGTGCATTTTTATCATGGTTTTATATCATCATTTTGCACTTGAAGTATCAATAACTCCTTAACTAAAAGATGTTTTATAATAATGTATCTAATAATATAAGATACCTATAATTTATGGTAAATGTCTATTTTTAATGCAGGTCTATCACATAAATAAAAGGATTGATTGATGACTTGAAGAACTTAAATTGCATGGATAAAGAGATGGTCAAACTTAGAGAAGAGATGTTGGTGCAATCCAAACCGGAACACTGTTCGGTAATTGGGCCATATCTGGAGCTACAGATCTTAGATTTAGGTCCATTTATATGGATGGAAAGGTAAGACATAGGCCTACAACTTTCATATGGAGCCCAAGATCTAAAAAGGCCATTATCAAGTCCAAATTGTAGCAACAACAAAGAAGCCCGAATCTGTCTTCCAGCCCGAGCACTGTTTGGTATTTTGGCCATATCTGGAGTTCTAGAAGTCCAAATGAGCTAAAGTTTTTACACAAGAAAGCTGAGACAATTGCCTACAACTTTCATGTTTTCAACTGGCTCCATTTTTGACGTTATCAATGACGTTTTGTGCAGACAAGAGAAGATAAGGATTGTCACCAAGTCAAAAGTTGGCCACCCACTTATCAATTAGTCATCAAATCAATAGTTCCCAATTTTGGCCTATAAAAGGAGGCATTTGCCATGCATTTAGGCATCTTGGTTTCCAGATCAAGATCATGCTCTTCCTTTCTCTCTTTGTATTTTTTGTAATGTTTATGCTTTGCTTTCATTAATATTAAGTTTATGCCTTTCATTTTCTTTTCTTTACTTAGTTAACTTTTATGTTCTTATTTTGTTTATCTATTTTGCTTTCTTTCATTATGTCTAGCTAAGTTAATTATGTCAAGGTGAAAAGGTTACACTAATGGTGTGAGAATAAGTATAATGTAAACTTAATATGGACCTTAATGTTTGGTACTAACATGTTTTATATTTGTTATCTTGTTCACTCTTTAATACTTTGCTTGTTAAATGACTAATCTTGATTTATGTTGTATAACACTTGGTACAACAAATGCTTGGCACTTTCATAGCCCATAATGTATGGTATAACCGACACCTGAGCTATGAAAGGAACTTGATTTGTTGTTAACATAAGTTATAATCATGAATGCTTGACGAGATTTACAAGTATTAGTATTAATTGAATAAGATGAGTAATGTAATCATGTTAACAATATATAATCTGATTGGAACCTCCTTTGTGTGTGGTTTCCAATTCAATAATAAGAGTTTATACTATACTTGTTTGATATACCATTAGTGGAACCTCTAACCTTGACATTTCTTATTATTATTGCTTAATCCTTACATTAATATTTCATCTCTAAGTTCTCATCATCATCATCATCTTCTTCTTATTTTTCTTTATTATTATTATTATTATTATTACTACTACTACTACTACTACTACTAGTACTATTATTATTATTATTATTATTATTATTATTATTATTACTATTGTTGTTGTTGTTATTGTTGTTTTATAATTGTTGTTTATAATTTGTACAATTAACCTCCCTGTGGTTCGACCCCGGTCTTACCGGGTTATTTATTACTTCGACACTCCTGCACTTGAGAGAAGACATCAATCTTTCAGTCGTGTCAGTCCACACACATGACCTTTATAAAATTAACCAAACTGCGCCTTGGCCAGGAATTTTCTTTTTTGCCCTCCTATGCGTTGCCCGCTCCTTTCTTTGTGTTTTCTTTTTAGTTGAACGACGCGTGGCTTGTAGTGGCAAGCTATCTATCCCCTACTACGCTTCTCTCCGGAATGCGATCATTATCGTGGTGGGTGATAAGAGGGTGTGGCCTCAAAGTTAACTTTCAATCCGGTCATTATTTAGGACAATGGCTTAGCTGATTTAACCATTGTAGGGTGACAAATCAGCTACAGGGTCGAAGGGGTTAATGTTATAATTGGAAAGAAGGAACTCTAATGGAAGAGTCATATATATATATATATATATATATATATATATATATATATTTTCATAAATTTAGATTTTGAGACAAAAATTAGAAGTATTCAAGAAAATTATAAAATAATGTGTTTTTGTCCTAAATGCAATTAAGAATATCATTTTTTTCAAATTTAGAAACATAAACAAGTTGCTTATGCAAAAATATATGATTTCGAGTCAATTTTTAAAGTGAAAATAATAATGATAATGATAATGTTAAGATTGTGTATCTAAATATCTTAAACTACCACCCTTTTCATTTCAATTTTTTTTATTAATCTTCTCTTAACAGATTAATCTTGTTGTTAATAACAAAAGATTTTTGTTTTTATACAATTGTCATGTAAACAATCTAAATTATATAAAATGTAAGATAAAATTTGGTACAAACCAAGTTAATAAATTTAAAGTAGACGTACAACTAGAAAAATAAAAATAATTAATATATAAACAAAAATAATTAATGAAAAGGGGTAAATGTTTTTTTAAGAAACAAAAATCTTGATTAGACGATAATGGATTAGGCCCACACACATGACCTTTATAAAATAAACCAAAGTGCGCCTTGGCCAGGAATTTTCTTTTTTGCCCTACTATGCGTTGCCGCTCCTTTCGTTTTGTTTTCTTTTTAGTTGAATGACGCGTAGCTTGTAGTGGCAAGCTATCTATCCCCTACTACGCTTCTCTCCGGAATGCGATCATTATTGTGGGGGGTGATAAGAGGGTCTGGCCTAAAAGTTAACTTTCAATCCGATCAATATTTAGGAGAATGACTTAGTTGATTTAACCATTGTAGGGTGACAAATCAGCTACAGGGTCAAAGTTGTTAATGTTATAATTGGAAAGAAGGAACTTTAATGGAAGAGTCATATATATATATATATATATATATATATATATATATATACATATATTTTCAGAAATTTAGATTTTGAGACAAAAATTAGAAGTATTCAAGAAAATTATAAAATAATGTCTTTTTGTCCTAAATGCATTTAAGAATATCATTTTTTTCAAATTTAGAAACATAAACAAGTTCCTTATGCAAAAATATATGATTTCGAGTCAATTTTTAAAGTGAAAATAACAATGATAATGATGATGTTAAGATTGTGTATCTAATATCTTACACTACCACCCTTTTTATTTCAAATGTTTTTATTAATCTTCTCTTAACATATTAAGGTTGTTGTTAATAACAAAAGATTTTTGTTTTTATACAATTGTCATGTAAACAATCTAATTTATATAAAATGTAAGATAAAATTTGGTACAAACCAAGTTAATATATTTAAAGTAGACGTACAACTAGAAAAATAAAAATAATTAATGAAAAGACGTAAATGTTTTTTTAAGAAAAAAAAATCTTGATTAGACGATAATGGACTAGGTCCACACACATGATCTTTATAAAATAAATCAAACTGCGCCTTGGCCAGGAATTTTCTTTTTTGCCCTACTATGCGTTGCCCGCTCCTTTCTTTGTGTTTTCGTTTTAGGTGAACGACGCGTAGCTTGTAGTGGCAAGCTATCTATCGCCTACTACGCTTCTCTCTGGAATGCGATCATTATTGTGGCGGGTGATAACAGGGTGTGGCCTAAAAGTTAACTTTCAATCCGGTCATTATTTAGGACAATGGCTTAGCTGATTTAACCATTGTAGGGTGACAAATCAGCTACAGGGTCGAAGGTGTTAATGTTATAATTGGAATGAAGGAACTCTAATGGAAGAGTTATATATATATATATTTTCATAAATTTAGATTTTGAGACAAAAATTAGAAGTATTCAAGAAAATTATAAAATAATGTGTTTTTGTCCTAAATGCAATTAAGAATATCATTTTTTTCAAATTTAGAAACATAAACAAGTTGCTTATGCAAAAATATATGATTTCAAGTCAATTTTTAAAGTGAAAATAATAATGATAATGATAATGTTAAGATTGTGTATCTAAATATCTTAAACTACCACCCTTTTCATTTCAATTTTTTTTATTAATCTTCTCTTAACAGATTAATGTTGTTGTTAATAACAAAAGATTTTTGTTTTTATACAATTGTCATGTAAACAATCTAAATTATATAAAATGTAAGATAAAATTTGGTACAAACCAAGTTAATATATTTAAAGTATACATACAACTAAAAAAATAAAAATAATTAATATATAAACAAAAATAATTAATGAAAACGGGTAAATGTTTTTTTAAGAAACAAAAATCTTGATTAGACGATAATGGATTAGGCCCACACACATGACCTTTATAAAATAAACCAAAGTGCGCCTTGGCCAGGAATTTTCTTTTTTGCCCTACTATGCGTTGCCGCTCCTTTCGTTTTGTTTTCTTTTTAGTTGAATGACGCGTAGCTTGTAGTGGCAAGCTATCTATCCCCTACTACGCTTCTCTCCGGAATGCGATCATTATTGTGGGGGCTGATAAGAGGGTCTGGCTTAAAAGTGAACTTTCAATCCGATCAATATTTAGGAGAATGACTTAGTTGATTTAACCATTGTAGGGTGACAAATCAGCTACAGGGTCGAAGGTGTTAATGTTATAATTGGAAAGAAGGAACTTTAATGGAAGAGTCATATATATATATATATATATATATATATATATATATACATATATTTTCAGAAATTTAGATTTTGAGACAAAAATTAGAAGTATTCAAGAAAATTATAAAATAATGTCTTTTTGTCCTAAATGCATTTAAGAATATCATTTTTTTTCAAATTTAGAAACATAAACAAGTTCCTTATGCAAAAATATATGATTTCGAGTCAATTTTTAAAGTGAAAATAACAATGATAATGATGATGTTAAGATTGTGTATCTAATATCTTACACTACCACCCTTTTTATTTCAAATGTTTTTATTAATCTTCTCTTAACATATTAAGGTTGTTGTTAATAACAAAAGATTTTTGTTTTTATACAATTGTCATGTAAACAATCTAATTTATATAAAATGTAAGATAAAATTTGGTACAAACCAAGTTAATATATTTAAAGTAGACGTACAACAAGAAAAATAAAAATAATTAATGAAAATACGTAAATTTTTTTTTAAGAAAAAAAATCTTGATTAGACGATAATGGACTAGGTCCACACACATGACCTTTATAAAATAAACCAAACTGCGCCTTGGCCAGGAATTTTCTTTTTGCCCTACTATGCGTTGCCCGCTCCTTTCTTTGTGTTTTCTTTTTAGTTGAACGACGCGTGGCTTGTAGTGGCAAGCTATCTATCCCCTACTACGCTTCTCTCCGGAATGCGATCATTATCGTGGTGGGTGATAAGAGGGTGTGGCCTCAAAGTTAACTTTCAATCCGGTCATTATTTAGGACAATGGCTTAGCTGATTTAACCATTGTAGGGTGACAAATCAGCTACAGGGTCGAAGGGGTTAATGTTATAATTGGAAAGAAGGAACTCTAATGGAAGAGTCATATATATATATATATATATTTTCATAAATTTAGATTTTGAGACAAAAATTAGAAGTATTCAAGAAAATTATAAAATAATGTGTTTTTGTCCTAAATGCAATTAAGAATATCATTTTTTTCAAATTTAGAAACATAAACAAGTTGCTTATGCAAAAATATATGATTTCGAGTCAATTTTTAAAGTGAAAATAATAATGATAATGATAATGTTAAGATTGTGTATCTAAATATCTTAAACTACCACCCTTTTCATTTTAATTTTTTTTATTAATCTTCTCTTAACAGATTAATGTTGTTGTTAATAACAAAAGATTTTTGTTTTTATACAATTGTCATGTAAACAATCTAAATTATATAAAATGTAAGATAAAATTTGGTACAAACCAAGTTAATATATTTAAAGTAGACGTACAACTAGAAAAATAAAAATAATTAATATATAAACAAAAATAATTAATGAAAAGGGGTAAATGTTTTTTTAAGAAACAAAAATCTTGATTAGACGATAATGGATTAGGCCCACACACATGACCTTTATAAAATAAACCAAAGTGCGCCTTGGCCAGGAATTTTCTTTTTTGCCCTACTATGCGTTGCCGCTCCTTTCTTTTTGTTTTCTTTTTAGTTGAACGACGCGTAGCTTGTAGTGGCAAGCTATCTATCGCCTACTACGCTTCTCTCCGGAATGCGATCATTATTGTGGCGGGTGATAAGAGGGTTTGGCCTAAAAGTTAACTTTCAATCCGATCAATATTTAAGAGAATGGCTTAGCTGATTTAACCATTGTAGGGTGACAAATCAGCTATAGGGTCGAAGGGGTTAATGTTATAATTGGAAAGAAGGAACTCTAATGGAAGAGTTATATATATATATATATATATTTTCAGAAATTTAGATTTGGAGACAAAAATTAGAAGTATTCAAGAAAATTATAAAATACTGTGTTTTTGTCGTAAATGCATTTAAGAATATCATTTTTTTCAAATTTAGAAACATAAACAAGTTGCTTATGCAAAAATATATGATTTCGAGTCAATTTTTAAAGTGAAAATAATAATGCTAATGATAATGTTAAGATTGTGTATCTAAATATCTTAAACTACCACCCTTTTCATTTCAAATTTTTTTATTAATCTTCTCTTAACAGATTAAGGTTGTTGTTAATAACAAAAGATTTTTGTTTTTATACAATTGTCATGTAAACAATCTAAATTATATAAATTGTAAGACAAAATTTGGTACAAACCAAGTTAATATATTTAAAGTATACATACAACTAAAAAAATAAAAATAATTAATATATAAATAAAAATAATTAATGAAAAGGGGTAAATAATCTTGATTAGACGATAATGGATTAGGCCCACACACATGACCTTTATAAAATAAACCAAATTGCGCCTTGGCCAGGAATTTTCTTTTTTGCCCTCCTATGCGTTGCCCGCTCCTTTCTTTTTGTTTTCTTTTTAGTTGAACGACGCGTAGCTTGTAGTGGCAAGCTATCTATAGCCTACTACGCTTCTCTCCGGAATGCGATCATTATTGTGGCGGGTGATAACAGGGTGTGGCTGATTAGTACTTAAAAGTGCATTTTTGTCATGGTTTTATATCATCATTTTGCACTTGAAGTATCAATAACTCCTTAACTAAAGCATGTTTTATAATAATATATCTAATAATATAAAATACCTTTAATTTGTGGTAAATGTCTATTTTTAATGCAGGCCTATCACATAAATGAAAGGATTGATTGATGACTTGAAGAACTTAAATGGCAAGGATAAAGAGATGGTCAAACTTAGAGAAGAGATGTCGGTGCAATCCAAACCGGAACACTGTTCGGTAATTGGGTCATATCTGGAGCTACAGATCTCAGATTTAGGTCCAATTTATATGGATGGAAAGGTAAGACATAGGCCTACAACTTTAATATGGAGCCCAAGATCTAAAAAGGCCATTATCAAGTCCAAATTGTAGCAACAACAAAGAAGCCCGAATCTGTCTTCCAACCGGGAGCACTGTTCGGTATTTTGGCCATATCTGGAGTTCTAGAAGTCCAAATGAGCTGAATGTTTTACACAAGAAAGCTGAGACAATTGTCTACAACTTTCATGTTTGCACCTGGCTCCAGTTTTGACGTTATCAATGACGTTTTGGGCAGACAAGAGAAGATAAGGATTGTCACCAAGTCAAAAGTTGGCCACCCACTTATCAATTAGTCATCAAATCAATAGTTCCCAATTTTGGCCTATAAAAGGATGCATTTGCCATGCATTTAGGCATCTTGGTTTCCAGATCAAGATCATGCTCTTCCTTTCTCTCTTTGTATTTTTTATGCTTTGTTTTCATTAATATTAAGTTTATGCCTTTCATTTCCTTTCCTTTACTTAGTTAACTTTTATGTTCTTATTTTGTTTATCTATTTTTATTTCTTTTATTATGTCTAGCTAAGTTAATTATGTCAAGGTGAAAAGGTTACACTAATGGTGTAAGAATAAGTATAGTGTAAACTTAATATGAACTTTAATGTTTGATACTAACATGTTTTATATTTGTTATCTTGTTCACTCTTTAATACTTTGCTTGTTAAATGACTAATCTTGATTTATGTTGTATAACACTTGGTACAACAAATGCTTGGCACTTTCATAGCCCATAATGTATGGTATAACCGACACCTGAGCTATGAAAGGAACTTGATTTGTTGTTAACATAAGTTATAATCATGAATGCTTGACGAGATTTACAAGTATTAACATTAATTGAATAAGATGACTAATGTAATTATGTTAACAATATATAATCTGATTGGAACCTCCTTTGTGTGTGGTTTCCAATTCAATAATAAGAGTTTATACTATACTTGTTTGATATACCATTAGTGGAACCTCTAACCTTGACATTTGTTATTATTATTGTTTAATCCTTACATTAATTTTCCATCTCTAAGTTCTCATCATCATCTTCTTCTTCTTCTTCTCTTTCTTTATTATTATTATTATTATTATTATTATTGTTGTTGTTGTTGTTGTTGTTGTTGTTGTTGTTGTTGTTATTGTTGTTTTATAATTGTTGTTTATAATTTGTACAATTAACCTCCCTGTGGTTCGACCCCGGTTTTGCCGGGTTATTTATTACTTCGACACTCCTGCACTTGGGAGAAGACATCAACCTTTTAGTCGTGTCAAGTTTTTGGCGCCGTTGCCGGGGAGGTAAGTCTTGTATAAATTATAATATTTATTTTATTTTCTCTTTTCACTTTTCTTGTATATAACTTTATTTCTTTTCTCTTGTTTCTTCTTCTTTTGTTTTCTTCTTCTTTTTATTCTGTTCCTACACGTGCATGAGAGTGTGGTCACGTACATCAAGTGGTAGACTTTGTAGGGTATCCTCATCATTTTCAGAAAATATGGCCGAAGAAGATAATCAATCACTTCATAATGAGAATAATGAGAATAACCGTGCTAGAATACTTAGAGACCACATGAATCCCACAAGAACAAGTGCACCATCATGCATAGTTTTTCCTCCTGATGCATCTCATTTTAATTTTAAACCAGGTATTATTCAACTTTTACCTTCTTTTCATGGCTTAGAATTGGAAAATCCATACTTGCATTTAAGGGAATTTGAGGAGGTGTGCAACACATATAATAACTTAAATTGTAGTATGAACACTGACACGACTAAAAGGTTGATGTCTTCTCCCAAGTGCAGGAGTGTCGAAGTAATAAATAACCCGGCAAGACCGGGGTCGAACCACAGGGAGGTTAATTGTACAAATTATAAACAACAATTATAAAACAACAATAATAACAACAACAATAGTAATAATAATAATAATAATAATAGTAATAATAATAATAATAATAATAAAGAAAGAGAAGAAGAAGAAGATGATGATGATGAGAACTTAGAGATGAAATATTAAAGTAAGGATTAAACAATAATAATAACAAATGTCAAGGTTAGAGGTTCCACTTATGGTAGATCAAACAAGTATAGTATAAACTCTTATTATTGAATTGGAAACCACACACAAAGGAGGTTCCAATCAGATTATATATTGTTAACATGATTACATTAGTCATTTTATTCAATTAATGCTAATACTTGTAAATCTCGTCAAGCATTCATGATTATAACTTATGTTAACAACAAATCAAGTTCCTTTCATAGCTCAGGTGTCGGTTATACCATACATTATGGGCTATGAAAGTGCCAAGCATTTGTTGTACCAAGTGTTATACAACATAAATCAAGATTAGTCATTTAACAAGCAAAGTATTAAAGAGTGAACAAGATAACAAATATAAAACATGTTAGTACCAAACATTAAGGTCCATATTAAGTTTACATTATACTTATTCTCACACCATTAGTGTAACCTTTTCACCTTGACATAATTAACTTAGCTAGACATAATGAAAGAAACAAAAATAGATAAACAAAATAAGAACATAAAAGCTAACTAAGTAAAGGAAAGGAAATGAAAAGCATAAACTTGATATTAATGAAAGTAAAGCATAAACATTACAAAAAATACAAAGAGAGAAAGGAAGAGCATGATCTTGATCTGAACACCAAGATGCCTAAATGCATGGCAAATGCCTCCTTTTATAGGCCAAAATTGGGAACTATTGATTTGATGACTAATTGATAAGTGGGTGGCCAACTTTTGACTTGGTGACAATCCTTATCTTCTCTTGTCTGCCCAAAACGTCATTGATAACGTCAAAACTGGAGCCAGGTGCAAACATGAAAGTTGTAGGCAATTGTCTCAGCTTTCTTGTGTAAAAAATTCAGCTCATTTGGACTTCTAGAACTCCAGATATGGCCAAAATACCGAACAGTGCTCGGGCTGGAAGACAGATTCGGGCTTCTTTGTTGTTGCTACAATTTGGACTTGATAATGGCCTTTTTAGATCTTGGGCTCCATATGAAAGTTGTAGGCCTATGTCTTACCTTTCCATCCATATAAATTGGACCTAAATCTGAGATCTGTAGCTCCAGATATGGCCCAATTACCGAATAGTGTTCCGGTTTGGATTGCACCGACATCTCTTCTCTAAGTTTGACCATCTCTTTATCCTTGCAATTTAAGTTCTTCAAGTCATCAATCAATCCTTTCATTTATTTGATAGGCCTGCATTAAAAATAGACATTTACCACAAATTATAGGTATCTTATATTATTAGATACATTATTATAAAACATATTTTAGTTAAGGAGTTATTGATACTTCAAGTGCAAAATGATGATATAAAACCATGATAAAAATGCACTTTTAAGTACTAATCACACCCCCCAACCAGCTTATTACTAGTCCCTAGTAATCAAAGCGTTAAAAAATTTGCAAATTTCACAAAGCAAGGTATTCATCATTTAACTTCCATTAATCTATCCAGATAAACAAACTCTCATTAAATTTATATATCTGCTCAATACTACTTAACAAGTTATTAATAAACCTTTCTTCTGTGCTCAATGTATCAACACATAATTATGGGGCTTTTCTTGGAAGAAAACAAAATTTTTGTTCTAATGTTTAAGGTTAACTTCCTTGGGTTGGGATTACTATTTTTGTCTTCTTTTTTTTCTAACTCTATATACATATACTTTAAAAACATCATGCATCTTTAACCCATGTAACGAGCTTTCAGCTAATGACTCCCAGACCAGTTGGTCTTAGGGCATTAGGTGTTAAGACACCCCTACGAGCTTAGTAACTCGGGTCGCAGATACTGATATGTAGATAGTGCAATGTTTGATTTCTTTAAGCTTTTCTCCTCAACCCATGTAACAAGCGTTGGGCCAATAGCTCCCAAGTCAGTTGACTTTAGGGTATTAGGTGTTAAAACACCCCTTCGGGCTTAATTGCTTAGGTTAGGGAGGCTACGAAATCAAACTTATCTACATTTTTATTATCATCATTTTTTTATTTTTTCTTTTTTTCTTTTATTTTTTCATGTTTTTCTTTTTTTTTTAATTATATACAATCCCTTTCCCTTAGTTGTTACCTTTAACAAAAGAACATAAATAATGTAATAATCCAATATGCAACCCACAATCATATGTTAAAGTGTGTGTGTGTAAATTAAGGTTTAAGAATACATGTTAAATAAGTATATGAGCAGAATTAAGTGGTAACAATACGAGAGTTTGTAAACCTGAATATTTCAGGAAGTATTATAATAGACCTTGTTAAGAATGGTTACTAAGATGCGTCTCAAGAGTCACTTTAACAAAAGAGCTCCTTTACTCTGCCATCCTAGTAACAACAATTATGCACATGCTTTATGAAATGAAAAACAATTTTTTTTATCAACTACTACCCTCTCCCCCCAACCAAAACGAGACATTGTCCTCAATGTTCTAAGGTAGAAAGATAGAGTATAAAAGATATCACCTGAAATAACGAACACTAACAAAACCTGAAACACACTGAAACAAAAATAAGAAATAACAAAACATAATAAAATCAAAAGACACAAAAATTCACAAATGAAGGCTCAAATCCAATCTAAGCTTTTTACGGCTTTCCTTAGATGACCAATTTATGCGACTCATGGAAGGATCAATCACAGGAATGAAAGATTGTAGTTGGTCAATCAATTGTTCAGCAGTAGAAGCAGAGATTATGATTTGTCGTGCAGAAGATGTTAGAAATTCCTGTTCCACAGCATGATCAAGAAAAGACAACAACTTATCATAATAACCATTAACATTTAACAAACCTATGGGTTTATGGTGAATGTGCAATTGAGCCCAAGAGGAAATATGAAAGATCTCTTCCAATGTGCCTAGACCACCTGGTAAAGCAATGAAAGCATCAGCATGGTTAAACATTGCATTCATTCGAGCCGACATTGTGGAGACCTGAAGTTCCTCGCCAATTGTTTTTCCAATGATGTCCCCTTGTGCCAAAGCTTCAGGGACGACTCCTAAAACTTGACTACCTCCTAAAAATGCAGCTATTGACACACCTCCCATTAACCCAAGACTGCCTCCCCCATACACTAAATGAATCTTTCTCTCAGCTAGCACCTGACCAAGATGATTTGCTGATTCTAAAAACTCCTTTTCTTTCCCAGGACTAGATCCACCGAAAACACAAATATTTCTTATTTGATGACTTGAGGAACTTGCCATTTCTACAAACTTCTGTATTTGTTGAATGTATGGGTTGAGTAGAAATGAAAGGAAGGAAGAGAGGGTTTTATAGATGAGAAATTAGAAAGGCAATCATAACACCTCTATATAGGCCAGCTGGAGTCTCACACTCTCTCTCTCTCTTTTTATTTATTTATTTATTTACTTTTAAAAAAAGCATGTGTATGTACAGGTAGTTGTGATTGTGGCTCACATCTTCCCTTGGTTTTACGTCCAAGAACGGCTTAAACGCCCTCTATGGGTCGGGGATAGGCTTCCCATCCAGTTTTCTTAAAAACTGGCAAACAGGGTCTTTTTTAGTCAGATTCCCAAGACTAAGTCGATCATGTTCTTTATGAAATAGTGGCCATAAATCATGAATTGCACGATGCACATCTCCACTAGGATGCGTCTCAAGAGTCAATAGAAGATTATCTAAAGACTCCTTACTCAGGCCATCCTTAATGAATTGTATTTTATCTTCACGGTTTATAGATACCATTCCTAAAGAACGACATTGTGTATTACAAGTCCATCTAGCACAACGATGACAGACATCCAGTCGTTTTGCACGACGCTTCTTTGCAAAAGTGCTTTTACCTGTTCCAGGCATGTGTGAAATGAAGAAGTTAGAGGACTCACCTGATAATCGGACCTTTGCTTCAATCAACCAGCGAATATCTTCAGGAATTCCATGATTCATTAACAATCTCAATCTTGCACATCTAGCACGGTAAATTTTTGTAATCGCATTCTGAGGCAGAGCGGGAAAATACTTTTTTAATTTTTCAAGATTAGTGTCCATTTTCAAATGAGAATTGGAAGAGAGATTCAAAGAATTGCATAGATATATACACAGATATCAGTAATTGTGGGAAACTGAAAGAACCGACTTAAGTCACGGAGTACCGTTATCCGCCATTTGACCGGGGTGAAAGAAACTTGCAAAAATCACTCAAAAAGAAACAAAAATAAAACAAAATAAAATCAATAAAATAAAATAAAATCAATCTTTATATACAGGATCACCCAATTCAATAGAGTTATGTTCAACTGAAAAATTGTCAAAGTAAACTTTCAGACGATGTCCATTTACCTTGAAAACATTGCCATTCTTTGGATTCTCGATGTCATAGGCCCCATATGGATACACATGTTTCACAATAAAAGGACCGCTCCATCTTGATCTTAATTTTCCAGGAAATAAATGCAGTCGAGAATTATAAAGCAAGACTTTTTGACCAACATTGAAGGTTTTTCTCTGTATTTTCTTGTCATGACATTCTTTTATTCTTGCTTTATGAATTCTTGAATTTTCATATGCATCATTTCTTATTTCCTCAAGCTCATTTATTTGTAATTTTCGCAGTTGACTAGCATCATCCAGATTTGAATTGAAAGCTTTAATAGCCCAATAAGCTTTATGTTCAAGTTCCACAGGCAAGTGACAAGGTTTTCCATAGACTAGTCTATAAGGTGACATACCTAATGATGTTTTATAAGCAGTTCGATAAGCCCAAAGTGCATCATTAAGTCTTAAAGACCAGTCTTTCCTATTAGGGTTCACTGTTTTCTCCAAAATATGTTTGATCTCCCTATTAGCAAGCTCTACTTGTCCACTTGTTTGAGGGTGATAAGGGGTGGCAACTTTGTGTGTGATTCCATATTTCTTCATTAAAGACTCAAATGGCTTGTTGCAGAAATGTGTTCCACCATCACTTATTATGGCTCGAGGGACTCCAAATCGACTCAAAATATTTTCTTTCAAAAACTTTATCACTGTTTTGTGATCATTGTTTCGACTTGGAATTGCCTCTATCCATTTTGAAACATAATCTACTGCGACTAATATGTATAAGAAACCAAATGATGGAGGGAATGGGCCCATGAAATCTATACCCCAACAGTCAAAGATCTCAATGACAATAATAGGGTTTAAAGGCATCATGTGACGTTTTGAAATAGATCCCAACTTTTGACAATTTTCACAAGACTTGCAGAATGCATGTGAGTCTTTGAACATGGTGGGCCAGTAAAATCCACTTTGTAAGATTTTTGCAGTTGTCTTTCTTGATGAGAAATGACCCCCACATGCCTCAGAATGACAAAATTTAATGACACTACTTACCTCATTGTCAGGAATGCATCTTCGAAATATTTGATCAGGACAATATTTGAATAAATAAGGATCATCCCAATAAAAGTTCTTCACTTCGTTCAAAAACTTTCTTTTATCTTGGGTATTCCAATGAGCTGGCAATTGTCCTGAAACAAGAAAATTGACAATATTAGCAAACCAAGGCATTGTAGAGACAGAAAGTAAAGATTCATCAGGAAAGTAGTCATCGATTGGTGTGATGTCAGTTTCCGAATCTATTGTCAATCTTGACAAGTGATCTGCGACAACATTTTCGCTGCCTTTCTTATCTTTGATTGTGATATCAAATTCTTGAAGTAATAAAATCCACCGCACCAATCTAGCCTTGGAATCTTTCTTAGAAAGAAGATATTTCAATGCTGCATGATCACTAAAAACAACAACAGGTGAACCAACAAGATAAGATCTGAATTTTTCACATGCAAATACTACTGCAAGTAATTCTTTTTCAGTGGTGGTATAATTCATTTGAGCACTATTTAAAGTTTTACTTGCATAGTAAATTACATAAGGTTTCTTATCTTTTCTTTGTCCCAAAACAGCACCTACGGCATAATCACTAGCATCACACATTATTTCAAAAGGTAATGACCAATCGGGAGGTTGAATGATAGGAGCACAAGTAAGCAAGTTTTTAAGTTTAACAAAGGCTTCTTCACAATGTTTAGTCCATTCAAAAATAGTATCCTTTGTTAGAAGGTTACTTAAAGGCTTAGATATTACACTAAAATCTTTGATGAACCTTCTATAAAAACCAGCATGTCCCAGGAATGATCTAACATCTTTAAGAGATTTTGGTGTTGGCAAGTTTGCAATTAACTCGATTTTAGATTTGTCAACCTCAATTCCTTTTGATGAAACAATGTGACCAAGTACAATGCCGTTTGTTACCATAAAATGACATTTTTCCCAATTCAGCACAAGATTCTTCTCTTCACACCTGGTTAAAACCTTTCCTAAATTAGTCAAACAATCATCAAATGAATCACCAAAAACAGAAAAATCATCCATGAAAATCTCAAGAAAATGTTCAACCATATCGCTAAATATACTAAGCATGCATCTTTGAAATGTGGCTGGTGCATTACATAATCCAAAAGGCATCCTTCGATATGCAAAAGTACCAAATGGACATGTGAAAGTAGTTTTTTCTTGATCTTCCAACGCAATTTCAATTTGGTTGTAACCCGAATAGCCATCTAGGAAACAATAAAATTCATGACCTGCAACTCTTTCTAGGATTTGATCCATGAAAGGTAAAGGAAAATGATCTTTTCTAGTCATTGAATTAAGTTTCCTATAGTCAATGCACATGCGCCAACCAGTAACAGTTCTAGTGGGAATTAACTCATTGTTCTCATTTGTTATCACAGTGACTCCAGATTTCTTAGGTACAACTTGGGTAGGACTTACCCATTTGCTGTCAGAAATAGGATAAATGATTTCATTATCTAGAAGCTTAATGACTTCATTTTTCACTACTTCTTTCATATTAGGATTTAGCCTTCGTTGCATTTCTCTAGAGGGTTTAGCATTTTCCTCTAAATAAATTTTGTGTGTACAAATCAAAGGACTAATTCCTTTTATATCAGCTATGGTCCATCCTAATGCTTTTTTGTGCATTTTCAGAGTTTGTAATAACTTACCTTCTTGATGTGCATTAAGTTTGGAAGAGATTATTACCGGAAAAGTTTCATTTTCTCCCAAAAATGAGTATTTGAGATTGGATGGCAACGGCTTCAAATCAGGTTTTGGTGGTTGAACACTTGAAGGTATGGACTTAATTGGTCGTGGTGGCAATTCCTCAATTTGTGGCCTCCAATTACTTGTCTTTGATTCTTCCTGAAAATAAATCATTTCCAAATCATCAGATTCATCAATCTCCATTTCATTGGAAGTGGTTGGAAATTGATCATGAATTAATTTTTCAGTAAAGTCCACTTCCTGTAAATCATTATCATCTCTAGGTTGCTTGCAAATGTTGAAAATATTTATCTCCAATGTCATGTTTCCAAATGATAGCTTCATCAGTCCATTCCTACAATTAATCAATGCATTAGAAGTTGCAAGAAATGGACGTCCTAAAATAACAGGAAATGAATTACATACTTCAACAGGTTGTGTGTCCAAGACAATAAAATCCACAGGATAAATGAATTTATCGACTTGTACTAACACATCTTCAATTATTCCTCTAGGCACTTTTATAGATCTATCGGCAAGTAAAAGAGTTATAGAAGTTGGTTTTAACTCACCTAGATTGAGACTCTGAAAAACTGAATATGGAAGTAAATTCACACTAGCTCCAAGATCAAGTAAGGCTCTTTCAATTTTATGCTCTCCAATAAAGCAAGAAATTGTAGGACAACCAGGGTCTTTATATTTCAAAGCATTATTGTTCTGAAGAATAGCACTTACTTGTTCGGCTAGAAAGGCTTTCTTTTTCACATTCAGTTTCCTCTTCACAGTGCAGAGATCTTTCAAAAATTTAGCATAGGAAGGAACCTGTTTAATTGCATCCAGCAAAGGTATATTGATCCTTACCTGTTTGAAAATTTCATAAATTTCAGAATTGTGATTGACTTTCCTTTGTTTGGTCATGGCTTGAGGAAATGGAAGTGCTGGCGGTGAATCAGTTGTTTCTTTGCAATTTTCAGATTCATCCCCTTCCTTACCCTCAGAGATTGACTCATCATCTTTCTCATAAGGTTCAAGAGAGGGTTTTTCAATAACCTTACCACTGCGCAGAGTAGTGACTGATTTGACTTGATCCATGTGTTGGCTTCCGGAACTACTTGCATTTGCATTGTATTGCCCTTTGGGATTTTGTTGTGTTTGAGATGGAAACTTACCTTTCTCTTGGAAACTAAGAGCAGATGTTAATTTAGCAAGAGTATCTTTAAAATCTGTCATGTTTTGAGCAAGTTGAGTATTGATTGTCTCTTGCTTTTCAATGAATGCATGCAATGTTTCCTCAAGATTTCTTCTAGGAGGTGGAGCATAAGGAGGTGCATATCCATGAGAATTTTGGAAATTGTGGTGTGCTTGAAACGGTGGTTGTGAAGTTTGTGCATTATTGTTCTCACTCTTCCAATTGAAATTTGGGTGATTTCTCCAACCAGGGTTGTATGTTTGGGAGTATGGGTTGTAGTTGGCCCTTTGGAAACTGTTTAAAGCATGGGCTTGTTCATGGAGACATTCCTTAAAAGAAGGCAAGGTTGGACAATCGTTGGTTGAGTGTTCATTTGTTTCACAGATTTGACACACAATGTTTTCAACAGATTTTAATTGACCACTCTTTTTCAATTCTAGTGCCTCGACTTTTCTAGCTAAAGATGCAAATTTGGCTTGGAGGTCATGATCTTCCCTAAGGTTGTACATACCTCCACTAGATGTATGAAGTTGAGTTTTACTCGGTGCCTCATAAGTACCCGCAGTGTCCCAATTTTGAGCATTTTCAGCTAACAAGTCTAAGTACTCCATTGCTTCATCAGGGTCTTTATCTTCAAAAGTTCCATTGCACATCAATTCAACCATTTGCCTATCTTTAGGTGTTAACCCTTCATAGAAATGTGAAACCAATCTCCATGTTTCAAAACCATGATGAGGGCAAGTACTAACCAAGTCTCGATACCTATCCCAACATTTGTAAAATGTTTCTCCTGGTTTTTGAGTGAAAGTGGTGATTTGTCTCTTGAAAGAGTTTGTTCTATGAGATGGGAAAAACTTCTTTAAAAACTGTTGTTGCATTTCATCCCAAGCACGAATGGATCCTGATCTCAAATTTTGTAGCCATGTTTTAGCTTTATCTTTTAATGAAAAAGGAAAAAGCTTTAATCTGATGGTGTTCATGCTACAATTTAAGTTATTATATGTGTTGCACACCTCCTCAAATTCCCTTAAATGCAAGTATGGATTTTCCAATTCTAAACCATGAAAAGAAGGTAAAAGTTGAATAATACCTGGTTTAAAATTAAAATGAGATGCATCAGGAGGAAAAACTATGCATGATGGTGCACTTGTTCTTGTGGGATTCATGTGGTCTCTAAGTGTTCTAGCACGGTTATTCTCATTATTTTCATTATGAAGTGATTGATTATCTTCTTCGGCCATATTTTCTGAAAATGATGAGGATATCCTACAAAGTCTACCACTTGATGTACGTGACCACACTCTCATGCACGTGTAAGAATAGAATAAAAGGAAGAAGAAAACAAAAGAAGAAGAAACACGAGAAAAGAAACAAAGTTATATACAAGAAAAGTGAAAAGAAAAAATAAAATAAATATTATAATTTATACAAGGACTTACCTCCCCGGCAACGGCGCCAAAAACTTGACACGACTAAAAGGTTGATGTCTTCTCCCAAGTGCAGGAGTGTCGAAGTAATAAATAACCCGGCAAGACCGGGGTCGAACCACAGGGAGGTTAATTGTACAAATTATAAACAACAATTATAAAACAACAATAATAACAACAACAATAGTAATAATAATAATAATAATAATAGTAATAATAATAATAATAATAATAAAGAAAGAGAAGAAGAAGAAGATGATGATGATGAGAACTTAGAGATGAAATATTAAAGTAAGGATTAAACAATAATAATAACAAATGTCAAGGTTAGAGGTTCCACTTATGGTAGATCAAACAAGTATAGTATAAACTCTTATTATTGAATTGGAAACCACACACAAAGGAGGTTCCAATCAGATTATATATTGTTAACATGATTACATTAGTCATTTTATTCAATTAATGCTAATACTTGTAAATCTCGTCAAGCATTCATGATTATAACTTATGTTAACAACAAATCAAGTTCCTTTCATAGCTCAGGTGTCGGTTATACCATACATTATGGGCTATGAAAGTGCCAAGCATTTGTTGTACCAAGTGTTATACAACATAAATCAAGATTAGTCATTTAACAAGCAAAGTATTAAAGAGTGAACAAGATAACAAATATAAAACATGTTAGTACCAAACATTAAGGTCCATATTAAGTTTACATTATACTTATTCTCACACCATTAGTGTAACCTTTTCACCTTGACATAATTAACTTAGCTAGACATAATGAAAGAAACAAAAATAGATAAACAAAATAAGAACATAAAAGCTAACTAAGTAAAGGAAAGGAAATGAAAAGCATAAACTTGATATTAATGAAAGTAAAGCATAAACATTACAAAAAATACAAAGAGAGAAAGGAAGAGCATGATCTTGATCTGAACACCAAGATGCCTAAATGCATGGCAAATGCCTCCTTTTATAGGCCAAAATTGGGAACTATTGATTTGATGACTAATTGATAAGTGGGTGGCCAACTTTTGACTTGGTGACAATCCTTATCTTCTCTTGTCTGCCCAAAACGTCATTGATAACGTCAAAACTGGAGCCAGGTGCAAACATGAAAGTTGTAGGCAATTGTCTCAGCTTTCTTGTGTAAAAAATTCAGCTCATTTGGACTTCTAGAACTCCAGATATGGCCAAAATACCGAACAGTGCTCGGGCTGGAAGACAGATTCGGGCTTCTTTGTTGTTGCTACAATTTGGACTTGATAATGGCCTTTTTAGATCTTGGGCTCCATATGAAAGTTGTAGGCCTATGTCTTACCTTTCCATCCATATAAATTGGACCTAAATCTGAGATCTGTAGCTCCAGATATGGCCCAATTACCGAATAGTGTTCCGGTTTGGATTGCACCGACATCTCTTCTCTAAGTTTGACCATCTCTTTATCCTTGCAATTTAAGTTCTTCAAGTCATCAATCAATCCTTTCATTTATTTGATAGGCCTGCATTAAAAATAGACATTTACCACAAATTATAGGTATCTTATATTATTAGATACATTATTATAAAACATATTTTAGTTAAGGAGTTATTGATACTTCAAGTGCAAAATGATGATATAAAACCATGATAAAAATGCACTTTTAAGTACTAATCAAACACCATCAGATTAAAGCTTTTTCCTTTTTCATTAAAAGATAAAGCTAAAACATGGCTACAAAATTTGAGACCAGGATCCATTCGTGCTTGGGATGCAATGCAACAACAGTTTTTAAAGAAGTTTTTCCCATCTCATAGAACAAACTCTTTCAAGAGACAAATCACCACTTTCACTCAAAAACCAGGAGAAACATTTTACAAATGTTGGGATAGGTATCGAGACTTGCTTAGTACTTGCCCTCATCATGATTTTGAAACATGGAGATTGGTTTCACATTTCTATGAAGGGTTAACACCTAAAGATAGGCAAATGGTTGAATTGATGTGCAATGCAACTTTTGAAGATAAAGACCCTGATGAAGCAATGGAGTACTTAGACTTGTTAGCTGAAAATGCTCAAAATTGGGACACCGCGGGTACTTATGAGGCACCGAGTAAAACTCAACCTCATACATCTAATGGAGATCATGACCTTCAAGCCAAGTTTGCATCTTTAGCTAGAAAAGTCGAGGCACTAGAATTGAAAAAGAGTGGTCAATTAAAATCTGTTGAAAACATTGTGTGTCAAATTTGTGAAACAAATGAACACTTAACCAACGATTGTCCAACCTTGCCTTCTTTTAAGGAATGTCTCCATGAACAAGCCGATGCTTTAAACAGTTTCCAAAGGGCCAACTACAACCCATACTCCCAAACATACAACCCTGGTTGGAGAAATCACCCAAATTTCAATTGGAAGAGTGAGAACAACAATGCACAAACTTCACAACCACCATTTCAAGCACACCACAATTTCCAAAATTCTCATGGATATGCACCTCCTTATGCTCCACCTCCTAGAAGAAATCTTGAGGAAACATTACATGCATTCATTGAAAAGCAAGAGACAATAAATACTCAACTTGTTCAAAACATGATAGATTTTAAAGATACTCTTGCTAAATTAACATCTGCTCTTAGTTTCCAAGAGAAAGGTAAGTTTCCATCTCAACCCCAACAAAATCCCAAGGGGCAATACAATGCAAATGCAAGTAGTTACGGAAGCCAACACGTGGATCAAGTCAAATCAGTCACTACTCTACGCAGTGGTAAGGTTATTGAAAAACCCTCTCTTGAACCTTATGAGAAAGATGATAAGTCAATCTCTGAGGGTAAGGAAGGGGATGAATCTGAAAATTGCAAAGAAACGACTGATTCACCGCCGGCACTTCCATTTCCTCATGTCATAACCAAACAAAGGAAAGTCAACCATAACTCTGAAATTTATGAAATTTTCAAACAGGTAAGGATCAATATACCTTTGCTGGATGCTATTAAACAGATTCCTTCCTATGCTAAATTTTTGAAAGATCTATGCACTGTGAAGAGGAAACTGAATGTGAAAAAGAAAGCATTTCTAGCCGAACAAGTAAGTGCTATTCTTCAAAACAATAATGCTTTGAAATATAAAGACCCTGGTTGTCCTACAATTTCTTGCTTTATTGGAGAGCATAAAATTGAAAGAGCCTTACTTGATCTTGGAGCTAGTGTGAATTTACTTCCATATTCAGTTTTTTAAAGTCCCAATCTAGGTGAGTTAAAACCAACTTCTATATCTCTTTTACTTGCAGATAGATCTGTAAAAGTGCCTAGAGGAATAATTGAAGATGTGTTAGTACAAGTCGATAAATTCATTTATCTTGTGGATTTTATTGTCTTGGACACAGAACCTGTTGAAGCATGTAATTCATTTCCTGTTATTTTAGGACGTCCGTTTCTTGCAACGTCTAACGCATTGATTAATTGTAGGAATGGACTGATGAAGCTATCATTTGGAAACATGACATTGGAGATGAATATTTTCAACATTTGCAAGCAACCTGGAGATGATAATGATTTACAAGAAGTAGATCATATTGATGAATTAGTTTATGATCAACTTGAATCTACTTTAAGTAAAAATGAATTGGATGAAACTGAAGATTTACAAATGGTTTATTCTGAGGAAGAAATCACGGATGAAACAAGCACCGAAAATGTTGATGCGAATTTTTTGTCAACAGTGACAACAAATTCGATACCTGATATCACACCAATGGATGATTACTTTCCTAACGAATCCTTACTTTCTCTTAGTCCAATGCCTTGGTATAATAAAAATATCAATTTTCTTTCTTTAGGAGATTTGCCAGCTGATTGGAGTACGCAAGACAAAGAAAAGTTTTTGAACGAAGTGAAGAGCTTTTACTGTGATGACCCTGACTTATTCAAATATTGTCCTGATCAAATATTTCAAAGATTCATTCCCGACAATGAGGTAAGTTGTGTCATTAAACTTTGTCATTCTGAAGCATGTGGGAGTTATTTTTCTTCAAAAAAGACAATTGAAAAAATCTTTCAAAATGGATTTTATTGGCCCACCATGTTCAAGGACACGCATGTATTCTGCAAAACTTGTGAAAATTGTCAAAAGATTGATACTGGTCAAAAAGTTTTGTTTTATGATTCTCAACTCTATGCAGTCCCTAGAGAGCTAAGACCAAGATGGAGCAATCCTTATGGGGCTTGTGATATTGAGAATTCAATGAATGACAATGATTTTAAGGAAAATGGACATCGTTTGAAAGCTCACTTTGATAATTTTCTTAATGAAAATGAATCAACTGGTTTGAATGATTTTGTAGATAAAGGTTGATTATTTTTTTTCTCACATTGTTTTTGTGTTTCTTTTTGAGTGATTTTTGCTAGTTTCTCTCACCCCGGTCAAATGGCGGACAACGGTACTCCGTGACTTAAGTTGGTTCTTTCAGTTTCCCATAATAACTGATATTTGTGTATATATTTGTGCAATTCTTTGAATCTCTCTTCCAATTCTCATTTGAAAATGGACACTAATCTTGAAAAATTGAAAAAGTATTTTCCCGCTCTGCCTTAGAATGCGATTACAAAAATTTACCGTGCTAGATGTGCAAGATTGAGATTATTAATGAATCATGGAATTCCTGAAGATATTCGCTGGTTGATTGAAGCAAAGGTCCGATTATCAGGTGAGTCCTCTAACTTCATTTCACACATGCCTGGAACAGGTAAAAGCACTTTTGCAAAGAAGCGTCGTGCAAAACGACTGGATGTCTATCATCGATGTGCTAGATGGACTTGTAATACACAATGTCGTTCTTTAGGAATGGTATCTATAAACCGTGAAGATAAAATACAATTCATTAAGGATGGCCTGAGTAAGGAGTCTTTAGATAATCTTCTATTGACTCTTGAGACGCATCCTAGTGGAGATGTGCATCGTGCAATTTATGATTTATGGCCACTATTTCATAAAGAACATGATCGACTTAGTCTTGGGAATCTGACTAAAAAAGACCCTGTTTGCCAGTTTTTAAGAAAACTGGATGGGAAGCCTATCCCCGACCCATAGAGGGCGTTTAAGCCGTTCTTGGACGTAAAACCAAGGGAAGATGTGAGCCACAATCACAACTACCTGTACATACACATGTTTTCTTTCAAAAGTAAATAAATAAATAAATAAAAAGAGAGAGAGAGAGTTTGAGACTCCAGCTGGCCTACATGTAGATGTTATGATTGCCTTTCTAATTTCTCATCTATAAAACCCTCTTTTCCTTCCTTTCTACTCAACCCATACATTCAACAAATATAGAAGTGTGTAGAAATGGCAAGTTCCTCAAGTCATCAAATAAGAAATATTTGTGTTTTTGGTGGATCTAGTCCTGGGAAAGAAAAGGAGTTTTTAGAATCAGCAAATCATCTTGGTCAGGTGCTAGCTGAGAGAAAGATTCATTTAGTGTATGGGGGAGGCAGTCTTGGGTTAATGGGAGGTGTGTCAATAGCTGTATTTTTAGGAGGTAGTCAAGTTTTAGGAGTCGTCCCTGAAGCTTTGGCACAAGGGGACATCATTGGAAAAATAATTGGAGAGGAACTTCAGGTCTCCACAATGTCGGCTCGAATGAATGCAATGTTTAATCATGCTGATGCCTTCATTGCTTTACCAGGTGGTCTAGGCACATTGGAAGAGATCTTTCATATTTCCTCTTGGGCTCAATTGCACATTCACCATAAACCCATAGGTTTGTTAAATGTTAATGGTTATTATGATAAGTTGTTGTCTTTTCTTGATCATGCTGTGGAACAGGAATTTTTAACATCTTCTGCACGACAAATCATAATCTCTGCTACTACTGCTGAACAATTGATTGACCAACAACAATCTTTCATTCCTGTGATTGATCCTTCCATGAGTCGCATAAATTGGTCATCTACGGGAAGCCGTAAAAAGCTTAGATTGGATTTGAGCCTTCATTTGTGAATTTTTGTGTCTTTTGGTTTTATTATTGTGTTTTGTTATTTCTTATTTTTCTTTCAGTGTGTTTCAGGTTTTGTCAGTGTTCGTTATTTCAGGTGATATCTTCTATACTCTATCTTTCTACCTTAGAACATTGAGGACAATGTCTCGTTTTGGTTGGGGGGAGAGGGTAGTAGTTGATAAAAAAAAAAAATTGTTTTTCATTTCCTAAAGCATGTGCATAATTGTTGTTACTAGGATGGCAGAGTAAAGGAGTTCTTTTGTTAAAGTGACTCTTGAGACGCATCTTAGTAATCATTCTTAACAAGGTCTATTATAATACTTCCTGAAATATTCAGGTTTACAAACTCTCGTATTGTTACCGCTTAATTCTGCTCATATACTTATTTAACATGTATTCTTAAACCTTAATTTACACACACACACTTTAACATATGATTGTGGGTTGCATATTGGATTATTACATTATTTATGTTCTTTTGTTAAAGGTAGCAACTAAGGGAAAGGAATTATATATAATTAAAAAAAAAAGAAAAAAAAGAAAAAAAAAGAAAAAAAAACAGAAAAAAAATGATGATAATAAAAATGTAGATAAGTTTGGTTTCGTAGCCTCCCTAACCTAAGCAATTAAGCCCGAAGGGGTGTTTTAACACCTAATACCCTAAAGTCAACTGACTTGGGAGCTATTGGCTCAACGCTTGTTACATGGGTTGAAGAGAAAAGCTTAAGGAAATCAAACATTGCACTATCTACATATCAGTATCTGCGACCCGAGTTACTAAGCTCGTAGGGGTGTCTTAACACCTAATGCCCTAAGACCAACTGGTCTGGGAGTCATTAGCTGAAAGCTCGTTACATGGGTTAAAGATGCATGATGTTTTTAAAGTATATGTATATAGAGTTTAAAAAAAAAAAAAAGACAAAAATAGTAATCCCAACCCAAGGAAGTTAACCTTAAACATTAGAACAAAAATTTTGTTTTCTTCCAAGAAAAGCCCCATAATTATGTGTTGATACATTGAGCACAAAAGAAAGGTTTATTAATATCTTGTTAAGTGGTATTGAGCAGATATATAAATTTAATGAGAGTTTGTTTATCTGGATAGATTAATGGAAGTTAAATGATGAATACCCTGCTTTGTGAAATTTGCAAATTGTTTTAACGCTTTGATTACTAGGGACTAGTAATAAGCTGGTTGGGGGGTGTGATTAGTACTTAAAAGTGCATTTTTGTCATGGTTTTATATCATCATTTTGCACTTGAAGTATCAATAACTCCTTAACTAAAACATGTTTTATAATAATATATCTAATAATATAAAATACCTTTAATTTATGGTAAATGTCTATTTTTAATGCAGGCCTATCACATAAATGAAAGGATTGATTGATGACTTGAAGAACTTAAATGGCAAGGATAAAGAGATGGTCAAACTTAGAGAAGAGATGTCGGTGCAATCCAAACCGGAACACTGTTCGGTAATTGGGTCATATCTGGAGCTACAGATCTCAGATTTAGGTCCAATTTATATGGATGGAAAGGTAAGACATAGGCCTACAACTTTAATATGGAGCCCAAGATCTAAAAAGGCCATTATCAAGTCCAAATTGTAGCAACAACAAAGAAGCCCGAATCTGTCTTCCAACCCGGAGCACTGTTCGGTATTTTGGCCATATCTGGAGTTCTAGAAGTCCAAATGAGCTGAATGTTTTACACAAGAAAGCTGAGAATTTGCCTACAACTTTCATGTTTGCACCTGGCTCCAGTTTTGATGTTATCAATGACGTTTTGGGCAGACAAGAGAAGATAAGGATTGTCACCAAGTCAAAAGTTGGCCACCCACTTATCAATTAGTCATCAAATCAATAGTTCCCAATTTTGGCCTATAAAAGGAGGCATTTGCCATGCATTTAGGCATCTTGGTTTCCAGATCAAGATCATGCTCTTCCTTTCTCTCTTTGTATTTTTTATGCTTTGTTTTCATTAATATTAAGTTTATGCCTTTCATTTCCTTTCCTTTACTTAGTTAACTTTTATGTTCTTATTTTGTTTATCTATTTTTATTTCTTTTATTATGTCTAGCTAAGTTAATTATGTCAAGGTGAAAAGGTTACACTAATGGTGTAAGAATAAGTATAGTGTAAACTTAATATGGACTTTAATGTTTGATACTAACATGTTTTATATTTGTTATCTTGTTCACTCTTTAATACTTTGCTTGTTAAATGACTAATCTTGATTTATGTTGTATAACACTTGGTACAACAAATGCTTGGCACTTTCATAGCCCATAATGTATGGTATAACCGACACCTGAGCTATGAAAGGAACTTAATTTGTTGTTAACATAAGTTATAATCATGAATGCTTGACGAGATTTACAAGTATTAACATTAATTGAATAAGATGACTAATGTAATGATGTTAACAATATATAATCTGATTGGAACCTCCTTTGTGTGTGGTTTCCAATTCAATAATAAGAGTTTATACTATACTTGTTTGATATACCATTAGTGGAACCTCTAACCTTGACATTTGTTATTATTATTGTTTAATCCTTACATTAATTTTCCATCTCTAAGTTCTCATCATCATCATCTTCTTCTTCTTCTTTTTCTTTATTATTATTATTATTATTATTGTTGTTGTTGTTGTTGTTGTTGTTGTTGTTGTTTTATAATTGTTGTTTATAATTTGTACAATTAACCTCCCTGTGGTTCGACCCCGGTTTTGCCGGGTTATTTATTACTTCGACACTCCTGCACTTGGGAGAAGACATCAACCTTTTAGTCGTGTCAGTGGCCTAAAAGTTAACTTTCAATCCGGTCATTATTTAGGACAATGGCTTAGCTGATTTAACCATTGTAGGGTGACAAATCAGCTACAGGGTCGAAGGTGTTAATGTTATAATTGGAATGAAGGAACTCTAATGGAAGAGTCATATATATATATATTTTCATAAATTTAGATTTTGAGACAAAAATTAGAAGTATTCAAGAAAATTATAAAATAATGTGTTTTTGTCCTAAATGCAATTAAGAATATCATTTTTTTCAAATTTAGAAACATAAACAAGTTGCTTATGCAAAAATATATGATTTCAAGTCAATTTTTAAAGTGAAAATAATAATGATAATGATAATGTTAAGATTGTGTATCTAAATATCTTAAACTACCACCCTTTTCATTTCAATTTTTTTTATTAATCTTCTCTTAATAGATTAATGTTGTTGTTAATAACAAAAGATTTTTGTTTTTATACAATTGTCATGTAAACAATCTAAATTATATAAAATGTAAGATAAAATTTGGTACAAACCAAGTTAATATATTTAAAGTAGACGTACAACAAGAAAAATAAAAATAATTAATGAAAAGACGTAAATGTTTTTTTAAGAAAAAAAATCTTGATTAGACGATAATGGACTAGGTCCACACACATGACCTTTATAAAATAAACCAAACTGCGCCTTGGCCAGGAATTTTCTTTTTTGCCCTACTATGCGTTGCCCGCTCCTTTCTTTGTGTTTTCTTTTTAGTTGAACGACGTGTAGCTTGTAGTGGCAAGCTATCTATAGCCTACTACGCTTCTCTCTAGAATGCGATCATTATTGTGGCGGGTGATAACAGGGTGTGGCCTAAAAGTTAACTTTCAATCCGGTCATTATTTAGGACAATGGCTTAGCTGATTTAACCATTGTAGGGTGACAAATCAGCTACAGGGTCGAAGGTGTTAATGTTATAATTGGAATGAAGGAACTCTAATGAAAGAGTCATATATATATATATATTCATAAATTTAGATTTTGAGACAAAAATTAGAAGTATTCAATAAAATTATAAAATAATGTGTTTTTGTCCTAAATGCAATTAAGAATATCATTTTTTTCAAATTTAGAAACATAAACAAGTTGCTTATGCAAAAATATATGATTTCAAGTCAATTTTTAAAGTGAAAATAATAATGATAATGATGATGTTAAGATTGTGTATCTAAATATCTTAAACTACCACCCTTTTCATTTCAAATTTTTTTATTAATCTTCTCTTAACAGATTAATGTTGTTGTTAATAACAAAAGATTTTTGTTTTTATACAATTGTCATGTAAACAATCTAATTTATATAAAATGTAAGATAAAATTTGGTACAAACCAAGTTAATATATTTAAAGTATACGTACACCTAGAAAAATAAAAATGATTAATATTTAAATAAAAATAATTAATGAAAAGACGTAAATGTTTTTTTAAGAAAAATAAATCTTGACTAGACGATAATGGACTAGGTCCACACACATGACCTTTATAAAATAAAGCAAACTGCGCCTTGGGCAGGAATTTTCTTTTTTGCCCTCCTATGCGTTGTCCGCTCCTTTCTTTTTGTTTTCTTTTTAGTTGAACGATGCGTAGCTTGTAGTGGCAAGTTATCTATCCCCTACTACGCTTCTCTCCGGAATGCGATCATTATTGTGGTGGGTGATAAGAGGGTTTGGCCTAAAAGTTAACTTTCAATCTGATCAATATTTAAGAGAATGGCTTAGCTGATTTAACCATTGTAGGGTGACAAATCAGCTACAGGGTCGAAGGGGTTAATGTTGTAATTGGAAAGAAGGAACTCTAATGGAAGAGTCATATATATATATATATATATATATATATATATATATATATATATATTCAGAAATTTAGATTTGGAGACAAAAATTAGAAGTATTCAAGAAAATTATAAAATACTGTGTTTTTGTCCTAAATGCATTTAAGAATATCATTTTTTTCAAATTTAGAAACATAAACAAGTTGCTTATGCAAAAATATATGATTTCGAGTCAATTTTTAAAGTGAAAATAATAATGATAATGATAATGTTAAGATTGTGTATCTAAATATCTTAAACTACCACCCTTTTCATTTCAAATTTTTTTATTAATCTTCTCTTAACAGATTAATGTTGTTGTTAATAACAAAAGATTTTTGTTTTTATACAATTGTCATGTAAAAAATCTAAATTATATAAAATGTAAGACAAAATTTGGTACAAACCAAGTTAATATATTTAAAGTATACATACAACTAAAAAAATAAAAATAATTAATATATAAACAAAAATAATTAATGAAAAGGGGTAAATGTTTTTTTAAGAAACAAAAATCTTGATTAGACGATAATGGATTAGGCCCACACACATGACCTTTATAAAATAAACCAAAGTGCGCTTTGGCCAGGAATTTTCTTTTTTGCCCTACTATGCGTTGCCGCTCCTTTCGTTTTGTTTTCTTTTTAGTTGAATGACGCGTAGCTTGTAGTGGCAAGCTATCTATCCCCTACTACGCTTCTCTCCGGAATGCGATCATTATTGTGGGGGGTGATAAGAGGGTCTGGCCTAAAAGTTAACTTTCAATCCGATCAATATTTAGGAGAATGACTTAGGTGATTTAACCATTGTAGGGTGACAAATCAGCTACAGGGTCGAAGGTGTTAATGTTATAATTGGAAAGAAGGAACTTTAATGGAAGAGTCATATATATATATATATATATATACATATATTTTCAGAAATTTAGATTTTGAGACAAAAATTAGAAGTATTCAAGAAAATTATAAAATAATGTCTTGTTGTCCTAAATGCATTTAAGAATATGATTTTTTTTCAAATTTAGAAACATAAACAAGTTCCTTATGCAAAAATATATGATTTCGAGTCAATTTTTAAAGTGAAAATAACAATGATAATGATGATGTTAAGATTGTGTATCTAATATCTTACACTACCACCGTTTTTATTTCAAATGTTTTTATTAATTTTCTCTTAACATATTAAGGTTGTTGTTAATAACAAAAGATTTTTGTTTTTATACAATTGTCATGTAAACAATCTAATTTATATAAAATGTAAGCTAAAATTTGGAGCAAACCAAGTTAATATATTTAAAGTAGACGTACAACTAGAAAAATAAAAATAATTAATGAAAAGACGTAAATGTTTTTTTAAGAAAAAAAAATCTTGAATAGACGATAATGGACTAGGTCCACACACATGACCTTTATAAAATTAACCAAACTGCGCCTTGGCCAGGAATTTTCTTTTTTGCCCTACTATGTATTGCCCGCTCCTTTCGTTTTGTTTTCTTTTTAGTTGAACGACGCGTAGCTTGTAGTGGCAAGCTATCTATCCCCTACTACGCTTCTCTCCGGAATGCGATCATTATTGTGGCGGGTGATAAGAGGGTGTGGCCTAAAAGTTAACTTTCAATCCGGTCATTATTTAGGACCATGGCTTAGCTGATTTAACCATTGTAGGGTGACAAATCTGCTACAGGGTCGAAGGGGTTAATGTTATAATTGAAAAGAAGGAACTCTAATGGAAGAGTCATATATATATATATTTTCAGAAATTTAGATTTGGAGACAAAAATTAGAAGTATTCAAGAAAATTATAAAATAATGTGTTTTTGTCTTAAATGCATTTAAGAATATCATTTTTTTTCAAATTTAGAAACATAAACAAGTTCCTTATGCAAAAATATATGATTTCGAGTCAATTTTTAAAGTGAAAATAATAATGATAATGATGATGTTAAGATTGTGTATCTAATATCTTACACTACCACCCTTTTTATTTCAAATGTTTTTATTAATCTTCTCTTAACATATTAAGGTTGTTGTTAATAACAAAAGATTTTTGTTTTTATACAATTGTCATGTAAACAATCTAATTTATATAAAATGTAAGATAAAATTTGGTACAAACCAAGTTAATATATTTAAAGTAGACGTACAACTAGAAAAATAAAAATAATTAATGAAAAGACGTAAATGTTTTTTTAAGAAAAAAAAATCTTGATTAGACGATAATGGACTAGGTCCACACACATGATCTTTATAAAATAAATCAAATTGCGCCTTGGCTAGGAATTTTCTTTTTTGCCCTACTATGCGTTGCCCGCTCCTTTCTTTGTGTTTTCTTTTTAGTTGAACGACGCGTAGCTTGTAGTGGCAAGCTATCTATTGCCTACTACGCTTCTCTCCGGAATGCGATCATTATTGTGGCGGGTGATAACAGGGTGTGGCCTAAAAGTTAACTTTCAATCCGGTCGTTATTTAGGACAATGGCTTAGCTGATTTAACCATTGTAGGGTGACAAATCAGCTACAGGGTCGAAGGTGTTAATGTTATAATTGGAATGAAGGAACTCTAATGGAAGAGTCATATATATATATATTTTCATAAATTTAGATTTTGAGACAAAAATTAGAAGTATTCAAGAAAATTATAAAATAATGTGTTTTTGTCCTAAATGCAATTAAGAATATTATTTTTTTCAAATTTAGAAACATAAAAAAGTTGCTTATGCAAAAATATATGATTTCGAGTCAATTTTTAAAGTGAAAATAATAATGATAATGATAATGTTAAGATTGCGTATCTAAATATCTTACACTACCACCCTTTTCATTTCAAATTTTTTTATTAATATTCTCTTAACAGATTAATGTTGTTGTTAATAACAAAAGATTTTTGTTTTTATACAATTGTCATGTAAACAATCTAAATTATATAAAATGTAAGACAAAATTTGGTACAAACCAAGTTGATATATTTAAAGTATACATACAACTAAAAAAATAAAAATAATTAATATATAAACAAAAATAATTAATGAAAAGGGGTAAATGTTTTTTTAAGAAACAAAAATCTTGATCAGACGATAATGGATTAGGCCCACACACATGACCTTTATAAAATAAACCAAAGTGCGCCTTGGCCAGGAATTTTCTTTTTTGCCCTACTATGCGTTGCCGCTCCTCTCGTTTTGTTTTCTTTTTAGTTGAATGACGCATAGCTTGTAGTGGCAAGCTATCTATCCCCTACTATGCTTCTCTCCGGAATGCGATCATTATTGTGGTGGGTGATAAGAGGGTCTGGCCTAAAAGTTAACTTTCAATCCGATCAATATTTAGGAGAATGACTTAGGTGATTTAACCATTGTAGGGTGACAAATCAGCTACAGGGTCGAAGGTGTTAATGTTATAATTGGAAAGAAGGAACTGTAATGGAAGAGTCATATATAAATATATATTCTCAGAAATTTAGATTTTGAGACAAAAATTAGAAGTATTCAAGAAAATTATAAAATAATGTCTTTTTGTCCTAAATGCATTTAAGAATATCATTTTGTTTCAAATTTAGAAACATAAACAAGTTCCTTATGCAAAAATATATGATTTCGAGTCAATTTTTAAAGTGAAAATAATAATGATAATGATGATGTTAAGATTGTGTATCTAAATATCTTACACTACCACCCTTTTTATTTCAAATGTTTTTATTAATCTTCTCTTAACATATTAAGGTTAATGTTAATAACAAAAGATTTTTGTTTTTATACAATTGTCATGTAAACAATCTAATTTATATAAAATGTAAGATAAAATTTGGAGCAAACCAAGTTAATATATTTAAAGTAGACGTACAACTAGAAAAATAAAAATAATTAATGAAAAGACGTAAATGTTTTTTTAAGAAAAAAAAATCTTGATTAGACGATAATCGACTAGGTCCACACACATGACCTTTATAAAATTAACCAAACTGCGTCTTGGCCAGGAATTTTCTTTTTTGCCCTACTATGCATTGCCCGCTCCTTTCGTTTTGTTTTCTTTTTAGTTGAACGACGCGTAGCTTGTAGTGGCAAGCTATCTATCCCCTACTACGCTTCTCTCCGGAATGTGATCATTATTGTGGCGGGTGATAAGAGGGTGTGGCCTAAAAGTTAACTTTCAATCCGGTCATTATTTAGGACCATGGCTTAGCTGATTTAACCATTGTAGGGTGACAAATCAGCTACAGGGTCGAAGGGGTTAATGTTATAATTGAAAAGAAGGAACTCTAATGGAAGAGTCATATATATATATATATATTTTCAGAAATTTAGATTTGGAGACAAAAATTAGAAGTATTCAAGAAAATTATAAAATAATGTGTTTTTGTCTTAAATGCATTTAAGAATATCATTTTTTTTCAAATTTAGAAACATAAACAAGTTCCTTATGCAAAAATATATGATTTCGAGTCAATTTTTAAAGTGAAAATAATAATGATAATGATGATGTTAAGATTGTGTATCTAATATCTTACACTACCACCCTTTTTATTTCAAATGTTTTTATTAATCTTCTCTTAACATATTAAGGTTGTTGTTAATAACAAAAGATTTTTGTTTTTATACAATTGTCATGTAAACAATCTAATTTATATAAAATGTAAGATAAAATTTGGTACAAACCAAGTTAATATATTTAAAGTAGACGTACAACTAGAAAAATAAAAATAATTAATGAAAAGGGGTAAATGTTTTTTTAAGAAAAAAAAATCTTGATTAGACGATAATGGACTAGGTCCACACACATGATCTTTATAAAATAAATCAAACTGCGCCTTGGCCAGGAATTTTCTTTTTTGCCCTACTATGCGTTGCCCGCTCCTTTCTTTGTGTTTTCTTTTTAGTTGAACGACGCGTAGCTTGTAGTGGCAAGCTATCTATCGCCTACTACGCTTCTCTCCGGAATGCGATCATTATTGTGGCGGGTGATAACAGGGTGTGGCCTAAAAGTTAACTTTCAATCCGGTCATTATTTAGGACAATGGCTTAGCTGATTTAACCATTGTAGGGTGACAAATCAGCTACAGGGTCGAAGGTGTTAATGTTATAATTGGAATGAAGGAACTCTAATGGAAGAGTCATATATATATATATTTTCATAAATTTAGATTTTGAGACAAAAATTAGAAGTATTCAAGAAAATTATAAAATAATGTGTTTTTGTCCTAAATGCAATTAAGAATATCATTTTTTTCAAATTTAGAAACATAAAAAAGTTGCTTATGCAAAAATATATGATTTCGAGTCAATTTTTAAAGTGAAAATAATAATGATAATGATAATGTTAAGATTGCGTATCTAAATATCTTACACTACCACCCTTTTCAGTTCAAATTTTTTTATTAATATTCTCTTAACAGATTAATGTTGTTGTTAATAACAAAAGATTTTTGTTTTTATACAATTGTCATGTAAACAATCTAAATTATATAAAATGTAAGACAAAATTTGGTACAAACCAAGTTGATATATTTAAAGTATACATACAACTAAAAAAATAAAAATAATTAATATATAAACAAAAATAATTAATGAAAAGGGGTAAATGTTTTTTTAAGAAACAAAAATCTTGATCAGACGATAATGGATTAGGCCCACACACATGACCTTTATAAAATAAACCAAAGTGCGCCTTGGCCAGGAATTTTCTTTTTTGCCCTACTATGCGTTGCCGCTCCTCTCGTTTTGTTTTCTTTTTAGTTGAATGACGCATAGCTTGTAGTGGCAAGCTATCTATCCCCTACTACGCTTCTCTCCGGAATGCGATCATTATTGTGGTGGGTGATAAGAGGGTCTGGCCTAAAAGTTAACTTTCAATCCGATCAATATTTAGGAGAATGACTTAGGTGATTTAACCATTGTAGGGTGACAAATCAGCTATAGGGCTGACACGACTGAAAGATTGATGTCTTCTCCCAAGTGCAGGAGTGTCGAAGTAATAAATAACCCGGCAAGACCGGGGTCGAACCACAGGGAGGTTAATTGTACAAATTATAAATAATAATAATACAACAACAACAATAACAACAACAACAACAACAACAACAATAATAACAACAATAACAATAATAACAACAATAACAATAATAATAGTAATAACAATAATAATAATAATAATAATAATAATAGTAATACTAATAATAATAATAATAATAATAATAATAATAATAATAATAATAAAGAAAGAGAAGAAGAAGAAGATGATGAGAACTTGGAGATGGAAAATTAATGTAAGGATTAAACAATAATAATAACAAATGTCAAGGTTAGAGGTTCCACTAATGGTATATTCAACAAGTATAGTATAAACTCTTATTATTGAATTGGAAACCACACATAAAGGAGGTTCCAATCAGATTATATATTGTTAACATGATTACATTAGTCATCTTATTCAATTAATGCTAATACTTGTAAATCTCGTCAAGCATTCATGATTATAACTTATGTTAACAACAAATCAAGTTCCTTTCATAGCTCAGGTGTCGGTTATCCATACATTATGGGCTATGAAAGTGCCAAGCATTTGTTGTACCAAGTGTTATACAACATAAATCAAGATTAATCATTTAACAAGCAAAGTATTAAAGAGTGAACAAGATAACAAATATAAAACATGTTAGTATCAAACATTAAAGCCCATATTAAGTTTACATTATACTTATTCTCACACCATTAGTGTAACCTTTTCACCTTGACATAATTAACTTAGCTAGACATAATGAAAGAAAGCAAAATAGATAAACAAAATAAGAACATAAAAGCTAACTAAGTAAAGGAAAGGAAATGAAAAGCATAAACTTAATATTAATGAAAGCAAAGCATAAACACTACAAAAAATACAAAGAGAGAAAGGAAGAGCATGATCTTGATCTGGAAACCAAGATGCCTAAATGCATGGCAAATGCCTCCTTTTATAGGCCAAAATTGGGAACTATTGATTTGATGACTAATTGATAAGTGGGTGGCCAACTTTTGACTTGGTGACAATCCTTATTTTCTCTTTTCTGCCCAAAACGTCATTGATAACGTCAAAACTGGAGCCAGTTGTAAACATGAAAGTTGTAGGCAATTGTCTCATCTTTCTTGTGTAAAAACTTCAGCTCATTTGGACTTCGAGAACTCCAGATATGGCCAAAATACCGAACAGTGCTCGGGCTGGAAGACAGATTTGGGCTTCTTTGTTGTTGCTACAATTTGGACTTGATAATGGCCTTTTTAGATCTTAGGCTCCATATGAAAGTTGTAGGCCTATGTCTTACCTTTCCATCCATATAAATTGGACCTAAATCTGAGATTTGTAGCTCCAGATATGACCCAATTACCGAACAGTGTTCCGGTTTGGATTGCACCGACATCTCTTCTCTAAGTTTGACCATCTCTTTATCCTTGCAATTTAAGTTCTTCAAGTCATCAATCAATCCTTTCATTTATGTGATAGGCCTGCATTAAAAATAGACATTTACCACAAATTATAGGTATCTTATATTATTAGATACATTATTATAAAACATATTTTAGTTAAGGAGTTATTGATACTTCAAATGCAAAATGATGATATAAAACCATGATAAAAATGCACTTTTAAGTACTAATCACACCCCTCAACCAGCTTATTACTAGTCCTTAGTAATCAAAGCGTTACAACAATTTGCAAATTTCACAAAGCAAGGTATTCATCATTTAACTTCCATTAATCTATCCAGATAAACAAACTCTCCTGAAATTTATATATCTGCTCAATACCTCTTAACAAGATATTAATAAACCTTTCTTTTGTGCTCAATGTATCAACACATAATTATAGGGCTTTTCTTGGAAGAAAACAAATTTTTTGTTCTAATGTTTAAGGTTAACTTCCTTGGGTTGGGATTATTATTTTTGTCTTTTTTTTTTAAAACAAATATATATACATATAATTTGAAAACATCATGCATCTTTAACCCATGTAACGAGATTTCAGCTAATGACTCCCAGACCAGTTGATCTTAGGGCATTAGGTGTTAAGACACCCCTACGAGCTTAGTAACTCAGGTCGCAGATACTGATATGTAGATAGTGCAATGTTTGATTCCCTTAAGCTTTTCTCCTCAACCCATGTAACAAGCGTTGGGCCAATAGCTCCAAAGTCAGTTGACTTTAGGGTATTAGGTGTTAAAACACCCCTTCAGGCTTAATTGCTTAGGTTAGGGAGGCTACGAAACCAAACTTATCTACATTTTTATTATCATCACTTTTTTTTCTTCTTTTTTTTTTCATGTTTTTCTTTTTTTTTTTTAATTATATACAATCCCTTTCCCTTAGTTGTTACCTTTAACAAAAGAACATCAATAATGTAATAATCCAATATGCAACCCACAATCATATGTTAAAGTGTGTGTGTGTAAATTAAGGTTTAAGAATACATGTTAAATAAGTATATGAGCAGAATTAAGCGGTAACAATACGAGAGTTTGTAAACCTGAATATTTCAGGAAGTATTATAATAGACCTTGTTAAGAATGGTTACTAAGATGCGTCTCAAGAGTCACTTTAACAAAAGAGCTCCTTTACTCTGCCATCCTAGTAACAACAATTATGCACATGCTTTATGAAATGAAAAATAATTTTTTTTTTTATCAACTACTACCCTCTCCCCCCAACCAAAACAAGACATTGTCCTCAATGTTCTAAGGTAGAAAGATAGAGTATAGAAGATATCACCTGAAATAACGAACACTGAGAAAACCTGAAACACACTAAAATAAAAATAAGAAATAACAAAACACAATAATAAAACCAAAAGACACAAAAATTCACAAATGAAGGCTCAAATCCAATCTAAGCTTTTTACGGCTTCCCGTAGATGACCAATTTATGTGACTCATAGAAGGATCAATCACAGGAGTGAAAGATTGTAGTTGGTCAATCAATTGTTCAGCAGTAGTAGCAGAGATTATGATTTGGCGTGCAGAAAATGTTAGAAATTCCTGTTCCACAGCATGATCAAGAAAAGACAACAACTTATCATAATAACCATTAACATTTAACAAACCTATGGGTTTATGGTGAATGTGCAATTGAGCCCAAGAGGAAATATGAAAGATCTCTTCCAATGTGCCTAGACCACCTGGTAAAGCAATGAAGGCATCAGCATGATTAAACATTGCATTCATTCGAGCCGACATTGTGGAGACCTGAAGTTCCTCTCCAATTCTTTTTCCAATGATGTCCCCTTGTGCCAAAGCTTCAGGGACGACCCCCAAAACTTGACTACCTCCTAAAAATGCAGCTATTGACACACCTCCCATTAACCCAAGACTGCCTCCCCCATACACTAAATGAATCTTTCTCTCAGCTAGCACCCGACCAAGATGATTTGCTGATTCTAAAAACTCCTTTTCTTTCCCAGGACTAGATCCACTGAAAACACAAATATTTCTTATTTGATGACTTGAGGAACTTGTCATTTCTACACACTTCTGTATTTGTTGAATGAATGGGTTGAGTAGAAATGAAAGGAAGGAAAAGAAGGTTTTATAGATAAGAAATTAGAAAGGCAATCATAACACCTATATGTAGGCCAGCTGGAGTCTCACACTCTCTCTCTCTCTCTTTATTTATTTATTTATTTACTTTTGAAAAAAACATGTGTATGTACAGGTAGTTGTGATTGTGGCTCACATATTCCCTTGGTTTTACGTCCAAGAACGGCTTAAATTCCCTCTACGGGTCGGGGATAGGCTTCCCATCCAGTTTTCTTAAAAACTGGCAAACAGGGTCTTTTTTAGTCAGATTCCCAAGACTAAGTCGATCGTGTTCTTTATGAAATAGTGGCCATAAATCATGAATTGCACGATGCACATCTCCACTAGGATGCGTCTCAAGAGTCAATAGAAGATTATCTAAAGACTCCTTACTCAGGCCATCCTTAATGAATTGTATTTTATCTTCACAGTTTATAGATACCATTCCTAAAGAACGACATTGTGTATTACAAGTCAATCTAGCACATCGATGACAGACATTCAGTCGTTTTGCACGACGCTTCTTTGCAAAAGTGCTTTTACCTGTTCCAGGCATGTGTGAAATGAAGTTAGAGGACTCACCTGATAATCGGACCTTTGCTTCAATCAACCAGCGAATATCTTCAGGAATTCCATGATTCATTAACAATCTCAATCTTGCACATCTAGCACGGTAAATTTTTGTAATCGCATTCTGAGGCAGAGCGGGAAAATACTTTTTCAATTTTTCAAGATTAGTGTCCATTTTCAAATGAGAATTAGAAGAGAGATTCAAAGAATTGCACAAATATATACACAAATATCAGTAATTGTGGGAAACTGAAAGAACCGACTTAAGTCACGGAGTACCGTTATCCGCCATTTGACCGGGGTGAGAGAAACTAGTAAAAATCACTCAAAAAGAAACACAAAAACAATGTGAGAAAAAAAAAATAATCAACCTTTATCTACAAAATCATTCAAACCAGCTGATTATTTTTCACTAGGAAAATTATCAAAGTAAGCTTTCAAACGATGTCCATTTTCCTTAAAATCATTGTCATTCATTGAATTCTCAATATCACAGGCCCCATAAGGATTGCTCCATCTTGGTCTTAGCTCTCTAGGGACTGCATAGAGTTGAGAATCATAAAACAAAACTTTTTGACCAGTATCAATCTTTTGACAATTTTCACAAGTTTTGCAAAATGCATGCGTGTCCTTGAACATGGTGGGCCAATAAAATCCATTTTGAAAGATTTTTGCAATTGTCTTTTTTGACGAGAAACAACTTCCACATGCTTCAGAATGACAAAGTTTAATGACACTACTTACCTCATTGTCGAGAATGAATCTTTGAAATATTTGATCAGGACAATATTTGAATAAGGTAGGGTCATCACAATAAAAGCTCTTCATTAAAAATAGACATTTACCACAAATTATAGGTATCTTATATTATTAGATACATTATTATAGAACATATTTTAGTTAAGGAGTTATTGATACTTCAAGTGCAAAATTATGATATAAAACCATGATAAAAATGCACTTTTAAGTACTAATCAAGGGTCGAAGGTGTTAATGTTATAATTGGAAAGAAGGAACTTTAATGGAAGAGTCATATATATATATATATATATATACATATATTTTCAGAAATTTAGATTTTGAGACAAAAATTAGAAGTATTCAAGAAAATTATAAAATAATGTCTTTTTGTCCTAAATGCATTTAAGAATATCATTTTTTTTCAAATTTAGAAACATAAACAAGTTCCTTATGCAAAAATATATGATTTCGAGTCAATTTTTAAAGTGAAAATAATAATGATAATGATGATGTTAAGATTGTGTATCTAAATATCTTACACTACCACCCTTTTTATTTCAAATGTTTTTATTAATCTTCTCTTAACATATTAAGGTTAATGTTAATAACAAAAGATTTTTGTTTTTATACAATTGTCATGTAAACAATCTAATTTATATAAAATGTAAGATAAAATTTGGAGCAAACCAAGTCAATATATTTAAAGTAGACGTACAACTAGAAAAATAAAAATAATTAATGAAAAGACGTAAATGTTTTTTTAAGAAAAAAAAATCTTGATTAGACGATAATCGACTAGGTCCACACACATGACCTTTATAAAATTAACCAAACTGCGTCTTGGCCAGGAATTTTCTTTTTTGCCTTACTATGCATTGCCCGCTCCTTTCGTTTTGTTTTCTTTTTAGTTGAACGACGCGTAGCTTGTAGTGGCAAGCTATCTATCCCCTACTACGCTTCTCTCCGGAATGCGATCATTATTGTGGCGGGTGATAAGAGGGTGTGGCCTAAAAGTTAACTTTCAATCCGGTCATTATTTAGGACCATGGCTTAGCTGATTTAACCATTGTAGGGTGACAAATCAGCTACAGGGTCGAAGGGGTTAATGTTATAATTGAAAAGAAGGAACTCTAATGGAAGAGTCATATATATATATATTTTCAGAAATTTAGATTTGGAGACAAAAATTAGAAGTATTCAAGAAAATTATAAAATAATGTGTTTTTGTCTTAAATGCATTTAAGAATATCATTTTTTTTCAAATTTAGAAACATAAACAAGTTTCTTATGCAAAAATATATGATTTCGAGTCAATTTTTAAAGTGAAAATAATAATGATAATGATGATGTTAAGATTGTGTATCTAATATCTTACACTACCACCCTTTTTATTTCAAATGTTTTTATTAATCTTCTCTTAACATATTAAGGTTGTTGTTAATAACAAAAGATTTTTGTTTTTATACAATTGTCATGTAAACAATCTAATTTATATAAAATGTAAGATAAAATTTGGTACAAACCAAGTTAATATATTTAAAGTAGACGTACAACTAGAAAAATAAAAATAATTAATGAAAAGACGTAAATGTTTTTTTAAGAAAAAAAAATCTTGATTAGACGATAATGGACTAGGTCCACACACATGATCTTTATAAAATAAATCAAACTGCGCCTTGGCTAGGAATTTTCTTTTTTGCCCTACTATGCGTTGCCCGCTCCTTTCTTTGTGTTTTCTTTTTAGTTGAACGACGCGTAGCTTGTAGTGGCAAGCTATCTATCGCCTACTACGCTTCTCTCCGGAATGCGATCATTATTGTGGCGGGTGATAACAGGGTGTGGCCTAAAAGTTAACTTTCAATCCGGTCATTATTTAGGACAATGGCTTAGCTGATTTAACCATTGTAGGGTGACAAATCAGCTACAGGGTCGAAGGTGTTAATGTTATAATTGGAATGAAGGAACTCTAATGGAATAGTCATATATATATATATTTTCATAAATTTAGATTTTGAGACAAAAATTAGAAGTATTCAAGAAAATTATAAAATAATGTGTTTTTGTCCTAAATGCAATTAAGAATATCATTTTTTTCAAATTTAGAAACATAAAAAAGTTGCTTATGCAAAAATATATGATTTCGAGTCAATTTTTAAAGTGAAAATAATAATGATAATGATAATGTTAAGATTGCGTATCTAAATATCTTACACTACCACCCTTTTCATTTCAAATTTTTTTATTAATCTTCTCTTAACAGATTAATGTTGTTGTTAATAACAAAAGATTTTTGTTTTTGTACAATTGTCATGTAAACAATCTAAATTATATAAAATGTAAGACAAAATTTGGTACAAACCAAGTTGATATATTTAAAGTATACATACAACTAAAAAAATAAAAATAATTAATATATAAACAAAAATAATTAATGAAAAGGGGTAAATGTTTTTTTAAGAAACAAAAATCTTGATCAGACGATAATGGATTAGGCCCACACACATGACCTTTATAAAATAAACCAAAGTGCGCCTTGGCCAGGAATTTTCTTTTTTGCCCTACTATGCGTTGCCGCTCCTTTCGTTTTGTTTTCTTTTTAGTTGAATGACGCGTAGCTTGTAGTGGCAAGCTATCTATCCCCTACTATGCTTCTCTCCGGAATGCGATCATTATTGTGGTGGGTGATAAGAGGGTCTGGCCTAAAAGTTAACTTTCAATCCGATCAATATTTAGGAGAATGACTTAGGTGATTTAACCATTGTAGGGTGACAAATCAGCTACAGGGTTGACACGACTGAAAGATTGATGTCTTCTCCCAAGTGCAGGAGTGTCGAAGTAATAAATAACCCGGCAAGACCGGGGTCGAACCACAGGGAGGTTAATTGTACAAATTATAAATAATAATAATACAACAACAACAATAACAACAACAACAACAACAACAACAATAACAACAACAACAACAACAACAACAACAATAATAACAACAATAACAATAATAACAACAATAACAATAATAATAGTAATAACAATAATAATAATAATAATAATAATAGTAATACTAATAATAATAATAATAATAATAATAATAATAATAATAATAATAATAATAATAAAGAAAGAGAAGAAGAAGAAGATGATGAGAACTTGGAGATGGAAAATTAATGTAAGGATTAAACAATAATAATAACAAATGTCAAGGTTAGAGGTTCCACTAATGGTATATCCAACAAGTATAGTATAAACTCTTATTATTGAATTGGAAACCACACATAAAGGAGGTTCCAATCAGATTATATATTGTTAACATGATTACATTAGTCATCTGATTCAATTAATGCTAATACTTGTAAATCTCGTCAAGCATTCATGATTATAACTTATGTTAACAACAAATCAAGTTCCTTTCATAGCTCAGGTGTCGGTTATACCATACATTATGGGCTATGAAAGTGCCAAGCATTTGTTGTACCAAGTGTTATACAACATAAATCAAGATTAATCATTTAACAAGCAAAGTATTAAAGAGTGAACAAGATAACAAATATAAAACATGTTAGTATCAAACATTAAAGCCCATATTAAGTTTACATTATACTTATTCTCACACCATTAGTGTAACCTTTTCACCTTGACATAATTAACTTAGCTAGACATAATGAAAGAAAGCAAAATAGATAAACAAAATAAGAACATAAAAGCTAACTAAGTAAAGGAAAGGAAATGAAAAGCATAAACTTAATATTAATGAAAGCAAAGCATAAACATTACAAAAAATACAAAGAGAGAAAGGAAGAGCATGATCTTGATCTGGAAACCAAGATGCCTAAATGCATGGCAAATGCCTCCTTTTATAGGCCAAAATTGGGAACTATTGATTTGATGACTAATTGATAAGTGGGTGGCCAACTTTTGACTTGGTGACAATCCTTATTTTCTCTTGTCTACCCAAAACGTCATTGATAACGTCAAAACTGGAGCCAGTTGTAAACATGAAAGTTGTAGGCAATTGTCTCATCTTTCTTGTGTAAAAACTTCAGCTCATTTGGACTTCGAGAACTCCAGATATGGCCAAAATACCGAACAGTGCTCGGGCTGGAAGACAGATTTGGGCTTCTTTGTTGTTGCTACAATTTGGACTTGATAATGGCCTTTTTAGATCTTAGGCTCCATATGAAAGTTGTAGGCCTATGTCTTACCTTTCCATCCATATAAATTGGACCTAAATCTGAGATTTGTAGCTCCAGATATGACCCAATTACCGAACAGTGTTCCGGTTTGGATTGCACCGACATCTCTTCTCTAAGTTTGACCATCTCTTTATCCTTGCAATTTAAGTTCTTCAAGTCATCAATCAATCCTTTCATTTATGTGATAGGCCTGCATTAAAAATAGACATTTACCACAAATTATAGGTATCTTATATTATTAGATACATTATTATAAAACATATTTTAGTTAAGGAGTTATTGATACTTCAAGTGCAAAATGATGATATAAAACCATGATAAAAATGCACTTTTAAGTACTAATCACACCCCTCAACCAGCTTATTACTAGTCCCTAGTAATCAAAGCGTTACAACAATTTGCAAATTTCACAAAGTAAGGTATTCATCATTTAACTTCCATTAATCTATCCAGATAAACAAACTCTCCTGAAATTTATATATCTGCTCAATACCTCTTAACAAGATATTAATAAACCTTTCTTTTGTGCTCAATGTATCAACACATAATTATAGGGCTTTTCTTGGAAGAAAACAAAATTTTTGTTCTAATGTTTAAGGTTAACTTCCTTGGGTTGGGATTATTATTTTTGTCTTTTTTTTTAAAAACAAATATATATACATATAATTTGAAAACATCATGCATCTTTAACCCATGTAACGAGATTTCAGCTAATGACTCCCAGACCAGTTGATCTTAGGGCATTAGGTGTTAAGACACCCCTACGAGCTTAGTAACTCAGGTCGCAGATACTGATATGTAGATAGTGCAATGTTTGATTCCCTTAAGCTTTTCTCCTCAACCCATGTAACAAGCGTTGGGCCAATAGCTCCTAAGTCAGTTGACTTTAGGGTATTAGGTGTTAAAACACCCCTTCAGGCTTAATTGCTTAGGTTAGGGAGGCTACGAAACCAAACTTATCTACATTTTTATTATCATCACTTTTTTTTCTTCTTTTTTTTTCATGTTTTTCTTTTTTTTTTAAATTATATACAATCCCTTTCCCTTAGTTGTTACCTTTAACAAAAGAACATCAATAATGTAATAATCCAATATGCAACCCACAATCATATGTTAAAGTGTGTGTGTGTAAATTAAGGTTTAAGAATACATGTTAAAAAAGTATATGAGCAGAATTAAGCGGTAACAATACGAGAGTTTGTAAACCTGAATATTTCAGGAAGTATTATAATAGACCTTGTTAAGAATGGTTACTAAGATGCGTCTCAAGAGTCACTTTAACAAAAGAGCTCCTTTACTCTGCCATCCTAGTAACAACAATTATGCACATGCTTTATGAAATGAAAAATAATTTTTTTTTTTATCAACTACTACCCTCTCCCCCCAACCAAAACAAGACATTGTCCTCAATGTTCTAAGGTAGAAAGATAGAGTATAGAAGATATCACCTGAAATAACGAACACTGAGAAAACCTGAAACACACTAAAATAAAAATAAGAAATAACAAAACACAATAATAAAACCAAAAGACACAAAAATTCACAAATGAAGGCTCAAATCCAATCTAAGCTTTTTACGGCTTCCCGTAGATGACCAATTTATGTGACTCATAGAAGGATCAATCACAGGAGTGAAAGATTGTAGTTGGTCAATCAATTGTTCAACAGTAGTAGCAGAGATTATGATTTGGCGTGCAGAAAATGTTAGAAATTCCTGTTCCACAGCATGATCAAGAAAAGACAACAACTTATCATAATAACCATTAACATTTAACAAACCTATGGGTTTATGGTGAATGTGCAATTGAGCCCAAGAGGAAATATGAAAGATCTCTTCCAATGTGCCTAGACCACCTGGTAAAGCAATGAAGGCATCAGCATGATTAAACATTGCATTCATTCGAGCCGACATTGTGGAGACCTGAAGTTCCTCTCCAATTCTTTTTCCAATGATGTCCCCTTGTGCCAAAGCTTCAGGGACGACCCCCAAAACTTGACTACCTCCTAAAAATGCAGCTATTGACACACCTCCCATTAACCCAAGACTGCCTCCCCCATACACTAAATGAATCTTTCTCTCAGCTAGCACCTGACCAAGATGATTTGCTGATTCTAAAAACTCCTTTTCTTTCCCAGGACTAGATCCACCGAAAACACAAATATTTCTTATTTGATGACTTGAGGAACTTGTCATTTCTACACACTTCTGTATTTGTTGAATGAATGGGTTGAGTAGAAATGAAAGGAAGGAAAAGAAGGTTTTATAGATAAGAAATTAGAAAGGCAATCATAACACCTATATGTAGGCCAGCTGGAGTCTCACACTCTCTCTCTCTCTCTTTATTTATTTATTTATTTACTTTTGAAAAAAACATGTGTATGTACAGGTAGTTGTGATTGTGGCTCACATATTCCCTTGGTTTTACGTCCAAGAACGGCTTAAATGCCCTCTACGGGTCGGGGATAGGCTTCCCATCCAGTTTTCTTAAAAACTGGCAAACAGGGTCTTTTTTAGTCAGATTCCCAAGACTAAGTCGATCGTGTTCTTTATGAAATAGTGGCCATAAATCATGAATTGCACGATGCACATCTCCACTAGGATGCGTCTCAAGAGTCAATAGAAGATTATCTAAAGACTCCTTACTCAGGCCATCCTTAATGAATTGTATTTTATCTTCACGGTTTATAGATACCATTCCTAAAGAACGACATTGTGTATTACAAGTCAATCTAGCACATCGATGACAGACATTCAGTCGTTTTGCACGACGCTTCTTTGCAAAAGTGCTTTTACCTGTTCCAGGCATGTGTGAAATGAAGTTAGAGGACTCACCTGATAATCGGACCTTTGCTTCAATCAACCAGCGAATATCTTCAGGAATTCCATGATTCATTAACAATCTCAATCTTGCACATCTAGCACGGTAAATTTTTGTAATCGCATTCTGAGGCAGAGCGGGAAAATACTTTTTCAATTTTTCAAGATTAGTGTCCATTTTCAAATGAGAATTAGAAGAGAGATTCAAAGAATTGCACAAATATATACACAAATATCAGTAATTGTGGGAAACTGAAAGAACCGACTTAAGTCACGGAGTACCGTTATCCGCCATTTGACCGGGGTGAGAGAAACTAGTAAAAATCACTCAAAAAGAAACACAAAAACAATGTGAGAAAAAAAAAATAATCAACCTTTATCTACAAAATCATTCAAACCAGCTGATTATTTTTCACTAGGAAAATTATCAAAGTAAGCTTTCAAACGATGTCCATTTTCCTTAAAATCATTGTCATTCATTGAATTCTCAATATCACAGGCCCCATAAGGATTGCTCCATCTTGGTCTTAGCTCTCTAGGGACTGCATAGATTTGAGAATCATAAAACAAAACTTTTTGACCAGTATCAATCTTTTGACAATTTTCACAAGTTTTGCAGAATGCATGCGTGTCCTTGAACATGGTGGGCCAATAAAATCCATTTTGAAAGATTTTTGCAATTGTCTTTTTTGACGAGAAACAACTTCCACATGCTTCAGAATGACAAAGTTTAATGACACTACTTACCTCATTGTCGGGAATGAATCTTTGAAATATTTGATCAGGACAATATTTGAATAAGGTAGGGTCATCACAATAAAAGCTCTTCACTTCGTTCAAAAACTTTTCTTTATCTTGGGTACTCCAATCAGCTGGCAAATCTCCTAAAGCAAGAAAATTGATATTTTTATTATACCAAGGCATTGGACTAAGAGAAAATAAGGATTCGTTAGGAAAGTGATCATCCATTGGTGTGATGTCAGATGTCGAATCTGTTGTCACTGTTGACAAAAGATTCGCATCAACATTTTCGGTGCTTGTTTCATCCGTGATTTCTTCCTCAGAATAAACCATTTGCAAATCTTCAGTTTCATCCAATTCATTTTTACTTAAAGTAGATTCAAGTTGATCATAAACTAATTCATCAATATGATCTACTTCTTGTAAATCATTATCATCTCCAGGTTGCTTGCAAATGTTGAAAATATTCATCTCCAATGTCATGTTTCCAAATGATAGCTTCATCAGTCCATTCCTACAATTAATCAATGCATTAGAAGTTGCAAGAAATGGACGTCCTAAAATAACAGGAAATGAATTACATGCTTCAACAGGTTCTGTGTCCAAGACAATAAAATCTACAGGATAAATGAATTTATCGACTTGTACTAACACATCCTCAATTATTCCTTTAGGCACTTTTACAGATCTATCGGCAAGTAAAAGAGATATAGAAGTTGGTTTTAACTCACCTAGATTGAGACTTTGAAAAACTGAATATGGAAGTAAATTCACACTAGCTTCAAGATCAAGTAAGGCTCTTTCAATTTTATGCTCTCCAATAAAGCAAGAAATTGTAGGACAACCAGGGTCTTTATATTTCAAAGCATTATTGTTTTGAAGAATAGCACTTACTTGTTCGGCTAGAAAGGCTTTCTTTTTCACATTCAGTTTCCTCTTCACAGTGCAGAGATCTTTCAAAACTTTAGCATAGGAAGGAACCTGTTTAATAGCATCCAGCAAAGGTATATTGATCCTTACCTGTTTGAAAATTTCATAAATTTCAGAATTGTGATTGACTTTCCTTTGTTTGGTCATGGCTTGAGGAAATGGAAGTGCTGGTGGTGAATCAGTCGTTTCTTTGCAATTTTCAGATTCATCCCCTTCCTTACCCTCAGAGATTGACTCATCATCTTTCTCATAAGGTTCAAGAGAGGGTTTTTCAATAACCTTACCACTGCGCAGAGTAGTGACTGATTTGACTTGATCCATGTGTTGGCTTCCGAAACTACTTGCATTTGCATTGTATTGCCCTTTGGGATTTTGTTGTGGTTGAGATGGAAACTTACCTTTCTCTAGGAAACTGAGAGCAGATGTTAATTTAGCAAGAGTATCTTTAAAATCTGTCATGTTTTGAGCAAGTTGAGTATTGATTGTCTCTTACTTTTCAATGAATGCATGCAATGTTTCCTCAAGATTTCTTCTAGGCGGTGGAGCATAAGGAGGTGTATATCCATGAGAATTTTAGAAATTATGGTGTGCTTGAAATGGTGGTTGTGAAGTTTGTGCATTGTTGTTCTCACTCTTCCAACTAAAATTTGGGTGATTCCTCCAACCAGGGTTGTATGTTTGGGAGTATGGGTTATGGTTGGGCCTTTGGAAACTGTTTAAAGCATGGGCTTGTTCATGGAGACATTCCTTAAAAGAAGGCAAGGTTGGACAATCGTTGATTGAGTGTTCATTTGTTTCACATATTTGACACACAATGTTTTCAACACATTTTAATTGACCACTCTTTTTCAATTCTAGTGCCTCGACTTTTCTAGCTAAAGATGCAAATTTGGCTTGAAGGTCATGATCTTCCCTAAGGTTGTACATACCTCCACTAGATGTATGAGGTTGAGTTTTACTCGGTGCCTCATATGTACCCGCAGTGTCCCAATTTTGAGCATTTTCAGCTAACAAGTCTAAATATTTCATTGCTTCATCAGGGTCTTTATCTTCAAAAGTTCCATTGCACATCAATTCAACCATTTGCCTATCTTTAGGTGTTAACCCTTCATAGAAATATGAAACCAATCTCCACGTTTCAAAACCATGATGAGGGCAAGTACTAAGCAAGTCTCGATACCTATCCCAACATTTGTAAAATGTTTCTCCTAGTTTTTGAGTGAAAGTGGTGATTTGTCTCTTGAAAGAGTTTGTTCTATGAGATGGGAAAAACTTCTTTAAAAATTGTTGTTGCATTTCATCCCAAGCACGAATGGATCCTGGTCTTAAATTTTGTAGCCATGTTTTAGCTTTATCTTTTAATGAAAAAGGAAAAAGCTTTAATCTGATGGTGTTCATGCTACAATTTAAGTTATTATATGTGTTGCACACCTCCTCAAATTCCCTTAAATGCAAGTATGGATTTTCCAATTCTAAGCCATGAAAAGAAGGTAAAAGTTGAATAATGCCTGGTTTAAAATTAAAATGAGATGCATCAGGAGGAAAAACTATATAAGATGGTGCACTTGTTCTTGTGGGATTCATGTGGTCTCTAAGTGTTCTAGCACGGTTATTCTCATTATTCTCATTTTGAAGTGATTGATTATCTTCTTCGGCCATATTTTATAAAAATGATGAGGATATCCTACAAAGTCTACCACTTGATGTACGTGACCACACTCTCATGCACGTGTAGGAATAAAATAAAATAAAAAAAGAAGAAAGCAAAAGAAGGAGGAAGAAAACAAAATAAAAAGAAACAAAAGAAAAGAAACAAAGTTATATACAAAAAAAGTGAAAAGAGAAAATAAAATAAATACTATAATTTATACAAGAACTTACCTCCCCGGCAACGGCGCCAAAAACTTGACACGACTGAAAGATTGATATCTTCTCCCAAGTGCAGGAGTGTCGAAGTAATAAATAACCCGGCAAGACCGGGGTCGAACCACAGGGAGGTTAATTGTACAAATTATAAATAATAATAATACAACAACAACAATAACAACAACAACAACAACAACAACAATAACAACAATAACAACAATAACAATAATAATAGTAATAATAATAGTAATACTAATAATAATAATAATAATAGTAATACTAATAATAATAATAATAATAATAATAATAGTAATACTAATAATAATAATAATAATAATAATAATAATAATAATAATAAAGAAAGAGAAGAAGAAGAAGATGATGAGAACTTGGAGATGGAAAATTAATGTAAGGATTAAACAATAATAATAACAAATGTCAAGGTTAGAGGTTCCACTAATGGTATATCCAACAAGTGTAGTATAAACTCTTATTATTGAATTGGAAACCACACATAAAGGAGGTTCCAATTAGATTATATATTGTTAACATGATTACATTAGTCATCTTATTCAATTAATGCTAATACTTGTAAACAATCTAATTTATATAAAATGTAAGATAAAATTTGGAGCAAACCAAGTTAATATATTTAAAGTAGACGTACAACTAGAAAAATAAAAATAATTAATGAAAAGACATAAATGTTTTTTTTTTTAAAAAAATCTTGATTAGACGATAATGGACTAGGTCACACACATGACCTTTATAAAATTAACCACACTGCGTCTTGGCCAGGAATTTTCTTTTTTGCCCTACTATGCGTTGCCCGCTCCTTTCATTTTGTTTTCTTTTTAGTTGAACGACGCGTAGCTTGTAGTGGCAAGCTATCTATCCCCTACTACGCTTCTCTCCGGAATGCGATCATTATTGTGGCGGGTGATAAGAGGGTGTGGCCTAAAAGTTAACTTTCAATCGGGTCATTATTTAGGACCATGGCTTAGCTCATTTAACCATTGTAGGGTGACAAATCAGCTACAGGGTCGAAGGGGTTAATGTTATAATTGAAAAGAAGGAACTCTAATGGAAGAGTCATATATATATATATTTTCAGAAATTTAGATTTGGAGACAAAAATTAGAAGTATTCAAGAAAATTATAAAATAATGTGTTTTTGTCTTAAATGCATTTAAGAATATCATTTTTTTTCAAATTTAGAAACATAAACAAGTTCCTTATGCAAAAATATATGATTTCGAGTCAATTTTTAAAGTGAAAATAATAATGATAATGATGATGTTAAGATTGTGTATCTAATATCTTACACTACCACCCTTTTTATTTCAAATGTTTTTATTAATCTTCTCTTAACATATTAAGGTTGTTGTTAATAACAAAAGATTTTTGTTTTTATACAATTGTCATGTAAACAATCTAATTTATATAAAATGTAAGATAAAATTTGGTACAAACCAAGTTAATATATTTAAAGTAGACGTACAACTAGAAAAATAAAAATAATTAATGAAAAGACGTAAATGTTTTTTTAAGAAAAAAAAATCTTGATTAGACGATAATGGACTAGGTCCACACACATGATCTTTATAAAATAAATCAAACTGCGCCTTGGCTAGGAATTTTCTTTTTTGCCCTACTATGCGTTGCCCGCTCCTTTCTTTGTGTTTTCTTTTTAGTTGAAAGACGCGTAGCTTGTAGTGGCAAGCTATCTATCGCCTACTACGCTTCTCTCCGGAATGCGATCATTATTCTGGCGGGTGATAACAGGGTGTGGCCTAAAAGTTAACTTTCAATCCGGTCATTATTTAGGACAATGGCTTAGCTGATTTAACCATTGTAGGGTGACAAATCAGCTACAGGGTCGAAGGTGTTAATGTTATAATTGGAATGAAGGAACTCTAATGGAAGAGTCATATATATATATATATATATATATATATATATATATATATATATATTTTCATAAATTTAGATTTTGAGACAAAAATTAGAAGTATTCAAGAAAATTATAAAATAATGTGTTTTTGTCCTAAATGCAATTAAGAATATCATTTTTTTCAAATTTAGAAACATAAACAAGTTGCTTATGCAAAAATATATGATTTCAAGTCAATTTTTAAAGTGAAAATAATAATGATAATGATGATGTTAAGATTGTGTATCTAAATATCTTAAACTACCACCCTTTTCATTTCAAATTTTTTTATTAATCTTCTCTTAACAGATTAATGTTGTTGTTAATAACAAAAGATTTTTGTTTTTATACAATTGTCATGTAAACAATCTAAATTATATAAAATGTAAGATAAAATTTGGTACAAACCAAGTTAATATATTTAAAGTAGGCGTACAACAAGAAAAATAAAAATAATTAATGAAAAGAGGTAAATGTTATTTTAAGAAAAAAAAATCTTGATTAGACGATAATGGACTAGGTCCACACACATGACCTTTATAAAATTAACCAAACTGCGCCTTGGCCAGGAATTTTCTTTTTTGCCCTCCTATGCGTTGCCCGCTCCTTTCTTTGTGTTTTCTTTTTAGTTGAACGACGCGTGGCTTGTAGTGGCAAGCTATCTATCCCCTACTACGCTTCTCTCCGGAATGTGATCATTATTGTGGTGGGTGATAACAGGGTGTGGCCTAAAAGTTAACTTTCAATCCGGTCATTATTTAGGACAATGGCTTAGCTGATTTAACCATTGTAGGGTGACAAATTAACTACAGGGTCGAAGGGGTTAATGTTATAATTGGAAAGAAGGAACTCTAATGGAAGAGTCATATACATATATATTTTCATAAATTTAGATTTTGAGACAAAAATTAGAAGTATTCAAGAAAATTATAAAATAATGTGTTTTTGTCCTAAATGCATTTAAGAATATCATTTTTTTCAAATTTAAAACATAAACAAGTTGCTTATGCAAAAATATATGATTTCGAGTCAATTTTTAAAGTGAAAATAATAATGATAATGATCATGTTAAGATTGTGTATCTAAATATCTTAAACTACCACCCTTTTCATTTCAAATTTTTTTATTAATCTTCTCTTCACAGATTAATGTTGTTGTTAATAACAAAAGATTTTTGTTTTTATACAATTGTCATGTAAACAATCTAAATTATATAAAATGTAAGACAAAATTTGGTACAAACCAAGTTGATATATTTAAAGTATACATACAACTAAAAAAATAAAAATAATTAATATATAAACAAAAATAATTAATGAAAAGGGGTAAATGTTTTTTTAAGAAACAAAAATCTTGATCAGACGATAATGGATTAGGCCCACACACATGACCTTTATAAAATAAACCAAAGTGCTCCTTGGCCAGGAATTTTCTTTTTTGCCCTACTATGCGTTGCCGCTCCTTTCGTTTTGTTTTCTTTTTAGTTGAATGACGCGTAGCTTGTAGTGGCAAGCTATCTATCCCCTACTACGCTTCTCTCCAGAATGCAATCATTATTGTGGTGGGCGATAAGAGGGTCTGGCCTAAAAGTTAACTTTCAATCCGGTCATTATTTAGGAGAATGACTTAGCTGATTTAACCATTGTAGGGTGACAAATCAGCTACAGGGTCGAAGGTGTTAATGTTATAATTGGAATGAAGGAACTCTAATGGAAGAGTCATATATATATATATATATATATATATATATATATATACATATATTTTCAGAAATTTAGATTTTGAGACAAAAATTAGAAGTATTCAAGAAAATTATAAAATAATGTGTTTTTGTCCTAAATGCAATGAAGAATATCATTTTCTTCAAATTTAGAAACATAAACAAGTTGCTTATGCAAAAATATATGATTTCCAGTCAATTTTTAAAGTGAAAATAATAATGATAATGATGATGTTAAGATTGTGTATCTAAATATCTTAAACTACCACCCTTTTCATTTCAAATTTTTTTATTAATCTTCTCTTAACAGATTAATGTTGTTGTTAATAACAAAAGATTTTTGTTTTTATACAATTGTCATGTAAACAATCTAAATTATATAAAATGTAAGATAAAATTTGGTACAAACCAAGTTAATATATTTAAAGTAGGCGTACAACAAGAAAAATAAAAATAATTAATGAAAAGAGGTAAATGTTATTTTAAGAAAAAAAAATCTTGATTAGACGATAATGGACTAGGTCCACACACATGACCTTTATAAAATTAACCAAACTGCGCCTTGGCCAGGAATTTTCTTTTTTGCCCTCCTATGCGTTGCCCGCTCCTTTCTTTGTGTTTTCTTTTTAGTTGAATGATTAGTACTTAAAAGTGCATTTTTATCATGGTTTTATATCATCATTTTGCACTTGAAGTATCAATAACTCCTTAACTAAAATATGTTTTATAATAATGTATCTAATAATATAAGATACCTATAATTTGTGGTAAATGTCTATTTTTAATGCAGGCCTATCAAATAAATGAAAGGATTGATTGATGACTTGAAGAACTTAAATTGCAAGGATAAAGAGATGGTCAAACTTAGAGAAGAGATGTCGGTGCAATCCAAACCGGAACACTATTCGGTAATTGGGCCATATCTGGAGCTACAGATCTCAGATTTAGGTCCAATTTATATGGATGGAAAGGTAAGACATAGGCCTACAACTTTCATATGGAGCCCAAGATCTAAAAAGGCCATTATCAAGTCCAAATTGTAGCAACAACAAAGAAGCCCGAATCTGTCTTCCAGCCCGAGCACTGTTCGGTATTTTGGCCATATCTGGAGTTCTAGAAGTCCAAATGAGCTGAATTGTTTACACAAGAAACCTGAGACAATTTCCTACAACTTTCATGTTTACAACTGACTCCAATTTTGACGTTATCAATGATTTTTTGGGCAGACAAGAGAAGATAAGGATTGTCACCAAGTCAAAAGTTGGCCACCCATTTATCAATTAGTCATCAAATCAATAGTTCCCAATTTTGGCCTATAAAAGGAGGCATTTGCCATGCATTTAGGCATCTTGGTGTTCAGATCAAGATCATGCTCTTCCTTTCTCTCTTTGTATTTTTTATAATGTTTATGCTTTGCTTTCATTAATATTAAGTTTATGCCTTTCATTTCCTTTCTTTTATTTAGTTAACTTTTATGTTCTTATTTTGTTTATCTATTTTTCTTTCTTTCATTATGTCTAGCTAAGCTAATTATGTCAAGGTGAAAAGGTTACACTAATGGTGTAAGAATAAGTATAATGTAAACTTAATATGGACCTTAATGTTTGATACTAACATGTTTTATATTTGTTATCTTGTTCACTCTTTAATACTTTGCTTGTTAAATGACTAATCTTGATTTATGTTGTATAACAGTTGGTACAACAAATGCTTGGCACTTTCATAACCCATAATGTATGGTATAACCGACACCTGAGCTATGAAAGGAACTTGATTTGTTGTTAACATAAGTTATAATCATGAATGCTTGACGAGATTTACAAGTATTAGCATTAATTGAATAAGATGACTAATGTAATCATGTTAACAATATATAATCTGATTGGGACCTCCTTTATGTGTGGTTTCCAATTCAATAATAAGAGTTTATACTATACTTGTTTGATATACCATTAGTGGAACCTCTAACCTTGACATTTGTTATTATTATTGTTTAATCCTTACATTAATTTTCCATCTCCAAGTTATCATCATCTTCTTCTTCTTCTCTTTCTTTATTATTATTATTATTATTACTACTACTACTACTATTATTATTATTATTATTATTATTATTATTATTATTATTATTATTATTATTATTATTATTAGTATTAGTATTACTATTATTATTATTATTATTATTATTGTTATTATTATTATTGTTATTGTTGTTATTGTTGTTGTATTATTGTTATTTATAATTTGTACAATTAACCTCCCTGTGGTTCGACCCCGGTCTTGCCGGGTTATTTATTACTTCGACACTCCTGCACTTGGGAGAAGACATCAACCTTTTAGTCGTGTCAAGTTTTTGGCGCCGTTGCCGGGGAGGTAAGTTCTTGTATAAATTATAGTATTTATTTTATTTTCTCTTTTCACTTTTCTTGTATATAACTTGTTTCTTTTCTTTTGTTTCGTTTTATTTTGTTTTCTTCCTTCTTCTTTTGTTTTCTTCTTCATTTTATTATATTCCAACACGTGCATGAGAGTGTGGTCACGTACATCAAGTGGTAGACTTTGTAGGATATCCTCATCATTTTCAGAAAATATGGCCGAAGAAGATAATCAATCACTTCATAATGAAAATAATGAGAATAACCGTGCTAGAACACTTAGAGACCACATGAATCCCACAAGAACAAGTGCACCATCATGCATAGTTTTTCCTCCTGATGCATCTCATTTTAATTTTAAACCAGGTATTATTCAACTTTTACCTTCTTTTCATGGTTTAGAATTGGAAAATCCATACTTGCATTTAAGGGAATTTGAGGAGGTGTGCAACACATATAATAACTTAAATTGTAGCATGAACACCATCAGATTAAAGCTTTTTCCTTTTTCATTAAAAGATAAAGCTAAAACATGGCTACAAAATTTGAGATCAGGATCCATTCGTGCTTGGGATGAAATGCAACAACAGTTTTTAAAGAAGTTTTTCCCATCTCATAGAACAAACTCTTTCAAGAGACAAATCACCACTTTCACTCAAAAACCAGGAGAAACATTTTACAAATGTTGGGATAGGTATCGAGACTTGGTTAGTACTTGCCCTCATCATGGTTTTGAAACATGGAGATTGGTTTCACATTTCTATGAAGGGTTAACACCTAAAGATAGGCAAATGGTTGAATTGATGTGCAATGGAACTTTTGAAGATAAAGACCCTGATGAAGCAATGGAGTACTTAGACTTGTTAGCTGAAAATGCTCAAAATTGGGACACTGCGGGTACTTATGAGGCACCGAGTAAAACTCAACTTCATACATCTAGTGGAGGTATGTACAACCTTAGGGAAGATCATGACCTCCAAGCCAAATTTGCATCTTTAGCTAGAAAAGTCGAGGCACTAGAATTGAAAAAGAGTGGTCAATTAAAATCTGTTGAAAACATTGTGTGTCAAATCTGTGAAACAAATGAACACTCAACCAACGATTGTCCAACCTTGCCTTCTTTTAAGGAATGTCTCCATGAACAAGCCCATGCTTTAAACAGTTTCCAAAGGGCCAACTACAACCCATACTCCCAAACATACAACCCTGGTTGGAGAAATCACCCAAATTTCAATTGGAAGAGTGAGAACAATAATGCACAAACTTCACAACCACCGTTTCAAGCACACCACAATTTCCAAAATTCTCATGGATATGCACCTCCTTATGCTCCACCTCCTAGAAGAAATCTTGAGGAAACATTGCATGCATTCATTGAAAAGCAAGAGACAATCAATACTCAACTTGCTCAAAACATGACAGATTTTAAAGATACTCTTGCTAAATTAACATCTGCTCTTAGTTTCCAAGAGAAAGGTAAGTTTCCATCTCAAACACAACAAAATCCCAAAGGGCAATACAATGCAAATGCAAGTAGTTCCAGAAGCCAACACATGGATCAAGTCAAATCAGTCACTACTCTGCGCAGTGGTAAGGTTATTGAAAAACCCTCTCTTGAACCTTATGAGAAAGATGATGAGTCAATCTCTGAGGGTAAGGAAGGGGATGAATCTGAAAATTGCAAAGAAACAACTGATTCACCGCCAGCACTTCCATTTCCTCAAGCCATGACCAAACAAAGGAAAGTCAATCACAATTCTGAAATTTATGAAATTTTCAAACAGGTAAGGATCAATATACCTTTGCTGGATGCAATTAAACAGGTTCCTTCCTATGCTAAATTTTTGAAAGATCTCTGCACTGTGAAGAGGAAACTGAATGTGAAAAAGAAAGCCTTTCTAGCCGAACAAGTAAGTGCTATTCTTCAGAACAATAATGCTTTGAAATATAAAGACCCTGGTTGTCCTACAATTTCTTGCTTTATTGGAGAGCATAAAATTGAAAGAGCCTTACTTGATCTTGGAGCTAGTGTGAATTTACTTCCATATTCAGTTTTTCAGAGTCTCAATCTAGGTGAGTTAAAACCAACTTCTATAACTCTTTTACTTGCCGATAGATCTATAAAAGTGCCTAGAGGAATAATTGAAGATGTGTTAGTACAAGTCGATAAATTCATTTATCCTGTGGATTTTATTGTCTTGGACACACAACCTGTTGAAGTATGTAATTCATTTCCTGTTATTTTAGGACGTCCATTTCTTGCAACTTCTAATGCATTGATTAATTGTAGGAATGGACTGATGAAGCTATCATTTGGAAACATGACATTGGAGATGAATATTTTCAACATTTGCAAGCAACCTAGAGATGATAATGATTTACAGGAAGTGGACTTTACTGAAAAATTAATTCATGATCAATTTCCAACCACTTCCAATGAAATGGAGATTGATGAATCTGATGATTTGGAAATGATTTATTTTCAGGAAGAATCAAAGACAAGTAATTGGAGGCCACAAATTGAGGAATTGCCACCACGACCAATTAAGTCCATACCTTCAAGTGTTCAACCACCAAAACCTGATTTGAAGCCGTTGCCATCCAATCTCAAATACTCATTTTTGGGAGAAAATGAAACTTTTCCGGTAATAATCTCTTCCAAACTTAATGCACATCAAGAAGGTAAGTTATTACAAACTCTGAAAATGCACAAAAAAGCATTAGGATGGACCATAGCTGATATAAAAGGAATTAGTCCTTTGATTTGTACACACAAAATTTATTTAGAGGAAAATGCTAAACCCTCTAGAGAAATGCAACGAAGGCTAAATCCTAATATGAAAGAAGTAGTGAAAAATGAAGTCATTAAGCTTCTAGATAATGAAATCATTTATCCTATTTCTGACAGCAAATGGGTAAGTCCTACCCAAGTTGTACCTAAGAAATCTGGAGTCACTGTGATAACAAATGAGAACAATGAGTTAATTCCCACTAGAACTGTTACTGGTTGGCGCATGTGCATTGACTATAGGAAACTTAATTCAATGACTAGAAAAGATCATTTTCCTTTACCTTTCATGGATCAAATCCTAGAAAGAGTTGCAGGTCATGAATTTTATTGTTTCCTAGATGGCTATTCGGGTTACAACCAAATTGAAATTGCGTTGGAAGATCAAGAAAAAACTACTTTCACATGTCCATTTGGTACTTTTGCATATCGAAGGATGCCTTTTGGATTATGTAATGCACCAGCCACATTTCAAAGATGCATGCTTAGTATATTTAGCGATATGGTTGAACATTTTCTTGAGATTTTCATGGATGATTTTTCTGTTTTTGGTGATTCATTTGATGATTGTTTGACTAATTTAGGAAAGGTTTTAACCAGGTGTGAAGAGAAGAATCTTGTGCTGAATTGGGAAAAATGTCATTTTATGGTAACAAACGGCATTGTACTTGGTCACATTGTTTCATCAAAAGGAATTGAGGTTGACAAATCTAAAATCGAGTTAATTGCAAACTTGCCAACACCAAAATCTCTTAAAGATGTTAGATCATTCCTGGGACATGCTGGTTTTTATAGAAGGTTCATCAAAGATTTTAGTGTAATATCTAAGCCTTTAAGTAACCTTCTAACAAAGGATACTATTTTTGAATGGACTAAACATTGTGAAGAAGCCTTTGTTAAACTTAAAAACTTGCTTACTTGTGCTCCTATCATTCAACCTCCCGATTGGTCATTACCTTTTGAAATAATGTGTGATGCTAGTGATTATGCCGTAGGTGCTGTTTTGGGACAAAGAAAAGATAAGAAACCTTATGTAATTTACTATGCAAGTAAAACTTTAAATAGTGCTCAAATGAATTATACCACCACTGAAAAAGAATTACTTGCAGTAGTATTTGCATGTGAAAAATTCAGATCTTATCTTGTTGGTTCACCTGTTGTTGTTTTTAGTGATCATGCAGCATTGAAATATCTTCTTTCTAAGAAAGATTCCAAGGCTAGATTGGTGCGGTGGATTTTATTACTTCAAGAATTTGATATCACAATCAAAGATAAGAAAGGCAGCGAAAATGTTGTCGCAGATCACTTGTCAAGATTGACAATAGATTCGGAAACTGACATCACACCAATCGATGACTACTTTCCTGATGAATCTTTACTTTCTGTCTCTACAATGCCTTGGTTTGCTAATATTGTCAATTTTCTTGTTTCAGGACAATTGCCAGCTCATTGGAATACCCAAGATAAAAGAAAGTTTTTGAACGAAGTGAAGAACTTTTATTGGGATGATCCTTATTTATTCAAATATTGTCCTGATCAAATATTTCGAAGATGCATTCCTGACAATGAGGTAAGTAGTGTCATTAAATTTTGTCATTCTGAGGCATGTGGGGGTCATTTCTCATCAAGAAAGACAACTGCAAAAATCTTACAAAGTGGATTTTACTGGCCCACCATGTTCAAAGACTCACATGCATTCTGCAAGTCTTGTGAAAATTGTCAAAAGTTGGGATCTATTTCAAAACGTCACATGATGCCTTTAAACCCTATTATTGTCATTGAGATCTTTGACTGTTGGGGTATAGATTTCATGGGCCCATTCCCTCCATCATTTGGTTTCTTATACATATTAGTCGCAGTAGATTATGTTTCAAAATGGATAGAGGCAATTCCAAGTCGAAACAATGATCACAAAACAGTGATAAAGTTTTTGAAAGAAAATATTTTGAGTCGATTTGGAGTCCCTCGAGCCATAATAAGTGATGGTGGAACACATTTCTGCAACAAGCCATTTGAGTCTTTAATGAAGAAATATGGAATCACACACAAAGTTGCCACCCCTTATCACCCTCAAACAAGTGGACAAGTAGAGCTTGCTAATAGGGAGATCAAACATATTTTGGAGAAAACAGTGAACCCTAATAGGAAAGACTGGTCTTTAAGACTTAATGATGCACTTTGGGCTTATCGAACTGCTTATAAAACATCATTAGGTATGTCACCTTATAGACTAGTCTATGGAAAACCTTGTCACTTGCCTGTGGAACTTGAACATAAAGCTTATTGGGCTATTAAAGCTTTCAATTCAAATCTGGATGATGCTAGTCAACTGCGAAAATTACAAATAAATGAGCTTGAGGAAATAAGAAATGATGCATATGAAAATTCAAGAATTCATAAAGCAAGAATAAAAGAATGTCATGACAAGAAAATACAGAGAAAAACCTTCAATGTTGGTCAAAAAGTCTTGCTTTATAATTCTCGACTGCATTTATTTCCTGGAAAATTAAGATCAAGATGGAGCGGTCCTTTTATTGTGAAACATGTGTATCCATATGGGGCCTATGACATCGAGAATCCAAAGAATGGCAATGTTTTCAAGGTAAATGGACATCGTCTGAAAGTTTACTTTGACAATTTTTCAGTTGAACATAACTCTATTGAATTGGGTGATCCTGTATATAAAGATTGATTTTATTTTATTTTATTGATTTTATTTTGTTTTATTTTTGTTTCTTTTTGAGTGATTTTTGCAAGTTTCTTTCACCCCGGTCAAATGGCGGATAACGGTACTCCGTGACTTAAGTCGGTTCTTTCAGTTTCCCACAATTACTGATATCTGTGTATATATCTATGCAATTCTTTGAATCTCTCTTCCAATTCTCATTTGAAAATGGACACTAATCTTGAAAAATTAAAAAAGTATTTTCCCGCTCTGCCTCAGAATGCGATTACAAAAATTTACCGTGCTAGATGTGCAAGATTGAGATTGTTAATGAATCATGGAATTCCTGAAGATATTCGCTGGTTGATTGAAGCAAAGGTCCGATTATCAGGTGAGTCCTCTAACTTCTTCATTTCACACATGCCTGGAACAGGTAAAAGCACTTTTGCAAAGAAGCGTCGTGCAAAACGACTGGATGTCTGTCATCGTTGTGCTAGATGGACTTGTAATACACAATGTCGTTCTTTAGGAATGGTATCTATAAACCGTGAAGATAAAATACAATTCATTAAGGATGGCCTGAGTAAGGAGTCTTTAGATAATCTTCTATTGACTCTTGAGACGCATCCTAGTGGAGATGTGCATCGTGCAATTCATGATTTATGGCCACTATTTCATAAAGAACATGATCGACTTAGTCTTGGGAATCTGACTAAAAAAGACCCTGTTTGCCAGTTTTTAAGAAAACTGGATGGGAAGCCTATCCCCGACCCATAGAGGGCGTTTAAGCCGTTCTTGGACGTAAAACCAAGGGAAGATGTGAGCCACAATCACAACTACCTGTACATACACATGCTTTTTTTAAAAGTAAATAAATAAATAAATAAAAAGAGAGAGAGAGAGTGTGAGACTCCAGCTGGCCTATATAGAGGTGTTATGATTGCCTTTCTAATTTCTCATCTATAAAACCCTCTCTTCCTTCCTTTCATTTCTACTCAACCCATACATTCAACAAATACAGAAGTTTGTAGAAATGGCAAGTTCCTCAAGTCATCAAATAAGAAATATTTGTGTTTTCGGTGGATCTAGTCCTGGGAAAGAAAAGGAGTTTTTAGAATCAGCAAATCATCTTGGTCAGGTGCTAGCTGAGAGAAAGATTCATTTAGTGTATGGGGGAGGCAGTCTTGGGTTAATGGGAGGTGTGTCAATAGCTGCATTTTTAGGAGGTAGTCAAGTTTTAGGAGTCGTCCCTGAAGCTTTGGCACAAGGGGACATCATTGGAAAAACAATTGGCGAGGAACTTCAGGTCTCCACAATGTCGGCTCGAATGAATGCAATGTTTAACCATGCTGATGCTTTCATTGCTTTACCAGGTGGTCTAGGCACATTGGAAGAGATCTTTCATATTTCCTCTTGGGCTCAATTGCACATTCACCATAAACCCATAGGTTTGTTAAATGTTAATGGTTATTATGATAAGTTGTTGTCTTTTCTTGATCATGCTGTGGAACAGGAATTTCTAACATCTTCTGCACGACAAATCATAATCTCTGCTTCTACTGCTGAACAATTGATTGACCAACTACAATCTTTCATTCCTGTGATTGATCCTTCCATGAGTCGCATAAATTGGTCATCTAAGGAAAGCCGTAAAAAGCTTAGATTGGATTTGAGCCTTCATTTGTGAATTTTTGTGTCTTTTGATTTTATTATGTTTTGTTATTTCTTATTTTTGTTTCAGTGTGTTTCAGGTTTTGTTAGTGTTCGTTATTTCAGGTGATATCTTTTATACTCTATCTTTCTACCTTAGAACATTGAGGACAATGTCTCGTTTTGGTTGGGGGGAGAGGGTAGTAGTTGATAAAAAAAATTGTTTTTCATTTCATAAAGCATGTGCATAATTGTTGTTACTAGGATGGCAGAGTAAAGGAGCTCTTTTGTTAAAGTGACTCTTGAGACGCATCTTAGTAACCATTCTTAACAAGGTCTATTATAATACTTCCTGAAATATTCAGGTTTACAAACTCTCGTATTGTTACCACTTAATTCTGCTCATATACTTATTTAACATGTATTCTTAAACCTTAATTTACACACACACACTTTAACATATGATTGTGGGTTGCATATTGGATTATTACATTATTTATGTTCTTTTGTTAAAGGTAACAACTAAGGGAAAGGGATTGTATATAATTAAAAAAAAAAGAAAAACATGAAAAAATAAAAGAAAAAAAGAAAAAATAAAAAAATGATGATAATAAAAATGTAGATAAGTTTGATTTCGTAGCCTCCCTAACCTAAGCAATTAAGCCCGAAGGGGTGTTTTAACACCTAATACCCTAAAGTCAACTGACTTGGGAGCTATTGGCCCAACGCTTGTTACATGGGTTGAGGAGAAAAGCTTAAAGAAATCAAACATTGCACTATCTACATATCAGTATCTGCGACCCGAGTTACTAAGCTCGTAGGGGTGTCTTAACACCTAATGCCCTAAGACCAACTGGTCTGGGAGTCATTAGCTGAAAGCTCGTTACATGGGTTAAAGATGCATGATGTTTTTAAAGTATATGTATATAGAGTTAAAAAAAAAAAAAAAAAAAAAAAAAAAAGACAAAAATAGTAATCCCAACCCAAGGAAGTTAACCTTAAACATTAGAACAAAAATTTTGTTTTCTTCCAAGAAAAGCCCCATAATTATGTGTTGATACATTGAGCACAGAAGAAAGGTTTATTAATAACTTGTTAAGTAGTATTGAGCAGATATATAAATTTAATGAGAGTTTGTTTATCTGGATAGATTAATGGAAGTTAAATGATGAATACCTTGCTTTGTGAAATTTGCAAATTTTTTAACGCTTTGATTACTAGGGACTAGTAATAAGCTGGTTGGGGGGTGTGATTAGTACTTAAAAGTGCATTTTTATCATGGTTTTATATCATCATTTTGCACTTGAAGTATCAATAACTCCTTAACTAAAATATGTTTTATAATAATGTATCTAATAATATAAGATACCTATAATTTGTGGTAAATGTCTATTTTTAATGCAGGCCTATCAAATAAATGAAAGGATTGATTGATGACTTGAAGAACTTAAATTGCAAGGATAAAGAGATGGTCAAACTTAGAGAAGAGATGTCGGTGCAATCCAAACCGGAACACTATTCGGTAATTGGGCCATATCTGGAGCTACAGATCTCAGATTTAGGTCCAATTTATATGGATGGAAAGGTAAGACATAGGCCTACAACTTTCATATGGAGCCCAAGATCTAAAAAGGCCATTATCAAGTCCAAATTGTAGCAACAACAAAGAAGCCCGAATCTGTCTTCCAGCCCGAGCACTGTTCGGTATTTTGGCCATATCTGGAGTTCTAGAAGTCCAAATGAGCTGAATTTTTTACACAAGAAAGCTGAGACAATTGCCTACAACTTTCATGTTTGCACCTGGCTCCAGTTTTGACGTTATCAATGATGTTTTGGGCAGACAAGAGAAGATAAGGATTGTCACCAAGTCAAAAGTTGGCCACCCACTTATCAATTAGTCATCAAATCAATAGTTCCCAATTTTGGCCTATAAAAGGAGGCATTTGCCATGCATTTAGGCATCTTGGTGTTCAGATCAAGATCATGCTCTTCCTTTCTCTCTTTGTATTTTTTGTAATGTTTATGCTTTACTTTCATTAATATCAAGTTTATGCTTTTCATTTCCTTTCCTTTACTTAGTTAGCTTTTATGTTCTTATTTTGTTTATCTATTTTTGTTTCTTTCATTATGTCTAGCTAAGTTAATTATGTCAAGGTGAAAAGGTTACACTAATGGTGTGAGAATAAGTATAATGTAAACTTAATATGGACCTTAATGTTTGGTACTAACATGTTTTATATTTGTTATCTTGTTCACTCTTTAATACTTTGCTTGTTAAATGACTAATCTTGATTTATGTTGTATAACACTTGGTACAACAAATGCTTGGCACTTTCATAGCCCATAATGTATGGTATAACCGACACCTGAGCTATGAAAGGAACTTGATTTGTTGTTAACATAAGTTATAATCATGAATGCTTGACGAGATTTACAAGTATTAGCATTAATTGAATAAGATGACTAATGTAATCATGTTAACAATATATAATCTGATTGGGACCTCCTTTATGTGTGGTTTCCAATTCAATAATAAGAGTTTATACTATACTTGTTTGATATACCATTAGTGGAACCTCTAACCTTGACATTTGTTATTATTATTGTTTAATCCTTACATTAATTTTCCATCTCCAAGTTATCATCATCTTCTTCTTCTTCTCTTTCTTTATTATTATTATTATTATTACTACTACTACTACTATTATTATTATTATTATTATTATTATTATTATTATTATTATTATTAGTATTAGTATTACTATTATTATTATTATTATTATTATTGTTATTATTATTATTGTTATTGTTGTTATTGTTGTTGTATTATTGTTATTTATAATTTGTACAATTAACCTCCCTGTGGTTCGACCCCGGTCTTGCCGGGTTATTTATTACTTCGACACTCCTGCACTTGGGAGAAGACATCAACCTTTTAGTCGTGTCATTGAACGACGCGTGGCTTGTAGTGGCAAGCTATCTATCCCCTACTACGCTTCTCTCCGGAATGTGATCATTATTGTGGTGGGTGATAACAGGGTGTGGCCTAAAAGTTAACTTTCAATCCGGTCATTATTTAGGACAATGGCTTAGCTGATTTAACCATTGTAGGGTGACAAATCAGCTACAGGGTCGAAGGTGTTAATGTTATAATTGGAATGAAGGAACTCTAATGGAAGAGTCATATATATATATATTTTCATAAATTTAGAGTTTGAGACAAAAATTAGAAGTATTCAAGAAAATTATAAAATAATGTGTTTTTGTCCTAAATGAATTTAAGAATATCATTTTTTTCAAATTTAAAACATAAACAAGTTGCTTATGCAAAAATATATGATTTCGAGTCAATTTTTAAAGTGAAAATAATAATGATAATGATAATGTTAAGATTGTGTATCTAAATATCTTAAACTACCACCCTTTTCATTTCAAATTTTTTTATTAATCTTCTCTTCACAGATTAATGTTGTTGTTAATAACAAAAGATTTTTGTTTTTATACAATTGTCATGTAAACAATCTAAATTATATAAAATGTAAGACAAAATTTGGTACAAACCAAGTTGATATATTTAAAGTATACATACAACTAAAAAAATAAAAATAATTAATATATAAACAAAAATAATTAATGAAAAGGGGTAAATGTTTTTTTAAGAAACAAAAATCTTGATCAGATGATAATGGATTAGGCCCACACACATGACCTTTATAAAAGAAACCAAAGTGCGCCTTGGCCAGGAATTTTCTTTTTTGCCCTCCTATGCATTGCCGCTCCTTTCGTTTTGTTTTCTTTTTAGTTGAATGACGCATAGCTTGTAGTGGCAAGGTATCTATCCCCTACTACGCTTCTCTCTCGAATGCGATCATTATTGTGGCGGGTGATAACAGGGTGTGGCCTAAAAGTTAACTTTCAATCCGGTCATTATTTAGGACAATGGCTTAGCTGATTTAACCATTGTAGGGTGACAAATCAGCTACAGGGTCGAAGGTATTAATGTTATAATTGGAAAGAAGGAACTTTAATGGAAGAGTCATATATATATATATATATACACATATATTTTCAGAAATTTAGATTTTGAGACAAAAATTAGAAGTATTCAAGAAAATTATAAAATAATGTGTTTTTGTCCTAAATGCATTTAAGAATATCATTTTTTTTCAAATTTAGAAACATAAACAAGTTCCTTATGCAAAAATATATGATTTCGAGTCAATTTTTAAAGTGAAAATAATAATGATAATGATGATGTTAAGATTGTGTATCTAAATATCTTAAACTACCACCCTTTTCATTTCAAATTTTTTTATTAATCTTCTCTCAACAGATTAATGTTGTTGTTAATAACAAAAGATTTTTGTTTTTATACAATTGTCATGTAAACAATCTAAATTATATAAAATATAAGATAAAATTTGGTACAAACCAAGTTAATATATTTAAAGCAGACGTACAACAAGAAAAATAAAAATAATTAATGAAAAGACGTAAATGTTTTTTGAAGACAAAAAATCTTGATTAGACGATAATGGACTAGGTCCACACACATGACTTTTATAAAATTAACCAAACTGCGCCTTGGCCAGGAATTTTCTTTTTTGCCCTACTATGCGTTGCCCGCTCCTTTCTTTGTGTTTTCTTTTTAGTTGAACGACGCGTAGCTTGTAGTGGCAAGCTATCTATAGCCTACTACGCTTCTCTCCGGAATGCGATCATTATTGTGGCGGGTGATAACAGGGTGTGGCCTAAAAGTTAACTTTCAATCCGGTCATTATTTAGGACAATGGCTTAGCTGATTTAACCATTGTAGGGTGACAAATCAGCTACAGGGTCGAAGGTGTTAATGTTATAATTGGAATGAAGGAACTCTAATGGAAGAGTCATATATATATATATTTTCATATATATATATATATATATATATATATATATATATATTCATAAATTTAGATTTTGAGACAAAAATTAGAAGTATTCAAGAAAATTATAAAATAATGTGTTTTTGTCCTAAATGCATTTAAGAATATCATTTTTTTCAAATTTAGAAACATAAACAAGTTCCTTATGCAAAAATATATGATTTCGAGTCAATTTTTAAAGTGAAAATAATAATGATAATGATGATGTTAAGATTGTGTATCTAAATATCTTAAACTACCACCCTTTTCATTTCAAATTTTTTTATTAATCTTCTCTCAACAGATTAATGTTGTTGTTAATAACAAAAGATTTTTGTTTTTATACAATTGTCATGTAAACAATCTAAATTATATAAAATGTAAGATAAAATTTGGTACAAACCAAGTTAATATATTTAAAGTAGGCGTACAACAAGAAAAATAAAAATAATTAATGAAAAGACGTAAATGCTTTTTGAAGAAAAAAAATCTTGATTAGACGATAAGGGACTAGCTCCACACACATGACCTTTATAAAATAAACCAAACTGCGCCTTGGCCAGGAATTTTCTTTTTTGCCCTACTATGCGTTGCCCGCTCCTTTCTTTGTGTTTTCTTTTTAGTTGAACGACGCGTAGCTTGTAGTGGCAAGCTATCTATAGCCTACTACGCTTCTCTCCGGAATGCGATCATTATTGTGGCGGGTGATAACAGGGTGTGGCCTAAAAGTTAACTTTCAATCCGGTCATTATTTAGGACAATGGCTTAGCTGATTTAACCATTGTAGGGTGACAAATCAGCTACAGGGTCGAAGGTGTTAATGTTATAATTGGAATGAAGGAACTCTAATGGAAGAGTCATATATATATATATATATATATATATATATATATATATATTCATAAATTTAGATTTTGAGACAAAAATTAGAAGTATTCAATAATATTATAAAATAATGTGTTTTTGTCCTAAATGCATTTAAGAATATCATTTTTTTCAAATTTACAAACATAAACAAGTTGCTTATGCAAAAATATATGATTTCAAGTCAATTTTTAAAGTGAAAATAATAATGATAATGATAATGTTAAGATTGTGTATCTAAATATCTTAAACTACCACCCTTTTCATTTCAAATTTTTTTATTAATCTTCTCTTAACAGATTAATGTTGTTGTTAATAACAAAAGATTTTTGTTTTTATACAATTGTCATGTAAACAATCTAAATTATATAAAATGTAAGATAAAATTTGGTACAAACCAAGTTAATATATTTAAAGTAGACGTACAACAAGAAAAATAAAAATAATTAATGAAAAGACGTAATTGTTTTTTTAAGAAAAAAAATCTTGATTAGACGATAATGGACTAGGTCCACACACATGACCTTTATAAAATAAACCAAACTGCGCCTTGGCCAGGAATTTTCTTTTTTGCCCTACTATGCGTTGCCCGCTCCTTTCTTTGTGTTTTCTTTTTAGTTGAACGACGCGTAGCTTGTAGTGGCAAGCTATCTATAGCCTACTACGCTTCTCTCCGGAATGCGATCATTATTGTGGCGGGTGATAAGAGGGTGTGGCCTAAAAGTTAACTTTCAATCCGGTCATTATTTAGGACAATGGCTTAGCTGATTTAACCATTGTAGGGTGACAAATCAGCTACAGGGTCGAAGGTGTTAATGTTATAATTGGAATGAAGGAACTCTAATGGAAGAGTCATATATATATATATTTTCATAAATTTAGATTTTGAGACAAAAATTAGAAGTATTCAAGAAAATTATAAAATAATGTCTTTTTGTCCTAAATGCATTTAAGAATATCATTTTTTTCAAATTTAGAAACATAAACAAGTTGCTTATGCAAAAATATATGATTTCAAGTCAATTTTTAAAGTGAAAATAATAATGATAATGATAATGTTAAGATTGTGTATCTAAATATCTTAAACTACCACCCTTTTCATTTCAAATTTTTTTATTAATCTTCTCTTAACAGATTAATGTTGTTGTTAATAACAAAAGATTTTTGTTTTTATACAATTGTCATGTAAACAATGTAAATTATATAAAATGTAAGATAAAATTTGGTACAAACCAAGTTAATATATTTAAAGTAGGCGTACAACAAGAAAAATAAAAATAATTAATGAAAAGCGGTAAATTTTTTTTAAGAATAAAAAATCTTGATTAGACGATAATGGACTAGGTCCACACACATGACCTTTATAAAATTAACCAAACTGCGCCTTGGCCAGGAATTTTCTTTTTTGCCCTCCTATGCGTTGCCCGCTCCTTTCTTTGTGTTTTCTTTTTAGTTGAACGACGCGTGGCTTGTAGTGGCAAGCTATCTATCCCCTACTACGCTTCTCTCCGGAATGCGATCATTATTGTGGTGGGTGATAAGAGGGTGTGGCCTAATAGTTAACTTTCAATCTGGTCATTATTTAGGACAATGGCTTAGCTGATTTAACCATTGTAGGGTGACAAATCAGCTACAGGGTCGAAGGTGTTAATGTTATAATTGGAAAGAAGGAACTTTAATGGAAGAGTCATATATATACATATATTTTCAGAAATTTAGATTTTGAGACAAAAATTAGAAGTATTCAAGAAAATTATAAAATAATGTCTTTTTGTCCTAAATGCATTTAAGAATATCATTTTTTTTCAAATTTAGAAACATAAACAAGTTCCTTATGCAAAAATATATGATTTCGAGTCAATTTTTAAAGTGAAAATAATAATGATAATGATGATGTTAAGATTGTGTATCTAAATATCTTAAACTACCACCCTTTTCATTTCAAATTTTTTTATTAATCTTCTCTCAACAGATTAATGTTGTTGTTAATAACAAAAGATTTTTGTTTTTATACAATTGTCATGTAAACAATCTAAATTATATAAAATGTAAGACAAAATTTGGTACAAACCAAGTTAATATATTTAAAGTAGACGTACAACAAGAAAAATAAAAATAATTAATGAAAAGACGTAAATGTTTTTTGAAGAAAAAAAATCTTGATTAGACGATAATGGACTAGGTCCACACACATGACCTTTATAAAATTAACCAAACTGCGCCTTGGCCAGGAATTTTCTTTTTTGCCCTACTATGCGTTGCCCGCTCCTTTCTTTGTGTTTTCTTTTTAGTTGAACGACGCGTAGCTTGTAGTGGCAAGCTATCTATAGCCTACTACGCTTCTCTCCGGAATGCGATCATTATTGTGGCGGGTGATAACAGGGTGTGGCCTAAAAGTTAACTTTCAATCCGGTCATTATTTAGGACAATGGCTTAGCTGATTTAACCATTGTAGGGTGACAAATCAGCTACAGGGTCGAAGGTGTTAATGTTATAAATGGAATGAAGGAACTCTAATGGAAGAGTCATATATATATATATATATATATATATATATATATATTTTCATAAATTTAGATTTTGAGACAAAAATTAGAAGTATTCAAGAAAATTATAAAATAATGTGTTTTTGTCCTAAATTCATTTAAGAATATCATTTTTTTCAAATTTAGAAACATAAACAAGTTCCTTATGCAAAAATATATGATTTTGAGTCAATTTTTAAAGTGAAAATAATAATGATAATGATGATGTTAAGATTGTGTATCTAAATATCTTAAACTACCACCCTTTTCATTTCAAATTTTTTTATTAATCTTCTCTCAACAGATTAATGTTGTTGTTAATAACAAAAGATTTTTGTTTTTATACAATTGTCATGTAAACAATCTAAATTATATAAAATGTAAGATAAAATTTGGTACAAACCAAGTTAATATATTTAAAGTAGACATACAACAAGAAAAATAAAAATAATTAATGAAAAGACGTAAATGCTTTTTGAAGAAAAAAAATCTTGATTAGACGATAATGGACTAGGTCCACACACATGACCTTTATAAAATTAACCAAACTGCGCCTTGGCCAGGAATTTTCTTTTTTGCCCTCCTATGCGTTGCCCGCTCCTTTCTTTGTGTTTTCTTTTTAGTTGAACGACACGTGGCTTGTAGTGGCAAGCTATCTATCCCCTACTACGCTTCTCTCCGGAATGCGATCATTATTGTGGCGGGTGATAACAGGGTGTGGCCTAAAAGTTAACTTTCAATCCGGTCATTATTTAGGACAATGGCTTAGCTGATTTAACCATTGTAGGGTGACAAATCAGCTACAGGGTCGAAGGTGTTAATGTTATAATTGGAATGAAGGAACTCTAATGGAAGAGTCATATATATATATATTTTCATAAATTTAGATTTTGAGACAAAAATTAGAAGTATTCAAGAAAATTATAAAATAATGTGTTTTTGTCCTAAATGCATTTAAGAATATCATTTTTTTCAAATTTAGAAACATAAACAAGTTGCTTATGCAAAAATATATGATTTCAAGTCAATTTTTAAAGTGAAAATAATAATGATAATGATGATGTTAAGATTGTGTATCTAAATATCTTAAACTACCACCCTTTTCATTTCAAATTTTTTTGATTAATCTTCTCTTCACAGATTAATGTTGTTCTTAATAACAAAAGATTTTTGTTTTTATACAATTGTCATGTAAACAATCTAAATTATATAAAATGTAAGACAAAATTTGGTACAAACCAAGTTGATATATTTAAAGTATACATACAACAAAAAAAATAAAAATAATTAATGAAAAGAGGTAAATGTTTTTTTAAGAATAAAAAATCTTGATTAGACGATAATGGGCTAGGTCCACACACATGACCTTTATAAAATTAACCAAACTACGCCTTGGCCAGGAATTTTCTTTTTTGCCCTCCTATGCGTTGCCCGCACTTTTCTTTGTGTTTTCTTTTTAGTTGAACGACACGTGGCTTGTAGTGGCAAGCTATCTATCCCCTACTACGCTTCTCTCTCGAATGCGATCATTATTGTGGCGGGTGATAACAGGGTGTGGCCTAAAAGTTAACTTTCAATCCGGTCATTATTTAGGACAATGGCTTAGCTGATTTAACCATTGTAGGGTGACAAATCAGCTACAGGGTCGAAGGTGTTAATGTTATAATTGGAATGAAGGAACTCTAATGGAAGAGTCATATACATATATATTTTCATAAATTTAGATTTTGAGACAAAAATTAGAAGTATTCAAGAAAATTATAAAATAATGTGTTTTTGTCCTAAATGCAATTAAGAATATCATTTTTTTCAAATTTAGAAACATAAACAAGTTGCTTATGTAAAAATATATGATTTCAAGTCAATTTTTAAAGTGAAAATAATAATGATAATGATGATGTTAAGATTGTGTATCTAAATATCTTAAACTACCACCCTTTTCATTTCAAATTTTTTTGATTAATCTTCTCTTCACAGATTAATGTTGTTCTTAATAACAAAAGATTTTTGTTTTTATACAATTGTCATGTAAACAATCTAAATTATATAAAATGTAAGACAAAATTTGGTACAAACCAAGTTGATATATTTAAAGTATACATACAACTAAAAAAATAAAAATAATTAATGAAAAGAGGTAAATGTTTTTTTAAGAATAAAAAATCTTGATTAGACGATAATGGACTAGGTCCACACACATGACCTTTATAAAATTAACCAAACTGCGCCTTGGCCAGGAATTTTCTTTTTTGCCCTCCTATGCGTTGCCCGCTCCTTTCTTTGTGTTTTCTTTTTAGTTGAACGACGCGTGGCTTGTATTGGCAAGCTATCTATCCCCTACTACGCTTCTCTCCGGAATGCGATCATTATTGTGGCGGGTGATAACAGGGTGTGGCCTAAAAGTTAACTTTCAATCCGGTCATTATTTAGGACAATGGCTTAGCTGATTTAACCATTGTAGGGTGACAAATCACCTACAGGGTCGAAGGGGTTAATGTTATAATTGGAAAGAAGGAACTCTAATGGAAGAGTCATATACATATATATTTTCATAAATTTAGATTTTGAGACAAAAATTAGAAGTATTCAAGAAAATTATAAAATAATGTGTTTTTGTCCTAAATGCAATTAAGAATATCATTTTTTTCAAATTTAGAAACATAAACAAGTTGCTTATGCAAAAATATATGATTTCAAGTCAATTTTTAAAGTGAAAATAATAATGATAATGATGATGTTAAGATTGTGTATCTAAATATCTTAAACTACCACCCTTTTCATTTCAAATTTTTTTGATTAATCTTCTCTTCACAGATTAATGTTGTTCTTAATAACAAAAGATTTTTGTTTTTATACAATTGTCATGTAAACAATCTAAATTATATAAAATGTAAGACAAAATTTGGTACAAACCAAGTTGATATATTTAAAGTATACATACAACTAAAAAAATAAAAATAATTAATGAAAAGAGGTAAATGTTTTTTTAAGAATAAAAAATCTTGATTAGACGATAATGGGCTAGGTCCACACACATGACCTTTATAAAATTAACCAAACTACGCCTTGGCCAGGAATTTTCTTTTTTGCCCTCCTATGCGTTGCCCGCACTTTTCTTTGTGTTTTCTTTTTAGTTGAACGACACGTGGCTTGTAGTGGCAAGCTATCTATCCCCTACTACGCTTCTCTCTCGAATGCGATCATTATTGTGGCGGGTGATAACAGGGTGTGGCCTAAAAGTTAACTTTCAATCCGGTCATTATTTAGGACAATGGCTTAGCTGATTTAACCATTGTAGGGTGACAAATCAGCTACAGGGTCGAAGGTGTTAATGTTATAATTGGAATGAAGGAACTCTAATGGAAGAGTCATATACATATATATTTTCATAAATTTAGATTTTGAGACAAAAATTAGAAGTATTCAAGAAAATTATAAAATAATGTGTTTTTGTCCTAAATGCAATTAAGAATATCATTTTTTTCAAATTTAGAAACATAAACAAGTTGCTTATGTAAAAATATATGATTTCAAGTCAATTTTTAAAGTGAAAATAATAATGATAATGATGATGTTAAGATTGTGTATCTAAATATCTTAAACTACCACCCTTTTCATTTCAAATTTTTTTGATTAATCTTCTCTTCACAGATTAATGTTGTTCTTAATAACAAAAGATTTTTGTTTTTATACAATTGTCATGTAAACAATCTAAATTATATAAAATGTAAGACAAAATTTGGTACAAACCAAGTTGATATATTTAAAGTATACATACAACTAAAAAAATAAAAATAATTAATGAAAAGAGGTAAATGTTTTTTTAAGAATAAAAAATCTTGATTAGACGATAATGGACTAGGTCCACACACATGACCTTTATAAAATTAACCAAACTGCGCCTTGGCCAGGAATTTTCTTTTTTGCCCTCCTATGCGTTGCCCGCTCCTTTCTTTGTGTTTTCTTTTTAGTTGAACGACGCGTGGCTTGTATTGGCAAGCTATCTATCCCCTACTACGCTTCTCTCCGGAATGCGATCATTATTGTGGCGGGTGATAACAGGGTGTGGCCTAAAAGTTAACTTTCAATCCGGTCATTATTTAGGACAATGGCTTAGCTGATTTAACCATTGTAGGGTGACAAATCACCTACAGGGTCGAAGGGGTTAATGTTATAATTGGAAAGAAGGAACTCTAATGGAAGAGTCATATACATATATATTTTCATAAATTTAGATTTTGAGACAAAAATTAGAAGTATTCAAGAAAATTATAAAATAATGTGTTTTTGTCCTAAATGCAATTAAGAATATCATTTTTTTCAAATTTAGAAACATAAACAAGTTGCTTATGCAAAAATATATGATTTCAAGTCAATTTTTAAAGTGAAAATAATAATGATAATGATGATGTTAAGATTGTGTATCTAAATATCTTAAACTACCACCCTTTTCATTTCAAATTTTTTTGATTAATCTTCTCTTCACAGATTAATGTTGTTCTTAATAACAAAAGATTTTTGTTTTTATACAATTGTCATGTAAACAATCTAAATTATATAAAATGTAAGACAAAATTTGGTACAAACCAAGTTGATATATTTAAAGTATACATACAACTAAAAAAATAAAAATAATTAATGAAAAGAGGTAAATGTTTTTTTAAGAATAAAAAATCTTGATTAGACGATAATGGGCTAGGTCCACACACATGACCTTTATAAAATTAACCAAACTGCGCCTTGGCCAGGAATTTTCTTTTTTGCCCTCCTATGCGTTGCCCGCTCTTTTCTTTGTGTTTTCTTTTTAGTTGAACGACACGTGGCTTGTAGTGGCAAGCTATCTATCCCCTACTACGCTTCTCTCTCGAATGCGATCATTATTGTGGCGGGTGATAACAGGGTGTGGCCTAAAAGTTAACTTTCAATCCGGTCATTATTTAGGACAATGGCTTAGCTGATTTAACCATTGTAGGGTGACAAATCAGCTACAGGGTCGAAGGTGTTAATGTTATAATTGGAATGAAGGAACTCTAATGGAAGAGTCATATATATATATATTTTCATAAATTTAGATTTTGAGACAAAAATTAGAAGTATTCAAGAAAATTATAAAATAATGTGTTTTTGTCCTAAATGCATTTAAGAATATCATTTTTTTCAAATTTAGAAACATAAACAAGTTGCTTATGCAAAAATATATGATTTCAAGTCAATTTTTAAAGTGAAAATAATAATGATAATGATGATGTTAAGATTGTGTATCTAAATATCTTAAACTACCACCCTTTTCATTTCAAATTTTTTTGATTAATCTTCTCTTCACAGATTAATGTTGTTCTTAATAACAAAAGATTTTTGTTTTTATACAATTGTCATGTAAACAATCTAAATTATATAAAATGTAAGACAAAATTTGGTACAAACCAAGTTGATATATTTAAAGTATACATACAACTAAAAAAATAAAAATAATTAATGAAAAGAGGTAAATGTTTTTTTAAGAATAAAAAATCTTGATTAGACGATAATGGACTAGGTCCACACACATGACCTTTATAAAATTAACCAAACTGCGCCTTGGCCAGGAATTTTCTTTTTTGCCCTCCTATGCGTTGCCCGCTCCTTTCTTTGTGTTTTCTTTTTAGTTGAACGACGCGTGGCTTGTAGTGGCAAGCTATCTATCCCCTACTACGCTTCTCTCCGGAATGCGATCATTATTGTGGCGGGTGATAACAGGGTGTGGCCTAAAAGTTAACTTTCAATCCGGTCATTATTTAGGACAATGGCTTAGCTGATTTAACCATTGTAGGGTGACAAATCAACTACAGGGTCGAAGGGGTTAATGTTATAATTGGAAAGAAGGAACTCTAATGGAAGAGTCATATACATATATATTTTCATAAATTTAGATTTTGAGACAAAAATTAGAAGTATTCAAGAAAATTATAAAATAATGTGTTTTTGTCCTAAATGCAATTAAGAATATCATTTTTTTCAAATTTAGAAACATAAACAAGTTGCTTATGCAAAAATATATGATTTCAAGTCAATTTTTAAAGTGAAAATAATAATGATAATGATGATGTTAAGATTGTGTATCTAAATATCTTAAACTACCACCCTTTTCATTTCAAATTTTTTTGATTAATCTTCTCTTCACAGATTAATGTTGTTCTTAATAACAAAAGATTTTTGTTTTTATACAATTGTCATGTAAACAATCTAAATTATATAAAATGTAAGACAAAATTTGGTACAAACCAAGTTGATATATTTAAAGTATACATACAACTAAAAAAATAAAAATAATTAATGAAAAGAGGTAAATGTTTTTTTAAGAATAAAAAATCTTGATTAGACGATAATGGGCTAGGTCCACACACATGACCTTTATAAAATTAACCAAACTGCGCCTTGGCCAGGAATTTTCTTTTTTGCCCTCCTAGGCGTTGCCCGCTCTTTTCTTTGTGTTTTCTTTTTAGTTGAACGACACGTGGCTTGTAGTGGCAAGCTATCTATCCCCTACTACGCTTCTCTCTCGAATGCGATCATTATTGTGGCGGGTGATAACAGGGTGTGGCCTAAAAGTTAACTTTCAATCCGGTCATTATTTAGGACAATGGCTTAGCTGATTTAACCATTGTAGGGTGACAAATCAGCTACAGGGTCGAAGGTGTTAATGTTATAATTGGAATGAAGGAACTCTAATGGAAGAGTCATATATATATATATTTTCATAAATTTAGATTTTGAGACAAAAATTAGAAGTATTCAAGAAAATTATAAAATAATGTGTTTTTGTCCTAAATGCAATTAAGAATATCATTTTTTTCAAATTTAGAAACATAAACAAGTTGCTTATGCAAAAATATATGATTTCAAGTCAATTTTTAAAGTGAAAATAATAATGATAATGATGATGTTAAGATTGTGTATCTAAATATCTTAAACTACCACCCTTTTCATTTCAAATTTTTTTGATTAATCTTCTCTTCACAGATTAATGTTGTTCTTAATAACAAAAGATTTTTGTTTTTATACAATTGTCATGTAAACAATCTAAATTATATAAAATGTAAGACAAAATTTGGTACAAACCAAGTTGATATATTTAAAGTATACATACAACTAAAAAAATAAAAATAATTAATGAAAAGAGGTAAATGTTTTTTTAAGAATAAAAAATCTTGATTAGACGATAATGGGCTAGGTCCACACACATGACCTTTATAAAATTAACCAAACTGCGCCTTGGCCAGGAATTTTCTTTTTTGCCCTCCTAGGCGTTGCCCGCTCTTTTCTTTGTGTTTTCTTTTTAGTTGAACGACACGTGGCTTGTAGTGGCAAGCTATCTATCCCCTACTACGCTTCTCTCTCGAATGCGATCATTATTGTGGCGGGTGATAACAGGGTGTGGCCTAAAAGTTAACTTTCAATCCGGTCATTATTTAGGACAATGGCTTAGCTGATTTAACCATTGTAGGGTGACAAATCAGCTACAGGGTCGAAGGTGTTAATGTTATAATTGGAATGAAGGAACTCTAATGGAAGAGTCATATATATATATATTTTCATAAATTTAGATTTTGAGACAAAAATTAGAAGTATTCAAGAAAATTATAAAATAATGTGTTTTTGTCCTAAATCCAATTAAGAATATCATTTTTTTCAAATTTAGAAACATAAACAAGTTGCTTATGCAAAAATATATGATTTCAAGTCAATTTTTAAAGTGAAAATAATAATGATAATGATGATGTTAAGATTGTGTATCTAAATATCTTAAACTACCACCCTTTTCATTTCAAATTTTTTTGATTAATCTTCTCTTCACAGATTAATGTTGTTCTTAATAACAAAAGATTTTTGTTTTTATACAATTGTCATGTAAACAATCTAAATTATATAAAATGTAAGACAAAATTTGGTACAAACCAAGTTGATATATTTAAAGTATACATACAACTAAAAAAATAAAAATAATTAATGAAAAGAGGTAAATGTTTTTTTAAAAATAAAAAATCTTGATTAGACGATAATGGACTAGGTCCACACACATGACCTTTATAAAATTAACCAAACTGCGCCTTGGCCAGGAATTTTCTTTTTTGCCCTCCTATGCGTTGCCCGCTCCTTTCTTTGTGTTTTCTTTTTAGTTGAACGACGCGTGGCTTGTAGTGGCAAGCTATCTATCCCCTACTACGCTTCTCTCCGGAATGCGATCATTATTGTGGCGGGTGATAACAGGGTGTGGCCTAAAAGTTAACTTTCAATCCGGTCATTATTTAGGACAATGGCTTAGCTGATTTAACCATTGTAGGGTGACAAATCACCTACAGGGTCGAAGGGGTTAATGTTATAATTGGAAAGAAGGAACTCTAATGGAAGAGTCATATACATATATATTTTCATAAATTTAGATTTTGAGACAAAAATTAGAAGTATTCAAGAAAATTATAAAATAATGTGTTTTTGTCCTAAATGCAATTAAGAATATCATTTTTTTCAAATTTAGAAACATAAACAAGTTGCTTATGCAAAAATATATGATTTCAAGTCAATTTTTAAAGTGAAAATAATAATGATAATGATGATGTTAAGATTGTGTATCTAAATATCTTAAACTACCACCCTTTTCATTTCAAATTTTTTTGATTAATCTTCTCTTCACAGATTAATGTTGTTCTTAATAACAAAAGATTTTTGTTTTTATACAATTGTCATGTAAACAATCTAAATTATATAAAATGTAAGACAAAATTTGGTACAAACCAAGTTGATATATTTAAAGTATACATACAACTAAAAAAATAAAAATAATTAATGAAAAGAGGTAAATGTTTTTTTAAGAATAAAAAATCTTGATTAGACGATAATGGGCTAGGTCCACACACATGACCTTTATAAAATTAACCAAACTGCGCCTTGGCCAGGAATTTTCTTTTTTGCCCTCCTATGCGTTGCCCGCTCTTTTCTTTGTGTTTTCTTTTTAGTTGAACGACACGTGGCTTGTAGTGGCAAGCTATCTATCCCCTACTACGCTTCTCTCTCGAATGCGATCATTATTGTGGCGGGTGATAACAGGGTGTGTCCTAAAAGTTAACTTTCAATCCGGTCATTATTTAGGACAATGGCTTAGCTGATTTAACCATTGTAGGGTGACAAATCAGCTACAGGGTCGAAGGTGTTAATGTTATAATTGGAATGAAGGAACTCTAATGGAAGAGTCATATATATATATATTTTCATAAATTTAGATTTTGAGACAAAAATTAGAAGTATTCAAGAAAATTATAAAATAATGTGTTTTTGTCCTAAATGCAATTAAGAATATCATTTTTTTCAAATTTAGAAATATAAACAAGTTGCTTATGCAAAAATATATGATTTCAAGTCAATTTTTAAAGTGAAAATCATAATGATAATGATAATGTTAAGATTGTGTATCTAAATATCTTAAACTACCACCCTTTTCATTTCAAATTTTTTTATTAATCTGCTCTTAACAGATTAATGTTGTTGTTAATAACAAAAGATTTTTGTTTTTATACAATTGTCATGTAAACAATCTAAATTATATAAAATGTAAGACAAAATTTGGTACAAACCAAGTTGATATATTTAAAGTATACATACAACTAAAAAAATAAAAATAATTAATGAAAAGAGGTAAATGTTTTTTTAAGAATAAAAAATCTTGATTAGACGATAATGGACTAGGTCCACACACATGACCTTTATAAAATTAACCAAACTGCGCCTTGGCCAGGAATTTTCTTTTTTGCCCTCCTATGCGTTGCCCGCTCCTTTCTTTGTGTTTTCTTTTTAGTTGAACGACGCGTGGCTTGTAGTGGCAAGCTATCTATCCCCTACTACGCTTCTCTCTGGAATGCGATCATTATTGTGGCGGGTGATAACAGGGTGTGGCCTAAAAGTTAACTTTCAATCCGGTCATTATTTAGGACAATGGCTTAGCTGATTTAACCATTGTAGGGTGACAAATCAGCTACAGGGTCGAAGGGGTTAATGTTATAATTGGAAAGAAGGAACTCTAATGGAAGAGTCATATATATATATATTTTCATAAATTTAGATTTTGAGACAAAAATTAGAAGTATTCAAGAAAATTATAAAATAATGTGTTTTTGTCCTAAATGCAATTAAGAATATCATTTTTTTCAAATTTAGAAACATAAACAAGTTGCTTATGCAAAAATATATGATTTCGAGTCAATTTTTAAAGTGAAAATAATAATGATAATGATGATGTTAAGATTGTGTATCTAAATATCTTAAACTACCACCCTTTTCATTTCAAATTTTTTTATTAATCTTCTCTTCACAGATTAATGATGTTGTTAATAACAAAAGATTTTTGTTTTTATACAATTGTCATGTAAACAATCTAAATTATATAAAATGTAAGACAAAATTTGGTACAAACCAAGTTGATATATTTAAAGTATACATACAACTAAAAAAATAAAAATAATTAATATATAAACAAAAATAATTAATGAAAAGGGGTAAATGTTTTTTTAAGAAACAAAAATCTTGATCAGACGATAATGGATTAGGCCCACACACATGACCTTTATAAAATTAACCAAAGTGCTCCTTGGCCAGGAATTTTCTTTTTTGTCCTACTATGCGTTGCCGCTCCTTTCGTTTTGTTTTCTTTTTAGTTGAATGACGCGTAGCTTGTAGTGGCAAGCTATCTATCCCCTACTACGCTTGTCTCCGTAATGCGATCATTATTGTGGTGGGTGATAAGAGGGTCTGGCCTAAAAGTTAACTTTCAATCCGATCAATATTTAGGAGAATGACTTAGTTGATTTAACCATTGTAGGGTGACAAATCAGCTACAGGGTCGAAGGTGTTAATGTTATAATTGGAAAGAAGGAACTTTAATGGAAGAGTCATATATATATATATATACATATATTTTCAGAAATTTAGATTTTGAGATAAAAATTAGAAGTATTCAAGAAAATTATAAAATAATGTCTTTTTGTCCTAAATGCATTTAAGAATATCATTTTTTTTCAAATTTAGAAACATAAACAAGTTCCTTATGCAAAAATATATGATTTCGAGTCAATTTTTAAAGTGAAAATAATAATGATAATGATGATGTTAAGATTGTGTATCTAATATCTTACACTACCACCCTTTTTATTTCAAATGTTTTTATTAATCTTCTCTTAACATATTAAGGTTGTTGTTAATAACAAAAGATTTTTGTTTTTATACAATTGTCATGTAAACAATCTAATTTATATAAAATGTAAGATAAAATTTGGTACAAACCAAGTTAATATATTTAAAGTAGACGTACAACTAGAAAAATAAAAATAATTAATGAAAAGACGTAAATGTTTTTTTAAGAAAAAAAAATCTTGATTAGACGATAATGGACTAGGTCCATATACATGATCTTTATAAAATAAATCAAACTGCGCCTTGGCCAGGAATTTTCTTTTTTGCCCTACTATGCGTTGCCCGCTCCTTTCTTTGTGTTTTCTTTTTAGTTGAACGACGCGTAGCTTGTAGTGGCAAGCTATCTATCGCCTACTACGCTTCTCTCCGGAATGCGATCATTATTGTGGCGGGTGATAACAGGATGTGGCCTAAAAGTTAACTTTCAATCCGGTCATTATTTAGGACAATGGCTTAGCTGATTTAACCATTGTAGGGTGACAAATCAGCTACAGGGTCGAAGGTGTTAATGTTATAATTGGAATGAAGGAACTCTAATGGAAGAGTCATATATATATATATTTTCATAAATTTAGATTTTGAGACAAAAATTAGAAGTATTCAAGAAAATTATAAAATAATGTGTTTTTGTCCTAAATGCAATTAAGAATATCATTTTTTTCAAATTTAGAAACATAAACAAGTTGCTTATGCAAAAATATATGATTTCAAGTCAATTTTTAAAGTGAAAATAATAATGATAATGATGATGTTAAGATTGTGTATCTAAATATCTTAAACTACCACCCTTTTCATTTCAAATTTTTTTTATTAATCTTCTCTTCACAGATTAATGTTGTTCTTAATAACAAAAGATTTTTGTTTTTATACAATTGTCATGTAAACAATCTAAATTATATAAAATGTAAGACAAAATTTGGTACAAACCAAGTTGATATATTTAAAGTATACATACAACTAAAAAAATAAAAATAATTAATGAAAAGAGGTAAATGTTTTTTTAAGAATAAAAAATCTTGATTAGACGATAATGGACTAGGTCCACACACATGACCTTTATAAAATTAACCAAACTGCGCCTTGGCCAGGAATTTTCTTTTTTGCCCTCCTATGCGTTGCCCGCTCTTTTCTTTGTGTTTTCTTTTTAGTTGAACGACACGTGGCTTGTAGTGGCAAGCTATCTATCCCCTACTACGCTTCTCTCTCGAATGCGATCATTATTGTGGCGGGTGATAACAGGGTGTGTCCTAAAAGTTAACTTTCAATCCGGTCATTATTTAGGACAATGGCTTAGCTGATTTAACCATTGTAGGGTGACAAATCAGCTACAGGGTCGAAGGTGTTAATGTTATAATTGGAATGAAGGAACTCTAATGGAAGAGTCATATATATATATATTTTCATAAATTTAGATTTTGAGACAAAAATTAGAAGTATTCAAGAAAATTATAAAATAATGTGTTTTTGTCCTAAATGCAATTAAGAATATCATTTTTTTCAAATTTAGAAATATAAACAAGTTGCTTATGCAAAAATATATGATTTCAAGTCAATTTTTAAAGTGAAAATCATAATGATAATGATAATGTTAAGATTGTGTATCTAAATATCTTAAACTACCACCCTTTTCATTTCAAATTTTTTTATTAATCTGCTCTTAACAGATTAATGTTGTTGTTAATAACAAAAGATTTTTGTTTTTATACAATTGTCATGTAAACAATCTAAATTATATAAAATGTAAGACAAAATTTGGTACAAACCAAGTTGATATATTTAAAGTATACATACAACTAAAAAAATAAAAATAATTAATGAAAAGAGGTAAATGTTTTTTTAAGAATAAAAAATCTTGATTAGACGATAATGGACTAGGTCCACACACATGACCTTTATAAAATTAACCAAACTGCGCCTTGGCCAGGAATTTTCTTTTTTGCCCTCCTATGCGTTGCCCGCTCCTTTCTTTGTGTTTTCTTTTTAGTTGAACGACGCGTGGCTTGTAGTGGCAAGCTATCTATCCCCTACTACGCTTCTCTCTGGAATGCGATCATTATTGTGGCGGGTGATAACAGGGTGTGGCCTAAAAGTTAACTTTCAATCCGGTCATTATTTAGGACAATGGCTTAGCTGATTTAACCATTGTAGGGTGACAAATCAGCTACAGGGTCGAAGGGGTTAATGTTATAATTGGAAAGAAGGAACTCTAATGGAAGAGTCATATATATATATATTTTCATAAATTTAGATTTTGAGACAAAAATTAGAAGTATTCAAGAAAATTATAAAATAATGTGTTTTTGTCCTAAATGCAATTAAGAATATCATTTTTTTCAAATTTAGAAACATAAACAAGTTGCTTATGCAAAAATATATGATTTCGAGTCAATTTTTAAAGTGAAAATAATAATGATAATGATGATGTTAAGATTGTGTATCTAAATATCTTAAACTACCACCCTTTTCATTTCAAATTTTTTTATTAATCTTCTCTTCACAGATTAATGATGTTGTTAATAACAAAAGATTTTTGTTTTTATACAATTGTCATGTAAACAATCTAAATTATATAAAATGTAAGACAAAATTTGGTACAAACCAAGTTGATATATTTAAAGTATACATACAACTAAAAAAATAAAAATAATTAATATATAAACAAAAATAATTAATGAAAAGGGGTAAATGTTTTTTTAAGAAACAAAAATCTTGATCAGACGATAATGGATTAGGCCCACACACATGACCTTTATAAAATTAACCAAAGTGCTCCTTGGCCAGGAATTTTCTTTTTTGTCCTACTATGCGTTGCCGCTCCTTTCGTTTTGTTTTCTTTTTAGTTGAATGACGCGTAGCTTGTAGTGGCAAGCTATCTATCCCCTACTACGCTTGTCTCCGTAATGCGATCATTATTGTGGTGGGTGATAAGAGGGTCTGGCCTAAAAGTTAACTTTCAATCCGATCAATATTTAGGAGAATGACTTAGTTGATTTAACCATTGTAGGGTGACAAATCAGCTACAGGGTCGAAGGTGTTAATGTTATAATTGGAAAGAAGGAACTTTAATGGAAGAGTCATATATATATATATATACATATATTTTCAGAAATTTAGATTTTGAGATAAAAATTAGAAGTATTCAAGAAAATTATAAAATAATGTCTTTTTGTCCTAAATGCATTTAAGAATATCATTTTTTTTCAAATTTAGAAACATAAACAAGTTCCTTATGCAAAAATATATGATTTCGAGTCAATTTTTAAAGTGAAAATAATAATGATAATGATGATGTTAAGATTGTGTATCTAATATCTTACACTACCACCCTTTTTATTTCAAATGTTTTTATTAATCTTCTCTTAACATATTAAGGTTGTTGTTAATAACAAAAGATTTTTGTTTTTATACAATTGTCATGTAAACAATCTAATTTATATAAAATGTAAGATAAAATTTGGTACAAACCAAGTTAATATATTTAAAGTAGACGTACAACTAGAAAAATAAAAATAATTAATGAAAAGACGTAAATGTTTTTTTAAGAAAAAAAAATCTTGATTAGACGATAATGGACTAGGTCCACATACATGATCTTTATAAAATAAATCAAACTGCGCCTTGGCCAGGAATTTTCTTTTTTGCCCTACTATGCGTTGCCCGCTCCTTTCTTTGTGTTTTCTTTTTAGTTGAACGACGCGTAGCTTGTAGTGGCAAGCTATCTATCGCCTACTACGCTTCTCTCCGGAATGCGATCATTATTGTGGCGGGTGATAACAGGATGTGGCCTAAAAGTTAACTTTCAATCCGGTCATTATTTAGGACAATGGCTTAGCTGATTTAACCATTGTAGGGTGACAAATCAGCTACAGGGTCGAAGGTGTTAATGTTATAATTGGAATGAAGGAACTCTAATGGAAGAGTCATATATATATATATTTTCATAAATTTAGATTTTGAGACAAAAATTAGAAGTATTCAAGAAAATTATAAAATAATGTGTTTTTGTCCTAAATGCAATTAAGAATATCATTTTTTTCAAATTTAGAAACATAAACAAGTTGCTTATGCAAAAATATATGATTTCAAGTCAATTTTTAAAGTGAAAATAATAATGATAATGATGATGTTAAGATTGTGTATCTAAATATCTTAAACTACCACCCTTTTCATTTCAAATTTTTTTGATTAATCTTCTCTTCACAGATTAATGTTGTTCTTAATAACAAAAGATTTTTGTTTTTATACAATTGTCATGTAAACAATCTAAATTATATAAAATGTAAGACAAAATTTGGTACAAACCAAGTTGATATATTTAAAGTATACATACAACTAAAAAAATAAAAATAATTAATGAAAAGAGGTAAATGTTTTTTTAAGAATAAAAAATCTTGATTAGACGATAATGGACTAGGTCCACACACATGACCTTTATAAAATTAACCAAACTGCGCCTTGGCCAGGAATTTTCTTTTTTGCCCTCCTATGCGTTGCCCGCTCCTTTCTTTGTGTTTTCTTTTTAGTTGAACGACGCGTGGCTTGTAGTGGCAAGCTATCTATCCCCTACTACGCTTCTCTCTGGAATGCGATCATTATTGTGGCGGGTGATAACAGGGTGTGGCCTAAAAGTTAACTTTCAATCCGGTCATTATTTAGGACAATGGCTTAGCTGATTTAACCATTGTAGGGTGACAAATCAACTACAGGGTCGAAGGGGTTAATGTTATAATTGGAAAGAAGGAACTCTAATGGAAGAGTCATATACATATATATTTTCATAAATTTAGATTTTGAGACAAAAATTAGAAGTATTCAAGAAAATTATAAAATAATGTGTTTTTGTCCTAAATGCAATTAAGAATATCATTTTTTTCAAATTTAGAAACATAAACAAGTTGCTTATGCAAAAATATATGATTTCAAGTCAATTTTTAAAGTGAAAATAATAATGATAATGATGATGTTAAGATTGTGTATCTAAATATCTTAAACTACCACCCTTTTCATTTCAAATTTTTTTGATTAATCTTCTCTTCACAGATTAATGTTGTTCTTAATAACAAAAGATTTTTGTTTTTATACAATTGTCATGTAAACAATCTAAATTATATAAAATGTAAGACAAAATTTGGTACAAACCAAGTTGATATATTTAAAGTATACATACAACTAAAAAAATAAAAATAATTAATGAAAAGAGGTAAATGTTTTTTTAAGAATAAAAAATCTTGATTAGACGATAATGGGCTAGGTCCACACACATGACCTTTATAAAATTAACCAAACTGCGCCTTGGCCAGGAATTTTCTTTTTTGCCCTCCTATGCGTTGCCCGCTCTTTTCTTTGTGTTTTCTTTTTAGTTGAACGACACGTGGCTTGTAGTGGCAAGCTATGTATCCCCTACTACGCTTCTCTCTCGAATGCGATCATTATTGTGGCGGGTGATAACAGGGTGTGGCCTAAAAGTTAACTTTCAATCCGGTCATTATTTAGGACAATGGCTTAGCTGATTTAACCATTGTAGGGTGACAAATCAGCTACAGGGTCGAAGGTGTTAATGTTATAATTGGAATGAAGGAACTCTAATGGAAGAGTCATATATATATATATTTTCATAAATTTAGATTTTGAGACAAAAATTAGAAGTATTCAAGAAAATTATAAAATAATGTGTTTTTGTCCTAAATGCAATTAAGAATATCATTTTTTTCAAATTTAGAAATTTAAACAAGTTGCTTATGCAAAAATATATGATTTCAAGTCAATTTTTAAAGTGAAAATCATAATGATAATGATAATGTTAAGATTGTGTATCTAAATATCTTAAACTACCACCCTTTTCATTTCAAATTTTTTTATTAATCTGCTCTTAACAGATTAATGTTGTTGTTAATAACAAAAGATTTTTGTTTTTATACAATTGTCATGTAAACAATCTAAATTATATAAAATGTAAGACAAAATTTGGTACAAACCAAGTTGATATATTTAAAGTATACATACAACTAAAAAAATAAAAATAATTAATGAAAAGAGGTAAATGTTTTTTTAAGAATAAAAAATCTTGATTAGACGATAATGGACTAGGTCCACACACATGACCTTTATAAAATTAACCAAACTGCGCCTTGGCCAGGAATTTTCTTTTTTGCCCTCCTATGCGTTGCCCGCTCCTTTCTTTGTGTTTTCTTTTTAGTTGAACGACGCGTGGCTTGTAGTGGCAAGCTATCTATCCCCTACTACGCTTCTCTCTGGAATGCGATCATTATTGTGGCGGGTGATAACAGGGTGTGGCCTAAAAGTTAACTTTCAATCCGGTCATTATTTAGGACAATGGCTTAGCTGATTTAACCATTGTAGGGTGACAAATCAGCTACAGGGTCGAAGGGGTTAATGTTATAATTGGAAAGAAGGAACTCTAATGGAAGAGTCATATATATATATATTTTCATAAATTTAGATTTTGAGACAAAAATTAGAAGTATTCAAGAAAATTATAAAATAATGTGTTTTTGTCCTAAATGCAATTAAGAATATCATTTTTTTCAAATTTAGAAACATAAACAAGTTGCTTATGCAAAAATATATGATTTCGAGTCAATTTTTAAAGTGAAAATAATAATGATAATGATGATGTTAAGATTGTGTATCTAAATATCTTAAACTACCACCCTTTTCATTTCAAATTTTTTTATTAATCTTCTCTTCACAGATTAATGATGTTGTTAATAACAAAAGATTTTTGTTTTTATACAATTGTCATGTAAACAATCTAAATTATATAAAATGTAAGACAAAATTTGGTACAAACCAAGTTGATATATTTAAAGTATACATACAACTAAAAAAATAAAAATAATTAATATATAAACAAAAATAATTAATGAAAAGGGGTAAATGTTTTTTTAAGAAACAAAAATCTTGATCAGACGATAATGGATTAGGCCCACACACATGACCTTTATAAAATTAACCAAAGTGCTCCTTGGCCAGGAATTTTCTTTTTTGTCCTACTATGCGTTGCCGCTCCTTTCGTTTTGTTTTCTTTTTAGTTGAATGACGCGTAGCTTGTAGTGGCAAGCTATCTATCCCCTACTACGCTTGTCTCCGTAATGAGATCATTATTGTGGTGGGTGATAAGAGGGTCTGGCCTAAAAGTTAACTTTCAATCCGATCAATATTTAGGAGAATGACTTAGTTGATTTAACCATTGTAGGGTGACAAATCAGCTACAGGGTCGAAGGTGTTAATGTTATAATTGGAAAGAAGGAACTTTAATGGAAGAGTCATATATATATATATATATACATATATTTTCAGAAATTTAGATTTTGAGATAAAAATTAGAAGTATTCAAGAAAATTATAAAATAATGTCTTTTTGTCCTAAATGCATTTAAGAATATCATTTTTTTTCAAATTTAGAAACATAAACAAGTTCCTTATGCAAAAATATATGATTTCGAGTCAATTTTTAAAGTGAAAATAATAATGATAATGATGATGTTAAGATTGTGTATCTAATATCTTACACTACCACCCTTTTTATTTCAAATGTTTTTATTAATCTTCTCTTAACATATTAAGGTTGTTGTTAATAACAAAAGATTTTTGTTTTTATACAATTGTCATGTAAACAATCTAATTTATATAAAATGTAAGATAAAATTTGGTACAAACCAAGTTAATATATTTAAAGTAGACGTACAACTAGAAAAATAAAAATAATTAATGAAAAGACGTAAATGTTTTTTTAAGAAAAAAAAATCTTGATTAGACGATAATGGACTAGGTCCACATACATGATCTTTATAAAATAAATCAAACTGCGCCTTGGCCAGGAATTTTCTTTTTTGCCCTACTATGCGTTGCCCGCTCCTTTCTTTGTGTTTTCTTTTTAGTTGAACGACGCGTAGCTTGTAGTGGCAAGCTATCTATCGCCTACTACGCTTCTCTCCGGAATGCGATCATTATTGTGGCGGGTGATAACAGGATGTGGCCTAAAAGTTAACTTTCAATCCGGTCATTATTTAGGACAATGGCTTAGCTGATTTAACCATTGTAGGGTGACAAATCAGCTACAGGGTCGAAGGTGTTAATGTTATAATTGGAATGAAGGAACTCTAATGGAAGAGTCATATATATATATATATATATATATATATATATATATATATATATATATATTTTCATAAATTTAGATTTTGAGACAAAAATTAGAAGTATTCAAGAAAATTATAAAATAATGTGTTTTTGTCCTAAATGCAATTAAGAATATCATTTTTTTCAAAATTAGAAACATAAACAAGTTGCTTATGCAAAAATATATGATTTCAAGTCAATTTTTAAAGTGAAAATAATAATGATAATGATGATGTTAAGATTGTGTATCTAAATATCTTAAACTACCACCCTTTTCATTTCAAATTTTTTTATTAATCTTATCTTAACAGATTAATGTTGTTGTTAATAACAAAAGATTTTTGTTTTTATACAATTGTCATGTAAACAATCTAATGACATGGTTTAACTTTGAAGATCCAACGACAGTGACACGACTAAAAGATTGATGTCTTCTCCCAAGTGCAGGAGTGTCGAAGTAATAAATAACCCGGCAAGACCGGGGTCGAACCACAGGGAGGTTAATTGTACAAATTATAAACAATAATTAGAAACAACAATAATAGCAATAACAACAATAACTATAATAATAATAATAATAATAATAATAATAATAATAATAATAATAAAGAAAAAGAAGGAGAAGAAGAAGATGAGAACTTTGAGATGGAATATTAATGTAACGATTAAACAATGATAATAACAAATGTTAAGGTTAGAGCTTCCACTAATGGTATGTCAAACAAGTATAGTATAAACTCTTATCATTCAATTGGAAACCACACATAAAGGAGGTTCTAATACTGAACAGTGCTCGGGTTGGAGTACAGATTCGGGCTTCTTTGTTGTTGCTATAATTTGGACTTGAAAATGGCCTTTCTAGATCTTGGGCTCCAAATGAAAATTGTAGGGCTATGTCTTACCTTTCCATCCATATAAATTGGACCTAAATCTGAGATCTGTAGCTCCAGATATGATCTAATTACCAAACAGTGTTCCGGTTTGGATTGCACCGACATCTCTTTTCTAAGTTTGACCATCTCTTTGCCCTTGCAATTTAAGTTCTATATACATATAATTTTTAAACATCATGTATGTTTAACCCATGTAACGAGCTTTCAGCTAATGACTCCCAGACCAGTTGGTCTTAGGACATTAAGTGTTAAGACACCCCTACGAGCTTAGTAACTCGGGTCGCAGATACTGATATGTAGATCGTGCAATGTTTAATTGCCTTAAGCTTTTCTCCTCAACCCATGTAACAAGCGTTGGGCCAATAGCTCCCAAGTCAGTTGACTTTAGGGTATTAGGTGTTAAAACACCCCTTCGAGCTTAATTGTTTAGGTTAGGGAGGCTACGAAACCAAACTTATCTACATTTTTATTATCATCATTTTTTTCTTTTTTTTCATGTTTTTCTTTTTTTTCAATTATATACAATCTCTTTCCCTTAGTTGTTACCTTTAACAAAAGAACATAAATAATGTAATAATCCAATGATGTCCCCTTGTGCCAAAGCTTCAGGGACGACCCCCAAAACTTGACTACCTCCTAAAAATGCAGTTATTGACACACCTCCCATTAACCCAAGACTGCCTCCCCCATACACTAAATGAATCTTTCTCTCAGCTAGCACCTGACCAAGATGATTTGCTGATTCTAAAAACTCCTTTTCTTTCCCAGGACTAGATCCACCGAAAACACAAATATTTCTTATTTGATGACTTGAGGAACTTGCCATTTCTACACACTTTTGTATTTCTTGAATGTATGGGTTGAGTAGAAATGAAAGGAAGGAAAAAAGGGTTTTATAGATGAGAAATTAGAAAGGCAATCATAACACCTATATGTAGGCTAACTGGAGTCTCACTCTCTCTCTCTCTCTTTTTATTTATTTATTTATTTACTTTTGAAAAAAGCATGTGTATGTACAGGTAGTTGTGATTGTGGCTCACATCTTCCCTTGGTTTTATGTCCAAGAACGACTTAAACGCCCTCTATGGGTCGGGGATAGGCTTCCCATCCAGTTTTCTTAAAAATTGGCAAACAGGGTCTTTTTTAGTCAGATTCCCAAGACTAAGTCGATCATGTTCTTTATGAAATAGTAGCCATAAATCATGAATTGCACGATGCACATCTCCACTAGGATCCATCTCAAGAGTCAATAAAAGATTATCTAGAGACTCCTTACTCAGGCCATCCTTAATGAATTGTATTTTATCTTCACGGTTTATAGATACCATTCCTAAAGAATGACATTGTATATTACAAGTCCATCTAGCACATCGATGATAGACTTCTAGTCGTTTTGCACGACGCTTCTTTGCAAAAGTGTTTTTACCTGTTCCAAGCATGTGTGAAATAAAGAAATTAGAGGACTCACCTAATATATATCTTCAGGAATTTCATGATTCATTAACAATCTTAATCTTGCACATCTAGCACGGTAAATTTTTGTAATCGCATTCTGAGGCAGAGCGGGAAAATACTTTTTCAATTTTTCAAGATTAGTGTCCATTTTCAAATGAGAATTGGAAGAGAGATTCAAAGAATTACACAGATATATATACACAGATATCAGTAATTGTGGGAAATTGAAAGAACCGACTTAAGTCACGGAGTACCGTTATCCGCCATTTGACCGGGGTGAGAGAAACTTGCAAAAATCACTCAAAAAGAAACAAAAATAAAATAAAATAAAATAAAATCAATCTTTATATACAGGATCACCCAATTCAATAGAGTTATGTTCAACTGAAAAATTGTCAAAGTAAACTTTCAGACGATGTCCATTTACCTTGAAAACATTGTCATTCTTTGGATTCTCGATGTCATAAGCCCTATATGGATACACATGTTTCATAATAAAAGGACCGCTCCATCTTGATCTTAATTTTCCAGGAAATAAATGCAGTCGAGAATTATAAAGCAAGACTTTTTGACCAACATTGAAGGTTTTTCTCTGTATTTTCTTGTCATGAAACTCTTTAATTCTTGCTTTATGAATTCTTGAATTTTCATATGCATCATTTCTTATTTCCTCAAGCTCATTTATTTGTAATTTTCGCAGTTGACTAGCATCATCCAGATTTGAATTGAAAGCTTTAATAGCCCAATAAGCTTTATGTTCAAGTTCCACAAGCAAGTGACAAGGTTTTCCATAGATTAGTCTATAAGGTGACATACCTAATTATGTTTTATAAGCAGTTCAATAAGCCCAAAGTGCATCATTAAGTCTTAAAGACCAGTCTTTCCTATTAGGGTTCACTGGTTTCTCCAAAATATGTTTGATCTCCCTATTAGCAAACTCTACTTGTCCACTTGTTTGAGGGTGATAAGGGGTGGCAACTTTGTGTGTGATTCCATATTTCTTCATTAAATACTCAAATGGCTTGTTGCAGAAATGTGTTCCACCATCACTTATTATGGCTCGAGGGACTCCAAATCGACTCAAAATATTTTCTTTCAAAAACTTTATCACTGTTTTGTGATCATTGTTTCGACTTGGAATTGCCTCTATCCATTTTGAAACATAATCTACTGCGACTAATATGTATAAGAAACCAAATGATGGAGGGAATGGGCCCATGAAATCTATACCCCAATAGTCAAAGATCTCAATGACAATAATAGGGTTTAAAGGCATCATGTGACGTTTTGAAATAGATCCCAACTTTTGACAATTTTCACAAGACTTGTAGAATGCATGTGAGTCTTTGAACACGGTGGGCCAGTAAAATCCACTTTGTAAGATTTTTGCAGTTGTCTTTCTTGATGAGAAATGGCCCCCACATGCCTCAGAATGACAAAATTTAATGACACTACTTACCTCATTGTCAGGAATGCATCTTCAAAATATTTGATCAGGACAATATTTGAATAAATAAGGATCATCCCAATAAAAGTTCTTCACTTCATTCAAGAACTTTTTTTTATCTTGGGTACTCCAATGAGCTGGCAATTGTCCTGAAATAAGAAAATTGACAATATTAGCAAACCAAGGCATTGTAGAGACAGAAAATAAAGATTCATCGGGAAAGTAGTCATCGATTGGTGTGATGTCAGTTTTCGAATCTGTTGTCAATCTTGACAAGTGATCTGCGACAACATTTTCGCTGCCTTTCTTATCTTTGATTGTGATATCAAATTCTTGAAGTAATAAAATCCACCGCACCAATCTAGCCTTAGAATCTTTCTTAGAAAGAAGATATTTCAATGCTGCATGATCACTAAAAACAACAACAGGTGAGCCAACAAGATAAGATCTGAATTTTTCACATGCAAATACTACTGCAAGTAATTCTTTTTTAGTGGTGGTATAATTCATTTGAGCACTATTTAAAGTTTTACTTGTATAGTAAATTACATAAGGTTTCTTATCTTTTCTTTGTCCCAAAACAGCACCTACGGCATAATCACTAGCATCACATATTATTTCAAAAGGTAATGACCAATCGGGAGGTTGAATGATAGGAGCACAAGTAAGCAAGTTTTTAAGTTTAACAAAGGTTTCTTCACAATGTTCAATCCATTCAAAAATAGTATCCTTTGTTAGAAGGTTACTTAAGGGCTTAGATATTACACTAAAATCTTTGATGAACCTTCTATAAAAACCAGCATGCCCCAGGAATGATCTAACATCTTTAAGAGATTTTGGTGTTGGCAAGTTTGCAATTAACTCGATTTTAGATTTGTCAACCTCAATTCCTTTTGATGAAACAATGTGACCAAGTACAATGCCGTTTATTACCATAAAATGACATTTTTCCCAATTCAGCACAAGATTCTTCTCTTCACACCTGGTCAAAACCTTTTCTAAGTTAGTCAAACAATCATCAAATGAATCGCCAAAAGCAGAAAAATCATCCATGAAAATCTCAAGAAAATGTTCAACCATATCACTAAATATACTAAGCATGCATCTTTGAAATGTGGCTGGTGCATTACATAATCCAAAAGGCATCCTTCGATATGTAAAAGTACCAAATGGACATGTGAAAGTAGTCTTTTCTTGATCTTCCAATGCAATTTCAATTTGGTTGTAACCCGAATAGCCATCTAGAAAACAATAAAATTCATGACCTGCAACTCTTTCTAGGATTTGATCCATGAAAGGTAAAGGAAAATGATCTTTTCTAGTCATTGAATTAAGTTTCCTATAGTCAATGCACATGCGCCAACCAGTAACAGTTCTAGTGGGAATTAACTCATTGTTCTCATTTGTTATCACAGTGACTCTAGACTTCTTAGGTACAACTTGGGTAGGACTTACCCATTTGCTATCAGAAATAGGATAAATGATTTCATTATCTAGAAGCTTAATGACTTCATTTTTCACTACTTCTTTCATATTAGGATTTAGCCTTCGTTGCATTTCTCTAGAGGGTTTAGCATTTTCCTCTAAATAAATTCTATGTGTACAAATCAAAGGACTAATTCCTTTTATATCAGCTATGGTCCATCCTAATGCATTTTTGTGCATTTTCAAAGTTTGTAATAACTTACCTTCTTGATGTGCATTAAGTTTAGAAGAGATTATTACCAGAAAAGTTTCATTTTCTCCCAAAAATGAGTATTTGAGATTGGATGGCAATGACTTCAAATCAGGTTTTGGTGGTTGAACACTTGAAGGTATGGACTTAATTGATCGTGGTGGCAATTCCTCAATTTGTGGCCTTCAATTACTTGTCTTTGATTCTTCCTGAAAATAAATCATTTCCAAATCATCAAATTCATCAATCTCAATTTCACTGGAAGTGGTTGGAAATTGATCATGAATTAATTTTTCAGTAAAGTCCACTTCCTGTAAGTCATTATCATCTCTAGGTTGCTTGCAAATGTTGAAAATATTCATCTCCAATGTCATGTTTCCAAATGATAGCTTCATCAGTCCATTCCTACAATTAATCAATGCATTAGAAGTTGCAAGAAATGAACGTCCTAAAATAACAGGAAATGAATTGCATACTTCAACAGGTTGTGTGTCCAAGACAATAAAATCCACAGGATAAATGAATTTATCAACTTGTACTAACAGATCTTTAATTATTCCTCTAGCCACTTTTATAGATCTATCGGCAAGTAAAAGACTAGAAAGGCTTTCTTTTTCACATTCAGTTTCCTTTTCACAGTGCAGAGATCTTTCAAAAATTTAGCATAGGAAGGAACCTGTTTAATAGCATCCAGCAAAGGTATATTGATCCTTACCTGTTTGAAAGTTTCAAAGATTTCAGAGTTGTGATTAACTTTCCTTTGTTTGGTCATAGCTTGAGGAAATGGAAGTGCTGGCGGTGAATTAGTCGTTTCTTTGCAATTTTTAGATTCATCCCCTTCCTTACCCTCAGAGATTGACTCATCATCTTTCTCATAAGGTTCATGAGAGGGTTTTTCAATAACCTTACCACTGCACAGAGTAGTGACTGATTTGACTTGATCCATGTGTTGGCTTCCAGAACTACTTGCATTTGCATTGTATTGCCCTTTGGGATTTTGTTGCAGTTGAGATGGAAACTTACCTTTCTCTTGGAAACTATGAGCAGATGTTAATTTAGCAAGAGTATCTTTAAAATCTGTCATGTTTTGAGCAAGTTGAGTATTGATTGTCTCTTACTTTTCAATGAATGCATGCAATGTTTCCTCAAGATTTCTTCTAGGAGGTGGAGCATAAGGAGGGCATATCCATGAGAATTTTGGAAATTGTGGTGTGCTTGAAATGGTGGTTGTGAAGTTTGTGCATTGTTTTTCTCACTCTTCCAATTGAAATTTGGGTGATTTCTCCAACCAGGGTTGTATGTTTGAGAGTATGGGTTGTGGTTGGGCCTTTGGAAACTGTTTAAAGCATGGGTTTTTTCATGGAGACATTCCTTAAAAGAAGGTAAGGTTGGACAATCATTGGTTAAGTGTTCATTTGTTTCACAGATTTGACACACAATGTTTTCAATAGATTTTAATTGACCACTCCTTTTCAATTCTAGTGCCTCGACTTTTCTAGCTAAAGATGCAAACTTGGCTTGAAGGTCATGATCTTCTCTAAGGTTATACATACCTCCACTAGATGTATGAGGTTGAGTTTTACTTGGTGCCTTATATGTACCCACAGTGTCCTAATTTTGAGCATTTTCAACTAACAAGTCTAAGTACTCCATTGCTTCATCAGGGTCTTTATTTTCAAAAGTTCCATTGCACATCAATTCAACCATTTGCCTATCTTTAGGTGTTAACCCTTCATAGAAATGTGAAACCAATCTCCATATTTTCAAACCATGATGAGGGCAAGTACTAAGCAAGTCTCGATACCTATCCCAACATTTGTAAAATGTTTCTCCTGGTTTTTGAGTGAAAGTGGTGATTTGTCTCTTGAAAGAGTTTGTTCTATGAGATGGGAAAAACTTCTTTAAAAACTATTGTTGCATTTCATCCCAAACACAAATGGATCCTAGTCTTAAATTTTGTAGCCATGTTTTAGCTTTATCTTTTAATGAAAAAGAAAAAAGCTTTAATCTGATGGTGTTCATGCTACAATTTAAATTATTATATGTGTTGCAAACCTCCTTAAATTCCCTTAAATGCAAGTATGGATTTTCCAATTCTAAACCATGAAAAGAAGGTAAAAGTTGAACAATACCTGGTTTAAAATTAAAATGAGATGCATCGGGAGGAAAAACTATGCATGATGGTGCACTTGTTCTTATGGGATGCATGTGGTCTCTAAGTGTTCTAGCACGGTTATTCTCATTATTTTCATTATGAAGTGATTGATTATCTTCTTCGGCCATATTTTCTGAAAATGATGAGGATATCCTACAAAGTCTACCACTTGATGTACGTGACCACACTCTCATGCACGTGCAGTAATAAAATAAAAGGAAGAAGAAAACAAAAGAAGAAGAAACACGAGAAAAGAAACAAAGTTATATACAAGAAAAGTGAAAGGAGAAAATAAAATAGCTATTATAATTTATACAAAACTTACCTCCCCGGCAACGACGCCAAAAACTTGACATGACTAAAAGATTGATGTCTTCTCCCAAGTGCAGGAGTGTCGAAGTAATAAATAACCCGGCAAGACCGGGGTCGAACCACAGGGAGGTTAATTGTACAAATTATAAATAACAATAATACAACAACAATAACAACAACAAGAATAATAATAATAATAATAATACTAATAATAATAATAAAAATAATAAAAATAGTAGTAGTAGTAGTAGTAGTAGTAGTACTAATAATAATAATAATAAAGAAAGAGAAGAAGAAGAAGATGAGAACTCGGAGATGGAAAATTAATGTAACGATTAAACAATAATAATAACAAATGTCAAGGTTAGAGGTTCCACTAATGGTATATCAAACAAGTATAGTATAAACTCTTATTATTGAATTGGAAACCACACACAAAGGAGGTTCCAATCAGATTATATATTGTTAACATGATTACATTAGTCATCTTATTCAATTAATGCTAATACTTGTAAATCTCGTTAAGCATTCATGATTATAACTTATGTTAACAACAAATCAAGTTCCTTTCATAGCTCAGGTGTCGGTTATACCATACATTATGGGCTATAAAAGTGCCAAGCATTTGTTGTGCCAAGTGTTATACAACATAAATCAAGATTAGTCATTTAACAAGCAAAGTATTAAAGAGTAAACAAGATAACAAATATAAAACATGTTAGTATCAAACATTAAAGTCCATATTAAGTTTACACTATACTTATTCTTACACCATTAGTGTAACCTTTTCACCTTGACATAATAAACTTAGCTAGACATAATGAAAGAAAGAAAAATAAATAAACAAAATAAGAATATAAATAAGATGAAAGTTAGCTAAGTAAATAAAAGGAAATGAAAAGCATAAACTTGATATTAATGAAAGTAAAGCATAAGCATTACAAAAAATACAAAGAGAGAAAGTAAGAGCATGATCTTGATCTAGAAACCAAGATGCCTAAATGCATGGCAAATGCCTCCTTTTATAGGCCAAAATTGGGAACTATTGATTTGATGACTAATTGATAAGTGGGTGGCCAACTTTTGACTTGGTGACAATCCTTATCTTCTCTTGTCTGCCCAAAACATCATTGATAACGTCAAAATTGGAGCCAGGTGAAAAGATAAAAGTTGTAGGCAATTGTCTTAGCTTTCTTGTGTAAAACATTCAGCTCATTTGGACTTCTAGAACTCCAGATATGACCAAAATACCGAACAGTGCTCGGGCTGGAAGACAGATTCGGCCTTTTTTGTTGTTGCTACAATTTGGACTTGCAAATGACCTTTCTAGATCTTGGGCTCCATATTAAAGTTGTAGGCCTTTATCTTACCTTTCCATCCATATAAATTGGACCTAAATCTGAGATCTGTAGCTCCAGATATGACCCAATTACCGAACAGTGTTCCGGTTTGGATTGCACCGACATCTCTTTTCTATGTTTGACCATCTCTTTGCGTTTGCAATTTAAGTTCTTAAAGTCATCAATCAATATTTTCATTTATGTGATAGACCTGAATTTAAAATGAACATTTACCATAAATTAAAGGTATCTTATATTATTAGATATATTATTATAAAACATGCTTTAGTTAAGGAGTTATTGATACTTCAAATGAAAAATGATGATATAAAACCATGATAAAAATGCACTTTTAAGTACTAATCAATTAATATCTTGTTAAGAGGTATTGAGCATATATATAAATTTAATAAGAGTTTGTTTATCTGGATAGATTAATGGAAGTTAAATGATGAATATCTTGCTTTGTGGAATTTGCAAATTGTTTTTCTATTTTAACGCTTTGATTACAAGGGACTAGTAATAAGCTGGTTGGAGGGGTGATTAGTACTTAAAAGTGCATTTTATCATGGTTTTATATCATCATTTTACACTTGAAGTATCAATAACTCCTTAACTAAAACATGTTTTATAATAATATATCTAATAATATAAGATACCTTTAATTTATGGTAAATGTTCATTTTTAATGCAGGTCTATCATATAAATGAAAGGATTGATTGATGACTTTAAGAACTTAAATTGCAAGGGCAAAGAGATGACCAAAATTAAAAAAGATATGTCGGTGCAATCTAAACCGGAACATTGTTCAGTAATTGGGTCATATCTGGAGCTATAAATCTCAGATTTAGATCTACTATATATGGATGGAAAGGTAAGACATAGACCTACAACTTTCATAGGAGCTCAAGATCTAAAAAGACATTTTCAAGTCCAAATTGTTACAACAACAAAGAAGCCCAAATCTGTCATCCAGCTCGAGCACTGTTCAGTATTTTGGCTATATCTGGAGTTTTAGATGTTCAAATGAGCTGAATTGTTTACACAAGAAAGCTGAGACAATTGTCTACAACTTTAATGTTTACAATTGGCTCTAATTTTAACGTTATCAATGACGTTTTGGGCAGACAAGAGAAGATAAGGATTGTCACCAAGTCAAGAGTTGGTCACCCACTCATCAATTAGTCATCAAATCAATAGTTCCTAATTTTGGACTATAAAAGGAGGCATTTGCCATGCATTTAGGCATCTTGGTTTTCAGATCAAGATCATGCCCTTCCTTTCTCTTTTTGTATTTTTTGTAATGTTTATGCTTTGCTTTCATTAATATCAAGTTTATGCCTTTCATTTCCTTTCCTTTACTTAGTTAACTCTTATCTTATTTATGTTCTTATTTTGTTTATTTCTTTCATTATGTCTAGCTAAATTGGAACACCGTAGGTACTTATGAGGCATTGAGTAAAACTCAACCTCATTCATCTAGTGGATATATGTACAACCTTAGGGAAGATCATGACCTTCAAGCTAAGTTTGCATCTTTAGCTAGAAAAGTTAAGGCACTAGAATTGAAAAAGAGTGGTCAATTAAAATTTGTTGAAAATATTATGTGTCAAATATGTGAAACAAATGAACACTCAACCAATAAGTGTCCAACCTTGCCTTCTTTTAAGGAATGTCTCCATGAACAAGCCCATGCTTTAAACAGTTTCCAAAGGGCCAACCATAACCTATACTCACAAACATACAACCTTGGTTAGAGAAATCACCCAAATTTTAGTTGGAAGAATGAGAACAACAATGCACAAACTTCATAACCATCGTTTCAAGCACACCATAATTTCCAAAAATCTCATGGATATGCACCTCCTTATGCTCCACCTCCCAGAAGAAATCTTGAGGAAACATTGTATACATTCATTGAAAAGTAACAAACAATCAATACTCAACTTAATCAAAACATGACAAATTTTAAAGATACTCTTGCAAAATTAACATCTGCTCTCAATTTCCAAGAGAAAGGTAAGTTTCCATCTCAACCACAACAAAATCCCAAGGGGCAATACAATGCAAATGCAAGTAGTTCTGGAAGCCAACATGTGGATCAAGTCAAATTAGTCACTACTCTTCGCAGTGGTAAGGTTAGTGAAAAACCCTCTCTTGAACCTTATGAGAAAGATGACAAGTCAATCTCTAAGGGTAAGGAAGGGATTGAACCTAAAAATTACAAAGAAAAGACTAATTCTCCACCAGCACTTCCATTTCCTCATGCCATGATTAAACAAAGGAAAGTCAATCACAACTCTGAAATCTTTGAAACTTTCAAACAGGTAAGAATCAATATATCTTTGCTGGATGCTATTAAACAGGTTCCTTCCTATATTAAAATTTTAAACGATTGATGCACTGTGAAGTGGAAATTGAATATGAAAAAGAAAGCTTTTTTAGCCAAACAAGTGTCATTCTTTAGAACAATAATGCTTTGAAATATAAAGACCCCGGTTGTCCTATAATTTCTTGCTTTATTGGAGACCATAAAATTAAAAGAGTCTTGATCTTGGTGCTAGTGTGAATTTACTTCCATATTCAATTTTTCAGAGTCTCAATCTAGGTGAGTTAAAACCAACTTCTATAACTCTTTTACTTGCCGATACATCTATAAAAGTGCCTAGAGCAATAATTGAAGATGTGTTAGTACAAGTCGATAAATTCATTTATCTTGTGGATTTTATTATCTTGGACACACAACCTATTGAAGTATGTAATTCATTTCCTGTTATTTTAAGATGTTCGTTTCTTGCAACTTCTAATGCATTGATTAATTGTAGGAATGGATTAATGAAGTTATCATTTGAAAACATGACATTAAATATAAATATTTTCAACATTTACAAGCAACATAGAGATGATAATGATTTACAAGAAGTGGACTTTACTGAAAAATTAATTTATGATCAATTTCCAACCACTTCCAGTGAAATTGAGATTGATGAATCTGATGATTTGTAAATAATTTATTTTCAGGATGAATCAAAGATAAGAAATTGAAGACCATAAATTGAGGAATTGCCACCATGATCAATTAAGTCCATACCTTCAAGTGTCCAACCACCCAAACCTAATTTGAAGTTGTTGCCATCCAATCTCAAATACTTATTTTTGGGAGAAAATGAAACTTTTTCGGTAATAATCTCTTCCAAACTTAATGTACATCAAGAAGGTAAGTTATTACAAACTCTAAAAATACATAAAAACACATTAGGATGGACCATAGCTAATATAAAAGGAATTAGTCCTTTGATTTTTACACACAGAATTTATTTGGAGGAAAATGTTAAACCCTCTAAGGAAATGCAACAAAGGCTAAATTTTAATATAAAAGAAGAAGTGAAAAATAATGTCATTAAGCTTCTAGATAATGAAATCATTTATCCTATTTCTAACAGCAAATGGGTAAGTCCTACCCAAGTTGTACCCAAGCCTTTGTTAAACTTAAAAACTTGCTTACTTGTGCTCTTGTCATTCAACCTCCCGATTGGTCATTTCCTTTTGAAATAATGTGTGATGCTAGTGATTATGTCGTAGGTGCTGTTTTGGGACAAAGAAAAGATAAGAAATCTTATGTGATTTACTATGCAAGTAAAACTATAAATAATGCTTAAATGAATTATACCACCACTGAAAAAGAATTACTTGCAATAGTATTTGCATGTAAAAAAATTCAGGTTTTATCTTGTTGGCTCATTTGTTGTTATTTTTAGTGATCATGCAGCATTAAAATATCTTCTTTCTAAGAAAGATTCTAAGGCTAGATTGGTGAGGTGGATTTTGTTCAAGAATTTGATATCACAATCAAAGATAATATTGTCAATTTTCTTGTTTCAGGACAATTGCCAGCTCATTGGAGTACCCAAGATAAAGCAAAGTTCTTGAATTATTGGGATGACCCTTATTTATTCAAATATTATCTTGATCAAATATTTTAAAGATGCATTTCTGACAATGAGGTAAGTAGTGTCATTAAATTTTGTCATTCTGAGGCATATGGGGGCCATTTCTCATCAACAAAAAGACAACTACAAAAATTTTACAAAGTGGATTTTACTAGCCTACCATGTTCAAGGACACACATGCATTATGCAAGACTTGTGAGAATTGTCAAAAGTTGGGATCTATTTCACAACGTCACATGATGCCTTTAAATTCTATTCTTGTCATTGCGATCTTTGACTGCTAGGCTATAGATTTCATGGATCCATTTTCTCCATTATTTGGTTTCTTATACATATTAGTCACAGTAGATTATGTTTCAAAATGGATAGAGGCAATTCTAAGTCAAAACAATGATCACAAAATAGTGATAAAGTTTTTGAAAGAAAATATTTTGAGTCAATTTGGAGTCCCTTAAGCCATAATAAGTGATGCTGGAACACATTTCTGCAATAAGCCATTTGAGTATTTAATGAAGAAGTATAAAATCACATACAAAGTTGTCACCCCTTATCACCCTTAAACAAGTGGACAAGTAGAGTTTGCTAATGGGGAGATTAAACACATTTTGGAGAAAATAGTGAACCCTAATAGAAAAGACTGATCTTTAAGACTTAATGATACACTTTGGACTTATCAAACTGCTTATAAAATATCATTAGGTATGTCACCTTATAGACTAGTGTATGGAAAACCTTGTCACTTACTTGCGAAACTTGAACATAAAGCTTATTGGGCTATTAAAGCTTTCAATTCAAATCTGGATGATGATAGTCAACTACAAAAATTACAAATAAATGAACTTGAATAAATGATGCATATGAAAATTTAAGAATTCATAAAGCAAGAATCAAAGAGTTTCATGACAAGAAAATACCGAGAAAAACATTCAATGTTGGTAAAAAAGTCTTTTTTTATAATTCTTGACTGCATTTATTTTCTGGAAAATTAAGATCAAGATGGAGCGGTCCTTTTATTATGAAACATGTGTATCCATATGGGGCCTGCGATATCGAGAATCCAAAGAATGACAATGTTTTCAACGTAAATGAACATCGTTTGAAAGTTTACTTTGATAATTTTTCAGTTGACAATGACTCTATTGAATTGGGTGATCCTGCATATAAAGATTGATTTTTTTCTTTTTTCTTTCATATTATTTTTGTGTTTTTTTTAGTGATTTTTGCTAGTTTCTCTTACCCCGATCAAATGGCAGATAACGGTACTCCACAACTTAAGTTGGTTCTTTTAATTTCCCACAATAACTGATATGTATGTATATATCTGTGTAATTCTTTGAATCTCTCCTCTAATTCTCATTTGAAAATGGATACTAATCTTGAAAAATTGAAAAAGTATTTTCCTGCTCTACCTCAAAATGCGATTATAAAAATTTACTACTCTAGATGTACAAGATTAAGATTATTAATGAATCATGAAATTCCTAAAGATATTTACTGATTGACTTAAGCAAAAGTCCGATTATCAAATGAGTCCTCTAACTCCTTCATTTCACATATACCTATAACAAGTAAAAACACTTTTGCAAAGAAACGTCGTGCAAAACGATTGAAAGTCTGTCATCGATGTGCCAAATGAACTTGTAATGCACCATGTCATTCTTTAGGAATGATATCTATAAACTGTGAAGATAAAATACAATTCATTAAGGATGGCATGAGTAAGGAGTCTTTAGATAATTTTCTATTGAGTCTTCAGACACATCTTAGTGGAGATGTGCATCGTGCAATTCATGATTTATGATCATTATTTCATAAAGAACATTCTTAACTTAGTTTTGGGAATCTGCTAAAAAAGACCATGTTTGCTAGTTTTTTAAAAAACTACATGAGAAGCCTATCCCCAACCCATAAATGGCGTTTAAGTCGTTCTTGAACGTAAAAGCAAGGGAAGATGTGAGCCACAATCAAAACTACTTGTATATACACATGCTTTTTCAAAAGTAAATAAATAAAGAGAGAGAGAGAGAGAGTGAGAGACTCCTGTTGGCCTACATATAGGTAGCATGATTGCCTTTCTAATTTATTATCTATAAAATCATATCTTCCTTCCTTTCATTTCTACTCAGCCCATGCATTCAACAAATATAGAAGTGTATAGAAATGACAAGTTCCTCAAGTCATCATATAAGAAATATTTGTGTTTTTGGTGGATCTAGTCTTGGAAAGAAAAGGAATTTTTAGAATCAGCAAATCATCTTGGTCAAGTGCTAATTGAGAGAAAGATTCATTTAGTATATGAGGGAGGTAGTCTTGGGTTAATGGGAGGTGTATCAATAGCTGTATTTTTATGAGGTAGTCAAGTTTTAGGGGTTGTCCTTGAAGCTTTGGCATAAGGGGAAATCATTGGAAAAAAAATTGGAGAGGAATTATAGGTCTTCACAATGTCTGCTCGAATGAATGCAATGTTTAACCATACTGATGCCTTCATTGCCTTACCAAGTGGTCTAGGCATATTAGAAGAGATCTTTCATATTTTCTTTTGGGCCCAATTGCACATTTACCATAAACTTATAGGTTTGTTAAATGTTAATGGTTATTATGATAAGTTATTGTCTTTTCTTGATCATGTTGTGGAACAGGAATTTCTAACATCTTCTACATGACAAATTATAATCTCTACTGCTACTACTAAACAATTGATTGACCAACTACAATCTTTCATTTCTATAATTGATCCCTCTATGAATTGCATAAATTGGTCAAATAAAGAAAGTCGTAAAAAACTTAGATTGAATTTGGGCCTTCATTTGTGAATCTTAGTGTCTTTTGGTTTCATTATTGTCTTTTGTTGTTTCTTATAATTGTTTTCGTGTGTTTCAGGTTTGTTAGTGTTCGTTATTTAGGTGATATCTTCTATACTCTATCTTTCTACCTTTGAACATTGAGGTCAATGTCTCGTTTTGGTTAGGGGGAGAGGGAAGTAAAAAAAAACTAACTGTGTTTTCTATTTCATAAAGCACGTGTAAAATTGTTGTTACTATGATGGCAGGGTAAAGGAGAACTTTTTATGACTCTTGAGACGCATCTTAGTAACCATTCGTAACAAGGTCTATCATAATACTTCTTGAAATATTCAGGTTTACAAACTCTCACATTGTTATCACTTAATTCTGCTCATATACTCATTTAACATGTATTCTTATATCTTAATTTACACACACACATACACACTTTAACATATGATTGTGGGTTGCATATTGGATTATTACATTATTTATGTTCTTTTGTTAAAGGTAACAACTAAGGGAAAACAATAGTATATAATTAAAAGAGAAAAAAATAATAATAATAAAAATGTAGATAAGTTTGGTTTCGTAACCTCCCTAACTTAAGCAATTAAGCCTAAATCACATTAACAGTGTGATGAAACCCCTTAGTTTAAGATACCAAAAAAATTAACACATGCCTTAACTTCTACATGGTATACTACCTTGAAAATGCTGAGCTAACCGACTGCATGACATATGGGCATTCCCATTAGAAACCCAGAACTGACAGAGAAAAGACTTTCATGGCATATAAAAAACTTAGATACTTCCTAATCACACCTAGATTGCAAAGGTTATTAATGTCATCAAGGACCGTGGAGCACATGACATGGCACCAATCACATTATACGGTTGATGAAGTGATGGTGCATCCTTCTAATGGCGAACCATGGAAACACTTTAACAGTGTGCATTCTCACTTTTTAGCTGAATCAAGGAACGTGCGTCTTGGGTTGTGTACAGACAGATTCAACCCATTCAGATCATTTGCTGCTCTTTATTCTTGTTGGTCGATCATACTAACAGTTTATAACTTTCCATCGAGGATGTGTATGAGACCAGAGTTCATATTTTTATCTATGGTCATACCAGGTTTGAGCAATCTAGGGTAGAATATAAATGTTTGTCTTTGACCGTTAATTGATGAGTTGATGTTGTTGTGGTCCTCTAGAGCTTTGACTTATGATATCTTGAGGAAACAAAATTTTGTTATGAGAGCGGCTTTGATGTGGACTATCAATGATTTTCCAACTTACAGAATGGTTTTTGGTTAGAGCACACATGGAAAATTAGCTTGTCCATACTGTATGGAAAACAACAAGGCAATCACGTTAACAAACAGGGGTAAAGCTTTTTTTTTTTTAATACTATTATCGTCATTTCTTACCACCAAATCACAGGTACAAAAAGAACAACAAGGAGTTTTTTGTTGGCAGAGTTGAAAAGGATGTTGCACCCTCATGTCTTTCTAGTGAAGAATTGTATTATATTGTGTCAGAGTAGAGTGACATTGTGTTTGGTCTCTAATCAGGTAAGCATAAGTTTCTTAGTTATGGTTTGACCCATAATTGGGTGAAGCAAAGTATTTTTTGGGAGCTTCCTTATTGGAAAACCAATCTTCTCTGCCATAACCTTGACGTCTGCATATTGAAAAGAACATGTTTGAGAACATTTTCAACACCGTCATGGATGTGAAGGGGAAGACAAAGGACAACATTAAGGCTAAATTGGATATAGCGTTGTTCTGTAATTGTAAAAAAATGGAGTTGGTTTGTAATGGGCTACGGATCACAAAACCAAGAGCAAGCTTCGTGTTAGAGAAAAATGCATAACTATTAGTCTATAAATGACTTAATAGTCTATGTTTCCTCGATGGACATGCCTTGAACATAGCAAGGCTAGTTAATATGAAGGAATGCATATTATTTGGAATGAAGAGTCATGACTGCCATATGTTTATGCAAACACTTATGTCATTAACCTTTCATGATTTGTTGCCAAAAGAGATATGAGATGCACTAACGAAGATCAGTCATTTCTTTAGAGATATATGCTCTAGCAAGTTGAATATTGATCATTGTGGACATAATATGCAAACTTGACATGATATTCCCTCCATTATTTTTTAACTCAATAAAGCATTTACCCGTATATTTATCATTTGAGGTAAAAGTTAGAGGACCAATCTAGTATAGATAGATGTATCCATTCAAGAGGTTTGATATTACAGTTACCATATAATTCATAATTAAACATTTGTTAAATTTTTTAATTGATAAGTTTTTATTAATTCTATATAGGCAAGTACTTGTTTAATCTTAAAAAAAAGGCTAAGAATAAAGCGCATGTTGAGGCGTCGATATGTGAGACCTAAATTGTTGAGGAGATCTCAACATTTATCTCTTACTATTTTGAACCTCATTTAAGAATGAGGTTCAACCGTGTTCCACGGTATGATGATGGTGGTAAAGTGCCTTCAAGTGGGAACTTGTCAATATTCTCCAATCCTAGATGACCCACACCTAAAAATACCATGAGGGGAAGATATTTGTCTGAAATAGAGTTCAGGCAATCATATAATTATGTCTTATTTAACTGCGATGAGCTGAGATTTTTTACTAAATAGATGTTTGACTTAAAATTTGTCAAAAGTGTATTATTATATATTGTGATACCATAAACTCATTTAATTTGGAATAACCTTACAGGCAACATCGATGATACTTACTGTCTAATAACTCACAACTAACTAAATCCTAGATCTTTCAACTACAAGATGAATAATTTGTCGCGTGATCTAGAAGACATGTAAGTCTTATCACAAACTCATTATCTCTTGCTATGTAATTAACTGTATGTCTTCATGTTAGAGAATATCTATTTATTGATTATTGTTGTATTTGATATACGAGGTTTATCAAATGGGAGGTAATGCTGCTATTTCACTGTCTTTACTAAGCTTGAGCCCTGAAAGTAAAGACAATTACTATAATGGGTATTTTGTCAATGGATATGTCTTTCATATTAAAAAATACAGGCATGGTGAAAAGACATACAACAACGGTGTTTGTATTAAGAGATCAACTTCTATTGAGTTTGAAATTGACTACTACGGTAGATTGGAAGAGGTTATCGAACTGCAATATCATAGCCAGTAGAATAGAGTATTTTTATTTAAATGTTATTGGTATGACACAACTGACAGAGGAGTCAAAGTAGATCCTCACTATGATCTCGTGGAAATCAACTCAAAAGCTAGACACCACAACATAAACGAGATCTTTGTTTTTGCAAAGTAATGCTAACAAGTTTATTACACATACATCCTTTTCTTTAGAAAGGACGGATCAAGAGTTGATTGGTTATCTATTATAAAAACCAAACCCAGGGGTTGTGTTGAGGTTGTTCAGGATGAGAACGAAGACACAAGTGTGATAGATGAAGTGTTTCAAGTTAGTGAGGTTATTGAACCATACTGAGTTGCCTTTTCGAATGACTTAAAAGAAATTTTTATTTTTTATTTTTTCAACAATAGTCTTATTGATGTTGACGTAGAGGAGTTGAATATTATTTTGAGCTCTAGTGGACAAGAGAATGTTGATGAAGAAGATGATAACCACAATAAAGAGTGTAATGAAGCTGATAATAATTCAATTGAGGACGAAGAAGAAAATTCTGACTAAATATATTGTAAAGCCTTATATTTATAATGTAATATTAAGGATGATATTTTAAAACATGAAATATTTATTTTATAATTCTCAGCTCGTTTATTGTGGTGTGTAATTAGTACTTGTTAACAATTATGCATTTTATAACAAGGTTTTATATCATCATTTTGCACTTTAAGTATCAATAACTCCTTAATTAAAGCATGTTTTATAATAACATATCTAATAATATAAGATACCTTTAATTTATGGTAAATGTTTATTTTAAATACAAGTCTATCACATAAATGAAAGGACTGGTTGATAAATTTAAGAACTGAAATTGAAAGGACAAAGAGATGACCAAACTTAGAAAAGAGATGCCGGTATAGTCCAAACCGGAACACTATTCGGTAATTGGGTCATATCTGGAGCTGCAAATATCTGATTTAGGTCTACTTTATATGGATGAAAAGGTAAGACAAAGGCTTACAACTTTTATATGGAGCCCAAGTTTAAAAATGCTATTTTCAAGTCTAAATTGGAACAATAACAAAGAAGTCTGAATTTGTCCTCTAGCCGGAGCATTGTTTAGTATTTAGCCTCTATCTGAAGTTCTATAAGTCCAAATGACCTCAATGTTTTACATAAGAAAACAAAGATAATTTCCTACAACTTTCATGTTTTTAAGTGGTTTCAATTTTGACATTATCGATGACGTTTTGGGCAGACAAGAGAAGATAAGGGTTGTCACCAAGTCAAGAGTTGGTCACCCACTCATCAATTAGTCATCAAATCAATAGTTCCAAATTTTGACCTATAAAAGAAGGCATCTGCCATGCATTTAGGTATCTTGGTTTCTAGATCAACATCATGCTTTTGATATGTAATGAAACTTTTAAAGATAAAGACCCACTCTTGAATCTTGTGAGAAAGATGATGAGTCAATATCTAAGGGTAAGGAAGGGGTTAAATCTGAATAGTGCAAAGAAAAGACTGATTCCTCATTAACGCTTCCATTTCCTCATGCCATCACCAAATAAAGAAAAGTCAATCACAACTCTGAAATCTTTGAAACTTTCAAACACGTAAGAATCAATATACCTTTACTGGATGCTATTAAATAGGTTCCTTCCTATGCTAAGTTTTTGAAAGATCTATGCAAGGTGAAGAGGAAACTGAATGTGAAAAAGAAAGCCTTTTTAGCCGAACAAGTCAGTGCCATTCTTTTGAATAATAATGCTTTGAAATATAAAGACCCTGGTTGTCCTATAATTTCTTGCTTTATTGGAGAACATAAAATTGAAAAAGCCTTACTTGATCTTGGAGCCAGTGTGGATTTACTTGCATATTAAGATTTTCAAAGTCTCAATCTAGGTGAATTAAAACCAACTTCTATAACTCTTTTACTTGCCAATAGATCTGTAAAAGTACCTAGAGGAATAGTTGAAGATGTGTTAGTACAAGTCGATAAATTTATTTATCTTGTGGATTGAGTATAAGTTGATAAATTTATTTATCCTGTGGATTTTGTTATGTTAAACACAGAACCTGTTAAAGCATGTAATTCATTTCCTGTTATTTTAGAACGTTCATTTCTTGCAACTTCTAACACACTGATTAATTGTAGGAATGGATTGATGAAGCTATCATTTGGAAACATGACATTGGAGATGAATATTTTCAATATTTACAAGCAATCTAAAGATGATAATGAATTACAAGAAGTAGATCTATTAACGAATTAGTTTATGATCAACTTGAATTTACTTTAAGTAAAAATAAGCTAGATGAATTTGAAGATTTGCAAATGATTTATTCTGAGTAAGAAATCACGGATGAAAAATGCACCAAAAATATTGATGCGGACCTTTTGTTAAAAATGACAACAAATTCGACATCTAACATTACACTAATTGGTGATTACTTTTCTAAAGAATCCTTATTTTCTCTTAGTTCAATGCCTTGGTATGATAAAAATATCAATTTTCTTGCTTCAGGAGATTTGCTAGCTCATTGGAGTACCCAAGATAAATGAAATTTTTTGAGCGACATGCAAAACTTTTATTGGGGTGTCCCTTACTTATTCACATATTGTCCTGATCAAATATTTTAAAGATTCATTCCCAATAATGAGGTAAGTAATGTCATTAAACTTTGTCATTTTGAAGCGTGTGAGAGTTATTTCTGGTAAAAAAAGACAACTATAAAAATCTTTCAAAATGGATTTTGTTGGCCCACCATGTTCAAGGACTCACATGCATTCTACAAAACTTATAAAAATTGTCAAAAGTTAGGATTGATTTCAAAACATAAGGAATCTTTAAATAATCTTTTATTGACTTTTGAGACATATCCTGGTGGAGATGTGTATCGTGCAATTCATGATTTATAGCCCTATTTTTATAAAGAACATGATCGACTTAGTCTTGGGAATTTGACTAAAAAAGACCTTATTTGCCAGTTTTTAAGAAAACTGGATGAGAAGCCTATCTTGGACCCATTGAGGGCGTTTAAGTCATTATTGGACGTAAAACTAAGAGAGGATGTGAGTCATAATCACAACTACCTGTACATACATATGCTTTTTCAAAAATAAATAAATAAATAGAGAGAAAGAGTGTGTGTGTGTGTGAGAGAGAGAGAGAGAGACTCTAGTTGGCCTATATATAGATGGTATGATTGCCTTTTTAATTTCTCATCTATAATATCCTCAATTCCTTCCTTTCATTTCTACTCAACCCATACATTCAACAAATATAGAAGTGTGTAGAAATGGCAAGTTCCTCAGGTCATCACATAAGAAATATTTGTGTTTTCGGTGGATTTAGTCCTAGGAATGAAAGGAAGTCTTTAGAATCAGCAAATCATCTTAGTTAAGTGCTAATTGAGAGAAAGATTCATTCAGTGTATAGGGTAGACAATTTTAGGTTAATAAGAGGTGTGTCAATAGCTGTATTTTTAGAAGGTAATCAAGTTTTGGGGGTCGTTCCTAAAGCTTTAGCACAAGGAGACATTATTTTAAAAATAATTGGAGAGGAACTACAGGTCTCCATAATGTCTGCTCAAATGAATGCAATGTTTAACCATGCTGATGCCTTCATTACCTTACTAGGTGGTTAGGCACATTGGAAGAGATCTTTTATATTTCCTCTTGAGCCTAACTGCACATTCACCATAAACCCATAGGTTTGTTAAATGTTAATGGTTATTATAATAAGTTATTGTCATTTCTTGATCATGCTGTGAAATAGGAATTTCTAACATCTTTTGCACGAGAAATCATAATCTTTGCTGGTACTACTGAACAATTGATTGACAAACTACAATCTTTCATTCCTGTAATTGATCCTTTTATGAGTTGTATAAATTGGTCATATAAGGAAAGCCGTAAAAATCTTAGATTAGATTTGAGTCTTCATTTGTAAATTTTTATGTCCTTTTGTTTTATTATTGTGTTTTGTTATTTTTTATTTTTGTTTAAGTGTGTTTCAGGTTTGTCAATATTTGTTATTTTAGGTGATGTCTTCTTTACTCTATTTTTCTACTTTAAGACATTAAGGACAATGCCTCGTTTTGGTTGGGGGAGGGGGTAGTGCAATCCTTATCTTCTCTTGTCTACCCAAAACGTCATTGATAACGTCAAAATTGGAGCCACTTAAAAACATGAAAGTTGTAGGAAATTGTCTCATCTTTCTTATGTAATACCTTTAGCTCATTTAAACTTCTAAAACTCCAGACATAGCCAAAATATTGAACAATGCTCGGGCTGGAGGACAAATTTGGGCTTTTTTGTTGTTGCTACAATTTGGACTTGAAAATGGCCTTTTTAGATCTTAGGCTCCATATGAAAGTTGTAGTCCTATGTCTTACCTTTCCATCTATATAAAGTAGACCTAAATCTGAGATCTATAACTTCAGATATGATCCAATTACAGAACAATGTTCCAATTTGGATTGCACCGACATCTCTTTTCTACGTTTGGCCATCTCTTAATCCTTTCAATTTCAGTTCTTAAATTCATCAATCAATCCATTCATTTATGTGATAGGCCTGTATTTGAAATAAATATTTACCACAAATTATAGGTATCTTACATTATTAGATATATTATTATAAAACATGCTTTAGTTAAGGAGTTATTGATACTTCAAATGCAAAATGATGATATAAAACCTTGATAAAAATGGACTTTCAAGTACTAATCACACACACATTAATATATGATTGTGGGTTGCACAATGGATTATTATATTTTTTAACAAGGTTTTATATCATCATTTTGCACTTGAAGTATCAATAACTCCTTAATTAAAGCATGTTTTATAGTAACATATCTAATAATATAAGATACCTTTAATTTGTAGTAAATGTTTATTTTAAATGCAGGTATATCACATAAATGAATGGATTGATTGATGAATTTAAGAACTAAAATTGAAAGCACAAAGAGATGGCCAAACTTAGAAAAGAGATGCCGGTGCAGTTCAAACCAGAACACTGTTTGGTAATTGGGTCATATCTGGAGCTGTAGATATCTGATTTAGGTCTACTTTATATGAATGGAAAGGTCAGACAAAGGCCTACAACTTTCATACGGAGCCCAAGATTTTAAAAGGTTGTTTTCCTATAACTTTCATGTTTTCAACTTTCAAATTAGAGCAACAACAAAGAAGTCCGACTCTGTCCTCTAGCCCAAGCACTGTTTAGTATTTGGCCCATATCATAGTTCTAGAAGTCCAAATAACCTCAATTGTTTACACAAGAAAGCTGAGACAATTTCCTATAACTTTTATATTTTCAAGTGGTTCCAATTTTGATGTTATCGATGATGTTTTAGGCAAACTAGAGAAGATAAAGATTGTCACCAAATTAAGAGTTAGCCACCCACTCATCAATTAGTCATTAAATCAATAGTTCTTAATTTTGGCCTATAAAAGGAGGCATTTGCCATGAATTTAGGTATGTTGGTTTCTAGATCAAAATCATGCTTTTGCTTTTTCTCTTTGTATTTTTTGTAATGTTTATGCTTTACTTTCATTAATATCAAGTTTATACCTTTCATTTCCTTTCATTTACTTAGTTAGCTTTTATCTTATTTATGTTCTTATTTTGTTTATTTATTTTTCTTTCTTTCATTATGTTTAGTTAAGTTTATTATGTCAAGGTGAAAAGGTTACACTAATGGTGTAAGAATAAGTATAGTGTAAACTTATTATGAACTTTAATGTTAAATGACTAATCTAGATTTATGTTGTATAATACTTGGTACAACAAATGCTTGGCACTCTCATAGCCCATACCGTGTGGTATAACCGACACTTGAGCTATGAAAGGAACTTGATTTGTTGTTAACATAAGTTATAATCATGAATGACTGACGAGAGTTACAAGTATTAGCATTAATCGAATAAGATGACTAATGTAATCATGTTAACAATTTATAATCTAATTGCAACCTCCTTTGCATGTGGTTTCTAATTGAGTAATAAGAGTTTATACTATACTTGTTTGACATACTATTAGTGGATCCACTAACCTTGACATTTATTGTTATCATTGTTTAATCCTTACATTAATATTCTACCTCAAAATTCTCATCATCATCATCTTCTTCTCCTTATTTTTCTTTACTACTACTACTACTACTACTGCTGCTATTACTATTAGTATTAGTATTATTGTTGTTATTGTTGTTGTTGTTGTTGTTGTTGTTATTGCTACTAATATTATTGTTGTTGTTGTTCTTACTGTTATTGTTGTTGTTTATAATTGTTGTTTATAATTTGTACAATTAACCTCCTTGTAGTTCACCCTTCATCTTGTTGGGTTATTTATTACTTCAACACTTCTATATTTGGAAGAAGACATCAATTTTTTGATCGTGTCAGTATGCATGCTATAAGTTTGCAATTCAAGCTTTTGTGCAGGACGATAAACATGCAATACAAACATCACTTGTAAAAAGATTGCCAGTTTTATCAATGGGTATACCAATGAAATTATACCAATCATTATTTCACAAAGAATTGCAAAACAATTATGGTATTTTGCCACAATTACTGACAGCCATATACCCATCAGTATTTCACAAAGAGTTGCAAAACAATTATGGTATTTTAGCATAATTATCGATGGGTATACAGACGGATTGGTACCCTATCGGTATTTCATAGAGAGCTGCAAAAAAATTATGATATTTTACCATAATTATCGAAGGTTATATCGACAGACTTGCCATAATTACTGACGTGTATACCAACACGTTCACCAATGGATGGTGCATATTTCAAAGCACAGCCCTATTAAAAGTTGCCGACGGATTTGCTGACGAACGTGGCAAAACTTATACGCATGTGCTCTGGCGCATAATTTTTTATGGATTTGTCGATGGACTTCGAAAAATATGGAGGGATTTTTGAAATTTTTGTTGTGATAATCAATTATATACCGACAAAAATTACCGATGAAATTTAATGCCCCCGCCCAAAAAATTATTATTATATTTTCTGTCGATAATTCTATCGGTAAAATTGTTGTATAAAACCCATCCTCCGTGATTCATTTTTGCTCCGCTCCTCATTTCATCTCCTCTCCGTTTGTATTAAGTTTTTGCAAGTGTTTTTATTGTTGTGTTGGTAGTTTTCAACATATTAAAAGGTTTGTATTATTCTTTCTTTATCTTTGTATTTTTTTAGTTTTTTTTATTTTAATTATGATTACTTGTGTGTTTTTCTTTGTTTTGTGTATTGTTTGTAGATAAAATCTTGACATCAACATATTATAAAGGTAACATTTTTCAATCCTAAATTTATTTTGAATTTATGTATTGTTTGTTTTGTATGGTGTTCTTTGGTTTTTTCTTTTAATTTGTTAAATTTATTTGATTGTTTGTATTGCCATAATATCTTGAAAATTTTGTTAAATTTGAATTGTTATTGTTGAATTTACCTTTAAAATGTTAATTGAAATATAGAATTAAATTTAATTAGTTTATCTTAATTTTATGATATTATTGTTTGTTATGTTTTTTATTATTTTGATTAATTTTAATTGTTATTTATGAATTTGTATTGATGTTAGTTGAAAATATATAGATGTTGAATTTCTATAGATGTTAGGTTGTATAGAGTTGATTTTGCAATATTTGTGTAATTATCAATATTTGTAGGTGTCATAACCCAATTTTGGGTTATTCCCCAATTTTTATCCATGTTTTGATAAATTTTTAGAAAAATCCAAAAAATAGAGAAAAACAATGAAAATCCAAAAAATACATTTTTAAATATATTTGCATCATTTTTAGCATTTTCAATATCATCTCAAAAGAATTTAAATTTTCAAAGATATTTGAAACGCGTTCAACTTTTAACGCGTTATTTTTAAAATCATTGATCTTCTTCATTGAGTCGATGTTGATATTGCTTGTTTTAAAAAAAAATACAAAAAAATCAAAATTTACAAAAAAATAAAATTGAGGGACCAATTTTGAAATTCATGCAACATTTTGCCTATAAATAGCAACATTTAACACAAAGCAAAGGGGGGGCAATTTTGACAAAACAAAGGAGAAAAAAAAACCCTAAAACACAAAAAACCCTAATATTCTTCTCTAGAGCCGCCGCCTCCCTCACCTCCTCAAACTTGTCAGCTTCGCCGGACGATTTCTCCCTCGTCTACCGTTGGATCAACGTGCAATTTGGGTATGTTGTGCGTCCCTATATTGTTTATCATCTGACTGGAGCGATCATCCATATTTGAACCACGAGAGAAATATTACCATTTGAATATTTCTGGGCAAACCCCCTCTCGGAACAGTTAGAGCCGCCGGCCTATTTATCCATTATTCACCGTTGGATCAACCTGAGTTTTGGATATGTGATGCGTATGGGTGTATTGCACATTCTGAACGGTGGAGATGAGATGAAACCCATCCAAAAAGGTGTTATGCGTGTTCAACAGTGGCTCGCCAATCTCGGGTCAGTTTCGGTCTAACTCCGATCTAGGGAGATCCAACCGTGAACTCCGGCTGATATTTGGATATATGCTGCCTGAGATATCGGTTTATCATTTCACCGTTGGGATTTGTTATTGTTTCAATGGTTGATGAGTAATGGTCGTTGGAAGCTTTGCCCAGAATCTGTCAAGGCTGCCGATTTGAAAACCGAAATGACAACACCCACCGCCGGCGCCGGAAGACAGAGAAGAGGAAGACGGCCGATCTACTGGTTCTGCCACCTCTGGCAGCGGCGGCGCGTGGAGGAAACGCGCCATCACTGTTCACGGGCACTGTTCACACAGCCCTATAAGGGACTTTGATGCAATTTTTGGAGTTTTAGGGACTGTTTTGTAAATTTTGAATTATTTAATGTAATTTTTATTTAGCTTTGGATTTTTATAATTTGTAATGTGGATATAAAAAAAAAAAGGAAAAGAAAAGCAAAAAGAAAAAGAAAAAGAATAAAAAATGCATGTGTGTGTGTGTGTTTGTATTTGTCTTATGAATATTTTCTTTTTATTTATGATAAAATTGCAGAGAATAAAGAAGAATTTAATATTTTGATTGGATCGCGGTGTAGAAGTACAAACTTGTACGGAAGTTGTATTTCTAAAATCCGATGAAAAGACAAAATTTTTAAAACTTCTTTAACACATCAAGTCCATGAAGCAGCTTACCTCAGGTAGGGTGTGTTAGGGGTGCTAATACCTTCCCTAACCACAACCGGTCCCTTACCCGCGAATCTCTGACAAGACCAGTACAACTGGGTTTCCTAGTAACCTTCAATTAAATACTAGGTGGCGACTCCTAACGAATCCAACAAGATCAAATCAAATAATAACGATGAAAAATCATCAGAGCCGACGCCGCGTGGATTTTTTTTTACGTGCGACAGAATGGCGACTCCACTGGGGAGGTACTGTTTCTAACAATATTGGGCTAAGCTTTGTGTATTTGATGTGTTTAAATTTTGGCATTTTTATCTTGTTTTATGCATGCATTTTTAGAATTGTTACATGCATCACTTGTATCTATTTTTGAAAGCACACACAAGCTTCTAAGTTAGGTGGGGAGTAGCGGTCTACCTCATGACTTTCAGTCGGGGTTTAGATTTGTGAAACATCCAACTATGAGTTGAGTGTTTACTCGGTAATGGCGGTCACACGGTGCCCTAACCATTCCTTGTAGACCCCTATACTGCCTTCACGAAAGGTGGTCACTAGGCAGTTCATAGACCCTTTTGAGACCAGGTAGAAAACCTATCCATGTTCACATAATGAATAGTATCTATCCTTAAGTTGTATGTGCTATCATTTATTTGCATCGGGGTGAACCCTTCTTGAAGCATCTTGAATTCAAGGCTTGTGGGTGATAGAATGATCGCCGCTCCGAAAATTTTCATTGTAGAGTTTGGGCAAGAATCAAGATTCTTATTTCATCATACAAAAGATACGATCATATGTCACCCCTCGAAGGGCGAGTTCATCATATAGATCTTATGTTCATACATTTATCATGCATGCACCAAAATAAAAAGTGGGTCCCCTACGAGTCTGCTACATCTAATTTTGAGCAAAAAAACAATGGAGATGAAGAGCATGCTCGTTGTAGCATTTATTTTCAAGAAGAGTTGGAATCTCTGAACAAAAGCTTGACTCACCTCTAGCTTACTCGAGCAAATATTGAAAAGCATCCCTAGGGAAGTTCCTTCCAACAAACCTATCATCTTTGTTTGAAACTCAACAAGAACTTAACCTAAAGAAGTTGGGGACAAACACAATCAAGACCCCATCACAGTACAACATTTTCATAAAAGCTTTTGTGGGAAAGCTGACCAAAGGGGAATTGCATCACCATTGCAGAATAGAGCTTGTTCTTGCTTTGTCCAAAAAAAACTACCTCTGCTTGATCATGCCTGCAAAAAAAAAATCTTGATTTTTTTCACCCTATTCTAGTTTTTATTGGTAATTTGGCTCAAAATTCCACAAGACTTTCCCTGTCCACTGAGCCTTACTTGTTAATAAGATCGTGTGTTGTCTTGAATTCATGGCATGCCTTCATTTTTTTTTTTTTGTTTCATGCAAATAACACATTGAACATAACCTCCGAACATGAGACCATTGCGCCAAGAATCTTTAGACATGTTTTCCCTTTCTTCCAAAACCATGCATGTTTTCATAAGGATTTTTTGGGAAATCAAAGTCTAGTACAAAAATAGAAATCATATTGGTGTTTTTCCGAAACAAACAAGTTCTGGAAATTCAAGAGATTCCTTAGAGAGGTAACCATACACCCAAAAAAAAATGATGATGAAAAAAACAAAAAAGGAACACAATGAAGTGACTCCAAAAACAGAGTTTTATTTGCATGAATAATGAGAAATCACTTTGCATACTCGCATGAGAGCAAGGCTTATCGATCCTAAATGCATGCATTTGAGATGAAGAAAGGCCATCTTTGATAATCCTTTTCACAAGGCTAAAATATATCTTTTGCAGTCCCTTTTGAGCCTAATAGATTTTTCTTGAAAAATAACTTTGACTAGGGTCACACCCTACACTAGGGGGCAACTGCTAAAAAAATCTTTAATGATTGAAAGTGCACAAATAACTCTTGGGGGCATGAAAAAAACCTTGATGATTGAAAGTGCCCAAACAATACTGGGGGGCATAAAAGAAAAATTCTCAATCATCGAAGATGCCCATACAAAGCTGGGGGGGCATAAAAAATCCAAAGGATTAAAAAATTTTGAGCATAAAAAAAGCCAATACAATGATGCTCAAAATCAAATGAAGAAAACAAAAAGAAAAAGAAAGAGCCCAAGCCCAACACTGGGGGCACCGTGGACCATTCTGTAAATCAATTCTAAGGTTCAGAAATGTATGAACAAAAAGTTTGGGATATAAGCACTAGTGATCCTTAGTCTTAAAGTCCCTTAAACACCTTTTGAGTTATAAATGTCTTTTTCTTCATAACCAATAGCCCAAGCCTACATTACGTGCCTAATCAAGCCCTTTCTAATCAAAGGCAAGCAATCTGGATCGGTAAACAGTGCTTTCTCATGCAAACCAAATCATTATTCATGCAAATAAAATGAATATTTTAAACAACAGTTCTCAATAACCTTCAAATTGAAATTTAAACCTTTTGTGACCAACCAGATGTCACTTTGTGTTCTTCACATTTTCACAAAAAGCAAAACTAAAAGTTTTCATCACTTCCGAAAACCTCTCCATAGGAATCACTTGAATTTCTTCAGAATGAGTTTGCTTTGAATCGATGTCAAAATGATTTTTGTGTCTGGAATAGCTTTGAAATTCCAAAATTTCTGCATGAAAGCAACTCCTTGTCAAAGACCAAACCTTCCACATAACCTCATCCCTAAACCCAAATTAAACACTTGGGGGCATGATCAAGCTGGGGGGCAATAAAAAATGTCTGATAAGGCTGGCCCCATGATTCCCTTCTCTAAGAAGAATGCCAAGCAAAATTGGCAACCATTGAGATAAAGGGAGGAGGACAAAGAAGTATGATGACATTAACTCCTTCTTAGATGTCAAAATCAAGATTTGACTTGAGTAAGCAAGAGTGGGAAAGCCATCAAACCTACTACCGACACTCCAACTTTTGAGAAAAGGAAGATACCATGAAGAAATGGGGACCCATATTTCTCAGGTAAGTATACATGCATATTAATCATAATGCATTGCTTTCAACATTGTTAGATCAAGTTTTACCATCTCCTAGGTAGCGTGCTTTTTTAACCCTACCTCATTTTGTGTGTGCCTTTGTGCCCTCATTTCCTTTCATGTGCTCTTTTGAGCCATCATCTCTCAGGCAGCGGGTTTTCTGACCCTACCTCATTTTGAGTGTGCCTTTCTGCTCTCACTTCCTTTTAAGTGCTCTTTTGAGCCATAATTTCTCGGGTAGCGGGTTTTCTGACCCTATCTCATTTTGAGTGTGCCTTTGTGCCCTCACTTCCTTTCATGTGCTCTTTTGAGCCACCATCTCTTAGGTAGCGTGTTTTTTTTTTTAAATCCTACCTCATTTTGAGTGAGCCTTTGTGCCCTCACTTCCTTTCATGTGCTCTTTTGAGCCACCATCTCTTAGGTAGCGTGCTTTTTTTAAAAAATCCTACCTCATTTTGAGTGAGCCTTTGTGCCCTCACTTCTTTTTAAGTGCTCTTTTGAGCCACCATCTCCTAGGTAACATGCTTTTTTTAAACCCTACCTCATTTTGAGTGTGCCTTTGTGCTCTCATTTCCTTTCATGTGCTCTTTTGAGCCATCATCTCTCGGGTAGTGGGTTTTCTGACCTTACCTCATTTTAAGTGTGCCTTTGTGCCCTCACTTCCTTTCATGTGCTCCTTTAAGCCACCATCTCTCGGGTAGCGTGTTTTCTAAGACTACATTTTAAGTGTGCCTTTGTGCCCTACTTTCCTTTTTAGTGCGCCTTTAGGCTCTCACCTCTTAGGTAGTGTGTTTTCCAACCCTACCTTCTTTTTTAGTGCGCCTTTGAGCCCTTACCTTTTAGGTAGTGTGTTTTCTAACCCTGCCTCCTTTTTATCTCCCTTTTTAGTGCGCCTTTGAGCCCACACCTCTTAGGTAGTGTGTTTTCCAACCCTACCTCCTCTTTTAATGCGTTTTTAAGCCTTAACCTCTTAGGTAGTGTGTTTTCCAACCCTGCCTCCTTTTTAGTGCGCATTTGAGCCCTAACCTCTTAGGTAGTGTGTTTTCCAACCCTACCATCCTTTTTAGTGCGCTTTTGAGCCCTCACCTCTTAGGTAGTGTGTTTTCCAACCCTGCCTCCTTTCTTAGTGCGCCTTCGAGCCCTCACCTTTTAGGTAGTGTGTTTTCCAACCCTGCCTCCTTTTTTAGTGCGCCTTCGAGCCTTAACCTCTTAGGTAGTGTGTTTCCCAACCCTACCATCCTTTTTAGTGCGCTTTTGAGCCCACACCTCTTAGGTAGTGTGTTTTTCAACCCTACCTCCTTTTTTTAGTGCGCCTTCGAGCCTTAACCTCTTAGGTAGTGTGTTTTCCAACCCTACCTCCTTTTTTAGTGCGTCTTCGAGCCCTCACCTCTTAGGTAGCGTGTTTTCTAACCCTACCTCCCCTTTTAGTGTGCCTTTGAGCACTCACCTCTTAGGTAGGGTGTTTTCCAACCCTACCTCACCTTTTTAGTGTGCCTTTAAGCCCACACCTCTTAGGTAGTGTGTTTTTCTACCCTACCTTCCTCTTTTAGTGTGCCTTCGGGCCTCCACCTTTTAGGTAGTGTGTTTTCCAACCCTACCTCCCTTTTTAGTGCGCCTTCGAGCCTTAACCTCTTAGGTAGTGTGTTTCTCAACCCTACTTCCCCTTTTAGTGCGCCTTTGAGCAATCACCTCTTAGGTAGTGTGTTTTCCAACCCTACCTCCCTTTTTAGTGTGCCTTTGTGCCCTCACCTCTTAGGTAGTGTGTTTTCCAACCCTACCTCCCCTTTTAGTGTGCTTTTGAGCACTTACCTTTAGGTAGTGTGTTTTCCAACCCTACCTTCCTTTTTAGTGCGTCTTTGTACCCTTACCTCTTAGGTAGTGTGTTTTTCAACCCTGCCTCCCTTTTAGTGCGCCTTCGAGCCCTCACCTCTTAGGTAGTGTGTTTCCAACCCTACCTCCCTTTTTAGTGCGCTTTCAAGCCCCTACCTCTTAGGTAGTGTGTTTTCTAACCTTACCTCCTTTCAAGTGCGTTTTTTAACATTCGTTCCTTTTTGAGTCCTATCTCTTTTTGAATACTCTATCAAGCTTCCATTGCTTGAATAGTGCACCTTTGAGTCCCATCATGTTGTCTCTTGAAGACATTTCATTGTTTTAACTTGGGCTGGTTACCCATCATAATCAGACCTCTTCGAAAACCCTTTTCATCTTTTATTCGATGAAACCATCTTTTGAGAAATTCCTGAATTTCTCAGCACCTCTAAAATCTTCTATTTGGGCCGGTTGCCCATTACAATGAAACCATCTTTTGAGAAATCCTTGAATTTCTTAGCACATCCAAAATCTTCTATTTGGGCCGGTTGCCCATTACAATGAAACCATCTTTTGAGAAATCCTTGCATTTCTCACCACTTTGAGAAATCTCTGCATTTCTCACTATTTTGAGAAATCTTCGCATTTCTCACCACTTTGAAAAATCTTAGCATTTTTCACCATTTGTGAGAAATCTTTGCATTTCTCACCTTTTTGAAAAATCTTCGTGCTTTTTACCTGGGCAGGTTGCCCATTACAACAAGACCACTTTTAAAAAATGTTTGTATTTTTCACCACTTCGAGAAATCTTCACATTTCTCACCACTTTGAAAAATCTCTACATTTTTCACCTCTTTGAAACATCTTCATGTTTTTCACCTGGGCAGGTTGCCCATTACAACAAGACCACTTTTAAAAAATGTTTGTATTTTTCACCACTTCGAGAAATCTTCACATTTCTCACCACTTTGAAAAATCTCTACATTTTTCACCTCTTTGAAACATCTTCATGTTTTTCACCCGGGTAGGTTGCCCATTACAACAAGACCACTTTTGAAAAATATTTGTATTTTTCACCACTTTGAGAAATCTTTGCATTTCTCACCACTTTGAAAAATCTCTACATTTTTCACCTCTTTGAAACATCTTCGTGTTTTTCACCCGGGCAGGTTGCTGATGTAACCATATTATTCGATTGTTTCACCCACATTTACCTAATGTTTTGTCCATGTTTTATATGTAAAATGCCTTGATATTCTTTGTTTTATGTTTTGAAGGCACTTTTGGATGAAAAATGCAAAAAGGAGTAAATTGGAGATAATTGGTAGATTTGATGTTCAGTCGATGTTTTGTGCAGAGTGTGAGTTCTAGAGATCGAAATGAAGTGATTCCAGTGGCTCTAAAAAGCTAACATCCATACCTTTCTGGAAATGTAATGCAAGAAAAATACAAAGAGGAAGATCATGGAAATCACATCCTTCAAAGTCAAATCTCGTATTCTGCCACTGTTGACCTTTGTCCATTCAAAATTCCATATCTGGAGCTATAGAAGTCCAATTGATGCAAACTCAATTTTGTTGGATTCCTGACTCAAAGGTCTAGAAACGCTCCAATTTTCAGCCAAAAACGATGTCAGATGAGGGCGATATGATTTTTCAAAGATGACAACTGAATTCTGCCAGCAATCAGGTTTCGTGAAGAAATGAGTCCAAATTATGTTTCGAAGCTTCTAAACTATCATCCCAGTTATAATTTCAGCAATTTAGCCCCTCTAGTAAATCAATCTAGAAGGTCAAGAAAAGTAGCCACCAACCTCAATCCACCAACCTCAAATCACCAACCACAAACCAGCTGCAAGTTGGAATGCTGCCATTGTCAAAGAAGGAGGCTACAATGGTGGGTTGTTTGTGGTGACTACTAATGTCAAAGTTTGGCAAGTTTGGCAGCCACCATTGTTGATAAAGAAGCAAGAGGAGCTGCCATTGAAGCCTATATATAGACATCAAGAGAGCCAAGAAAGAAGAAGAGGGAGTGCAATAGAATCAAAGAAAGGTGGTAGCAACTAGAAGTGAAGAAACACAAACTCTCCTCTCTACATACTAGAAATAATGCTTTCTTTTATCTTTAGGAGTAGTTGTTCAATAGATATGCAAGGCTAAGCTCTTTTCTTGGTTGCAAGGACGCAGAAACTTTCAGATCTTAAGAACTGTGAGATTTATTCTTCATTTATTTTCAGTTTGTATTATGAATGAGTATGATTGTTTTCCTATACATGTTTTCTATGATTGTTGTTGATAATTGCTAGAGCGGACTCTAAGTTATTATTATGAACAATCTATTGCTAATTTTGGTATCAAAACCGGAGTTAGGGTATATAAACTTGTGAAGCAACTAAGCTTGATAATTGTGGCGGAACTACGTTATTAAACTTAGGGAAAACATTCGATCAAAGCAACACAAGCAGACAACTTGGTTGTTAAGATTAATGAATTTATCTAGATCTTAAGGCTGCCATTAGATTAAATCATTAGTGCGGACACTGTGATTATTTGTTGGTTAGGGCTAGTTATACGGCGGATCCGTTAATTAACCAAAGTTAAGAAAAGATAAAAATTCAGAATATAAACTGGAGTTTCGTTTCAAGGATCGGTTCTGATTTCTGTAGGTGGATGTGTGCTTGTGACCAAGGTTTGTTTTCTTGATAAATTTCAGTTTTAATTGATTGTGTTCACTAGTTTAATTTCTTCCATAGTTTAGATTATCACAAATCAAAACCCCCCAATTACATAACGTATAGCATAAAAATCTAAACTAAATCTTCCTCGTGGGATCGATCCCTTGCTTGCTCTATACTATCTTGTGTGATTTAAGTGTAAGGGTAATTAATTTGTGCGACTGCGACATCGCAACAAATTTTGGCGCCGTTGCCGGGGAAGTAATTTTAGTTAATTCTTGTGCTTGTACTGTTATTTTTATTTGCTGTGATTATTATTTATTATTATTCAGAAAAAAAAAAACAAAAACAAAAAAAAGTTTTTGCTTGCGGCGGTACTGTTCACTTGCCGCAACGGTACTGTTCAAAACAGATTTGTTTGTGGAATTAAGGTTCAACCTTTTGTTTTCTGAAGGGAAATGACGTTTTGAACAAGACTAGTGGTAACCACTAACCTTACCATTTGGAGGCCAAATTCCACTGTTATCTAAGGTTTTTAGGCAATTTTAGTTTCCTAGCGTTGGATTTTCATATAATTTGCATTATTTTTCGTCTCTTGTGTGGTTTCTTTCTTTTGAATTTTCTTAGCAATTGATGCCTGTGACCCGTTCTACTAATCAAATTCAAGTGCAGGTTGATTTTGAAATAGAAAGCACTTTACGCAGGTTAAGAAAGGAAGCTCGCCTCAACACCATGGCTATTGCACGACAACAAACACTCAAGGAGCTTGCTGCTCCTAATGTGGAAAATCAGCCTCTATGCATAAACATTGACAATAATGTAAACTTTGAGCTCAAATCTGGTTTTATACATTTGTTACCAACATTTAATGGTCTTACAGGAGAAGATCCACATACTCATCTCAAGGAGTTCCATATGGTTTGCGTTGGCATGAAACCGAATGGAGTTGATGAAGAACAGGTTAAGTTGAAAGCTTTCCCTTTCTCTTTAAAAGGGGCAGCAAAGGCATGGCTTTTCTCTATTCTCCCAGGATCTATTGGAACTTGGAATGCCATGAAGAAGATTTTCCTTGAGAAGTATTTCCCAGCATCTCGAGTTGCCAACATAAGGAAAGAAATATGTGGGATTCGGCAATCTCATGGAGAGACACTCTCTGAGTATTGGGAAAGATTTGAGCAACTATGCATTCAATGTCCTCATCATCAAATACCTGATCAGTTGCTCATTCAATATTTCTATGAAGGATTAATGCCTACTGACCGTAGTATCATTGATGCTGCAAGTGGAGGCGCATTGGTGGATAAGACACCCGAGGCTGCACGCCAATTGATCTCAAACATGGCAGCCAACTCAAAACAGTTTGGCACTCGTGGAGACTTCTCCAACAAACGAGTAAATGAGGTAAGTATTTCTAACATTGAGAATAAAGTTAATGATCTTACTTCTCTTGTGCGTTCTTTGGCTTGTGGAAATGTGCAGCAGGTGAAAGTTTGTAGCATATGCTCCTTACAAGGACATGCTTCGGATATGTGCCCAACAATGCAAGAAGATTATATTGAACAAGCTCATGCAATTGATGGAGCATTCAACGGACAGCCCCAGCGTAAATATGATCCCTTTTCCAACACGTACAATCCCGGATGGAGAGATCATCCCAACTTACGCTATGGCAACCCATCCCAACAAGGCAATCAAGGCCGACAATTCCATCCCCATGGATTTCAGCCCCAACAGAATTATCAAGCAAGACAACCCCCTCCATTCACAAACTCCAATGTTACGGGGTCGTCATCCAATGATGATCTTCGTGAGATGATGAAAACTTTGGCTTCTAATACTGTTACCTTGCAACAAAATATCATGTCTTTTCAACAGGAAACAAGGTCAAGTATTCATAACTTGGAAAAGCAAATGGGGAAAGTAGCTACGAGTGTAGGGAAATTGGAGGCACAAATGAATGGAAAATTGCCTTCCCAGGCATTAAATCCAAAAGAGAATGTTAGTGCGATCATGCTGAGAAGTGGGAAAGAACTTGAAGAGAAAAGGTCGAAAGAGATTGAGATGGAGGAAGAAGAAGAGATAGAAACTGAATTAAATACAAAGAAGAAACATCCTTCTTCTTTCCAAACTGAAACAACGACCAACACTCCAAAGGTAACTCCTCACTCAATGAATTCTAGTTTTAAAGCAATTCCACCCTTTCCTGTGAGTTCTTCTAGGTCAAAGAAAGAGGACAAAGAAAAAGAAATTTTAGAGGTTTTCAAGAAAGTAGAACTCAACATTCCTTTGCTTGATGCTATCAAGCAAATTCCCAAGTATGCCAAATTTTTGAAGGAGTTGTGTACTACCAAGAGAGCTTTCAAATTGAAAGGTCATGAAATGGTAAGTATGGGTGAAGTTGTGTCTGCTATTGTTCAAAAGAATATGCCTTTAAAGCAAAAAGACCCAGGTGCGTTTACTATCCCATGTGTTATTGGTAATGCTAGTTTTAAAAGAGCTTTATGTGATTTAGGTGCATCCATTAGTGTTATGCCTAAACATGTTTATGATTCTCTTAGTCTGGAACCTTTGAATAAAACTAGCATTGTAATACAACTTGCAGATCGTAGTTTTGTTTACCCACTTGGTGTGATAGAAGATGTTCTAGTCAAGATTGATAGTTTGGTTATTCCATGTGATTTTTATATTCTTGATATGGAACATGATTCTTGTGATTTATTAACCAGCACTCCTATATTGTTTGGGAGACCATTCTTGAAAACTGCCAATACAAAGATTGATTGTGGTAAGGATACCTTGTCTATGGAGGTAGGAGATGAAAAGATTGAATTTAATTTTCATGATGCAATGACATATCCTTATAACAATGTTTATTCTATCACATGTTATGACCAAGTTGATAAGTGTATGCAGCAGGTTTGTGATTTTGATAGCGAAGATGGATTAAGCATAGCTTTGAGCTATGGCTATGATTTTACCAAGATAGAAGAGATGGAGAGGCATATATGTGTTCCCCAAAATGTGCATGAATCAGCATTGGCTTTACAAGCTTCGCAAATTATCCTTCATGATGCAGGAGTCATTCCCCCCATCACGGATAGTGAATGGGTGGCGTCTATCCTTTTGGTACCCAAAAGGACTGCCACCACGTTGAGAGAAAAACAAAATGATGCTTACGAGAATGCAAGGATTTACAAAGAAAATACTAAGAATCTTCATGACCGAATGCTTACAAGAAAGGAATTTCATGTTGGAGACAAAGTCCTTCTTTATCATTCGCGTTTAAAACTTTTTCCTGGAAAATTGCGCTCTCGTTGGATTGGACCCTTTGTTGTTTCTAATATTTTTCCTTATGGTGCAGTTGAAATTACAAGTTTAGAAACCAGCAAAGTACTCAAGGTCAATGGACATCGTTTGAAACCTTTCTATGAAGGTTGGACGGCAGAACTCACCGCTTCTGTAGAGTTAGCTGAACCAATCTATGAAGAATGAGCATGCCACGTGTCAAGCCAATGACATAAAACAAAAGCGCTTACTGGGAGGCCACCCAGCACAAAAAAAAAAATATATATCAGATTTGCTTTCTTTTTCCTTATCTTTTACTTTTTTGTATTTTAATTTATTTTCTGCCATTCTCTTATGTTCCTTTGCTTTTATTTCAACATTGAGGACAATGTTGTGTTTTAAGTGTGGGGGTATTGGGAGAATTTTTATTTTCTTATTTTATTTTTCTTTGTTGTTCACAAAAAAAAAAAATTATGTTTGATCTTTTTAACTCCCATTGGTTTTTGAGAATATGAGTATTATGTATGAGAATTAATTGAGATAGATGAAGAGATAAATCAAATGAAAGAGTATGCATGCAAATTTTAAGGTTTAATTGGTTTAGGGATTGACTTTGAGAATATGCCATGTTGGTTTTATAGTGTTATACCACTGCAAGTTTTTGAGCCTTCAAACATTGTATTCTTTGAGTGTGCATTCTTTCAATGATATGTATCTCTAGAACTTGCTTCATATCTTATTGAGATTATATTCCATTACAAATATACATGAAGATGATAAAGGCATTAGGAATTTCAATCACTTGAACCAAAAAGCCAACCTAAAGCATATTATCCTTAGTGAACCCCTTTTGAGCTTATTTATCTTTTCTTTATCCATGTATAAGCCTTAACTTTATATATGTTTTCCTTTTCCCCTGGCCAAGGATTAGTAGAGCATATACTTGTGATATTTCATGGAATTATGGTTGGAAATTATGTGAAAAGACAGAAGAAGTGATGCTTGATGAAAAGATGGGCAAAATTACAAAAAAAACAAAAAAGAAAAAAAAAAGAAGAAAAAATGTTCCTTTATGTTCTTAAGATTTTATGCTTAAAAACAAAAGCAGTTACGCATTGGTGATTAAAGATGAAAAATTTATGAGCTTTGATGGAATATCTTGTTTGAAATATCATTTTTCGGAATGCTCTACTTTCTTTGATTTGAACCTTTTCTTTTACTCTCTTTTACCTCACCTTAACCTTAGCCCAATTACAACCGGAAAATAAGACCTTTTGATTCATGCATTGTTTGTAATATATTAATAATGGAGATGAGATTGAAAAGCAAGCTTATGGTAGAACATACTCTTTGATTGAATTTGAGAGATTTAGACACATAAACCCTAAACACATGAGTGTTGGAGTGTATATCAATGAGAGGACCTATCACTTTGGCATGGCATAGATTTCATTTAAATACCGATGATTGATTGAATTTTGAAGTTTGCATGTAAACAAATTCATAAAAATTTATTTATTTTATTCTTTTTTATTATATTCTTATTTATAATGCCTGTACTCTTGAACATTGATGGGAGATTAAGAGATTGATCATGGTTATTTTCAATTTAATTTTATTTATCCTTTCTCGAGGACGAGAAAGAGCTAAGTGTGGGGGTATTTGATGTAACCATATTATTCGATTGTTTCACCCACATTTACCTAATGTTTTGTCCATGTTTTATATGTAAAATGCCTTGATATTCTTTGTTTTATGTTTTGAAGGCACTTTTGGATGAAAAATGCAAAAAGGAGTAAATTGGAGATAATTGGTAGATTTGATGTTCAGTCGATGTTTTGTGCAGAGTGTGAGTTCTAGAGATCGAAATGAAGTGATTCCAGTGGCTCTAAAAAGCTAACATCCATACCTTTCTGGAAATGTAATGCAAGAAAAATACAAAGAGGAAGATCATGGAAATCACATCCTTCAAAGTCAAATCTCGTATTCTGCCACTGTTGACCTTTGTCCATTCAAAATTCCATATCTGGAGCTATAGAAGTCCAATTGATGCAAACTCAATTTTGTTGGATTCCTGACTCAAAGGTCTAGAAACGCTCCAATTTTCAGCCAAAAACGATGTCAGATGAGGGCGATATGATTTTTCAAAGATGACAACTGAATTCTGCCAGCAATCAGGTTTCGTGAAGAAATGAGTCCAAATTATGTTTCGAAGCTTCTAAACTATCATCCCAGTTATAATTTCAGCAATTTAGCCCCTCTAGTAAATCAATCTAGAAGGTCAAGAAAAGTAGCCACCAACCTCAATCCACCAACCTCAAATCACCAACCACAAACCAGCTGCAAGTTGGAATGCTGCCATTGTCAAAGAAGGAGGCTACAATGGTGGGTTGTTTGTGGTGACTACTAATGTCAAAGTTTGGCAAGTTTGGCAGCCACCATTGTTGATAAAGAAGCAAGAGGAGCTGCCATTGAAGCCTATATATAGACATCAAGAGAGCCAAGAAAGAAGAAGAGGGAGTGCAATAGAATCAAAGAAAGGTGGTAGCAACTAGAAGTGAAGAAACACAAACTCTCCTCTCTACATACTAGAAATAATGCTTTCTTTTATCTTTAGGAGTAGTTGTTCAATAGATATGCAAGGCTAAGCTCTTTTCTTGGTTGCAAGGACGCAGAAACTTTCAGATCTTAAGAACTGTGAGATTTATTCTTCATTTATTTTCAGTTTGTATTATGAATGAGTATGATTGTTTTCCTATACATGTTTTCTATGATTGTTGTTGATAATTGCTAGAGCGGACTCTAAGTTATTATTATGAACAATCTATTGCTAAGTTTGGTATCAAAACCGGAGTTAGGGTATATAAACTTGTGAAGCAACTAAGCTTGATAATTGTGGCGGAACTACGTTATTAAACTTAGGGAAAACATTCGATCAAAGCAACACAAGCAGACAACTTGGTTGTTAAGATTAATGAATTTATCTAGATCTTAAGGCTGCCATTAGATTAAATCATTAGTGCGGACACTGTGATTATTTGTTGGTTAGGGCTAGTTATACGGCGGATCCGTTAATTAACCAAAGTTAAGAAAAGATAAAAATTCAGAATATAAACTGGAGTTTCGTTTCAAGGATCGGTTCTGATTTCTGTAGGTGGATGTGTGCTTGTGACCAAGGTTTGTTTTCTTGATAAATTTCAGTTTTAATTGATTGTGTTCACTAGTTTAATTTCTTCCATAGTTTAGATTATCACAAATCAAAACCCCCCAATTACATAACGTATAGCATAAAAATCTAAACTAAATCTTCCTCGTGGGATCGATCCCTTGCTTGCTCTATACTATCTTGTGTGATTTAAGTGTAAGGGTAATTAATTTGTGCGACTGCGACATCGCAACAGTTGCCCATTACAACAAGACCACTTTTGAAAAATCTTTTTATTTTTCACCACTTCAAAAAATCTCTACATTTTTCTCCTCTTTGAGACATCTTCACGTCTTTCACCCGGGTAGGTTGCCCATTACAACAAGACCACTTTTGAAAAATCTATGTATTTTTCACCACTTTGAAAAAAATCTTTTTATTTTTCATCATTTTGAGGAATCTTTGCATTTCTCACCACTTTGAAAAATCTTCGTATTTTTCACCCGGGCAGGTTGCCCATTACAACAAGACCACTTTGAAAAATCTTTGTATTTTTCCCCACTTTCCCCACTTTGAAAAATCTTCGTGTTTTTCACCCGGGTAGGTTGCCCATTACAACAAGACCACTTTTGAAAAATCTTTGTATTTTTCACAACTTTGAGAAATCTTTGCATTTCTCACCACTTTGAAAAATCTCTACATTTTTCACCTCTTTGAAACATCTTTGGTGTTTTTCACCCGGGCAGGTTGCCAATTAAAACAAGACCACTTTTGAAAAATCTCTACATTTTTCACCTCTTTGAAACATCTTTGGTGTTTTTCACCCGGGCAGGTTGCCCATTAAAACAAGACCACTTTTGAAAAATCTTTGTATTTTTCACCACTTCAAAAAATCTCTACATTTTTCACCTCTTTGAAAAAATCTTTGAATTTTTCACCACTTTGAAACATCTTCATGTTTTTCACCTGAGTAGGTCACCCATTACAACAAGACCACTTCAAAAAAAAAAAAAAATTTCTTCGCTGAGTAGGTCACCCATGACAATTTGACCATTTCAAAATCTTTGAATTTTCAAAAACTCTTCCAGTTTTTACTCTGAGTGCACTTTCTAGCCCTCAAGTGGATTCATCATTTCTATGATGAGTCCATCATCTCATTTTCTTTCTTTACAATGCTTACTATCTTAAGTCTCTTACGAGACTTTCACTCATAAGCATTGTAAAGAGGGGGGCAACTGTCATAACCCAATTTTGGGTTATTCCCCAATTTTTATCCATGTTTTGATAAATTTTTAGAAAAATCCAAAAAATAGAGAAAAACAATGAAAATCCAAAAAATACATTTTTAAATATATTTGCATCATTTTTAGCATTTTCAATATCATCTCAAAAGAATTTAAATTTTCAAAGATATTTGAAACGCGTTCAACTTTTAACGCGTTATTTTTAAAATCATTGATCTTCTTCATTGAGTCGATGTTGATATTGCTTGTTTTAAAAAAAAATACAAAAAAATCAAAATTTACAAAAAAATAAAATTGAGGGACCAATTTTGAAATTCATGCAACATTTTGCCTATAAATAGCAACATTTAACACAAAGCAAAAGGGGGGCAATTTTGACAAAACAAAGGAGAAAAAAAAACCCTAAAACACAAAAAACCCTAATATTCTTCTCTAGAGCCGCCGCCTCCCTCACCTCCTCAAACTTGTCAGCTTCGCCGGACGATTTCTCCCTCGTCTACCGTTGGATCAACGTGCAATTTGGGTATGTTGTGCGTCCCTATATTGTCTATCATCTGACCGGAGCGATCATCCATATTTGAACTACGAGAGAAATATTACCATTTGAATATTTCTGGGCAAACCCCCTCTCGGAACAGTTAGAGCCGCCGGCCTATTTATCCATTATTCACCGTTGGATCAACCTGAGTTTTGGATATGTGATGCGTATGGGTGTATTGCACATTCTGAACGGTGGAGATGAGATGAAACCCATCCAAAAAGGTGTTATGCGTGTTCAATAGTGGCTCGCCAATCTCGAGTCAGTTTCGGTCTAACTCCGATCTAGGGAGATCCAACCGTGAACTCCGGCTGATATTTGGATATATGCTGCCTGAGATATCGGTTTATCATTTCACCGTTGGGATTTGTTATTGTTTCAATGGTTGATGAGTAATGGTCGTTGGAAGCTTTGCCCAGAATCTGTCAAGGCTGCCGATTTGAAAACCGAAATGACAACAGCCACCGCCGGCGCCGGAAGACAGAGAAGAGGAAGACGGCCGATCTACTGGTTCTGCCACCTCCGGCAGCGGCGGCGCGTGGAGGAAACGCGCCATCACTGTTCACGGGCACTGTTCACACAGCCCTATAAGGGACTTTGATGCAATTTTTGGAGTTTTAGGGACTGTTTTGTAAATTTTGAATTATTTAATGTAATTTTTATTTAGCTTTGTATTTTTATAATTTGTAATGTGGATATAAAAAAAAAAAGGAAAAGAAAAGCAAAAAGAAAAAGAAAAAGAATAAAAAATGCATGTGTGTGTGTGTGTTTGTATTTGTCTTATGAATATTTTCTTTTTATTTATGATAAAATTGCAGAGAATAAAGAAGAATTTAATATTTTGATTGGATCGCGGTGTAGAAGTACAAACTTGTACGGAAGTTGTATTTCTAAAATCCGATGAAAAGACAAAATTTTTAAAACTTCTTTAACACATCAAGTCCATGAAGCAGCTTACCTCAGGTAGGGTGTGTTAGGGGTGCTAATACCTTCCCTAACCACAACCGGTCCCTTACCCGCGAATCTCTGACAAGACCAGTACAACTGGGTTTCCTAGTAACCTTCAATTAAATACTAGGTGGCGACTCCTAACGAATCCAACAAGATCAAATCAAATAATAACGATGAAAAATCATCAGAGCCGACGCCGCGTGGATTTTTTTTGACGTGCGACAGTAGGTATGAAAATTATGGGTAGTCTCTAATATAGCAGATGTGTTGATGAATTTTTTAAAATAATTGAATTGAATTATTTTATTATTCATACAAATTTATGTTCAATGAAAATTTAATTATTTTATTGTTTGTATTGTAATAATTATTTGATAATTTAGTCTTTTTATTTGTGTAGATGTAGTTTCTAATATAATTTTATTATTGAATTTTCCATTGAAATGATAATTTGAAATGAAGAATTAAATTTCATTGTTTTATCTCAATTTTATTCTATTATTGATTGTTATGTTTTTATTATTTCCATCAATTTTAATTGTCATTTATGCATTTCTATATATGTTAGTTGAAAATATATAGATGTTGAATTTATATAGATGTTAGGTTGTATATAAGATATTCCAATGGAGTCAATTGGTTTGTGGTTATTGTAAAGATTTACAGGTTTGAAAACTATAGGTAGTCTCCAATATAAGAGAGGTGCTGCTAATTTTTTTTTAATAATCAAAGTTAATTATGTAATTATTCGTATAAATTTATGTAGATGCATAGAATAAAATCTACAGCATGTTGTCAACAGACAGTTGCAGCTAGTTCTTCTAGCAGCCAGGAGGATGTATCCTTAGGTGCCGATCATGGCGAGGCATCTGTGCCAACTTGTGATGCTGCCTCTTCTAGCGCGGTTTCATAGTGCAAAGGCAGTGTGCCTTCACAGCACGGTCAATTCATCCGCAAGTATCAATCGTAATGGAATGATGACCTCTCAATGTAAGTTTATTTAGGTTTTAGTTTTTTTATATACTTATAACATAATTTATGAACAACTAATTAATATTTTATTCATTTTATTTAATTTCAGGATCACAAACATTGAGGTTGTCGGGACAATAATATCGACATTTAAATAATTGGTGAAGATTTTATTATTTCAATGGAGTCAGATTTTCAGACATCCTAGGTGGAGACTGACACAACCAAAAGATTGATGTCTTCTCCCAAGTGCAGGAGTGTCGAAGTAATAAATAACCCGGCAAGACCGGGGTCGAACCACAAGGAGGTTAATTGTACAAATTATAAACAACAATTATAAACAACAATAATAGTAAGAACGATAACAATAATAATAATAATAATAATAATAATAATATTAATAATAATAATAATAATAATAATAATACTAGTAGTAGTAGTAGTAGTAGTAGTAGTAATAATAATAATAAAGAAAGAGAAGAAGAAGAAGATGATGATGATGAGAACTTAGAGATGAAATATTAATGTAAGGATTAAACAATAATAATAACAAATGTCAAGGTTAGAGGTTCTACTAATGGTATATCAAACAAACATAGTATAAACTCTTATTATTGAATTGGAAACCACACACAAAGGAGGTTCCAATCAGATTATATATTGTTAATATGATTATATTAGTCATCTTATTCAATTAATGTTAATACTTGTAAATCTCGTCAAGCATTCATGATTATAACTTATGTTAACAACAAATCAAGTTCCTTTCATAGCTCAGGTGTCGGTTATACCATACATTATGGGCTATGAAAGTGCCAAGCATTTGTTATACCAAGTGTTATACAACATAAATCAAGATTAGTCATTTAACAAGCAAAGTATTAAAGAGTGAACAAGATAACAAATATAAAACATGTTAGTACCAAACATTAAAGTCCATATTAAGTTTACATTATACTTATTCTCACACTATTAGTGTAACCTTTTCACCTTGACATAATTAACTTAGCTAGACATAATGAAAGAAAGAAAAATAGATAAACAAAATAAGAACATAAAAGTTAACTAAGTAAAAGAAAGGAAATGAAAGGCATAAACTTAATATTAATGAAAGCAAAACATAAACATTACAAAAAATACAAAGAGAGAAAGGAAGAGCATGATCTTGATCTGGAAACCAAGATGCCTAAATGCATGGCAAATGCCTCCTTTTATAGGCCAAAATTGGGAACTATTGATTTGATGACTAATTGATAAGTGGGTGGCCAACTTTTGACTTGGTGACAATCCTTATTTTCTCTTGTCTGCCCAAAACGTCATTGATAACGTCAAAACTGGAGCCAGTTGTAAACATGATATGGCCAAAATTCGGAACAGTGCTCGGGTTGGAAGACAGATTCGGGCTTCTTTGTTGTTGCTCCAATTTGGACTTGTAAATGGCCTTTTTAGATCTTAGGCTCTATATAAAAGTTGTAGGCCTATGTCTTACCTTTCTATCCATATAAATTGGACCTAAATCTGAGATCTGTAGCTCCAGATGACCCAATTACCGAACAGTATTCCAGTTTGGATTGCACCGACATCTCTTTTCTAAGTTTGACCATCTCTTTGCCTTTGCAATTTAAGTTCTTAAAGTCATCAATCAATATTTTCATTTATGTGATAGGCCTGCATTTAAAATGAACATTTACCATAAATTAAAGGTATCTTATATTATTAGATATATTATTATAAAACATGCTTTAGTTAAGGAGTTATTGATACTTCAAATGCAAAATGATGATATAAAACCATGATAAAAATGCACTTTTAAGTACTAATCAGAGACCTAATATCGATGCATGGTTTCATTGATTTTAGGTTGATGTTAACTTTTAATTTCCAGCTTATTTTTAATAAATTATTTTTATAATTTTATATCTTGTACTATTTTTATTTTAAATGAATTATTTATATGCATAATATAAATTTGAGTGGGATAGCGTGAACAATAATGTTGTGAGGAGTGTATGGGAGAATCATACGGCAACTAGGTAGCATCAAAAATAATATTTATTTTTGTTTTATAATTCTATATTGTAAATTCTAAGTTGTTACTATAGAGGTAGGTTGTGTGATTTTTGGTATGATATTTAAAAAAAATAAAAAAGGCATGTGAGGGATAACGGTCTTAAAGGGTGGAATGAGATGGTGGTTTGATAGGAATTCAAATAGCCATCGTAAAATTTCACATCGAAAGAAAAGTGTTCAGAGTTAGGACATTTAAGGTAGTTGGTACCTAACCTTACATGACGCGTTTTGAAGCCTGTGGGCTACTAGAAATAAAATCATAAGGCATGGAAGCTAGGTTGGGTTGAGCTATAGCAGACAATATTCTGTAAGGGGAAGTGAGTCAGGCCTTACAATAGTTTTAAGTTTATTATAGCACTCTTGAGGTACGCTTTAGCCTAGGCGATGGCTATGCTTTCCATGTTGAGAGGTGGGTTTCATTTTCCTCTACAATGCAGGTTGAGAAAATTGCTTTTAAGTTCTCATGGTCTCCTGAAAGTGGTGAAAGTTATAATTTTCCATGTCATGTTTTTCCTATTAATAAAGCATCTCATTTGAAGCATTCGTGCCTTGTTTCCTGCACGCTGAGGCTTTCTTCTAAATTCACAAGCCAACTCAATCCTTTAAGAACCCTGGATTTGGATGGTGTACCCTTGGAAGCTATTTGTGTATTCATCAAGGTTCTTTATGTGAAGCCATTATCTTTGAAGCTCACGGTGGCTGACTTGGTGGACATTTTAGGAGAGACAAAACACTTGTTATCTAAGACTGCTTCTTTTGACCAATGATGGAGAGAGATGTTACAAGGTTTATACAGCGTTGCAGGACATTCCATATTGCAAAATCATATAGTTAGAATTGAAGTCTTTACACTTCATTTTATTTAGCTAAAGCTCATTAGAAAGATGTCAACGTGGATTATGTGTTAGGCTTATCTAGAAGTTTAAGGAACAAATATTCAGCTATAGTGGTTAATTGTTTATGTGCTAGACTTGTCTAGAAGTTTAAAGAACGAATACTTAGCTATGATAGTTGATTGTTTCTCTAAAATGGTGCACTTTATTCCATATTGCAAAAGACTTGATGCTACTAATGTTAATGATTTATACTTTAAGGAAATTGTTAGACTTCTTGGCATTCCAAAAACAAGAACTACAGATCGACTAAATTCATAAGTCATTTTTTACGTACACTTTAGAGGAAACTTGGAACTCATCTTCAATTCTACTAACTGAATTGAAGTTGTCAATCATAGTTTAAGAAATTTGGTGAAGAAAAAGATTAAGGATTGTGATCTAATTTTGTCACAAGCTGAATTTGTTGTAACCATTATATTACCAAACTACTAGTTTTAGTTTATTTCAAGTTACGTATGGTTACAATCTATTGAGTTTATTGGACTTATTCTACTTCTAAAAAGTCAGAATTTTAGTGTGATGCTAAAAAATGGCCAAACAATTTAATAAACATGAACCAGTATGTGACAAGATTAAAAGAAAAAATCAGAAGTATCAAGTTCAAGCTAATAAGCATCATAAATATATAGAGTTCAAAAAGGATTATCTAATTTGGGTGCATCACACCAAGTGAAGGTTTTTACAAGGTAACTTTTCTAAGCTCAAACCTCGGGTTTATAGTCCATTTAATATTCTAAAAGTAATTGGTGAAAATATCTATAAGATTAAGCTACATGCACAGCTAGATATTTCATACACTTTTAACAAGGTTGACTTAGCTCTTTATTGTGGTGATAATAGAACATGTCATATTAGTGTTTTTTATTGGACTATTTGAGTTTGAGTTGACAATTTTAATTAATAAAGTTCTTGATATTATTTACTATTAATATGTGCACTAACTTTGAGCTTCAATTTGCATCTCTTTGCAGCATGAGAAATTATGTTTATCATGTATGGTTTTAAGGTTTAGAATATGATCTTTTCATATTATCCGAACATGAATATAGTTGATTTTTATATAAAAAGTTATAATTGTTTTAGTTTTTAAGCTTTTTATATGTTTATGTTTTTAATAAGTCAGAAATGTTTTAGTAATTTATTTTGCTCTCAATTCCGTCATTTAATCTATCAAAAGTTAGTCTCATACGATCTTTTAAAACCGGAGACACCATAGGAGGCTAGTGCTACTTGGATTACGAGTTAGTGCTACCATAGTTATCAAACCCAACAAGGGGGTTGACCTGGTCAAGATGCTGGGTTTCGGGTTTCACGGGTCAACCTGGAAAAATTTAAAAAAATATTTAAAATTTTAATATTTCATAAGAAAAAGATTATGTGAATATAAGCTATACATATTGTAAATACTAAAGTTTAAAAGAATATTTAAAAAAAAAATTTATTCCACATTGAAAAGATAATATGTTATCCTTTTAAGTTGAAGTATTTAAACCAAAAACATTTTTGTATCCCATATTGAAAAAACATAAATTTTTTTGTGAATATAAAGTATATATATTAAAGGGCTTTAAATCCCATATTGAAAAGATATTATGTTATCATTTTAAATTGAAGTATTTAAACTAAATTTTTTTATCCCACATTGAAAAAAACATATCTTCTTTCTTGTGAACATAGAATATATACACGAAAGGGCTTCAAATCCCACATTGAAAAAAAAAAGTTTTAGGAACATAGAGTATATATATTAAAGGGTTTTAAATCCCATATTAAAAAGATACTATGTTATCCTTTTAAGTTGAAGTATTTAAACAAAAACGTTTTTTTTATTTCACATTGAAAAAACATAATATTTTTCTTGTGAGCATAAAGTATATATACGAAAGTATTTCAAATTCCACATTGAAAAAATAATTTTTTTCTTGAAAACATACAGTATATATATATATTAAGGGTTTTAAATCCCATATTAAAAAGATATTATTTTATCCTTTTAAGTTGAAGTATTTAAACCAAAAAAATTTTATTCCATATTAAAAAAATAATTTTTTTTGAAACATAAAGTATATATACTAAAGGGTTTTAAATCTCATATTGAAAAAATAAAACATTTTTCTAATATTTATATAGTGAATTTTAAATAGTGTTCATAACCAATAAAAAAATATAAAAAAAGGGTCTTATTTGAGTTTGCTCGGGTCATGGATCGACCGAGTTTCGTCAGGTTATTGTATAGGTAGGTTTTTTAACAAATTCAGATAGGTCGAGTTTAATAATTATGAGTAGTAATTGAATATAACATAGGTTCATTGGTCGAAGTTCTAACTCAACCATCGTGAGAATAGTATGAAACTACTCATCATATTACAACGTTACCTTCACAATGCATCAAAAGTTTAGAAAAGATGATGGAAATATTTTTATCAAATTTAAATATTAAATATTAAATGGGTTAATCCTTGTGGATTCTTTATATTATTGATTTTTCAATTATAATGTTCTTTTACTCTCTTGTATTAATCTCACCTTGGAGGAATAGTGCTCGGGCTGGAAGACAAATTCGGACTTCTTTGTTGTTGCTACAAGTTGGACTTGAAAATGACCTTTTTAGATCTTGAACTCCACATAAAAGTTGTAGGCCAATGTCTTAGCTTTCCATCCATATAAAGTAGACCTAAATCTGAGATTTACAGCTCTAGATATGACCCAATTACCGAACAGTGTTCCGGTTTGGACTGCACCGACATCTCTTTTCTAAGTTTGGTCATCTCTTTGTCCTTTCAATTTCAGTTCTTTAATTCATCAATCAATCCTTTCATTTATGTGATAAGCCTGCATTTAAAATGAACATTTACCATAAATTAAAGGTATCTTATATCATTAGATATATTATTATAAAACATGCTTTAGTTAACGAGTTATTGATACTTCAAGTGTAAAATAATTATATAAAACCTTGATAAAAATACACTTTTAAGTATCAATCACACCCTCCAACTAGCTTATTACTAGTCCCTAGTAATCAAAGCGTTTAAAATAGAAAAATACTTTTGAAAATTCCACAAAGCAAGGTAGTCATCATTTAACTTTCATTAATCTATTTAGATAAACAAACTCTCATTAACTTTATATACCTGCTCAATACCTCTTAACAAGATTTTCATAAACCTTTCTTTTGTGCTTAATGTATCAACACATAATTATGGGGTTTTTCTTGGAAGAAAACAAAATTTTTGTTCTAATGTCTAAGGTTAACTTCCTTGGGTTGGTATTATTATTTTTGTCTTCTTCTTTTTTCTTTTTTCTTTAATATATATACATATAAGTTAAAACACCGTACATCTTTAACCCACATAACGAGCTTTCAGCTAATGACTCCCAAACCAGTTGGTCTTAGGGCATTAGGTGTTAAGACACCCTTACGAGCTTAATAACTCGGGCCGCAGATACTGATATGTAGATAGTGTAATGTTTGATTCCCTTAAGCTTTTCTCCTCAATCCATGTAACAAGCGTTGGGCCAATAGCTCCTAAGTCAGTTGACTTTAGGGTATTAAGTGTTAAAACATCCCTTCGAACTTAATTGCTTAGGTTATGGAGGTTATGAAATCAAACTTATCTACATTTTTATTATTATCATTTTTTTATGTTTTTCTTTTTTTTTTAATTATATACTATCCTTTTTTCCTTAGTTGTTACCTTTAACAAAAAAACATAAATAATGTAATAATCCAATATGCAACCCACAATCATATGTTAAAGTGTGTGTGTGTAAATTAAGGTTTAAGAATACATGTTAAATCAGTATATAAGCATAATTAAGTGATAACAATACGAGAGTTTATAAATCTGAATATTTCAAGAAGTATTATGATAGACCTTGTTATGAATGATTACTAAGATGCGTCTCAAGAGTCATAAAAAGTTATCATTTGTACTTATTTCTTGTTTACTCTTTAATATCATTTAATTTCTTTAGTTATTACATCATCTTGCAAATTCTGAACAAGATAACATAATATGTTAATTATTTATATAATTTGAAATTTTGTACACCTTTTTTACTTGGTATATATATTATTTGGTAGAAAAAATATTCCTTTCCTGAGGAAGATGAGTCGATTATTCATAATATTTGGGAAGATAAGGCTAGAATAACTTTGAATCAACAATTGACATGAGCTCGCAAGAAAGTCATGTCAAAAGAAAGCACTACAAATATTATAGATTGCCTTGATAAATGTCCAGCCTGGATAAAAAAAGATGACTAGAATTAAATGATCAAAGATGTTTGGTCCACCCTTGAATTTCAAAGGAGGTCTGAATCTGCTAGGAGGCATCGATTAACTAAAACAGATGGCAAAATAAACACTCATTCTAGAGGAATAGTGTCATGGCATCATATCGAGCTAACATGGTAAGGATTTTTTTTAATGCTTAAGATAATAAATTAAAATTGTGTATTTATCTTTTCTAATATTTATTAATCTTGAAAGCAAGAGGACGCTGGTGGAAAAGAACCTCCATGGGATGATGTCTTTTCAGCTTTGCATCAAAGTACTAAGCAGTCTGGTAGCTTCATCGACAACAAATCTAAAAAAGTGGTTATATGTATTTTTATTTGATTATTTCTTAATATAACTTAAGTATTATTTAACATTCAAATGAATTTATTGTTGCATGTATTTTATTTGTAGGAAAATTATAAAATGGAGATGATTTCAAAGTATGGAACTAATCGGGAAAATTATCCTCCATTTGATGGAGCAGCTTGGTGTGTGGCTTCAGGAGGAGTTACAAAGGGTAGGTATATGGTGCACCTCGTATGCCAAAATCTATAGTTAGTACAAGCTCTTCATCACATTCTTACTCGATGGAGTCATCATATCCTAGTTCATCGTATCGAGCATTGCAAAAGGAGATAAAGGATAAAGAAGAGGAAATAAAGAAAAAAGATGATTTTATTTTTGAAATGAAACGACAAATGGATTCCATGAAAGAATATCTTGTGAACAATCTTAGATACCATGGTGAGACATCAAATATTGACCAAGGTATGCCACCACCTTTGACTCCATCAATATCGCCACCTATGGCTCCTCAGATAATGACATCTATGGGTCTCACATCTCAACTAATTTTTTGACCTATACCTCGACCATTATATCCTGATCAATGTTGTGTTGATCCACAATATCATGGTTCATCTTCGCAACCAGCACCATGATTGTATCTTTTGTTTTTTTTTTATTGTGTTTGAACTTAATTGTATTAATGTAAGTTTAACTAAATTTTTATCATATGAATATTATTTTTATTCTATTTTTTATTAATGATTCAATTATTTTTAATATTAATTTATGTTGGTTATATATATTCTACAACTTTTAAAATATCCATAAATAATTAATTAAATAAAAATTAATTTAATAAAAAATAATATAATCACCAACAAATTCTCTATTGGTGATTGTAACTAATGCATCAATCAGTAACGGAGAATTCATTGCTGATTCACAAAACTAGCAACGGATTTTTTGTTGTTGCGAAATCAGCAGCGAATAAATCCATTGCCAAAAAATCAGCAACAACAAATCTGCATTCGATTTTTGTCGTTGCTAAATTATTTTAGCAACGGATTTTAGTATTATTTGCAATGGAGTAGTCCGTTGGTAATTACTACATTTTTTAATAGTGATAAAAAACTCAGTTGCCAAACAATACAGCTTACTGTCGAAAATCACTTCCTTAACGAAATGAAACTCCTTCATGACCTCTTCTATACTACATTATTTTTTATCCAAACCACTCAATGTGCATTCACTCTTGGTAGACACACTATCGACCAACTTATCTAAACACGAAAACAATTGCGATCCTCTTCTAGCATACCCTTTTTTTCTCATTTTTTTGTGAACTTTGTTGCACACCTTTTCTCTTCCCACTACTGCGAGTGGGATTGCTTGTGCTGTTGGAAAAAGTGACACCAACAACCATATTATTGACATCATCAACAAAATTTGGTAGACTATCCTCCTCAGAATCTCCACTACCTTCCTCTAGATGAGGGCCCTCATTAACTGCATTAGTTCGCCTTTCATCGAAACCATCTTCATGAGAATTCAGACCCTGTGATGGAGCCCAATCATAGTAACCAGTAGCAACAATGTTTGAAAACATGATATCATATTTACAACACAACGTGGGATCAATGCCAGCATGCGTAAACTTTCTTGCTCCGCATATCTCCTACAACAAGGGATAATCAAGATAAAAATGCATAAAAAATAGTGTAACACTCAATTAAACAGTTTATTACAGCTTTACACATATTGAAAAAAAAAACAGATCTTGATTTTAGTTCTCCACCACTCATCAGGTGCTGAAATTGTTCCAAGTTCAGCTTTCCAGCCTTCTCCAATTTCAGAAATCAACCTTTTTCATAGTCTTCAATATTTTTTAATTCTGTCCCGCTTATTCTTTAATTGTGCTTTTGTTAATGCATAACCAGTTTGATCCTTAAAGCAATTAATAATATATTTCTAACCAGCTTTGTTGAAATGTGTGTTGGGTCGTCAATTGCTTTAATATATATGTCACAAAATACGTGCAACATCTCTCTAGTCCAATAAGCTTTATCTTGTGATTGAGAATCATCCATGTTCTTGGTTAAAATGCTTTGTCTAATATACAATTAACAGGTTAATTTTCCAGAGGCAATGTAAAGGACATGAAATACATAATTTATTTTGATTAAATCACCAACTTAAATAAAACATGCAATTTAAGAACATAGTTACCACTTTAATTGCTAGGTATATTTACGTTTCTGTTTCTACAAGTCAATTTTTTCATTGACTAAACAGACTGTCTATTATGTAATTATGTAATATTATATTAGATGCTGAGATTTCATAGATATAATTTTCTCATGTCTTGAAGGAGATGGTATTGGCACTTCTGCATGAATCGGATCTATTGTTGTCCCATGATGTTGTTGAAACAATTGTGGACAAGGCACACTTTGGTCTTGCTGTGTCAAACTTCACGGCTTCATGCTTATTTGGTTAGTTGACATTTTGTGATAGATGCAGATTTAAAAGGTGATGTAAAAGGTGATGGAAAAATTGATTCTTAAGATGTTAGAAGAGATGGAAGGGTTAGAAAAAGTAAAGGGAAGAGACAATGTTTTTTTTTTAAAAAAAAAAAATAGGGTTTATGTTGTTAAGGGTGTTTTTGGAATGTTGTTTTTAATATTAATTTCAAGGACAATTATTATAGAAAACTCTATTTTTTGGCATTCAAATTAATATCTTTAAAAATATTCCAAACTATATATATATATATAAAAAAAAAATTAACCTTTAGAATTGAATTCAATTTTAAAAATTCCAAATAACCTACCAGTGGACTGAGCAATTGAAATAAACCCTATTTTCCATATCAATAACTCGAAAATATTTAGCTTGCATTCCATGCAGTATGTATGTATCTGATGCAAAGCGTTGGGCAATCCACCACACCGCCGACTCAAAACCTTCACAATAGAAGGACCTCCCTGACTCAAAACCCTAGCTTCTTCTTCATATATACATATAAATACAACCATCACCCCCGGTTAATTCAATCTAATTCTCACCTAACCTAAAGGAAAGCCCTTTTCAAGATCAAGAAGCCTTTTCTCCAAGAGCATACACAGATACATACATCTTTCAAGGCAACTCTGTTATTCTAAGGTATGAATGAATACTTGCTTGCTCCTCCACTGTTATTGTTATTGGTTTGTCAATGTTTTGAGGGCGGTTTGTATCACTCTGTTTTTTCTTTGGGGGGGTTTATTTTGTTTGGCCATGAGAACTTGTACAACTTTGAAGCTTAAGTTCTTTCGACTAAATCTTGATATATCCATCGAAAGAAACGATTTTTCACGGTTAAATATCAACCCAGAGTGTTTCTGCTTTGTACCCGTTATTGCGCTTTCTGTTTTCGTTATCTTGGACTGATTTTATGTCATAATTATTCAGGTTACAGAGAAAAGACTTTGTCTTGTTTTGATGGAAGATCGTATCAGCGAATTGTCTGATGACATTCTGTCTGTCATTCTCTCCTTTTTGACAATGCGGGATGCTGTTAAAACAAGGTTACTTTCACATAGATGGAGATATCTCTCTCCACCGCTCTCCCATCTTCAGTTTGATGTTTTTACTCTGTTTGGAACCCACGGGGAAAGTAGTTCTAAGTTTATTACAGCTGTCGATCAAGTTTTGCTAGCTTGCAGAGGTCCAAAAATAGGCACTCTCAAGGTCCGCTTTGGCCTAGGCGATGGCTATGCTTTCCATGTTGATAGGTGGGTTTCATTTTCCTCTGCAATGCAGGTTGAGAAAATAGCTTTTGACTTCTCATGCTCTCCTAAAAGTTGTGGAAGTTATAATTTTCCGTGTCATATTCTTCCCACTGATAAAGCATCTCATTTGAAGCATCTGTGCCTTGTTTCCTGCACGCTGAGGCTTTCTCCTAAATTCACAAGCCAACTCAATCCTTTAAGAACCCTGGATTTGGATGGTGTACCCTTGGATCAGAGTGGCCTAGATATCATCACCTCTGCTTGTCCGAAACTTACGCTGTTGAGAATGGTTGGTTGTGGACTGCCTAAGATTGTGTGCATACACGGCCAACTCCTATGTCTGAAGACATTGATCATTCATGATTCTTTGATCAGTGTTGAGCTTAAGTCTATTAATCTTGAAATCTTTGAGTTTTTTGGTCTGCCACAAAAACTCACTTTTGTTGACGTTCCGCATCTGAAAAAAGCACTAGTATGGTCGCTTTTTATTTATCGGAGGACATCGCCAATATGCAACGCGCTTGCGAAGGATCTTCCTCAGCTTCAGTTTTTGTCTCTGATAGTAAAGGATGAGGTGCATCAAGGAACGATTACACCATCGCAAGTTTTAATTCCTGCAACTTTTGTGTAACCTGTATTCTTTTATCTATAGGTGATGCCCCTTCCTGCAACCAGTCCTAAATTCATCTCTCTTAAACAACTGGATCTGTTGATATGGCCGTTTATAGATTCTGACCTCCTCACAGTTACCTACCTGTTGAATGCCTCTCCTCTTCTGGAAATCCTACAACTGAAGGTTGGTCTTTACGTTTTATGCTCAGGCTAAATGCTTATGTGATGCTGTTAGCAATGAATCTCCATCATTTTTGCTAAATATTATTTTCTGTCACCTAGTTGAAGGGCAAATTCGATTTAATTCAACCTCACATGATATATAATACTATGAACAATACTGGATGTCATAACTTTGTGGCAGATCGGTCATGAAGGCGAGGGAAGAAGTAATGGAGAAAGAAGAGAATACTCAAGGCATACCCATTCACATTTGAAAGAAGTTAAAATGGAAGGATTTCGTGACAAATGGAATGCGATGGAGCTCGCAATATATTTGCTAAGAAACACCATTGCACTTGAGCGAATGGTGGTTGTAGTCTCAGATTCCACCTTGCGGATGGACCTAAGACAGAGGGTCAACAATTTATTGCAAAAGGAAAAAGGCAATTCAACGGCGGAACTGATCATCCTTTGATTGCCATACTCTATTTGTGGACAGTTTAATTTCTCTTTGATAATTTATATTGTGTTCTTATTGCACTGATGCGGACAAGAAGAAAATTTTAAGATGCTTTTCATTTTATTGGTTTTGTATGAAGTTTTCTTATTGTAGTAGTTTCAACTTGGCTATTAATTTGCCTATGCCGGAAGAAAAAAACTGAACATAGCCACCACCACAAATTCAGCAGTTTCATTTAAATTTTCCTCTTCACCTGCTTTGTGAAGTAGGGATGTGTCAAAGCAGCTTTTGCGGTGATTCTAGCATGAGGGTCGAGAACCAGCATTTTCTGCAAAAACACACATCAACAAGTGAATATGATGATATTATGATGACAGCAACAAATTTCATCATAAATTAATACTGCGGTATCTGATGATAGTGTTGCAGCCTCTACAGCACAGAGAACAGTAGAATCCAAACACCAACAAATCACACCCGTCAAAGCTTAAAAACAATCTAAATTAATTGGAAAATCTTGAACATATGCAGCCAAAGAGTGTCCAGTCTCAAAGTCACCTTTTCTTTTGTGCAGTTATATTATATAAACAAGTTCAAACTGTTACTTAACTCCAAGGAGATCAATTCCATCATCGTTCAACTGCGGCACCACCTCAGTTAAATCCTATGAGCAACAACGTAATTTTATGATTAGAAAATAAAAATGCATTTTAAGCATTTAAGCAGCTAGCTGCCACTTTACCTTGGGTTTATTATTGGGAATGGCCAGACGGAATGATGGTAATGAAGAGAGCTCGTCCTCCTTAGGAGTTCCAATTATGCTTCATGCGAAATCCCAAGCAAATGAGCGGGTTTGAATAGGATATAGATAATAAAATGAGCAAGAAAGTTAATCTTCACAAAATTCCTGATACCTGAATATCTCTTTTAATACCTCTATCTCTGAATGCCCTACAAATAAATCCTTTCCCCTCACCATCTCAGCAAATATACACCCTATAGACCAAACATCAACAGCACCTGTGTAGGTTGGAGCACCTAAAAGCATCTCTGGCGCCCTATACGCGATGGTAGTGACCTGAGAAGCATTCTATCTTAGTCCAATGAAAATATATCTAATCTCTCGAAGGTCTTACTCCTACAGCATGCATAATTCTAGCAGAAAAAGACAGATGCGTTTAAATCAGTAAGTAAAAGAATTATTTTCTAACCTGGGGGCTAAGTGTGGTGTTAGAGTTGATGAAACCCCGAGCTGATCCAAAGTCACTAAGCACCAGCTTTTCTCCAGAGATGAGCACATTTTCTGGTTTCAAGTCACGATGCAAAATTCCAAGGCCGTGGCAATACGAGGTACCACTGAGAATTTGTCGCATAAGGTCCTGCAGCACCCAAAACTTTTCTCAATTAAGAGCTCAGCGCAAGCTAAATAATCTTTTTACCTTTACTATGTCTGAATCTTTGAATCTTGGTGATTTTGCCTCCAAAAGCTCTTTCATACTGAAATTGAATTGCTCAAACACCAAGCACAGATTGCCATAATGGAAGAAGGCGCGCTGTAACCTGTGAATCAACTTCATATATATATTAAGGGTCATCGGAGGACAACCTCTTTTCTGAGTGGAGGAAACAGCACACCTGACGATGTTGGGATGTTCTATTTCATACAGCAGATATATCTCTCCAGCCAACCTCTTTGTAATTTCAGCATGCAAAAGAGGAATCATTTTTAGAGCTACCGCTTGATTAGTAGCTTTGTCAATAGCTGAATAAACAATTCCATAGGCTCCTCCTCCTAGCGGATAACCATCCATTTTAATTTCGTAATTCTCCATTTCAAAGTGTCCTGCGCCAACGAAATATAATAAATTCACAAATCAAGTAAAACAAACGATTATTGTGGTTACTGAGAAAATAACACTTTTTTTAGTCATATGGCTTCAAAGAGGTATTTCCTCTGTTTGGCCTTTCTCAAAATACTAGCCATCATGGTCCGGAGTAAAAAACTCTGATCAGCTTCATATATCACACTTAGAAATCCCCTTTTTTTTCAGATCATATACAGGTTGTGACACCCATCCCAACCCAGATCATCGCCATCAATTTACCTGCAGTCTGCTATGTCGCTGTTCTAACAAGGAAAACTAATGAACTGTTTAGAACGAACAGACTACGTTGTCTCCACACAACATTTATTACAAGTGAACCCTGAGAGCATGAGCATCGAATCCAAAAACAGTAACCAAAGCATGGAGGCCATCTAAGTCACATTTATGAACAAGTAAATTCTTCACATTAACGACCTCTCTCATATCAAATTCACTTCAAATAACCACAAGCTTCTCAAGGAAAAAAAGAGAATCTATATTTTCATGTAAATTGCTATCCATTTATGATCCTCTAACATACCATAAGCTGTGTTTGTAAAGAATTCTTCATTCGAAGTAAGTTTCCATATAAATATGTCCTCGCGGCCAGCAGAACCGTGAGGAAACAGCACATACTAATTTCTGTGTCCTTTTCAAATTTAGCAAGCCAATCACACGAATTATCAAACAATCATTAACTAAAACATACCAAATTCACAAATCAAGATTTCTGTATCCTTTGTTTGTTTGGCTACTAAATTGAACTCCAAAACTTTTTGCTTGTAAAGAACGACCGGTAGATAATTAATTCTTCTGATATTTAGGTCATTGATTTTGATATTCTCTTCAGTTAGATTTTCCTAGCAACCAAACAGAGGCTAGAAAACTCACCTCTTTGAAGAAAGTTCAAACAAATCCGCTGGAGTTTGCTGCTGCCTTTGAGAGAAAATGAAAACCAACGAACATATATATTGCGTGGTCCCGATCCAAGCTAATGTAAAGATGACACGTGTGCTAAAAAGAAAACAAGAGAAGAGCGGGAATTTCCTTTAGCCATTTCACCCATTATGTTTTCTTCTTCTTAAAATCCAAGCTCTCTCGCACTTGATTTCAAGCGCTCTCTCCCACACACAAATTACTCTCCATTTCACGTTTTCTGTTTTTTAATTAGCACCTCAACTATAGCAACTCTGAAAAGCTATAACTCTGGCTGCAATAAAACTTGTTAAGTCTGGTTTCGAGGAGCCTCAAGATCAAAAATATATGAGAAGTACTATAGCATATTAAAAATAATCTAAAACTATATATTTTATTTATACGAAGTGTTTTATTATTTCGCAAACTAATTTACGTGTACAGATTTTTTTATGGGAATGATTGCTAAGTTTAAAAACCATGTAGAAAATAGGTTAAATAGCTTGATAAAATACACACACATTAAAACAATTAAAAAATAATAACCGAAAAGATTGTCCTTTAATTAAGTTAAAAATATACCTCTCACAATACGTAGTTTTTTTGCAATTGAAAACGCAGGTACCATGGCTTGTTTTGATTTCAAAGCAAGATATGTATTAATCAAACATTTCTTTAAATGAAAAGCAGCTACAAACACGGTAACACCGCACAAACCAAACGCTTGGTCATTTTGAATACTATACTAAATTCATGGGCAAATTTCCACATTTTGGATGAAAAGCAGAAGTAATACCAAACAGAAGTTGATCAATTACAAACCTGCTAGGGACTACCAGTTTTTGAGGCTGCGAATCATGGGAATGTTGCTAGGGATTTTACCTGCATTGATCATATTGTGAGGGGTTGTTTGGGCTCGTTGGAGACGGCAGAGAAAGAGTACCGGGAGCGGAGGGAAGAAGAAAGGGCCGGCACAATTGAGGGTTTTCAATTTGGGGAATACATCTCCTGTGCCGGCCACTGATCTTGTCAGTATTTTGGAAAGGCTTTTAAAGGTTAAGGCTAGAAGGAATATTATGAAGTTGCCACGCAATGGGGATGTTCCATATACGCACGCGAATATTAGTTATGCTCAAAAGGAATTTGGATATAAGCCTACCACGGATGTGCGGACAGGGTTGAAGAAATTCGTGCGGTGGCACCTCAGTTACTATGGAAACAAGAAGGCTGTCGCGAGATGAGATGAATTCTTTTGGTTCGGTACTTGGAAAACATTCCTTGTTCATTATGATTCTTATAATTGTTTTTCTTAACATTTCTGTGTTCTTTCATTGCACGATAATTGACTTTGGTATATGTTTAATTGATGCTGTACAAGGAGGAATATCTCGTCTTATGTTGAAGAAGAGTGGGGTTGGTGGATTCTGTTTTGTTGGGCACTCTGTGTGCTGTATCAAAACAAAGCCAGAACCATCCTTTTCTTTTGTTTCCGATTTCTGGAATTTGTAATTGTTGTCCTTTCGGTGCTGTAGGGTTCATGACTGATACAGCATACGCTGATTGTTGGACGTGTGTCAATCAAAAAAAGAGTACACGTTAATTTCATTTATCATCTGTTTTCTTACTGAACAAATTCGACTATTGTATGGTGTGTCTTCTTTTTCTACAATGGCTTGGCCTGTTATTGACATCCATGATGAATACAGCTGCAATTGCGAATGATTTTCATGGTGAACTTACAGTGCTCTTTTACCTGGAGACCAGCCCTTGTGGCATTTATACTTGATTCAAAAGTTCACCGAGTCCTTCCTTTGTTTTCTGCTGTTCTGGGTAAATGATAGATATTAGTCATGTGTTGCATTTGACCTGGAGGTCTATAATGTTCTCTTTCATACATGATATTCCCGGATGTTGTAGTATTCTGTTAATGAATGTGATGCAATCGGTCACATTTGCTGGTAAGAGCTGATCAAATTCTGTATGCTTCCCACTCTGCATTCGTAAATTTCCCGTTGTAGTCTTTCTAATGTTCTCGATAATATGGAGAAGCTAGCCGTATCTATCTGAGATTATATTAAGCAACAAACAAGCTCAGGAACAGTGGTTTAGAATCTAACACGACCAAACACTGCCTCCAGTGAGAGATAGACGAAACTTTTGTGCTTGCTCCATTGATTTCTGGTTCATCTTGCATCTGAGACAGACTCCCCATTTCTTCTTTGGAGTTTCTTCTTTGGAATTTGATGTTGCCTCGTAAGACGGAATATAAAAGAGCTGGTTATTAAACAATAAGCTGGAGGTAAACCTTCACTGTTTATTTTGCTCATTCCCCCGAGACTTTGGAGAATTCCCTTGAAAGCATGGCATTTTTACACTCCATTTATATTGCGGTATTCTGTCTATATCTTCTTATCATGCAGGGGACCGTTCTATAATTAGATTTGTTTGCAGTGATTGTGCTCAGATGTTGAGATTTCAACAAGTCAGTTTCCGAGTTGCTCGCGCACACACACACACAAGTTAAAGTGGCTATCTATGATCTGCACGTCCTTTATATGAAAATTAGAGCTACGTACCTCTCCCTCTCTGTACCATCGACGCCTCGGCACCTCGCCTTCCAATTCCAAGAACGACAAAAACAGCGAAATCGGCCTGTTTCTTGCGTGTGTTAATTAAAATATTTAAAAATAACTAAAGCATTTTACTTAGCAGAAGGTGAAAAAATGAAAAAGAAATAGGAAAAGAAATTTTTGTCCGCAAGTCTTTTTAATGTTCATATACTGGAAACACAGGAGAGAGGAGATGCTGAGTTTGGTGTTATATTCCATTTCATGTCTCCTTGCTTATGTGCTGGAATAGCCTTTATTCCTTTCCTGGAAAGAATAAGTTGATAGTATTCCTTCCAAGTGGAATGGTTGATCTCAGCTTGGTGGATATGATTCTGAGAGTTTGCAGGCAAGAAACTTTCTTGCATGCCAATGAAAGATATTACAGGTTGCATATAAATAGATGCACTCGCTTAGCGTTTCATGCTTAGCTGGCTTGTTTCCTTCCCCGTTTCATTCATCAATATAAATCCTTACTGTCAGCTAATAAATTGCGATGTGATAAAAAGCTTCTGAGCAAGTATTTGAGGCATTCAGGATAACTAGCATTGCATTTACTTGTTTATTCCCCCCTTTCATGCAAGGGTGACTTCTTGATCACATCAGGTATCGTAAAACTACAGTTGTTGTGACATCCCAGCAATGAAAAAGGCATCAACATGATGTTCAAAGTGTTTTTAGAATTACGAAAGCGTTATGTTTCACGGAAATACATCAAAATAATATTTATTTTATTTTATTTTTCATATCTGCATATTAAAACGATATTAAAACATAAATAAAATTCAAATTTTAAATACATGTAATTTCAGGATAACACATGCTTGTATCCATAGAACATACCGAACCATGTAATCCTATAACAGTGATCCAGTTATAAAATAACATGGAAGTGGCTGTCTTCTTCGCAAATTGAAATAGGCGAGCGTAGCCCACATGCATTTAAACTCTGCTCACGTCAGAGTGGAAGCTAGCTCTCTTGAGCCAAACTCTGAATGCTATAAGCTGTTAAGATTCCTTGCAAGACACTATAAGCATATTACATCTTCAGCAAAAACATCATCCATCCTCAATTCTTTTGCATTTAGATTCTGGGAACTGATCATAGATGCTGAATTCTGACAAGGGCAATAAGCGAATGCTGGGAACCAACGGAAGTTCTGAAGCAAACGATAAGCTACTAAATGCTGTTCTCAAAAATAGAAAAAGATCGAAATGCCTATAATGTAATATGGTGCATGCTTCTCAAAACACAAGCACAAATTAAAAGCAATTGAAAATTCAATTTATTATGAATTAAATCCAAATTGAGGTTGGGTGTACAGGGCCAGCATATTGCCAGAAAAAATTTAATGTAAACAAGCTATATACTGCTAACTTAATTAAATTGAGTTCTAAATTGTGAAATTAAATCTACTGAAAATCTTTATTTGAGAGGATCGTGATCCAGCATGGACAATCCAGGATAAACTAATAATTCCACAGCACCGTAAACATTCGTGAGCGATTACATCTAGAGTTTGTCATAAAGGGAATTAGCTAAAAATATAAATGCATCCATGCACGCCCCTTTAAATTTCTGTCAACGTTATCATCGTGATAAACAAAAAAATAAATAAAAAAAATCAATCGCTTGTTTGTGAATGCGGAGCTCAAGTTTATCTGATTCAACAATCAACATGCATACACATTGAGACCATAAAGAGTAATCCAATACATAAATAAATAAATTTCTCAAATTTCAATGACAATTAAGATGCCATGGAGCTTTTCTAGTTGTAAAATAGAGAGTTTTGGTTGGTCTCGAGTCCTTTAATCCTTAAGCTTTTACCCTTATACTAGCGCTTTTCTAGCAGTAAAATAGAGAGCTTTGGTTCGTATCAAGTCCCTTGATCCTTGATCCTTGATCTTTCATCCTTATTCTTTTGTGAGGACTGGCTTCGGGTGTCCTCCCTTGCGGAGGAAGCATTGGAAGGCCCAAGTTTCGCCTTTCTCGTCTGTAGCTTCAAACTTGACAGCATGGCTGCCTAGTTTGAAAGGTGGAGGAGACATGAGAGGAACTGACAGCCTCTTCTTAGCATCAGTCTCTCCGAGGATCCTGGAGAACTCTGCCATTTTCTAGGACAAGCAAATGAAATGGGTATCTTCTTGCTAGTGGGGCAGCTTTAAATTTTGCTTATTTATTCTCTCACTGTCTCATCTTTTTGTTACCTATCTACTGCCGATCACTCCCCCTTTTTGTCTCATTACCGCCAGGTCCCACACGCATTCATGACCTAGTATTGTATGGGCTCACACGTTTTCTCAAATTATATATAGTTTGTTAAAACAAAACCCTAGTCACAAATCACTCTTCGTTTCACGTTTTCTCTTTTTAATTACAGCAGTAGCGCCTCAACTGTAGCAACTCTGAGAAACTATGGGTCTTGCTGCAATGAAACCTGTAAAGTCTAGTTTTGAGGAGGCTCAAGACCAAATCCATCGTATTAGAATTACTTTTTCATCACAGAATACCAAGAATCTTGAAAAGGGCTGTTTTCATTTTTTTTTTAACAAAAAAATATTAACTAGGGTTTTATGTTTTATTAAAAACATTTCTTCTTTTTTTTTATTAATATATGTAATGTGTTCCCATCTTATTCATGATCCTCGGAATAAAAGTTTAAGGGCTAGGGTCCAATGAAAAAACCTATCAAAGTTCTCCATTTTACTACTAGAAAAGCTTCATGTGGTGAATGTATTGATTTAAAATAGAGTTTATTAGTTAATTGTTTCTTTTTAAATGCTCTCTTAGATTTTTTTTTGCTTAAATATTTGTGGCTTGTCTTTTTATTATTATATCTTAATTGCCATTGTAATTTTAAAATTCAGTTCTTTGTGTATTGGATTGATATTGATGATCTCAATGTTTGTATATATATGTTTCATCAGGAACAAAGACCTAGGATAGACTTGAGCTTCGTATCCACAAGTAAGTGATTGATCTTTTTAGTGAAGCTGGTGCGGTGAAGCAAATTACTTCCATCGCCATTAAACGTGGTGTGGAGGTTGAGGTTATAATTGTAGACTGATTGAGCGTCCTTGGTTTAGGTTTCTCTGATTATTGCAATGAATATTTGTTGGAAGAGCTACTTTGGTTTGCTATGTTGAATTTTATTTTCTTGTTCTTAATTGTTTTCCCGTGGGAACTATTTACTGAATCTTAAAGTTTTGGTATTTTTTTATCTGATTTTTTTTTGTTTATCACAATGATAATTTTGACAGAAATTTAAGGGTGTACATAGATGCATATCTCTAGATGTAATTGCTGTGTTAGAATGAGTTATATGCTAGTCAGCTATTATATACCAACTCCGAATGAGTTTTCAAATATGCATCATATTCAGCCATAATCACATGGTTGTTGCTGGAAAAGATTAGATGAACACATGCGGACATATGCAATTCACATGTTAGTCAAATATTTCCTACTCGATATGCAGAGATTTGTAGAACGTATTCAATCTAGAATGGCTGAATGAGCTGCCGATTTAGAATGGACATGTAGAAGTGCATGTGGTGTTGTACTGTTCATGTGGGCTAGGAACTCCTGTAAATACAATTGTGAAATCATACATTCACCTCATAACAATAAAAATGTAGTCTTTATTTATATTAAGCTGCTAATTGTTGCAGCTTTAGCTCTTGTTCTGGATTCTACTTATAAAAGATTCAACATGCTATCAGAGCAGTTTGGTTGTTTCTAGTAACTGAACGATCCAATGAAGCCCAATAGAATCGCGATAGCTAATAGTAGCGATATTTTTATAAAAGATGAACAGTTCAAGAAGACTGTAAATGTTGTTTCAAATTGTCTCCGCTTGGAAACCAAGCATATACAGAAAAAGGTGATCAGATAACATTTGCAAGAAAAGGTGTAGTATTATGGTCTAACATTAGACTCAAAAGATCAAGTCTCCCATGCATAACCTTCCAAACTTGTAGCATTTTAAGATGATGAAATTAAAAAGCTGTGGCAGTAACTTGAAATTATAAAGCAAAGTAATCCCAGATACAACTTGAAATCATCATAGACAGAAAAGATCTCTATCTAAGCATGAAACATGTCCAGATAGTGAAGTAACTTGCATGCTGTAATATTTGTAATCCATAAAGATATGTAGAAGGAATGAAGGAAAAAAGCATCAAAATAGCTGGGCAGTCACGAGCTACAGTTGTATTCCTGTCACTAAATGTAACATTTTCCATCCAACTTTTTCTTGAAGCTCTCTCGTCATGGTTGTTCAGAGACAAAAACTAGAAAGGAATGGCATACTGGAGTACCAGAAGTTATGGTAGCAAAGCAGTCCTCTGTTCAGTGAAAAGTAGAAAAATCAAATTTGCAGCAACTTTGCAATTCCCATCTTGCCATGCCACCAGTCACATTTGCAGCCAAAGATGCTGAATTCGTACCATCAGGATTTGAGATTTCATTAGCAGAGAGTCTCCGGTACCCACAAAACAAGCCACTTGATAGCCCGACATGATGCAGCAGAGCATTCATCTTCAGTTCCTTAAAAGAAATCTGATGTTCCCTACAGTAACAAAAAATCATCGCTGTATTTAGACCCCACTGGTACCACTCAAAAATCGTACTTTGTTCTCCCACTCAATAAAACAAGGCATAACATGCCAAAAATGTCAGAAGCAGAACTGAGAAAATTCCAGGACTCCAGCATTAGGCGCTTCCTCGATCCCTCGAAATGAACAACCTGTGTGTAGGAAACCAAGCAAGTGACAAACCAAAACTCCAATCTTCAATTAACAACCTGGACCACATGCAGTTTAAATCTCAGACAGTGATTAAGCTGATCATGATTCTGACATTACCTTGACGTCCAAAGGCATGCCATGAAATTGGCCTGCCCCCTCAGGAGGTGTCCAATTATATGTGGCACATGGTAGAAATAGCACTGAAGTACCACCAATATTTTCTAGAAAAGCCTGTGCTTTGGTAAATCTCCTCAAATCAAATCCAGGATGTGATTTTACAGCCCAGGCAAGAGATAACTGATCTCCTAGCAATCGAGAGGCACTCGTAAACTTGGAACTGTAATCTTGTAGTACTTCCTGAAGGAAAATCTTCGCCCTGAGTTGCAAAGATTTTACAGTAGCAAGCATCACGTCTGTTCAGTTTACATTATAAGGTTGCCAAGAAATGTAAGGAAAAGCATGGATCGCAAGACACTGAAACGGGTGCATAAACCAACGTGTAAAAGAGAGAAAGAAAAAACTCCAAACCCTCCAACACCATCCCTAACCTAAGTAACCATGCAGTTGTTTGAGGCCAAGGCTGGTGTTTCAAGAACATTGGCCACTAAACAACTGGAAATATTCCAAATCTGTTTGCTTATCTTCATCACAGTCAAAATGAAATGGAACACATAGCAAAAAAAACTACAAACCAAATACCTTAAAATTGCATCAACGGTCCCCCGTACTGCTATAAATCCTGAATTTTAAAGGTTGCTCCTTGTTGTCCCGGAAGGTAAAGAGCCGGGTGAAAGTTTGGGTGATCATTGAACAAGTGTCCAAGGTCATCAACAACAGCTATATCAGAGTCGGTGAGGATGTAATGACTTATAGGCCCTGGGTTCTGAGCAAGTTTCTCGAGCCTTGTTTCCAGAAAAGTCTATATGGACAGCACAAAAATTGGAAAAAAAATAATTATAAATCATTTCCATCATAGATCAAAGATATGTGTCTTCTTAATCTTCAATGTGCAAAACAGAAAATCAGAGAGAGATAAAATAAAAAAGAAAATAAACACTGTAATTAATGAAACTCACTGGGTGTGTAGAGAAAGCATGAATATGCCCTAAGAAACAGAACTACTAATCAAAAATAGAAATATGCTACCTATATGTCAATGTGATGTGCTCTTACAATGTAAGACCAATCCTTTGAAGCATCAACTTGTCTCGCAAATAATCACCCTGAATGGGATACACAGTCACACAATTTCTATGCAATGAAAGATCAGAAGCTGGATCGGTCAGGATGACAACGTTGCTCTGTGGCATTGTCACCTGAAAGCATACATGTGAAAAATGGATTTGAACCAAATCTCCTATTACAAACAAGTGTAAACCAGATGACTGTAATTGCCTACTAGAAGATGTAACTAATACACTTCAAACCAAAATTGTAATGCGATTATAAAAAACGGCAAGTGAATTTAAAGCTAACCAAAACATAATTAAAATGACGCCATATCAAAATTAAAAATTTTGGGTCACAAGATTCTCCAGACCATTTCACAACCAGATGCTAGTAAGATGATAACCCTGTTAAATCACCTGGGTAAAGTTAACGGAGACATTCAAAACAGCCATTGACCTCTCCATTTTAGTGTACGAAGCATTCCCAACAGTGACCAAATTTGATAATCTAGAGTCGGCTAATGAAGTGTTACAAACAGTAAAGACAGTGACAAAGGAGACGCTTTCTCCAGCATTCGAGGAGCTCGGCGTATGGGTCTTGTTCAGCGCTTTCGTGCCTGCTCCGCCATATGGAAAACGTAGTAAATTACACATTGTCTCAACAAAAAAAACTTTCGGAAATTAAGAGGAGATTAAATTAAATTAAATTGTAAGAACCTTGACATTGCAAGCGATTATCAAGCCTTGACCGGCAGCAGGCCCAAGAACTAAATGATCGAATTTCGTGTTCATTTTCTTCGGCGGGGGTTGTGTAGCTGGGTTCTGATGCAATTCTAGAACTGAAAAGGAGAGAAAAGGAATGACAGTATCATTCATTTTGAATTTCGTTTTCAGCATTATATAAACTACAAGGAAATTTATTCAGAGGATAATCACCGTAGAAAAGATTAAGAAGGATGAAGAGAAAAGGCAAGAAAAACACTAGAGAACGTCGCCATCCATTCCATGATGATGATCTCATCGCCAACCAATGTTTTCTACCCATTATTTTATTTCAATCTGGAAAAACCAAAAACACAGAATCAAGAGTGTTGAATCTCCAGTGAGATCTGGTAATGCAAAATTTTGCTTCTTCTTCTGCGAAATTGCTGGTTTCATTTGAGCCAGATTTGGACTTGGAGGGCTTTGCGTTTTAGCTACGATCAAAGAAAGGTGTGTGTGTGAGCGTGGTATTTGCAATGAAGTAGAGATCAGAAAAGAAAAATGGGATGACCAGCTCAGAGGCGACATGTCGTTCCGTAGAATCCGAGGTCTGTCAACTATTGTAAAGACAGGTGGGCACCAATTAGTGCTGCATCAACAAATATGGCACGAAGCGGGAGCAGCACGAATTAGTGCCACTTGCTTCTTTTCTTTTGCAAGATAAACGCTGAATGCCTGTATATAAAGATACAGTGCATTCAAGCCTCTGAGAGATCACAAGAGACAAGAAAAAAAAGTAAGAGAAGAAAAATATTTTTATAAAATTATAAATTATTTGTGAGAGAATGTAAGTGAGATATTTTTTTATAATAATTAAAAGATTTTAGTTGTTTTTTTATTAATAGATAGAGATTGTAATTCTCACATTATTTAGTAAAATTCTTTTATATTTGCCCAAGAACATAGACAAACTAGATGAACCACGTAAATTTTTATGTGTCATTTTTCATTTTACTTTAGTTCTCCCTTACGAGTCACGGAGAATATATTGGCAAAACCGAAATTGTCCACTGAATCTATCAGGACAATAAGACTCAATAATAAAAGTATCATTATAACGAAAAGTTAAATAGCCAGATCAAATACATATAAAATAGTTACTCTTTAGGACCAACAAGTTATCATCATCACACAAGACAACAACTTTGGTCAAGAGAAGTAATGCAGGCAACATGACTCTCTTTGGATTTTTGAAAAAAGCATTAGCTTGAGAGTCATTGCAATTTTTTGCCAATCCCACACCGGTATATTTTGTCATCCCAACTAACTTGGCAGGGCTAACGGTTGTTTAATGGGTGCCAAATTTTTTCTTGTCAAGTTCATTAGCAAAAAGGACGACTCCATCATAAAAAGTGTAAAAAATAGGAAGATCGCTACATGATTTCAATTCCCAAAGTGACACAGACTCCTTGCTGTTCGGGGTAGATAACGTGTTAGTAGCATCATTTCAATGATTATCAAACTCGTTGAATGCAACATCTTTGCTCGACTTCCGCCGAATGTAATTACGCAGCGCCATTGATGCGACAACAATTTTAACATGTGATTTGTAAAGAAACTCGGGTTTTATATCATCGAGTTTGATAATCATTTTTATCATGGTTTTATATCATCATTTTGCACTTGAAGTATCAATAACTCCTTAACTAAAATATGTTTTATAATAATGTATCTAATAATATAAGATACCTATAATTTGTGGTAAATGTCTATTTTTAATGTAGGCCTATCACATAAATGAAAGGATTGATTGATGACTTGAAGAACTTAAATTGCATGGATAAAGAGATGGTCAAACTTAGAGAAGAGATGTCGGTGCAATCCAAACCAAAACACTGTTCGGTAGTTGGGTCATATCTGGAGCTACAGATCTCATATTTAGGTCCAATTTATATGGATGGAAAGGTAAGACATAGGCCTACAACTTTCTTATGGAGCCCAAGATATAAAAAAGCCATTATCAAGTCCAAATTGTAGCAACAACAAAGAAGACCGAATCTGTCTTCCAGCCCGAGCACTGTTCGGTATTTTGGCCATATCTGGAGTTCTAGAAGTCCAAATGAGCTGCATTTTTTACACAAGAAAGCTGAGACAATTGCCTACAACTTTCATGTTACAACTGGCTCCAATTTTAACGTTATCAATGACGTTTTGGGCAGACAAGAGAAGATAAGGATTGTCACCAAGTCAAAAGTTGGCCACCCACTTATCAATTAGTCATCAAATCAATAGTGTCGCTATACGACGTCGGGCGACGGCTCCACTCCTTTTTTTTGTTTGTTTTTTTTAAAAAAAACAAAAGGAATTTAATTTTTTATTTGATTAGGGGGAAATAAAGATTTTATTTGGAGTCGCCATCTAGTAATTTGAGGGAACTAGAAATCCAAAATTAGACACTGGTCCTAGAGATTCGGATACTGGGTTAGTTATGATTAAGGGAAAGTAGACACCACCCTTAAAACATCCTTTCAGAGAAAGGTTACCTTTACTTGTGTGTTTTTCTTATTTTGATTCAAATGCTATTATATTTTGAGCTTATTTGTAAATTTTTAACATATTTAACGCCGGTCCCTAAAAATAGGAGACGCGTTAAAAATGACATCAGTCCCTAAAATTAGGAGACTTTGTCTAAAATGTCGACGTTTATCCCTAAAAAGGAGAGTTACGTCTGATTTACCAAAATAAATAATAATGGACATAATCCATATTTGGTATTTAATTTTTTTTTGACATTGGTCCTTTTCTGTAAATAAAAGAGACGTGTCGACAAATAATATTTATTTTATAAAATAAAAATTATTTTGATATCATTCACAAATAGATATATCGATTCTTGAAAATTGGGCTTTTGACCTATGAACAGTGATATGATAAAAATGGGTGTTGAACCCGCGTTGTTATTTATTTTTGTTTTTTTTCACATGCAAAAATTTACAAATATTTATATATAAAAATATCATAAAATACCATAAAATATCATAGAAAATTACCTGAGTACCCCCTGTATAGGTAAAAGACTGAAATACCCTCGGATTTATCGAAAATTTACAAAAATGCCACTGGCGGCGCGTGTGGCTCCCGCGCGGTAACTGTTCACGCGTGAAATTTTCCGGCGAGGTTCCGGCCAAAAGATAGTCGATTCTGGTAGATCTGAGGACGAGGATTCTGATGGTGGTGGTCTCGTTAGCTGTTGATGGCTGAGGAGGGAGAATCGATGACTTGAAGGTCGATTGGTCGATGTCGGTCGCGGCCTTTTTCTGGCCAAATTAGCCAGTGAAAAAGTGTGAAACGGCCGGGGTTTTGCTCAGGGGGAGGTGATGCACAATTCTGTAGCGGTTTCACGGCTTGAGACGGCCGAAAATGGGAGATCGGTGGAGAGAGAGAGAATCGCCGGTGAGAGGAGAGAGAAGCTCTGGGTTTTAATCTGGTGTGGACGAGTGTATGGTGCACTCGTGCGTCTGAAGGCTGTGAACCGCTGGATCTCGGATGAACAGATCGTGCGGCTGTGATTCGTTTGATCTTCAAGTTGATCGGACGGTCAGGATTGAATGGGCTACGATCTGGTGTGGCGCGGTGTACCGAGTGCTCGGTATACCTGCTGACGTGGCGCAACCAGATCGAAGTGCAGATTATTTGAGCGGCTGAGATTGATTTGGGTTTTAATCTGGTGTGGTAAAGCCTATTGTATCCTAAGAAATCAAAGGCTCAGATCTAAACACTATTAGATCTAACGATTGGGATATTTTTGGTATTTTTTAATTTATTAAAAAAAATTTAATATCTTACTAGGGTACAGAAAAAATATAAAAAAAATAAATAGTATATAATAGTAACCTGCTCGAATTGAGAATTGGAAATGCAGAATCAATTTTTTATTTTTTTTTCCTCTCCTGCTGTCTTGAATTCATTGGCTATTTATAGCCAATGAATTCAGATAACAATTCACGGATTGTTAAAATTTTCAAACTTCCACCGATTACTATTTGTCTTATTATATATAATAATACTAAATAATAATATAATAATACTAAATAATAATAATAATATTTATTTATAGGGGTAAAAATTAAAAATTCAAATCAGTATTATAAAAAGTTTTTCATCCGCTAAAAATTAATTTTAAATTACAAAAAAAACTTTTTTATACGGGTATCAACTTGGTGGACCGGGTTTTTTGACCCAAAAATACCAGTTTTGACAAAAATAGTCCGAAACTCATTTTTTTATCGCTGTCAGCATGGTGGGACCCGTATTAACCCGGTGGACTCGCTTTTGACCGAAAATGATAGTTTTGACCCGAAACTCATTTTTCATCCCGGTGGACTCGGTTTTGACCGAAAATGATGGTTTTGACCCGAAACAGCTCGAAACTCATTTTTCATCCCGGTCAACATGGTGGGACCCGTATTGACCCGGTGGACTCGGTTTTGACCGAAAATGACAGTTTTGACCCGAAACAGCCCGAAACTCATTTTTCATTGCGGTCGACATGGTGGGACCCGTATTGACCCGATGGACTCGGTTTTGACAGAAAATAACGGTTTTGACCCGAAACGTCCTGAAACTCATTTTTCATCCCGGTCGACATCGTTTAACCCGTATTGACCTGGTGGACTCGGTTTTGACAGAAAATGACGGTTGACTCGAGAAAATATATTTTAAACTCTTTTTTTTCTTTTTTTATTTATTATATTTTTTTGTCATGAATAATAAGATAAAATAACATTCCTAAAAAATTTTAGTGAATCCAAAATTGGGTTACAACAAATAGTTCCCAATTTTGGCCTATAAAAGGAGGCATTTGCCATGCATTTAGGCATCTTGGTTTTCAGATCAAGATCATGCTCTTCCTTTCTCTCTTTGTATTTTTTGTAATGTTTATGCTTTACTTTCATTAATATCAAGTTTATGCCTTTCATTTCCTTTCCTTTACTTAGTTAACTTTTATGTTCTTATTTTGTTTATCTATTTTGCTTTCTTTCATTATGTCTAGCTAAGTTAGTTATGTCAAGGTGAAAAGGTTACACTAATGGTGTAAGAATAAGTATAATGTAAACTTAATATGGACTTTAATGTTTGATACTAACATGTTTTATATTTGTTATCTTATTCACTCTTTAATACTTTGCTTGTTAAATGACTAATCTTGATTTATGTTGTATAACACTTGGTACAACAAATGCTTGGCACTTTCATAGCTCATAATGTATGGTATAACCGATACCTGAGCTATGAAAGGAACTTGATTTGTTGTTAACATAAGTTATAATCATGAATGCTTGACGAGATTTACAAGTATTAGCATTAATTGAATAAGATGACTAATGTAATCATGTTAACAATATATAATCTGATTAGAACCTCCTTTATGTGTGGTTTCCAATTCAATAATAAGAGTTTATACTATACTTGTTTGATATACCATTAGTGGAACCTCTAACCTTGACATTTGTTATTATTATTGTTTAATCCTTACATTAATTTTCCATCTTCAAGTTCTCATCATCTTCTTCTTCTTCTCTTTCTTTATTACTACTACTACTACTACTATTATTATTATTATTGTTGTTGTTGTTGTTGTTGTTGTTGTATTACTGTTATTTATAATTTGTACAATTAACCTCCCTGTGGTTCGACCCCGGTCCTGCCGGGTTATTTATTACTTCGACACTCCTGCACTTGGGAGAAGACATCAACCTTTTAGTCGTGTCAAGTTTTTGGCGCCGTTGCCAAGGAGGTAAGTTCTTGTATAAATTATAGTAGTTATTTTATTTTCTCCTTTCACTTTTCTTGTATATAACTTTGTTTCTTTTTATTTTGTTTTCTTCCTCTTTCTTTTGCTTTCTTCTTCTTTTTTATTTTATTCCTACACGTGCATGAGAGTGTGGTCACGTACATTAAGTGGTAGACTTTGTAGGGTATCCTCATCATTTTCAAAAAATATGGCTGAAGAAGATAATCAATCACTTCATAATAAAAATAATGAGAATAACCGTGCTAGAACACTTAGAGACCACATGAATCCCACAAGAACAAGTGCACCATCATGCATAGTTTTTCCTCCTGATGCATCTCATTTTAATTTTAAACCAGGTATTATTCAACTTTTACCTTCTTTTCATGGTTTAGAATTGGAAAAATCCATACTTGCATTTAAGGGAATTTAAGGAGGTGTGCAACACATATAATAACTTAAATTGTAGCATGAACACCATCAGATTAAAGCTTTTCCCTTTTTCATTAAAAGATAAAGCTAAAACATGGCTACAAAATTTAAGACCAGGATCCATTCGTGCTTGGGATGAAATACAACAACAGTTTTTAAAGAAGTTTTTCCCATCTCATAGAACAAACTCTTTCAAGAGACAAATCACCACTTTCACTCAAAAACCAGGAGAAATATTTTACAAATGTTGGGATAGGTATCGAGACTTGCTTAGTACTTGCCCTCATCATGGTTTTGAAACATGGAGATTGGTTTCACATTTCTATGAAGGGTTAACACCTAAAGATAGGCAAATGGTTGAATTGATGTGCAATGGAACTTTTGAAGATAAAGACCCTGATGAAGCAATGGAGTACTTAGACTTGTTAGCTGAAAATGCTCAAAATTGGGACACTGCGGGTACTTATGAGGCACTGAGTAAAACTCAACCTCATACATCTAGTGGAGGTATGTACAACCTTAGGGAAGATCATGACCTTCAAGCCAAGTTTGCATCTTTAGCTAGAAAAGTCGAGGCACTAGAATTGAAAAAGAGTGGTCAATTAAAATCTGTTGAAAACATTGTGTGTCAAATCTGTGAAACAAATGAACACTCAACCAACAATTATCCAACCTTGCCTTCTTTTAAAGAATGTCTCCATGAACAAGCCCATGCTTTAAACAGTTTTCAAAGGGCCAACCACAACCCATACTCCCAAACATACAACCCTGGTTGGAGGAATCACCCAAATTTCAGTTGGAAGAGTGAAAACAACAATGCACAAACTTCACAACCACCGTTTCAAGCACACCATAATTCTCATGGATATGCACCTCCTTATGCTCCACCTCCTAGAAGAAATCTTGAGGAAACATTGCATGCATTCATTGAAAAGCAAGAGACAATTAATACTCAACTTGTTCAAAACATGATAAATTTTAAAGATATTCTTGCTAAATTAACATCTGCTCTTAGTTTCCAAGAGAAAGGTAAGTTTCCATCTCAAACACAACAAAATCCCAAAGGGCAATACAATGCAAATGCAAGTAGTTCCGGAAGCCAACACATGGATCAAGTCAAATTAGTCACTACTCTGCGCAGTGGTAAGGTTATTGAAAAACCCTCTCTTGAACCTTATGAGAAAGATGATGAGTCAATCTCTGAGGGTAAGGAAGGGGATGAATCTGAAAATTACAAAGAAACGACTGATTCACCGCCAGCACTTCCATTTCCTCAAGCCATGACCAAACAAAGAAAAGTCAATCACAATTCTGAAATTTATGAAATTTTCAAACAGGTAAGGATCAATATACCTTTGCTGGATGCAATTAAACAGGTTCCTTCCTATGCTAAATTTTTGAAAGATCTATGCACTGTGAAGAGGAAACTGAATGTGAAAAAGAAAGCCTTTTTAGCCGAACAAGTAAGTGCTATTCTTCAGAACAATAATGCTTTGAAATATAAAGACCCTGGTTATCCAATAATTTCTTGCTTTATTGGAGAGTATAAAATTGAAAGAGCCTTACTTGATCTTGGTGCTAATGTGAATTTACTTCCATATTCAGTTTTTCAGAGTCTCAATCTAGGTGAGTTAAAACCAACTTCTATATCTCTTTTACTTGCCGATAGATCTGTAAAAGTACCTAGAGGAATAATTGAAGACGTGTTAGTACAAGTCGATAAATTCATTTATCCTATGGATTTTATTGTCTTGGACACAGAACCTGTTGAAGCATGTAATTCATTTCCTGTTATTTTAGGACGTCTGTTTTTTGCAACCTCTAACGCATTGATTAATTGTAGGAATGGATTGATGAAGCTATCATTTGGAAACATGACATTGGAGATGAATATTTTCAACATTTGCAAGCAACCTGGAGATGATAATGATTTACAAGAAGTAGATCATATTGATGAATTAGTTTATGATCAACTTGAATCTACTTTAAGTAAAAATAAATTGGATGAAACAAGCACCGAAAATATTGATGCGAATCTTTTGTCAACAGTGACAACAGATTCGACATCTGACATCACACCAATCGATGATTACTTTCCTAACGAATCCTTACTTTCTCTTAGTCCAATGCCTTGGTATGATAAAAATATCAATTTTCTTGCTTTAGGAGATTTGCCAGCTGATTGGAGTACCCAAGACAAAGAAAAGTTTTTGAACGAAGTGAAGAACTTTTATTGTGATGACCCTAACTTATTCAAATATTGTCCTGATCAAATATTTCAAAGATTCATTCCCGACAATGAGGTAAGTAGTATCATTAAACTTTGTCATTCTAAAGCATGTGGCAGTTATTTCTCGTCAAAAAAGACAACTGCTAAAATCTTTCAAAATGGATTTTATTGGCCCACCATGTTCAAGGACACACATGCATTCTGCAAAACTTGTGAAAATTATCAAAAAATTGACACTGGTCAAAAAATTTTGTTTTATGATTCTCAACTCTATGCATTCCCTAAAGAGCTAAGATTAAGATGGATCAATCCTTATGGGGCCTGTGATATTGAGAATTCAATGAATGACAATGATTTTAAGGAAAATGGACATCGTTTGAAAGCTTACTTTGATAATTTTCCTAGTGAAAATGAATCAGCTGGTTTGAATGATCTTGTAGATAAAGGTTGATTATTTTTTTTCTCACATTGTTTTTGTGTTTCTTTTTGAGTGATTTTTGCTAGTTTCTCTCACCCCGGTCAAATGGCGGATAACGGTACTCCGTGACTTAAGTCGGTTCTTTAAGTTTCCCACAATTACTGATATCTGTGTATATATATCTGTGCAATTCTTTGAAGCTCTCTTCCAATTCTCATTTGAAAATGGACACTAATCTTGAAAAATTGAAAAAGTATTTTCCCGCTCTACCTCAGAATGCGATTACACAAATTTACCGTGCTAGATGTGCAAGATTGAGATTGTTAATGAATCATGGAATTCCTGAAGATATTCGCTGGTTGATTGAAGCAAAGGTCCGATTATCAGGTGAGTCCTCTAACTTCATTTCACACATGCCTGGAACAGGTAAAAGCACTTTTGCAAAGAAGCGTCGTGCAAAACGACTGGATGTCTGTCATCGATGTGCTAGATGGACTTGTAATACACAATGTCGTTCTTTAGGAATGGTATCTATAAACCATGAAGATAAAATACAATTCATTAAGGATGGCCTGAGTAAGGAGTCTTTAGATAATCTTCTATTGACTCTTGAGACACATCCTAGTGGAGATGTGCATCGTGCAATTCATGATTTATGGCCACTATTTTATAAAGAACATGATCGACTTAGTCTTGGGAATCTGACTAAAAAAGACCCTGTTTGCCAGTTTTTAAGAAAACTGGATGGGAAGCCTATCCCCGACCCATAGAGGGCGTTTAAGCCGTTCTTGGACGTAAAACCAAGGAAAGATGTGCGCCACAATCACAACTACCTGTACATACACATGTTTTTTTCAAAAGTAAATAAATAAATAAATAAAAAGAGAGAGAGAGAGTGTGAGACTCCAACTGGCCTACATATAGATGTTATGATTGCCTTTCCAATTTCTCATCTATAAAACCCTCTTTTCCTTCCTTTCATTTCTACTCAACCCATACATTCAACAAATACAGAAGTGTGTAGAAATGGCAAGTTCCTCAAGTCATCAAATAAGAAATATTTGTGTTTTCGGTGGATCTAGTCTTGGGAAAGAAAAGGAGTTTTTAGAATCAGCAAATCATCTTGGTCAGGTGCTAGCTGAGAGAAAGATTCATTTAGTGTATGGGGGAGGCAGTCTTGGGTTAATGGGAGGTGTGTTAATAGCTGCATTTTTAGGAGGTAGTCAAGTTTTGGGGGTCGTCCCTGAAGCTTTGGCACAAGGGGACATCATTGGAAAAACAATTAGAGAGGAACTTAAGGTCTCCACAATGTCGGCTCGAATGAATGCAATGTTTAACCATGCTGATGCTTTCATTGCTTTACCAGGTGGTCTAGGCACATTGGAAGAGATCTTTCATATTTCCTCTTGGGCTCAATTGCACATTCACCATAAACCCATAGGTTTGTTAAATGTTAATGGTTATTATGATAAGTTGTTGTCTTTTCTTGATCATGCTGTGGAACAGGAATTTTTAACATCTTCTGCACGACAAATCATAATCTCTACTACTACTGCTGAACAATTGATTGACCAACTACAATCTTTCATTCCTGTGATTGATCCTTCCATGAGTCGTATAAATTGGTCATCTACGGGAAGCCGTAAAAAGCTTAGATTGGATTTGAGACTTCATTTGTGAATTTTTGTGTCTTTTGGTTTTATTATTATGTTTTGTTATTTCTTATTTTTGTTTCAGTGTGTTTCAGGTTTTGTCAGTGTTCGTTATTTCAGGTGATATCTTTTATACTCTATCTTTCTACCTTAGAACATTGAGGACAATGTCTCGTTTTGGTTGGGGGGAGAGGGTAGAAAAAAAAATTGTTTTTCATTTCATAAAGCATGTGCATAATTGTTGTTACTAGGATGGCAGAGTAAAGGAGTTCTTTTGTTAAAGTGACTCTTGAGACGCATCTTAGTAACCATTCTTAACAAGGTCTATTATAATACTTCCTGAAATATTCAGGTTTACAAACTCTCGTATTGTTACCACTTAATTCTGCTCGTATACTTATTTAACATGTATTCTTAAACCTTAATTTACACACATACACTTTAACATATGATTGTGGATTGCATATTGGATTATTACATTATTTATGTTCTTTTGTTAAAGGTAACAACTAAGGAAAAGGGATTGTATATAATTAAAAAAAAACATGAAAAAAAAGAAAAAAAAGAAACAAAATGATGATAATAAAAATGTAGATAAGTTTGGTTTCGTAGCCTCCCTAACCTAAGCAATTAAGCTCGAAGGGGTGTTTTAACACCTAATACCCTAAAGTCAACTGACTTGGGAGCTATTGGCCCAACGCTTGTTACATGGGTTGAGGAGAAAAGCTTAAGGGAATCAAACATTGCACTATCTACATATCAGTATCTGCGACCCGAGTTACTAAGCTCGTTGGGGTGTCTTAACACCTAATGCCCTAAGACCAACTGGTCTGGGAGTCATTAGCTGAAAGCTCGTTACATGGGTTAAAGATGCATGATGTTTTTAAATTATATGTATATATTTTTTTTAAAAAAAAAGACAAAAAAAAGACAAAAATAATAATCCCAACCCAAGGAAGTTAACCTTAAACAGTAGAACAAAAATTTTGTTTTCTTCCAAGAAAAGCCCCATAATGATGTGTTGATACATTGAGCACAAAAGAAAGGTTTATTAATATCTTGTTAAGTGGTATTGAGCAGATATATAAATTTAATGAGAGTTTGTTTATCTGGATAGATTAATGGAAGTTAAATGATGAATACCTTGCTTTGTGAAATTTGCAAATTGTTGTAACGCTTTGATTACTAGGGACTAGTAATAAGCTGGTTGAGGGGTGTGATTAGTACTTAAAAGTGCATTTTTATCATGGTTTTATATCATCATTTTGCACTTGAAGTATCAATAACTCCTTAACTAAAATATGTTTTATAATAATGTATCTAATAATATAAGATACCTATAATTTGTGGTAAATGTCTATTTTTAATGTAGGCCTATCACATAAATGAAAGGATTGATTGATGACTTGAAGAACTTAAATTGCATGGATAAAGAGATGGTCAAACTTAGAGAAGAGATATCGGTGCAATCCAAACCGGAACATTGTTCGGTAATTGGGTCATATCTATAGCTACAGATCTCAGATTTAGGTCCAATTTATATGGATGGAAAGTTAAGACATAGGCCTACAACTTTCATATGGAGCCCAAGATCTAAAAAGGCCATTATCAAGTCCCAATTGTAGCAACAACAAAGAAGCCCAAATCTGTCTTCCAGCCCGAGCACTGTTCGGTATTTTAGCCATATCTGGAGTTCTAGAAGTCCAAATGAGCTGAATGTTTTACACAAGAAAGATGAGACAATTTCTTACAACTTTTATGTTTACAACTGGCTCCAATTTTGACGTTATCAATGACGTTTTGGGCAGACAAGAGAAGATAAGGATTGTCACCAAGTCAAAAATTGGCCACCCACTTATCAATTAGTCATCAAATCAATAGTTCCCAATTTTGGCCTATAAAAGGAGGCATTTGCCATGCATTTAGGCATCTTGGTTTTCAGATCAAGATCATGCTCTTCCTTTCTCTCTTTGTATTTTTTGTAATGTTTATGCTTTACTTTCATTAATATCAAGTTTATGCCTTTCATTTCCTTTCCTTTACTTAGTTAACTTTTATGTTCTTATTTTGTTTATCTATTTTGCTTTCTTTCATTATGTCTAACTAAGTTAGTTATGTCAAGGTGAAAAGGTTACACTAATGGTGTAAGAATAAGTATAATGTAAACGTAATATGGACTTTAATGTTTGATACTAACATGTTTTATATTTGTTATCTTATTCACTCTTTAATACTTTGCTTGTTAAATGACTAATCTTGATTTATGTTGTGTAACACTTGGTACAACAAATGCTTGGCACTTTCATAGCCCATAATATATGGTATAACCGATACCTGAGCTATGAAAGGAACTTGATTTGTTGTTAACATAAGTTATAATCATGAATGCTTGACGAGATTTACAAGTATTAGCATTAATTGAATAAGATGACTAATGTAATCATGTTAACAATATATAATCTGATTGGAACCTCCTTTATGTGTGGTTTCCAATTCAATAATAAGAGTTTATACTATACTTGTTTGATATACCATTAGTGGAACCTCTAACCTTGATATTTGTTATTATTATTGTTTAATCCTTACATTAATTTTCCATCTTCAAGTTCTCATCATCTTCTTCTTCTTCTCTTTCTTTATTATTAGTACTACTACTACTACTACTACTACTATTACTACTACTACTACTATTATTGTTGTTGTTGTTGTTGTTGTTGTATTACTGTTATTTATAATTTGTACAATTAACCTCCCTATGGTTTGACCCCGGTCTTGCCGGGTTATTTATTACTTCGACACTCCTGCACTTGGGAGAAGACATCAACCTTTTAGTCATGTCATTTGGTCCACCCTTGAATTTCAAAGGAGGTCTAAATCTGCTAGGAGGCATCGATTAACTAAAACAGATGGCAAAATAAACACTCATTCTAGAGGAATAGTGTCATGGCATCATATCGAGCTAACATGGTAAGGATTTTTTTTAATGCTTAAGATAATAAATTAAAATTGTGTATTTATCTTTTCTAATATTTATTAATCTTGAAAGCAAGAGGACGTTGGTGGAAAGGAACCTCCATGGGATGATGTCTTTTCAGCTTTGCATCAAAGTACTAAGCAGTCTGGTAGCTTCATCGACAACAAATCTAAAAAAGTGGTTATATGTATTTTTATTTGATTATTTCTTAATATAACTTAAGTATTATTTAACATTCAAATGAATTTATTGTTGCATGTATTTTATTTGTAGGAAAATTATAAAATGGAGATGATTTTAAAGTATGGAACTAATCGGGAAAATCATCCTCCATTTGATGGAGCAGCTTGGTGTGTGGCTTCAGGAGAAGTTACAAAGGGTAGGTATATGATGCACCTCGTATGCCAAAATCTATAGTTAGTACAAGCTCTTCATCACATTCCTACTCGATGGAGTCATCATATCCTAGTTCATCGTATCGAGCATTGCAAAAGGAGATAAAGGATAAAGAAGAGGAAATAAAGAAAAAAGATGATTTTATTTTTGAAATGAAACGACAAATGGATTCCATGAAAGAATATCTTGTGAACAATCTTAGATACCATGGTGAGACATCAAATATTGACCAAGGTATGCCACCACCTTTGACTCCATCAATACCGCCACCTATGGCTCTTCAGATAATGACATCTATGGGTCTCACATCTCAACCAATTTTTTGACATATACCTCGACCATTATATCCTGATCAATGTTGTGTTGATCCACAATATCATGGTTCATCTTCACAACCAGCACCATGATTGTATCTTTTGTTTTTTTTTTTATTGTGTTTGAACTTAATTGTATTAATGTAAGTTTAACTAAATTTTTATAATATGAATATTATTTTTATTCTATTTTTTTATTAATGATTCAATTATTTTTAATATTAATTTATGTTGGTTATATATATTCTACAACTTTTAAAATATCCATAAATAATTAATTAAATAAAAATTAATTTAATAAAAAATAATATAATCACCAACAAATTCTCTATTGGTGATTGTAACTAATGCATCAATCAGTAACGGAGAATTCATTGCTGATTCACAAAACTAGCAACGGATTTTTCGTTGTTGCGAAATCAGCAGCGAATAAATCCATTGCCAAAAAATCAGCAACAACAAATCTGCATAAGATTTTTGTCGTTGCTAAATTATTTTAGCAACGGATTTTAGTATTATTTGCAATGGAGTAGTCCGTTGGTAATTACTACATTTTTTAATAGTGATAAAAAACTCAGTTGCCAAACAATACAGCTTACTATCGAAAATCACTTCCTTAACAAAATGAAACTCCTTCATGACCTCTTCTATACTACATTATTTTTTATCCAAACCACTCAATGTGCATTCACTCTTGGTAGACACACTATCGACCAACTTATCTAAACACGAAAACAATTGCGATCCCCTTCTAGCATACCCTTTTTTTCTCATTTTTTTGTAAACTTTGTTGCACACCTTTTCTCTTCCCACTACTGCGAGTGGGATTGCTTGTGCTGTTGGAAAAAGTGACACCAACAACCATATTATTGACATCATCAACAAAATTTGGTAGACTATCCTCCTCAGAATCTCCACTACCTTCCTCTAGATGAGGGCCCTCATTAACTGCATTAGTTCGCCTTTCATCGAAACCATCTTCATGAGAATTCAGACCCTGTGATGGAGCCCAATCATACTAACCAGTAGCAACAATGTTTGAAAACATGATATCATATTTATAACACAACGTGGGATCAATGCCAGCATGCGTAAACTTTCTTGCTCCGCATATCTCCTACAACAAGGGATAATCAAGATAAAAATGCATAAAAAATAGTGTAACACTCAATTAAACAGTTTATTACAGCTTTACACATATTGAAAAAAAAAACAGATCTTGATTTTAGTTCTCCACCACTCATCAGGTGCTGAAATTGTTCCAAGTTCAGCTTTCCAGCCTTCTCCAATTTCAGAAATCAACCTTTTTCATAGTCTCCAATATTTTTTAATTCTGTCCCGCTTATTCTTTAATTGTGCTTTTGTTAATGCATAACCAGTTTGATCCTTAAAGCAATTCATAATATATTTCTAACCAGCTTTGTTGAAATGTGTGTTGGGTCGCATATCTTGCTCAATTGTTTTAATACATATGTCACAAAATACGTGCAACATCTCTCTAGTCCAACAAGCCTTATCTTGTGATTGAGAATCATCCATGTTCTTGGTTAAAATGCTTTGTCTAATATACAATTAACAGGTTAATTTTCCAGAGGCAATGTAAAGGACATGAAATGCATAATTTATTTTGATTAAATCACCAACTTAAATAAAACATGCAATTTAAGAACATAGTTACCACTTTAAATGCTAGGTATATTTACGTTTCTGTTTCTACAAGTCAATTTTTTCATTTCCTAAACAGACTGTCTATTATGTAATTATGTAATATTATATTAGATGCTGAGATTTCATAGATATAATTTTCTCATGTCTTGAAGGAGATGGTATTGGCACTTCTGCATGAATCGGATCTATTGTTGTCCCATGATGTTGTTGAAACAATTGTGGACAAGGCACACTTTGGTTTTGCTGTGTCAAACTTCACGGCTTCATGCTTATTTGGTTAGTTGACATTTTGTGATAGATGCAGATTTAAAAGGTGATGTAAAAGGTGATGGAAAAATTGATTCTTAAGATGTTAGAAGAGATGGAAGGGTTAGAAAAAGTAAAGGGAAGAGACAATGTTTTTTTTTTTTTTAAAAAAAAAATAGGGTTTATGTTGTTAAGGGTGTTTTTGGAATGTTGTTTTTAATATTAATTTCAAGGACAATTATTATAGAAAACTCTATTTTTTGGCATTCAAATTAATATCTTTAAAAATATTCCAAACTATATATATATATATAAAAAAAAAATTAACCTTTAGAATTGAATTCAATTTTAAAAATTCCAAATAACCTACCAGTGGACTGAGCAATTGAAATAAACCCTATTTTCCATATCAATAACTCGAAAATATTTAGCTTGCATTCCATGCAGTATGTATGTATCTGATGCAAAGCGTTGGGCAATCCACCACACCGCCGACTCAAAACCTTCACAATAGAAGGACCTCCCTGACTCAAAACCCTAGCTTCTTCTTCATATATACATATAAATACAACCATCACCCCCGGTTAATTCAATCTAATTCTCACCTAACCTAAAGGAAAGCCCTTTTCAAGATCAAGAAGCCTTTTCTCCAAGAGCATACACAGATACATACATCTTTCAAGGCAACTCTGTTATTCTAAGGTATGAATGAATACTTGCTTGCTCCTCCACTGTTATTGTTATTGGTTTGTCAATGTTTTGAGGGCGGTTTGTATCACTCTGTTTTTTCTTTGGGGGGGTTTATTTTGTTTGGCCATGAGAACTTGTACAACTTTGAAGCTTAAGTTCTTTCGACTAAATCTTGATATATCCATCGAAAGAAACGATTTTTCACGGTTAAATATCAACCCAGAGTGTTTCTGCTTTGTACCCGTTATTGCGCTTTCTGTTTTCGTTATCTTGGACTGATTTTATGTCATAATTATTCAGGTTACAGAGAAAAGACTTTGTCTTGTTTTGATGGAAGATCGTATCAGCGAATTGTCTGATGACATTCTGTCTGTCATTCTCTCCTTTTTGACAATGCGGGATGCTGTTAAAACAAGGTTACTTTCACATAGATGGAGATATCTCTCTCCACCGCTCTCCCATCTTCAGTTTGATGTTTTTACTCTGTTTGGAACCCACGGGGAAAGTAGTTCTAAGTTTATTACAGCTGTCGATCAAGTTTTGCTAGCTTGCAGAGGTCCAAAAATAGGCACTCTCAAGGTCCGCTTTGGCCTAGGCGATGGCTATGCTTTCCATGTTGATAGGTGGGTTTCATTTTCCTCTGCAATGCAGGTTGAGAAAATAGCTTTTGACTTCTCATGCTCTCCTAAAAGTTGTGGAAGTTATAATTTTCCATGTCATATTCTTCCCACTGATAAAGCATCTCATTTGAAGCATCTGTGCCTTGTTTCCTGCACGCTGAGGCTTTCTCCTAAATTCACAAGCCAACTCAATCCTTTAAGAACCCTGGATTTGGATGGTGTACCCTTGGATCAGAGTGGCCTAGATATCATCACCTCTGCTTGTCTGAAACTTACGCTGTTGAGAATGGTCGGTTGTGGACTGCCTAAGATTGTGTGCATACACGGCCAACTCCTATGTCTGAAGACATTGATCATTCATGATTCTTTGATCAGTGTTGAGCTTAAGTCTATTAATCTTGAAATCTTTGAGTTTTTTGGTCTGCCACAAAAACTCACTTTTGTTGACGTTCCGCATCTGAAAAAAGCACTAGTATGGTCGCTTTTTATTTATCGGAGGACATCGCCAGTATGCAACGTGCTTGCGAAGGATCTTCCTCAGCTTCAGTTTTTGTCTCTGATAGTAAAGGATGAGGTGCATCAAGGAACGATTACACCATCACAAGTTTTAATTCCTGCAACTTTTGTGTAACCTGTATTCTTTTATCTATAGGTGATGCCCCTTCCTGCAACCAGTCCTAAATTCATCTCTCTTAAACAACTGGATCTGTTGATATGGCCGTTTATAGATTCTGACCTCCTCACAGTTATCTACCTGTTGAATGCCTCTCCTCTTCTGGAAATCCTACAACTGAAGGTTGGTCTTTACGTTTAATGCTCAGGCTAAATGCTTATGTAATGCTGTTAGCAATGAATCTCCATCATTTTTGCTAAATATTATTTTCTGTCACCTAGTTGAAGGGCAAATTCGATTTAATTCAACCTCACATGATATGTAATACTATGAACAATATTGGATGTCTTAACTTTGTGGCAGATCGGTCATGAAGGCGAGGGAAGAAGTAATGGAGAAAGAAGAGAATACTCAAGGCATACCCATTCACATTTGAAAGAAGTTAAAATGGAAGGATTTCGTGACAAATGGAATGCGATGGAGCTCGCAATATATTTGCTAAGAAACACCATTGCACTTGAGCGAATGGTGGTTGTAGTCTCAGATTCCACCTTGCGGATGGACCTAAGACAGAGGGTCAACAATTTATTGCAAAAGGAAAAAGGCAATTCAACGGCGGAACTGATCATCCTTTGATTGCCATACTCTATTTGTGGACAGTTTAATTTCTCTTTGATAATTTATATTGCGTTCTTATTGCACTGATGCGGACAAGAAGAAAATTTTAAGATGCTTTTCATTTTATTAGTTTTGTATGAAGTATTCTTATTGTAGTAGTTTCAACTTGGCTGTTAATTTGCCTATGCCGGAAGAAAAAACCTGAACATAGCCACGATGACAAATGTAGTAGTCTCATTTGTGAAGTAGAGATATGCCAAAACAGCTTCTGCGGTGATTCTGATTCTAATACGAGGATTGAAAACCAGCATTTTCTGCAAAAGCACACATCAACAAGTGAATATGACGATGAAAACAACAAGTTTTATCATAAATTAATATTGAGCTATCTGATGCTGGTGCTGCAACCTCTACAGCACAGAGCACAGCAGAACCTAAAAGCATGAACATGCAGAGATCAAACACCCAAACACCAACAAAACACACCCTAAGAAAGCGCATAAAACAGTCTAAATTAATTGGAAAATCTTGAACATACCCGGCCAAAAGTGTCCAGTCTCAAAGCCATCCTTTCTTTTGTGTAGTTATATTATATAAACAATTTCAACACCTATCCTTTTTCCAATCTTTAATACTATCACACCCGTTAGTCTCATGCAAAAGGAAACGACTTGAGCAACACCTTTATACTGAAGCAACTACAGAACTACAACCACAAACCAACATAAACTCACAGTTCCTCACGGAAGGAGAATAGGAAAAGAAATGTAACCTTAACATAAACAAAAAAAATCTAAATTCCAAGCCATGCATGAACCGTGGGCAAGCATTTGTCCTTTTGTTTAAACCAAAAAACTGAACATCTAGAGTAAAGCGGGAAACAGATTTTGGAAAAGAACTAAGCAACAGATGCCAAGTTTAAATACAGCAAGGAAGAAAAAAAACAAAAAAAAGAACTGGAAACTATACCTGCGGATGCTGCTGGTTTGAGTACAGAGGATGAGGTGTAGATAGGTGGAAGAAAACCCTTTGCTTTTCTGACTCCTAAAACTGAAGAAAGCCTTCCTCTTTTTACTGTTGGGAGTTTTAGAAAACCCGTAAATTTGATGAACTCCTTTTGGCAATGTAGGATAGACCGGGGATAATTTTCCCTCTTGTTCTCTTTGTTTTTCTATGCTAGCTCTCTGTTTTTTTTACTCTTCTCTGCCTCCTCCTTTTTTTTTTTTCATGTTTCTCTGACCTCAGCCTTATATGCTTGTTCTCTCTCTTTTTTTCACACTTTCTTTTCGTCTCCCTCTCTTTTACAACGCAGTCTGTTATATATGCAAGAACTGAAGACCACCCTCACATTCTCTCACCTCCACCGTATGTCTTAGAGAAACAGTCACAGCCCTTAGATGATGATGAGGCTATTCTTTGCGTCTTCTTTCACAGCTGGCACAGTAAGGTGCAACGGTTTCCCTTGTGAAATCTTGACTGGCAACTAAGGACATGGCATGAAGAGGGGTGCTGTCCTGCGCACGCCAGGTTGCTGGGGATGCAGGACGAGAGATTTCAAAAACTAGCAGGAAACGGTTGTAGAGGAGGGAAGGGAAAGCAGACGGGGTACAGTACCATGCTAATTATATTTTCAGGATGGGGTTGTTCTCATACGGCACCGTCTAGCTAAAGAAGTGAATTAATGTAAAAAGACAGAGATGGTGTCGTTTAGAAAGGCAGCAGAAATGTAACCCATCGTGGCAGAATTTCTGTCATTTTCTAATCCTATCCCTGTTTTTTCTATTTCTTCCCAAAACCTAGCCAAGTTTCTTCCAATCTTTATCTGCATTTAACTACCTTATTTCAGTTTTTTTTTTAATTCAGTCCTGCAAACTTGGGAGGCAACATCGACAGAAAACTTTTAGAAATTTTTTTTGCTGCAGAATTTTTTTTGGTATAAAATTTTCATTTTCTTATTAGATATTCAAATGTAAATATTTTAATCTTTTGTTATTAAAATCAAGCGATTTAAAAACTAAAATTCATTTACGTGTGTAGAATTAAAACTTTCATGAAAGATTTAAAAGTGAAATATAATCGTTTTGAAGAACCGAATCTCGCAACAATCTGGTTGATAAAAAGAGATTTCCTAATTTGATTTAAAAACTAATAAATATCAAGCATCCCAATATGACTAAAAGTATAATTTAAGCTTAAAGACTAGCACAATCACGATGGAAGCAGAGCTTTTAGTGCAAAATTCGGATCAGAATTCTGCTCGAGGCAGAATTCTCTACTTTCACGTTAAGATATTCAAACAGGGATATCTTGAGTTTTTGATATCGAAATCAAGCGATTTAAAAATCTAAATTTATCTACGCTTATAGGACTACAACTTTCATATAAGATTAAGAATGAGATAAATTTATTTTGAAGTATAGAAACTAGCTGCAACCTGGTTGGTCATAAAGGATCTTCTAATCTAATTTAGGAAACTAACAATGCTAAATATCCTACCTTGACTGAGAGTCTACCATAAAAATAATGAGCCCTAGGATTCAATAAAGGTGTACGTCAATTCTTTAACATGTCATGAGTGATAAAATATAGCTGGAATGGTTGGATATTACACGAAACTAGATTAGAATTAAAGCCTAAGTTAAAACAAAACATTACGATAATAGCAAAACCAAATTTTCTAGTGTAACTTTTGAGGGATTTATCCAATCTTAGAGACCAAATAACAACAGAATGAATTTAGCATTTTAAACACCCCTAATTAGTTTAAGAATACTAACAATTTTAGTAACAAAAATAAAAATAAAAAAAAGGAGATGTGAGCTAAAACGTGGTTAAAAAAACATTTTCTTCTACTTTGTTTTTTCTACTTTGTTTTTTCAATTTCCTAGTAACCTTAAACTAAATTCTTGCTTTCAATTTAAAGAAAATATACATCATTTCCATTAACACTTGTGGCTAAAGAGAAAGTGATAACAACACTTAACAAATTAATACCAACAATACATACATTTTTATTCCTACAATCATTTTCATAACATGAATTCTATGTTATCACTCATATTTCTCCTTAATTTACTTATTCCTTACTTCTTACTCATATAATCCTCATATCACTTTATCTTTAATTTCTTTATGTCCTTTTTTTTTTGCCATCATTCATAGGCGTTCGTCATCATAAATGATTTCTCTACATTTTTTATTCAAATTTCCTTCACGTAGCATTGCTGAAGCATCTACATTTAACACAACATATAATGCCATTTGCGAACACCAACTAACAACCCATCCATATACATTTTTATAATATAAAAAATACCATTTACATTACCACATACAAGATTCCTTATATTGATTCAATTTCTTAAAAATTCTTCTATAGTCAACTTTATTCTTTCTCCTTTAATTTTTATTCCAATATTCATCATAATTAACATTACTATAATTCTTTACATTTTCATCACACCAATATCAACATGCTCTACTCATTTTCATCTCAAAAACCTAAACTCAAGGCTCACTAATAATTCTCTATAACTTAACACAACAATAAATTTTATCTTAAACCATTATCCACACATTTATTTACATCAATTATATCCAAATAGCAACAATTACATCAATTAAGACTCTATTTGTTTGTAGGAAAGTTGTTTTCTTTTGGAAAATAAATTCCGGGAAAAATAAATTCTTGAAAAGTATTATGGAAAATAAACTGAAAAATAATTTATTAATTTTTTATTTTTCTCAAGTTTATTAAAATAATGAGGAACAAATCTTACAAATTTAAAAGTTGAATAGTAGTGAAATTGATTTTTTTAATAAATTATCTCAAATAAAATAAATAATAATCAAAATAATAAAGATCAAATCTAAAAAAAAAGATGAAGAAAATAAAATAATAATAATTAACATTTCATAAAGTATTTCAAATAAAATAAGTAACAATCAAAAGAATGAGGACCAAATTTGATAGATAAAAATTTTAATAAAAAAATAATACGATAAAAGCAAATAACAGAAAATAAAAATTGTTAACAGCAAACAAATATAAGAAAATTTGGAAAATGATTTCCTAGAAATCACTTTCTGGAAAATAAATACAAGAAAGTTTGGAAAGTATTTTTCTGGAAACCACTTTCCGGAAAACAAACACAGCTAAAAAGAAAAATACTTTCCTGAAAACCATGCCAATTTTTTTTTAACTGAAAAATATTTTCTGTTGACCAGAAAGTGTTTTTTCGTTGACTGGAAAGTGTTTTTCGTTGACTGAAAAATATTTTCCGTTGATTAACTTTCCTAATGGCAAACAAATACGAAAAAGTTTGAAAAATAATTTTTCAAAAACTATTTTTCGAGAGCCTAAACTAATCCTTAATTTGTTTCATACTTGGTTGGCTCTTCAGCCCTCGATTTCACTATGATATATTTAAAATCCTTTCATGATATTACATCCATTGCAACCTTCCACAACTTAATTTATTTTATTCAAAGAAGTCTATCTCAAAAATTCCTAACTTGCTCAAAATTACTTAAATCTTTCTAAAACATGTATAAATGAGTTCTAGTCACCAACCCAATTAATAATTGGAGCTTTGAAATGCAAATAGTCAATTCTTTCATTGTTTTTTCTCCTTATCATTGCTCCCTTTCTCTCTCTCTCTTTAAATGCTTTCTAAGTATGGAGTTTAGGTGTTTTGATCATTAACTCACACTTACAGCTTGAAAAAAAAATCAAACTTCCATAAGATTTATCTTAAATAAAAATACGAGAGAATGAAGAAGGAAAAGATGAATAGGCTACGTTTTTTCTACCCTTTTGTTTCACTTCTGAACGTCAGCCTTTATAGGAAAAGAGAAGAAGACTTTGGCCAAATGAAGAAAATGCTCATAATGAGTCTATGGGTCAGTTTTTGGTATTATCCGACCGTCAGTCTTTTTGTAAAGGCTTCCCGATCTTTTCATATTAGAGGAAACAACACACTGAGAATGTTCGAATATTTTATTTTATATAACAGATAGATCTTTCCAGCCAATCTCTTATTAATTTTAGCCTGCAAAAAAGGAATTATTTTCATTACCATTCTTTGATTAGTAGCTCTATCGGTAGCTGAGTAAACAATTTCTATAGGCTACTCCTCCTAGTGGACAACCACCCATTTTAATTTTATAATTTTTCATTTTAAATGTCATGCGCCAATGTAAATTTCAGTATCATTTTCAAATTTAGCAACTCAGTCACACGAATTATCAAACAATTATTAACTAAACTATACTAAATTCACAAATCAAAACTTAAGCCTGATAAAATGAATTACGTGGCTAATCTTTGTTTGTTTGGCTATTGGGAAACATTTCAGCATCATTTTCAAATTTAGCAAGTCATTCACATAAATTATCAAACAAGTCTTATATAAACCACACCAAATTCACAAATCAAAATTTAAATGATGTTAAATGATGAATACCTTGCTTTGTGAAATTTGCAAATTGTTGTAACGCTTTGATTACTAGGGACTAGTAATAAGCTGGTTGAGGGGTGTGATTAGTACTTAAAAGTGCATTTTTATCATGGTTTTATATCATCATTTTGCACTTGAAGTATCAATAACTCCTTAACTAAAATATGTTTTATAATAATGTATCTAATAATATAAGATACCTATAATTTGTGGTAAATGTCTATTTTTAATGTAGGCCTATCACATAAAATGTTTTCAATCTTGATTTTTTGTGAAATACTTGAAAGTGATTTCAACAATGGTTTCCTGAAATACATGAAAGTGATTTTAGAATTTTTTTATTATGAAATACATGAAAGTAAATTCATCGTTGATTTTGTGAAATACATGAAAGTGATTTCAACAATGGTTTTCTGAAATACATGAAAGTGATTTCAGATTGATTTTATGAAATACATGAAAGTGATTTCATCATTGATTTCCTGAAATACATGAAAGTGATTTCAGCTTGATTTTGTGAAATACATGGAAGTGATTTCATTAATGGTTTTGTGAAATACATGAAAGTGATTTCATCAATGGTTTTGTGAAATACATGAAAGTGATTTCAACAATGATTTCCTGAAATACATGAAAGTGATTTCAGATTAATTTTGTGAAATACATGAAAGTGATTTCAACAATGGTTTTTTGAAATACATGAAAGTGATTTCAGATTGATTTTGTGAAATACATGGAAGTGATTTCATCAATGGTTTTTTGAAATACATGAAAGTGATTTCAACAATGGTTTTCTGAAATACATGAAAGTGATTTCAGATTGATTTTATGAAATACATGAAAGTGATTTCATCATTGATTTCCTGAAATACATGAAAGTGATTTCAGATTGATTTTGTGAAATACATGGAAGTGATTTCATCAATGGTTTTGTGAAATACATGAAAGTGATTTCAATAATGGTTTTCTGAAATACATGAAAGTGATTTCAGATTGATTTTATGAAATACATGAAAGTAATTTCACTATGATTTTCAAAGTTAATGAAAACTTCTAAAGGAAGTCATATTTGTATGACTCAGATCCGATTTGTAAAAATCGATCTCAAAGATGATGAAAGCTTCTCACGAAAGTCTTATATCTACGATTGAGATCTGATTTGTAAATCAATCTTAGAGATGATGAAAGCTTCTCACGAAAGTCTTATATCTACAGCTGAGATCTGATTTGCAATCGATTTCAGAGATAATGAAAGCTTCTCATGAAAGTCTTATATCTACGGTTGAGATCTGATTTGTAAATCGATCTTAGAGATGATGAAAGCTTCTCACGAAAGTCTTATATCTACGGCTGAGATTTGATTTGCAATCAATTTCAGAGATAATGAAAGCTTCTCATGAAAGTCTTACATTTATGGTTGAGATTTGATCATCTATTCAGAGTAATAGTAAGAGTAGAATCCTTATAAATTACGCAGTTTTTGGTGACAAACATCATCAACTTCTTGTATTTCAAGCCTTTCAAAGTTCCCAACTCTTGAAGCTTTAATCATGTCTTCCTCTTCTTCCAATGTTAACCCAAATCTTGTTCCTGCACTAGAGTCTATAGTTTGGCGTACTACTTTTGAAGTGAATGGTCGTCCAGTTACAATAGAAGATACTGTAATGGACAATGAAGATACTGTTGTAGCCGTGGCTAGAGACATGGTCCTTCCCCGTGATGAAACCATGCTGGTAGCTAGGAGCAATATTGAAGCAGTGAATCAGTCACTTGCTCTCAGTATCAGAGCTACTTCATCTCTGGTGAACGTTGCAGAGCGTCTTCATGCTAGAAGACTTGAGCTGAATACTCAGGTTCTTGATCTCCATCATCTGATTGAGAATTTAAGGAATAGACTCCGTGATGAAAGACGTCAGAGAAACGACTTGGAGAGGAGGAACCAAGAGCTGAATACACGTGTTGACTTTTGGAAGGACTATGTTAACACACGACACCTCGAGTTTGAGGAAGAGATGGAGAATATGCATAAACAATTCGAAGAACTTCGAGGCCTGATTAATGATCAAGATGACAATATCCCTGATCTTCCTCGCACTGTTTAATATTTGTACTTTTAAACCTTTTGTCATGAATAAAAAATCCATCTTTCTTGTCTTCATTTATGAATTTTGCTTTCATGAAATTGTCATATTGGATGTGATTAAAATGACTTCATTTCATCTGAATCTCGTTGGATCACGTTGGGAATTTCGTTTCAAAAAATATCTACAAGACAAATATGCAATGTTTGTGAAATTAGATGATATGTGATACATCTTACCTTTTTGAAATATAGATCCCCCATTCATCTTGTCTGGCGATCTTGAATGTTAGCAAGCTCTTTTGATTCACGCGTCTTTCAAGTCTACTCAAGCTGACCCATGCTGTTGAGTTCTCCAAGATAAACTTTGTTTGAGTTTCTCAATAGTCACTGCCTCTTTCTCCATTGGATACTTCATTGAGAGCATTAGCTTCTTCCTGGTCTGACATCGTGTTGTTGGTAACATTTCCGTTGTTGAGGATTCTTTAACCAATTCACATGGTCAATATATGAGGATTATCTCACTCATTTTTCATGTGTATCTCCCACCAGGAAAACAAATTTCTTTGTGCTATTAGAAATCAGGTGACTGCTTCTTTGTCTCTGGAAGATTTCTTGTGATTGCTTCTCTACCCTTGGAAGAAGTAACTGTCTCTTTCCATTTCCTCATTTGCTCTTGTTGTCGTTAGAATCTCTGATTTTCTAACACTGACTCTTGGTGTGTCATATATCTTTCTTCTTCATATAGAAAACCATTTTTTCAAAAATGATTTTTCAAAAGATCTCTTTTGTTTTTGAAAACTGAAACTCTCAATGTTTGTTTATAACAATGTTCAAGCAACTCTAAGGATTTGTAGTAAATCTCTTAGTAAAAGTAATCTCAGATAAAGGTAAGTGATGAGATGACCTTCTGCTTTGGTTTTCAAAGTGTTCAAGCGATTGCTTGAATGTATTTTGAGGGAAAAGGAACAATTGCCTTTTATTTTTAGAAACACTCCTTTTATCAGCATGAATAATAATGAATAATTATTTGCTACATCATGACTCTTTATGAAAAAGTCTCTTATATTTTAGGAACGCTGTTTATTAATTCAGGTTGCTTCCTTGATTAGAAAGGACTTTAAAGGCATGTAATGTATTTATGGCTCAAGGCTGTAAAAGAAAAGGGATTTCATAAGCTCAAAAAAAGTGTTTAAGGGTTTGAAAACTATAGATCACTGTTATCTTATCTTCATCTTTCCTTTTGCTATCTTAACAACAAAATATACTAAATATTCCAAATTAGGAATTTTTTCTATTTGTTGGGAATTCTCTCAATTATTTGGAATTTTTTTATTTGAATTCCTTGTTGTCAGACTTCATAAGCTCACATGTCTTCAAGATGATTTCCATGATCATTTCTTTCGTTTTGCCCCCAGTGTAGGGTGTGATCTTAGTTAAGGTTCTTATGAAAAAAACTTTAAATAGACTCGACTCAAATTGGGACTGCAAAGGATAATTTTAAAAGAAAGTGAAAGGAATATCAAAGATGGCCTTTCTTCATTTCAAGTAAGATCGGTTAAAACCAATAAACTTTGTCCACATCCAGCGTAATGTTTTGGATTTATAAGATACCATGTTTTGCAAGTCCATGACAAGCTAATGTACTACCAACCATTATTCATGCTGATAAAATGTAAGTCCAAGACAGAATTTAAGTGATAGTTGTTCCAATTGCGTTTTTTTGACTTGTATGGTCATCTCTTTTAAGAGAATTGCTTCGAACATTATCCTAAACAAATCATTGATTTATTTCATTGAAATCATAAACAAAATCAATTCTTTTAAAACCTCATTTAAGAAGAATGGGTTCTCTTGTAAAAAAAACATTTGAAAGATCAGATTGTTGAGCCATTGAGATCATGCATGGGCTTTTTGGTGAGGTATATGCAAAGAGAATTTCCTGGCCAAAACTTCATTTCATTTGATTTTGATTGGATGAAATACATCATACATAATACTTTTTCACAGAATCAGAGTTCACGGGCCTAGGTAAATCATCTCCATCCATCCTAGTTAACAACAGAGCCCCTCCGAAGAAAGTTTTCTTCACTACATATGGGCCTTCATAATTTGGTGCCCACTTGCTTCAGTCTTCACTTGGTAGTGGTAAGATTTTTTTGAGTACAAGATCCCCCTCTTTGAATTCTCTTGGTTGGACTTTCCGGTTATATGCTTTAGCCATCCTTCTTTGGTATAGCTGGTGATGACAAATTGCAGCCAACCTCTTCTCACTTATCATGTTTAGCTGCTCATATCTCACTTTAGCCCATTCAGCTTCTTCTAGTTCAGATTCTATTAGTACTCTCAAAGATGGAATTTCTACTTCCAAAGGCATCACCGCCTCCATCCCAAATACTAGTGAATAAGGTGTAGCTCCAGTAGATGTTCTTACTGCTGTGCGATATGCATGTAGAGCAAAAGGAAGCATCTCATGCCAATCCTTGTAAGTGACTACCATCTTCTGGATAATCTTCTTGATATTCTTGTTTGCAGCTTCGACAACACCATTCATCTTTGGTCTGTAGGGAGATGAGTTTGAATGTTTAATTTTCCACTTCACGCACAATTCTGTGATCATTTTTCCATTAAAATTCTGGGTATTGTCGGTCACTATCTTCTCAGGTGAACCATACCGACAGATCAAATCTTTCTCAATGAAACTCTTGACCACCTTTTGAGTTACATGGGCATAAGAGCTGGCCTCCACCCACTTTGTGAAGTAATCAATGGCTACTAAGATAAATTGATGCTTATTGCTGGCTTTTGGGTTGATTGGCCCAATCACATCTATTCCCCACATTGCAAATGGCCATGGTGATGTCATATTAAATAGAGGAGCTGGAGGTGCATTTATCTTATCACTATACACTTGACATTTATGACATTTCCTGACATAATCGATGCAATCTTTCTCCATGGTCATCCAGAAATACCCAGATCGTTGTAATTGTCTAGCCATCATATGCCCACTTGCATGAGTTGCACAAATTCCTTCATGAATTTCTTGCAATGCTACCTTAGCTTCGATTTCATCTAGACATCTTAGCAAAGTCCCATTGAATGACCTTTTGTATAGAATTTCTCCATCTAGGTAAAATTCCAGAACTAACCTTCTCAAGGTCTTCATATCTGCTTTGGATGCCCCCAAGGGATACTCTTGATATTGGATAAACTGCTTGATGTCATAAAACCATGGGTTCCCATCTATTTCTCCTTCAACTGAACAACAATGAGCTGGAAAATTTCTAATCTCAATGCAGATTGGTTGTACTCTCACTCCGTAATCAGTTTTGGCCATAGAAGCTAAGGTTGCCAAAGCATCAGCAAACTGGTTTTTGTCTCTTCCCATATGGGTAAAATCTATCTCATCAAAGCCCTCAGTCAGTTTCGAGAGATATTGTTGATATGGTATCAATTTTTCCTCCTTGGTCTGCCATTCGCCTTTCACTTGACAGATTATTAACATTGAATCCCCATAGACATCAAGCTTCTTTATTTTCATCTCCAAAGCAGCTTTTAATCCAAGGATACAAGCCTCATATTCAGCAGTATTGTTAGTGCATTCAAATTGTAGTTTGACTGAGACGGGATATTGCTTCTTGTCAGGTGAGATTATCACAGCGCCTGCTCCATTACCAGAAACATTCACTGCCCCATCAAAATACATGATCCACCAATCATTCTTTTCTTTGTCCTCTTCTACTATCAACACATCCTCATCCGGGAAGTCAAATTTCAAAGGCTCATAGTCATTGATAGCATTATCTGCTAGATGATCAGCAATTACACTTCCTTTTACAGATTTTCTTGTCTTGTATACAATGTCATACTCAGCCAACATCACTTGCCATCTTGCTATTCGGCTTGACAAGTAAGGTTTCTCAAAGATGTATTTAAGAGGATCCATTTTTGAGATCAACCAGGTGGTATAATACAACATATATTGTCGAAGACGCTTCGTACTCCATACAAGAGCACAACATAGCTTCTCAGTCACAGTATATCTGGATTCACAATCTGTAAACTTCTTACTCAGATAATAGATAGCTTGCTCCTTTCTTCCAGACTCATCATGTTGTCCCAACACACAGCCCATTGCTACCTCAGTTACTGTCAAATATAAGATCAAAGGTCTTCCGGGCACAGGGGGCACGAGTAAAGGTGGATTCTGTAAGTATTGCTTTATTTTATCAAAAGCCTTTTGACAATCTTTGTCCCATATACCAGGGTTCTTTTTCCAAAGTAATCGAAAAATTGGCTCACATGTTGTTGTTAACTGAGATATGAATCGAGCAATATAATTCAAACGTCCTAAGAAACCTCTTACTTCTTTCTCGGTTTTAGGAACCGTAGTAGCCTGAATTGCTTTCACTTTATCAGGATCAACCTCTATTCCTTTATTGCTTATCACAAATCCTAGCAACTTTCCAGACTTTACCCCAAACGAGCATTTTGAAGGATTCAGCTTCAACTGATACTTTCTTAGTCTTTCAAATAATTTTCTTAGAACCTGAACATGATCTTCTTCATTCTTAGACTTGGCAATCATATCATCCACATACACTTCAATCTCTTTATGCATCATATCATGGAAAAGTGTCACCATTACCCTTTGATACGTGGCTCCAGCATTCTTTAACCCGAATGGCATCACTTTGTAGCATAATGTTCCCCATGGTGTGACAAAAGTGGTCTTCTCTTTATCTTCTTCAGCCATTTTAATCTGGTTATAACCGGAAAATCCATCCATGAAGGAGTAAGTTGAACTCCTAGCAGCATTGTCTACCAGGACATCTATGTGAGGCAAAGGAAAATCATCCTTCGGACTGGCTTTGTTTAGATCCCTGAAATCTACACATACTCTGATTTTGTTATCTTTTTTTGGTACCACCACTATATTAGATACCCATTGAGGGTATTTAATAACTTCTAGAAAACCAGCATCCCACTGCTTCTCTATCTCTGCCTTGACTTTGAGCACAATATCTGGGCGAGTTCTTCTTAATTTCTGCTTAACAGGTTTACATCCTTCTATCAAAGGTAATCTGTGTACTACAATATCAATGTCTAAACCAGGCATATCTGTATAAGACTAGGCAAACACATCGATATACTCTTGTAGTAATGAGGTTAAACTGCATCTTTCTTCTGTAGTGATTAGAGTTCCAATCTTTAACTCTCTTTTATCTTGCTCGGTGCCTACATTTATCACCTCTGGTTCTTCCTTCGCAGGTTTCCAAGCATGCTCCGACTGTTCTACCCGTCTAGCAAACTCTTCATCCCATTCCTCTTCATCCATTGCAATCTCATCCTTATCAAAGTTTGGCCATTCATTTTTAATGCAATATGTTTGTGGATTTATGGAGGATTCACTTTCAGAATTCCTGAAAGCGGAAGGTGTTTTTTAGTGGGAATGCATATCTTGTAGCCGAACAAAATAAAAGGAATTCAACAAATACTGATGAAAATGCTTGATCTCAATATTATTTTAAAAGTTGGCTCAACAATTATGAAAAGACCTTATGTTGTCATCTTGAACCAAGATTTCCAACTAGGTATAAAAACCCAAAGCAAACTACAATGTAAAGCACATAAAAGCAAATATAAGTAGATACTTAATCATTACTTCTTGAAAATAATTGGGGCTTCTTCAATCTCCCAATTCTGGAATACTTCTTCAACTGAAAGCTTTCGCACAAAGGCGTTGGTTGGAGCTTCTTCTAGAGCATGGACAGTTAACTGTGGTAACAATTCATCACAGTTCCAGCCTTTCTCTTCACCTTTCTCTACATTGTTGATATCCATGACAGCAGGTTTTTGTCCCGAGACTTCCATCATGTTCACCCCTCCATTACTTGTAGCATGATTGGGTAAAGGGTTGGAATTCACATTCGGTGCATCATCGAAAGTTATCCATCCAGCTTTTATCAATTGCAGAAGCTTGTTTTTGAATGCATTGCAGCTTTCAATGTTATGCCCAGCAATGCCAGCATGATACTCGCATATCATATCAGGCTTATACCAATTTGAGTATGGAGGTTGTAGTGGGGTTAAGGGAACAGGGGCCACTTGCCCAATACTCAACAACTTCAAATACATTTCTCCCAAGGGAAGTGGTAATGGTGGCAACCGTTCTTGGGTTCTTTGAAAATTCCTTCTTGGAGGATTAACAATTTGGTTACTTTGTTGGTTATTTGGTTGACTTTGTTGGTTGGTAGGGAAAGGTTTAGTGAAGCTTACACTTGCAACTTGTTGGGTAGGTCTTTGGAAGTTATAGTGATGGTAATTTTTCTTCTTACCCTTGTACCCTCCTTCCACATTGTTTACCTCAGACTCCTTCTTTTTCCCGATAAAGCCTTTCTTCTCAGTAGGCTCTAACATTCTCCCCATTCTTATTGCTTGTTCTATCCTCTCAGCAATAGTTACAGCATCATAAAAGTGCTGAGCTGAACTACCCACTAGGTGTTCAAAGTAAGGAGATTTAAAAGTATTGGTAAATAGAGTGACCATTTCTTTTTCTAACAAAGAGGGTTGCACATGGGATGCTTTTTCACGCCATCTCAAAGCGTATTCTCTTACAGTCTCTTTGTTGCCCTTCTCCATGACTAACAAGCTTGACCTGTCCGGGGCTACCTCCATGTTGAATTTGTACTGCTCCATAAAATCTTTGACCAAATCTTTCCACTTTCTGATCTTTGTATTATCTAGCCTTGTATACCAACTTAGTGCTGATCCAGAAAGACTATCTTGAAAGAAATGGATGAGAAGTTTCTCATCATTCACCACTTCTGCCATCTTATTGCAATAAGATTTAAGATGAGTGAGTGGGCATTCAGTTCCCGTATACTTAATAAATTCCGGTACCCTAAATTCTTTAGGTACAGCTGCATTTGGGATTAAACACATCTCTGCAGCATGAACAGGATCATATAAGTCTGCCCCTTCAATTGCTCTCAATCTTTCTTCTAGAGCGGTCAATTTATCATAATCAACAGGTTTAGAGTATCTCATCCTATGTGAGTCATCAGTTGTCAAGTTTATGATCGGCACTTGTGCTGATGGAACATTGGCAGTGAACTGCTGTTCTGATGAAGAAGGATTTGCCCCTAGATTTTGAGAAGTGAATATGAAAGGAGCTACTGGCGTAGATGCAGATGGAGTTGCAACTGCTGGCTGAGTAGAGGTATCCTCTCCAGACTTGGATGCCAGGGCCTGCTCGAGTAGACTTGTAAGTCTTGCGATATCATTTTTCATGCTCTCCAACTCCCTTTGATAGTGAGCCTCTAGATGTGCTCTTTCTTCGTTCTCCATTATCTTTTTTCGTAGACGAGTGTAATGAATTTTATGGTCTTTTGGGGGACCTATATTTCAGCCTGAATGAATGCAATAAAAATGAATGAAATGCATAAATGGATGCAAAATGCCATATGAATAATGCATGCTTGTTATTTGTTTCAGGCTTTCCTTTAACTAATGATGAGGAATAGACCAGATCAGATTCTCTTAAGAAAGTTCTCACTGAGGACTCCAAACCTATAGGAACTTGAACTGATTGAAGGAAGAAATTTGTTGCCTTAATTTTGATTTGGTAAAAAATTCCTCAATAAATTTGGTTTTTTTTTTCATCTCACACTTCCTATAAGGATCGGTGGAGATATAATGAGAATATGGAATGTATATGAAAATGTATGTTAATGCATTGACATTTATTTGTGTCTTATATCCTACTTGATAGGATTTAACTCATAAGGTTTGGTTTAGTTTATTCTATCCTTAAAGAAATTATTTGGTTCTTAGATTGCCCGAATTACTTGTGAAGTAATCGGCCTCTTAACCTTATACAACATGAGTATGGGATAAAATTCCACAATACCCGTTGCATAGGGTGAGTTACAATCCAAGCGAACGTCCAAATGAGCATCAGTGGACATAAGTCACACTTGCCACTTGAATCTTTCTTTTCTAATCTTAAAAAGGACGAAGCTCGGGTCCAGAGCTTTTATGGGTTCATCGTGAAGTGTGTGAATACACAAATAAATATCATGCATGCATGTGACAATATGAAAAATTGAAAAGAATTACAGTAATAAATAATGTAAATAAAATAAATGCAAAAAATAAATAGCATATAAAAAAAAGCATATGAAAAGCAAATACAAGTAGTTGGTTCAACCTTGTACATCCCCAGTGGAGTCGCCATTCTGTCGCTACACGACGTCGGGCGACGGCTCCACTCCTTTTTTTTGTTTGTTTTTTAAAAAAAAAACAAAAGGAATTTAATTTTTTATTTGATTAGGGGGAAATAAAGATTTTATTTGGAGTCGCCATCTAGTAATTTGAGGGAACTAGAAATCCAAAATTAGACACTGGTCCCAGAGATTCGGATACTGGGTTAGTTATGATTAAGGGAAAGTAGACACCACCCTTAAAACATCCTTTCAGAGAAAGGTTACCTTTACTTGTGTGTTTTTCTTATTTTGATTCAAATGCTATTATATTTTGAGCTTATTTGTAAATTTTTAACATATTTAACGTCGGTCCCTAAAAATAGGAGACGCGTTAAAAATGACATCAGTCCCTAAAATTAGGAGACTTTGTCTAAAATGTCGACGTTTATCCCTAAAAAGGAGAGTTACGTCTGATTTACCAAAATAAATAATAATGGACATAATCCATATTTGGTATTTAATTTTTTTTTGACATTGGTCCTTTTCTGTAAATAAAAGAGACGTGTCGACAAATAATATTTATTTTATAAAATAAAAATTATTTTGATATCATTCACAAATAGATATATTGATTCTTGAAAATTGGGCTTTTGACCTATGAACAGTGATATGATAAAAATGGGTGTTGAACCCGTGTTGTTATTTATTTTTGTTTTTTTTCACATGCAAAAATTTACAAATATTTATATATAAAAATATCATAAAATACCATAAAATATCATAGAAAATTACCTGAGTACCCCCTGTATAGGTAAAAGACTGAAATACCCTCGGATTTATCAAAAATTTACGAAAATGCCACTGGCAGCGCTTGTGGCTCACGCGCGGTAACTGTTCACGCGCGAAATTTTCCGGCGAGGTTCCGGCCAAAAGATAGTCGATTCTGGTAGATCTGAGGACGAGGATTCTGATGGTGGTGGTCTCGTTGGCCGTTGATGCCTGAGGAGGGAGAATCGACGACTTGAAGGTCGATTGGTCGATGTCGGTCGCGGCCTTTTTCTGGCCAAATTAGCCGGTGAAAAAGTGTGAAACGGCCGGGGTTTTGCTCAGGGGGAGGTGATGCACAATTCTGTGGCGGTTTCACGGCTTGAGACGGCCGGAAATGGGAGATCGGTGGAGAGAGAGAGAATCGCCGGCGAGAGGAGAGAGAAGCTCTGGGTTTTAATCTGGTGTGGACGAGTGTATGGTGCACTCGTGCGTCTGAAGGCTGTGAACCGCTGGATCTCGGATGAACAGATCGTGCGGCTGTGATTCGTTTGATCTTCAAGTTGATCGGACGGTCAGGATTGAATGGGCTACGATCTGGTGTGGCGCGGTGTACCGAGTGCTCGGTATACCTGCTGACGTGGCGCAACCAGATCGAAGTGCAGATTATTTAAGCGGCTGAGATTGATTTGGGTTTTAATCTGGTGTGGTAAAGCCTATTGTATCCTAAGAAATCAAAGGCTCAGATCTAAACACTATTAGATCTAACGATTGGGATATTTTTGGTATTTTTTAATTTATTAAAAAAAAAATTAATATCTTACTAGGGTACAGAAAAAATATAAAAAAAATAAATAGTATATAATAGTAACCTAAATAGTAACCTGCTTGAATTGAGAATTGCAAATGCAGAATCAATTTTTTATTTTTTTTTCCTCTCCTGCTGTCTTGAATTCATTGGCTATTTATAGCCCATGAATTCAGATAACAATTCACGGATTGTTAAAATTTTCAAACTTCCACCGATTACTATTTGTCTTATTATATATAATAATACTAAATAATAATATAATAATACTAAATAATAATAATAATATTTATTTATAGGGGTAAAAATTAAAAATTCAAATCAGTATTATAAAAAGTTTTTCATCCGCTAAAAATTAATTTTAAATTACAAAAAAAACTTTTTTATATGGGTATCAACTCGTTGGACCGGGTTTTTTGACCCAAAAATACCAGTTTTGACAAAAATAGTCCGAAACTCATTTTTTTATTGCTGTCAGCATGGTGGGACCCGTATTAACCCGGTGGACTCGGTTTTGACCGAAAATGATAGTTTTGACCCGAAACAGCCCGAAACTCATTTTTCATCCCGATTGACATGGTGGGACCCGTATTGACCCGGTGGACTCGGTTTTGACAGAAAATGATGGTTTTGACCCAAAACAGCTCGAAACTCATTTTTCATCCCGGTCAACATGGTGGGACCCGTATTGACCCGGTGGACTCGGTTTTGACCGAAAATGACAGTTTTGACCCGAAACAGCCCGAAACTCATTTTTTATTGCGGTCGACATGGTGGGACCCGTATTGACCCGATGGACTCGGTTTTGACAGAAAATGACGGTTTTGACCCGAAACGTCCTGAAACTCATTTTTCATCCCGGTCGACATCGTTTAACCCGTATTGACCTGGTGGACTCGGTTTTGACAGAAAATGACGGTTGACTCGAGAAAATATATTTTAAACTCTTTTTTTTCTTTTTTTATTTATTATATTTTTTTGTCATGAATAATAAGATAAAATAACATTCCTAAAAAATTTTAGTGAATCCAAAATTGGGTTACAACAAATAGTTCCCAATTTTGGCCTATAAAAGGAGGCATTTGCCATGCATTTAGGCATCTTGGTTTTCAGATCAAGATCATGCTCTTCCTTTCTCTCTTTGTATTTTTTGTAATGTTTATGCTTTACTTTCATTAATATCAAGTTTATGCCTTTCATTTCCTTTCCTTTACTTAGTTAACTTTTATGTTCTTATTTTGTTTATCTATTTTGCTTTCTTTCATTATGTCTAGCTAAGTTAGTTATGTCAAGGTGAAAAGGTTACACTAATGGTGTAAGAATAAGTATAATGTAAACTTAATATGGACTTTAATGTTTGATACTAACATGTTTTATATTTGTTATCTTATTCACTCTTTAATACTTTGCTTGTTAAATGACTAATCTTGATTTATGTTGTATAACACTTGGTACAACAAATGCTTGGCACTTTCATAGCCCATAATGTATGGTATAACCGAGACCTGAGCTATGAAAGGAACTTGATTTGTTGTTAACATAAGTTATAATCATGAATGCTTGACGAGATTTACAAGTATTAGCATTAATTGAATAAGATGACTAATGTAATCATGTTAACAATATATAATCTGATTGGAACCTCCTTTATGTGTGGTTTCCAATTCAATAATAAGAATTTATACTATACTTGTTTGATATACCATTAGTGGAACCTCTAACCTTGACATTTGTTATTATTATTGTTTAATCCTTACATTAATTTTCCATCTTCAAGTTCTCATCATCTTCTTCTTCTTCTCTTTCTTTATTACTACTACTACTACTACTACTACTATTATTATTATTGTTGTTGTTGTTGTTGTTGTTGTTGTTGTTGTTGTTGTATTACTGTTATTTATAATTTGTACAATTAACCTCCCTGTGGTTCGACCCCGGTCTTGCCGGGTTATTTATTACTTCGACACTCTTGCACTTGGGAGAAGACATCAACCTTTTAGTCGTGTCAAGTTTTTGGCGCCGTTGCCGGGGAGGTAAGTTCTTGTATAAATTATAGTAGTTATTTTATTTTCTCCTTTCACTTTTCTTGTATATAACTTTGTTTCTTTTCTTTTGTTTCTTTTTATTTTGTTTTCTTCCTCTTTCTTTTGCTTTCTTCTTCTTTTTTATTTTATTCCTACACGTGCATAAGAGTGTGGTCACGTACATCAAGTGGTAGACTTTGTAGGGTATCCTCATCATTTTCAGAAAATATGGCTGAAGAAGATAATCAATCACTTCATAATGAAAATAATGAGAATAACCGTGCTAGAACACTTAGAGACCACATGAATCCCACAAGAACAAGTGCACCATCATGCATAGTTTTTCCTCCTGATGCATCTCATTTTAATTTTAAACCAGGTATTATTCAACTTTTACCTTCTTTTCATGGTTTAGAATTGGAAAATCCATACTTGCATTTAAGGGAATTTGAGGAGGTGTGTGACACGACTAAAAGGTTGATGTCTTCTCCCAAGTGCAGGAGTGTCGAAGTAATAAATAACCCGGCAAGACCGGGGTCGAACCACAAGGAGGTTAATTGTACAAATTATAAACAACAATTATAAAACAACAATAACAACAACAACAATAGTAATAATAATAATAATAATAATAATAATAATAAAGAAAGAGAAGAAGAAGAAGATGATGATGATGAGAACTTAGAGATGGAAAATTAATGTAAGGTTTAAACAATAATAATAACAAATGTCAAGGTTAGAGGTTCCACTAATGGTATATCAAACAAGTATAGTATAAACTCTTATTATTGAATTGGAAACCACACACAAAGGAGGTTCCAATCAGATTATATATTGTTAACATGATTACATTAATCATCTTATTCAATTAATGCTAATACTTGTAAATCTCGTCAAGCATTCATGATTATAACTTATGTTAACAACAAATCAAGTTCCTTTCATAGCTCAGGTGTCGGTTATACCATACATTATGGGCTATGAAAGTGCCAAGCATTTGTTGTACCAAGTGTTATACAATATAAATCAAGATTAGTCATTTAACAAGCAAAGTATTAAAGAGTGAACAAGATAACAAATATAAAACATGTTAGTATCAAACATTAAAGTCCATATTAAGTTTACATTATACTTATTCTTACACCATTAGTGTAACCTTTTCACCTTGACATAATTAACTTAGCTAGACATAATGAAAGAAAGGAAAACAAATAAACAAAATAAGAACATAAAAGCTAACTAAGTAAAGGAAAGGAAATGAAAAGCATAAACTTAATATTAATGAAAGCAAAGCATAAACATTACAAAAAATACAAAGAGAGAAAGGAAGAGCATGATCTTGATCTGAACACCAAGATGCCTAAATGCATGGCAAATGCCTCCTTTTATAGGCCAAAATTGGGAACTATTGATTTGATGACTAATTGATAAGTGGGTGGCCAACTTTTGACTTGGTGACAATCCTTATCTTCTCTTGTCTGCCCAAAACGTCATTGATAACGTCAAAACTGGAGCCAGGTGAAAACATGAAAGTTGTAGGAAATTGTCTCAGCTTTCTTGTGTAAAACATTCAGCTCATTTGGACTTCTAGAACTCCAGATATGGCCAAAATACCAAACAGTGCTCGGGCTGGAAGACAGATTCGGGCTTCTTTGTTGTTGCTACAATTTGGACTTGATAATGGCCTTTTTAGATCTTGGGCTCCATATGAAAGTTGTAGGCCTATGTCTTACCTTTCCATCCATATAAATTGGACCTAAATCTGAGATCTGTAGCTCCAGATATGGCCAAATTACCGAATAGTGTTCCGATTTGGATTGCACCGACATCTCTTCTCTAAGTTTGACCATCTCTTTATCCATGCAATTTAAGTTCTTCAAGTCATCAATCAATCCTTTCATTTATGTGATAGACCTATATTAAAAATAGACATTTACCACAAATTATAGGTATCTTATATTATTAGATACATTATTATAAAACATATTTTAGTTAAGGAGTTATTGATACTTCAAGTGCAAAATGATGATATAAAACCATGATAAAAATACACTTTTAAGTACTAATCAGTGTGCAACACATATAATAACTTAAATTGTAGCATGAACACCATCAGATTAAAGCTTTTCCCTTTTTCATTAAAAGATAAAGCTAAAACATGGCTACAAAATTTAAGACCAGGATCCATTCGTGCTTGGGATGAAATACAACAACAGTTTTTAAAGAAGTTTTTCCCATCTCATAGAACAAACTCTTTCAAGAGACAAATCACGACTTTCACTCAAAAACCAGGAGAAATATTTTACAAATGTTGGGATAGGTATCGAGACTTGCTTAGTACTTGCCCTCATCATGGTTTTGAAACATGGAGATTGGTTTCACATTTCTATGAAGGGTTAACACCTAAAGATAGGCAAATGGTTGAATTGATGTGCAATGGAACTTTTGAAGATAAAGACCCTGATGAAGCAATGGAGTACTTAGACTTGTTAGCTGAAAATGCTCAAAATTGGGACACTGCGGGTACTTATGAGGCACTGAGTAAAACTCAACCTCATACATCTAGTGGAGGTATGTACAACCTTAGGGAAGATCACGACCTTCAAGCCAAGTTTGCATCTTTAGCTAGAAAAGTCGAGGCACTAGAATTGAAAAAGAGTGGTCAATTAAAATCTGTTGAAAACATTGTGTGTCAAATCTGTGAAACAAATGAACACTCAACCAACAATTGTCCAACCTTGCCTTCTTTTAAAGAATGTCTCCATGAACAAGCCCATGCTTTAAACAGTTTTCAAAGGGCCAACCACAACCCATACTTCCAAACATACAACCCTGGTTGGAGGAATCACCCAAATTTCAGTTGGAAGAGTGAAAACAACAATGCACAAACTTCACAACCACCGTTTCAAGCACACCATAATTCTCATGGATATGCACCTCCTTATGCTCCACCTCCTAGAAGAAATCTTGAGGAAACATTGCATGCATTCATTGAAAAGCAAGAGACAATTAATACTCAACTTGTTCAAAACATGATAAATTTTAAAGATATTCTTGCTAAATTAACATCTGCTCTTAGTTTCCAAGAGAAAGGTAAGTTTCCATCTCAAACACAACAAAATCCCAAAGGGCAATACAATGCAAATGCAAGTAGTTCCGGAAGCCAACACATGGATCAAGTCAAATTAGTCACTACTCTACGCAGTGGTAAGGTTATTGAAAAACCCTCTCTTGAACCTTATGAGAAAGATGATGAGTCAATCTCTGAGGGTAAGGAAGGGGATGAATCTGAAAATTGCAAAGAAACGACTGATTCACCGCCAGCACTTCCATTTCCTCAAGCCATGACCAAACAAAGGAAAGTCAATCACAATTCTGAAATTTATGAAATTTTCAAACAGGTAAGGATCAATATACCTTTGCTGGATGCAATTAAACAGGTTCCTTCCTATGCTAAATTTTTGAAAGATCTATGCACTGTGAAGAGGAAACTGAATGTGAAAAAGAAAGCCTTTCTAGCCGAACAAGTAAGTGCTATTCTTCAGAACAATAATGCTTTGAAATATAAAGACCCTGGTTGTCCAACAATTTCTTGCTTTATTGGAGAGTATAAAATTGAAAGAGCCTTACTTGATCTTGGTGCTAGTGTGAATTTACTTCCATATTCAGTTTTTCAGAGTCTCAATCTAGGTGAGTTAAAACCAACTTCTATATCTCTTTTACTTGCCGATAGATCTGTAAAAGTGCCTAGAGGAATAATTGAAGACGTGTTAGTACAAGTCGATAAATTCATTTATCCTATGGATTTTATTGTCTTGGACACAGAACCTGTTGAAGCATGTAATTCATTTCCTGTTATTTTAAGACGTCTGTTTTTTGCAACCTCTAACGCATTGATTAATTGTAGGAATGGATTGATGAAGCTATCATTTGGAAACATGACATTGGAGATGAATATTTTCAACATTTGCAAGCAACCTGGAGATGATAATGATTTACAAGAAGTAGATCATATTGATGAATTAGTTTATGATCAACTTGAATCTACTTTAAGTAAAAATAAATTGGATGAAACTGAAGATTTGCAAATGGTTTATTCTGAGGAAGAAATCACGGATGAAACAAGCACCGAAAATATTGATGCGAATCTTTTGTCAACAGTGACAACAGATTCGACATCTGACATCACACCAATCGATGATTACTTTCCTAACGAATCCTTACTTTCTCTTAGTCCAATGCCTTGGTATGATAAAAATATCAATTTTCTTGCTTTAGGAGATTTGCCAGCTGATTGGAGTACCCAAGACAAAGAAAAGTTTTTGAACGAAGTGAAGAACTTTTATTGTGATGACCCTAACTTATTCAAATATTGTCCTGATCAAATATTTCAAAGATTCATTCCCGACAATGAGGTAAGTAGTATCATTAAACTTTGTCATTCTGAAGCATGTGGCAGTTATTTCTCGTCAAAAAAGACAACTGCTAAAATCTTTCAAAATGGATTTTATTGGCCCACCATGTTCAAGGACACACATGCATTCTGCAAAACTTGTGAAAATTGTCAAAAAATTGACACTGGTCAAAAAATTTTGTTTTATGATTCTCAACTCTATGCATTCCCTAAAGAGCTAAGATTAAGATGGATCAATCCTTATGGGGCCTGTGATATTGAGAATTCAATGAATGACAATGATTTTAAGGAAAATGGACATCGTTTGAAAGCTTTCTTTGATAATTTTCCTAGTGAAAATGAATCAGCTGGTTTGAATGATCTTGTAGATAAAGGTTGATTATTTTTTTTCTCACATTGTTTTTGTGTTTCTTTTTGAGTGATTTTTGCTAGTTTCTCTCACCCCGGTCAAATGGCGGATAACGGTACTCCGTGACTTAAGTCGGTTCTTTCAGTTTCCCACAATTACTGATATCTGTGTATATATATCTGTGCAATTCTTTGAAGCTCTCTTCCAATTCTCATTTGAAAATGGACACTAATCTTGAAAAATTGAAAAAGTATTTTCCCGCTCTACCTCAGAATGCGATTACACAAATTTACCGTGCTAGATGTGCAAGATTGAGATTGTTAATGAATCATGGAATTCCTGAAGATATTCGCTGGTTGATTGAAGCAAAGGTCCGATTATCAGGTGAGTCCTCTAACTTCATTTCACACATGCCTGGAACAGGTAAAAGCACTTTTGCAAAGAAGCGTCGTGCAAAACGACTGGATGTCTGTCATCGATGTGCTAGATGGACTTGTAATACACAATGTCGTTCTTTAGGAATGGTATCTATAAACCGTGAAGATAAAATACAATTCATTAAGGATGGCCTAAGTAAGGAGTCTTTAGATAATCTTCTATTGACTCTTGAGACGCATCCTAGTGGAGATGTGCATCGTGCAATTCATGATTTATGGCCACTATTTTATAAAGAACATAATCGACTTAGTCTTGGGAATCTGACTAAAAAAGACCCTGTTTGCTAGTTTTTAAGAAAACTGGATGGGAAGCCTATCCCCGACCCATAGAGGGCGTTTAAGCCGTTCTTGGACGTAAAACCAAGGGAAGATGTGCGCCACAATCACAACTACCTGTACATACACATGTTTTTTTCAAAAATAAATAAATAAATAAATAAAAAGAGAGAGAGAGAGTGTGAGACTCCAACTGGCCTATATATAGATGTTATGATTGCCTTTCCAATTTCTCATCTATAAAACCCTCTTTTCCTTCCTTTCATTTCTACTCAACCCATACATTCAACAAATACAGAAGTGTGTAGAAATGGCAAGTTCCTCAAGTCATCAAATAAGAAATATTTGTGTTTTCGGTGGATCTAGTCTTGGGAAAGAAAAGGAGTTTTTAGAATCAGCAAATCATCTTGGTCAGGTGCTAGCTGAGAGAAAGATTCATTTAGTGTATGGGGGAGGCAGTCTTGGGTTAATGGGAGGTGTGTCAATAGCTGCATTTTTAGGAGGTAGTCAAGTTTTGGGGGTCGTCCCTGAAGCTTTGGCACAAGGGGACATCATTGGAAAAACAATTGGAGAGGAACTTAAGGTCTCCACAATGTCGGCTCGAATGAATGCAATGTTTAACCATGCTGATGCTTTCATTGCTTTACCAGGTGGTCTAGGCACATTGGAAGAGATCTTTCATATTTCCTCTTGGGCTCAATTGCACATTCACCATAAACCCATAGGTTTGTTAAATGTTAATGGTTATTATGATAAGTTGTTGTCTTTTCTTGATCATGCTGTGGAACAGGAATTTTTAACATCTTCTGCACGACAAATCATAATCTCTACTACTACTGCTGAACAATTGATTGACCAACTACAATCTTTCATTCCTGTGATTGATCCTTCCATGAGTCGTATAAATTGGTCATCTACGGGAAGCCGTAAAAAGCTTAGATTGGATTTGAGACTTCATTTGTGAATTTTTGTGTCTTTTGGTTTTATTATTATCTTTTGTTATTTCTTATTTTTGTTTCAGTGTGTTTCAGGTTTTGTTAGTGTTCGTTATTTCAGGTGATATCTTTTATACTCTATCTTTCTACCTTAGAACATTGAGGACAATGTCTCGTTTTGGTTGGGGGGAGAGGGTAGAAAAAAAAATTGTTTTTCATTTCATAAAGCATGTGCATAATTGTTGTTACTAGGATGGCAGAGTAAAGGAGTTCTTTTGTTAAAGTGACTCTTGAGACGCATCTTAGTAACCATTCTTAACAAGGTCTATTATAATACTTCCTGAAATATTCAGGTTTACAAACTCTCGTATTGTTACCACTTAATTCTGCTCGTATACTTATTTAACATGTATTCTTAAACCTTAATTTACACACACACACTTTAACATATGATTGTGGGTTGCATATTGGATTATTACATTATTTATGTTCTTTTGTTAAAGGTAACAACTAAGGGAAAGGGATTGTATATAATTAAAAAAAAAACATGAAAAAAAAGAAAAAAAAGAAACAAAATGATGATAATAAAAATGTAGATAAGTTTGGTTTCGTAGCCTCCCTAACCTAAGCAATTAAGCTCGAAGGGGTGTTTTAACACCTAATACCCTAAAGTCAACTGACTTGGGAGCTATTGGCCCAACGCTTGTTACATGGGTTGAGGAGAAAAGCTTAAGGGAATCAAACATTGCACTATCTACATATCAGTATCTGCGACCCGAGTTACTAAGCTCGTTGGGGTGTCTTAACACCTAATGCCCTAAGACCAACTGGTCTGGGAGTCATTAGCTGAAAGCTCGTTACATGGGTTAAAGATGCATGATGTTTTTAAATTATATGTATATATTTTTTTAAAAAAAAAAGACAAAAAAAAGACAAAAATAATAATCCCAACCCAAGGAAGTTAACCTTAAACAGTAGAACAAAAATTTTATTTTCTTCCAAGAAAAGCCCCATAATGATGTGTTGATACATTGAGCACAAAAGAAAGGTTTATTAATATCTTGTTAAGTGGTATTGAGCAGATATATAAATTTAATGAGAGTTTGTTTATCTGGATAGATTAATGGAAGTTAAATGATGAATACCTTGCTTTGTGAAATTTGCAAATTGTTGTAACGCTTTGATTACTAGGGACTAGTAATAAGCTGGTTGAGGGGTGTGATTAGTACTTAAAAGTGCATTTTTATCATGGTTTTATATCATCATTTTGCACTTGAAGTATCAATAACTCCTTAACTAAAATATGTTTTATAATAATGTATCTAATAATATAAGATACCTATAATTTGTGGTAAATGTCTATTTTTAATGTAGGCCTATCACATAAATGAAAGGATTGATTGATGACTTGAAGAACTTAAATTGCATGGATAAAGAGATGGTCAAACTTAGAGAAGAGATGTCGGTGCAATCCAAACCGGAACACTGTTCGATAATTAGGTCATATCTATAGCTACAGATCTCAGATTTAGGTCCAATTTATATGGATGGAAAGGTAAGACATAGGCCTACAACTTTCATATGGAGCCCAAGATCTAAAAAGGCCATTATCAACTCCCAATTGTAGCAACAACAAAGAAGCCCGAATCTGTCTTCCAGCCCGAGCACTGTTCGGTATTTTAGCCACATCTGGAGTTCTAGAAGTCCAAATGAGCTGAATTTTTTACACAAGAAAGATGAGACAATTGCTTACAACTTTTATGTTTACAACTGGCTCCAATTTTGATGTTATCAATGACGTTTTGGGCAGACAAGAGAAGATAAGGATTGTCACCAAGTCAAAAGTTGGCCACCCACTTATCAATTAGTCATCAAATCAATAGTTCCCAATTTTGGCCTATAAAAGGAGGCATTTGCCATGCATTTAGGTATCTTGGTTTTCAGATCAAGATCATGCTCTTCCTTTCTCTCTTTGTATTTTTTGTAATGTTTATGCTTTACTTTCATTAATATCAAGTTTATGCCTTTCATTTCCTTTCCTTCACTTAGTTAACTTTTATGTTCTTATTTTGTTTATCTATTTTGCTTTCTTTCATTATGTCTAACTAAGTTAGTTATGTCAAGGTGAAAAGGTTACACTAATGGTGTAAGAATAAGTATAATGTAAACTTAATATGGACTTTAATGTTTGATACTAACATGTTTTATATTTGTTATCTTATTCATTCTTTAATACTTTGCTTGTTAAATGACTAATCTTGATTTATGTTGTGTAACACTTGGTACAACAAATGCTTGGCACTTTCATAGCCCATAATGTATGGTATAACCGATACCTAAGCTATGAAAGGAACTTGATTTGTTGTTAACATAAGTTATAATCATGAATGCTTGATGAGATTTACAGGTATTAGCATTAATTGAATAAGATGACTAATGTAATCATGTTAACAATATATAATCTGATTGGAACCTCCTTTATGTGTGGTTTCCAATTCAATAATAAGAGTTTATACTATACTTGTTTGATATACCATTAGTGGAACCTCTAACCTTGACATTTGTTATTATTATTGTTTAATCCTTACATTAATTTTCCATCTTCAAGTTCTCATCATCTTCTTCTTCTTCTCTTTCTTTATTACTACTACTACTACTACTACTACTACTACTATTACTACTACTACTACTATTATTGTTGTTGTTGTTGTTGTTGTTGTTGTTGTTGTTGTTGTATTACTGTTATTTATAATTTGTACAATTAACCTCCCTATGGTTTGACCCCGGTCTTGCCGGGTTATTTATTACTTCGACACTCCTGCACTTGGGAGAAGACATCAACCTTTTAGTCATGTCATTTGGTCCACCCTTGAATTTCAAAGGAGGTCTGAATCTGCTAGGAGGCATCGATTAACTAAAACAGATGGCAAAATAAACACTCATTCTAGAGGAATAGTGTCATGGCATCATATCGAGCTAACATGGTAAGGATTTTTTTTAATGCTTAAGATAATAAATTAAAATTGTGTATTTATCTTTTCTAATATTTATTAATCTTGAAAGCAAGAGGACGTTGGTGGAAAAGAACCTCCATGGGATGATGTCTTTTCAGCTTTGCATCAAAGTACTAAGCAGTCTGGTAGCTTCATCGACAACAAATCTAAAAAAGTGGTTATATGTATTTTTATTTGATTATTTCTTAATATAACTTAAGTATTATTTAACATTCAAATGAATTTATTGTTGCATGTATTTTATTTGTAGGAAAATTATAAAATGGAGATGATTTTAAAGTATGGAACTAATCGGGAAAATCATCCTCCATTTGATGGAGCAGCTTGGTGTGTGGCTTCAGGAGAAGTTACAAAGGGTAGGTATATGATGCACCTCGTATGCCAAAATCTATAGTTAGTACAAGCTCTTCATCACATTCCTACTCGATGGAGTCATCATATCCTAGTTCATCGTATCGAGCATTGCCAAAGGAGATAAAGGATAAAGAAGAGGAAATAAAGAAAAAAGATGATTTTATTTTTGAAATGAAACGACAAATGGATTCCATGAAAGAATATCTTGTGAACAATCTTAGATACCATGGTGAGACATCAAATATTGACCAAGGTATGCCACCACCTTTGACTCCATCAATACCGCCACCTATGGCTCCTCAGATAATGACATCTATGGGTCTCACATCTCAACCAATTTTTTGACCTATACCTCGACCATTATATCCTGATCAATGTTGTGTTGATCCACAATATCATGGTTCATCTTCGCAACCAGCACCATGATTGTATCTTTTGTTTTTTTTTTTTATTGTGTTTGAACTTAATTGTATTAATGTAAGTTTAACTAAATTTTTATAATATGAATATTATTTTTATTCTATTTTTTTATTAATGATTCAATTATTTTTAATATTAATTTATGTTGGTTATATATATTCTACAACTTTTAAAATATCCATAAATAATTAATTAAATAAAAATTAATTTAATAAAAAATAATATAATCACCAACAAATTCTCTATTGGTGATTGTAACTAATGCATCAATCAGTAACGGAGAATTCATTGCTGATTCACAAAACTAGCAACGGATTTTTCGTTGTTGCGAAATCAGCAGCGAATAAATCCATTGCCAAAAAATCAGCAACAACAAATCTACATAAGATTTTTGTCGTTGCTAAATTATTTTAGCAACGGATTTTAGTATTATTTGCAATGGAGTAGTCCGTTGGTAATTACTACATTTTTTAATAGTGATAAAAAACTCAGTTGCCAAACAATACAGCTTACTGTCGAAAATCACTTCCTTAACGAAATGAAACTCCTTCATGACCTCTTCTATACTACATTATTTTTTATCCAAACCACTCAATGTGCATTCACTCTTGGTAGACACACTATCGACCAACTTATCTAAACACGAAAACAATTGCGATCCCCTTCTAGCATACCCTTTTTTTCTCATTTTTTTGTAAACTTTGTTGCACACCTTTTCTCTTCCCACTACTGCGAGTGGGATTGCTTGTGCTGTTGGAAAAAGTGACACCAACAACGATATTATTGACATCATCAACAAAATTTGGTAGACTATCCTCCTCAGAATCTCCACTACCTTCCTCTAGATGAGGGCCCTCATTAACTGCATTAGTTCGCCTTTCATCGAAACCATCTTCATGAGAATTCAGACCCTGTGATGGAGCCCAATCATAGTAACCAGTAGCAACAATGTTTGAAAACATGATATCATATTTACAACACAACGTGGGATCAATGCCAGCATGCGTAAACTTTCTTGCTCCGCATATCTCCTACAACAAGGGATAATCAAGATAAAAATGCATAAAAAATAGTGTAACACTCAATTAAACAGTTTATTACAGCTTTACACATATTGAAAAAAAAAAACAGATCTTGATTTTAGTTCTCCACCACTCATCAGGTGCTGAAATTGTTCCAAGTTCAGCTTTCCAGCCTTCTCCAATTTCAGAAATCAACCTTTTTCATAGTCTCCAATATTTTTTAATTTTGTCCCGCTTATTCTTTAATTGTGCTTTTGTTAATGCATAACCAGTTTGATCCTTAAAGCAATTCATAATATATTTCTAACCAGCTTTGTTGAAATGTGTGTTGGGTCGCATATCTTGCTCAATTGCTTTAATACATATGTCACAAAATACGTGCAACATCTCTCTAGTCCAACAAGCCTTATCTTGTGATTGAGAATCATCCATGTTCTTGGTTAAAATGCTTTGTCTAATATACAATTAACAAGTTAATTTTCAAGAGGTAATGTAAAGGACATGAAATGCATAATTTATTTTGATTAAATCACCAACATAAATAAAACATGCAATTTAAGAACATAGTTACCACTTTAATTGCTAGGTATATTTACGTTTCTGTTTCTACAAGTCAATTTTTTCATTTCCTAAACAGACTGTCTATTATGTAATTATGTAATATTATATTAGATGCTGAGATTTCATAGATATAATTTTCTCATGTCTTGAAGGAGATGGTATTGGCACTTCTGCATGAATCGGATCTATTGTTGTCCCATGATGTTGTTGAAACAATTGTGGACAAGGCACACTTTGGTTTTGCTGTGTCAAACTTCACGGCTTCATGCTTATTTGGTTAGTTGACATTTTGTGATAGATGCAGATTTAAAAGGTGATGGAAAAGGTGATGGAAAAATTGATTCTTAAGATGTTAGAAGAGATGGAAGGGTTAGAAAAAGTAAAGGGAAGAGACAATGTTTTTTTTTTTTTTAAAAAAAAAATAGGGTTTATGTTGTTAAGGGTGTTTTTGGAATGTTGTTTTTAATATTAATTTCAAGGACAATTATTATAGAAAACTCTATTTTTTGGCATTCAAATTAATATCTTTAAAAATATTCCAAACTATATATATATATATAAAAAAAAAATTAACCTTTAGAATTGAATTCAATTTTAAAAATTCCAAATAACCTACCAGTGGACTGAGCAATTGAAATAAACCCTATTTTCCATATCAATAACTCGAAAATATTTAGCTTGCATTCCATGCAGTATGTATGTATCTGATGCAAAGCGTTGGGCAATCCACCACACCGCCGACTCAAAACCTTCACAATAGAAGGACCTCCCTGACTCAAAACCCTAGCTTCTTCTTCATATATACATATAAATACAACCATCACCCCCGGTTAATTCAATCTAATTCTCACCTAACCTAAAGGAAAGCCCTTTTCAAGATCAAGAAGCCTTTTCTCCAAGAGCATACACAGATACATACATCTTTCAAGGCAACTCTGTTATTCTAAGGTATGAATGAATACTTGCTTGCTCCTCCACTGTTATTGTTATTGGTTTGTCAATGTTTTGAGGGCGGTTTGTATCACTCTGTTTTTTCTTTGGGGGGGTTTATTTTGTTTGGCCATGAGAACTTGTACAACTTTGAAGCTTAAGTTCTTTCGACTAAATCTTGATATATCCATCGAAAGAAACGATTTTTCACGGTTAAATATCAACCCAGAGTGTTTCTGCTTTGTACCCGTTATTGCGCTTTCTGTTTTCGTTATCTTGGACTGATTTTATGTCATAATTATTCAGGTTACAGAGAAAAGACTTTGTCTTGTTTTGATGGAAGATCGTATCAGCGAATTGTCTGATGACATTCTGTCTGTCATTCTCTCCTTTTTGACAATGCGGGATGCTGTTAAAACAAGGTTACTTTCACATAGATGGAGATATCTCTCTCCACCGCTCTCCCATCTTCAGTTTGATGTTTTTACTCTGTTTGGAACCCACGGGGAAAGTAGTTCTAAGTTTATTACAGCTGTCGATCAAGTTTTGCTAGCTTGCAGAGGTCCAAAAATAGGCACTCTCAAGGTCCGCTTTGGCCTAGGCGATGACTATGCTTTCCATGTTGATAGGTGGGTTTCATTTTCCTCTGCAATGCAGGTTGAGAAAATAGCTTTTGACTTCTCATGCTCTCCTAAAAGTTGTGGAAGTTATAATTTTCCATGTCATATTCTTCCCACTGATAAAGCATCTCATTTGAAGCATCTGTGCCTTGTTTCCTGCACGCTGAGGCTTTCTCCTAAATTCACAAGCCAACTCAATCCTTTAAGAACCCTGGATTTGGATGGTGTACCCTTGGATCAGAGTGGCCTAGATATCATCACCTCTGCTTGTCTGAAACTTACGCTGTTGAGAATGGTCGGTTGTGGACTGCCTAAGATTGTGTGCATACACGGCCAACTCCTATGTCTGAAGACATTGATCATTCATGATTCTTTGATCAGTGTTGAGCTTAAGTCTATTAATCTTGAAATCTTTGAGTTTTTTGGTCTGCCACAAAAACTCACTTTTGTTGACGTTCCGCATCTGAAAAAAGCACTAGTATGGTCGCTTTTTATTTATCGGAGGACATCGCCAGTATGCAACGTGCTTGCGAAGGATCTTCCTCAGCTTCAGTTTTTGTCTCTGATAGTAAAGGATGAGGTGCATCAAGGAACGATTACACCATCACAAGTTTTAATTCCTGCAACTTTTGTGTAACCTGTATTCTTTTATCTATAGGTGATGCCCCTTCCTGCAACCAGTCCTAAATTCATCTCTCTTAAACAACTGGATCTGTTGATATGGCCGTTTATAGATTCTGACCTCCTCACAGTTATCTACCTGTTGAATGCCTCTCCTCTTCTGGAAATCCTACAACTGAAGGTTGGTCTTTACGTTTAATGCTCAGGCTAAATGCTTATGTAATGCTGTTAGCAATGAATCTCCATCATTTTTGCTAAATATTATTTTCTGTCACCTAGTTGAAGGGCAAATTCGATTTAATTCAACCTCACATGATATGTAATACTATGAACAATATTGGATGTCTTAACTTTGTGGCAGATCGGTCATGAAGGCGAGGGAAGAAGTAATGGAGAAAGAAGAGAATACTCAAGGCATACCCATTCACATTTGAAAGAAGTTAAAATGGAAGGATTTCGTGACAAATGGAATGCGATGGAGCTCGCAATATATTTGCTAAGAAACACCATTGCACTTGAGCGAATGGTGGTTGTAGTCTCAGATTCCACCTTGGGGATGGACCTAAGACAGAGGGTCAACAATTTATTGCAAAAGGAAAAAGGCAATTCAACGGCGGAACTGATCATCCTTTGATTGCCATACTCTATTTGTGGACAGTTTAATTTCTCTTTGATAATTTATATTGCGTTCTTATTGCACTGATGCGGACAAGAAGAAAATTTTAAGATGCTTTTCATTTTATTAGTTTTGTATGAAGTATTCTTATTGTAGTAGTTTCAACTTGGCTGTTAAATTGCCTATGCCGGAAGAAAAAACCTGAACATAGCCACGATGACAAATGTAGTAGTCTCATTTGTGAAGTAGAGATATGCCAAAACAGCTTCTGCGGTGATTCTGATTCTAATACGAGGATTGAAAACCAGCATTTTCTGCAAAAGCACACATCAACAAGTGAATATGACGATGAAAACAACAAGTTTTATCATAAATTAATATTGAGCTATCTGATGCTGGTGCTGCAACCTCTACAGCACAGAGCACAGCAGAACCTAAAAGCATGAACATGCAGAGATCAAACACCCAAACACCAACAAAACACACCCTAAGAAAGCGCATAAAACAGTCTAAATTAATTGGAAAATCTTGAACATACCCGGCCAAAAGTGTCCAGTCTCAAAGCCATCCTTTCTTTTGTGTAGTTATATTATATAAACAATTTCAACACCTATCCTTTTTCCAATCTTTAATACTATCACACCCGTTAGTCTCATGCAAAAGGAAACGACTTGAGCAACACCTTTATACTGAAGCAACTACAGAACTACAACCACAAACCAACATAAACTCACAGTTCCTCACGGAAGGAGAATAGGAAAAGAAATGTAACCTTAACATAAACAAAAAAAATCTAAATTCCAAGCCATGCATGAACCGTGGGCAAGCATTTGTCCTTTTGTTTAAACCAAAAAACTGAACATCTAGAGTAAAGCGGGAAACAGATTTTGGAAAAGAACTAAGCAACAGATGCCAAGTTTAAATACAGCAAGGAAGAAAAAAAACAAAAAAAAGAACTGGAAACTATACCTGCGGATGCTGCTGGTTTGAGTACAGAGGATGAGGTGTAGATAGGTGGAAGAAAACCCTTTGCTTTTCTGACTCCTAAAACTGAAGAAAGCCTTCCTCTTTTTACTGTTGGGAGTTTTAGAAAACCCGTAAATTTGATGAACTCCTTTTGGCAATGTAGGATAGACCGGGGATAATTTTCCCTCTTGTTCTCTTTGTTTTTCTATGCTAGCTCTCTGTTTTTTTTACTCTTCTCTGCCTCCTCCTTTTTTTTTTTTCATGTTTCTCTGACCTCAGCCTTATATGCTTGTTCTCTCTCTTTTTTTCACACTTTCTTTTCGTCTCCCTCTCTTTTACAACGCAGTCTGTTATATATGCAAGAACTGAAGACCACCCTCACATTCTCTCACCTCCACCGTATGTCTTAGAGAAACAGTCACAGCCCTTAGATGATGATGAGGCTATTCTTTGCGTCTTCTTTCACAGCTGGCACAGTAAGGTGCAACGGTTTCCCTTGTGAAATCTTGACTGGCAACTAAGGACATGGCATGAAGAGGGGTGCTGTCCTGCGCACGCCAGGTTGCTGGGGATGCAGGACGAGAGATTTCAAAAACTAGCAGGAAACGGTTGTAGAGGAGGGAAGGGAAAGCAGACGGGGTACAGTACCATGCTAATTATATTTTCAGGATGGGGTTGTTCTCATACGGCACCGTCTAGCTAAAGAAGTGAATTAATGTAAAAAGACAGAGATGGTGTCGTTTAGAAAGGCAGCAGAAATGTAACCCATCGTGGCAGAATTTCTGTCATTTTCTAATCCTATCCCTGTTTTTTCTATTTCTTCCCAAAACCTAGCCAAGTTTCTTCCAATCTTTATCTGCATTTAACTACCTTATTTCAGTTTTTTTTTTAATTCAGTCCTGCAAACTTGGGAGGCAACATCGACAGAAAACTTTTAGAAATTTTTTTTGCTGCAGAATTTTTTTTGGTATAAAATTTTCATTTTCTTATTAGATATTCAAATGTAAATATTTTAATCTTTTGTTATTAAAATCAAGCGATTTAAAAACTAAAATTCATTTACGTGTGTAGAATTAAAACTTTCATGAAAGATTTAAAAGTGAAATATAATCGTTTTGAAGAACCGAATCTCGCAACAATCTGGTTGATAAAAAGAGATTTCCTAATTTGATTTAAAAACTAATAAATATCAACCATCCCAATATGACTAAAAGTATAATTTAAGCTTAAAGACTAGCACAATCACGATGGAAGCAGAGCTTTTAGTGCAAAATTCGGATCAGAATTCTGCTCGAGGCAGAATTCTCTACTTTCACGTTAAGATATTCAAACAGGGATATCTTGAGTTTTTGATATCGAAATCAAGCGATTTAAAAATCTAAATTTATCTACGCTTATAGGACTACAACTTTCATATAAGATTAAGAATGAGATAAATTTATTTTGAAGTATAGAAACTAGCTGCAACCTGGTTGGTCATAAAGGATCTTCTAATCTAATTTAGGAAACTAACAATGCTAAATATCCTACCTTGACTGAGAGTCTACCATAAAAATAATGAGCCCTAGGATTCAATAAAGGTGTACGTCAATTCTTTAACATGTCATGAGTGATAAAATATAGCTGGAATGGTTGGATATTACACGAAACTAGATTAGAATCAAAGCCTAAGTTAAAACAAAACATTACGATAATAGCAAAACCAAATTTTCTAGTGTAACTTTTGAGGGATTTATCCAATCTTAAAGACCAAATAACAACAGAATGAATTTAGCATTTTAAACACCCCTAATTAGTTTAAGAATACTAACAATTTTAGTAACAAAAATAAAAATAAAAAAAAGGAGATGTGAGCTAAAACGTGGTTAAAAAAACATTTTCTTCTACTTTGTTTTTTCTACTTTGTTTTTTCAATTTCCTAGTAACCTTAAACTAAATTCTTGCTTTCAATTTAAAGAAAATATACATCATTTCCATTAACACTTGTGGCTAAAGAGAAAGTGATAACAACACTTAACAAATTAATACCAACAATACATACATTTTTATTCCTACAATCATTTTCATAACATGAATTCTATGTTATCACTCATATTTCTCCTTAATTTACTTATTCCTTACTTCTTACTCATATAATCCTCATATCACTTTATCTTTAATTTCTTTATGTCCTTTTTTTTTTGCCATCATTCATAGGCGTTCGTCATCATAAATGATTTCTCTACATTTTTTATTCAAATTTCCTTCACGTAGCATTGCTGAAGCATCTACATTTAACACAACATATAATGCCATTTGCGAACACCAACTAACAACCCATCCATATACATTTTTATAATATAAAAAATACCATTTACATTACCACATACAAGATTCCTTATATTGATTCAATTTCTTAAAAATTCTTCTATAGTCAACTTTATTCTTTCTCCTTTAATTTTTATTCCAATATTCATCATAATTAACATTACTATAATTCTTTACATTTTCATCACACCAATATCAACATGCTCTACTCATTTTCATCTCAAAAACCTAAACTCAAGGCTCACTAATAATTCTCTATAACTTAACACAACAATAAATTTTATCTTAAACCATTATCCACACATTTATTTACATCAATTATATCCAAATAGCAACAATTACATCAATTAAGACTCTATTTGTTTGTAGGAAAGTTGTTTTCTTTTGGAAAATAAATTCCGGGAAAAATAAATTCTTGAAAAGTATTATGGAAAATAAACTGAAAAATAATTTATTAATTTTTTATTTTTCTCAAGTTTATTAAAATAATGAGGAACAAATCTTACAAATTTAAAAGTTGAATAGTAGTGAAATTGATTTTTTTAATAAATTATCTCAAATAAAATAAATAATAATCAAAATAATAAAGATCAAATCTAAAAAAAAAGATGAAGAAAATAAAATAATAATAATTAACATTTCATAAAGTATTTCAAATAAAATAAGTAACAATCAAAAGAATGAGGACCAAATTTGATAGATAAAAATTTTAATAAAAAAATAATACGATAAAAGCAAATAACAGAAAATAAAAATTGTTAACAGCAAACAAATATAAGAAAATTTGGAAAATGATTTCCTAGAAATCACTTTCTGGAAAATAAATACAAGAAAGTTTGGAAAGTGTTTTTCTGGAAACCACTTTCCGGAAAACAAACACAGCTAAAAAGAAAAATACTTTCCTGAAAACCATGCCAATTTTTTTTTAACTGAAAAATATTTTCTGTTGACCAGAAAGTGTTTTTTCGTTGACTGGAAAGTGTTTTTCGTTGACTGAAAAATATTTTCCGTTGATTAACTTTCCTAATGGCAAACAAATACGAAAAAGTTTGAAAAATAATTTTCCAAAAACTATTTTTCGAGAGCCTAAACTAATCCTTAATTTGTTTCATACTTGGTTGGCTCTTCAGCCCTCGATTTCACTATGATATATTTAAAATCCTTTCATGATATTACATCCATTGCAACCTTCCACAACTTAATTTATTTTATTCAAAGAAGTCTATCTCAAAAATTCCTAACTTGCTCAAAATTACTTAAATCTTTCTAAAACATGTATAAATGAGTTCTAGTCACCAACCCAATTAATAATTGGAGCTTTGAAATGCAAATAGTCAATTCTTTCATTGTTTTTTCTCCTTATCATTGCTCCCTTTCTCTCTCTCTCTCTTTAAATGCTTTCTAAGTATGGAGTTTAGGTGTTTTGATCATTAACTCACACTTACAGCTTGAAAAAAAAATCAAACTTCCATAAGATTTATCTTAAATAAAAATACGAGAGAATGAAGAAGGAAAAGATGAATAGGCTACGTTTTTTCTACCCTTTTGTTTCACTTCTGAACGTCAGCCTTTATAGGAAAAGAGAAGAAGACTTTGGCCAAATGAAGAAAATGCTCATAATGAGTCTATGGGTCAGTTTTTGGTATTATCCGACCGTCAGTCTTTTTGTAAAGGCTTCCCGATCTTTTCATATTAGAGGAAACAACACACTGAGAATGTTCGAATATTTTATTTTATATAACAGATAGATCTTTCCAGCCAATCTCTTATTAATTTTAGCCTGCAAAAAAGGAATTATTTTCATTACCATTCTTTGATTAGTAGCTCTATCGGTAGCTGAGTAAACAATTTCTATAGGCTACTCCTCCTAGTGGACAACCACCCATTTTAATTTTATAATTTTTCATTTTAAATGTCATGCGCCAATGTAAATTTCAGTATCATTTTCAAATTTAGCAACTCAGTCACACGAATTATCAAACAATTATTAACTAAACTATACTAAATTCACAAATCAAAACTTAAGCCTGATAAAATGAATTACGTGGCTAATCTTTGTTTGTTTGGCTATTGGGAAACATTTCAGCATCATTTTCAAATTTAGCAAGTCATTCACATAAATTATCAAACAAGTCTTATATAAACCACACCAAATTCACAAATCAAAATTTAAATGATGTTAAATGATGAATACCTTGCTTTGTGAAATTTGCAAATTGTTGTAACGCTTTGATTACTAGGGACTAGTAATAAGCTGGTTGAGGGGTGTGATTAGTACTTAAAAGTGCATTTTTATCATGGTTTTATATCATCATTTTGCACTTGAAGTATCAATAACTCCTTAACTAAAATATGTTTTATAATAATGTATCTAATAATATAAGATACCTATAATTTGTGGTAAATGTCTATTTTTAATGTAGGCCTATCACATAAAATGTTTTCAATCTTGATTTTTTGTGAAATACTTGAAAGTGATTTCAACAATGGTTTCCTGAAATACATGAAAGTGATTTTAGAATTTTTTTATTATGAAATACATGAAAGTAAATTCATCGTTGATTTTGTGAAATACATGAAAGTGATTTCAACAATGGTTTTCTGAAATACATGAAAGTGATTTCAGATTGATTTTATGAAATACATGAAAGTGATTTCATCATTGATTTCCTGAAATACATGAAAGTGATTTCAGCTTGATTTTGTGAAATACATGGAAGTGATTTCATTAATGGTTTTGTGAAATACATGAAAGTGATTTCATCAATGGTTTTGTGAAATACATGAAAGTGATTTCAACAATGATTTCCTGAAATACATGAAAGTGATTTCAGATTAATTTTGTGAAATACATGAAAGTGATTTCAACAATGGTTTTTTGAAATACATGAAAGTGATTTCAGATTGATTTTGTGAAATACATAGAAGTGATTTCATCAATGGTTTTTTGAAATACATGAAAGTGATTTCAACAATGGTTTTCTGAAATACATGAAAGTGATTTCAGATTGATTTTATGAAATACATGAAAGTGATTTCATCATTGATTTCCTGAAATACATGAAAGTGATTTCAGATTGATTTTGTGAAATACATGGAAGTGATTTCATCAATGGTTTTGTGAAATACATGAAAGTGATTTCAATAATGGTTTTCTGAAATACATGAAAGTGATTTCAGATTGATTTTATGAAATACATGAAAGTAATTTCACTATGATTTTCAAAGTTAATGAAAACTTCTAAAGGAAGTCATATTTGTATGACTCAGATCCGATTTGTAAAAATCGATCTCAAAGATGATGAAAGCTTCTCACGAAAGTCTTATATCTACGGTTGAGATCTGATTTGTAAATCAATCTTAGAGATGATGAAAGCTTCTCACGAAAGTCTTATATCTACAGCTGAGATCTGATTTGCAATCGATTTCAGAGATAATGAAAGCTTCTCATGAAAGTCTTATATCTACGGTTGAGATCTGATTTGTAAATCGATCTTAGAGATGATGAAAGCTTCTCACGAAAGTCTTATATCTACGGCTGAGATTTGATTTGCAATCAATTTCAGAGATAATGAAAGCTTCTCATGAAAGTCTTACATTTACGGTTGAGATTTGATCATCTATTCAGAGTAATAGTAAGAGTAGAATCCTTATAAATTACGCAGTTTTTGGTGACAAACGTCATCAACTTCTTGTATTTCAAGCCTTTCAAAGTTCCCAACTCTTGAAGCTTTAATCATGTCTTCCTCTTCTTCCAATGTTAACCCAAATCTTGTTCCTGCAGTAGAGTCTATAGTTTGGCGTACTACTTTTAAAGTGAATGGTCGTCCAGTTACAATAGAAGATACTATAATGGACAATGAAGATACTGTTGTAGCCGTGGCTAGAGACATGGTCCTTCCCCGTGATGAAACCATGCTGGTAGCTAGGAGCGATATTGAAGCAGTGAATCAGTCACTTGCTCTCAGTATCAGAGCTACTTCATCTCTAGTGAACGTTGCAGAGCGTCTTCATGCTAGAAGACTTGAGCTGAATACTCAGGTTCTTGATCTCCATCATCTGATTGAGAATTTAAGGAATAGACTCCGTGATGAAAGACGTCAGAGAAACGACTTGGAGAGGAGGAACCGAGAGCTGAATACACGTGTTGACTTTTGGAAGGACTATGTTAACACACGACACCTCGAGTTTGAGGAAGAGATGGAGAATATGCATAAACAATTCGAAGAACTTCGAGGCCTGATTAATGATCAAGATGACAATATCCCTGATCGTCCTCGCACTGTTTAATATTTGTACTTTTAAACCTTTTGTCATGAATAAAAAATCCATCTTTCTTGTCTTCATTTATGAATTTTGCTTTCATGAAATTGTCATATTGGATGTGATTAAAATGACTTCATTTCATCTGAATCTCGTTGGATCACGTTGGGAATTTCGTTTCAAAAAATATCTACAAGACAAATATGCAATGTTTGTGAAATTAGATGATATGTGATACATCTTACCTTTTTGAAATATAGATCCCCCATTCATCTTGTCTGGCGATCTTGAATGTTAGCAAGCTCTTTTGATTCACGCGTCTTTCAAGTCTACTCAAGCTGACCCATGCTGTTGAGTTCTCCAAGATAAACTTTGTTTGAGTTTCTCAATAGTCACTGCCTCTTTCTCCATTGGATACTTCATTGAGAGCATTAGCTTCTTCCTGGTCTGACATCGTGTTGTTGGTAACATTTCCGTTGTTGAGGATTCTTTAACCAATTCACATGGTCAATATATGAGGATTATCTCACTCATTTTTCATGTGTATCTCCCACCAGGAAAACAAATTTCTTTGTGCCATTAGAAATCAGGTGACTGCTTCTTTGCCTCTGGAAGATTTCTTGTGATTGCTTCTCTACCCTTGGAAGAAGTAACTGTCTCTTTCCATTTCCTCATTTGCTCTTGTTGTCGTTAGAATCTCTGATTTTCTAACACTGACTCTTGGTGTGTCATATATCTTTCTTCTTCATATAGAAAACCATTTTTTCAAAAATGATTTTTCAAAAGATCTCTTTTGTTTTTGAAAACTGAAACTCTCAATGTTTGTTTATAACAATGTTCAAGCAACTCTAAGGATTTGTAGTAAATCTCTCAGTAAAAGTAATCTCAGATAAAGGTAAGTGATGAGATGACCTTCTGCTTTGGTTTTTGACACGACTAAAAGATTGATGTCTTCTCCCAAGTGCAGGAGTGTCGAAGTAATAAATAACCCGGCAAGACCGGGGTCGAACCACAGGGAGGTTAATTGTACAAATTATAAACAACAATTATAAACAACAATAATAGTAATAACGATAATAATAATAATAATAATAATAATAATAGTAGTAGTAGTAGTACTAATAATAATAATAATAATAATAACAATAACAATAATAATAATAATAAAGAAAGAGAAGAAGAAGAAGATGATGATGATGAGAACTTAGAGATGAAATATTAATGTAAGGATTAAACAATAATAATAACAAATGTCAAGGTTAGAGGTTCCACTAATGGTATATCAAACAAGTATAGTATAAACTCTTATTATTGAATTGGAAACCACACACAAAGGAGGTTCCAATCAGATTATATATTGTTAACATGATTACATTAGTCATCTTATTCAATTAATGCTAATACTTGTAAATCTCGTCAAGCATTCATGATTATAACTTATGTTAACAACAAATCAAGTTCCTTCCATAGCTCAGGTGTCGGTTATACCATACATTATGGGCTATGAAAGTGCCAAGCATTTGTTGTACCAAGTGTTATACAACATAAATCAAGATTAGTCATTTAACAAGCAAAGTATTAAAGAGTAAATAAGATAACAAATATAAAACATGTTAGTATCAAACATTAAAGTCCATATTAAGTTTACATTATACTTATTCTTACACCATTAGTGTAACCTTTTCACCTTGACATAATTAACTTAGCTAGACATAATGAAAGAAAGAAAAATAAATAAACAAAATAAGAACATAAAAGCTAACTAAGTAAAGGAAAGAAAATGAAAGGCATAAACTTGATATTAATGAAAGCAAAGCATAAAAATTACAAAAAATACAAAGAGAGAAAGGAAGAGCATGATCTTGATCTGGAAACCAAGATGCCTAAATGCATGGCAAATGCCTCCTTTTATAGGCCAAAATTGGGAACTATTGATTTGATGACTAATTGATAAGTGGGTGGCCAACTTTTGACTTGGTGACAATCCTTATCTTCTCTTGTCTGCCCAAAACGTCATTGAGAACGTCAAAACTGGAGCCAGGTGCAAACATGAAAGTTGTAGGCAATTGTCTCAGCTTTCTTGTGTAAAACATTCAGCTCATTTGGACTTCTAGAACTCCAGATATGGCCAAAATACCGAACAGTGCTCGGGCTGGAAGACAGATTCGGGCTTCTTTGTTGTTGCTACAATTTGGACTTGATAATGGCCTTTTTAGATCTTGGGCTCCATATGAAAGTTGTAGGCCTATGTCTTACCTTTCCATCCATATAAATTGGACCTAAATCTGAGATCTTTAGCTCCAGATATGGCCCAATTACCGAACAGTATTCCGGTTTGGATTGCACCGACATCTCTTCTCTAAGTTTGACCATCTCTTTATCCTTGCAATTTAAGTTCTTCAAGTCATCAATCAATCCTTTCATTTATATGATAGGCCTACATTAAAAATAGATATTTACCACAAATTATAGGTATCTTATATTATTAGATACATTATTATAAAACATATTTTAGTTAAGGAGTTATTAATACTTCAAGTGCAAAATGATGATATAAAACCATGATAAAAATGCACTTTTAAGTACTAATCACACCCCCCAACCAGCTTATTACTAGTCCCTAGTAATCAAAGCGTTAAAACAATTTGCAAATTTCACAAAGCAAGGTATTCATCATTTAACTTCCATTAATCTATCCAGATAAACAAACTCTCATTAAATTTATATATCTGCTCAATACCACTTAACAAGATATTAATAAACCTTTTTTTTGTGCTCAATGTATCAACACATAATTATGGGGCTTTTCTTGGAAGAAAACAAAATTTTTGTTCTAATGTTTAAGGTTAACTTCCTTGGGTTGGGATTACTATTTTTGTCTTTTTTTTTTTTTAACTCTATATACATATACTTTAAAAACATCATGCATCTTTAACCCATGTAACGAGCTTTCAGCTAATGACTCCCAGACCAGTTGGTCTTAGGGCATTAGGTGTTAAGACACCCCTACGAGCTTAGTAACTCGGGTCGCAGATACTGATATGTAGATAGTGCAATGTTTGATTGCCTTAAGCTTTTCTCCTCAACCCATGTAACAAGCATTGGGCCAATAGCTCCCAAGTCAGTTGACTTTAGGGTATTAGGTGTTAAAACACCCCTTCGGGCTTAATTGCTTAGGTTAGGGAGGCTACGAAATCAAACTTATCTACATTTTTATTATCATCATTTTTTATTTTTTATTTTTTATTTTTTTTTTCATGTTTTTTTTTTTAATTATATACAATCCCTTTCCCTTAGTTGTTACCTTTAACAAAAGAACATAAATAATGTAATAATCCAATATGCAACCCATAATCATATGTTAAAGTGTGTGTGTGTAAATTAAGGTTTAAAAATACATGTTAAATAAGTATATGAGCAGAATTAAGTGGTAACAATACGAGAGTTTGTAAACCTGAATATTTCAGGAAGTATTATAATAGACCTTGTTAAGAATGGTTACTAAGATGCGTCTCAAGAGTCACTTTAACAAAAGAACTCCTTTACTCTGCCATCCTAGTAACAACAATTATGCACATGCTTTATGAAATGAAAAACAAATTTTTTTTTTTTATCAACTACTACCCTCTCCCCCCAACCAAAACGAGACATTGTCCTCAATGTTCTAAGGTAGAAAGATAGAGTATAAAAGATATCACCTGAAATAACGAACACTGACAAAACCTGAAGCACACTGAAACAAAAATAAGAAATAACAAAACACAATAATAAAACCAAAATACATAAAAATTCACAAATGAAGGCTCAAATCCAATCTAAGCTTTTTACGGCTTCCCATAGATGACCAATTTATGCGACTCATGGAAGGATCAATCACAGGAATGAAAGATTGTAGTTGGTCAATCAATTGTTCAGCAGTAGGAGCAGAGATTATGATTTGGCGTGCAGAAGATGTTAGAAATTCTTGTTCCACAGCATGATCAAGAAAAAACAACAACTTATCATAATAACCATTAACATTTAACAAACCAATGGGTTTATAGTGAATGTGCAATTGAGCCCAAGAGGAAATATGAAAGATCTCTTCCAATGTGCCTAGACCACCTGGTAAAGCAATGAAAGCATCAGCATGGTTAAACATTGCATTCATTCGAGCCGACATTGTAGAGACCTGAAGTTCCTCTCCAATTGTTTTTCCAATGATGTCCCCTTGTGCCAAAGCTTCAGGGACGATTCCTAAAACTTGACTACCTCCTAAAAATGCAGCTATTGACACACCTCCCATTAACCCAAGACTACCTCCCCCATACACTAAATGAATCTTTCTCTCAGCTAGCACCTGACCAAGATGATTTGCTGATTCTAAAAACTCCTTTTCTTTCCCAGGACTAGATCCACCGAAAACACAAATATTTCTTATTTGATGACCTGAGGAACTTGCCATTTCTACACACTTCTGTATTTGTTGAATGTATGGGTTGAGTAGAAATGAAAGGAAGGAAAAGAGGGTTTTATAGATGAGAAATTAGAAAGGCAATCATAACACCTATATGTAGGCCAGCTAGAGACTCACACTCTCTCTCTCTCTCTTTATTTATTTATTTATTTACTTTTTAAAAAAGCATGTGTATGTACAGGTAGTTGTGATTGTGGCTCATATCTTCCCTTGGTTTTACGTCCAAGAACGGCTTAAACGCCCTCTATGGGTCGAGGATAGGCTTCCCATCCAGTTTTCTTAAAAACTGGCAAACAGGGTCTTTTTTAGTCAGATTCCCAAGACTAAGTCGATCATGTTCTTTATGAAATAGTGGCCATAAATCATGAATTGCACGATGCACATCTCCACTAGGATGCGTCTCAAGAGTCAATAGAAGATTATCTAAAGACTCCTTACTCAGGCCATCCTTAATGAATTGTATTTTATCTTCACGGTTTATAGATACCATTCCTAAAGAACGACATTGTGTATTACAAGTCCATCTAGCACATCGATGACAGACATCCAGTCGTTTTGCACGACGCTTCTTTGCAAAAGTGCTTTTACCTGTTCCAGGCATGTGTGAAATGAAGAAGTTAGAGGACTCACCTGATAATCGGACCTTTGCTTCAATCAACCAACGAATATCTTCAGGAATTCCATGATTCATTAAGAATCTCAATCTTGCACATCTAGCACGGTAAATTTTTGTAATCGCATTTTGAGGCAGAGCGGGAAAATACTTTTTCAATTTTTCAAGATTAGTGTCCATTTTCAAATGAGAATTGGAAGAGAGATTCAAAGAATTGCACAAATATATACACAGATATCAGTAATTATGGGAAACTGAAAGAACCGACTTAAGTCACGGAGTACCGTTATCCGCCATTTGACCGGGGTGAAGAAACTCGCAAAAATCACTCAAAAAGAAACAAAAATAAAATAAAAACAAAAATAAAATAAAATCAATCTTTATATACAGGATCACCCAATTCAATAGAGTTATGTTCAACTGAAAAATTGTCAAAGTAAACTTTCAGACGATGTCCATTTACCTTGAAAACATTGCCATTCTTTGGATTCTCGATGTCATAGGCCCCATATGGATACACATGTTTCATAATAAAAGGACCACTCCATCTTGATCTTAATTTTCCAGGAAATAAATGCAGTCGAGAATTATAAAGCAAGACTTTTTGACCAACATTGAAGGTTTTTCTCTGTATTTTCTTGTCATGAAACTCTTTAATTCTTGCTTTATGAATTCTTGAATTTTCATATACATCATTTCTTATTTCCTCAAGCTCATTTATTTGTAATTTTCGCAGTTGACTAGCATCATCCAGATTTGAATTGAAAGCTTTAATAGCCCAATAAGCTTTATGTTCAAGTTCCACAGGCAAGTGACAAGGTTTTCCATAGACTAGTCTATATGGTGACATACCTAATGATGTTTTATAAGCAGTTCGATAAGCCCAAAGTGCATCATTAAGTCTTAAAGACCAGTCTTTCCTATTAGGGTTCACTGTTTTCTCCAAAATATGTTTGATCTCCCTATTAGCAAGCTCTACTTGTCCACTTGTTTGAGGGTGATAAGGGGTGGCAACTTTGTGTGTGATTCCATATTTCTTCATTAAAGACTCAAATGGCTTGTTGCAGAAATGTGTTCCACCATCACTTATTATGGCTCGAGGGACTCCAAATCGACTCAAAATATTTTCTTTCAAAAATTTTATCACTGTTTTGTGATCATTGTTTCGACTTGGAATTGCCTCTATCCATTTTGAAACATAATCTACTGCGACTAATATGTATAAGAAACCAAATGATGGAGGGAATGGGCCCATGAAATCTATACCCTAACAATCAAAGATCTCAATGACAATAATAGGGTTTAAAGGCATCATGTGACGTTTTGAAATAGATCCTAACTTTTGACAATTTTCACAAGACTTGCAGAATGCATGTGAGTCTTTGAACATGGTGGGCCAGTAAAATCCACTTTGTAAGATTTTTGCAGTTGTCTTTCTTGATGAGAAATGGCCCCCACATGCGTCAGAATGACAAAATTTAATGACACTACTTACCTCATTGTCAGGAATGCATCTTTGAAATATTTGATCAGGACAATATTTGAATAAATAAGGATCATCCCAATAAAAGTTCTTCACTTCGTTCAAAAACTTTCTTTTATCTTGGGTATTCCAATGAGCTGGCAATTGTCCTGAAACAAGAAAATTGACAATATTAGCAAACCAAGGCGTTGTCGAGACAGAAAGTAAAGATTCATCAGGAAAGTAGTCATCGATTGATGTGATGTCAGTTTTCGAATCTGTTGTCAATCTTGACAAGTGATCTGCGACAACATTTTCGCTGCCTTTCTTATCTTTGATTGTGATATCAAATTCTTGAAGTAATAAAATCCACCGCACCAATCTAGCCTTGGAATCTTTCTTAGAAAGAAGATATTTCAATGCTGCATGATCACTAAAAACAACAACAGGTGAGCCAACAAGATAAGATCTGAATTTTTCACATGCAAATACTACTGCAAGTAATTCTTTTTCAGTGGTGGTATAATTCATTTGAGCACTATTTAAAGTTTTACTTGCATAGTAAATTACATAAGGTTTCTTATCTTTTCTTTGTCCCAAAACAGCACCTACGGCATAATCACTAGCATCACATATTATTTCAAAAGGTAAGGACCAATCGGGAGGTTGAATGATAGGAGCACAAGTAAGCAAGTTTTTAAGTTTAACAAAGGCTTCTTCACAATGTTCAGTCCATTCAAAAATAGTATCCTTTGTTAGAAGGTTACTTAAAGGCTTAGATATTACACTAAAATCTTTGATGAACCTTCTATAAAAACCAGCATGTCCCAGGAATGATCTAACATCTTTAAGAGATTTTGGTGTTGGCAAGTTTGCAATTAACTCAATTTTAGATTTGTCAACCTCAATTCCTTTTGATGAAACAATGTGACCAAGTACAGTGCCATTTGTTACCATAAAATGACATTTTTCCCAATTCAGCACAAGATTCTTCTCTTCACACCTGGTTAAAACCTTTCCTAAATTAGTCAAACAATCATCAAATGAATCACCAAAAACAGAAAAATCATCCATGAAAATCTCAAGAAAATGTTCAACCATATCGCTAAATATACTAAGCATGCATCTTTGAAATGTGGCTGGTGCATTACATAATCCAAAAGGCATCCTTCGATATGCAAAAGTACCAAATGGACATGTGAAAGTAGTCTTTTCTTGATCTTCCAATGCAATTTCAATTTGGTTGTAACCCGAATAGCCATCTAGGAAACAATAAAATTCATGACCTGCAACTCTTTCTAGGATTTGATCCATGAAAGGTAAAGGAAAATGATCTTTTCTAGTCATTGAATTAAGTTTCCTATAGTCAATGCACATGCGCCAACCAGTAACAGTTCTAGTGGGAATTAACTCATTGTTCTCATTTGTTATCACAGTGACTCCAGACTTCTTAGGTACAACTTGGGTAGGACTTACCCATTTGCTGTCAGAAATAGGATAAATGATTTCATTATCTAGAAGCTTAATGACTTCATTTTTCACTACTTCTTTCATATTAGGATTTAGCCTTCGTTGCATTTCTCTAGAGGGTTTAGCATTTTCCTCTAAATAAATTCTGTGTGTACAAATCAAAGGACTAATTCCTTTTATATCAGCTATGGTCCATCCTAATGCTTTTTTGTGCATTTTCAGAGTTTGTAATAACTTACCTTCTTGATGTGCATTAAGTTTGGAAGAGATTATTACCGGAAAAGTTTTATTTTCTCCCAAAAATGAGTATTTGAGATTGGATGGCAACGGCTTCAAATCAGGTTTTGGTGGTTGAACACTTGAAGGTATGGACTTAATTGGTCGTGGTGGCAATTCCTCAATTTGTGGCCTCCAATTACTTGTCTTTGATTCTTCCTGAAAATAAATCATTTCCAAATCATCAGATTCATCAATCTCAATTTCATTGGAAGTGGTTGGAAATTGATCATGAATTAATTTTTCAGTAAAGTCCACTTCCTGTAAATCATTATCATCTCTAGGTTGCTTGCAAATGTTGAAAATATTCATCTCCAATGTCATGTTTCCAAATGATAGCTTCATCAGTCCATTCCTACAATTAATCAATGCATTAGAAGTTGCAAGAAATGGACGTCCTAAAATAACAGGAAATGAATTACATACTTCAACAGGTTGTGTGTCCAAGACAATAAAATCCACAGGATAAATGAATTTATCGACTTGTACTAACACATCTTCAATTATTCCTCTAGGCACTTTTATAGATCTATCGGCAAGTAAAAGAGTTATAGAAGTTGGTTTTAACTCACCTAGATTGAGACTCTGAAAAACTGAATATGGAAGTAAATTCACACTAGCACCAAGATCAAGTAAGGCTCTTTCAATTTTATGCTCTCCAATAAAGCAAGAAATTGTAGGACAACCAGGGTCTTTATATTTCAAAGCATTATTGTTTTGAAGAATAGCACTTACTTGTTCGGCTAGAAAGGCTTTCTTTTTCACATTCAGTTTTCTCTTCACAGTGCAGAGATCTTTCAAAAATTTAGCATAGGAAGGAACCTGTTTAATTGCATCCAGCAAAGGTATATTGATCCTTACCTGTTTGAAAATTTCATAAATTTCAAAATTGTGATTGACTTTCCTTTGTTTGGTCATGGCTTGAGGAAATGGAAGTGCTGGCGGTGAATCAGTCGTTTCTTTGCAATTTTCAGATTCATCCCCTTCCTTACCCTCAGAGATTGACTCATCATCTTTCTCATAAGGTTCAAGAGAGGGTTTTTCAATAACCTTACCACTGCGTAGAGTAGTGACTGATTTGACTTGATCCATGTGTTGGCTTCCGGAACTACTTGCATTTGCATTGTATTGCCCTTTGGGATTTTGTTGTGTTTGAGATGGAAACTTACCTTTCTCTTGGAAACTAAGAGCAGATGTTAATTTAGCAAGAGTATCTTTAAAATCTGTCATGTTTTGAACAAGTTAAGTATTAATTGTCTCTTGCTTTTCAATGAATGCATGCAATGTTTCCTCAAGATTTCTTCTTGGAGGTGGAGCATAAGAAGGTGCATATCCATGAGAATTTTGGAAACTGTGGTGTGCTTGAAACAGTGGTTGTGAAGTTTGTGCATTGTCGTTCTCACTCTTCCAACTGAAACTTGGGTGATTTCTCCAACCAGGGTTGTATGTTTGGGAGTATGGGTTGTGGTTGGGCCTTTGGAAACTGTTTAAAGCATGGGCTTGTTCATGGAGACATTCCTTAAAAGAAGGCAAGGTTGGACAATCATTGGTTGAGTGTTGATTTGTTTCACAGATTTTACACACAATGTTTTCAACAGATTTTAATTGACCACTCTTTTTCAATTCTAGTGCCTCGACTTTTCTAGCTAAAGATGCAAACTTGGCTTGGAGGTCATGATCTTCCCTAAGGTTGTACATACCTCCATTAGATGTATGAGGTTGAGTTTTACTCGGTGCCTCACAAGTACCCGCGGTGTCCCAATTTTGAGCATTTTCAGCTAACAAGTCTAAGTACTCCATTGCTTCATCAGGGTCTTTATCTTCAAAAGTTCCATTGCACATCAATTCAACCATTTGCCTATCTTTAGGTGTTAACCCTTCATAGAAATGTGAAACCAATCTCCATGTTTCAAAACCATGATGAGGGCAAGTACTAAGCAAGTCTCGATACCTATCCCAACATTTGTAAAATGTTTCTCCTGGTTTTTGAGTGAAAGTGGTGATTTGTCTCTTGAAAGAGTTTGTTCTATGAGATGGGAAAAACTTCTTTAAAAATTGTTGTTGCATTTCATCCCAAGCACGAATGGATCCTGGTCTTAAATTTTGTAGCCATGTTTTAGCTTTATCTTTTAATGAAAAAGGAAAAAGCTTTAATCTGATGGTGTTCATGCTACAATTTAAGTTATTATATGTGTTGCACACCTCCTCAAATTCCCTTAAATGCAAGTATGGATTTTCTAATTCTAAACCATGAAAAGAAGGTAAAAGTTGAATAATACCTAGCTTAAAATTAAAATGAGATGCATCGGGAGGAAAAACTATGCATGATGGTGCACTTGTTCTTGTGGGATTCATGTGGTCTCTAAGTGTTCTAGCACGGTTATTCTCATTATTTTCATTATGAAGTGATTGATTATCTTCTTCGGCCATATTTTCTAAAAATGATGAGGATATCCTACAAAGTCTACCACTTGATGTACGTGACCACACTCTCATGCACGTGTAGGAATAAAATAAAAAAAAGAAGAAGAAAGCAAAAGAAGGAGGAAGAAAACAAAATAAAAAGAAACAAAAGAAAAGAAACAAAGTTATATACAAGAAAAGTGAAAAGAGAAAATAAAATAAATACTATAATTTATACAAGAACTTACCTCCCCGGCAACGGCGCCAAAAACTTGACACGACTAAAAGATTGATGTCTTCTCCCAAGTGCAGGAGTGTCGAAGTAATAAATAACCCGGCAAGACCGGGGTCGAACCACAGGGAGGTTAATTGTACAAATTATAAACAACAATTATAAACAACAATAATAGTAATAACGATAATAATAATAATAATAATAATAATAATAATAATAGTAGTAGTAGTAGTACTAATAATAATAATAATAATAATAACAATAACAATAATAATAATAATAAAGAAAGAGAAGAAGAAGAAGATGATGATGATGAGAACTTAGAGATGAAATATTAATGTAAGGATTAAACAATAATAATAACAAATGTCAAGGTTAGAGGTTCCACTAATGGTATATCAAACAAGTATAGTATAAACTCTTATTATTGAATTGGAAACCACACACAAAGGAGGTTCCAATCAGATTATATATTGTTAACATGATTACATTAGTCATCTTATTCAATTAATGCTAATACTTGTAAATCTCGTCAAGCATTCATGATTATAACTTATGTTAACAACAAATCAAGTTCCTTCCATAGCTCAGGTGTCGGTTATACCATACATTATGGGCTATGAAAGTGCCAAGCATTTGTTGTACCAAGTGTTATACAACATAAATCAAGATTAGTCATTTAACAAGCAAAGTATTAAAGAGTAAATAAGATAACAAATATAAAACATGTTAGTATCAAACATTAAAGTCCATATTAAGTTTACATTATACTTATTCTTACACCATTAGTGTAACCTTTTCACCTTGACATAATTAACTTAGCTAGACATAATGAAAGAAAGAAAAATAAATAAACAAAATAAGAACATAAAAGCTAACTAAGTAAAGGAAAGAAAATGAAAGGCATAAACTTGATATTAATGAAAGCAAAGCATAAAAATTACAAAAAATACAAAGAGAGAAAGGAAGAGCATGATCTTGATCTGGAAACCAAGATGCCTAAATGCATGGCAAATGCCTCCTTTTATAGGCCAAAATTGGGAACTATTGATTTGATGACTAATTGATAAGTGGGTGGCCAACTTTTGACTTGGTGACAATCCTTATCTTCTCTTGTCTGCCCAAAACGTCATTGAGAACGTCAAAACTGGAGCCAGGTGCAAACATGAAAGTTGTAGGCAATTGTCTCAGCTTTCTTGTGTAAAACATTCAGCTCATTTGGACTTCTAGAACTCCAGATATGGCCAAAATACCGAACAGTGCTCGGGCTGGAAGACAGATTCGGGCTTCTTTGTTGTTGCTACAATTTGGACTTGATAATGGCCTTTTTAGATCTTGGGCTCCATATGAAAGTTGTAGGCCTATGTCTTACCTTTCCATCCATATAAATTGGACCTAAATCTGAGATCTTTAGCTCCAGATATGGCCCAATTACCGAACAGTATTCCGGTTTGGATTGCACCGACATCTCTTCTCTAAGTTTGACCATCTCTTTATCCTTGCAATTTAAGTTCTTCAAGTCATCAATCAATCCTTTCATTTATATGATAGGCCTACATTAAAAATAGATATTTACCACAAATTATAGGTATCTTATATTATTAGATACATTATTATAAAACATATTTTAGTTAAGGAGTTATTAATACTTCAAGTGCAAAATGATGATATAAAACCATGATAAAAATGCACTTTTAAGTACTAATCAGTTTTCAAAGTGTTCAAGCAATTGCTTGAATGTATTTTGAGGGAAAAGGAACAATTGCCTTTTATTTTTAGAAACACTCCTTTTATCAGCATGAATAATAATGAATAATTATTTGCTACATCATGACTCTTTATGAAAAAGTCTCTTATATTTTGGGAACGCTGTTTATTAATTCAGGTTGCTTCCTTGATTAGAAAGGACTTTAAAGGCATGTAATGTATTTATGGCTCAAGGCTGTAAAAGAAAAGGGATTTCATAAGCTCAAAAAAAGTGTTTAAGGGTTTGAAAACTATAGATCACTGTTATCTTATCTTCATCTTTCCTTTTGCTATCTTAACAACAAAATATACTAAATATTCCAAATTAGGAATTTTTTCTATTTGTTGGGAATTCTCTCAATTATTTGGAATTTTTTTATTTGAATTCCTTGTTGTCAGACTTCATAAGCTCACATGTCTTCAAGATGATTTCCATGATCATTTCTTTCGTTTTGCCCCCAGTGTAGGGTGTGATCTTAGTTAAGGTTCTTATGAAAAAAACTTTAAATAGACTCGACTCAAATTGGGACTGCAAAGGATAATTTTAAAAGAAAGTGAAAGGAATATCAAAGATGGCCTTTCTTCATTTCAAGTAAGATCGGTTAAAACCAATAAACTTTGTCCACATCCAGCGTAATGTTTTGGATTTATAAGATACCATGTTTTGCAAGTCCATGACAAGCTAATGTACTACCAACCATTATTCATGCTGATAAAATGTAAGTCCAAGACAGAATTTAAGTGATAGTTGTTCCAATTGCGTTTTTTTGACTTGTATGGTCATCTCTTTTAAGAGAATTGCTTTGAACATTATCCTAAACAAATCATTGATTTATTTCATTGAAATCATAAACAAAATCAATTCTTTTAAAACCTCATTTAAGAAGAATGGGTTCTCTTGTAAAAAAAACATTTGAAAGATCAGATTGTTGAGCCATTGAGATCATGCATGGGCTTTTTGGTGAGGTATATGCAAAGAGAATTTCCTGGCCAAAACTTCATTTCATTTGATTTTGATTGGATGAAATACATCATACATAATACTTTTTCACAGAATCAGAGTTCACGGGCCTAGGTAAATCATCTCCATCCATCCTAGTTAACAACAGAGCCCCTCCGAAGAAAGCTTTCTGACACGACTAAAAGGTTGATGTCTTCTCCCAAGTGCAGGAGTGTCGAAGTAATAAATAACCCGGCAAGACCGGGGTCGAACCACAAGGAGGTTAATTGTACAAATTATAAATAACAATAATACAACAACAATAACAATAACAATAACAACAACAACAACAACAATAATAATAATACTAATAATAATAATAATAATAATAATAATAGTAATACTAATAATAATAATAATAATAATAATAATAATACTAATAGTAGTAATAGTAGTAATAATAATAATAATAAAAAAAGAGAAGAAGAAGAAGATGATGAGAACTTGGAGATGAAAAATTAATGTAAGGATAATAACAAATGTCAAGGTTAGAGGTTCCACTAATGGTATATCAAACAAGTATAGTATAAACTCTTATTATTGAATTGAAAACCACACACAAAGGAGGTTCCAATCAGATTATATATTGTTAACATGACTACATTAGTCATCTTATTCAATTAATGCTAATACTTGTAAATCTCGTCAAGCATTCATGATTATAACTTATGTTAACAACAAATCAAGTTCCTTTCATAGCTCAGGTGTCGGTTATACCATACATTATGGGCTATGAAAGTGCCAAGCATTTGTTGTACCAAGTGTTATACAACATAAATCAAGATTAGTCATTTAACAAGCAAAGTATTAAAGAGTGAACAAGATAACAAATATAAAACATGTTAGTATCAAACATTAAGGTCCATATTAAGTTTACACTATACTTATTCTTCCACCATTAGTGTAACCTTTTCACCTTGACATAATTAACTTAGCTAGACATAATGAAAGAAAGGAAAACAAATAAACTAAATAAGAACATAAAAGTTAACTAAGTAAAGGAAAGGAAATGAAAAGCATAAACTTGATATTAATGAAAGCAAAGCATAAACATTACAAAAAATACAAAGAGAGAAAGGAAGAGCATGATCTTGATCTGGAAACCAAGATGCCTAAATGCATGGCAAATGCCTCCTTTTATAGGCCAAAATTGGGAACTATTGATTTGATGACTAATTGATAAGTGGGTGGCCAACTTTTGACTTGGTGACAATCCTTATCTTCTCTTGTCTGCCCAAAACGTCATTAATAACATCAAAACTGGAGCCAGGTGCAAACATGCAAGTTGTAGGCAATTGTCTCAGCTTTCTTGTGTAAAACATTCAGCTCATTTGGACTTCTAGAACTCCAGATATGGCCAAAATACCGAACAGTGCTCGGGCTGGAAGACAGATTCGGGATTCTTTGTTGTTGCTACAATTTGGACTTGCAAATGGCCTTTTTAGATCTTGGGCTCCATATGAAAGTTATAGGCCTATGTCTTACCTTTCCATCCATATAAATTGGACCTAAATCTGAGATCTGTAGCTCCAGATATGACCCAATTACCGAACCGTGTTCCGATTTGGATTGCACCGACATCTCTTCTCTAAGTTTGACCATCTCTTTATCCTTGCAATTTAAGTTCTTCAAGTCATCAATCAATCCTTTCATTTATGTGATTGGCCTGCATTAAAAATAGACATTTACCACAAATTATAGGTATCTTATATTATTAGATACATTATTATAAAACATATTTTAGTTAAGGAGTTATTGATACTTCAAGTGCAAAATGATGATATAAAACCATGATAAAAATACACTTTTAAGTACTAATCACACCCCTCAACCAGCTTATTACTAGTCCCTAGTAATCAAAGCGTTACAACAATTTGCAAATTTCACAAAGCAAGGTATTCATCATTTAACTTCCATTAATCTATCCAAATAAACAAACTCTCATTACATTTATATATCTGCTCAATACCTCTTAACAAGATATTAATAAACCTTTCTTTTGTGCTCAACATATAATTATGGGCTTTACTTGGAAGAAAACAAAATTTTTGTTCTAATGTTTAAGGTTAACTTCCTTGGGTTGGGATTACTATTTTTTTTTTTGTTTTTGTTTTTTGTTTTTTTTTTTAAATATATATACATATAATTTAAAAATATCATGCATCTTTAACCCATGTAACGAGCTTTCAGCTAATGACTCCCAGACCAGTTGGTCTTAGGGCATTAGGTGTTAAGACACCCCTACGAGCTTAGTAACTCGGGTCGCAGATACTGATATGTAGATAGTGCAATGTTTGATTCCCTTAAGCTTTTCTCCTCAACCCATGTAACAAGCGTTAGGCCAATAGCTCCCAAGTCAGTTGACTTTAGGGTATTAGGTGTTAAAACACCCCTTTGGGCTTAATTGCTTAGGTTAGGGAGGCTACAAAACCAAACTTATCTACATTTTTATTATCATCATTTTTTTTCTTTTTTTTTTTCATGTTTTTCTTTTTTTTAATTATATACAATCCCTTTCCCTTAGTTGTTACCTTTAACAAAAGAACATAAATAATGTAATAATCCAATATGCAACCCACAACAATCATATGTTAAAGTGTGTGTGTGTGTAAATTAAGGTTTAAGAATACATGTTAAATAAGTATATGAGCAGAATTAAGCGGTAACAATACGAGAGTTTGTAAACCTGAATATTTCAGGAAGTATTATAATAGACCTTGTTAAGAATGGTTACTAAGATGCGTCTCAAGAATCACTTTAACAAAAGAACTCCTTTACTCTACCATCCTAGTAACAACAATTATGCACATGCTTTATGAAATGAAAAACAATTTTTTTTTTTTTATCAACTACTACCCTCTCCCCCCAACCAAAACGAGACATTGTCCTCAATGTTCTAAGGTAGAAAGATAGAGTATAGAAGATATCACCTGAAATAACGAACACTGACAAAACCTGAAACACACTGAGACAAAAATAAGAAACAACAAAAACTAATATTATGCTATTTATAAAATCAAAAGAGAAATTTTTACGAGCTAAGACTCAAATCGCAGTTGTGATTGTGGCTCACATCTTCCCTTGGTTTTACGTCCAAGAACGGCTTAAACGCCCTCTATGGGTCGGGGATAGGCTTCCCATCCAGTTTTCTTAAAAACTGGCAAACAGGTCTTTTTTAGTCAGATTCCTAAGACTAAGTCAAGTATGTTCTTTATGAAAATGGGTTCATAAGTCATGAATTACACGATGCTTATCTCGACTATGATGAGACTTAAGAGTCAATAGAAGATTATCTAAAGACTCTCTGTGTTTTGAAATAAATCCCACCTTCTGACAATTTTCACAGTTTTTGCGGAATGCATCGGACTCCTTGAATATGATGGGCCAGTAAAATTCACTTTGTAAGATTTCTACAATCCTCTTTTTTGATGAGAAATGATCCCCACATGCCTTAGAGTAACAAAATTTAATGAAATTACTTACCTCATTGTCGAGAATGCATCTTTGAAATATTTGATCAGGACAATAATTGAATAAGTAAGGGTCATCCCAATAAAAATTTTGCTCGTTGCTCAAAAATTTTCTTTTATCTTCAATACTCCAATGAGTTGGCAAAAATCCTGAAGCAAGAAAATTGATATTTTTAGCAAACCAAGGCATTGAATTAAGAGAAAGTAGAGATTCATCAGGAAAGTAATCATCGATTGGTGTGATGTCGGGTGTCGAATCTGTTGTCACTTTTGATAAAAGATTCGCATCAACCTTTTCGATGTCTTTTTCATCCTCGATTTCTTCCTGATTGGTCATGGCATGAGAAAATGGAAGTGCTGGCGGAGAATCAGTCGTTTCTTTGCAATTTTCAGATTCAACCCCTTCCTTTCCCTTAGAAATTGACTCATCATCTTTCTCATAAGGTTCAAGAGAGGGTTTTTCAATAACCTTACCACTGCGTAGAGTAGTGACTGATTTGACTTGATCCATGTGTTGGCTTCTGGAACTACTTGCATTTGCATTGTATTGCCCCTTAGGATTTTGTTGTGGTTGAGATGGAAACTTACCTTTCTCTTGGAAACTGAGAGCAGATGTGAATTTTGCAAGAGTATCTTTAAAATCTATTATGCTTTGAGCAAGTTGAGTGTTGATTGTCTCTTGCTTTTCAATGAATGCATACAAAGTTTCCTCAAAATTTCTTGTAGGAGGTGGAGCATAAGGAGGTGCATATCCATGATAATTTTGGAAATTATGGTGTGCTTGAAACTGTGGTTGTGAAGTTTGTGCATTGTCACTCTTCCAACTAAAATTTTGGTGATTTCTCCAACCAGGATTGTATGTTTGGGAGTATGGGTTGTGGTTGGGCCTTTGGAAAGTGTTTAAAGCATGGGCTTGTTCATGGAGACATTCCTTAAAAGAAGGCAAGGTTGGACAATCATTGGTTGAGTGTTCATTTGTTTCACAGATTTGACACACAATGTTTTCAACAGATGTTAATTGACCACTCTTTTTCAATTCTAGTGCCTCGACTTTTCTAGCTAAAGATGCAAACTTGGCTTGAAGGTCATGATCTTCCCTAAGGTTGTACATACCTCCATTAGATGTATGAGGTTGAGTTTTACTCGGTGCCTCATATGTACCCGCGGTGTCCCAATTTTGAGCATTTTCAGCTAACAAGTCTAAGTACTCCATTGCTTCATTAGGGTCTTTATCTTCAAAAGTTCCATTGCACATCAATTCAACCATTTGCCTATCTTTAGGTGTTAACCCTTCATAGAAATGTGAAACCAATCTCCATGTTTCAAAACCATGATGAGGGCAAGTACTAAGCAAGTCTCGATCCTATCCCAACAATTGTAAAATGTTTCTCCTGGTTTTTGAGTGAAAGTGGTGATTTGTCTCTTGAAAGAGTTTGTTCTATGAGATGGGAAAAACTTCTTTAAAAATTGTTGTTGCATTTCATCCCAAGCACGAATGGATCCTGGTCTTAAATTTTGTAGCCATGTTTTAGCTTTATCTTTTAATGAAAAAGGAAAAAGCTTTAATCTGATAGTGTTCATGCTACAATTTAAGTTATTATATGTGTTGCACACCTCCTCAAATTCCCTTAAATGTAAGTATGGATTTTCCAATTCTAAACCATGAAAAGAAGGTAAAAGTTGAATAATACCTGGTTTAAAATTAAAATGAGATGCATCGGAAGGAAAAACTATGCATGATGGTGCACTTGTTCTTGTGGGATTCATGTGGTCTCTAAGTGTTCTAGCACGGTTATTCTCATTATTTTCATTATGAAGTGATTGATTATCTTCTTCAGCCATATTTTCTGAAAATGATGAGGATACCCTACAAAGTCTACCACTTGATGTACGTGACCACACTCTCATGCACGTGTAGGAATAGAATAAAATGAAGAAGAAAACAAAAGAAGAAGAAACAATAGAAAAGAAACAAAGTTATATACAAGAAAAGTGAAAAGAGAAAATAAAATAAATATTATAATTTATACAAGAACTTACCTCCCCGGCAACGGCGCTAAAAACTTGACACGACTAAAAGGTTGATGTCTTCTCCCAAGTGCAGGAGTGTCGAAGTAATAAATAACCCGGCAAGACCGGGGTCGAACCACAAGGAGGTTAATTGTACAAATTATAAATAACAATAATACAACAACAATAACAATAACAATAACAACAACAACAACAACAATAATAATAATACTAATAATAATAATAATAATAATAATAATAATAATAGTAATACTAATAATAATAATAATAATAATAATAATAATACTAATAGTAGTAATAGTAGTAATAATAATAATAATAACAAAAGAGAAGAAGAAGAAGATGATGAGAACTTGGAGATGAAAAATTAATGTAAGGATAATAACAAATGTCAAGGTTAGAGGTTCCACTAATGGTATATCAAACAAGTATAGTATAAACTCTTATTATTGAATTGAAAACCACACACAAAGGAGGTTCCAATCAGATTATATATTGTTAACATGACTACATTAGTCATCTTATTCAATTAATGCTAATACTTGTAAATCTCGTCAAGCATTCATGATTATAACTTATGTTAACAACAAATCAAGTTCCTTTCATAGCTCAGGTGTCGGTTATACCATACATTATGGGCTATGAAAGTGCCAAGCATTTGTTGTACCAAGTGTTATACAACATAAATCAAGATTAGTCATTTAACAAGCAAAGTATTAAAGAGTGAACAAGATAACAAATATAAAACATGTTAGTATCAAACATTAAGGTCCATATTAAGTTTACACTATACTTATTCTTCCACCATTAGTGTAACCTTTTCACCTTGACATAATTAACTTAGCTAGACATAATGAAAGAAAGGAAAACAAATAAACTAAATAAGAACATAAAAGTTAACTAAGTAAAGGAAAGGAAATGAAAAGCATAAACTTGATATTAATGAAAGCAAAGCATAAACATTACAAAAAATACAAAGAGAGAAAGGAAGAGCATGATCTTGATCTGGAAACCAAGATGCCTAAATGCATGGCAAATGCCTCCTTTTATAGGCCAAAATTGGGAACTATTGATTTGATGACTAATTGATAAGTGGGTGGCCAACTTTTGACTTGGTGACAATCCTTATCTTCTCTTGTCTGCCCAAAACGTCATTGATAACATCAAAACTGGAGCCAGGTGCAAACATGCAAGTTGTAGGCAATTGTCTCAGCTTTCTTGTGTAAAACATTCAGCTCATTTGGACTTCTAGAACTCCAGATATGGCCAAAATACCGAACAGTGCTCGGGCTGGAAGACAGATTCGGGATTCTTTGTTGTTGCTACAATTTGGACTTGCAAATGGCCTTTTTAGATCTTGGGCTCCATATGAAAGTTATAGGCCTATGTCTTACCTTTCCATCCATATAAATTGGACCTAAATCTGAGATCTGTAGCTCCAGATATGACCCAATTACCGAACCGTGTTCCGGTTTGGATTGCACCGACATCTCTTCTCTAAGTTTGACCATCTCTTTATCCTTGCAATTTAAGTTCTTCAAGTCATCAATCAATCCTTTCATTTATGTGATTGGCCTGCATTAAAAATAGACATTTACCACAAATTATAGGTATCTTATATTATTAGATACATTATTATAAAACATATTTTAGTTAAGGAGTTATTGATACTTCAAGTGCAAAATGATGATATAAAACCATGATAAAAATACACTTTTAAGTACTAATCACTTTCTTCACTACATATGGGCCTTCATAATTTGGTGCCCACTTGCTTCAGTCTTCACTTGGTAGTGGTAAGATTTTTTTGAGTACAAGATCCCCCTCTTTGAATTCTCTTGGTCGGACTTTCCGGTTATATGCTTTAGCCATCCTTCTTTGGTATAGCTGGTGATGACAAATTGCAGCCAACCTCTTCTCACTTATCATGTTTAGCTGCTCATATCTCACTTTAGCCCATTCAGCTTCTTCTAGTTCAGATTCTATTAGTACTCTCAAAGATGGAATTTCTACTTCCAAAGGCATCACCGCCTCCATCCCAAATACTAGTGAATAAGGTGTAGCTCCAGTAGATGTTCTTACTGCTGTGCGATATGCATGTAGAGCAAAAGGAAGCATCTCATGCCAATCCTTGTAAGTGACTACCATCTTCTGGATAATCTTCTTGATATTCTTGTTTGCAGCTTCGACAACACCATTCATCTTTGGTCTGTAGGGAGATGAGTTTGAATGTTTAATTTTCCACTTCACGCACAATTCTGTGATCATTTTTCCATTAAAATTCTGGGCATTGTCGGTCACTATCTTCTCAGGTGAACCATACCGACAGATCAAATCTTTCTCAATGAAACTCTTGACCACCTTTTGAGTTACATGGGCATAAGAGCTGGCCTCCACCCACTTTGTGAAGTAATCAATGGCTACTAAGATAAATTGATGCTTATTGCTGGCTTTTGGGTTGATTGGCCCAATCACATCTATTCCCCACATTGCAAATGGCCATGGTGATGTCATATTAAATAGAGGAGCTGGAGGTGCATTTATCTTATCACTATACACTTGACATTTATGACATTTCCTGACATAATCGATGCAATCTTTCTCCATGGTCATCCAGAAATACCCAGATCGTTGTAATTGTCTAGCCATCATATGCCCACTTGCATGAGTTGCACAAATTCCTTCATGAATTTCTTGCAATGCTACCTTAGCTTCGATTTCATCTAGACATCTTAGCAAAGTCCCATTGAATGACCTTTTGTATAGAATTTCTCCATCCAGGTAAAATTCCAGAACTAACCTTCTCAAGGTCTTCATATCTGCTTTGGATGCCCCCAAGGGATACTCTTGATATTGGATAAACTGCTTGATGTCATAAAACCATGGGTTCCCATCTATTTCTCCTTCAACTGAACAACAATGAGTTGGAAAATTTCTAATCTCAATGCAGATTGGTTGTACTCTCACTCCGTAATCAGTTTTGGCCATAGAAGCTAAGGTTGCCAAAGCATCAGCAAACTGGTTTTTGTCTCTTCCCATATGGGTAAAATCTATCTCATCAAAGCCCTCAGTCAGTTTCGAGAGATATTGTTGATATGGTATCAATTTTTCCTCCTTGGTCTGCCATTCGCCTTTCACTTGACAGATTATTAACATTGAATCCCCATAGACATCAAGCTTCTTTATTTTCATCTCCAAAGCAGCTTTTAATCCAAGGATACAAGCCTCATATTCAGCAGTATTGTTAGTGCATTCAAATTGTAGTTTGACTGAGACGGGATATTGCTTCTTGTCAGGTGAGATTATCACAGTGCCTGCTCCATTACCAGAAACATTCACTGCCCCATCAAAATACATGATCCACCAATCATTCTTTTCTTTGTCCTCTTCTACTATCAACACATCCTCATCCGGGAAGTCAAATTTCAAAGGCTCATAGTCATTGATAGCATTATCTGCTAGATGATCAGCAATTACACTTCCTTTTACAGATTTTCTTGTCTTGTATACAATGTCATACTCAGCCAACATCACTTGCCATCTTGCTATTCGGCTTGACAAGTAAGGTTTCTCAAAGATGTATTTAAGAGGATCCATTTTTGAGATCAACCAGGTGGTATAATACAACATATATTGTCGAAGACGCTTCGTACTCCATACAAGAGCACAACATAGCTTCTCAGTCACAGTATATCTGGATTCACAATCTGTAAACTTCTTACTCAGATAATAGATAGCTTGCTCCTTTCTTCCAGACTCATCATGTTGTCCCAACACACAGCCCATTGCTACCTCAGTTACTGTCAAATATAAGATCAAAGGTCTTCCGGGCACAGGGGGCACGAGTAAAGGTGGATTCTGTAAGTATTGCTTTATTTTATCAAAAGTCTTTTGACAATCTTTGTCCCATATACCAGGGTTCTTTTTCCAAAGTAATCGAAAAATTGGCTCACATGTTGTTGTTAACTGAGATATGAATCGAGCAATATAATTCAAACGTCCTAAGAAACCTCTTACTTCTTTCTCGGTTTTAGGAACCGTCGTAGCCTGAATTGCTTTCACTTTATCAGGATCAACCTCTATTCCTTTATTGCTTATCACAAATCCTAGCAACTTTCCAGACTTTACCCCAAACGAGCATTTTGAAGGATTCAGCTTCAACTGATACTTTCTTAGTCTTTCAAATAATTTTCTTAGAACCTGAACATGATCTTCTTCATTCTTAGACTTGGCAATCATATCATCCACATACACTTCAATCTCTTTATGCATCATATCATGGAAAAGTGTCACCATTACCCTTTGATACGTGGCTCCAGCATTCTTTAACCCGAATGGCATCACTTTGTAGCAGAATGTTCCCAATGGTGTGACAAAAGTGGTCTTCTCTTTATCTTCTTCAGCCATTTTAATCTGGTTATAACCGGAAAATCCATCCATGAAGTAGTAAGTTGAACTCCTAGCAGCATTGTCTACCAGGACATCTATGTGAGGCAAAGGAAAATCATCCTTCGGACTAGCTTTGTTTAGATCCCTGAAATCTACACATACTCTGATTTTGTTATCTTTTTTTGGTACCACCACTATATTAGATACCCATTGAGGGTATTTAATAACTTCTAGAAAACCGGCATCCCACTGCTTCTCTATCTCTGCCTTGACTTTGAGCACAATATCTGGGCGAGTTCTTCTTAATTTCTGCTTAACAAGTTTACATCCTTCTATCAAAGGTAATCTGTGTACTACAATATCAATGTCTAAACCAGGCATATCTGTATAAGACCAGGCAAACACATCGATATACTCTTGTAGTAATGAGGTTAAACTGCATCTTTCTTCTGTAGTGATTAGAGTTCCAATCTTTAACTCTCTTTTATCTTGCTCGGTGCCTACATTTATCACCTCTAGTTCTTCCTTTGCAGGTTTCCAAGCATGCTCCGACTGTTCTACCCGTCTAGCAAACTCTTCATCCCATTCCTCTTCATCCATTGCAATCTCATCCTTATCAAAGTTTGGCCATTCATTTTTAATGCAATATGTTTGTGGATTTATGGAGGATTCACTTTCAGAATTCCTGAAAGCGGAAGGTGTTTTTTAGTGGGAATGCATATCTTGTAGCTGAACAAAATAAAAGGAATTCAACAAATACTGATGAAAATGCTTGATCTCAATATTATTTTAAAAGTTGGCTCAACAATTATGAAAAGACCTTATGTTGTCATCTTGAACCAAGATTTCCAACTAGGTATAAAAACCCAAAGCAAACTACAATGTAAAGCACATAAAAGCAAATATAAGTAGATACTTAATCATTACTTCTTGAAAATAATTGGGGCTTCTTCAATCTCCCAATTCTGGAATACTTCTTCAATTGAAAGCTTTCGCACAAAGGCGTTGGTTGGAGCTTCTTCTAGAGCATGGACAGTTAACTGTGGTAACAGTTCATCACAGTTCCAGCCTTTCTCTTCACCTTTCTCTACATTGTTGATATCCATGACAGCAGGTTTTTGTCCCGAGACTTCCATCATGTTCACCCCTCCATTACTTGTAGCATGATTGGGTAAAGGGTTGGAATTCACATTCGGTGCATCATCGAAAGTTATCCATCCAGCTTTTATCAATTGCAGAAGCTTGTTTTTGAATGCATTGCAGCTTTCAATGTTATGCCCAGCAATGCCAGCATGATACTCGCATATCATATCAGGCTTATACCAATTTGGGTATGGAGGTTGTAGTGGGGTTAAGGGAACAGGGGCCACTTGCCCAATACTCAACAACTTCGAATACATTTCTCCCAAGGGAAGTGGTAATGGTGGCAACCGTTCTTGGGTTCTTTGAAAATTCCTTCTTGGAGGATTAACAATTTGGTTACTTTGTTGGTTATTTGGTTGACTTTGTTGGTTGGTAGGGAAAGGTTTAGTGAAGCTTACACTTGCAACTTGTTGGGTAGGTCTTTGGAAGTTATAGTGATGGTAATTTTTCTTCTTACCCTTGTACCCTCCTTCCACATTGTTTACCTCAGACTCCTTCTTTTTCCCGATAAAGCCTTTCTTCTCAGTAGGCTCTAACATTCTCCCCATTCTTATTGCTTGTTCTATCCTCTCAGCAATAGTTACAGCATCATAAAAGTGCTGAGCTGAACTACCCACTAGGTGTTCAAAGTAAGGAGATTTAAAAGTATTGGTAAATAGAGTGACCATTTCTTTTTCTAACAAAGAGGGTTGCACATGGGATGCTTTTTCACGCCATCTCAAAGCGTATTCTCTTACAGTCTCTTTGTTGCCCTTCTCCATGACTAACAAGCTTGACCTGTCTGGGGCTACCTCCATGTTGAATTTGTACTGCTCCATAAAATCTTTGACCAAATCTTTCCACTTTCTGATCTTTGTATTATCTAGCCTTGTATACCAACTTAGTGCTGATCCAGAAAGACTATCTTGAAAGAAATGGATGAGAAGTTTCTCATCATTCACCACTTCTGCCATCTTATTGCAATAAGATTTAAGATGAGTGAGTGGGCATTCAGTTCCCGTATACTTAATAAATTCCGGTACCCTAAATTCTTTAGGTACAGCTACATTTGGGATTAAACACATCTCTGCAGCATGAACAGGATCATATAAGTCTGCCCCTTCAATTGCTCTCAATCTTTCTTCTAGAGCGGTCAATTTATCATAATCAACAGGTTTAGAGTATCTCATCCTATGTGAGTCATCAGTTGTCAAGTTTATGATCGGCACTTGTGCTGATGGAACATTGGCAGTGAACTGCTGTTCTAATGAAGAAGGATTTGCCCCTAGATTTTGAGAAGTGAATATGAAAGGAGCTACTGGCGTAGATGCAGATGGAGTTGCAACTGCTGGCTGAGTAGAGGTATCCTCTCCAGACTTGGATGTCAGGGCCTGCTCGAGTAGACTTGTAAGTCTTGCGATATCATTTTTCATGCTCTCCAACTCCCTTTGATAGTGAGCCTCTAGATGTGTTCTTTCTTCGTTCTCCATTATCTTTTTTCGTAGACGAGTGTAATGAATTTTATGGTCTTTTGGGGGACCTATATTTTAGCCTGAATGAATGCAATAAAAATGAATGAAATGCATAAATGGATGCAAAATGCCATATGAATAATGCATGCTTGTTATTTGTTTCAGGCTTTCCTTTAACTAATGATGAGGAATAGACCAGATCAGATTCTCTTAAGAAAGTTCTCACTGAGGACTCCAAACCTACAGGAACTTGAACTGATTGAAGGAAGAAATTTGTTGCCTTAATTTTGATTTGGTAAAAAATTCCTCAATAAATTTGGTTTTTTTTTTCATCTCACACTTCCTATAAGGATCGGTGGAGATATAATGAGAATATGGAATGTATATGAAAATGTATGTTAATGCATTGACATTTATTTGTGTCTTATATCCTACTTGATAGGATTTAACTCATAAGGTTTGGTTTAGTTTATTCTATCCTTAAAGAAATTATTTGGTTCTTAGATTGCCCGAATTACTTGTGAAGTAATCGGCCTCTTAACCTTATACAACATGAGTATGGGATAAAATTCCACAATACCCGTTGCATAGGGTGAGTTATAATCCAAGCGAACGTCCAAATGAGCATCAGTGGACATAAGTCACACTTGCCACTTGAATCTTTCTTTTCTAATCTTAAAAAGGACGAAGCTCGGGTCCAGAGCTTTTATGGGTTCATCGTGAAGTGTGTGAATACACAAATAAATATCATGCATGCATGTGACAATATGAAAAATTGAAAAGAATTACAGTAATAAATAATGTAAATAAAATAAATGCAAAAAATAAATAGCATATAAAAAAAAGCATATGAAAAGCAAATACAAGTAGTTGGTTCAACCTTGTACATCCCCAGTGGAGTCGCCATTCTGTCGCTACACGACGTCGGGCGACGGCTCCACTCCTTTTTTTTGTTTGTTTTTTTAAAAAAAACAAAAAGAATTTAATTTTTTATTTGATTAGGGGGAAATAAAGATTTTATTTGGAGTCGCCATCTAGTAATTTGAGGGAACTAGAAATCCAAAATTAGACACTGGTCCCAGAGATTCGGATACTGGGTTAGTTATGATTAAGGGAAAGTAGACACCACCCTTAAAACATCCTTTCAGAGAAAGGTTACCTTTACTTGTGTGTTTTTCTTATTTTGATTCAAATGCTATTATATTTTGAGCTTATTTGTAAATTTTTAACATATTTAACGTCGGTCCCTAAAAATAGGAGACGCGTTAAAAATGACATCAGTCCCTAAAATTAGGAGACTTTGTCTAAAATGTCGACGTTTATCCCTAAAAAGGAGAGTTACGTCTGATTTACCAAAATAAATAATAATGGACATAATCCATATTTGGTATTTAATTTTTTTTTGACATTGGTCCTTTTCTGTAAATAAAAGAGACGTGTCGACAAATAATATTTATTTTATAAAATAAAAATTATTTTGATATCATTCACAAATAGATATATTGATTCTTGAAAATTGGGCTTTTGACCTATGAACAGTGATATGATAAAAATGGGTGTTGAACCCGTGTTGTTATTTATTTTTGTTTTTTTTCACATGCAAAAATTTACAAATATTTATATATAAAAATATCATAAAATACCATAAAATATCATAGAAAATTACCTGAGTACCCCCTGTATAGGTAAAAGACTGAAATACTCTCGGATTTATCAAAAATTTACGAAAATGCCACTGGCGGCGCTTGTGGCTCACGCGCGGTAACTGTTCACGCGCGAAATTTTCCGGCGAGGTTCCGGCCAAAAGATAGTCGATTCTGGTAGATCTGAGGACGAGTATTCTGATGGTGGTGGTCTCGTTGGCCGTTGATGGCTGAGGAGGAAGAATCGACGACTTGAAGGTCGATTGGTCAATGTCGGTCGCGGCCTTTTTCTGGCCAAATTAGCCGGTGAAAAAGTTTGAAACGGCCGGGGTTTTGCTCAGGGGGAGGTGATGCACAATTCTGTGGCGGTTTCACGGCTTGAGACGGCCGGAAATGGGAGATCGGTGGAGAGAGAGAGAATCGCCGGCGAGAGGAGAGAGAAGCTCTAGGTTTTAATCTGGTGTGGACGAGTGTATGGTGCACTCGTGCGTCTGAAGGCTGTGAACCGCTGGATCTCGGATGAACAGATCGTGCGGCTGTGATTCGTTTGATCTTCAAGTTGATCGGACGGTCAGGATTGAATGGGCTACGATCTGGTGTGGCGCGGTGTACCGAGTGCTCGGTATACCTGCTGACGTGGCGCAACCAGATCGAAGTGTAGATTATTTGAGCGGCTGAGATTGATTTGGGTTTTAATCTGGTGTGGTAAAGCCTATTGTATCCTAAGAAATCAAAGGCTCAGATCTAAACACTATTAGATCTAACGATTGGGATATTTTTGGTATTTTTTAATTTATTAAAAAAAAATTTAATATCTTACTAGGGTACAGAAAAAATATAAAAAAAATAAATAGTATATAATAGTAACCTAAATAGTAACCTGCTAATTGCAAATGCAGAATCAATTTTTTATTTTTTTTCCTCTCCTGCTGTCTTGAATTCATTGGCTATTTATAGCCAATGAATTCAGATAACAATTCACGGATTGTTAAAATTTTCAAACTTCCACCGATTACTATTTGTCTTATTATATATAATAATACTAAATAATAATATAATAATACTAAATAATAATAATAATATTTATTTATAGGGGTAAAAATTAAAAATTCAAATCAGTATTATAAAAAGTTTTTCATCCGCTAAAAATTAATTTTAAATTACAAAAAAAACTTTTTTATACGGGTATCAACTCGGTGGACCTGGTTTTTTGACCCAAAAATACCAGTTTTGACAAAAATAGTCCGAAACTCATTTTTTTATCGCTGTCAGCATGGTGGGACCCGTATTAACCCGGTGGACTCGGTTTTGACCGAAAATGATAGTTTTGACCCGAAACAGCCCGAAACTCATTTTTCATCCCGGTTGACATGGTGGGACCCGTATTGACCCGGTGGACTCGGTTTTGACCGAAAATGATGGTTTTGACCCGAAACAGCTCGAAACTCATTTTTCATCCCGGTCAACATGGTGGGACCCGTATTGACCCGGTGGACTCGGTTTTGACCGAAAATGACAGTTTTGACCCGAAACAGCCCGAAACTCATTTTTCATTGCGGTCGACATGGTGGGACCCGTATTGACCCGATGGACTATGTTTTGACAGAAAATGACGGTTTTGACCCGAAACGTCCTGAAACTCATTTTTCATCCCGGTCGACATCGTTTAACCCGTATTGACCTGGTGGACTCGGTTTTGACAGAAAATGACGGTTGACTCGAGAAAATATATTTTAAACTCTTTTTTTTCTTTTTTATTTATTATATTTTTTTGTCATGAATAATAAGATAAAATAACATTCCTAAAAAATTTTAGTGAATCCAAAATTGGGTTACAACAAATAGTTCCCAATTTTGGCCTATAAAAGGAGGCATTTGCCATGCATTTAGGCATCTTGGTTTTCAGATCAAGATCATGCTCTTCCTTTCTCTCTTTGTATTTTTTGTAATGTTTATGCTTTACTTTCATTAATATCAAGTTTATGCCTTTCATTTCCTTTCCTTTACTTAGTTAACTTTTATGTTCTTATTTTGTTTATCTATTTTGCTTTCTTTCATTATGTCTAGCTAAGTTAGTTATGTCAAGGTGAAAAGGTTACACTAATGGTGTAAGAATAAGTATAATGTAAACTTAATATGGACTTTAATGTTTGATACTAACATGTTTTATATTTGTTATCTTATTCACTCTTTAATACTTTGCTTGTTAAATGACTAATCTTGATTTATGTTGTATAACACTTGGTACAACAAATGCTTGGCACTTTCATAGCCCATAATGTATGGTATAACCGATACCTGAGCTATGAAAGGAACTTGATTTGTTGTTAACATAAGTTATAATCATGAATGCTTGACGAGATTTACAAGTATTAGCATTAATTGAATAAGATGACTAATGTAATCATGTTAACAATATATAATCTGATTGGAACCTCCTTTATGTGTGGTTTCCAATTCAATAATAAGAGTTTATACTATACTTGTTTGATATACCATTAGTGGAACCTCTAACCTTGACATTTGTTGTTATTATTGTTTAATCCTTACATTAATTTTCCATCTTCAACTTCTCATCATCTTCTTCTTCTTCTCTTTCTTTATTATTACTACTACTATTATTATTATTATTATTGTTGTTGTTGTTGTTGTTGTATTACTGTTATTTATAATTTGTACAATTAACCTCCCTGTGGTTCGACCCCGGTCTTGCCGGGTTATTTATTACTTCGACACTCCTGCACTTGGGAGAAGACATCAACCTTTTAGTCGTGTCAAGTTTTTGGCGCCGTTGCCGGGGAGGTAAGTTCTTGTATAAATTATAGTAGTTATTTTATTTTCTCCTTTCACTTTTCTTGTATATAACTTTGTTTCTTTTCTTTTGTTTCTTTTTATTTTATTTTCTTCCTCTTTCTTTTGCTTTCTTCTTCTTTTTTATTTTATTCCTACACGTGCATGAGAGTGTGGTCACGTACATCAAGTGGTAGACTTTGTAGGGTATCCTCATCATTTTCAGAAAATATGGCTGAAGAAGATAATCAATCACTTCATAATGAAAATAATGAGAATAACCGTGCTAGAACACTTAGAGACCACATGAATCCCACAAGAACAAGTGCACCATCATGCATAGTTTTTCCTCCTGATGCATCTCATTTTAATTTTAAACCAGGTATTATTCAACTTTTACCTTCTTTTCATGGTTTAGAATTGGAAAATCCATACTTGCATTTAAGGGAATTTGAGGAGGTGTGTGACACGACTAAAAGGTTGATGTCTTCTCCCAAGTGCAGGAGTGTCGAAGTAATAAATAACCCGGCAAGACCGGGGTCGAACCACAAGGAGGTTAATTGTACAAATTATAAACAACAATTATAAAACAACAACAACAACAACAACAATAGTAATAATAATAATAATAATAATAATAATAATAATAATAATAATAATAATAATAATAATAATAAAGAAAGAGAAGAAGAAGAAGATGATGATGATGAGAACTTAGAGATGGAAAATTAATGTAAGGTTTAAACAATAATAATAACAAATGTCAAGGTTAGAGGTTCCACTAATGGTATATCAAACAAGTATAGTATAAACTCTTATTATTGAATTGGAAACCACACACAAAGGAGGTTCCAATCAGATTATATATTGTTAACATGATTACATTAATCATCTTATTCAATTAATGCTAATACTTGTAAATCTCGTCAAGCATTCATGATTATAACTTATGTTCACAACAAATCAAGTTCCTTTCATAGCTCAGGTGTCGGTTATACCATACATTATGGGCTATGAAAGTGCCAAGCATTTGTTGTACCAAGTGTTACACAATATAAATCAAGATTAGTCATTTAACAAGCAAAGTATTAAAGAGTGAACAAGATAACAAATATAAAACATGTTAGTATCAAACATTAAAGTCCATATTAAGTTTACATTATACTTATTCTTACACCATTAGTGTAACCTTTTCACCTTGACATAATTAACTTAGCTAGACATAATGAAAGAAAGGAAAACAAATAAACAAAATAAGAACATAAAAGCTAACTAAGTAAAGGAAAGGAAATGAAAAGCATAAACTTAATATTAATGAAAGCAAAGCATAAACATTACAAAAAATACAAAGAGAGAAAGGAAGAGCATGATCTTGATCTGAACACCAAGATGCCTAAATGCATGGCAAATGCCTCCTTTTATAGGCCAAAATTGGGAACTATTGATTTGATGACTAATTGATAAGTGGGTGGCCAACTTTTGACTTGGTGACAATCCTTATCTTCTCTTGTCTGCCCAAAACGTCATTGATAACGTCAAAACTGGAGCCAGGTGAAAACATGAAAGTTGTAGGAAATTGTCTCAGCTTTCTTGTGTAAAACATTCAGCTCATTTGGACTTCTAGAACTCCAGATATGGCCAAAATACCAAACAGTGCTCGGGCTGGAAGACAGATTCGGGCTTCTTTGTTGTTGCTATAATTTGGACTTGATAATGGTCTTTTTAGATCTTGGGCTTCATATGAAAGTTGTAGGCCTATGTCTTACCTTTCCATCCATATAAATTGGACCTAAATCTGAGATCTGTAGCTCTAGATATGGCCCAATTACCGAACAGTGTTCCGGTTTGGATTGCACCGACATCTCTTCTCTAAGTTTGACCATCTCTTTATCCATGCAATTTAAGTTCTTCAAGTCATCAATCAATCCTTTCATTTATGTGATAGACCTGCATTAAAAATAGACATTTACCACAAATTATAGGTATCTTATATTATTAGATACATTATTATAAAACATATTTTAGTTAAGGAGTTATTGATACTTCAAGTGCAAAATGATGATATAAAACCATGATAAAAATGCACTTTTAAGTACTAATCACACCCCTCAACCAGCTTATTACTAGTCCCTAGTAATTAAAGCGTTAAAACAATTTGCAAATTTCACAAAGCAAGGTATTCATCATTTAACTTCCATTAATCTATCCAGATAAACAAACTCTCATTAAATTTATATATCTGCTCAATACCACTTAACAAGATATTAATAAACCTTTCTTTTGTGCTCAATGTATCAACACATAATTATGGGGCTTTTCTTGGAAGAAAACAAAATTTTTGTTCTAATGTTTAAGGTTAACTTCCTTGGGTTGGGATTACTATTTTTGTCTTTTTTTTTTTAACTCTATATACATATAATTTAAAAACATCATGCATCTTTAACCCATGTAACGAGCTTTCAGCTAATGACTCCCAGACCAGTTGGTCTTAGGGCATTAGGTGTTAAGACACCCCTACGAGCTTAGTAACTCGGGTCGCAGATACTGATATGTAGATAGTGCAATGTTTGATTGCCTTAAGCTTTTCTCCTCAACCCATGTAACAAGCGTTGGGCCAATAGCTCCCAAGTCAGTTGACTTTAGGGTATTAGGTGTTAAAACACCCCTTCGGGCTTAATTGCTTAGGTTAGGGAGGCTACGAAATCAAACTTATCTACATTTTTATTATCATCATTTTTTATTTTTATTTTTATTTATTTTTTTCATGTTTTTTTTTAATTATATACAATCCCTTTCCCTTAGTTGTTACCTTTAACAAAAGAACATAAATAATGTAATAATCCAATATGCAACCCACAATCATATGTTAAAGTGTGTGTGTGTAAATTAAGGTTTAAAAATACATGTTAAATAAGTATATGAGCAGAATTAAGTGGTAACAATACGAGAGTTTGTAAACCTGAATATTTTAGGAAGTATAATAATAGACCTTGTTAAGAATGATTACTAAGATGCGTCTCAAGAGTCACTTTAACAAAAGAACTCCTTTACTCTGCCATCCTAGTAACAACAATTATGCACATGCTTTATGAAATGAAAAACAATTTTTTTTTATCAACTACTACCCTCTCCCCCCAACCAAAACGAGACATTGTCCTCAATGTTCTAAGGTAGAAAGATAGAGTATAGAAGATATCACCTGAAATAACAAACACTGACAAAACCTGAAACACACTAAAACAAAAATATGAAATAACAAAACACAATAATAAAACCAAAATACATAAAAATTCACAAATGAAGGCTCAAATCCAATCTAAGCTTTTTACGGCTTCCCGTAGATGACCAATTTATGCGACTCATGGAAGGATCAATCACAGGAATGAAAGATTGTAGTTGGTCAATCAATTGTTCAGCAGTAGTAGCAGAGATTATGATTTGTCGTGCAGAAGATGTTACAAATTCCTGTTCCACAGCATGATCAAGAAAAGACAACAACTTATCATAATAACCATTAACATTTAACAAACCTATGGGTTTATGGTGAATGTGCAATTGAGCCCAAGAGGAAATATGAAAGATCTCTTCCAATGTGCCTAGACCACCTGGTAAAGCAATGAAAGCATCAGCATGGTTAAACATTGCATTCATTCGAGCCGACATTGTGGAGACCTGAAGTTCCTCTCCAATTATTTTTCCAATGATGTCCCCTTGTGCCAAAGCTTCAGGGACGACTCCTAAAAGTTGACTACCTCCTAAAAATACAGCTATTGACACACCTCCCATTAACCCGAGACTGCCTCCCCCATACACTAAATGAATCTTTCTCTCAGCTAGCACTTGACCAAGATGATTTGCTGATTCTAAAAACTCTTTTTCTTTCCCAGGACTAGATCCACCGAAAACACAAATATTTCTTATTTGATAACTTGAGGAACTTGCCATTTCTACACACTTCTGTATTTGTTGAATGTATGGGTTGAGTAGAAATGAAAGGAAGGAAAAGAGGGTTTTATAGATGAGAAATTAGAAAGGCAATCATAAAACCTATATGTAGGCCAGCTGGAGTCTCACACACTCTCTCTCTCTCTCTTTTTATTTATTTATTTATTTACTTTTGAAAAAAAGCATGTGTATGTACAGGTAGTTGTGATTGTGGCTCACATCTTCCCTTGGTTTTACGTCCAAGAACGGCTTAAACGCCCTCTATGGGTCGGGGATAGGCTTCCCATCCAGTTTTCTTAAAAACTGGCAAACAAGGTCTTTTTTAGTCAGATTCTCAAGACTAAGTCGATCATGTTCTTTATGAAATAGTGGCCATAAATCATAAATTGCACGATGCACATCTCCACTAGGATGCGTCTCAAGAGTCAATAGAAGATTATCTAAAGACTCCTTACTCAGGCCATCCTTAATGAATTGTATTTTATCTTCACGGTTTATAGATACCATTCCTAAAGAACGACATTGTGTATTACAAGTCCATCTAGCACATCGATGACAGACATCCAGTCGTTTTGCACGACGCTTCTTTGCAAAAGTGCTTTTACCTGTTCCAGGCATGTGTGAAATGAAGTTAGAGGACTCACCTGATAATCGGACCTTTGCTTCAATCAACCAGCGAATATCTTCAGGAATTCCATGATTCATTAACAATCTCAATCTTGCATATCTAGCACGGTAGATTTTTGTAATCGCATTCTGAGGCAGAGCGGGAAAATACTTTTTCAATTTTTCAAGATTAGTGTCCATTTTCAAATGAGAATTGGAAGAGAGATTCAAAGAATGGCACAAATATATACACAAATATTAGTTATTGTGGGAAACTGAAAGAACCGACTTAAGTCACGGAGTACCGTTATCCGCCATTTGACCGGGGTGAGAGAAACTAGCAAAAATCACTCAAAAAGAAACACAAAAACAATGTGAGAAAAAAAAATAAAATAATCAACCTTTATCTACAAGATCATTCCAACCAGTTGATTCATTTTCACTAGGAAAATTATCAAAGTAAGCTTTCAAACGATGTCCATTTTCCTTAAAATCATTGTCATTCATTGAATTCTCAATATCACAGGCCCCATAAGGATTGCTCCATCTTGTTCTTAGCTCTCTAGGGAGTGCATAAAGTTGAGAATTATAAAACAAAACTTTTTGACCAATATCAATCTTTTGACAATTTTCACAAGTTTTGCAGAATGCATGCGTGTCCTTGAACATGGTGGGCCAATAAAATCCATTTTGAAAGATTTTTGCAGCTGTCTTTTTTGACGAGAAATAACTTCCACATGCTTCAGAATGACAAAGTTTAATGACACAACTTACCTCATTGTCGGGAATGAATCTTTGAAATATTTGATCAGGACAATATTTGAATAAGTTACGGTCATCACAGTAAAAGCTCTTCACAGTAAAAGCTCTTCAAACGACTAAAAGGTTGATGTCTTCTCCCAAGTGCAGGAGTGTCGAAGTAATAAATAACCCGGCAAGACCGGGGTCGAACCACAAGGAGGTTAATTGTACAAATTATAAACAACAATTATAAAACAACAATAACAACAACAACAATAGTAATAATAATAATAATAATAATAATAATAATAATAATAATAATAATAATAATAATAATAAAGAAAGAGAAGAAGAAGAAGATGATGATGATGAGAACTTAGAGATGGAAAATTAATGTAAGGTTTAAACAATAATAATAACAAATGTCAAGGTTAGAGGTTCCACTAATGGTATATCAAACAAGTATAGTATAAACTCTTATTATTGAATTGAAAACCACACACAAAGGAGGTTCCAATCAGATTATATATTGTTAACATGATTACATTAATCATCTTATTCAATTAATGCTAATACTTGTAAATCTCGTCAAGCATTCATGATTATAACTTATGTTAACAACAAATCAAGTTCCTTTCATAGCTCAGGTGTCGGTTATACCATACATTATGGGCTATGAAAGTGCCAAGCATTTGTTGTACCAAGTGTTATACAATATAAATCAAGATTAGTCATTTAACAAGCAAAGTATTAAAGAGTGAACAAGATAACAAATATAAAACATGTTAGTATCAAACATTAAAGTCCATATTAAGTTTACATTATACTTATTCTTACACCATTAGTGTAACCTTTTCACCTTGACATAATTAACTTAGCTAGACATAATGAAAGAAAGGAAAACAAATAAACAAAATAAGAACATAAAAGCTAACTAAGTAAAGGAAAGGAAATGAAAAGCATAAACTTAATATTAATGAAAGCAAAGCATAAACATTACAAAAAATACAAAGAGAGAAAGGAAGAGCATGATCTTGATCTGAACACCAAGATGCCTAAATGCATGGCAAATGCCTCCTTTTATAGGCCAAAATTGGGAACTATTGATTTGATGACTAATTGATAAGTGGGTGGCCAACTTTTGACTTGGTGACAATCCTTATCTTCTCTTGTCTGCCCAAAACGTCATTGATAACGTCAAAACTGGAGCCAGGTGAAAACATGAAAGTTGTAGGAAATTGTCTCAGCTTTCTTGTGTAAAACATTCAGCTCATTTGGACTTCTAGAACTCCAGATATGGCCAAAATACCGAACAGTGCTCGGGCTGGAAGACAGATTCGGGCTTCTTTGTTGTTGCTATAATTTGGACTTGATAATGGCCTTTTTAGATCTTGGGCTCCATATGAAAGTTGTAGGCCTATGTCTTACCTTTCCATCCATATAAATTGGACCTAAATCTGAGATCTGTAGCTCCAGATATGGCCAAATTACCGAACAGTGTTCCGGTTTGGATTGCACCGACATCTCTTCTCTAAGTTTGACCATCTCTTTATCCATGCAATTTAAGTTCTTCAAGTCATCAATCAATCCTTTCATTTATGTGATAGACCTGCATTAAAAATAGACATTTACCACAAATTATAGGTATCTTATATTATTAGATACATTATTATAAAACATATTTTAGTTAAGGAGTTATTGATACTTCAAGTGCAAAATGATGATATAAAACCATGATAAAAATACACTTTTAAGTACTAATCAGTGTGCAACACATATAATAACTTAAATTGTAGCATGAACACCATCAGATTAAAGCTTTTCCCTTTTTCATTAAAAGATAAAGCTAAAACATGGCTACAAAATTTAAGACCAGGATCCATTCGTGCTTGGGATGAAATACAACAACAGTTTTTAAAGAAGTTTTTCCCATCTCATAGAACAAACTCTTTCAAGAGACAAATCACCACTTTCACTCAAAAACCAGGAGAAATATTTTACAAATGTTGGGATAGGTATCGAGACTTGCTTAGTACTTGCCCTCATCATGGTTTTGAAACATGGAGATTGGTTTCACATTTCTATGAAGGGTTAACACCTAAAGATAGGCAAATGGTTGAATTGATGTGCAATGGAACTTTTGAAGATAAAGACCTTGATGAAGCAATGGAGTACTTAGACTTGTTAGCTGAAAATGCTCAAAATTGGGACACTGCGGGTACTTATGAGGCACTGAGTAAAACTCAACCTCATACATCTAGTGGAGGTATGTACAACCTTAGGGAAGATCATGACCTTCAAGCCAAGTTTGCATCTTTAACTAGAAAAGTCGAGGCACTAGAATTGAAAAAGAGTGGTCAATTAAAATCTGTTGAAAACATTGTGTGTCAAATCTGTTGAAAACATTGTGTGTCAAATCTGTGAAACAAATGAACACTCAACCAACAATTGTCCAACCTTGCCTTCTTTTAAAGAATGTCTCCATGAACAAGCCCATGCTTTAAACAGTTTTCAAAGGGCCAACCACAACCCATACTTCCAAACATACAACCCTGGTTGGAGGAATCACCCAAATTTCAGTTGGAAGAGTGAAAACAACAATGCACAAACTTCACAACCACCGTTTCAAGCACACCATAATTCTCATGGATATGCACCTCCTTATGCTCCACCTCCTAGAAGAAATCTTGAGGAAACATTGCATGCATTCATTGAAAAGCAAGAGACAATTAATACTCAACTTGTTCAAAACATGATAAATTTTAAAGATATTCTTGCTAAATTAACATCTGCTCTTAGTTTCCAAGAGAAAGGTAAGTTTCCATCTCAAACACAACAAAATCCCAAAGGGCAATACAATGCAAATGCAAGTAGTTCCGGAAGCCAACACATGGATCAAGTCAAATTAGTCACTACTCTACGCAGTGGTAAGGTTATTGAAAAACCCTCTCTTGAACCTTATGAGAAAGATGATGAGTCAATCTCTGAGGGTAAGGAAGGGGATAAATCTGAAAATTGCAAAGAAACGACTGATTCACCGCCAGCACTTCCATTTCCTCAAGCCATGACCAAACAAAGGAAAGTCAATCACAATTCTGAAATTTATGAAATTTTCAAACAGGTAAGGATCAATATACCTTTGCTGGATGCAATTAAACAGGTTCCTTCCTATGCTAAATTTTTGAAAGATCTATGCACTGTGAAGAGGAAACTGAATGTGAAAAAGAAAGCCTTTCTAGCCGAACAAGTAAGTGCTATTCTTCAGAACAATAATGCTTTGAAATATAAAGACCCTGGTTGTCCAACAATTTCTTGCTTTATTGGAGAGTATAAAATTGAAAGAGCCTTACTTGATCTTGGTGCTAGTGTGAATTTACTTCCATATTCAGTTTTTCAGAGTCTCAATCTAGGTGAGTTAAAACCAACTTCTATATCTCTTTTACTTGCCGATAGATCTGTAAAAGTGCCTAGAGGAATAATTGAAGACGTGTTAGTACAAGTCGATAAATTCATTTATCCTATGGATTTTATTGTCTTGGACACAGAACCTGTTGAAGCATGTAATTCATTTCCTGTTATTTTAAGACGTCTGTTTTTTGCAACCTCTAACGCATTGATTAATTGTAGGAATGGATTGATGAAGCTATCATTTGGAAACATGACATTGGAGATGAATATTTTCAACATTTGCAAGCAACCTGGAGATGATAATGATTTACAAGAAGTAGATCATATTGATGAATTAGTTTATGATCAACTTGAATCTACTTTAAGTAAAAATAAATTGGATGAAACTGAAGATTTGCAAATGGTTTATTCTGAGGAAGAAATCACGGATGAAACAAGCACCGAAAATATTGATGCGAATCTTTTGTCAACAGTGACAACAGATTCGACATCTGACATCACACCAATCGATGATTACTTTCCTAACGAATCCTTACTTTCTCTTAGTCCAATGCCTTGGTATGATAAAAATATCAATTTTCTTGCTTTAGGAGATTTGCCAGCTGATTGGAGTACCCAAGACAAAGAAAAGTTTTTGAACGAAGTGAAGAACTTTTATTGTGATGACCCTAACTTATTCAAATATTGTCCTGATCAAATATTTCAAAGATTCATTCCCGACAATGAGGTAAGTAGTATCATTAAACTTTGTCATTCTGAAGCATGTGGCAGTTATTTCTCGTCAAAAAAGACAACTGCTAAAATCTTTCAAAATGGATTTTATTGGCCCACCATGTTCAAGGACACACATGCATTCTGCAAAACTTGTGAAAATTGTCAAAAAATTGACACTGGTCAAAAAATTTTGTTTTATGATTCTCAACTCTATGCATTCCCTAAAGAGCTAAGATTAAGATGGACCAATCCTTATGGGGCCTGTGATATTGAGAATTCAATGAATGACAATGATTTTAAGGAAAATGGACATCGTTTGAAAGCTTTCTTTGATAATTTTCCTAGTGAAAATGAATCAGCTGGTTTGAATGATCTTGTAGATAAAGGTTGATTATTTTTTTTCTCACATTGTTTTTGTGTTTCTTTTTGAGTGATTTTTGCTAGTTTCTCTCACCCCGGTCAAATGGCGGATAACGGTACTCCGTGACTTAAGTCGGTTCTTTCAGTTTCCCACAATTACTGATATCTGTGTATATATATCTGTGCAATTCTTTGAAGCTCTCTTCCAATTCTCATTTGAAAATGGACACTAATCTTGAAAAATTGAAAAAGTATTTTCCCGCTCTACCTCAGAATGCGATTACACAAATTTACCGTGCTAGATGTGCAAGATTGAGATTGTTAATGAATCATGGAATTCCTGAAGATATTCGCTGGTTGATTGAAGCAAAGGTCCGATTATCAGGTGAGTCCTCTAACTTCATTTCACACATGCCTGGAACAGGTAAAAGCACTTTTGCAAAGAAGCGTCGTGCAAAACGACTGGATGTCTGTCATCGATGTGTTAGATGGACTTGTAATACACAATGTTGTTCTTTAGGAATGGTATCTATAAACCGTGAAGATAAAATACAATTCATTAAGGATGGCCTAAGTAAGGAGTCTTTAGATAATCTTCTATTGACTCTTGAGACGCATCCTAGTGGAGATGTGCATCGTGCAATTCATGATTTATGGCCACTATTTTATAAAGAACATGATCGACTTAGTCTTGGGAATCTGACTAAAAAAGACCCTGTTTGCTAGTTTTTAAGAAAACTGGATGGGAAGCCTATCCCCGACCCATAGAGGGCGTTTAAGCCGTTCTTGGACGTAAAACCAAGGGAAGATGTGCGCCACAATCACAACTACCTGTACATACACATGTTTTTTTCAAAAGTAAATAAATAAATAAATAAAAAGAGAGAGAGAGAGTGTGAGACTCCAACTGGCCTATATATAGATGTTATGATTGCCTTTCCAATTTCTCATCTATAAAACCCTCTTTTCCTTCCTTTCATTTCTACTCAACCCATACATTCAACAAATACAGAAGTGTGTAGAAATGGCAAGTTCCTCAAGTCATCAAATAAGAAATATTTGTGTTTTCGGTGGATCTAGTCTTGGGAAAGAAAAGGAGTTTTTAGAATCAGCAAATCATCTTGGTCAGGTGCTAGCTGAGAGAAAGATTCATTTAGTGTATGGGGGAGGCAGTCTTGGGTTAATGGGAGGTGTGTCAATAGCTGTATTTTTAGGAGGTAGTCAAGTTTTGGGGGTCATCCCTGAAGCTTTGGCACAAGGGGACATCATTGGAAAAACAATTGGAGAGGAACTTAAGGTCTCCACAATGTCGGCTCGAATGAATGCAATGTTTAACCATGTTGATGCTTTCATTGCTTTACCAGGTGGTCTAGGCACATTGGAAGAGATCTTTCATATTTCCTCTTGGGCTCAATTGCACATTCACCATAAACCCATAGGTTTGTTAAATGTTAATGGTTATTATGATAAGTTGTTGTCTTTTCTTGATCATGCTGTGGAACAGGAATTTTTAACATCTTCTGCACGACAAATCATAATCTCTACTACTACTGCTGAACAATTGATTGACCAACTACAATCTTTCATTCCTGTGATTGATCCTTCCATGAGTCGTATAAATTGGTCATCTACGGGAAGCCGTAAAAAGCTTAGATTGGATTTGAGACTTCATTTGTGAATTTTTGTGTCTTTTGGTTTTATTATTATCTTTTGTTATTTCTTATTTTTGTTTCAGTGTGTTTCAGGTTTTGTCAGTGTTCGTTATTTCAGGTGATATCTTTTATACTCTATCTTTCTACCTTAGAACATTGAGGACAATGTCTCGTTTTGGTTGGGGGGAGAGGGTAGAAAAAAAAATTGTGTTTCATTTCATAAAGCATATGCATAATTGTTGTTACTAGGATGGCAGAGTAAAGGAGTTCTTTTGTTAAAGTGACTCTTGAGACGCATCTTAGTAACCATTCTTAACAAGGTCTATTATAATACTTCCTGAAATATTCAGGTTTACAAACTCTCGTATTGTTACCACTTAATTCTGCTCGTATACTTATTTAACATGTATTCTTAAACCTTAATTTACACACACACACTTTAACATATGATTGTGGGTTGCATATTGGATTATTACATTATTTATGTTCTTTTGTTAAAGGTAACAACTAAGGGAAAGGGATTGTATATAATTAAAAAAAAAACATGAAAAAAAAGAAAAAAAAGAAACAAAATGATGATAATAAAAATGTAGATAAGTTTGATTTCGTAGCCTCCCTAACCTAAGCAATTAAGCTCGAAGGGGTGTTTTAACACCTAATACCCTAAAGTCAACTGACTTGGGAGCTATTGGCCCAACGCTTGTTACATGGGTTGAGGAGAAAAGCTTAAGGGAATCAAACATTGCACTATCTACATATCAGTATCTGCGACCCGAGTTACTAAGCTCGTTGGGGTGTCTTAACACCTAATGCCCTAAGACCAACTGGTCTGGGAGTCATTAGCTGAAAGCTCGTTACATGGGTTAAAGATGCATGATGTTTTTAAATTATATGTATATATTTTTTTAAAAAAAAAGACAAAAAAAAGACAAAAATAATAATCCCAACCCAAGGAAGTTAACCTTAAACAGTAGAACAAAAATTTTGTTTTCTTCCAAGAAAAGCCCCATAATGATGTGTTGATACATTGAGCACAAAAGAAAGGTTTATTAATATCTTGTTAAGTGGTATTGAGCAGATATATAAATTTAATGAGAGTTTGTTTATCTGGATAGATTAATGGAAGTTAAATGATGAATACCTTGCTTTGTGAAATTTGCAAATTGTTGTAACGCTTTGATTACTAGGGACTAGTAATAAGCTGGTTGAGGGGTGTGATTAGTACTTAAAAGTGCATTTTTATCATGGTTTTATATCATCATTTTGCACTTGAAGTATCAATAACTCCTTAACTAAAATATGTTTTATAATAATGTATCTAATAATATAAGATACCTATAATTTGTGGTAAATGTCTATTTTTAATGTAGGCCTATCACATAAATGAAAGGATTGATTGATGACTTGAAGAACTTAAATTGCATGGATAAAGAGATGGTCAAACTTAGAGAAGAGATGTCGGTGCAATCCAAACCGGAACACTGTTTGGTAATTGGGTCATATCTATAGCTACAGATCTCAGATTTAGGTCCAATTTATATGGATGGAAAGGTAAGACATAGGCCTACAACTTTCATATGGAGCCCAAGATCTAAAAAGGCCATTATCAAGTCCCAATTGTAGCAACAACAAAGAAGCCCGAATCTGTCTTCCAGCCCGAGCACTGTTTGGTATTTTAGCCATATCTGGAGTTCTAGAAGTCCAAATGAGCTGAATTGTTTACACAAGAAAGATGAGACAATTGCTTACAACTTTTATGTTTACAACTCGCTCTAATTTTGACGTTATCAATGACGTTTTGGGCAGACAAGAGAAGATAAGGATTGTCACCAAGTCAAAAGTTGGCCACCCACTTATCAATTAGTCATCAAATCAATAGTTCCCAATTTTGGCCTATAAAAGGAGGCATTTGCCATGCATTTAGGCATCTTGGTTTTCAGATCAAGATCATGCTCTTCCTTTCTCTCTTTGTATTTTTTGTAATGTTTATGCTTTACTTTCATTAATATCAAGTTTATGCCTTTCATTTCCTTTCCTTTACTTAGTTAACTTTTATGTTCTTATTTTGTTTATCTATTTTGCTTTCTTTCATTATGTCTAGCTAAGTTAGTTATGTTAAGGTGAAAAGGTTACACTAATGGTGTAAGAATAAGTATAATGTAAACTTAATATGGACTTTAATGTTTGATACTAACATGTTTTATATTTGTTATCTTATTCACTCTTTAATACTTTGCTTGTTAAATGACTAATCTTGATTTATGTTGTGTAACACTTGGTACAACAAATGCTTGGCACTTTCATAGCCCATAATGTATGGTATAACCGATACCTGAGCTATGAAAGGAACTTGATTTGTTGTTAACATAAGTTATAATCATGAATGCTTGACGAGATTTACAAGTATTAGCATTAATTGAATAAGATGACTAATGTAATCATGTTAACAATATATAATCTGATTGGAACCTCCTTTATGTGTGGTTTCCAATTCAATAATAAGAGTTTATACTATACTTGTTTGATATACCATTAGTGGAACCTCTAACCTTGACATTTGTTATTATTATTGTTTAATCCTTACATTAATTTTCCATCTTCAAGTTCTCATCATCTTCTTCTTCTTCTCTTTCTTTATTATTACTACTACTACTACTACTACTACTACTATTACTACTACTACTACTATTATTATTGTTGTTGTTGTTGTTGTTGTTGTTGTATTACTGTTATTTATAATTTGTACAATTAACCTCCCTATGGTTTGACCCCGGTCTTGCCGGGTTATTTATTACTTCGACACTCCTGCACTTGGGAGAAGACATCAACCTTTTAGTCATGTCATTTGGTCCACCCTTGAATTTCAAAGGAGGTCTGAATCTGCTAGGAGGCATCGATTAACTAAAACAGATGGCAAAATAAACACTCATTCTAGAGGAATAGTGTCATGGCATCATATCGAGCTAACATGGTAAGGATTTTTTTTAATGCTTAAGATAATAAATTAAAATTGTGTATTTATCTTTTCTAATATTTATTAATCTTGAAAGCAAGAGGACGTTGGTGGAAAAGAACCTCCATGGGATGATGTCTTTTCAGCTTTGCATCAAAGTACTAAGCAGTCTGGTAGCTTCATCGACAACAAATCTAAAAAAGTGGTTATATGTATTTTTATTTGATTATTTCTTAATATAACTTAAGTATTATTTAACATTCAAATGAATTTATTGTTGCATGTATTTTATTTGTAGGAAAATTATAAAATGGAGATGATTTTAAAGTATGGAACTAATCGGGAAAATCATCCTCCATTTGATGGAGCAGCTTGGTGTGTGGCTTCAGGAGAAGTTACAAAGGGTAGGTATATGATGCACCTCGTATGCCAAAATCTATAGTTAGTACAAGCTCTTCATCACATTCCTACTCGATGGAGTCATCATATCCTAGTTCATCGTATCGAGCATTGCAAAAGGAGATAAAGGATAAAGAAGAGGAAATAAAGAAAAAAGATGATTTTATTTTTGAAATGAAACGACAAATGGATTCCATGAAAGAATATCTTGTGAACAATCTTAGATACCATGGTGAGACATCAAATATTGACCAAGGTATGCCACCACCTTTGACTCCATCAATACCGCCACCTATGGCTCCTCAAATAATGACATCTATGGGTCTCACATCTCAACCAATTTTTTGACCTATACCTCGACCATTATATCCTGATCAATGTTGTGTTGATCCACAATATCATGGTTCATCTTCACAACCAGCACCATGATTGTATCTTTTGTTTTTTTTTTATTGTGTTTGAACTTAATTGTATTAATGTAAGTTTAACTAAATTTTTATAATATGAATATTATTTTTATTCTATTTTTTTATTAATGATTCAATTATTTTTAATATTAATTTATGTTGGTTATATATATTCTACAACTTTTAAAATATCCATAAATAATTAATTAAATAAAAATTAATTTAATAAAAAATAATATAATCACCAACAAATTCTCTATTGGTGATTGTAACTAATGCATCAATCAGTAACGGAGAATTCATTGCTGATTCACAAAACTAGCAACGGATTTTTCGTTGTTGCGAAATTAGCAGCGAATAAATCCATTGCCAAAAAATCAGCAACAACAAATCTGCATAAGATTTTTGTCGTTGCTAAATTATTTTAGCAATGGATTTTAGTATTATTTGCAATGGAGTAGTCCGTTGGTAATTACTACATTTTTTAATAGTGATAAAAAACTCAGTTGCCAAACAATACAGCTTACTGTCGAAAATCACTTCCTTAACGAAATGAAACTCCTTCATGACCTCTTCTATACTACATTATTTTTTATCCAAACCACTCAATGTGCATTCACTCTTGGTAGACACACTATCGACCAACTTATCTAAACACGAAAACAATTGCGATCCCCTTCTAGCATACCCTTTTTTTCTCATTTTTTTGTAAACTTTGTTGCACACCTTTTCTCTTCCCACTACTGCGAGTGGGATTGCTTGTGCTGTTGGAAAAAGTGACACCAACAACCATATTATTGACATCATCAACAAAATTTGGTAGACTATCCTCCTCAGAATCTCCACTACCTTCCTCTAGATGAGGGCCCTCATTAACTGCATTAGTTCGCCTTTCATCGAAACCATCTTCATGAGAATTCAGACCCTGTGATGGAGCCCAATCATAGTAACCAGTAGCAACAATGTTTGAAATCATGATATCATATTTACAACACAACGTGGGATCAATGCCAGCATGCGTAAACTTTCTTGCTCCGCATATCTCCTACAACAAGGGATAATCAAGATAAAAATGCATAAAAAATAGTGTAACACTCAATTAAACAGTTTATTACAGCTTTACACATATTGAAAAAAAAAAACAGATCTTGATTTTAGTTCTCCACCACTCATCAGGTGCTGAAATTGTTCCAAGTTCAGCTTTCCAGCCTTCTCCAATTTCAGAAATCAACCTTTTTCATAGTCTCCAATATTTTTTAATTCTGTCCCGCTTATTCTTTAATTGTGCTTTTGTTAATGCATAACCAGTTTGATCCTTAAAGCAATTCATAATATATTTCTAACCAGCTTTGTTGAAATGTGTGTTGGGTCGCATATCTTGCTCAATTGCTTTAATACATATGTCACAAAATATGTGCAATATCTCTCTAGTCCAACAAGCCTTATCTTGTGATTGAGAATCATTCATGTTCTTGATTAAAATGCTTTGTCTAATATACAATTAACAGGTTAATTTTCCAGAGGCAATGTAAAGGACATGAAATGCATAATTTATTTTGATTAAATCACCAACTTAAATAAAACATGCAATTTAAGAACATAGTTACCACTTTAATTGCTAGGTATATTTACGTTTCTGTTTCTACAAGTCAATTTTTTCATTTCCTAAACAGACTGTCTATTATGTAATTATGTAATATTATATTAGATGCTGAGATTTCATAGATATAATTTTCTCATGTCTTGAAGGAGATGGTATTGGCACTTCTGCATGAATCGGATCTATTGTTGTCCCATGATGTTGTTGAAACAATTGTGGACAAGGCACACTTTGGTCTTGCTGTGTCAAACTTCACGGCTTCATGCTTATTTGGTTAGTTGACATTTTGTGATAGATGCAGATTTAAAAGGTGATGTAAAAGGTGATGGAAAAATTGATTCTTAAGATGTTAGAAGAGATGGAAGGGTTAGAAAAAGTAAAGGGAAGAGACAATGTTTTTTTTTTTAAAAAAAAAAATAGGGTTTATGTTGTTAAGGGTGTTTTTGGAATGTTGTTTTTAATATTAATTTCAAGGACAATTATTATAGAAAACTCTATTTTTTGGCATTCAAATTAATATCTTTAAAAATATTCCAAACTATATATATATATATATGTATATATATATAAATTAACCTTTAGAATTGAATTCAATTTTAAAAATTCCAAATAACCTACCAGTGGACTGAGCAATTGAAATAAACCCTATTTTCCATATCAATAACTCGAAAATATTTAGCTTGCATTCCATGCAGTGTGTATGTATCTGATGCAAAGCGTTGGGCAATCCACCACACCGCCGACTCAAAACCTTCACAATAGAAGGACCTCCCTGACTCAAAACCCTAGCTTCTTCTTCATATATACATATAAATACAACCATCACCCCCGGTTAATTCAATCTAATTCTCACCTAACCTAAAGGAAAGCCCTTTTCAAGATCAAGAAGCCTTTTCTCCAAGAGCATACACAGATACATACATCTTTCAAGGCAACTCTGTTATTCTAAGGTATGAATGAATACTTGCTTGCTCCTCCACTGTTATTGTTATTGGTTTGTCAATGTTTTGAGGGCGGTTTGTATCACTCTGTTTTTTCTTTGGGGGGGTTTATTTTGTTTGGCCATGAGAACTTGTACAACTTTGAAGCTTAAGTTCTTTCGACTAAATCTTGATATATCCATCGAAAGAAACGATTTTTCACGGTTAAATATCAACCCAGAGTGTTTCTGCTTTGTACCCGTTATTGCGCTTTCTGTTTTCGTTATCTTGGACTGATTTTATGTCATAATTATTCAGGTTACAGAGAAAAGACTTTGTCTTGTTTTGATGGAAGATCGTATCAGCGAATTGTCTGATGACATTCTGTCTGTCATTCTCTCCTTTTTGACAATGCGGGATGCTGTTAAAACAAGGTTACTTTCACATAGATGGAGATATCTCTCTCCACCGCTCTCCCATCTTCAGTTTGATGTTTTTACTCTGTTTGGAACCCACGGGGAAAGTAGTTCTAAGTTTATTACAGCTGTCGATCAAGTTTTGCTAGCTTGCAGAGGTCCAAAAATAGGCACTCTCAAGGTCCGCTTTGGCCTAGGCGATGGCTATGCTTTCCATGTTGATAGGTGGGTTTCATTTTCCTCTGCAATGCAGGTTGAGAAAATAGCTTTTGACTTCTCATGCTCTCCTAAAAGTTGTGGAAGTTATAATTTTCCGTGTCATATTCTTCCCACTGATAAAGCATCTCATTTGAAGCATCTGTGCCTTGTTTCCTGCACGCTGAGGCTTTCTCCTAAATTCACAAGCCAACTCAATCCTTTAAGAACCCTGGATTTGGATGGTGTACCCTTGGATCAGAGTGGCCTATATATCATCACCTCTGCTTGTCCGAAACTTACGCTGTTGAGAATGGTTGGTTGTGGACTGCCTAAGATTGTGTGCATACACGGCCAACTCCTATGTCTGAAGACATTGATCATTCATGATTCTTTGATCAGTGTTGAGCTTAAGTCTATTAATCTTGAAATCTTTGAGTTTTTTGGTCTGCCACAAAAACTCACTTTTGTTGACGTTCCGCATCTGAAAAAAGCACTAGTATGGTCGCTTTTTATTTATCGGAGGACATCGCCAATATGCAACGCGCTTGCGAAGGATCTTCCTCAGCTTCAGTTTTTGTCTCTGATAGTAAAGGATGAGGTGCATCAAGGAACGATTACACCATCGCAAGTTTTAATTCCTGCAACTTTTGTGTAACCTGTATTCTTTTATCTATAGGTGATGCCCCTTCCTGCAACCAGTCCTAAATTCATCTCTCTTAAACAACTGGATCTGTTGATATGGCCGTTTATAGATTCTGACCTCCTCACAGTTACCTACCTGTTGAATGCCTCTCCTCTTCTGGAAATCCTACAACTGAAGGTTGGTCTTTACGTTTTATGCTCAGGCTAAATGCTTATGTGATGCTGTTAGCAATGAATCTCCATCATTTTTGCTAAATATTATTTTCTGTCACCTAGTTGAAGGGCAAATTCGATTTAATTCAACCTCACATGATATATAATACTATGAACAATACTGGATGTCATAACTTTGTGGCAGATCGGTCATGAAGGCGAGGGAAGAAGTAATGGAGAAAGAAGAGAATACTCAAGGCATACCCATTCACATTTGAAAGAAGTTAAAATGGAAGGATTTCGTGACAAATGGAATGCGATGGAGCTCGCAATATATTTGCTAAGAAACACCATTGCACTTGAGCGAATGGTGGTTGTAGTCTCAGATTCCACCTTGCGGATGGACCTAAGACAGAGGGTCAACAATTTATTGCAAAAGGAAAAAGGCAATTCAACGGCGGAACTGATCATCCTTTGATTGCCATACTCTATTTGTGGACAGTTTAATTTCTCTTTGATAATTTATATTGTGTTCTTATTGCACTGATGCGGACAAGAAGAAAATTTTAAGATGCTTTTCATTTTATTGGTTTTGTATGAAGTTTTCTTATTGTAGTAGTTTCAACTTGGCTATTAATTTGCCTATGCCGGAAGAAAAAAACTGAACATAGCCACCACCACAAATTCAGCAGTTTCATTTAAATTTTCCTCTTCACCTGCTTTGTGAAGTAGGGATGTGTCAAAGCAGCTTTTGCGGTGATTCTAGCATGAGGGTCGAGAACCAGCATTTTCTGCAAAAACACACATCAACAAGTGAATATGATGATATTATGATGACAGCAACAAATTTCATCATAAATTAATACTGCGGTATCTGATGATAGTGTTGCAGCCTCTACAGCACAGAGAACAGTAGAATCCAAACACCAACAAATCACACCCGTCAAAGCTTAAAAACAATCTAAATTAATTGGAAAATCTTGAACATATGCAGCCAAAGAGTGTCCAGTCTCAAAGTCACCTTTTCTTTTGTGCAGTTATATTATATAAACAAGTTCAAACTGTTACTTAACTCCAAGGAGATCAATTCCATCATCGTTCAACTGCGGCACCACCTCAGTTAAATCCTATGAGCAACAACGTAATTTTATGATTAGAAAATAAAAATGCATTTTAAGCATTTAAGCAGCTAGCTGCCACTTTACCTTGGGTTTATTATTGGGAATGGCCAGACGGAATGATGGTAATGAAGAGAGCTCGTCCTCCTTAGGAGTTCCAATTATGCTTCATGCGAAATCCCAAGCAAATGAGCGGGTTTGAATAGGATATAGATAATAAAATGAGCAAGAAAGTTAATCTTCACAAAATTCCTGATACCTGAATATCTCTTTTAATACCTCTATCTCTGAATGCCCTACAAATAAATCCTTTCCCCTCACCATCTCAGCAAATATACACCCTATAGACCAAACATCAACAGCACCTGTGTAGGTTGGAGCACCTAAAAGCATCTCTGGCGCCCTATACGCGATGGTAGTGACCTGAGAAGCATTCTATCTTAGTCCAATGAAAATATATCTAATCTCTCGAAGGTCTTACTCCTACAGCATGCATAATTCTAGCAGAAAAAGACAGATGCGTTTAAATCAGTAAGTAAAAGAATTATTTTCTAACCTGGGGGCTAAGTGTGGTGTTAGAGTTGATGAAACCCCGAGCTGATCCAAAGTCACTAAGCACCAGCTTTTCTCCAGAGATGAGCACATTTTCTGGTTTCAAGTCACGATGCAAAATTCCAAGGCCGTGGCAATACGAGGTACCACTGAGAATTTGTCGCATAAGGTCCTGCAGCACCCAAAACTTTTCTCAATTAAGAGCTCAGCGCAAGCTAAATAATCTTTTTACCTTTACTATGTCTGGATCTTTGAATCTTGGTGATTTTGCCTCCAAAAGCTCTTTCATACTGAAATTGAATTGCTCAAACACCAAGCACAGATTGCCATCATGGAAGAAGGCGCGCTGTAACCTGTGAATCAACTTCATATATATATTAAGGGTCATCGGAGGACAACCTCTTTTCTGAGTGGAGGAAACAGCACACCTGACGATGTTGGGATGTTCTATTTCATACAGCAGATATATCTCTCCAGCCAACCTCTTTGTAATTTCAGCATGCAAAAGAGGAATCATTTTTAGAGCTACCGCTTGATTAGTAGCTTTGTCAATAGCTGAATAAACAATTCCATAGGCTCCTCCTCCTAGCGGATAACCATCCATTTTAATTTCGTAATTCTCCATTTCAAAGTGTCCTGCGCCAACGAAATATAATAAATTCACAAATCAAGTAAAACAAACGATTATTGTGGTTACTGAGAAAATAACACTTTTTTTAGTCATATGGCTTCAAAGAGGTATTTCCTCTGTTTGGCCTTTCTCAAAATACTAGCCATCATGGTCCGGAGTAAAAAACTCTGATCAGCTTCATATATCACACTTAGAAATCCCCTTTTTTTTCAGATCATATACAGGTTGTGACACCCATCCCAACCCAGATCATCGCCATCAATTTACCTGCAGTCTGCTATGTCGCTGTTCTAACAAGGAAAACTAATGAACTGTTTAGAACGAACAGACTACGTTGTCTCCACACAACATTTATTACAAGTGAACCCTGAGAGCATGAGCATCGAATCCAAAAACAGTAACCAAAGCATGGAGGCCATCTAAGTCACATTTATGAACAAGTAAATTCTTCACATTAACGACCTCTCTCATATCAAATTCACTTCAAATAACCACAAGCTTCTCAAGGAAAAAAAGAGAATCTATATTTTCATGTAAATTGCTATCCATTTATGATCCTCTAACATACCATAAGCTGTGTTTGTAAAGAATTCTTCATTCGAAGTAAGTTTCCATATAAATATGTCCTCGCGGCCAGCAGAACCGTGAGGAAACAGCACATACTAATTTCTGTGTCCTTTTCAAATTTAGCAAGCCAATCACACGAATTATCAAACAATCATTAACTAAAACATACCAAATTCACAAATCAAGATTTCTGTATCCTTTGTTTGTTTGGCTACTAAATTGAACTCCAAAACTTTTTGCTTGTAAAGAACGACCGGTAGATAATTAATTCTTCTGATATTTAGGTCATTGATTTTGATATTCTCTTCAGTTAGATTTTCCTAGCAACCAAACAGAGGCTAGAAAACTCACCTCTTTGAAGAAAGTTCAAACAAATCCGCTGGAGTTTGCTGCTGCCTTTGAGAGAAAATGAAAACCAACGAACATATATATTGCGTGGTCCCGATCCAAGCTAATGTAAAGATGACACGTGTGCTAAAAAGAAAACAAGAGAAGAGCGGGAATTTCCTTTAGCCATTTCACCCATTATGTTTTCTTCTTCTTAAAATCCAAGCTCTCTCGCACTTGATTTCAAGCGCTCTCTCCCACACACAAATTACTCTCCATTTCACGTTTTCTGTTTTTTAATTAGCACCTCAACTATAGCAACTCTGAAAAGCTATAACTCTGGCTGCAATAAAACTTGTTAAGTCTGGTTTCGAGGAGCCTCAAGATCAAAAATATATGAGAAGTACTATAGCATATTAAAAATAATCTAAAACTATATATTTTATTTATACGAAGTGTTTTATTATTTCGCAAACTAATTTACGTGTACAGATTTTTTTATGGGAATGATTGCTAAGTTTAAAAACCATGTAGAAAATAGGTTAAATAGCTTGATAAAATACACACACATTAAAACAATTAAAAAATAATAACCGAAAAGATTGTCCTTTAATTAAGTTAAAAATATACCTCTCACAATACGTAGTTTTTTTGCAATTGAAAACGCAGGTACCATGGCTTGTTTTGATTTCAAAGCAAGATATGTATTAATCAAACATTTCTTTAAATGAAAAGCAGCTACAAACACGGTAACACCGCACAAACCAAACGCTTGGTCATTTTGAATACTATACTAAATTCATGGGCAAATTTCCACATTTTGGATGAAAAGCAGAAGTAATACCAAACAGAAGTTGATCAATTACAAACCTGCTAGGGACTACCAGTTTTTGAGGCTGCGAATCATGGGAATGTTGCTAGGGATTTTACCTGCATTGATCATATTGTGAGGGGTTGTTTGGGCTCGTTGGAGACGGCAGAGAAAGAGTACCGGGAGCGGAGGGAAGAAGAAAGGGCCGGCACAATTGAGGGTTTTCAATTTGGGGAATACATCTCCTGTGCCGGCCACTGATCTTGTCAGTATTTTGGAAAGGCTTTTAAAGGTTAAGGCTAGAAGGAATATTATGAAGTTGCCACGCAATGGGGATGTTCCATATACGCACGCGAATATTAGTTATGCTCAAAAGGAATTTGGATATAAGCCTACCACGGATGTGCGGACAGGGTTGAAGAAATTCGTGCGGTGGCACCTCAGTTACTATGGAAACAAGAAGGCTGTCGCGAGATGAGATGAATTCTTTTGGTTCGGTACTTGGAAAACATTCCTTGTTCATTATGATTCTTATAATTGTTTTTCTTAACATTTCTGTGTTCTTTCATTGCACGATAATTGACTTTGGTATATGTTTAATTGATGCTGTACAAGGAGGAATATCTCGTCTTATGTTGAAGAAGAGTGGGGTTGGTGGATTCTGTTTTGTTGGGCACTCTGTGTGCTGTATCAAAACAAAGCCAGAACCATCCTTTTCTTTTGTTTCCGATTTCTGGAATTTGTAATTGTTGTCCTTTCGGTGCTGTAGGGTTCATGACTGATACAGCATACGCTGATTGTTGGACGTGTGTCAATCAAAAAAAGAGTACACGTTAATTTCATTTATCATCTGTTTTCTTACTGAACAAATTCGACTATTGTATGGTGTGTCTTCTTTTTCTACAATGGCTTGGCCTGTTATTGACATCCATGATGAATACAGCTGCAATTGCGAATGATTTTCATGGTGAACTTACAGTGCTCTTTTACCTGGAGACCAGCCCTTGTGGCATTTATACTTGATTCAAAAGTTCACCGAGTCCTTCCTTTGTTTTCTGCTGTTCTGGGTAAATGATAGATATTAGTCATGTGTTGCATTTGACCTGGAGGTCTATAATGTTCTCTTTCATACATGATATTCCCGGATGTTGTAGTATTCTGTTAATGAATGTGATGCAATCGGTCACATTTGCTGGTAAGAGCTGATCAAATTCTGTATGCTTCCCACTCTGCATTCGTAAATTTCCCGTTGTAGTCTTTCTAATGTTCTCGATAATATGGAGAAGCTAGCCGTATCTATCTGAGATTATATTAAGCAACAAACAAGCTCAGGAACAGTGGTTTAGAATCTAACACGACCAAACACTGCCTCCAGTGAGAGATAGACGAAACTTTTGTGCTTGCTCCATTGATTTCTGGTTCATCTTGCATCTGAGACAGACTCCCCATTTCTTCTTTGGAGTTTCTTCTTTGGAATTTGATGTTGCCTCGTAAGACGGAATATAAAAGAGCTGGTTATTAAACAATAAGCTGGAGGTAAACCTTCACTGTTTATTTTGCTCATTCCCCCGAGACTTTGGAGAATTCCCTTGAAAGCATGGCATTTTTACACTCCATTTATATTGCGGTATTCTGTCTATATCTTCTTATCATGCAGGGGACCGTTCTATAATTAGATTTGTTTGCAGTGATTGTGCTCAGATGTTGAGATTTCAACAAGTCAGTTTCCGAGTTGCTCGCGCACACACACACACAAGTTAAAGTGGCTATCTATGATCTGCACGTCCTTTATATGAAAATTAGAGCTACGTACCTCTCCCTCTCTGTACCATCGACGCCTCGGCACCTCGCCTTCCAATTCCAAGAACGACAAAAACAGCGAAATCGGCCTGTTTCTTGCGTGTGTTAATTAAAATATTTAAAAATAACTAAAGCATTTTACTTAGCAGAAGGTGAAAAAATGAAAAAGAAATAGGAAAAGAAATTTTTGTCCGCAAGTCTTTTTAATGTTCATATACTGGAAACACAGGAGAGAGGAGATGCTGAGTTTGGTGTTATATTCCATTTCATGTCTCCTTGCTTATGTGCTGGAATAGCCTTTATTCCTTTCCTGGAAAGAATAAGTTGATAGTATTCCTTCCAAGTGGAATGGTTGATCTCAGCTTGGTGGATATGATTCTGAGAGTTTGCAGGCAAGAAACTTTCTTGCATGCCAATGAAAGATATTACAGGTTGCATATAAATAGATGCACTCGCTTAGCGTTTCATGCTTAGCTGGCTTGTTTCCTTCCCCGTTTCATTCATCAATATAAATCCTTACTGTCAGCTAATAAATTGCGATGTGATAAAAAGCTTCTGAGCAAGTATTTGAGGCATTCAGGATAACTAGCATTGCATTTACTTGTTTATTCCCCCCTTTCATGCAAGGGTGACTTCTTGATCACATCAGGTATCGTAAAACTACAGTTGTTGTGACATCCCAGCAATGAAAAAGGCATCAACATGATGTTCAAAGTGTTTTTAGAATTACGAAAGCGTTATGTTTCACGGAAATACATCAAAATAATATTTATTTTATTTTATTTTTCATATCTGCATATTAAAACGATATTAAAACATAAATAAAATTCAAATTTTAAATACATGTAATTTCAGGATAACACATGCTTGTATCCATAGAACATACCGAACCATGTAATCCTATAACAGTGATCCAGTTATAAAATAACATGGAAGTGGCTGTCTTCTTCGCAAATTGAAATAGGCGAGCGTAGCCCACATGCATTTAAACTCTGCTCACGTCAGAGTGGAAGCTAGCTCTCTTGAGCCAAACTCTGAATGCTATAAGCTGTTAAGATTCCTTGCAAGACACTATAAGCATATTACATCTTCAGCAAAAACATCATCCATCCTCAATTCTTTTGCATTTAGATTCTGGGAACTGATCATAGATGCTGAATTCTGACAAGGGCAATAAGCGAATGCTGGGAACCAACGGAAGTTCTGAAGCAAACGATAAGCTACTAAATGCTGTTCTCAAAAATAGAAAAAGATCGAAATGCCTATAATGTAATATGGTGCATGCTTCTCAAAACACAAGCACAAATTAAAAGCAATTGAAAATTCAATTTATTATGAATTAAATCCAAATTGAGGTTGGGTGTACAGGGCCAGCATATTGCCAGAAAAAATTTAATGTAAACAAGCTATATACTGCTAACTTAATTAAATTGAGTTCTAAATTGTGAAATTAAATCTACTGAAAATCTTTATTTGAGAGGATCGTGATCCAGCATGGACAATCCAGGATAAACTAATAATTCCACAGCACCGTAAACATTCGTGAGCGATTACATCTAGAGTTTGTCATAAAGGGAATTAGCTAAAAATATAAATGCATCCATGCACGCCCCTTTAAATTTCTGTCAACGTTATCATCGTGATAAACAAAAAAATAAATAAAAAAAATCAATCGCTTGTTTGTGAATGCGGAGCTCAAGTTTATCTGATTCAACAATCAACATGCATACACATTGAGACCATAAAGAGTAATCCAATACATAAATAAATAAATTTCTCAAATTTCAATGACAATTAAGATGCCATGGAGCTTTTCTAGTTGTAAAATAGAGAGTTTTGGTTGGTCTCGAGTCCTTTAATCCTTAAGCTTTTACCCTTATACTAGCGCTTTTCTAGCAGTAAAATAGAGAGCTTTGGTTCGTATCAAGTCCCTTGATCCTTGATCCTTGATCTTTCATCCTTATTCTTTTGTGAGGACTGGCTTCGGGTGTCCTCCCTTGCGGAGGAAGCATTGGAAGGCCCAAGTTTCGCCTTTCTCGTCTGTAGCTTCAAACTTGACAGCATGGCTGCCTAGTTTGAAAGGTGGAGGAGACATGAGAGGAACTGACAGCCTCTTCTTAGCATCAGTCTCTCCGAGGATCCTGGAGAACTCTGCCATTTTCTAGGACAAGCAAATGAAATGGGTATCTTCTTGCTAGTGGGGCAGCTTTAAATTTTGCTTATTTATTCTCTCACTGTCTCATCTTTTTGTTACCTATCTACTGCCGATCACTCCCCCTTTTTGTCTCATTACCGCCAGGTCCCACACGCATTCATGACCTAGTATTGTATGGGCTCACACGTTTTCTCAAATTATATATAGTTTGTTAAAACAAAACCCTAGTCACAAATCACTCTTCGTTTCACGTTTTCTCTTTTTAATTACAGCAGTAGCGCCTCAACTGTAGCAACTCTGAGAAACTATGGGTCTTGCTGCAATGAAACCTGTAAAGTCTAGTTTTGAGGAGGCTCAAGACCAAATCCATCGTATTAGAATTACTTTTTCATCACAGAATACCAAGAATCTTGAAAAGGGCTGTTTTCATTTTTTTTTTAACAAAAAAATATTAACTAGGGTTTTATGTTTTATTAAAAACATTTCTTCTTTTTTTTTATTAATATATGTAATGTGTTCCCATCTTATTCATGATCCTCGGAATAAAAGTTTAAGGGCTAGGGTCCAATGAAAAAACCTATCAAAGTTCTCCATTTTACTACTAGAAAAGCTTCATGTGGTGAATGTATTGATTTAAAATAGAGTTTATTAGTTAATTGTTTCTTTTTAAATGCTCTCTTAGATTTTTTTTTGCTTAAATATTTGTGGCTTGTCTTTTTATTATTATATCTTAATTGCCATTGTAATTTTAAAATTCAGTTCTTTGTGTATTGGATTGATATTGATGATCTCAATGTTTGTATATATATGTTTCATCAGGAACAAAGACCTAGGATAGACTTGAGCTTCGTATCCACAAGTAAGTGATTGATCTTTTTAGTGAAGCTGGTGCGGTGAAGCAAATTACTTCCATCGCCATTAAACGTGGTGTGGAGGTTGAGGTTATAATTGTAGACTGATTGAGCGTCCTTGGTTTAGGTTTCTCTGATTATTGCAATGAATATTTGTTGGAAGAGCTACTTTGGTTTGCTATGTTGAATTTTATTTTCTTGTTCTTAATTGTTTTCCCGTGGGAACTATTTACTGAATCTTAAAGTTTTGGTATTTTTTTATCTGATTTTTTTTTGTTTATCACAATGATAATTTTGACAGAAATTTAAGGGTGTGCATAGATGCATATCTCTAGATGTAATTGCTGTGTTAGAATGAGTTATATGCTAGTCAGCTATTATATACCAACTCCGAATGAGTTTTCAAATATGCATCATATTCAGCCATAATCACATGGTTGTTGCTGGAAAAGATTAGATGAACACATGCGGACATATGCAATTCACATGTTAGTCAAATATTTCCTACTCGATATGCAGAGATTTGTAGAACGTATTCAATCTAGAATGGCTGAATGAGCTGCCGATTTAGAATGGACATGTAGAAGTGCATGTGGTGTTGTACTGTTCATGTGGGCTAGGAACTCCTGTAAATACAATTGTGAAATCATACATTCACCTCATAACAATAAAAATGTAGTCTTTATTTATATTAAGCTGCTAATTGTTGCAGCTTTAGCTCTTGTTCTGGATTCTACTTATAAAAGATTCAACATGCTATCAGAGCAGTTTGGTTGTTTCTAGTAACTGAACGATCCAATGAAGCCCAATAGAATCGCGATAGCTAATAGTAGCGATATTTTTATAAAAGATGAACAGTTCAAGAAGACTGTAAATGTTGTTTCAAATTGTCTCCGCTTGGAAACCAAGCATATACAGAAAAAGGTGATCAGATAACATTTGCAAGAAAAGGTGTAGTATTATGGTCTAACATTAGACTCAAAAGATCAAGTCTCCCATGCATAACCTTCCAAACTTGTAGCATTTTAAGATGATGAAATTAAAAAGCTGTGGCAGTAACTTGAAATTATAAAGCAAAGTAATCCCAGATACAACTTGAAATCATCATAGACAGAAAAGATCTCTATCTAAGCATGAAACATGTCCAGATAGTGAAGTAACTTGCATGCTGTAATATTTGTAATCCATAAAGATATGTAGAAGGAATGAAGGAAAAAAGCATCAAAATAGCTGGGCAGTCACGAGCTACAGTTGTATTCCTGTCACTAAATGTAACATTTTCCATCCAACTTTTTCTTGAAGCTCTCTCGTCATGGTTGTTCAGAGACAAAAACTAGAAAGGAATGGCATACTGGAGTACCAGAAGTTATGGTAGCAAAGCAGTCCTCTGTTCAGTGAAAAGTAGAAAAATCAAATTTGCAGCAACTTTGCAATTCCCATCTTGCCATGCCACCAGTCACATTTGCAGCCAAAGATGCTGAATTCGTACCATCAGGATTTGAGATTTCATTAGCAGAGAGTCTCCGGTACCCACAAAACAAGCCACTTGATAGCCCGACATGATGCAGCAGAGCATTCATCTTCAGTTCCTTAAAAGAAATCTGATGTTCCCTACAGTAACAAAAAATCATCGCTGTATTTAGACCCCACTGGTACCACTCAAAAATCGTACTTTGTTCTCCCACTCAATAAAACAAGGCATAACATGCCAAAAATGTCAGAAGCAGAACTGAGAAAATTCCAGGACTCCAGCATTAGGCGCTTCCTCGATCCCTCGAAATGAACAACCTGTGTGTAGGAAACCAAGCAAGTGACAAACCAAAACTCCAATCTTCAATTAACAACCTGGACCACATGCAGTTTAAATCTCAGACAGTGATTAAGCTGATCATGATTCTGACATTACCTTGACGTCCAAAGGCATGCCATGAAATTGGCCTGCCCCCTCAGGAGGTGTCCAATTATATGTGGCACATGGTAGAAATAGCACTGAAGTACCACCAATATTTTCTAGAAAAGCCTGTGCTTTGGTAAATCTCCTCAAATCAAATCCAGGATGTGATTTTACAGCCCAGGCAAGAGATAACTGATCTCCTAGCAATCGAGAGGCACTCGTAAACTTGGAACTGTAATCTTGTAGTACTTCCTGAAGGAAAATCTTCGCCCTGAGTTGCAAAGATTTTACAGTAGCAAGCATCACGTCTGTTCAGTTTACATTATAAGGTTGCCAAGAAATGTAAGGAAAAGCATGGATCGCAAGACACTGAAACGGGTGCATAAACCAACGTGTAAAAGAGAGAAAGAAAAAACTCCAAACCCTCCAACACCATCCCTAACCTAAGTAACCATGCAGTTGTTTGAGGCCAAGGCTGGTGTTTCAAGAACATTGGCCACTAAACAACTGGAAATATTCCAAATCTGTTTGCTTATCTTCATCACAGTCAAAATGAAATGGAACACATAGCAAAAAAAACTACAAACCAAATACCTTAAAATTGCATCAACGGTCCCCCGTACTGCTATAAATCCTGAATTTTAAAGGTTGCTCCTTGTTGTCCCGGAAGGTAAAGAGCCGGGTGAAAGTTTGGGTGATCATTGAACAAGTGTCCAAGGTCATCAACAACAGCTATATCAGAGTCGGTGAGGATGTAATGACTTATAGGCCCTGGGTTCTGAGCAAGTTTCTCGAGCCTTGTTTCCAGAAAAGTCTATATGGACAGCACAAAAATTGGAAAAAAAATAATTATAAATCATTTCCATCATAGATCAAAGATATGTGTCTTCTTAATCTTCAATGTGCAAAACAGAAAATCAGAGAGAGATAAAATAAAAAAGAAAATAAACACTGTAATTAATGAAACTCACTGGGTGTGTAGAGAAAGCATGAATATGCCCTAAGAAACAGAACTACTAATCAAAAATAGAAATATGCTACCTATATGTCAATGTGATGTGCTCTTACAATGTAAGACCAATCCTTTGAAGCATCAACTTGTCTCGCAAATAATCACCCTGAATGGGATACACAGTCACACAATTTCTATGCAATGAAAGATCAGAAGCTGGATCGGTCAGGATGACAACGTTGCTCTGTGGCATTGTCACCTGAAAGCATACATGTGAAAAATGGATTTGAACCAAATCTCCTATTACAAACAAGTGTAAACCAGATGACTGTAATTGCCTACTAGAAGATGTAACTAATACACTTCAAACCAAAATTGTAATGCGATTATAAAAAACGGCAAGTGAATTTAAAGCTAACCAAAACATAATTAAAATGACGCCATATCAAAATTAAAAATTTTGGGTCACAAGATTCTCCAGACCATTTCACAACCAGATGCTAGTAAGATGATAACCCTGTTAAATCACCTGGGTAAAGTTAACGGAGACATTCAAAACAGCCATTGACCTCTCCATTTTAGTGTACGAAGCATTCCCAACAGTGACCAAATTTGATAATCTAGAGTCGGCTAATGAAGTGTTACAAACAGTAAAGACAGTGACAAAGGAGACGCTTTCTCCAGCATTCGAGGAGCTCGGCGTATGGGTCTTGTTCAGCGCTTTCGTGCCTGCTCCGCCATATGGAAAACGTAGTAAATTACACATTGTCTCAACAAAAAAAACTTTCGGAAATTAAGAGGAGATTAAATTAAATTAAATTGTAAGAACCTTGACATTGCAAGCGATTATCAAGCCTTGACCGGCAGCAGGCCCAAGAACTAAATGATCGAATTTCGTGTTCATTTTCTTCGGCGGGGGTTGTGTAGCTGGGTTCTGATGCAATTCTAGAACTGAAAAGGAGAGAAAAGGAATGACAGTATCATTCATTTTGAATTTCGTTTTCAGCATTATATAAACTACAAGGAAATTTATTCAGAGGATAATCACCGTAGAAAAGATTAAGAAGGATGAAGAGAAAAGGCAAGACAAACACTAGAGAACGTCGCCATCCATTCCATGATGATGATCTCATCGCCAACCAATGTTTTCTACCCATTATTTTATTTCAATCTGGAAAAACCAAAAACACAGAATCAAGAGTGTTGAATCTCCAGTGAGATCTGGTAATGCAAAATTTTGCTTCTTCTTCTGCGAAATTGCTGGTTTCATTTGAGCCAGATTTGGACTTGGAGGGCTTTGCGTTTTAGCTACGATCAAAGAAAGGTGTGTGTGTGAGCGTGGTATTTGCAATGAAGTAGAGATCAGAAAAGAAAAATGGGATGACCAGCTCAGAGGCGACATGTCGTTCCGTAGAATCCGAGGTCTGTCAACTATTGTAAAGACAGGTGGGCACCAATTAGTGTTGCATCAACAAATATGGCACGAAGCGGGTGCAGCACGAATTAGTGCCACTTGCTTCTTTTCTTTTGCAAGATAAACGCTGAATGCCTGTATATAAAGATACAGTGCATTCAAGCCTTAAAGAGATCACAAGAGACAAGAAAAAAAAGTAAGAGAAGAAAAATATTTTTATAAAATTATAAGTTATTTGTGAGAGAAAGTAAGTGAGATATTTTTTTTTAATAATTAAAAGATTTTAGTTGTTTTTTTTATTAATAGATAGAGATTGTAATTCTCATATTACTTAGTAAAATTCTTTTATATTTGTCCAAGAACATAGACAAACTAGGTGAACCACGTAAATTTTTATGTGTCATTTTTCATTTTACTTTAGTTCTCCCTTACGAGTCACGGAGAATATATTGGCAAAACCGAAATTGTCCACTGAATCTATCAGGACAATAAGACTCAATAATAAAAGTATCATCATAACGAAAAATTAAATAGCCAGATCAAATACACATAAAATAGTCACTCTTTAGGACCAACAAGTTGTCATCATCACACAAGACAACAACTTTGGTCAAGAGAAGTAATGCAGGCAACATGACTCTCTTTGGATTTTTGAAAAAAGCATTAGCTTGAGAGTCATTGCAATTTTTTGCCAATCCCACACCGGTATATTTTGTCATCCCAACTAACTTGGCAGGGCTAACGGTTGTTTAATGGGTGCCAAATTTTTTCTTGTCAAGTTCATTAGCAAAAAGGACGACTCCATCATAAAAAGTGTAAAAAATAGGAAGATCGCTACATGATTTCAATTCCCAAAGTGACACAGACTCCTTGTTGTTCGAGGTAGATAACGTGTTAGTAGCATCATTTCAATGATTATCAAACTCGTTGAATGCAACATCTTTGCTCGACTTCCGCCGAATGTAATTACGCAGCGCCATTGATGCGACAACAATTTTAACATGTGATTTGTAAAGAAACTCGGGCATGTTTTGCAAGATTCACCATCTTTTCTTTCAAACTCTAAATGTACGTTCGATTACACATCATAAGGATGAATGGACTCGTTTGGATAGTTCCTCCTGACTTCGCAGTTTTCCTTGTCGATGAAATTCTAGAAGATGATATCTCTCTTCTCTATATGGACCTAAGTAACCATATGACATGATTAAAAGATTGATGTCTTCTTCCAAGTGCAGGAGTATCAAAGTAATAAATAACCCAGCAAGACCAGGGTCGAACCACAGGGAAGTTAATTTACAAATTATAAACAACAATAAAAGCAACAACAACAACAATAATAATGGTAATGGTAGTAATAATAATAATAATAATAAAGAAAGAAAAGAAGATGATGATGATGAGAACTTGGAGATGAAATATTAATATAAGGATTAAACAATGATAATAACAAATGTCAAGGTTAGAGGATTCACTAATGTTATGTCAAACAAGTATAGTATAAAGTCTTATTATTCAATTGGAAACCACACAGAAAGGAGGTTCCAATAAGATTATATATTGTTAAAATGATTATATTAGTCATCTTATTCGATTAATTCTAATACTTGTAAATCTCATCAAGCATTCATGATTATAACTTATGTTAACAACAAATCAAGTTTCTTTTATAGCTCAGGTATTGGTTATACCATACAGTATGAGCTATGAAAGTGCCAAACATTTGTTGTACCAAGTGTTATACAATATAAATCAAGATTAGTTATTTAACAAGTAAAGGATTAAAGAGTGAACAAGATAACAAATACAAACATGTTAGTATTAAACATTAAAGTCCATATTAAGCTTATTCTATACTTATTCTTACACCATTAGTGTAACCTTTTCACCTTGACATAATAAACTTAGCTAGACATAATAAAAGAAAAAAAAATAAATAAACAAAATAAGAACATAAATAAGATAAAAGTTAACTAAGTTAATGGAAGACATAAACTTGATATGAATGAAAGTTGTAGGAAATTGTCTCAGCTTTCTTGTGTAAAAACTTTAGCTCATTTAGACTTCTAGAACTCTAGATGTGGACTAAATACTAAATAGTGTTTGGGCTGGAAGACAAATTCAGACTTCTTTGTTGTTGCTACAAGTTGGACTTGAAAATGGCCTTTTTAGATCTTGAACTCCACATAAAAGTTGTAGGCCTATGTCTTAGCTTTCCATCCATATAAAGTAGACCTAAATCTGAGATCTACAGCTCCAGATATGACCCAATTACCGAACAGTGTTCCGGTTTAGACTGCACCGACATCTCTTTTCTAAGTTTGGTCATCTCTTTGTCCTTTCAATTTCAGTTCTTTAATTCATCAATCAATCCTTTCATTTATGTGATAAGCCTGCATTTAAAATGAACATTTACCATAAATTAAAGGTATCTTATATCATTAGATATATTATTATAAAACATGCTTTAGTTAAGGAGTTATTGATACTTCAAGTGTAAAATAATGATATAAAACCTTGATAAAAATGCACTTTTAAGTATCAATCACACCCTCCAACTAGCTTATTACTAGTCCCTGGTAATCAAAGCGTTTAAAATAGAAAAATACTTTTGAAAATTCCACAAAGCAAGGTAGTCATCATTTAACTTTCATTAATCTATTTAGATAAACAAACTCTCATTAACTTTATATACCTGCTCAATACCTCTTAACAAGATATTCATAAACCTTTCTTTTGTGCTTAATGTATCAACACATAATTATGGGGCTTTTCTTAGAAGAAAACAAAATTTTTATTCTAATGTCTAAGGTTAACTTCCTTGGGTTGGTATTATTATTTTTGTCTTCTTCTTTTTTCTTTTTTCTTTAATATATATACATATAAGTTAAAACACCGTACATCTTTAACCCACATAACGAGCTTTCAGCTAATGACTCCCAAACCAGTTGGTCTTAGGGCATTAGGTGTTAAGACACCCTTACGAGCTTAATAACTCGGGCCGCAGATACTGATATGTAGATAGTGTAATGTTTGATTCCCTTAAGCTTTTCTCCTCAATCCATGTAACAAGCGTTGGGCCAATAGCTCCTAAGTCAGTTGACTTTAGGGTATTAAGTGTTAAAACATCCCTTCGAACTTAATTGCTTAGGTTATGGAGGTTATGAAATCAAACTTATCTACATTTTTATTATTATCATTTTTTTATGTTTTTCTTTTTTTTTAATTATATACTATCCTTTTTTCCTTAGTTGTTACCTTTAACAAAAAAACATAAATAATGTAATAATCCAATATGCAACCCACAATCATATGTTAAAGTGTGTGTGTGTAAATTAAGGTTTAAGAATACATGTTAAATCAGTATATAAGCATAATTAAGTGATAACAATACGAGAGTTTATAAATCTGAATATTTCAAGAAGTATTATGATAGACCTTGTTATGAATGATTACTAAGATGCGTCTCAAGAGTCATAAAAAGTTATCATTTGTACTTATTTCTTGTTTACTCTTTAATATCATTTAATTTCTTTAGTTATTACATCATCTTGCAAAATCTGAACAAGATAACATAATATGTTAATTATTTATATAATTTGAAATTTTGTACACCTTTTTTACTTGGTATATATATTATTTGGTAGAAAAAATATCCCTTTCCTGAGGAAGATGAGTCTATTATTCATAATATTTGGGAAGATAAGGCTAGAATAACTTTGAATCAACAATTGACATGAGCTCGCAAGAAAGTCATGTCAAAAGAAAGCACTACAAATATTATAGATTGCCTTGATAAATGTCCTGCTTGGATAAAAAAAGATGACTAGAATTAAATGATCAAAGATGTTTGGTCCACCCTTGAATTTCAAAGGAGGTCTGAATCTGCTAAGAGGCATCGATTAACTAAAACAGATGGCAAAATAAACACTCATTCTAGAGGAATAGTGTCATGGCATCATATCGAGCTAACATGGTAAGGATTTTTTTTTAATGCTTAAGATAATAAATTAAAATTATGTATTTATCTTTTCTAATATTTATTAATCTTGAAAGCAAGAGGACGTTGGTGGAAAAGAACCTCCATGGGATGATGTCTTTTCAGCTTTGCATCAAAGTACTAAGCAGTCTGGTAGCTTCATCGACAACAAATCTAAAAAAGTGGTTATATGTATTTTTATTTGATTATTTCTTAATATAACTTAAGTATTATTTAACATTCAAATGAATTTATTGTTGCATGTATTTTATTTGTAGGAAAATTATAAAATGGAGATGATTTCAAAGTATGGAACTAATCGGGAAAATCATCCTCCATTTGATGGAGCAGTTTGGTGTGTGGCTTCAGGAGGAGTTACAAAGGGTAGGTATATGGTGCACCTCGTATGCCAAAATCTATAGTTAGTACACGCTCTTCATCACATTCTTACTCGATGGAGTCATCATATCCTAGTTCATCGTATTGAGCATTGCAAAAGGAGATAAAGGATAAAGAAGAGGAAATAAAGAAAAAAGATGATTCTATTTTTGAAATGAAACGACAAATGGATTCCATGAAAGAATATCTTGTGAACAATCTTAGATACCATGGTGAGACATCAAATATTGACCAAGGTATGCCACCACCTTTGACCCCATCAATACCGCTACCTATGGCTCCTCAGATAATGACATCAACCTTTTTCATAGTCTCCAATATTTTTTTAATTCTATCCCGCTTATTCTTTAATTGTGCTTTTGTTAATGCATAACCAGTTTGATCCTTAAAGCAATTCATAATATATTTCTAACCAGCTTTGTTGAAATGTGTGTTGGGTCGCATATCTTACTCAATTGCTTTAATACATATGTCACAAAATACGTGCAACATCTCTCTAGTCCAACAAGCCTTATCTTATGATTGAGAATCATCCATGTTCTTGGTTAAAATGCTTTGTCTAATATACAATTAACAGGTTAATTTTCCAGAGGCAATGCAAAGGACATGAAATGCATAATTTATTTTGATTAAATCACCAACTTAAATAAAACATGCAATTTAAGAACATAGTTACCACTTTAATTGCTAGGTATATTTACGTTTCTGTTTCTACAAGTCAATTTTTTCATTTCCTAAACAGACTGTCTATTATGTAATTATGTAATATTATATTAGATGCTGAGATTTCATAGATATAATTTTCTCATGTCTTGAAGGAGATGGTATTGGCACTTCTGCATGAATCGGATCTATTGTTGTCCCATGATGTTGTTGAAACAATTGTGGACAAGGCACACTTTGGTTTTGCTGTGTCAAACTTCACGGCTTCATGCTTATTTGGTTAGTTGACATTTTGTGATAGATGCAGATTTAAAAGGTGATGTAAAAGGTGATGGAAAAATTGATTCTTAAGATGTTAGAAGAGATGGAAGGGTTAGAAAAAGTAAAGGGAAGAGACAATGTTTTTTTTTTTTTTTTAAAAAATAGAGTTTATGTTGTTAAGGGTGTTTTTGGAATGTTGTTTTTAATATTAATTTCAAGGACAATTATTATAGAAAACTCTATTTTTTTGCATTCAAATTAATATCTTTAAAAATATTCCAAACTATATATATATATATATGTATATATATATAAATTAACCTTTAGAATTGAATTCAATTTTAAAAATTCCAAATAACCTACCAGTGGACTGAGCAATTGAAATAAACCCTATTTTCCATATCAATAACTCGAAAATATTTAGCTTGCATTCCATGCAGTGTGTATGTATCTGATGCAAAGCGTTGGGCAATCCACCACACCGCCGACTCAAAACCTTCACAATAGAAGGACCTCCCTGACTCAAAACCCTAGCTTCTTCTTCATATATACATATAAATACAACCATCACCCCCGGTTAATTCAATCTAATTCTCACCTAACCTAAAGGAAAGCCCTTTTCAAGATCAAGAAGCCTTTTCTCCAAGAGCATACACAGATACATACATCTTTCAAGGCAACTCTGTTATTCTAAGGTATGAATGAATACTTGCTTGCTCCTCCACTGTTATTGTTATTGGTTTGTCAATGTTTTGAGGGCGGTTTGTATCACTCTGTTTTTTCTTTGGGGGGGTTTATTTTGTTTGGCCATGAGAACTTGTACAACTTTGAAGCTTAAGTTCTTTCGACTAAATCTTGATATATCCATCGAAAGAAACGATTTTTCACGGTTAAATATCAACCCAGAGTGTTTCTGCTTTGTACCCGTTATTGCGCTTTCTGTTTTCGTTATCTTGGACTGATTTTATGTCATAATTATTCAGGTTACAGAGAAAAGACTTTGTCTTGTTTTGATGGAAGATCGTATCAGCGAATTGTCTGATGACATTCTGTCTGTCATTCTCTCCTTTTTGACAATGCGGGATGCTGTTAAAACAAGGTTACTTTCACATAGATGGAGATATCTCTCTCCACCGCTCTCCCATCTTCAGTTTGATGTTTTTACTCTGTTTGGAACCCACGGGGAAAGTAGTTCTAAGTTTATTACAGCTGTCGATCAAGTTTTGCTAGCTTGCAGAGGTCCAAAAATAGGCACTCTCAAGGTCCGCTTTGGCCTAGGCGATGGCTATGCTTTCCATGTTGATAGGTGGGTTTCATTTTCCTCTGCAATGCAGGTTGAGAAAATAGCTTTTGACTTCTCATGCTCTCCTAAAAGTTGTGGAAGTTATAATTTTCCGTGTCATATTCTTCCCACTGATAAAGCATCTCATTTGAAGCATCTGTGCCTTGTTTCCTGCACGCTGAGGCTTTCTCCTAAATTCACAAGCCAACTCAATCCTTTAAGAACCCTGGATTTGGATGGTGTACCCTTGGATCAGAGTGGCCTATATATCATCACCTCTGCTTGTCCGAAACTTACGCTGTTGAGAATGGTTGGTTGTGGACTGCCTAAGATTGTGTGCATACACGGCCAACTCCTATGTCTGAAGACATTGATCATTCATGATTCTTTGATCAGTGTTGAGCTTAAGTCTATTAATCTTGAAATCTTTGAGTTTTTTGGTCTGCCACAAAAACTCACTTTTGTTGACGTTCCGCATCTGAAAAAAGCACTAGTATGGTCGCTTTTTATTTATCGGAGGACATCGCCAATATGCAACGCGCTTGCGAAGGATCTTCCTCAGCTTCAGTTTTTGTCTCTGATAGTAAAGGATGAGGTGCATCAAGGAACGATTACACCATCGCAAGTTTTAATTCCTGCAACTTTTGTGTAACCTGTATTCTTTTATCTATAGGTGATGCCCCTTCCTGCAACCAGTCCTAAATTCATCTCTCTTAAACAACTGGATCTGTTGATATGGCCGTTTATAGATTCTGACCTCCTCACAGTTACCTACCTGTTGAATGCCTCTCCTCTTCTGGAAATCCTACAACTGAAGGTTGGTCTTTACGTTTTATGCTCAGGCTAAATGCTTATGTGATGCTGTTAGCAATGAATCTCCATCATTTTTGCTAAATATTATTTTATGTCACCTAGTTGAAGGGCAAATTCGATTTAATTCAACCTCACATGATATGTAATACTATGAACAATACTGGATGTCATAACTTTGTGGCAGATCGGTCATGAAGGCGAGGGAAGAAGTAATGGAGAAAGAAGAGAATACTCAAGGCATACCCATTCACATTTGAAAGAAGTTAAAATGGAAGGATTTCGTGACAAATGGAATGCGATGGAGCTCGCAATATATTTGCTAAGAAACACCATTGCACTTGAGCGAATGGTGGTTGTAGTCTCAGATTCCACCTTGCGGATGGACCTAAGACAGAGGGTCAACAATTTATTGCAAAAGGAAAAAGGCAATTCAACGGCGGAACTGATCATCCTTTGATTGCCATACTCTATTTGTGGACAGTTTAATTTCTCTTTGATAATTTATATTGCGTTCTTATTGCACTGATGCGGACAAGAAGAAAATTTTAAGATGCTTTTCATTTTATTAGTTTTGTATGAAGTATTCTTATTGTAGTAGTTTCAACTTGGCTGTTAATTTGCCTATGCCGGAAGAAAAAACCTGAACATAGCCACGATGACAAATGTAGTAGTCTCATTTAAATTTCCGTCTTTACCTGCTTTGTGAAGTAGAGATATGCCAAAACAGCTTCTGCGGTGATTCTAATACGAAGATTGAAAACCAGCATTTTCTGCAAAAGCACACATCAACAAGTGAATATGACGATGAAAACAACAATTTTTATCATAAATTAATATGGAGCTATCTGATGCTGGTGCTGCAACCTCTACAGCATAGAGAACAGCAGAACCTAAAAGCAGGAACATGCAGAGATCAAACACCCAAACACCAACAAAACACACCCTAAGAAAGCGCATAAAACAATCTAAATTAATTGGAAAATCTTGAACATACCCGGCCAAAAGTGTCCAGTCTCAAAGCCATCCTTTCTTTTGTGTAGTTATATTATATAAACAATTTCAACACCTATCCTTTTTCCAATCTTTAATACTATCACACTCGTTAGTCTCATGCAAAAGGAAACGACTTGAGCAACACCTTTATACTGAAGCAACTACAGAACTACAACCACAAACCAACATAAACTCACAGTTCCTCACGGAAGGAGAATAGGAAAAGAAATGTAACCTTAACATAAACAAAAAAAATCTAAATTCCAAGCCATGCATGAACCGTGGGCAAGCATTTGTCCTTTTGTTTAAACCAAAAAACTGAACATCTAGAGTAAAGCGGGAAACAGATTTTGGAAAAGAACTAAGCAACAGATGCCAAGTTTAAATACAGCAAGGAAGAAAAAAAACAAAAAAAAGAACTGGAAACTATACCTGCGGATGCTGCTGGTTTGAGTACAGAGGATGAGGTGTAGATAGGTGGAAGAAAACCCTTTGCTTTTCTGACTCCGAAAACTGAAGAAAGCCTTCCTCTTTTTACTGTTGGGAGTTTTAGAAAACCCGTAAATTTGATGAACTCCTTTTGGCAATGTAGGATAGACCGGGGATAATTTTCCCTCTTGTTATCTTTGTTTTTCTATGCTAGCTCTCTGTTTTTTTTACTCTTCTCTGCCTCCTTTTTTTTTTTTTTTCTTTTCTGTTTCTCTAACCTCAGCCTTATATGCTTGTTCTTTCTCTTTTTTTTCACACTTTCTTTTCGTCTCCCTCTCTTTTACAACGCAGTCTGTTATATATGCAAGAACTGAAGACGACCCTCACATTCTCTCACCTCCACCGTATGTCTTAGAGAAACAGTCACAGCCCTTAGATGATGATGAGGCTATTCTTTGCGTCTTCTTCCACAGCTGACACAGTAAGGTGCAACGGTTTCCCTTGTGAAATCTTGACTGGCAACTAAGGACATGGCATGAAGAGGGGTGCTGTCCTGCGCACGCCAGGTTGCTGGGGATGCAGGACGAGAGATTTCAAAAACTAGCAGGACACGGTTGTAGAGGAGGGAAGGGAAAGCAGACGGGGTACAGTACCATGCTAATTATATTTTCAGGATGGGGTTGTTCTCATACGGCACCGTCTAGCTAAAGAAGTGAATTAATGTAAAAAGACAGAGATGGTGTCGTTTAGAAAGGCAGCAGAAATGTAACCCATCGTGGCAGAATTTCTGTCATTTTCTAATTCTATCCCTGTTTTTTCTATTTCTTCCCAAAACCTAGCCAAGCTTCTTCCAATCTTTATCTGCATTTAACTACCTTATTTCAGTTTTTTTTTTTTTTTTAATTCAGTCCTGCAAACTTGGGAGGCAACATCAACAGAAAACTTTTAGAAATTTTTTTTGCCGCAGAATTTTTTTTGTAATAGAATTTTTATTTTATTATTAGATATTCAAATATGAATATTTTAATCTTTTAATATTGAAATTAAGCGATTTAAAAATTAAAATTCATCTACGTGTATAGGATTACAACTTTCATGAAAGATTTAAAGGTGAGATATAATCATTTTGAAGAACCGAATCTGGCAACAATCTGGTTGATAAAAAAAGATTTCCTAATTTGATTTAAAAACTAATAAATACCGAGCATCCCAATATGACTAAAAGTATAACTTAAGCTTAAAGACTAGCACAATCATGATGGAAGCAGAGCTTTTAGTGCAAAATTCGGGTCAGAATTTTGCTCGAGGCAGAATTCTCTACTTTCACGTTGAGATATTCAAACAGGGATATCTTGAGCTTCTGATATCGAAATCAAGCGATTCAAAAACCTAAATTTATCTCGCGTATAGGACTACAACTTTCATATAAAATTAAGAATGAGATAAATTTATTTTGAAGTATAGAAACTAGCTGCAACCTGGTTGGTCATAAAGGATCTTCTCATCTAATTTAGAAAACTAACAATGCTAAATATCTTACCTTGACTGAGAGTCTACCATAAGAATAACGAGCCCTAGGATTTAATAAAGGTGTACATCAATTCTTTAACATGTCATGAGTGATAAAATATAGCTGGAATGGTTAGATATTACACGAAACTAGATCAGAATCAAAGCCTAAGTTAGAACAAAAAATTACAATAATAGCAGAACCAAATTTTCTAGTGTAATTTTTGAGGGATTTATCCAATCTTAGAGACCAAATAACAAAAGAATGAATTTAGCATTTTAAACACCCCTAATTAGCTTAAGAATCCTGATAATTTTGATAACAAAGAAAAAGATAAAAAAAAGAGATGCCAGCTAAAACGTGGTTAAAAAAACATTTTCTTCTACTTTGTTTTTTCAATCTCCTATTAACCTTAAACTAAATTCTTACTTTCAATTTAAAGAGAATATACATCATTTCCATTAACACTTGCGGCTCAAGAGAAAGTAATAACAACACTTAACAAATTAATACCAACAATACATACATTTTTATTCCTACAATCATTTTCACAACATGGATTCTACGTTATCACTCATATTTCTCCTTAATTTACTTATTCCTTACATCTTACTCATATAATCCTCATATCACTTTATCTTTAATTTCTTTATGTCCTTTTTTTTTGCCATCATTCATAGGCGTTCGTCATCATAAATGATTTCTCTACATTTTTTATTCAAATTTCCTTCACGTAGCATTGCTGAAGCATTTACATTTAACACAACATATAATGCCATTTGCGAACACCAACTAACAACCCATCCATATACATTTTTATAATATAAAAAATACCATTTACATTACCACATACAAGATTCCTTATATTGATTCAATTTCTTAAAAATTCTTCTATAGTAAACTTTATTCTTTCTCCTTTAATTTTTATTCCAATATTCATCATAATTAACATTACTATAATTCTTTACATTTTCATCACACCAATATCAACATGCTCTACTCATTTTCATCTCAAAAACCCAAACTCAAGGCTCACTAATAATTCTCTGTAACTTAACACAACAATAAATTTTATCTTAAACCATTATCCACACATTTATTTACATCAATTATATCCAAATAGCAACAATTACATCAATTAAGACTCTATTTGTTTATAGAAAAGTTGTTTTCTTTTAGAAAGTGAATTCCGGAAAAAATGAATTCTTGAAAAGTAAATTATTTTACGATGTTTGATAGTATTATGAAAAATAAACTGGAAAATAATTTATTAATGTTTTATTTTTCTCAAGTTTATTAAAATAATGAGGAACAAATCTTACAAATTTAAAAGTTGAATAATAATGAAATTGATTTTTTTAATAAATTATCTCAAATAAAATAAATAATAATCAAAATAATAAAGATCAAATCTAAAAAAAAAAAATGAAGAAAATAAAATAATAATAATTAACATTTCATAAAATATTTCAAATAAAATAAGTAACAATCAAAAGAATGAGGACCAAATTTGATAGATAAAAATTTTAATAAAAAAATAATACGATAAAAGCAAATAACAGAAAATAACAATTCTTAACAGCAAACAAATATAAGAAAATTTGGAAAATGATTTCCTAGAAATCACTTTCTGGAAAACAAATACAAGAAAGTTTGGAAAGTGTTTTTCTGGAAACTAATTTCCGGAAAACAAACATAGCTAAAAAGGAAAATACTTTCCTGAAAACCATGCCAAATTTTTTTTTGATTGAAAAATATTTTCTGTTGACCAGAAAGTGTTTTCCGTTGACTGGAAAGTGTTTTTCGTTGACTGAAAAATGTTTTCCATTGATTAACTTTTCTAATGGCAAACAAATACGAAAAAATTTGAAAAATGATTTTTCAGAAACTATTTTTCGAGAGCCTAAACTAATCCTTAATTTGTTTTATACTTGGTTGGCTATTCAGCCCTCGATTTCACTATGATATATTTAAAATCCTTTCATGATATTACATCCATTGCAACCTTCCACAACTTAATTTATTTTATTCAAAGAAGTCTATCTCAAAAATTCCTAACTTGCTCAAAATTATTTAAATCTTTCTAAAACATGTATAAATGAGTTCTAGTCACCAACCCAATTAATAATTGGAGCTTTGAAATGCAAATAGTCAATTCTTTCATTGTTTTTTCTCCTTATCATTGCTCCCTTTCTCTCTCTCTCTTTAAATGCTTTCTAAGTATGGAGTTTAGGTGTTTTGATCATTAACTCACACTTACAGCTTGAAAAAAAATCAAACTTCCATAAGATTTATCTTAAATAAAAATACGAGAGAATGAAGAAGGAAAAGATGAATAGGCTACGCTTTTTCTACCCTTTTGTTTCACTTCTGAACGTCAGCCTTTATAGGAAAAGAGAAGAAGACTTTGGCCAAATGAAGAAAATGCTCATAATGAGTCTATGGGTCAGTTTTTGGTATTATCCGACCGTCAGTCTTTTTGTAAAGGCTTCCTGATTTTTTTTTTTATTTACGTGAAGTGTTCGGGCCAGTTTACGCGCACCACGACTAATCCTCACGGTCTATTGAACATCCTGCAAACCCAATGAACAGGTAAGACACCGCGAGGATGACAGATATGTATGATGAGGTTTGAACCCAGATATAAAAAAAAGGAACAAATCCCTTCCACCACTAGACCAAAACCTCACTTTAATATCACAGGAAACAGCACACATGAGAATATTGGAATATTTTATTTTATATAACAGATAGATCTTTCCAGCCAATCTCTTATTAATTTTAGCCTGCAAAAAAGAATTATTTTCGTTATCATTCTTTGATTAGTAGCTCTGTCGGTAGGTGAGTAAACAATTTCTATAGGCTCCTCCTCCTAGTGGACAACCACCCATTTTAATTTTATAATTTTTCATTTTAAATGTCATGCGCCAATGTAAATTTCGGTATCATTTTCAAATTTAGCAACTCAGTCACACGAATTATCAAACAATTATTAACTAAAATATACTAAATTCACAAATCAAAACTTAAGCCTAATAAAATGAATTACGTAGCTAATCTTTGTTTGTTTGGCTATTGGGAAACATTTCAGCATCATTTTCAAATTTAGCAAGTTATTCACATAAATTATCAAACAAGTCTTATATAAACCACACCAAATTCACAAATCAAAATCTAAGCCTAATAGGATGAATTATGTAGCTCATTTTTTCATGCCCATTTGTTTGTTTGGCTACTGAGAAAATAAATTGAACTCCAAGACTTTTCGCTTGTACAGAACGAACAGTAGATTATTAATGAAGCAAAAATTCAGACCAAGAATTTCAAGCTAACGTTTGTTTGGCTACTGATAAAATAAATTGAACTCCAATACCGGTTTCTATTGCGAGTTTCTAATTTGATTTTTTATACACACAAAAAACCAATTTGTAATGAAGCAAAGATGGAATTTAGACCCTAATTTATTCAAATTTAATGTTAAAATTCAGACCATGAATTTTCAGCTACTGTTTTGCATTATTGTTTCTACTTGCATAAATCATTTTAATATACTGATATTAATAATAATTTTTTATTAAAAAATATAATTTTAATAAATTTCTAAATAATAAATATTTTAAAAAATAATTATTATTCCACTACTAAATACTTATTTAATTTCACAAGCCAACTCAATCCTTTAAGAACCCTAGATTTGAAAAATGTACCCTTGAATCAAAGTGATCTAGATATCACCACCTCTGCTTGTCCGAAACTTACACTGTTAAGAATGATTGGATAAAGTTTTTTTTTTTTTTTTTTTTTTTTTTTCCGTTTAAGAATGCCTTTTTCTGATTTCTATTTTCAAACTTTTTTATTCTACTGTTTATTAATAATTCAAATCATACTATATTTCCATCATAGTATATAAGTTCACAAAACAAATCTAAAAAATCATCTTTTATTTTAAATTCTTAATTGTATTTCAAATTGAAAATAGTACAATAATAATAAAAATATGATTTTTGTGTTGTATTTATTTCTTTTTTCTTCATCATTTTTTATGCCATTTATTCTTCATTAATTTAAATTTTTCTAATTTTTGTTGATTTTTTTTCTTATTGAATGTTTTTATTGAAAATGTTTCAGAAGCCTCTGAACTTAATAACAATATCTAAAAGTTTACTCATAAATTCAAATGAATATATGTAATAAAGGGAAAACTACGAGAATATGGATAACAGTGGTACAAAAGAATAAACAAATGTTTTAAGCACAAGATCGTGAATAAAAGAAAAAGCTCTGCAAGTATTAAATCTACTATCAAATGAAATTAACTAAAGATGATGAAAATAATACTTTTTATTCTACTTCATTAATCAAATATTTTGAGATGCTAGCTTTCCTACGCAACTTGAAGGTTAATTAGCTCAAGTTTTGCTTTCATAATTTACTTTTTATTTATTTTAAATATAGTGTTTCAACTTAATTAGGCTCAAGTACTTGATGATTATGACATGCCCGTTCAATTTCAAGTGTTAAAATTCAATTTAATTATATATAACTTAAGTAATTTATTAAAACAAGCAAGTTTAGTAGTATAAAAATAATTTAATATTTCTATAATTATATTTAATTTATTAATTTTTTATTATAAAAAAACATCATCATTTATAACTATTTTTCTTATATATATATATATATATATATATATATACAGGCACGCATGCATATACATGCTATTTTTTACTTTTTATATTTTTAAAAAAAGAAAAAATAGGATTAAGTTATAGGTAATTTTTTTTATATTGATTAAATATATAATTTTTGAATTAACTCAAATGAATGAATTATTTTTACTATTATTAAGTTAAGGTATAATTAATAATAAAAATAAAAAGTATTGAATGATTTAATTTAGGAGCAAAAATTACACCTAGAACTCCACGGGGAATGAAATAGCTTGCTCCAAGCATGGGTATCAACCATGGTGGACCCACGTCGTGGCTCCCCATTTGCCCAAATGAACTCACCTGCAATCAATTATCACCGGCTCAAATGAGTAAACCCCGGCCAGACACAAAATAAAAGGATATAAAGATGAAACAGAGCAGTGGAAACAGAGAGGTGCTAGAGTGAAAATACCATGACTTTGTTATTACTATTAGTTTCGATGAAAATCCAATCTTCTACAGCCTCTGCTCCTGTTGATTATAGATAATAAACAGCTGCCAAAAGAACGAAAAGCAGTCAAACACTCATCACCAACCCAGACTGCAAATTACAGAGATGAAAAAAGAGATATTGATTCATCTGCCTGAGACACGAACCTCGACAGGTTCAGGTAGAAAGAAACCACCACACCGATCGAAGATATCAAGGATTAAGATCGAGGAATGCGCAGTGATATTTTTGTATTCATATGTATGTAGTGAGGTGTATGCGCTTCAGGGAAACACTAGAAGATGAAAGATATCCTGAAATGAAAATATATATGATTTCATGCGATATTTCAAGGCGGTATTCACCTCCACATGATATAGAAGATGATGAACAATAGTGGATGTCTTAACTTTGTGGCAGACCGGTCATGAATGTGAGGGAAGAAGCAACGGAGAAAAGAAGAGAATACTCAAGGCATACCCATTCACATTTGAAAGAAGTTAAAATGGAAGGATTTCGTGACAAATGGAATGCAATGGAGCTCGCAATATATTTGCTAAGAAACACCATTGCACTTGAGCGAATGGTGGTTGTAGTCTCAGATTATGGACCTAAGACAGAGGGTCAACAATTTATTGCAAAAGGAAAAAGGTTATTCAACAGCGGAACTGATCATCCTTTGATTGTCATACTCTATTTGAAGAGAGTTTTCTCTTTGATAATTTGTATTGTGTTCTTAATTATTGTACTGATGCGGACAAGAAGAAAATTTTTAAGATGCTTTTCATTTTTTTTAGTTTTGTATGAAGTTTTCTTATTGTAACAGTTTCAACTTGGCTATTAATTTTTCTATGCCGGATGAAAAAATCAAAGATAAGTAGTAACCATGATAAATTCAACAGTTTTATTTATTTATTTTTCGTTTGTTTTATGAAGTAGGGATGTGCTAAAACAGCTTATGCAATGATTCTAGCATAAGTGATTCTAACATAAGGATCAAGAACCAACATTTTCTATAAAAGCATATATGAACAAGTAAACATGACAATGACAATAACAAATTTCATCATAAATTAATACCAAGCTATATAATGTTAGTGCTACAACCTTTACAACACAAAAAACAGCAGAACTCAGAATCAAGAACACAAAGAGATCAAATTTCCAAACACTAACAAATCATAACCCAAAAATGCAAATAAATTCAAAGCATAAAAACAATTTAAACAGAAAATCTTGAACATATGCAACCAAGAGTATCCAGTTTCAAAGTCATCTTTTCTTTTGTGTAGTTATATTATGTAAACAAGTTCAAACTGGTACTTAACTCTAAGGAAATCAATGCCATCATCATTCAACTGTGCCGCCATTTCAGTTAAATCGTAGGAGCAGCAACGTAATTTTATGATTAGAAAATAATAGTACATTTAAAGCACTTAAATAACTATGAAGACTAACTATCACTTTATCTTAGGTTCATTATTGGGAATGGCGAGAGGGAATAATAGTAATCAATATAGCTTGTCCTCTTTGGGAGTTCCAATTATGCTTCATAAGAAATCTTGACCAAATGAGCAGGTTTCAATAGGATATAGACAATAAAATAAGCAAGAAAGTTTCAATAGGATATAGACAATAAAATAAGCAAGAAAGTTAATCTTCACAAAATTCATGATATCTGAATATCTTTTTTAATACCTCATCTCTGAATACCTTTTAAATAAATCCTTTTCCCTCACCATCTTAGCAAACATGCATTTTATAAACCAAACATCAACAACATTTGTGTAAGTTGGAGTACTTAAAAGCATCTCTAGCGCTCTATACGTAATAGTAGTGACCTGAGAAACACAAGTATAATCACGTGCTTTAAGAACTTTTATGAGAACTCAGACAACTAGAGATAAAAAAATAAAGGATCTATTGCATTCTTTGCTATTACTGGAACACACTATTGTCATTAGTATATAAGTTAGTTCTGTAGTCCTGGAGTGCAAAACCAACAGCTACAATCACTAACTAGCTCTGCAGCCCAAAAAATAAGTGCTGCAACATTTCTTTTTAGTCTTTATTTTTTGTTATTTTAGTTATAGACTTTTCTTTATACCTTGGCTGATATCGGAGCTTGCATTATAGTTGTTAAGTGTAATGTTTTATTTTTTACCCAAGTCAGTTGCTTGTTAATTACAGGATTCAATCTCTTGCAAGAACATTCAATCTTAATTCAATCAAAATATACCCAATCTTTTGAAGGTCTTAATTTTACACCATGAAGAATTTTAACAGAAAAATACTGATGCGTTTAGATCATGATTAATACTTAAAAGTGCATTTTTATCAAGGTTTTATATTATTATTTTGCACTTGAAGTATCAATAACTCCTTAACTAGAGCATGTTTTATAATAACAAGTTTGATAATATAAAATATCTTTAATTTATGGTAAATGCTCATTTTAAATATAGGTATTCTCACAATTCAAAAGATTGATTGTTGTGATTAACTATTGAAAGTGAAAGGACAAAGAAAAGATAGCTTACGAAGAAGATGTCGATTCAATTCAAATTCGAATATTGTTCAGTTATTGAATCATATCTAGAGTTATAGATTTTGAATTTTAGATTAATTATATGGCTGAAAAGAAAAAAAATAGGCGTATAACTTTCATGTGTATGGAAAGACCTAAATTTTCCATTTTTAAATTCAAAGTTTGGCTACAAAAGAGAAGTTAGAATCTTTCCTATAATCCAGCCCAAATATTGCTCAAACATTTACCCATAACTGGAGTTCTAGAAGGCCAAATAATATGAAATTTGGTGGGTAGAAGGAAAAGCCAATTTCCAACAACTTTCATATAGAAGACTAGCTCTAATTCTGATGGTAGAAATGATATTTCATCCAGACAAGAGCATGTGGGCTATCCACCATGTCCACCAGTAATACTGCTCAGTACTTTAGACATATCTCGAGCTATAGTGCTCCAAATTTGGTGGGTGGAAGGAAACAATAATTGTCAACAACTTTTATGAAGAACACTTTGTCAAATTTTGATTGCATCAATGTTAAGTCATCCAATCAAAATGCTTAAGTGTTGTTGTCCACTAAGTCCACTAATCAATAGTTCACTACCACATCAATTATCAATTATAAAATGAATAGTTCTGAATTTTAGCTTATAAAAGGAGACATTTGCCGTTCATTTAGATATCTTGTTTTTCATAAAAAAATTATGTTCATGCTCTCTCTCTTTATATTTTTATAATGCTTAAGTTTTGCTTTTATTAATCTCTTGTTCATACTTTTTATTTTCTTTACTATACTTAGTTAACTTATATCATGTTTATGTTTTTATATTATTTATTTAATTTTTTCTTCTTCATAATGTTTAGCTAAGTTAATTATGTCAAGGTGAAAAGGTTTCACTGATAGTGTTAAGATAAGTATAATATAAACTTAATATGGACTTCAATGCTTATATCTTAAATAACTTGCTATTAACATGTCTTATCATTTTTATCTTATTAATTCTTAATACATTGCTTGTTAAATGGTTAATCTAGATTTGTGTTGTATAACACTTGGTACATCAAATACTTGATCCTTCATAGTCTTCGACCAACATCGTTATTATGAGAAGAACTTGATTTGTTGTCAACATAAGTTAGCATCATGAATACTTGATAAAATTTATAAGTATGATGTTACGTAAATAAGATAATTACTATGATCATGTTGATAATTTATAAAGAGTTTATATTTACTTATCTCTAATACTATTAGTTTATCCTTTAACCTTGACATTTGTTTTTATCATTGTATATCTTCACATTAATCTTACATCTTAAAGTCCTCTTTAACTCATCTTCACCACCACCATCATCATCATTGTTGTTGTTGTTATTATTATTATTATTTATAATTTATATAGTTAACTTTCCTGTGGTTCGACCCTAGTCTTACCGGGTTATTTATTACTTTGACACTCCTACACTTGGGATAAGACATCAACTTTTTGATCATGTCAAGTTTTTGACGCTGTTGCTGGGGAGTTAAATTCTTGTATAAATTATAATATTTATTTTATTTTCACTTTTTATTTTTTTGTATCTAACTTTTGTTTCTTTTGTTTTATTTCCTTCATCCTTTTATTTCCTTCCTACACGTTCATGAGAGTTCAGTCATGTACATTAAGTGATAGACTTTATAGGGTATCCTTGTTATTTTAAGAAAAAATGACCGAAGAAGATAACTAGTCACTTCATAATGAGAATAACCTAGTTAGAATACTTAAAGACCACATGATTCCTACAAGAATAAGTGCACCCTTATGCATAATTTTCCCTCTTGATACATCTCACTTTAATTTTAAGCCATATATTATTCAACTTTTACCTTCTTTTCATGGCTTAGATCCATACTTGCATTTGAGAGAATTTGAAGAAGTCTGTAACACCTATAATGATTTAAATTGTAGTATGAACACCATCAGATTAAAGCTTTTTTCTTTTTCATTAAAAGATAAAGCTAAAACATGGCTATAAAATCTTAGGTTAGGATCCATTCATGCTTGGGATGAAATACAACAACAATTTTTAAAGATTTTTTTTCCATCTCACAGAAGAAACTCTTTCAAAAGATAAATCACCACTTTCACTTAAAAACCAGGATAAACATTTTACCAATTTTAGGATAGGCATTGGTACTTAATTAATACTTGCCCTCATCATGGTTTTGAAACATGAAGATTGGTTTCATATTTTTATGAAGGGTTTACACCTAAAAATAGACAAATGATAGAGTTGATGTGTACTGGAACTTTTGAAAATAAAGACTCGAATGAAGCAATGGAGTACCTAGACTTGCTAGCTGAAAAAACTCAAAATTAGGACATCACAAGTAATTATGAGGCACCAAGTAAGACTAAACCTCATATTTCTAGTAGAGGTATGTACAACCTTAAAAAAGATCATTATCTCCAAGCCAAATTTGCATCTTTAGCTAGAAAAGTTTAGGCAGTAAAATTAAAAAAAAATGGTAAATTAAAATCTATTTAAGACATTGTGTGTCAAATTTATGAAACTAATGAACATTTAACCAATGATTGTCTAACTTTGCTTTCTTTTAAGGAATGTCTCCATGAACAAACCCATGCTTTAAACACTTTTCAAAGGCCCAATCATAACTCGTACTCGTAAACATACAACCCTGCTTGGAGAAATCACCTAAATTTTAGTTGGAAGAGTTATAACAATAATACACAAACTTCACAGCCACCATTTCAAGCAAATCATAATGTCCAAAATTCTCATGGATATGTACCTCTTTATGCTCCATCTCGTAGAAGAAATCTTAAGGAAACATTGTATGCATTCATTGAAAAGCAGGAGATAATCAACATTCAAAATGCTTAAACCATGACAGATCTAAAAGGTGCTCTTGCAAAATTAACATCTACTCTCAGTTTCCAAGAGAAAGGTAAGTTTCCATCTCAACCACAATAAAATTCTAAGGGGCAATACAATGCAAATGCAAGTAGTTCCAGAAGCCATCATATGGATCCAGTTAAATCAGTCATCACTCTTCGTAATGGTAAGGTTATTGAAAAATCCACTCTTGAATCTTGTGAGAAAGATGATGAGTTAATCTCCAAGGGTAAGGAAGGGGTCGAAGTCGAACATTATAAGGAAAAGATTGATTTTTTGCCAGGACTTCTATTTCCTCATGCCATTACCAAACAAAGGAAAGTCAATCACAACTCTAAAATCTTTGAAACTTTTAAACAGGTAAGGATCAATATACCTTTTTTGGAAGCTATTAAACATGTACCTTCTTATGCTAAATTTTTAAAAGATCTGTACACTGTGAAGAGAAAACTAAATGTGAAAAAAAAACCTTTTTAGCCAAACAAGTAAGTGTCATTCTTCAGAATAATAACGCTTTGAAATATAAAGACTCTGATTTTCCTACAATTTCATGCTTTATTGGAGAAAAAAAAATTGAAAGAGTATTACTTGATCTTGGAGCTAGTGTAAATTTACTCCCATATTTAGTCTTTTAAAGTCAATCTAGGTGAGTTAAAACCAATTTCTATAACTCTATTACTTGTTGATAGATCTGTAAAAGTGCTTAGAGGAATAATTAAAGATGTGTTAGTACAAGTTGATACATTTATTTATCTTGTGGATTTTGTTTTCTTGGATATACAAACTATTGAAGCATGTAATTTAATTCCTATTATTTTAAGATGTCCATTTCTTGCAACTTCTAATGGATTGATTAATTGTAAAGTGGACTAATGAAGTTATCATTTGGAAACATGACATCGAAGATGAATATTTTCAACATTTGCATGCAACCTAGAGATAATAATGATTTACAAGAAATGGACTTTATTGAAAAATTAGTTCATGATCAATTTGAAACTATTTCAAGTGAAATTAAGTTTAATGAATTTGAGAATTTACAAATGGTTTATTTTCAGGAACAATCAAAGGCAAGTAATTGAAGACCATAAATTAAAGAATTACCACCATGATCAATTGAGTCTATACCTTCATGTGTTAAACCACCAAAACCTGATTTGAAGTTATTACCTTTCAATCTCAAATACTTATTTTTAGGAGAAAATGAAACTTTTTCGGTAATAATTTCTTCCAAACTTAATGAACATTAAGAAGATAAGTTATTACAAACTTTGAAAATACATAAAAATGCATTAGGATGTACCTTAGCTGACATAAAAAGAATTAGTCTTTTGATTTGCACATATAAGATTTATTTAAAGGAAAATGCTAAACCCTCTAGAGAAATTCAACAAAGGCTTAATCCTAATATGAAAGAAGTAGTGAGGAATGTAGTCATTAAGCTTCTAGATATAGGAATCATTTATCCTATTTCTGATAGCAAATGGGTAAGTCCTACCCAAGTTGTATCCAAGAAGTCTAGAATTACCATGATAACAAATGAGAAAAATGACTTAATTCCAACTAGGACTGTTACTGGTTGGCGTATGTGCATTCACTATAGAAAAATTAATTCAATGACTAGAAAAAATCATTTCCCCTTACCTTTCATGGATCAAATTCTAGAAATAGTTGTAGGTCATGAATTTTATTGTTTCCTAGATGGCTATTCAGGTTATAATCAAATTGAAATGACATTGAAAGATTAAGAGAAGACTACTTTCACATGTCCATTTGGTGCTTTTGCATATCGAAGAATGCCTTTTGGATTTTGTAATGCACCAACCATGTTTTAAAGATACATATTTAACATATTCACTAATATGGTTGAATGTTTACTTGAAATTTTTATGGATGATTTTTCTGTTTTTGGCGATTCATTTGATGATTCTTTAACTAACTTACAAAATGTTTTGAGCAGGTGTGAAGAAAAGAATCTTACGCTGAATTGGAAAACATGTCATTTTATATTATACTTGGTTACATTGTTTCATCGAAAGGAATTGAGGTTGACAAATCTAAATCGAGTTAATTGCCAACTTTCCAATACCAAAATCTGTTCAAGATAGATTATTCTTAGGATATGCTGGTTTTTATAGAAGGTTCATCAAAGATTTTAGTATTATATCTAAGCCATTGTGTAACCTTCTAACAAAGAAAAATGTTTTTGAATGGACTAAACAACGTGGAAAAGCCTTTGTTAAACTTAAAAAATTGCTTACTTCTACTCTAGTCATTCAACCTCCTGATTGGTCATTACCTTTTGAAATAATATGTGACGATAGTGATTATGCTATTGGTGCTATTTTGGGACAAAGAAAAGATAAGAAACCATATGAGATTTACTATACAAGTAAAACTTTAAATAGTGCTCAAATGAATTACACCACTACTAAAAAAGAATTACTTGCAGTAGTATTTGCATGTGAATAATTTAGGTCTTATCTTGTCGGCTCACTTATTATTGTTTTTAGTGATCATGTAGCTTTGAAATATCTTATTTCAAAACAGGATTCTAAGGCTAAACTAGTACAATAGATTTCATTACTTCAAGAATTTGATATCACAATCAATAAGAAAGGCACTAAAAATATTGTCGCGAATCACTTGTCAAGATTGACAACAAATTCGAGATCTGACATCACACCAATCGATGATTACTTTCCTGATGAATCCTTATTTTCTGTCTCTACAATACCTTGGTTTGCTAATATTGTTAATTTTCTTGTTTTAGGACATTTGTTAGCTTATTGGAGTTTCTAAGACAAAAGAAAGTTCTTGAACAAAGTGAAGAACTTTTATTGGGATGACCCTTATTTATTCAAATATTGTCCTGATCAAATATTTCAAAGATATATTTTTGACAATAAAGTAAGTAGTGTTATTAAATTTTAGCATTCTGAGGCATGTGGGGGTCATTTCTCATCTAGAAAGACAACTACAAAAATCTTATAAAGTGGATTATATTAGCCTACCATGTTCAAGGACTCACACGCATTCTAGAAGACTTGTGAAAATTTTAAAAGTTGGGATCTATTTTAAAAAGTCATATGAATAAGAGAATTGATTGATGAATTTAAGAACTTGAAAGGACAAAGAGATGTCCAAACTTTGAAAAGTGATGGCCAAATTTTGAAAAGTGATGGCCAAACTTTGAAAAGTGATGTTGGTGTAGTCCAAATCGAGACAATGTTCGGTAATTGGGTCATATCTAGAGCTATAGATCTTAGATTTAGGTCTATTTTATATGGATGGAAAGGTAAGACATAGGCCAACAACTATCATATGGAGCCTAGGATTTAAAAAGGTCGTTTTCAAGTCCAAATTATAGCAACAACAAAGAAGTCCAAATCTATCCTCCAACCCATGCACTGTTTAGTGTTTGGCCCATATTTGGAGTTCTAGAAGTCTAAATAATCTCCATTTTGTTTTCCTGAAATACTAAGATAATTTCCTCCAACTTTCATATTTCAAGTGGTTCCAGTTCTAACATTATCTATGACGTTTTAGGCAAACAAGAAAAGATAAGGATTGTCACTAAGTCAAGACTGACCACCCACCCATCAATTAGTCATCAAATCAATAGTTTCTAATTTTGGCCTATAAAATGAGGCATTTGCCATGCATTTAGGCATCTTGGTCTCTAGATCAAGATCATGCTCTTGTTTCTCTCTTTGTATTTTTTGTAATGTTTATGTTTTACTTTCATTAATATCTTGTTTATACCTTTCAATTCCTTTCCTTTACTTAATTAACTTTTATCTTATTTATATTTATATTTTATTTATTTATTTTTCTTTCTTTTATTATGTCAAGGTGAAAATGTTATACTAATGGTGTAAGAATAAGTATAATGTAAACTTAATATCGACTTTAATTTTTGATAGTATCATGTTTGTATTTGTTATCTTGTTTACTCTTTAATACTTTGCTTATTAAATGAATAATCTAGATTTATGTTATATAACATTTGGTACAACAAATGCTTGCCACTTTCATAGCCCATACTGTATGGTATAATCGACACCTGAGCTATGAAAGGAATTTGATATGTTATTAACATAAGTTATAATCATGAATGCCTAATGAGATTTACAAGTATTAACATTAATTAAATAAGATAACTAATGTAATCATTTTAACAATGTATAATCTGATTGGAACCTCCTTAGTATGTGGTTTCCAATTAAATAATAAGAGTTTATACTCTAACCTGAATATTTGTTGTTATCATTGTTTAATCCTTACGATTCTATCTCAAAGTTCTTATCAACTTATTTGTCTTCTTCTATTATTATTATTACTACTACTAGTGCTACTACTACTATGACTAGTATTATTATTATTATTATTATTGTTGTTGTTGTTGTTGTTGTTGTTGTTATTGTTATTGTATTATTATTATCTATAATTTATACAATTAACCTTTCTGTAGTTCGATCCCAGTTTTGCCGGATTATTTATTACTTTGACACTCTTACACTTGGGAGAATACATCAATCTTTTGGTCGTGTCAATAACTTCTCTTAAGTGTAGGAGTGTCAAAGTAATAAATAACTCGGTAAGACCGGGGTCGAACCACATAGAGGTTAATTGTATAAATTATACATAATAATAACACAACAACAATAAATCCATAATAATAAAAATAATAATACTAAATACTAATACTAATATTAATACTAATAGTAGTAGTAGTAGTAGTAGTAGTAGTAATACTAATAATAATAATAATAATAATAATAATAATAAAGATGAGAGCTTTGAAATGAAAGATTAACATAAGGATTAAACAATGATAACAACAAATATCAAGATTAGAGGATCCACTAATAGTATGTCAAACAAATATAGTATAAAATCTTATTATTCAATTGGAAATCACACATAGATGAAGTTTCAATCAGATTATAAATTGTTAATATGATTACATTAGTTATGTTATTTAAATAATGATAATACTTGTAAATGTTGTCAGACATTCATGATTATAACTTATGTTAACAACAAATCAAGTTTCTTTCATAGCTTAGGTGTCGGTTATACCATATAGTATGGGCCATGAAAGTGTCAAGTATTTGTTATACCAAGTGTTATACAACATAAATTTTGATTAACCATTTAACAAGTAAAGTATTAAAAGTGAATAAGATAACAAATACAAAATGTGTTAGTATCAAACATTAAGGTACATATTGAGTTTACATTATATTATTCTTACATTATTAGTGTAACCTTTTTACCTTGACATAATAAACTTAACTAAACATAATGAAAGAAAATAAAATAAAAACATAAATAAAATAAAATTTAACTAAGTAAAAAAAAGAAAATGAAAAATATAAACTTAATATTAATAAAAGCAAAACATAAGCTATACAAAGAGAGAAGACAAAAGCATGATTTTAATTTAGAAATCAAGATGCCTAAATACATGATAAATGCCTTCTTTTATAAGCCAAAAGTTGGAACTTTTATATGATAAGCTTGCATTTAAGATAAACATTTATCATAAATTAAAAGTATCTTATGATATCAGATTTATTATTATAAAATATACTTTAGTTAAAGAATTATTAATACTTTAAATATAAAATAATAATATAAAACTTTAATAATAATATATTTTTAAATATTAATCCATCGTCAACTTCCAAGGATAATGAACAGACTCACCCTCAGCATTCAAAGAGAAACTCAAGTAGGGCATGCTAAATAACTAAGGCCCTGACCTTACTTGAATTCACCACATGATCTTTTTAACAGTTATCCTTGTCACATGAGGAGGTTTAGGAGAGCACCCCTCGTTGACAACAAGAGAATATCATGTGTTATATTCGGTGGTTTTGGCTCTTCCACCTAGGCATCATCTCCTCTGTCTTCTTATAAGAGCCCATCTCCTCGTCATTCTGAGGAACAAGTAATTTATTTTGTATGTCCTTGGGAATAAACACCAACGTATGCTTCCCTGTATAATCACCTCTTTGTTTCAATCGAGCTAGTTCTGTTTTCGGAAAAACAGAGATAGCATTGAAAGCAACCTTTTTTATGTTGGATTTGCAGGTATCTTCAAAGTTTGAAAGACTATACAGTTAACGTCATGGGCTTTAGAGGAATTCTAGTAGCATTCAGATGAATTGTTGGTTTGTGCAAAAAATATCTCCTGCAACACAAACACAAATAAATGATAGCCAATGATAAACTTTAGCTTGCACTCTTCAGGAACATAGAAGGAGCCTTTTTGCAGACAAGGTATGTATTTTTCCTATAATATAGCAAAAGTTACCTGACGCCATGGCATCTTTCCTTCTTTCTATGTTGCATGATCTCCTTCCTTGGACAATTTGCTAGATCTTGGGTGTCTTTCATCCAAGTGCTCCTGCTGAAGACAAGATCCTTTGGAAGTCTAATGTTTCTCTAGGATGATATACAAGTAGGGGCTTCAGTGTAGACACACACGTTTTCTCCTGCATGTCACTTAAACCTTAAAAACTGGGAGTTAATTAGTCTCTTAACGATTTTTTGCACGTACTCCAGAATAATTTACTAATCAAGGGGGGATTTCTTGCAGTTGCTTTTAGATTATATGATTTAAGGAAAACTGGTTTCATTGAACGAGAATCTTCTGATGCAAAGAGTAATGCAATCTACCACCCGGCCCGTCTCAAAACCTTCACAATAGCAGGATCTCCATCTTTCTCCTTTCAATAATATTGATATTGCCTCTTCAACTTCGATATCTTCCATTAAAAATCATCACTATCATTCACAGGAGAATCCTGCATGCATGGCTGCATTCTTATAATTTTTAACTTAAAACTCGTTCATGGGAAAATCAGAAGATATGTCCATATCACTTTTACAGTGACACTGGTGATTATTGGGGACTAATTTCCATCACCACCAGTGAAGCATCATTCATCATTCTTATGATGTTATTGTACAAATTTTCAATTGCAGTTAAATGTGTTCTTTTACTTAAACTCGGAATCCTATCAGCTAAAAATTCTTGAAATAATGTAGTTAATGATATTTTAATGTCTAGTAACAGATAAGACAATGATAATGATAATACATTAATTTTTAATCAACAATAATAATAACAACCATATATTTTTTGAGATATAAAACATTAAAAATAATCTTTATTCCTAGTAAACATATCATGCATTAATATCAAATAATATCAAATGAAGTTTGAAAAATAAAATTATAATTAGTACATCAAATTAAAGAATTTGAACTTAGCGTAACATGAATACATGTATGTGGAGGTATTTGAAAATGCGGTAATGATTATTTTTTAAATTATTTTTTAATTAAAATTATATTAAAATAATTTAAAAATACATAAAAAAACTTCAAAATTTTCATGAATCACTGTTCAAACCATTTTAAACATCTTTGTAATAGTTGATCCATAACATTCATGACTGCAGGGAAAGAAATAAAAGGGAGAGAATCGTATTATATGGAAACAACAATGAAGACCGAGTCGTCAGAATTGTGAACAATTACTAACACTGAGGCAGATCAACTGGAGGTGGTGGCAAAGTAGACTTTGGCGTTGGTCCGTTCTCAACCACGAGAGCGGTGGCTAATCCCGTGGGCAAGTGCGCTTCCAGATGACAGTGAATGAACCATACACCTGGATTATTTGCAGTAAATCTTATGACTCCCCATCCTCCCACCGGAACATTAATAGTGTTACGTGATACCGGATTGATAAGGTTGAACTTCTTAGGGTCGTTGACAGGATCATAATTTCCAAACCCTTGAGCCAACACATGGAAATTGAAACCGTGAAGATGCATGGGATGATTCTCCACTCCAAGTAAGGCTGTGTTCTGTAACACCATCTCCACCGTAGCGTTATACTTCAACACCTTCACACTTGTTGATTTTGGTGTGATTAACAGTGATGGATTTACGGCGTTGATGATATTAGTGTAGTCAAATTTGATAGGAGGAGTATCAGGGAAGTCAGGAGTGTAGATTCCACTCACGTTGAAAAAGAAGGCTTGCAACATCGACAAACTTGAAGGGCGCTCAAAAGAGAAATTGTTCATGCTAGCAGAGAGTCGCGTCCCATTTAAACATGTTGGACAAATTGAGAGCCCCAAGCCTACTGTCACAAACATGTGCTCATCAATTTGACGTGGGACTGGGACCCAATGAGGCCCCCCAGCAAGGCCAGAAATGCTGGTGAAGAACTTGTGGGCAGTGGGGGTGTCATTGAACGCAGGCATTAGTGGCATTATCGGAGTTGCTGATGTGGGTGCACCATCGTAGACAACAATTCCTCTTGTGGTTGTATTATCAAAGGGTGGAGGAGCAGGAAAAGCAGGAGGAGCAGGACCAGCACTAGCATACGCGTTTGCAGCCATGAAATAAGACCCCACTTCCTGGTCGGCTGCGAGAAGAACGTCCACGGTCTGGCCGGGGCCGGTGACAACAACATCTGTGACATAGGGTACCGTGTACCCTGCATCGACAGCAACGACTGTCATCTTATGATTGGCTATCTTGAAAAAGAGCTGGTTATCGAGGGCAGCGTTGATTATTCGGAGGAGATAAGTCTTCCCTTTCTGCACCTTAAGCTTGTACATTCCTGGAATTTCAGGAGCAAAATAAACGATAAAATAATATGAGTCAAGACAGTTTCAAATGAAAAAATAAATAAAAAATGTGTCAGCATTAATTAATATGCTTGTGGAAAAATTCAACTTTTACTGTTCCATCTCTGATGGACCAGTAAATCTCTATCATGAATATCCTTGATGATTGATGATGATGGCGGCATATATATTATTACTTACTGTTTCGAGAGCAATTGTAGAGATCCCCAGGGAGTCCATTTATGGTGTAGGCATCCGAAATGTTAGGTAGTGCACCGGTGGCAGCTGCCTGCCTTTCGATATCAGCAACATTAGCATTCCACCACTCTCCTGCAATAACATAAACATACATGCATCACCATGCATGATCTCAACAAATTACTAACAGTTTCAGCATTAATGAACTGGCTTTAGATTAAAAATCAATGGCTAGCTACCTAATAGAATTGGAACTTCTTTGTTGGGTTTAGGGAAAGGGTAAGGATGACCAGATCTTGGACGGATAATAAGTGCCCCATAAACTGTTGCTCGGAGAAGACTGAAATGAGCATGCCACCATAGCGTACCCTCTTGCTGGAGGAGTTTAAATTTGTAGGTGTATTTACCTCCAGGGGTTATTGGACATTGTGTAACCATAGAAGGTCCATCGGCCCACGCACTAAGTAATTGAAACACTCCATGCCTACATAAAAAAAGTAGATAATCAGTAATTCATTGAATAATGATAGATGTAAAAGTAAGAGGGTAATAGTGATGAGAACGACTACGAATGATGACCGGTATAGAACCAAGTCTTCTGTAAATTTGTTAATCACAATAAATAGGCTACAGTAGTTTAAGAATAAATTTCTCAAGTATTCAATTATAGTTTTTTTATTGGATAACTTGAGACAAATTTGATATCATATTCTAATTTTATGGTCGACTGAGGAAAAGGATGGTATCTTGGTTGAGTTGAAACAAAAAATAAGAAACAACTGACTGTTATTGCAAATCGAACGAGAGAAAACATTATGTTATATACAAGGATAGGTTGTGCAAGAATATAGTTATTAAGGTGCTAATTTCTAGTGAAATTATTTGGCAAGCTGGAAACGTCGTCTTAATTTTCATCAGAGTTTACAATTCAACGTGTTTATTTTCTAATACACTATTTAGAATTTTTACAATTGTGTAGCTTCTTAAATAAATAACCAAGGATTTACCAGTGAATACTTATGTCGTAGGGTGACTTGTTGAAAACATGGACTATAAGGGTGTCTCCCTCACGAACGCGAAGCGTTGGGCCTGGCAAGCTTCCATTCACTGCAGTCACCACTTGCTCGGAGCACAGCCGACGAACTGTACGGTTTTTCACCTAAAACATTCACAATAAATTAAACAAGTAGAACATATCTTTGCATGCCTACACACACACACACACACACACACACACTCTCCGACAGACTAATATTGCTAGGATATGCAATCTAGGGCGGTCCAAAGTGGATGAAAAAATAATAATAATAAAAAAATTCCATAACTTAGATGATCGTGGGAAGAAGTGTATTGAATTTGCTAAAGAACGGAATTCAATTGACACCACGTTTCTTTTCTAGTAGGATATTGAATCTTGCGACGTTGCAGTACCAAAGGTAGTATCTTTTCTCTCGATCCCTTCCATTTAAGCGTGAACATGATTTTGATCTAAATTAGGAGCTCAAGATAAAACAAAAGGGTATGGCTAATTTGATGAATGTTTTTCCCATGTAAGAAACTTCAAGGTATAACAGGGCGGGCTCCCATCCTATATAGCCTGGTCACTCATATATCGTTTAATCAACGGCAACAATCCTAATGCAACCTTTGCATGAGGTAATTTACCAAAACGGGAAACTATATGCAAGGACTCCCTCAACGTCGACAAAAAATCTTAGTAGTAATACAAGAAAGAAGAAGAATTACATAGAATGAGTGTTCCACAATTGCAGCAGAAGCCACTGAAGAAGCTAGAAGAGCCAAAGCACAAGTTAACAAAAACAGAAGACGCAACATGTTTCCAGGGAGAAGAGTTGGAAGAGACGACGAATGAAGAGGGAAAGAGAAGAGAAGCTGTAATTTTTAACAAAGATAGCTTTAGAAAATGTTTCTTGTTGAAAATTTTAATGTCTCAATATATATATATATATATATATATATATATATATGAGAGAGAGAGAGAGAGAGAGGAATTATGTAAATTTAGAAAGTTTAGAGGTCCATGGCCTCCGAATGATTGCGTGTTTAGGTAGTTAAATTTTTATGGAGATTTGGTAAGAAATTTCAGTTTGAAAAATTCAATGTAGTCGCAAAAACTTCGTTATCTAACTGCTTACGGGTTAAGTTAATGATGGGGATATATACTAAATTTATAATGCATATTATACGAGAATATATGTATAGACAAAAATGATGAAGGATGGCTTCGGCAGTATTTTTTTTTTTTAAGAACTCAGTCAATCTAGGCTTATTTTATTATTTTTATTTTATTCATATAAAATATTTTTAATTAATTTATTTTATTTATACTAGGCAATTTTAATTGATAGGTTGAGCCTATATTTTGATATTTTAGAGTTATGTTATTTATATATTTCTCTTTTAATTTATGAGATAGTTTTAATGAATTAAATAAAAATCACATATTATTCCTTTTTCACATTCTCTCTTCTTTGTAACTTTTCTTTCTTTACTTTTAATTCCTGGTTTTTTTTCTTTTTTATTTATTATTCCATATTATCTTTGATATCAATGCACATGCTTTTAATTATTTTTATTTAATTATTTTTATAATTAATCGATATCTTAGGGTTTATAAAGATTTCTAGGTTACTCATCATTAATAGTTGATCTAGACTAAGAAATTCCTTTAATCTTTTTATTTACAGTTGAGATATAAATTAATAATTAATGTTTATCTTCAATACACTCATTCATTCATAAAACCATTGTTCCCTCAACCAATAGCCACTATCCACTAGCAGTAGTTGTTATCCATAAATCCAGATCAATTTACCACCTTTAACACTCTGGATCTTCTCACACCAACAATAATAGCTACAATACACTAACAACTTCTCTTAATTAATTTTGGCAATAGACAATAGTCATTTTCTTAACTACAACAATGTCGATCACAACAATAACAACACAATGATTGAAGATGACAACATATCATTAGATCTATCTCTTTTACATTAGTTACAACCTTAACAACAACAAAGAAACTACTCTCTCAAGGTAAACTAATTCACTAGTCTAGTGTCACTGCCACATAATTGACATGGCATTGATCTCTACCATGTCAGCATTATGCAAGCAGTCTTTACCACATTGGTGCCATTTCATAAGCATTTTTCACACCAATATCTCTACCACATCAGCATCATGCAATAAGTTTCTAACACGTTAGAAGTTTCTACCACATCAGTTGTAGCAGATTTCAACATGTTTTATCACAGTCTAGTCAATATACCACAACAAACTTTTTTTAACCATTAAATATTATTGTTCCTTATATATTTCTACACTTGTAGCCAAAATTAACTTTGATATTATTCTTTCATGCATGCACACAAATATATATAGTCCATCTTGCAATTTAAGCCAACTTAACTTTTCACTTATTTATTCGTTTACATTGAATATTCACTTCTCTTAGTTAATTATAGAGCTTGGCTAAATTTATTGGAAAAGTAGAACATTATATTTGGGCTACTTGTGTGCATTTAGATGATTAACATTGCTTCCATGATATTTTTCAAGGTTAAATTTGTTAATGCTTTAGCTTTATTTTTATATTTTGTTTTACTTGCAAGTGTCATTTATAATCTCAATCATAATCTTAAGATTAGTAATGCATTCATTTATAGAGTGATCGTCTAGTACATAATCTAGAACTCACCACTATTATAGACCTGGACTCTAGTAATGTTTAACATATCCACTCAGATGAAAAACCTTTCTAAGAGAGTAGAATCTATAAAAACTTTATAAATAAGGCAATCTAATAAGAGTGAGTATTCTAATGAGAACTGTAGGAATCATCAAAGATTAGTTCCTATAGAAATTGCTAATATGATCACCATGACGGTCACAATGACTTTGATGATTTTAACAATGGTAATCATTTTAACAATTATCATTAGAGGTCAATTCACCCTAAGAATCGCTAGTACAACTACAATGAAGGTGTCCATGACTATAATGACCCTAATTATCAAGTCATTAGACATATCAAAGTATAAGCTCTAAATTTTAAGGGTCAATTTAACCCATGGATCAATTATTTGACTAATATTATTTATCTGATAATAAGAGGATAAGGCTTACAAAAATGAAACTTAGTGGTACTGCTTAACTTTTCTAAAAATGTTTTTTTGGTTAGGAGAGGTCAACCTTCTATTATTGATTAGGTAGAGATGAAAAATAAGTTATAAGATAAATGCATATCTTACTTTGAGAAATCTCTCAGACTAGTGAGGCAAAGAAAATAAGCTTGCTAATGAATATTTGATATAATTTTATGAATATAGGATACAGTGTGTGGATAGTGAGGATGAGAAAATGGCTCTAACTATATTTTGGAAAGGCTTGAATGATGTCCTTAGAAGATAGGTTGTGTTTAAAGGTGTGTTCGCCCTTGATGAAGCTTATGCTCTAATGCAAAACTACGAGTTGTCACAAAAGTCAGTGGACAGAATATCAAGACACCTTTAGTAACCCTTCTAAGTCCCAACCTAATAATAATAATAATTCTTTATTGGGTGACTCACCTAGTAAACCTAATTCTACTATTTTCTAGATACTTAGGGAAGACAAGGGTAAGGTTATTCTCCATATAACACCTAATATGACCTCAAGGATTCAATGTTTAAGTGTCAGAGTTTTGTCTTTAGTTGTCTTAATAAGGTTTTATTCATTAAGGATCGAGAGGATATATGTTAGAAAGAAAATTATGATGACAAGGTGTATAAACATAATCTTACTGAGTTTTAGAACCTAAATGATGAGGAGAAAAAGTCTAACTTGCTAAAATGTGTTAGGTATATATCCACTTAGATCAAGCAAGACTACATAAAATGGGAGACGACTAAGTTAAATGTAGTTAGATATGCCTTAATATAACCAAAAAGAACTGAAGATTGGAGGAGAACTATTATCTTTTAAACTTACATTAAATATGAAGATAAATGTTACAAGATCATTATAGATAGTTGGAGTTACATCAATGTAGTGTACACTAGTAATGTATCCTACCTAAGCTTAAAGTTTGTCTCACATGTTAGATTATATAGTGTCTCCTGGGTTAACAATGCATCCATGACGATTAAGGAGAGATGTTTTTTTCTATAAAGATTTTGGACTATCATGATAAAATTTGGTGTGATATAATATCTATGGATATAAGATATGTTATTTTGGGTAGGCCTTAGTTATATGACTTAGATGTTATCATTTTTGGATAATTAAATTCTTGCTCATTCACTTTTTATAGTAAAAAGATTCAACTCATTAAATTACCATTAAGGCCTGATGATAGTAATAAGAAGAAGGAAAAGGTGAAAGAAAAGAGGCTTAACATAATAAATCATAAGAAGTTTGAAAAGAAGGTTCATGAAGAATCTATTATATTTGTCTTAATAGCTAAGAAGGTTATAGAAATTTTTTCATATAAACCACCTGAAGAGATAAAGAAAGAGTTAAAAGGATCTCTAAATGCCTTTCCCTCTAAACTACCATATGTGTTACCTTTATATATGAAATTCAACACACTATAGATTTTATTTCTAGTGCTATATTTCTAAACTTGCCTCACTATATAATGAATCTTAATGAATATACCAAATAGCAAAGGCAAGTAAATGAAATGTTATAAAAAGGATTTATACGAGTTTGAGCCTTTTATGCAATACTTTCCTTTGTGATTAGTACTTAAAAATGCATTTTTATCAGGGTTTTATATCATCATTTTGCACTTGAAGTATCAATAACTCCTTAACTAAAATATGTTTTATAATAATGTATCTAATAATATAAGATACCTATAATTTGTGGTAAATATCTATTTTTAATGCAGGCCTATCACATAAATGAAAGGATTGATTGATGACTTGAAGAACTTAAATTGCAAGGATAAAGAGATGGTCAAACTTAGAGAAGAGATGTCGGTGCAATCCAAACCGGAACACTGTTTGGTAATTGGGTCATATCTGGAGCTACAGATCTCAGATTTAGGTCCAATTTATATGGATGGAAAGGTAAGACATAGGCCTACAACTTTCATATGGAGCCCAAGATCTAAAAAGGCCATTATCAAGTCCAAATTGTAGCAACAACAAAGAAGCTCGAATCTATCTTCCAGCCCGAGCACTGTTCGGTATTTTGGCCATATCTGGAGTTCTCGAAGTCCAAATGAGCTGAATGTTTTACACAAGAAAGATGAGATAACTCTTTGTACTAATACTGTCGTATAGAAGAAGCCACATGAACACATCTACTTTTGGTGGTGCAAACCCTTTCCAAAGCAAAGTAGAGTGATGATTTTCTGAAGCAAAAAAACTCTTTAAAAGGTGGCATCATGAGAAAACTAAGTAAACACCGAAGTTGTGAAATTTCCATATCTTGTTGTCTTCATCATTCAAGAAGAGTAGGCTATGTTCACTTCTGCTATTAAGCTCTATCTCATACAGAGCTCACGAGATTGAAAAGGTCTTCTTCAAAAGAGGTTGAATTAGGTGTTAGGTGGGCTATGAACTTCTACAAGGCTTATTATTTGTTGTAGGGAGAGGTTGTAAAGCCTTGGAGATATGTGTTGGAGAGGGATTATAGAGCCTAGCCAAGAATCAGTCCAAAACCTAATGTTTATCCCATCACCCACCTTGAACTCGATATTGGATTGGAGAGGAGTGACTATGTTGTGAGTTAATAAGCGTGTTGATACCATGCCATACCAAGTTAGAGATAAAGAACCTGCAAATATGACACAACTAAAACATTGATGTCTTCTCCCAAGTGTAGGAGTGTCGAAGTAATAAATAACCTGGCAAGACTAGGGTCAAACCACAATGAGGTTAATTGTATAAATTATAAATAATAATAATACAACAACAATAATAATAATAGTAATAGTAATAGTAGTAGTAATAATAATAATAATAATAAAGAAGAAGAAGAAGAAGTTGATGAGAACTTTGAGATGGAAGATCAATGTGAGAAAACAATGATAACAACAAATATCAAGGTTAGAGGATCCACTAATGGTATTTCAAATAAGTATGATATACACACTTATTATTCAACTGAAAACCACACAAAAAGGAGGTTCTAATTGGATTATAAATTGTTAACATGATTACATTAGTTATCTTATTCGAATAATGCTAATACTTGTAAATGTTATCAGGTATTCATGATTATAACTTATGTAAATAACAAATCAAGTTTATTTTTATATCATAAGTGTCGGTTACAAATATGGTTATGCTATAAAAATATCAAGTATTTATTGTACCAAATGTTATACAATATAAATCTAGATTAACCATTTAATAAGCAAAGTATTAAGAGTGAACAAGATAACAAATACAAAACATGTTAGTATGAAACATTAAAGTTCATGTTAAGTTTATACTAATTCTTACACAATTAGTGTAACCTTTTCACCTTGACACAATAAACTTAGTTAAACATAATGAAAGAGAGAAACATAAACAAACAAAATAAGAATATAAATAAAATACAAGTTAATTAAGTAAAGGAAAGGAAATGAAAAATATAAACAAGATATTAATGAAATTAAAACCTAAGCATTACAAAAATACAAAGAGAGAAAGCAAGACCACGATCTTGATTTGGAAACCAAGATATCTAAATGTATGGCAAATGCCTTCTTTTATAGGCTAAAATTAGAAACTATTGATTTAATGACTAATTATTGAGTGGGTGACCAATGATATGATTAAAAGATTGATGTCTTCTCCCAAGTGCAAGAGTGTTGAAGTAATAAATAACCCAGCAAAACCAGGGTTGAACCACAAGAAGGTTAATTGAATAAATTATAGATGACAATAATACAACAATAATAACAATAATAACAATAACAACAACAACAACAACAATAATAACAATAACAATAACAATAACAATAATAACAATAACAACAACAATAACAACAATAATAACAATAACAATAACAATAACAATAATAATAGTACTAGTAGTAGTAGTAGTAGTAGTAGTAATAATAATAATAATAATAATAATAATAATGAAAAAGAAGAAGAAGAAGATGAGAACTTTGAGATGGAATATTAATGTAAGGATTAAACAATGATAATAATAAATGTCAAGGTTAGAGGATCCACTAATGGTATGTCAAACAAATATAATATAAACTCTTATTATTTAAGTGGAAACCACATAAAAAGGAGGTTCCAATCAGATTATAAATGATTAACATGATTATATTAGTCATCTTATTTGATTAATGCTAATACTTGTAAATCTCGTCAGGCATTCATGATTATAACTTATGTTAACAACAAATCAAGTTTCTTTCATAGTTCAAATGTCGATTATACCATATAGTATGAGCTATGAAGGTGTCAAGCATTTTTTGTACTAAGTGTTATATAACATAAATCTAGATTAGTCATTTAACAAGCAAAGTATTAAAGAGTGAACAAAATAACAAATACAAAATATGTTAGTATCAAACATTAAAATCCATGTTAAGTTTACACTATACTTATCCTTACACCATTAGTATAACATTTTTACCTTGAAATAATAAACTTAACTATACATAATAAAAGAAAGAAAAATAAATAAACAAAATAAGAACATAAATAAGATAAAACCTAACTAAGTAAAAAAAGAAAATAAAAGGCATAAACTAGATATTAATGAAAATAAAACTTAAGCATTACAAAAATACAAAGAGAGAAAGAAAGAGCATGATCTTGATCTGGAGACCAAGATGCCTAAATGCATGGCAAATACCTCCTTTTATAAGATAAAATTTAGAACTATTGATTTGATGACTAATTGATGAGTGGATGGCCAACTCTTGACTTGGTAACAATCCTTATCTTCTCTTGTCTCCCCAAAATGTTATTGATAACATCAAAATTGGAACCACTTGAATATAAAAGTTGTAGGACATTGTCTCAGCTTTCTAGGGTAACAAATTCAGGTCATTTAGACTTCTAGAACTCCAGATATGGGCCAAACACTGAATAGTGCTCGGCATGGAGGACATATTCAGACTTCTTTGTTGTTACTACAATTTGGACTTGAAAATAGCTTTTCTAAATCTTGGGCTCCATATGAAAGTTGTAGGCATATGTCTTACCTTTCCATCCATGTAAAGTAGACCTAAATCCAAGATGTATAACTCTAGATATTACCCAATTATTGAATAGTGTTTCGATTTGGACTACACCGACATCTTTTTTCTAAGTTTGGCCATCTCTTTATCCTTTCAATTTCAGTTCTTAAACTCATCAATCAATCCTTTCATTTACATGATAGGCCTGCATTTAAAATAAATATTTACCATAAATTAAAGGTATTTATATTATTTGATATGTTATTATAAAACATGTTTTAGTTGAGTTATTGATACTTCAAGTGCAAAATGATGATATAAAACATTGATAAAAATGCACTTTTAAGTAGTAAATAACTAACTCTTGACTTGGTGACAATCCTTATCTCCTTATCTATTAAAAGTATCATTGTCAATGTCAGAATTTAGACCAACCTTACCATGAATGTTTTAGAAAATTATCTTAGTTTTTTAGGAAAAAAATTGAGGTCATTTGGACTTTTAAAACTCGAGATATAGGCTAAACACTGAACATTGTCTCGACTGCAGGACAAATTCAGATTTCTATATTGTTGCTAAGATTTGGACTTCTAAACAGCAAAATTGAGTCTTGCCTTTCACATGAAAGTTTTAAGACTAAGTCTTAACTTTCTATTTATATAAAGAAGACCTAAATCTAAGATCTAAAACTCTAGATATGATATAATTATATAATAGTATTCCAGGTTGGACTGCACCAACATCTCTTCAAGTTTTGCCTTCTCTTTGTCCTTTCAATTCCAGTACTTCAACTCATCAATCAATCATTTCATTTATGTGATAGGGCTACATTTAGGATGAAAATTTACTATAAATTAAAGTATCTTATGGTATTAGACTTGTTATTATAAAACATGTTTTAATTAAGAAGTTATTGATATTTCAAGTGCAAAATGATGATATAAAACCTTAATAAAAATATACTTCTAAGTACTAATCAAAAAATAGAAAGACCATTTGCAAAATAAGGCCAATACTTTTGTAGGATAAGTTCTTGCCAACCTCTTGCCATCCTTTATTAAGTTCTAAAGCCATTTAAACAGTAGAGCCAAGTTTTTGTTGTGAATAGATCCTAGCTTGAGACCTCTATAGGGTTTATTCTTGATTACCTTGTGCCAAGCAACCTTGCAAATACCTTGTGGATTTAAAGTGCCCTTCTAGAGAAAAGACTGGTTGATGGAGCATATGGCTTTTGTAATGCCCTTTGGCATAGGAAAAACAGACATGTAGTATAAAGATAGAGAGCTTAAGACTGATTTAGTTAGACATATCCTTCCAGCCATGCTTAGGAACTTCCCTTTCTATGTACTTAACTTTGTTCTAATTGTAGACAATACCAGTTTCCAAGTAGAGAGCCAATTTAGGTTGGCACCAAGAGGCAATCCAAGGTATTTGACTGGAAAAATATCACCACGATAAAAAATAGCATTGGCTAGGTTCGAGGTGTATTCATTGTCCAAATTGATTTTTATGAGGATACTTTTCTATAAATTAACTTTTAGTCCTTAGATGATTTCAAACCAACGTGAAATCCTCTTAGCATGCAGAAGTGAGTAGTAGTCATTTAACAAGAAAATTAGAGTGTCATTTGCATATTGTAAATGGGTGATGTGATGTCTGGGAGAAGTTTTCAAACCTTTGAAGTAACTCAAATATGATGCCCTATTGAATAAAATTGTAAGCCCTCGAACTACTATGTCAAAAAAAAAAGGAAAGAGGGGGTCCCTTTGCCCAAGATCCCTCTCTAGACTGAATTCTCTGTTAGGGGAGTCGCTAATCATGATAGACAATTTAAATATGGATAAACATTCTAAAATAAATTTCCTCTAATGAGAGCCAAAACCTATATAACCCATGGTAGTGTTGATATGGTCCCACAAAATTGAGTCGAAGGCTTTATGAAAATCTACTTATAGCAAAAACTTGTGCTCTTTTTTTGTTTTCTTCCAAGCAAAGCCCTATAATTATGTGTTGATACATTGAGCACAAAAAAAAGGTTTATTAATATCTTGTTAAGAGGTATTGAGCAGATATATAAATTTAATGAGAGTTTGTTTATCTGGATAGATTAATGGAAGTTAAATGATGAATACCTTACTTTGTGAAATTTGCAAATTGTTGTAACGCTTTGATTACTAGGGACTAGTAATAAGCTGGTTGAGGGGTGTGATTAGTACTTAAAAGTGCATTTTTATCAGGGTTTTATATCATTATTTTGCACTTGAAGTATCAATAACTCCTTAACTAAAATATGTTTTATAATAATGTATCTAATAATATAAGATACCTATAATTTGTGGTAAATATCTATTTTTAATGCAGGCCTATCACATAAATGAAAGGATTGATTGATGACTTGAAGAACTTAAATTGCAAGGATAAAGAGATGGTCAAACTTAGAGAAGAGATGTCGGTGCAATCCAAACCGGAACACTGTTTGGTAATTGGGTCATATCTGGAGCTACAGATCTCAGATTTAGGTCCAATTTATATGGATGGAAAGGTAAGACATAGGCCTACAACTTTCATATGGAGCCCAAGATCTAAAAAGGCCATTATCAAGTCCAAATTGTAGCAACAACAAAGAAGCTCGAATCTGTCTTCCAGCCCGAGCACTGTTCGGTATTTTGGCCATATCTGGAGTTCTCGAAGTCCAAATGAGCTGAATGTTTTACACAAGAAAGATGAGACAATTGCCTACAACTTTCATGTTTACAACTGGCTCCAATTTTGACGTTATCAATGACGTTTTGGGCAGACAAGAGAAGATAAGGATTGTCACCAAGTCAAAAGTTGGCCACCCACTTATCAATTAGTCATCAAATCAATAGTTCTCAATTTTGGCCTATAAAAGGAGGCATTTGCCATGCATTTAGGCATCTTGGTTTCCAGATCAAGATCATGCTCTTCCTTTCTCTCTTTGTATTTTTTTGTAATGTTTATGCTTTACTTTCATTAATATCAAGTTTATGCCTTTCATTTCCTTTCCTTTACTTAGTTAACTTTTATGTTCTTATTTTGTTTATCTATTTTGCTTTCTTTCATTATGTCTAGCTAAGTTAGTTATGTCAAGGTGAAAAGGTTACACTAATGGTGTGAGAATAAGTATAATGTAAACTTAATATGGACTTTAATGTTTGATACTAACATGTTTTATATTTGGACTTTAATGTGTGTGTGTACACTATAAATAGGTTAAAAAAACATACTATATAGGCAAGGTACGACATCTCATGGCGGATACACTTGGAGAGCAGACAAGTCTACGTATTCCTTTTTTTTGAAAAAAAAAGTCCACGGATTCTTTTAATGATTACATGCATTAATTAAAGCACCAGGTCACATCATGTCGTTATCTTTTCTTCAAAGGCTTGTAATCTATTTCATTAATTGTAATCTTGAAGAAATACCAGACGTTTTGGAACAGTTCTTGTTGTTGTATGTGGTAGCCCGTTGACAATAATCTTATAAAATTTCAAGATAAATGACAATCGCCCACTTGCCTTAGTCTCCATGAGCGGAGTTAACTCTTATGGCTATGGATCAATTCTGCTATCCGACTGGCTGCCCGTGGAAAATCAAGCCACCGATAAATCCTTGTTTGTGAAGAGATCGTAAATGACTAACTACGTATTACCCTTTTGATCCATAAGTAAATCTTGATGTTTTCCATGAATATATGAAACATAGAATATATACTGAGTTAGGAAGAGTGAAAAGACCTACCCTTAAAACTGACACACGAACAATGCAGTGGTTAGGAATATTCAAAACATTTTGCACTGTCTTCTCTTAGATTGATTTTAATTGTATGCTTAGAAAGCAGGATTCGACTATATCAAACTCCATTAATGTTATATTTATCTTTTCTTTTTTGTGTGAAGTGAATAAAAAATAAATAATCTAGGACTATTATAGAATGTACTTATATAAAAAATATTGTATATAGAAAATATTATAGACATGCTCTTGTGTGATAATCTCTACTATTACTATTATATGTTGCCTTATATATATCTAAAAAGGGTTGGCTAACCATTAGGTTAAGCCTCCTAATTATTCTTAACTTGGTATCAAAGTTTTCTACCGTCAGAACTTTTTTCTCCCTTCCTCCCTTCCTCCCTTTGCGACCAACCCTCTCCTTATTTGTCCTTCATGGATTCTACAACTGCTGCTAACTCTCTCTCTCCACCAATGATGCAGTACAACCATCTCCAAGCTGCTATCGATGGTGTCTTTTCTCCCCAACAATAACCTCTACTAGTAGAGCATATCTATGATTCTTCTTCACAAGTCTCTGTCGTTCCTTTATTAAACACCCACCAAGTTGTTTCTTTGACACTTATGAACACAAATTATCTCTATTGGTGAATGCAGATGAAGTCATATCTTTTTGGTCAAGGTGTTTTTCACTTCGTTGATGGCTTAGTATTGTATCCTCCATCTGATATTTTTTATAATTCTATTAGTTCTTCCTCCACTATCAGTCCTTCATTTCTTCATTGGAAGCAACATGATCAACTTATTTTGAATGTTTCACTCTCCTCTCTCTTTGTGGATGTGTTGCATCTCGTGGTAGATTGCTCTACCTCATATTCTGTTTGGCACACTCTTGAGAAAGTGCTTGCATCTCCGTCTAATTCTCGCATTATGCAACTTCATGGCTCCTTTCAATACCTTCTGTAAGGTGACTCATTGGTTAGTATCTATATACAACAAGCAAAATCATTATTTGATGAATTGCCTACTACTCGTTGCCTAATGTTTCTTGAAGACTTTAATCTCTATATGTTTCATGGCCTTTGTGGCAAGTTTAAGGAGTTGGTAATGAGTCTCATCACCAAGGTAGAACAGCTACCATATGCTGATCTTTATAGTCACCTTCTTACCCATGAATTTTCGCATAACTCCTTCCATTCTATGGTTGCCGCTCCCTCTCTGTTGTCTTCTTCTTCTCTACCGCAACAGCCTCCACTGCTGCCAATACCACAGTTTTCTACTCACCATGCTACGTCTCATCATAGCCCCAACTTCATTGCCATAACCTCTGTTACCTCTTTTATCCAGGCAGTATCTCCTCCCTCTCACGAGTCATTTGTTTTTAATGATGATAACAAATATGAGGTGTGGTATAGTGCTATGTGTGAGGAAATTCAGGCCTTACGCGCAAATAAAACTTGGACCATAGTGCCATTTCACCCCTCTATGAATGTTATTGGTAGTCAGTCGGTGTACAAGATTAAACGCAGATCTGATGGTAGCATTAACAGGTATAGAACGCTTCTAGTTGCTAGAAGTTTCACTCAACAAGAAGATATTCATTACTCTAAAACCTTTAGTCTTGTCATCAAACAGGTGACCATCATATTAGTCTTCTCTATTGTCATTTTGTATGGTTGGAAAATTCATTAGCTTGGCATCCATAATGCATTTCTCAATGATGTTCTTGACGAAGAGGTCTACATGAAATAACCTCTAGATTTTGTTGATTATGCTCTTCCCTCTCATGTGTGTCAATTGCATAAATCTCTATATGATTTAAAACAGGCTCCACGGGCTTGCTACACTCATATAAATGATTTTTTGTTATCTATTAGTTTTTGCGCCTTTAAAGTGGATACCTCATTATTTATTTTCTCTATTGGTGCTCATATTTGTTATCTTTTGGTCTACGTTGATGATATTCTACTTATGGGTAGTAACTTTTCTGCTCCACTACCTCATTCAGTTACTATTCTACTTATGTTCATTATTTTTTAGGTGTTGAGGTTCAATCTACTAGTATGGGTCTTATACTTGGCCAATATAAATATACACTTGACATCCTTACTCGGGCTGCTATGTTATCTTGCAAACCTATTGATACTTTTATCTATACATCCAAAGCTACCATTCTACTCGATCCATTATTTTCTAATGCTACTCACTTTCATCAAATTATGGGTGCTCTTCAATATCTAACTTTTACGCACTTGGATATTTGCAGTACTATTAACAGAGTCTGTTAGTTTATGTATACTCCTATATATTCTCATTAGGATGTCATGAAACATATCTTGGGTTATCTTTAGGGTACGACATCACATGACTTTCATATTACTTGCAGTTTTTCTTTTGTTTTACATGGTTTTACAGATGCAAATTAAGGAGGCAATGTTGAGGATAGAAAATCTACGTGTGGTTACTGATTGCGCATCAAAAGTGTCATTAAGTCTCTTATTTTACATATGTATTTATTATTTTTATTTGGTTGTTTTTATAATAATTGATGTGTTTTTTAGTAATGAAGTTTGTTTTAATGTTTCGATAGGTTTTTGGAGCTTAAATGAATTAATTCAGAAAATTCAACGTCGGAATTCAGAACAAAAAATTAAAGAGACATTTAGTTGAAGATTGAAGTAAATCTTGGTTCAAATAAGTGCTCCAAATTTGTCCCAAAAATTAATTCTATTCCAATTCTAGAAAAGAACATATGATTTATTTCAAGCCCAAACTTGCCTTATGTTGTGTGCAAATTTCAACCATTAAACACTCAAGGTTTCAATGTCAATCTTAGCCCAAATAATAAGTACATTTGTATACTTATTTGATGCTCAAATTCAGCCCAAAATTAACCCCAAATCAACCTTCAAATCAACCCAAACACAATCCATGATCTTACATGTCCACACAACAAATAACAATTGATTTATTTTGGGTAATCCATTGATCCAAGAAGGCAAGCACATGGATGGAAAGCTAGAGGAGATATTTTAACATTATTTTGGGTCAAAAAGAAGAAGGAGACACCTCATAAATGAGGAAGAAAAACGTGCACCAAAGTAGTTGTAAAGCTGTCTTGATTTGATTTTTCAGAACACCTTTCGGTGTTTTGCCCATAACTTTTGACTCAGGTGTCCAAATGAGCTGTTCTTTAATGATCGGGAAAGGTGACAGAATTTTCTATAAATATATCTCTAATAGACTTCTCGAAAAAAAGCTTCTAAGAGGGTCAAATTGCTATCCAAATTTAGAGTCAGATTTGTGTCCGAATTTTTTCTGAAATTGTGTTGTGTTCTTCTTTATAGATTTCGGTTCTTTAGTTTGTAAAACTTATTATTTCAGTTTGATTCAAGTTATTTAATGTTTATTGAAGTGTTCTTATCTATAATTATGGTTGGCTAAACTCTTTCTTGGATCCAAATCAAGGATAATGGTGATTGAGGTGAGTTCTTTAGGATATGAATGAATCTTAATGTTTATCTTTTCATTTTCTTCATAAATGATTTATTATTGCAAAGAAATTTTAGAAATCATTTAGGTAATGTTATAATCTTGAATTTTTATGCATAAACTTTAGTTTTGGTATAGAGATTGCTTGATTCAATGTCTTACTTAATATGAAAGTACTTGTTCATTCTTAAGCAATAATCAATCTTCATCTTTCTAAACTTCATTGTAATATCTTTCGATCTAATATCACCATCATTGATATTAGGTTGAGTTATCTTATATATGTTGAAGAAATCATCAATACATCACCATTAAAATTGATTTGGACCAAGACTTACTTTTTCTTGTCATTTAAAATCTATTTACACTTTTCTATCTTTGAAAACAAATCCATCAATTATTTTCAACCAAGTTATTGTTAATTTAATTTCTCTTGAGTTTTTTTTGTTACCTAGCTTAATTTCCAGATCTAGCTCTCTGTGGATATGACCTCGATCTTACCGAGTTAATTGCTACATCGCACACTCGTGCACTTGCGAGTTAAAACAAGCCAATCATAAAAAGCAGTCAAGCAATTTTGGCGCCGTTGCCGGGGAGCTAGCAAGTAAAGGTAACAAATTTAGATTTGATTATTGGAAAACAAAAAAAAAATCATATAAAAAAAAATTAAATTGGCTGGTTTTACCGCCTCAAAAAAAAAATTGACCTTAACATTATGGATATTGGACTCTGGACTAGACTATTAATTGTTGGATTTTGGTTGGTTCAACCATTTTTCTTTTATTGTCTATTCTTATTAGTTTCTAATATTTTTCTTGTTTATTTCATTTTATTTTGTTGTTTTGTTTTTATTTATTGTCTAAAGTGTTTGGCCGGTATTACCGCCTTTGTTTTTTTATTCATGCTTGTTATAATTATCTTTTAATGTTTATTGTTGTTATTTTTCTTATATTTATTGTCTAAAGTGCTTGGCCGGTATTACCGCCTCTTGTTTATTTCCTTTTTATTTTGTTGTTTTGTTATGATTATTTTTCTTATATTTATTGTTTGAAGTGCTTGGCCAGTATTACTGCCTTTTGTTTATTCATGCTTGTTATAATTATTTTTTAATGTTTATTGTTGTTATTTTTCTTATATTTATTGTCTAAAGTGCTTGGCCGGTATCACCGCCTTTTTATTCAAGCTTCTTATAATTATCTTTTAATGTTTATTGTTGTTAATAGTGCTTATTAGTTGGAGAGTGAATTTCTTAATTTGTTGTATTTTTATTTTTGAGCTATTACTTTTATTTGCATTTTTTTTTCTTTCCTTTCCTTTCATATTCATATAATTGTTATATTATTATTATTATTATTATTTTATCATGGCTAGTGTTGAAGATGTAGAGGGTGAAGGAAGTGTTCAAGGTAATGGACCTCCACAATTCAATGATCAACCTAATTTTCGAACTCTTAGAGAGTATCTTCACTCGTCTAGACAAAGTACACCTTCGTGTATTATCTTACCTCTTAACCAACAAGCTTTCAATTTGAAACCAGGCATGATTCAACTTCTTCCCACATTTCATGGTATGGATTCTGAAAATCCATACATACACATTAAAGACTTTGAAGAGGTATGTAATACTTTTATTGATAGAACATGCACAGAGGAAACCATTCGGCTTAAATTGTTCCCATTCTCTCTAAAGGATAAAGCCAAGATTTGGCTAAACTCCTTGCGTCCTAGATCTATAGGTACATGGAGAGAAATGCAAGCTGAATTTTTGAAAAAATACTTCCCCACTCATAGGACAGCAGCTTTACAACGTCAAATGATGAATTTTTCTTGTAGTCCAAATGAGTCATTTCACCAAGCTTGGGAAAGGTTCAAAGACTTGTTAAATGCATGCCCTCATCATGGTTTTGAGATGTGGAGGTTAGTGAGTTTCTTTTATAACTCTCTTACCGCAGATTTTAAAAAGCTAGTGTCAACCATGTGTAATGGTGAGTTTTATGACAAAGAACCAAGTGAGGCCTTTGATTTTTTTGATCAATTGGCTGAAAACACAAAGCAATGGGAGACTTCTCTCCCAGTTCATGTTGAGTCTAGAAACACCATTTCTCATTCAAGTGGAAAGTTTCAATTGAAAGAGACCAATGACCTCAATGTTAGATTAGCCTCATTGGCTAGGAAAGTAGAGTCTCTTGAGATTAAAAAAGTGCATGTCATAAGTGAACAACAAGAGGAAAGTTGTGTTGTTTGTGAGAGCAAAGGGCATAGGACAACTGAGTGTCCTACCATTCCAGCCTTCAAGGAAGTGCTATATGGCCAAACTTCTGATTCAAGTAATGTTAGAAAGCCATTTCCAAACCAAGTAGGCAATCCCTACTCTGAGACCTACAATCCTGGATGGAGGAACCACCCAAATTTTAGATGGAGAAATGAGAGCTCTTCAGTACCTCAAACATTTCAACCTCTACCCCAACCATTTCATGCTCCCACACATAACACATAACACATACCAACCACCTTATAAGAGATCTTTAGAGGATACTCTTCAACAATTCATGCAAACACAAAGAGGAATCAACAACCAAGTTTACAAATTCCAAGACCAGACCAATAGGACTTTAGATGACATTCGAAGTCAACTAACTAAGTTGACTCAATCACTAAGCATTCAAGAGAAGGGAAAAATCTCAGCTCAACCAATGCCCAATCCTAGAGGTCAGGTACACATGAGTGAATCCTCACCTAGTGAACCTTCAAACCATGAACAAGTCCAAGCCATCACTACCCTTAGAAGTGGAAAGATTGTTGACAAAGGTGTAGGTTTTAGGATTCCTAAAGGTATTGTCGAGGAGAAATCTAGGGAAAGTGAAGAGGGAATCAAAACACAAGTGACAAATGAGAGTTTGAGTGACAAAGAAGGTGAGGTAAATGAGAAAGAGATGAGTGAGAAAGGAGATGATTCAAAAAAAATTGGAGTTAAAATGAGTGATTTAGAATTTTTTCCTAGAGCACCATTTCCACAAAGGTCAGGGAAACATAAACAAGATCTTATGAACTCAAAAATCTATGAATTGTTCAAACAAGTGAAAGTCAATATTCCACTCCTTGATGCAATTAAACAAGTTCCATCTTATGCAAAGTTTCTTAAGGATTTATGCACAGTCAAAAGGAGATTGAATGTGAAAGAAAGAGCTTTTCTGACTGAACATGCTAATGCCATCATCTAGTTTAAGACCCCTCCCAAATACAAAGATCCTGGTTGTCCTACCATTTCATGCATTATTGGAAGTCATAAGATAGATCAAGCTTTGTTGGATTTAGGAGCAAGTGTGAATTTAATACCCTACACTGTTTACGAACAATTAGGTTTAGGAGAAATCAAGCCTACTCGAATCACCCTTCAATTAGCTGATAGGTCAATCAAGATTCCTAGGGGTATCGTTGAGGATGTGTTGGTCCAAGTAGATAAATTCTACTTTCCTATTGATTTTGTAGTGTTAGACACCGCACCAATTCAAGGTTCTAATGCCCCCATCCCAGTCATCTTAGGGAGACCTTTCCTAGCTACATCCAATGCCTTAATTAACTGTAGGAATGGGGTGATGAAATTGTCTTTTGGGAATATGACTGCGGAGATGAACATATTCAATGTCTCCAAACAAATCAGGGAACATGAGGACATTAGAGAGGTAGATTTCATCCAAACAGTTTGTCAAGAACACTTTGAAAGAGTGTGGATCAAGGATTCATTGGAGAGAACTTTAATTCATGATGAAAGATTTTGTTCTTTGGAATGTGTTGATGAGGAAGTAAGAGAACTCGAGACTTATCTAGATCCAATGCCTATTATGTCAATAGGTCAATGGACCCCATCATTTGAGCCTTTGATTTCACCCCAAGTGAAAGTTGAGGAATCTCTTGTCCAGCCTGATAAACTAGAAAGAAAGCCTTTACCGAGTGATCTTAAGTATGCATTTTTAGGGGAAGATGAATCATATCTTATTGTGATCTCATCAAAACTTAGCATAGAGCAAAAACAAAAACTTTTGAGAGTGGTGAGAAAACACAAGAAAGCAATTGGGTGGAAAATTACTGACTTGAAAGGAATTAGCCCTCTTTTATGTACACATAGAATCTATCTTGAAGAAGAGACTAAATCTATGAGGCAAATGCAAAGACGATTGAACCCAAACATGAAGGAAGTAGTGAGAGGTGAAGTGCTTAAGCTACTTGATGCATGTATCATTTACCCTATTGCAAACTCAAAATGGGTTAGTCCAACCAAAGTTGTCCCAAAAAAATCTGGAGTCACGGTAGTGAAGAATGAAAATAATGAGCTAGTACCAACTAGAATCCAAACTGGATGGCGTATGTGCATTGATTATCGTAAATTGAACATGGTGACTAGGAAGGACCATTTTCCGCTTCTATTTTTAGACCAAGTGCTTGAAAGAGTAGCTGGAAGAGCTTTCTATTGTTTTCTGGATGGATACTCAGGTTACAACCAAATTGAGATTTCTTTAGAAGACCAAGAAAAAACCACTTTCACTTGTCCTTTTGGTACTTATGCTTATAGAAGAATGTCATTTGGTTTGTGTAATGCACCAGCCACTTTTCAAAGGTGTATGATGAGTATCTTTAGTGACATGGTGGAAATTTTTTTGGAAGTTTTCATGGATGATTTTTCAGTTTATGGGGATTCTTATGAGTTGTGTCTAATGAATCTAGAAAAAGTTCTTGAAAGGTGTGAAGAGAGCAATCTTGTACTCAATTGGGAGAAGTGTCATTTTATGGTGACACATGGCATTGTTTTAGGTCACATTGTTTCTTCAAAAGGGATAGAGGGAGATAAGTCAAAAGTGGAAGTCATTCAAAAATTAACTACCCCTAAGACTGTGAAAGATGTGAGATCCTTTTTAGGACATGCTGGTTTTTATCGAAGATTCATTCATTCTTTTAGTACCATTGCCAAACCATTGTGTAACTTGTTGTCACAAGATGTCCTATTTGATTGGACATCAAAATGTCAAGAAGCTTTTGAAAAGCTTAAAGGGTTGTTGACAACTGCACCAATCATACAAGCTCCTGATTGGTCTTTACCATTTGAACTGATGTGTGATGCTAGTGATTTTACGGTTGGGGCTGTTTTAAGGCAAAGAAAAGACAAGAAACCTCATGTCATATATTATGCTAGCAAGACTTTGAATGATGCCCAATTGAATTACACTACAACTGAAAAAGAACTCTTAGCTGTGGTCTTTGCATTAGACAAGTTTAGGTCTTATTTGGTTGGATCTCTTGTTATTGTTTTCACTGATCATGCAGCATTGAAATATTTGCTCACAAAACAAGATGCCAAACCACGTTTGATTCGATGGATCCTCCTACTCCAAGAGTTTAACATTGAAATTCGAGATAAAAAGGGAGTAGAGAATGTAGTGGCTGATCATTTGTCTCGTCTTTCAAGCTATAAGACCATAATTGATGAATCTCCAATAAATGAACTCTTTGCTGATGAAAATTTATTTTGTGCAAGTACTGTCTCTTACATTGGTTCTCCATGGTATGCTGACATAGCAAATTACCTAGCCACAAGTCAGATTCCTTCTCATTGGTCTAAACTTGACAAACAAAAATTCTTGCGCAATGTGCGCACCTTTTTTTGGGATGACCCCTACCTATTTAAATATTGTCCTAACCAAATTATTAGGCGGTGCATCCCTGATCATGAAATTCCAAGGGTCATTAATTTTTGTCATGCATTAGCCTGTGGTGGGCATTTCTCTTCCAAGAAAACCATTGCCAAAATCTTGCAGTGTGGTTTTTATTGGCCTACCATGTTTAAAGATGTTCATGCCTTCTGTGTTGCATGTGACCGATGCCAACGACTAGGTAGCCTCACTAGGCGTAACATGATGCCCCTTAACCCTATCCTTGTTTTGGAAATATTTGATTGTTGGGGGATTGATTTCATGGGACCTTTTCCAAGTTCATTTGGTTACCAATTCATCCTTGTAGCTGTTGATTATGTGTCTAAATGGGTGGAGGCCATTGCATCTCGAACCAATGACCATCAAGTTGTGGTCAAATTCTTGAAAGAAAATATTTTCTCTCGTTTTGGCATGCCTCGGGCTATGATTAGTGATGGGGGAAAACATTTTTGTAACAAGCCCGTTGGGATTTTGATGAGAACATATGTTGTAATGCACAAGGTCAGTACCCCCTATCACCCACAGACTAGTGGCCAAGTTAAGTTGGCAAATAGGGAGATCAAGAACATTTTAGAGAAAACAGTCAATTCAAACCGTAAAGATTGGTCCCTACGACTAGTTGATGCTTTGTGGGCATATCGCACTGCTTATAAGACCTCTTTAGGAATGTCTCCTTATAGGCTAGTTTATGGAAAGCCTTGTCATCTCCCTGTTGAGATTGAGCACCGTGCATATTGGGCCATTCGGCAATTCAATGACAATGAAAACGAGGTTGGAAAAAATAGAAAACTTCAATTGGATGAATTAGAGGAGCTAAAAAATGATGCATTTGAAAATGCAAAAATTTCAAAACATAAGATGAAAACTTTGCATGATAAACATATTCTTAGAAAATCCTTTCATGTTGGTCAAAAGGTTCTCTTGTATAATTCACGATTACATCTCTTTCCTAGGAAGTTGAGGACAAAATGGATTGGTCCATTTGAGATTAAATCCATCTCTAAGCATGGTGCATTTGAGGTAGAAAATCCCAAGAATGGAAATATTTTCAAAGTAAATGGTCATCGATTGAAACTTTATCTTGAAAATGTTGTGGCTGAAGTTGAGACATTGGATCTTGAAGATCCAATACCATTGTAGTATCAAAAGTAATGAGTTTTTATTTTTATTTTTATTTTTATTTTCATTTTCATTTTCATTTTTTTCTTCTTTCTTCAATGTCTTATATTTTCTTGTTCATGCATTCGGGACAATGCATTATTTTAAGTTGGGGGGTGTGAGGTTCTTTATTTTTTTTAAAAAAAAAAACATCAATGTTTTCTTTTATGTTTTCTTTTAGTTGTGATATCCAGGTTAAAAAAAAATCAAGCAAGAAGTCAGCTCATGCCCAATTCAATCAGACATTCATCCTTGAGAACAGAAGGGGAGTAACAATTTTCTAATCTTTATACTTTTCTTCTTTTTCTCTTTTACATTGAGGATAATGTAAAACTTAATTTTAGATATTTCATTATGTTGAATGCTTCAGATAACCATGCTTGTTAAAAAAAAAAATACTTGCATTGGTATGTGACTGAGACTTGTTTAGGATCATCATTACCTTTTTGGGTTCATTATTGTGTTGAACATTGCATGCTTTAATTTGGGATAGATAATATCTTATAAAGCAAGATATATCATACTTTTTTTTAAGATTACTAAAGTACATCTTTCCTTGTAAAAGTTGTGTGAGTTGTGTGAATATGCATGAAAGATGAGTATGATGCTTTACTTGTGATTATCCCTTTTGATCTAGTCCTAAACAAGGTTTAAGTAAATAGAGTAATAATCATTACATAAATAAATAAATGTGTACAAAGTTCTATCTACTCCAATGTTTTGAGTTGCTCAGTAACTAGGGGTATTCATCACAAATGTTTATCACAAACGGGAGCTTGAAATATGAGTATGCAAAGCACTTTAAGTTTGTGACTTTGTGAGTAACCAGGTGCATTCATCACAAATGTTTGTATTCACGTCAAAAGGGAAGTGACAACTTAAAGACAAAGAATAAATCATATCTTCAAAAAAAAAAAAAGAAAAAAGAAATATATATATATATATATATATATATATATATATATAGATATTTCTCTAGTTTGCTACCTTGTTTGTGTTGGTGAGAAGGGAAGATTGCAAGTTGAGTTTTCATATGAATCAATTGTGTTGGTTGCACGATAAATATGACTGAATTTGGAAATTTTGTATGGATGTTTGATTTAGAGAATGTGAGTATGCTTATTTTTCTTTATTTGCTATTGTGTACACTAAGTTAAAGATATCAATGTTTGCATGATAGGTCCTTCAAGTGTGATGAATCGAGCCTAATTATGGTTGTTATTATTATTATTTTTATTTTAAAGGTTTTATGTTTTGTTTTGCTTGAGGACTAGCAAAATCTAAGTTGGGGGGTGTGATTGTGCATCAAAAGTGTCATTAAGTCTCTTATTTTACATATGTATTTATTATTTTTATTTGGTTTTTTTTATAATAATTGATGTGTTTTTTAGTAATGAAGTTTGTTTTAATGTTTCGATAGGTTTTTGGAGCTTAAATGAATTAATTCAGAAAATTCAACGTCGAAATTCAGAACAAAGAATTGAAGAACATTTAGTTGAAGATTGAAGCAAATCTTGGTTCAAATAAGTGCTCCAAATTTGTCCCAAAAATCAATTCTATTCCAATTCTAGAAAAGAACATCATATGATTTATTTCAAGCCCAAACTTGTCTTATGTTGTGTGCAAACTTCAACCATTGAACACTCAAGGTTTCAATGTCAATCTTAGCCCAAATAATAAGTACATTTGTATACTTATTTGATGCTCAAATTCAGCCCAAATTCAGCCCTAAATCAACCCCAAATCAACCTTCAAATCAACCCAAACACAATCCATGATCTTACATGTCCACACAACAAATAACAATTGATTTATTTTGGGTAATCCATTGATCCAAGAAGGCAAGCACATGGATGGAAAGCTAGAGGAGATATTTTAACATTATTTTGGGTAAAAAAGAAGAAGGAGACACCTCATAAATGAGGAAGAAAAATGTGCACCAAAGTAGTTGTAAAGCTGTCTTGATTTGATTTTTCAGAACACCTTTCGGTGTTTTGCCCATAACGTTTGACTCAGGTGTCCAAATGAGTTGTTCTTTAATGACCTGGAAAGGTGACAGAATTTCCTATAAATATATCTCTAATAGACTTCTTGAAAAAAAGCTTTTAAGAGGGTCAAATTGCTGTCCAAAGTTAGAGTCAGATTTGTGTCCGAATTTTTTCTGAAATTGTGTTGTGTTCTTCTTTATAGATTTTGGTTCTTTAGTTTGTAAAACTTATTATTTCAGTTTGATTCAAGTTATTTAATGTTTATTGAAGTGTTCTTATCTATAATTATGGTTGGCTAAACTCTTTCTTGGATCCAAATCAAGGATAATGGTGATTGAGGTGAGTTCTTTAGGATATGAATGAATCTTAATGTTTATCTTTTCATTTTCTTCATGAATGATTTATTATTGCAAAGAAATTTTAGAAATCATTTAGGTAATGTTATAATCTTGAATTTTTATGCACAAACTTTAGTTTTGGTATAGAGATTGCTTGATTCAATGTCTTACTTAATATGAAAGTACTTGTTCATTCTTAAGCAATAATCAATCTTCATCTTTCTAAACTTCATTGTAATATCTTTCGATCTAATATCACCATCGTTGATATTAGGTTGAGTTATCTTATATATGTTGAAGAAATCATCAATACATCACCATTAAAATTGATTTGGACCAAGACTTACTTTTTCTTGTCATTTAAAATCTATTTACACTTTTCTATCTTTGAAAACAAATCCATCAATTATTTTCAACCAAGTTATTGTTAATTTAATTTTTCTTGAGTTTTTTTTGTTACCTAGCTTAATTTCCAGATCTAGCTCTCTGTGGATATGACCTCGATCTTACCGAGTTAATTGCTACATCGCACACTCGTGCACTTGCGAGTTAAAACAAGCCGATCATAAAAAGCGGTCAAGCAGTTACCTTATGTTCTTTGTTAGATATCGATTTCATAGAAATTCAGTAAGCAACAAATAGTTACTTGTTTTTCTACTGAAGCGAAGTATAAAGCTTTAGCCAATGACACTGCTGAGGTTATTTGGCTTCAGCACTTATTAAGAGATCTCCAGATTCTGTCTGTTTCTGCTCCTATCATCTGGTGTGACAACTTTGGTGCCACTTATTTGTCTGAGAATCATGTTTTTCATACTCACACAAAATATGTTAAGGTAGATTATTATTTTATCTGATATAGAGTTGTAAAGAAGGAGATTCAGTTTTGTTTTATTTCCTCTCAGGATCAACTTATCGATATCTTCACTAAGTCATTTCCTACTTCTTTGTTTACTGCGTTTTGCTTTGATTAGTACTTAAAATTGCATTTTTATCAAGGTTTTATATTATCATTTGGCACTTAAAGTATCGATAACTCCTTAACTAAAGTATGTTTTATAATAACATAACTAATAATATAATGTACCTTTAATTTATGATAAATGTTCATCTTAAATGAATGCCTATCACATAAATAAAAGGATTGATTGATGAGTTTAAGTACTGAAATTGAAAGGATAAAGACATGACCAAACTTAGAAAAGAGATGCTGGTGTAATCCAGACCGAAACTCTGTTTAGTTATTGGGTCATATCTGGAGTTATAGATCTTGGATTTAAGTACGCTTTATATAGATGGAAAGGTAAGACATAGTCCTACAATTTTTATGTAAAGATCTAGTTTTAAAAAGGTCATTATCAAGTCTAATTTGTAGCAACAATGAAGATGTCTGAATCTATCCTGCAGTCCAGACACTATTCAATGTTTAACCCATATCTTGAGTTCTCAAAGTCCAAATGACCTTTTTTTTTCTGAAAAGTTGAGATAATTTATCAATAATGTTTTATTCAGATAAGAGAGGATAAGGATTGTCATCAAGTCAAGATGTCATCCATTATTTATCAAATTAATAGTTTCAAAATTTGGTCTATAAAAACAGGTATTTGTCATGCATTTAGACATCTTGGTTTCCAGATTAAGATCATGCTCTTACTTTCTCTCCTTGTATTTCTGCAATGCTTAAGTTTTGCTTTCAGTAATATTTTGTTTATGCCTTTCATTTCTTTTTCTTTACTTAGTTAACTTTTATCTTATTTATGTTCTTAACTTGTTTATTTATGTTTCTTTTTTCATTATGTTTAGCTAAGTTTATTATGTCAAGGTAAAAAGGTTACACTAATGGTGTAAGAATAAATATAGTGTAAACTCAACATGGACCTTAATGTTAGATACTAATATGTTTTGTATTTGTTATCTTTTTCACTCTTTAATACTTTGCTTGTTAAATGACTAATTTAGATTTATGTTGTATAACACTTGGTATAACAAATACTTTGCACTTTCATAGCCTAACCGTATGGTATAACCTACACCTATGCTATGAAAGGAACTTGATTTATTTTTAATATAAGTTATAATCATGAATTCCTGACAATATTTACAAGTATTAGCATTATTCAAATAAGATAACTAATGTAATCAAGTTAATAATTTATAATCCAATTGGAACCTCTTTTGTGTATGGTTTTCAATTGAATAATAAGAGTTTATACTATAATTGTTGGAAATACCATTAGTGAATCCTCTAACCTTGATATTTGTTGTTATCATTGTTTAATCCTCACATTGATCTTCCATCTCAAAGTGATCAATGACTAATTTAGATTTATGTTGTATAACACTTGGTATAACAAATACTTTGCACTTTGCTTGTTAAATGACTAATTTACATTTATGTTGTATAACACTTGGTATAACAAATACTTTGCACTTTCATAGCCTAACCGTATGGTATAACCTACACCTATGCTATGAAAGGAACTTGATTTATTTTTAATATAAGTTATAATCATGAATTCCTGACAATATTTACAAGTATTAGCATTATTCAAATAAGATAACTAATGTAATCAAGTTAATAATTTATAATCCAATTGGAACCTCTTTTGTGTATGGTTTTCAATTGAATAATAAGAGTTTATACTATAATTGTTGGAAATACCATTAGTGAATCCTCTAACCTTGACATTTGTTGTTATCATTGTTTAATCCTCACATTGATCTTCCATCTCAAAGTTCTCATCAACTTCTTCTTCTTTTCCTTCTTCTTTTATTATTATTATTGTTTTATTACTATTACTATTATTTTTTTTTTGTTGTTGTTATTGTTATTTATAATTTATACACTTAACCTCCTTGTGGTTCGACCCTGGTCTTGCCAGGTTATTTATTACTTCGATACTCCTGCACTTGGGAGAAGACATCAATCTTTTAGTCATGTTAAGAAGAAATTTAAGCAAAATAGCAAGATGCACACATTTATCTATAAAAGTCAAAAGAAAACACGAGAAAAGAGTTAAGCCCACATTTATCCATGAGAGAAAAATGTTAAATCTTGATACAAGGCAATAATACTTCTTCTTTGTATCGTTTCTTTCAAGTTAATACTTAAAGCTTTCATGAAAATATTTATGTGTTGAAACGAGATGAAAGCTCTTAGATTTGAAAAAGATAAGTTAAAGCATTTGACAAAAGCATGACAAAAAAAGGCAATGACAAATCATACATTTTTTTAAAAGACAAAGCCACTTGTAAAAGATCAAAGACTTCTTCTCGGAGATATGATGGGTAAGAAAGGCAACGTAAGACTTCTTCTCAAAGATATGATAAGTAGGAAAGGCAGCATGAGAAACGAATCTAACATACAACTTCAAACACGTAAACAAGATCATGCCAAGAGAGAGTTTCATGAAATTGAAGAAAATGATGGGATCTATGTTTCAAAACTAGGTAAGAATATATGCATGGCATTTAACCATAAAACATTGCATGAATTTTTTTGAATTGTAATAGGAGAAATCCTCAATGAAATCCAACAAGATTGTGGATAAGGAAAGAATCATTAAGTTGATGATAACAAAGAATCATAATTTTGATTTTAGAACAAGAATAAAGTGAGAAGAACCATACTATTAGGAAATTTTCAAAAGGAAAAGAAAAGTTCAAACCCTACTATCAATAAAAACAAACACTAATTTCAGCTTTGGTTAAAGGGAATTGCTAGATGAGATTATAGGTTGGTCAAGCTACAAATATAGATTTTTGGTTTTGGTTAAAGGAGGTCGCCAAAGGATCTCAAGTTAACCCATCCGTAACACTAATTTCAACTTTGGTTAAAAGAAATTGCTAAATAGGATCTCAGGTTGACCAAGCTACAAAATATAGATTTTTGGTTTTAATTAAAAGAGGTCGCTAGAAGGGATCTCAGATTAACCGAATCGTAACACCAATTTCAGCTTTGGTTAAAGGGAATCATCAGATGAAATTTCTAGTTGACCACACTACAAACATAGATTTTTGGTTTTGATTAAAGGGGATCACTAGAAGGGATCTCAGGTTAACCCAACCGCAACACTGATTTTAGCTTTAGTTAAAGGGAATTGCTAGATGGAATTTCAACTTAATCGAGCTACAAACATAGATTTTTGGTTTTGGTTAAAAGGGATCTCAAATGGAATTCTAGGTTAATCTAATAGAAGTTAGAATCCAAAGGATCACTAGATTAGGATCTCATCAAGATGACTAAGTTGTATATAGTTTTGATCATTAATTTCAAATTGAAAGAGATTGTTATAAAGATAGAGTTTCAGATCAACTAAACTTCGACAAGATCAATTTTGAAAGTTCCGTTTTGTTTATCTTTATAAAACTTACTATGTAAAGTCTCGGCTTAGTAAGAATTGTAAAGAGGAGGCATCTATTGTAATATATTTTTAGGTCCCTTCATATTATATATATATATATATATATATATATATAGTCAGAAGAAATAAAAAATAATAATAATAATAGTGAGAATAGGATGTTGAAGTGCCTAGAAAATGATTAGAAATTGATTGAAGAGGTTCAAAAATACAAAGATTAAAACTTGACACTATATATTTGATTGATGAGAGCCCTGTTGAAAAAAAAATTAATTTGAGGAGAAAAGTCCAAAATCAAATGTTTATGGACTCCATTGGATTTTATTGAAAGTTTAATTGTATTTATAGAGGGTTTGATTGCAAGAAAAATTAATTTTTAAGTCAATTTGGGCTTTAATTGAAAGGAATTAAAGTTCAAGGGTCAAATTATAATTTTTTAGAGTTGATTGTGTTAAATCATAGGCTTAATTGCATAAATATTGAGATGTTCAATTGAGACTTTATTAAATAAATCTAAAACCAAGGACCAAACTGGAAAAGACAAATAAATAGAGGAACTGAATCAAGGACCAGATTAAAGAAATTTAAAGTTTATTGATCAATTGAAGGTCAAAATGTACAAATTCAAAACTATGGATTAAAGTGAAAAAGGCTGCCAACTTTAGGACCAACAATGGAAGTTGACAGGGATACAATTGAATTGATTCTTAAAATTAGAATTGTATTTGAGGACATAAATAAACAAAGGATGAATTAGGACTGATTTGGAAGTTAACATGTTTTTGCATCGTTTTTATTTAAATGAAACCGTATGTTTTGTCCAAAACAACCTCGTTTCATGTTAAAAAAATAGTGTCGTTTTAAGTAACATTGTTCTTCCCCTAGACGTGTAACAGAGGAAGATAAATTTTTTTGTTTTTCTCTTATTTATTTCTTCCTGCCTCTCTCACTCCCTGCATGCTCTGTCAAAACCCAAAGTCTGACGCCAACATTCATAAAAGGAAGGGATTGCTGATTTTTTTTTAATAATCAAATTTAATTATGTAATTATACATATAAAATTTTGTAGAAGCGTAAAATGAAATCAATAGCTTGTCACTCACATATGGTTGCAGATAGTTCTTCTAGTAGTAAGGATGACATATCCTTAGGTGTCGATCAAGAAGAGGCAACTGTACCAACTTGTGATGCTACCTCTTCCAGCACGGTTTTACAAGATAGAGGCGGTGTGCTTTCATAGCAAAATCAATTTACTGGTAAGTACGAGGCATATTGGAAGGACAATCTTTCAATGTAAGTTTGTTTCAATTTTATTTTTTTTAATTATAGCATAATTTATGAACAACTAATCAATATTTAATTAATTTAATTTATTTTTAGGTTCACAAATGATTAGTACTTAAAAGTGCATTTTTATCAAGGTTTTATATTATCATTTTGCACTTGAAGTATCAATAACTCCTTAACTAAAGCATGTTTTATAATAATATATCTAATAATATAAGATACCTTTAATTTGTGGTAAATATTCATTTTAAATGCAGGTCTATCACATAAATAAAATGATTGATTGATGACTTTAAGAACTTAAATTGCAAGGGCAAAGAGATGACCAAAATTAGAAAAGAGATGTCGGTGCAGTCTATACCGGAACACTATTTTGATAATTGGGTCATATCTAGAGCTGTAGATCTCAGATTTAGGTTTAATTTATATGGATGGAAAGGTGATACATAGGCCTACAACTTTCATATGGAGCCCAAGATCTAAAAAGATCATTTTCAAGTCCAAATTATAGCAATAACAAAGAAGCATGAATTTGTCCTCCAGCCCAAGCACTATTCAATATTTTGGCCATATATGGAGTTTTAGAAGTCAAAATGAGTTGAATATTTTACACAAGAAAGCTGGGACAATTTCCTACAACTTTCATGTTTTCAAGAGGCTCCAATTTTGACGTTATCAATGATGTTTGCGCAGACAAGAGAAGATAAGGATTGTCACCAAGTCAAGAGTTGGTCACCCACTCATTAATTAGTCATCAAATCAATAGTTTTCAATTTTGGTCTATAAAAGGAGGTATTTGACATGCATTTAGGCATCTTGGTCTCCAGATCAAGATCATGCTCTTGCTTTCTTTCTTTTATTATATCTAGCTAAGTTTATTATATCAAGGTGAAAAGGTTACACTAATGGTGTAAGAATAAGTATAGTGTAAACTTAATATGGACTTTAATGTTTGATACTAACATGTTTTGTATTTTTTATCTTGTTCACTCTTTAATACTTTGCTTGTTAAATGACTAATCTTGATTTATGTTGTATAACACTTCATATAACAAATTCTTGGCACTTTCATAGCTCATATTGTATGGTATAACAGACACCTGAACTATGAAAGGAACTTGATTTGTTGTTAACATAAGTTATAATCATGAATGCTTGATGAAATTTACAAGTATTAGCATTAATTGAATAAGATGACTAATGTGATCATGTTAACAATCTATAATTTGATTGGAACCTCCTTTGTGTGTGGTTTCCAATTGAATAATAAGAGTTTATATTATACTTGTTTGACATACTATTAGTGGATCCTCTAACCTTGACATTGTTTGTTATCATTATTTAATCCTTACGTTAATTTTCCATCTCAAAGTTCTCATCAACTTTTCTTTTTTTTCTTTTTCTTTATTATTATTATTATTATTATTATTATTATTATTGTTATTATTATTATTATTAATACTATTACTACTACTACTACTACTACTACTAGTATTATTAGTATTATTATTACTACTATTATTATTGTTGTTGTTATTGTTACTATTATTGTTGTTTATAATTTATACAATTAACCTCCCTATGGTTCGACCCCGGTCTTGCTGGGTTATTTATTACTTTGACACTTCTACACTTAGGAGAAGACATGAATCTTTTAGTCATGGCAACAAACATTGAGGCCCATGAGTAATCATCGACATTTCAATCATCAATGGAGATTCTACTACTTAATATGAACTTTAATGTTTGATATTAACATGTTTTATATTTGTTATCTTGTTCACTCTTTCATACTTTGCTTGTTAAATGACTACTCTTGATTTATGTTGTATAACACTTGGTACAACAAATGCTTAGCACTTTCATAGCCTATGCTGTATGGTATAACCGACACCTGAGCTATGAAAGAAACTTGATTTGTTGTTAACATAAGTTATAATCATGAATGCTTGACGAGATTTACAAGTATTAGCATTAATCGAATAAGATGACTAATGTAATCATGTTAACAATCTATAATCTGATTGGAACCTCCTTTATGTGTGGTTTCCAATTGAATAATAAGAGTTTATACTATACTTGTTTGACATACCATTAGTGGATCCTCTAACCTTGACATTTGTTATTATCATTGTCTAATCGTTACATTAATATTCCATCTCAAAGTTCTCATCATCATCTTCTTCTTCTTCTCCTTCTTTTTTTTTTTTTATTATTATTAGTGCTACTATTATTATTATTGTTGTTATTGTTATTATTATTGTTATTATTATTATTATTGTTATTGTTATTGTTATTGTTGTTGTTGTTGTATTATTGTTATTTATAATTTGTACAATTAACCTCCTTGTGGTTCAACCTTAGGGAAGATCATGACCTTCAAGCCAAGTCTACATCTTTAGCTAGAAAAGTCGAGGCACTAGAATTGAAAAGGAGTGGTCAATTAAAATTTGTTGAAAACATTGTGTGTCAAATCTGTGAAACAAATGAACACTCAACCAATAATTGTCCAACCTTACCTTCTTTTAAGGAATGCCTCCATGAACAAGGCCATGTTTTAAATAGTTTTCAAAGGGCCAAACACAACCCATACTCCCAAACATACAACCCTGGTTGGAGAAATCACTCAAATTTCAGGAAGAGTGAGAACAACAATGCACAAACTTCACAACCACCATTTCAAACACACCAGATTTTAAAGATACTCTTGCAAAATTAACATCTGCTCTCAGTTTCCAATAGAAAGGTAAGTTTCCATCTCAACCACAACAAAATCCCAAGGGGCAATACAATGCAAATGCAAGTAGTTCCAGAAGCCAACACATGGATCAAGTCAAATCAGTCACTACTCTGCGCAGTGGTAAGGTTATTAAAAAACTCTCTCTTGAACCTTATGAGAAAGATGATGAGTCAATCTCTGAAGGTAAGGAAGGGGTTGAATCTGAAAATGGCAAAGAAACGACTGATTCACCGCCAACACTTCCATTTCCTCATGCCATGACCAAACAAAGGAAAGTCAATCACAACTCTAAAATTTTTTAAATTTTCAAACAGGTAAGGATCAATATACCTTTGCTGGATGCTATTAAACAGTTTCCTTCCTATGCTAAATTTTTGAAAGATCTATGCATTGTGAAGAGGAAACTGAATGTGAAAAAAAAAGCTTTTCTAGCCGAACAAGTAAGTGCCATTCTTCATAACAATTTCTTGCTTTATTGGAGAACATAAAATTGAAAAAGCCTTTCTTGATCTTGGTGCTAGTGTGAATTTACTTGCATATTCAGTTTTTCAGAGTCTCAATCTAGGTGAGTTAAAACCAACTTCTATAACTCTTTTACTTGCCGATAGATCTATAAAAGTTCCTAGAGGAATAATTGAAGATGTGTTAGTACAAGTCGATAAATTCATTTATCCTGTGGATTTTGTTGTCCTGGATACAGAACTTGTTGAAGCATGTAATTCATTTCCTGTTATTTTAGGACATCCGTTTCTTGCAACCTCTAATGCATTGATTAATTGTAGGAATGGACTGATGAAGCTATCATTTGGAAACATGACATTAGAGGTGAATATTTTTAACATTTACAAGCAACTTGGAGATGATAATGATTTACAAGAAGTAGATCATAATGATGAATTAGTTTATGATCAACTTGAATCTACTTTAAGTAAAAATGAGTTAGATGAATCTGAAGATTTGCAAATGATTTATTCTAAGGAAGAAATTATGGATGAAACAAGCACTGAAAATGTTGATGCGAATCTTTTGTCAACAGTGATAATAGATTCGACATCTAACATCACACCAATCGATGATTACTTTCCTAACAAATCCTTACTTTCTCTTAGTCCAATGCCTTGGTATGATAAAAATATCAATTTTCTTGCTTTAGGAGATTTGCTAGCTGATTGGAGTACCCAAGACAAAGAAAATTTTTTGAACGAAGTGAAGAGCTTTTATTGTGATGACCCTAACTTATTCAAATATTGTCTTGATCAAATATTTCAAAGATTCATCCCCGAGAATGAGGTAAGTAGTGTCATTAAACTTTGTCATTCTGAAGCATGTGGAAGTTATTTCTCGTCAAAAAAGACAGCTTCAAAAATCTTTCAAAATGGATTTTATTGGCTACCATGTTCAAGGACACGCATGCATTCTGCAAAACTTGTGAAAATTGTCAAAAAGTTAATACTGGTCAAAAAATTTTGTTTTATAATTCTCAACTCTATGCATTCCCTAAAGAGCTAAGATTAAGATGGAACAATCCTTATGGGGCTTGTGATATTGAGAATTCAATGATTGACAATGTTTTTAAGGAAAATGGACATCGTTTGAAAGCTTACTTTGATAATTTTCCTAGTGAAAATGAATCAACTGGTTTGAATGATCTTGTAGATAAAGGTTGATTATTTTGTTTGTCTTACATTGTTTTTGTGTTTTTTTTGAGTGATTTTTGCTAGTTTCTCTTACCCCGGTCAAATGGCGGACAACGGTACTTCGTGACTTAAGTCGGTTCTTTCAGTTTCCCATAATAACTGATATTTGTGTATATATTTGTGCAATTCTTTGAATTTCTCTTCCAATTCTCATTTGAAAATGGACACTCTCTTCCAATTCTCATTTGAAAATGGACACTAATCTTGAAAAGTTGAAAAAGTATTATCCCGCTCTATCTCAAAATACGATTACAAAAATTTACCATGCTAGATGTGCAAGATTGAGATTGTTAATGAATCATGGAATTCCTGAAGATATTCATTGGTTGATTAAAGCAAAGGTCCGATTATCAGGTGAGTCCTCTAACTCCTTCATTTCACACATGCTTGGAACAAGTAAATGCACTTTTGCAAAGAAGCGTCATGTAAAACGACTGAAAGTCTGTCATTGATGTGCTAGATGCACTTGTAATACATAATGTCGTTCTTTAGGAATGGTATCTATAAACCGTGAAGATAAAATATAATTCATTAAGGATGACCTGAGTAAGGAGTCTTTAGATAATCTTCTATTGACTCTTGAGACGCATCCTAGTGGAGATATGCATCGTGTAATTCATGATTTATGACCACTATTTGATAAAGAACATGATCAACTTAGTCTTGGGAATCTGACTAAAAAAGACCCTATTTGCCAGTTTTTAAGAAAACTGGATGGGAAGCTTATCCCCGACCCATAGAGGGCGTTTAAGCCGTTCTTGGACGTAAAACCAAGGGAAGATGTAAGCCACAATCACAACTACCTGTACATACACATGCTTTTTCAAAAGTAAATAAATAAAGAGAGAGAGAGAGAGAGTGTGTGAGACTCTAGCTCGCCTACATATAGGTGGTATGATTGCCTTTCTAATTTCTCATCTATAAAACCCTCTCTTCCTTCCTTTCATTTCTACTCAACCCATACATTCAACAACTACAAAAGTGTGTAGAAATGGCTAGTTCCTCAAGTCATCATATAAGAAATATTTGTGTTTTTGGTGGATCTAGTCCTGGAAAAGAAAAGGAGTTTTTAGAATCAGTAAATCATCTTGGTCAGGTGCTAGCTGAGAGAAAGATTCATTTAGTGTATGGGGGAGGCAGTCTTGGATTAATGGGAGGTGTGTCAATAGCTGCATTTTTAGGAGGTAATCAAGTTTTGGGGGTCGTCCCAGAAGCTTTAGCACAAGGGGACATCATTGGAAAAACAATTGGAGAGGAACTTTAGGTCTCGAATGAATGCAATGTTTAACCATGTTGATGCCTTCATTGCTTTACCAAGTGGTCTAGGCACATTAGAAGAGATCTTTTATATTTCCTCTTAGGCTCAACTACACATTCACCATAAACCCATAGGTTTGTTAAATGTTAATGGTTATTATGATAAGTTGTTGTCTTTTCTTGATCATGTTGTGGAACAACAATTTCTAACATCTTCTGCACGACAAATCATAATATCTGCTGCTACTTCTAAACAATTGATTGACCAACTACAATCTTTCATTCCTGTGATTGATCCTTCCATGAGTCGCATAAATTGGACATCTGAGGAAAGCCATAAAAAGCTTAGATTGGATTTGAGTCTTCATTTGTGAATTTGTGTATCTTTTGAAAAAAAAGAAAAAAAATGATGATAATAAAAATGTAGACAAGTTTGGTTTCGTAGCCTCCCTAACCTAAGCAATTAAGCCCGAAGGGGTGTTTTAACACCTAATACCCTAAAGTCAACTGACTTGGGAGCTATTGGCCCAATGCTTGTTACATGGGTTGAGGAGAAAAGCTTAAGGGAATCAAACATTGCACTATCTACATATCACTATCTCTGACCCGAGTTACTAAGCTCGTAGGGGTGTCTTAACACCTAATGCCCTAAGACCAACTAGTCTGGGAGTCATTAGCTGAAAGCTCGTTACATGGGTTAAAGATGCATGATGTTTTTAAATTATATGTATATATTTTTTTTAAAAAAAAAGAAGACAAAAAAAGAACACAAAAATAATAATCCCAACCCAAGGAAGTTAACTTTAAATATTAGAACAAAAATTTTGTTTTCTTCCAAGAAAAGCCCCATAATTATGTGTTGAGACATTGAGCATAAAAGAAACATTTATTAATATCTTGTTAAGAGGTATTGAGTAGATATATAAATTTAATGAGAGTTTATTTATCTGGATAGATTAATGGAAGTTAAATGATGAATACCTTGCTTTGTGGAATTTGCAAAAAAAAAATTTCTTTTCTATTTTAACGCTTTGATTACTACGGATTAGTAATGAGTTGGTTGGGGGGTGTAATTAGTACTTAAAAGTGCATTTTTATTATGATTTTATATCATCATTTTGAACTTGAAATATCAATAACTCCTTAACTAAAGCATGTTTTATAATAATATATCTAATAATATAAGATACCTTTAATTTATGGTAAATGTTAATTTTAAATATAGGCCTATCACATAAATGAAAGGATTGATTGATAACTTTAAGAACTTAAATTGCAAGGATAAAGAGATGACCAAACTTAGAAAAGAGATGTCGGTGCAATTCGAACCGGAACACTGTTCGGTAATTGGATTATATTTGGAGCTATAGATCTCAGATTTAGGTCTAATTTATATGGATGGAAAGGTAAGACATAGGTCTACAACTTTCCTATGAAGCCCAAAATCTAAAAAGGTCATTTTCAAGTCCAAATTATAGCAACAACAAAGAAGCCCAAATCTGTCTTCCAGCCTAAGCATTGTTCCATATTTTGGCCATATCTGGAGTTCTAGAAGTCCAAATGAGCTAAATTGTTTGCACAAGAAAGTTGAGACAATTGCCTACAACTTTCATCTTTTCGAGTAGCTCTAATTTTGACGTTATCAATGACGTTTTGGGCAGACAAGAGAAGATAAGGACTGTCACCAAGTCAAGAGTTGACCACCCACTTATCAATTAGTCATGAAATCAATAGTTCTCAATTTTGGCCTATAAAAGGAGGCATTTGCCATGCATTTGGGCATCTTGGTTTCCAGATGAAGATCATGCTCTTCCTTTCTCTCTTTGTATTTTTTGTAATGTTTATGCCTTTCCTTTCATTTCCTTTCCTTTACTTAGTTAACTTTTATGTTCTTATTTTGTTTATCTATTTTTCTTTCTTTCATTATGTCTAGCTAAGTTAATTATGTCAAGGTGAAAAGGTTACACTAATGGTGTAAGAATAAGTATAATGTAAACTTAATATGGACTTTAATGTTTGATATTAACATGTTTTATATTTGTTATCTTGTTCACTCTTTCATACTTTGCTTGTTAAATGACTACTCTTGATTTATGTTGTATAACACTTGGTACAACAAATGCTTAGCACTTTCATAGCCTATGCTGTATGGTATAACCGACACCTGAGCTATGAAAGGAACTTGATTTGTTGTTAACATAAGTTATAATCATGAATGCTTGACGAGATTTACAAGTATTAGCATTAATCGAATAAGATGACTAATGTAATCATGTTAACAATCTATAATCTGATTGGAACCTCCTTTATGTGTGGTTTCCAATTGAATAATAAGAGTTTATACTATACTTGTTTGACATACCATTAGTGGATCCTCTAACCTTGACATTTGTTATTATCATTGTTTAATTGTTACATTAATATTCCATCTCAAAGTTCTCATCATCATCATCATCTTCTTCTTCTTTATTATTATTATTATTATTATTATTATTATTATTATTATTATTATTATTAGTATTATTATTATTAGTGCTACTACTATTATTATTGTTATTGTTGTTATTATTATTGTTATTATTATTGTTGTTGTTATTGTTATTGTTATTGTTGTCGTTGTTGTTGTATTATTGTTATTTATAATTTATACAATTAACCTCCCTATGGTTCGACCCCGGTCTTGCTGGGTTATTTATTACTTCGACACTCCTGCACTTGGGAGAAGACATCAACCTTTTAGTAGTGTCAATTATGTTTTAAAATCTAATTTGTCACCATGGAAGTTGGTTGTGTGATTTTTGGTATAAAGCATTAAAAAAGGCCAAAAAATACTTGAGAGATAATTGTCTCTAAGGTCGGAATGATGTGGCGACTCCAAGGCTGGAATGATGTAGCAGTTTGGAGGGATTTCAAACTGCCATACATCCCGGTGGATATATGACCACAATATATTGAGCATGTGACATCTTAGCAGTTCACATGATATTCACAGTTTGGTGCTGATGATTAGTACATAAAAGTGCATTTTTATCAAGGTTTTATATCATCATTGTACACTTCAAGTATCAATAATTCCTTAACTAAAGCATGTTTTATAATAACATATCTAATAATATAAGATACCTTTAATTTGTGGTAAATGTTAATTTTAAATGCAAACCTATCACATAAATGAAAGGATTGATTGATGAATTTAAGAATTAAAATTGAAAGGACAAAGAGATGACCAAACTTAGAAAAGAGATGTTGGTGCATCCAAACCAGAACACTGTTTGGTAATTAGGTCATATCTGAAGTTGTAGATCATGAATTTAAATCTATCTTATAGGCTTACAACTTTCGTATGGAGCCCAAGATTTAAAAAGGTTATTTTCAAGTCCAAGTTGTAGCAATAATAAAGAAGTCTGAATTTGTCCTACAGCCCACGCATTGTTCAGTATTTGGCTCATATCTAGAGTTCTAGAAGTCCAAATGATCTCTATTTTTTTCTAGAAAGCTGAGATAATTTTCTACAACTTTCATGTTTCAAGTGGTTCCAATTCTGTCGTTATCAATGATGTTTTGGGTTGATAAAAGAAGATAAGGATTGTCACCAAGTTAAGAGTTGACCACCTACTCATCAATTAGTCATCAAATCAATAGTTTCCAATTTACTTTGGCCTATAAAAGGAGGCATTTTGGTTTCCAGATCAAGATCATGCTCTTACTTTCTCTATTTATGTTTTTGTAATACTTAAGTTTTGCTTTCATTAAATATCAAGTTTATGTCTTTCAATTCCTTTCCTTTACTTAGTTAACTTTTATCTTATTTATATTCTTATCTTGTTTATTTATTTTTCTTAGTTTCATTAAGTTTAGTTAAGTTTATTATGTCAAAGTAAAATGGTTACACTAATGGTGTAAGAATAAGTATAGTGTAAACTTAATATGGACTTTAATGTTTGATAGTAACATGTTTTGTATTTGTTATCTTGTTCACTTTTTAATACTTTGCTTGTTAAATGACTAATTTAGATTTATGTTGTATAACACTTGGTACAAAAAATATTTTGTGCTCTTATAGCTCATACTGTAGGGTATAACCGACACTTGAGCTATGAAAGGAACTTGATTTGTTGTTAACATAAGTTATAATTATGAATGTCTAACGAGATTTATAGGTATTAGCATTAGTCAAATAAGATAACTAATGTGATCATGTTAACAATTTATAATCTGATTGAACCTCCTTTGTGTATAGTTTTCGATTGAATAATAAGAGTTTATACTATACTTATTTGACATACCATTAGTGGAACCTCTAACCTTGATATTTGTTGTTATCATTGTTTAATCCTTACATTAATATTTCATCTCAAAGTTCTCATTATCATCTTCATCTTCTTCTTTTTCTTCTTCTTCATCATTATTATTATTATTATTATTATTTCTACTAGTACTACTACTACTACAACTATTATTTTTATTTTTATTGTTATTATTGTTATTCTTGTTGTTGTTATTGTTATTATTGTTATTCTTGTTGTTGTTATTGTTGTTATTGTATTAGTGTTATTTATAATTTATACAATTAACCTCCCTGTGGTTTGACCCTGGTCTTGCCGGGTTATTTATTACTTTGACACTCTTGTCGTGTTAGTTGACAATCAGAACCAACAAATTCATTGTTTAATGACCACGCACACTTGCAACTCTGTTCCATTTGCTGCTCATGCAAAACAGATGGTAAAAATAATTTAAATGAAATATATTGTTAATTAATTTATTTGTTATTTAATTATTTTTTTTCTTACAAGCTATGTCTCTCAGACATGAGCCTAGCTTAATAGAGTTGTTTGTAGAGACACATATGCAGAGTAAATACCTCTAAAAGGGGGTGCAACAGTTCATTGACAACCATGCTCAATACTTCATAGCATGTTTGTTCAACCATTTTATTTTGTTAGTTATTGTTTTTCTTGAATTAAATATGATAATTTCTTTTTCATTTTTAGGAGACCTATAATAGCCTATTGAGCGAGAAATATGAGGATGATCCTTTGACCTATCTAGCTTTCAATTTGGATTTATAGATGGAGGTAGGATAAATTGGTGGACTCGATAAAATCAGGTGTATGGGCTCTCCAACACCACAACCGAGAACTTGCGGGCGACCTATATTGTCTCAACCATTGGGAGCTTCCAACTAATATTGAGCACCCAATCTAAGGAGTTCATGGCATTACAGCAACACACGGCTCACCTCACTGAAAAATATCAGCAACTCTTGGCGAATTATGAACAGCTCTGCCAAATGGTCATGGACTTACATCACATATTGATGATACATGTGTGCTTCTTTTTTTACTGTATAATCCTGGGAACAACCAGCCTCTTCCAGCTCCGTTATTATACTAGTTTATTTTATTTTTGGAAACATATTAAATTTGTAATGATATATGGATGAATATAATTTACCTTTATTTTTCTATTTTTGATGTTTAATACAATTTTATTTGTATAATTGGTTTTTTCTATTAATTTATATAATTTTATATTATTTATTCTAAATAATTTTAAAATTTGTTTTAAAACACCATTGACTAATTTTCATATGAAATATTTTTTTTGGTATTTTATGCAGAGTTCAAAAATATTTACTAGAAATGCCACACTCATCGATGTCTTCGTAGACATAAATATTTTGTTGGTAGTTTACTGAGAGTTGCAAAAACTTAACTGAAAATGCCATAATCACCAACATAATATTTTTGTCAATATATTTCTTGTAGGAATTTTGTTTTTGGCACTTTTTTTGTTTGTGAAACCATCAATATTTAATTTTTTTTTATTAACAGAATTAGCTATAGAATGGAATTACCAACGAACGCTATGTCGATGAACTCGTTCTATTAGGAATTTATTTGGTAGAAATTACCAAAGAAGTGGTAATCTTACACCGATGGATTTTGTCTATATGTGAAACTGTGAAATGTTGTAGTGATTGTAACATTTTGTATATTTCCAAAGCCTATTTCCTATGATCTTGTATATCTACATCTTTTATTAAAAATTACATTCATGATTATAAGCTTTTCTTTTTGAAAAAAATACAAATATTCTTTCGATATAATTCTAAATAGCAAATTTCATATCTACATCCATATTAAATATTCTTTTAGTGACCTTATAAAGTGGATGTCCTCATGTGAACTTACCTATGATATACACAAAATTACAAATTAAATAGTATGAAATATTTGCATCATTTCAGATAATGACATTTAATAATAATATAATCAAAATAAATTTTATAATATTTGGTTTAAAAACGTTGATCTTATATCAATTTCCTAAACCTTACACTTTTCATTATTTCCTGATAACTTTTCATCCAATAATTCTATTCATTGCATTATCAACCTTGCATCATGAAAATTATTTCATTTGTAATCTAGTTTAATTCGTTAATATATGATTTATTCCTTATAGCTTTAAAATTGATTAGTCTCTTTTAAACACTTTCATACAATAAATCATTTCACATTAAGATTATTTTGTAACTATTTCTACTCCATGAATGTACTCAATTTATATTAATATTATTATTTCACAACTCATAGAGTTCACCCCATAATTTATTTCCTCTACATAAATAAATCATATGATATTTTCCTCTCTCAACCACTTTTAATACATATCATAACTTATTATGTAAATACATTTAATTCATATCATCATTTAATTCATGTCACCTTTTCACTTTCGTAACATTTATTTTATTTATAATACATCATACTTCACTTATATGACACTCTTGATATATGAGAAATTTTCTCAATTCATTATTCATTCCACTTATTTCACGTTCATTTCTATAATTTATAATTTATCACATAATATTTCATTACTTTTATACTTGCAAGACATGTTTAAATCATTTTTCTTTTTCCTTAAACTTAATTAGTAGAGCTAATTGAATACTCACTTATTAACCTATCGACACAATCAAACTCATATACACCTTGCTCCATTATATGTTATTGTTAATACTAAATATATTATTTATTACTTGACATGATGTTGTGAGGTATATGAAAATGGTTGAATTATTACACATCTCTTGGACATGAGTCAAGCCTAATAAAGTTTTTTGTAGAGACGCATGTGTAGAGTAAAGACCATTAAAAGGGGGTGCAATAGTTTGTCAATAACTATGCCCAACACTTTATAGTATGTTCATTCAATCATTGTTTTTTATAAGTTATTATTTTCTTAAATTGAATTTAATGATTTTTTTTTATAATTTTCAAAAGATGTATAATAGCTAGTTGAGGGAGAGATACGAGGACGATCTTTTGACCTCCTGGATTTTGATGTAGATTTGTGGGTGGAGGCAGAATTGTCGGGTGGATTTGATAAAAAAATCATGTGTACGAACTCTCTAACATCATGGTTAAGAACTTGCAGGGAGCCCATAATGTCAATCATTATCAAACACTCAATCTCGGGAGTTTGTGGCTTTGTAACAACACACAACTCATCTCACCAAGAAATATGAGTGACTCTCGATGAATTATGAATAACTTTGTCAAATGATCATAGAAATGAGATCATAGATGAAAGATATGTATGTGCCTCTATTATGGACCCTGGAACGACTAGCCTCATCCTCATCCTCTTTCTCCTCCAGCGCCACCATTATTCTATTATAATTTGTATTTGGACAAATAAAATTGTAATAATATTTGGATTTTATATTTTTCAATTTTATTTTTACATAATTCAATTTTATACAATTTTATTTGTTTAATTATTTTCTTTTTTATTATTTTATATAATTTTAATTAATTATTCTATGCAATTTTATTTTTAAAAATATTTGTTAATTATCACATATGAAATTACAAATGTAAACAAGTCGTTGGTATATACCACAATCATCGACAAAATTATTCTAGAGAGTTGGGAAAAAATTATTGTATATGTGATTAGTACATGAAAGTGCATTTTTATCAAGGTTTTATACCGTCATTTTGCACTTGAAGTATCAATATCTCCTTAACTAGAGTATGTTTTATAATAACAAATCTGATAATATAAGTTACCTGTAATTTATGGTAAATACTTATTTTAAATGCACGTATTCTCACAATTCAAAGGATTAATTGTTGTGATTAACTATTGGAAGTGAAAAGATAAAGAAAAGGCTGAGCTTAGAAAGGAGATGCTTATTCAATTCAAATTCGAACATTATTAAATCATTGGGTCATATTTAAAGCTATAGATCTTAAATTGCATATTGGTTTATATGACTGGAAAGATAAGAAATAGGTTTACAATTTTCATGTATAGAAAGACCCAAATCTGTCGTTCTTGAATTCAAAGTTTGGCCACAAAAGAGAAGTCAGAATCTGTCCTACAATCTAGCCCAAACACTGCTCAAATTTTTAACCATAACTGGAGTTCTAGAAGGAGAAATTATGTGAAATTTGATGGGTGAAAGGAAAAGATAATTTTCAACAACTTTCATGAAGAACACTTTGCCAAATTCTGATTGCATTAATATCAATTCATCCAGCCAAAATGCTTTGAGTGCTGCTATCAATAGTTGGTCATTAAATCAATTATCAATTACTAAATAAATAGTTCTAAATTTTAGCCTATAAAATGAGGTATTTTCCATTCATATCAAGATCATATTCTTATTTTCTCTCTTTATAGTTTTGTAATGCTTCAGTTTTACTTTTATTAATCTCTTATTTATGCTTTTCATTTCCTTTACTCTACTTAGTTAACTTATATCATGTTTATGTTCTTATATTGTTTATTTATGTTTTTTTTTATAATGTCTAGCTAAGTTAATTATGTCAAGGTGAAAATATTCCACTAATGGTGTTAGGATAAGTATAGTATAAATGCAATATGGACTTTAATGCTTATATCCTAAACAACTTGCTATTAACATGTCTTATCATTTTTATCTTATTAATTTCTAATACCTTGGTACATCAAATACTTGATCTTTCATAGTTTTCGGCCGACATCGTTATTATATGAGGAACTTGATTTGTTGTCAACATAAGTTAGCATCATGAACACTTGATAAAATTTATAATTATGGTGTTACATAAGTAAGATGATTAATATAATCATGTTGATAATTTATAAAGAGTTTACACTTTACTTATCTCTAATATTGTTAGTGGATCCTCTAACTTTGAAGTTTGGTTTTATCATTGTATAATCTTCATATTAATCTTACATCTCAAAGTCCTCTTTAAATCATCATCACCATCACCATCATCATTATTGTTGTTGTTGTTATTGTTATTGTTATTATTATTTATAATTTATATAGTTAACCTCCCTGTGGTTCGATCCCGGTTTTGCCAGGTTATTCATTACTTTGACACTCCTATACTTAGAATAAGACATCAACTCTTTGATCGTGTCAAGTTTTTGAAGTCGTTGCTCGGGAGGTAAATTCTTGAATAAATTATAATATTTTTTTTATTTTCACTTTTCACTTTTCTTGTATCCAACTTTTGTTTCTTTTATTTTGTTTCCTTCTTCCTTTTATTTTCTTCCTACATGTGTATGAGAGTTTGATCACATACATTAAGTGGTAGACTTTGTAGGGTATCCTCATCATTTTCAGAAAAAATAACCAAAAAAGATAATCAGTCACTTCATAATAAGAATAATGAGAATAACCAAGTTAGAACACTTAGAGACCAAATGAATCTTAGAAGAATAAGTACACCCTCATGCATAATTTTTGCTCTTGATGCATCTCACTTTAATTTTTAGCCAGGTATTATTCAATTTTTACCTTCTTTTCATGGCTTAGATCTAGAAAATCTATACTTGCATTTGAGAGAATTTAAAGAAGTCTGTAACACTTATAATGACTTAAATTTTAGCATCAACACCATCGATTAAAGCTTTTTTCTTTTTTATTAAAAGATAAAGCTAAAATATGGCTATAAAATCATAAGTCAGGATCTATTCATACTTGGGATGAAATGCAACAACAATTTTTAAAGAAGTTTTTTCCATCTCACAAAACAAACTCTTTCAAAAGATAAATCACCACTTTCACTAAAAAATCAGGAGAAACATTTTACCAATATTAAGATAGGTATCAAGACTTGCTTAATACTTGCCCTCATCATTGTTTTGAAACATAGAGATTGGTTTCATATTTTTATGAAGGGTTAACACTTAAAGATAGACAAATGGTAGAATTGATGTGTAATGGAACTTTTAAAAATAAAAACCCTGATGAAGCAATGGAGTACCTAAACTTACTAGCTAAAAATGCTTAAAATTAGGACACTACAAGTACTTATGAGGTACTAGGTAAGACTCAATCTCATACATCTAGTGGAGGTATGTACAACCTTAGGGAAGATCATGACCTTCAAGCTAAATTGACATCTTTAGCTAGAAAAGTGGAGGCATTAGAATGAAAAAAAAGTAGACAATTAAAATCTGTTCAAGACATTGTGTGTCAAATATATGAAATAAATAAACATGCAACCAATGATTGTCCAACTTTGCCTTCCTCCAAAGAATGCCTCTATGAACAAGCTCATGTTTTAAACAAATTTTAAAGGCTCAATCATAACCTATACTCGCAAACATACAACCAACCCTGGATGGAGAAATCACCCAAAATTTATTTGGAAAAGTGGTAACAATAATGTACAAACTTCACAGCCACCGTTTCAAGCACATCATAATTTTTAAAATTCTGATGGATATGCGCCTCCTTATGCTCCACCTTTTAAAAGAAATATTGAGGAAACATTGCATGCATTTATTGAAAAGCAAGAGACAATCAACACTCAAAATACTTAGACCATGGCAAATCTAAAAGATGCTCTTGCAAAATTTACATCTACTCTCAGTTTTCAAGAGAAAGGTAAGTTTTCATCTCAACCATAGTAAAATCCTAAGAGGGCAATATAATGTAAATGCAAGTAGTTTCGGAAGTTATCATATGGATCAAGTCAAATCATTCATCACTCTTTGCAATGGTAAGGTCATTGAAAAACCCACTCTTGAACCTTATGAGAAAGATAATAAGTTAATCTCCGAGGGTAAGGAAAGAGTTGAAGCTGAACATTGAAAATAAAATATTGAATCCCTGCCAACACTTCTATTTCCTAATGTCATAACCAAACAATGAAAAGTCAATTACAACTTTGAAATCTTTAGAACTTTCAAACATGCAAGGATTAATATACCTTTGTTGGATGTTATTAAATAGGTACCTTCTTATGCTAAATTTTTGAAAGATCTATGCACTGTGAAGAGAAAAATGAATGTGAAAAAGAAAGCCTTTTTAGCTAAACAAGGAAGTATCATTCTTCAGAACAATAATTCTTTAAAATACAAAGACCTTAGGTGTCCTATAATTTCTTGCTTTATTAGAGAACATAAAATTGAAAGAGCTTTACTTGATCTTGGAGCTAGTGTGAATTTACTTTCATATTCAGTATTTTAATGTCTCAATTTAGGTAAGTTAAAACCAACTTCTGTAACTATGTTACTTGCTGATAGATCTGTAAACTTGCCTAAAGGAATAGTTAAAGATATGTTAGTACAAGTTGATAAATTTATTTATCTTATGGATTTTATTGTCCTAGATACACAAACTGTTAAAGTAAGTAATTTAATTCTATTTATTTTAGGACATTCATTTCGTGGAACTTCTAATGCATTGATTAATTGTAGGAATAGACTGATAAAGTTATTATTTGGAAACATGACATTGGAGATGAATATTTTCAATATTTGCAAGCAACCTGGAGATAATAATGATTTACAAGAAGTGGACTTTATTGAAAAATTAGTTCATGATCAATTAGAAACTATTTCTAGTGAAATTCATTTTAATGAATCTGAGAATTTGCAAGTGGTTTATTTTCATGAAGAATCAAAGACAAGTAAATGGAGACCATATATTAAAGAGTTGCCACCATGATCAATTGAGTCTATACCTTCATGCGTTCAACCACCAAAACTTGATTTGAAGTCATTACCACTCAATCTTAAATGCTCATTTTTAGAAGAAAATAAAACTTTTTTGATAATAATTTCTTCCAAACTTAATGCACATCAAGAAGGTAAGTTATTACAAACTCTAAAAATACACAAACATATATTAGGATGGATCATAGCTGACATAAAAGGAATTAGTCCTTTGATTTGCACACAAAATATTTATTTAGAGGAAAATGCTAAACCCTCTAGAGAAATGCAACGAAAGCTTAATCCTAATATGAAAAACATAGTGAGGAATGAAGTCATTAAGCTTCTAAATAATGAAATCATTTATCTTATTTACGTTAACAAATGGGTAAGTCCTAACCAAGTGTACCTAAGAAGTCTAGAGTCACTATGATAATAAATAAGAAAAATAAGTTAATTCCAACTAAGACTGTTACTGGTTGGTGCATGTGCATTCACTATAGGAAACTTAATTTAATTACTAGAAAAGATCATTTCCCTTTACCTTTCATGGATCAAATCCTAGAAAGAGTTGCTGGTCATGAATTTTATTGTTTCCTAGATAGCTATTTATTTAGGTTATAATCAAATTGAAATTGCATTGAAAGAATAAGAAAAGACTACTTTCACATGTCCATTTATATCGAAGGATGCCTTTTAGATTATATAATGTACCAGCCACATTTCAAAGATGTATCCTTAGCATATTTAGTGATATGGTTGAATGTTTTCTTGAAATTTTCATGGATGATTTTTTTTGTTTTTGACGATTCATTTGATGATTGTTTGACTAACTTAGAAAAGGTTTTGAGTAGATATAAAGAGAAGAATCTTATGCTGAATTGGAAAAAGTGTCATTTTATTGTAACAAGCGGCATTGTACTTGGTCACATTGTTTTATCGAAAGGAATTGAGGTTGATAAATCTAAAATTGAGTTAATTGCCAACTTGCGAACACCAAAATTTGTTAAAGATGTTAGATCATTCTTAGGACATACTAGTTTTTATAAAAAGTTCATCAAATATTTTAGTATCATATCTAAGTCATTGTGTAACCTTCTAACAAAGAAAAATATTTTTGAATAAACTGAATAGTGTGAAAAAGCCTTTGTTAAACTTAAAAATTTACTTACTTTTACTCCTGTCATTCAACCTCCTAATTGGTCATTACCTTTTGAAATAATGTGTGATGCTAGTGATTATGTCGCGGCTGCTATTTTGGGACAAAAAAAAGATAAGAAACCTTATGTGATTCACTATATAGGTAAAAATTTAAATAGTGCTCAAATAAATTACACCACCACTGAAAAAGAATTACTTCCAGTAGTATTTGCATGAGAAAAATTTAAATCTTATCTTGTCGGCTCACCTATTGTTGTTTTTAGTGATCATGCAGTTTTGAAATATCTTCTTTCAAAAAAGGATTCTAAGGCTAGACTAGCACGATAGATTTTGTTACTTTAAGAATTTGATATTACAATCAAAGGCAGGAAAGGCACCAAAAATCTTGTCGCAGATCATTTGTTAAGATTACAACATATTCGAGATCTGACATCACACCAATCGATGACTACTTTCCTGATGAATCCTTATTTTCTATCTCTAAAATACCTTGGTTTGCTAATATTGGTAATTTTCTTTTTTTCAGGATATTTGCTAGCTCATTCAAATACCCAAGACCAAAGAAAGTTTTTGAACGAAGTGAAGAACTTTTATTGGGATGACCTTTATTTATTCAAATATTGTCCTAATCAAATATTTCAAAGATGCATTTCGGATAATGAAGTAAGTAGTGTCATTACATTTTGTCATTCTAAGGCATGTGGGGGGTCATTTCTCATCAAGAAAGACAACTGTAAAAATCTTACAAAGTGAATTTTACTAGCCCACTATGTTGAAGGACTCACATGCATTCTGCAAGACTTGTGAAAATTATCAAAAGTTGGGATCTATTTCAAAATGTCATATGATCCTTTTAAATCCTATTCTTGTCATCAAGATCTTTGACTGTTCATATATAGATTTCATAGGTCTATTTCCTCCATCATTTGGTTTCTTATACATATTAGTTGCAATAGATTATGTTTTAAAACGGGTAGAGGCAATTTCAAGTTGAAACAATGATCACAAAACAATGATAAAGTTTTTGAAAGAAAATATTTTAAGTCAATTTGGAATTCCTCGAACCCTGATAAGTGATGATGGAACATATTTCTGCAAGAAGTCGTTTGAGTCTTTAATGAAGAAATATGGAATTACACACAAAGTTGTCATCCCTTATTACCTCCAAACAAGTGAATAAGTAAAACTTGCTAATAGGAAGATCAAACAAATATTGGAGAAAGCAATGAACCCTAAAAGGAAACACTGGTCTTTAAGACTTAATAATGCACTTTAGGCTTATTGAATTGCTTATAAAACATCATTAGGTATGTCACCTTATAGACTAGTCTATGGAAATCTTGTCACTTACCAATGGAACTTGAATATAAAGCTTATTGGGCTATTAAAGCTTTCAATTCAAATCTTGATGATGCTAGTCAGCTATGAAAATTAGAAATAAATGAGCTTGAGGAAATAAGAAATGATGCATATGAAAATTCAAGAATTCGTAAAGCAAGAATCAAATAGTTTCATGACAAAAAAATACTAAGAAAAACATTTAATATTGGTCAAAAAGTCTTGCTTTATAATTCTTGACTCCATATATTTTCTAAAAAACTAAGATCAAGATGGAGTGGTCATTTTATTGTGAAACATGTGTATCTATATAGGGCCTGTGATATCGAGAATCCAAAAAATGGTAATGTTATCAAGGTAAATGAACATCGTTTGAAAGTTTACTTTGATAGTTTTTTAATTGAAAATGACTTTATTGAATTGGGTGATCCTTTATATAAAGATTAATTCTTTCTCTCACATTGATTTTGTGTTTCTTTTTGGTGTGACCTTTGTTTTGCTAGTTTCTTTCATCCTAGTCAAATGGCGGACAACGGTACTCGTGATTTAAGTCGGTTCTTTTAGTTTCCTATAATAACTGATATTTATCTATATATTTGTGCAATTCTTTGCTCTTTCTCTCTTTTGTACATCTCTTTTCATTTGAAATGGACACAACTCCTAAAAAATTGAAAAAGTATTTTCCCGCTCTGCCTCAGAATGCGATTATAAAAATTTATAATGCTAGATGTACAAGATTGAGATTGTTAATCAATTATGAAATTCCTGAAGATATTCGTTGGCTAATTGAAGCAAAGGTTTGATTATTAGGTGAATCCTCCAATTTTTTTCATTTCATACATGCCTAGAACAAGTAAAAGCACTTTTACAAAGAAACATCATGTAAAACAAGTGAAAGTATATCATAGTTGTGCCAGCTGAACTTGTAATGCAAAATGTCATTCTTTAGAAATGGTATCTGTAAATCGTGAATGTCGCATCCTCTCACACGCGGCTTTCGATTTCAATTTGTTTTTTGTTTATTTTGCTTGATTGGTTCTTCGGAGTTGCCACCTAGTATTATGGTCACTAGAAAACCTAACTGGTCTTTCATAAATTCTAAGGTAAAGGATTGGTTGCATAAAGGAAAGGTATTAACACCTCTAGTACGCCCTACCTAAGGTAAGCTGCTTGATGCTTGGTTTGCCTTATAATTGCGATAGTGTTAGATAATTACTATAGTACTAGTGTTTCCTAATCCCATAAGTTTTCCTAGGTTTGATTCACACTAAATTTATTAAGATAGAAATCCAAGGAGATTCCATATGCTTTAAAAACTCATTTTTCCCTTAGTATTTCAAGAGTTTTTACGACTCGTAAATCACAAGGAGGAGAGATAAAATTTTAGAAATCTAAGGAAATTCAGAGTGCTTTAAAAGCCTCATTTTACCTTATTGTTTCATACTTTGATGGCTCGTAAACTGTGGAGTCAAAAATTGAAATGTCCTTGATTATAATCAAGGCTTCTTTCAAGGATATATGATGACTTATTATTCCTAAAAAAATATTTTGGATAATAACCGCTTAGGTTTCTTTGTCCAAACAATAACAACGAATAATAACAAATTATTCCCAATAATATTTTGTATATTCATCCTTTAGGTATTTCTTTATCCAAACATTAACAGTGAATAATAGATGAATTCCCCCCAAAAATAAGATTTTTATATTTTTTGAAACATTGACGAACACCCTTTGGAGTTTTACAAACATGTTGTAAAATCTAGAAATACAAGAAAATAATTTGTGTTGTGTTTAAGAAATCCTTCCGAAAACGCATTTTTGAAACTTATAATATTTTTTGCTTAAAAAAAATGTTCAAATCATGTTAGGGTATTGGTCGTATGCAACACACAAAAAAACAAATTTTGATATATATATATATATATATGTGTGTGTGTGTGTGTGTGTGTGTGTGTGTGTGTTTGCCGCAATTACGTTGAAAACTGGATATTCTAAATATGAGATTGGTATATATTTTTTTTAAATATAAAAAAAATCAGACCTTAAAATAAATATTCCAGAAAATACATCTCCTTCTCTTTCTTTTACTTTTTTCAAAAAAAAAAAAGAATTAGGTCTAACCGGGTCACTTGCCTCAACAAGAGACCTGACAGGACACAAAATTTAAACAAACTATTCAAGTGAATTATAATTCACTTGAACATTAATCACAAAAGATTGTATAGTAACAAGTATTATTAAAATGCAAAGCAAAGAGAATGCATGGACTTACCTGACGCTAAAACAGGCGAAGGAGGTGGCACTACAGTTGCTTCACCCAGTTACTAGCTACTGGTTCTGGTGAAAGAAAACAAAGGCCATGCTGGTTTTGGCCTCCTTTCCTTACTTCTAGTTTTCTTCTTTTCAGTTTCGCTCCTTCTCTATTCTGCTTTCTAGCGCTGAAACAAGTAAGGAGACTGCAGTTCCTGCACCTGGTCGCTAGCTACTAGTTCTAGCGAAAGAAAACAATGGCCACCTTGGTTTTGGCCTCCTTTCCTTGCTTCTTCTGGTTTTCCTCTCTTCTCTTTCCCTCCTTCTTTGTTCTACTTCCTGGTGCTAAAACAGGCGAAGGAGATGGCACTATAGTTGCTACACTTGGTCGCTGGCTACTAGTTTTGGCGAAAGAAAACAATGGTCATGCTGGTTTTGGCCTCTTTCCCTTGCTTCTTCCTATTTTCTTCTTTTCTTTTTCCCTCCTTCTCTGTTATGCTTTTTTGTTCCTTTTTTCACTTTTCACAATAATGAACAACAACTCCTGTTCTTTATGTTTTACATTTTATCTGCATGTCTTTAGTTGTTTTGTTCTACTCTTTTCTCTCAATTTTCTTTTTCTTTTTCTTTTTATGCTCTTTCTTTTTTTTTCACCCCCCTTCTAGGTCATTAGAGGGGCTTATATATAGACTGACATATTTCTATTTAGAAAAGATTTAATGCATTATTTCTAGGACGCAAATCCCTACTAATTTGCAATAAGAAAAATGCAAAAAGGAACTAATAATATTCTAATTTTGATGTTTGATTTCTGTACAATTTTTTAGACATGGTTTGGCTTCTTTCTTTCTTTCCATAAGGTTAGCTGCTCCCTTTGAAATGAGACAATAAAAAAGTGGTTGTAGCTCCAAAAGTCAGGTGTGATAATAAAGGAAAACAACAGGAATTTGCAAAGAAAAAAAAGGAAAGAAATCAGATGGGTAAGGTGTGGTAAAAATCTTGTTATTTATGATGATCCAGCCCCCTCTCCAGCTTTTAATATCCTTCTTCAATTCAATCCCGCATTTCAGCACTTTTCAATTCAATCCTTGGTCCAAAAAAATCCTTCGAATTAGTCTCGCAAACTTGGGCTAGATCCTTCCCGTGGTAGAATTCTTTGCCATCATGTTAGATATTCAAACAGAAATATATTAAGCTTCTGATATCAAAATCAAGCGAATCGAAAGCCCAAATTTATCTATGCATCCATAACTACAACTTTGATGAAGGAGTCGAAGTGAGATAAAATCATTTTAGAGAATAGAATCTGACATTAATCTAGTTGGTAAAAAAGGATTTCCGGGTCTAATTTAGAAACTGAAAAATACCAAGAATCTTGATATGACTAAGAGTATGATTTAAGAAAAATCAATAAAATTTATTATGGAAATAGAGTTTTTAGTGCAAAACACGAGTCAGGATCCTTCTCGCGGTAGAATTCTCTACCTTTACGTTAGATATTCAAACTGAAATATCTTGAGCTTTTGATATCGAAATCAAGCAATTCAAAAGCCAAAATTTATCTATGTGTCCAAAACTACAACTTTGATAGGGAGTCAAAGTGAGATAAAATCATTTTAGAGAATAGAATTTCTCAATAATCTAGTTGGTAATAAAGGTTCTTGATTTGACAATGCTCAGCATCCAAATCTGACTAATAATCTGCCCTAAGAACAATGATCCTTAGGACCTAATAAAGGTATAGGTCAATTTTTTCAACATATCCTGAGTGACATAATATAGCTAGGATGGTCAAATATCATACGAAACCATGTCAGAATCAGAGCCTAAGTTAGAATAAAAATTGTGACAATAGCAGAATCATTTTTTTTTAATGCAAATTCTAAGGGATTTATCCAACCTTAAAGACCAGATAAAGAAGGAATAAATTTAGTATGATGAAGATTCCTGATCAATCTAAAAAAACCTGATGATTTTGGAAACAAAGGGGAAGGATAAAAAGATTACAAATAGCTCAAATAGGGTTTGAAAAAAATATTTCTTTTTCCTCTGCTTTTGTCAATTTTCCAGCAAACATGAGTTATACTCTTACACTCAGTTCAAAAGGGGTATACACCATCTCCATCACGTGGAGTCCAAAATTGTGTAACAATAGTGAAGATAAAATATAGTTCATTAACGATGGCCTAAGTAAGGAGTCTTTACATAATCTTCTATTGACTCTTGAGATGTACCCTAGTGAAGATTTGCATCATGCAATTCGTGATGTATGGCTATAATTTCATAAAGAACATGCTCGACATAGTCTTGGGAATCTAACTAAAAAAGACCCTGTTTGCTAGTTTTTAAGAAAACTGGATGGGAAACCTATCCCCAACCTATAGAGAGCATTTAAGCTGTTCTTGGACATAAAACCAAGGAATGATGTGAGCCACAATCACAACTACTGTACATACACATGTTTTTTTTAAATAAATAAAAATAAATAATAATAAAAAGAAGAAAAAGAAAAAGAGAGAGAGACTCTAATTGGCCTACGTATATATGGTATGAGTTGTCCTCAAAGCTTTAGCAAATAGGGGTATTATTGGAACAATAATTAGAGAGGAACTACAAGTCTTTACAATGTCTAATCAAATGAATATAATGTTTAAACATGTTGATGCCTTCATTGCCTTGCCAGGTGATCTAGGCACATTGGAAGAGATCTTTCATATTTTCTCTTGGACCTAACTTCACTTTCACCATAAACCTAAAGATTTGTTAAATGTTAATGGTTTTTATGATAAGTTATTGTCTTTTGTTGGTCATGCTGTGGAGCAGGAATTCCTAACATCTTTAGCACGACAAATTATAATCTCTACTACTATTGCTAAATAATTGATTGATCAATTACAATCTTTCACTCCTGTAATTGATCTCTCTATGAGTCGCATAAATTGATCAACTAATAAAAGCCATAAAAAACTTAGATTGGATTTGAGTCTTCATTTGTGAAACCTTGTGTTTTATTATTTTGTTTTATTATTTCTTATATTTGTTTAAGTGTGTTTAAGGTTTGTCTGTGTTCATTGTTTCATGTGATGTCTTTTATACTCTATCTTTCTATCTTAAGATATTAAGGATAATGTCTCATTTTTGTTGGGGGAAGGGGTAGTAGTTGATACTTAAAAAAAATAAAAATTTAACTAATTGTGTTTTCTATATGCAAAATCATTGTTACTAAGATGGCAGAGTCAAGGACTTCTTCTATTAAAGTAACTCTTGAGACACATCTTAGTAAACATTCTTAACAAGGTCTATCATAATACTTCTTGAAATATTCAGGTTTACAAACTCTTGCATTATTATCAATTGCTTCTACTCATATACTCATTTAACAAGTATTTTTAAACCTTCATTTTCACGCACACACTTTAACATATGATTATAAGTTATATATTGAATTATTACATTAGTTATGTTCTTTTGTTAAAAGTAATAACTAAAGCAAAGGGATAGTATATAATTTGCCAAAAACAATAATGATAATAAATGTAATTAAAAAAATAAATAAAAACATAGATAAGTTTGGTTTCATAGCTTCCCTAACATAAGTAATTAAGCTTGAATGAGTATTTTAACACCTAATATCCTAAAGTCAACTGACTTGAGAGCTATTGACTCAACACTTGTTACATGGGTTGAGCAAAAAAGCTTAAATGAATCAAACATTGTACTATTTACGTATTAGTATCTGCAACCCGAGTTATTAAACTCGAAGGAGTGTCTCAACATCTAATGCTTTAAGACCAACTGGTCTGGAGGTCATTAGTCAAAAACTCATTAAATAGGCTAAAGATAGATTGTGATTTAAGTTATATGTTTATATATATATAAAAAAGATAGTAATCCTAATCCAAGGAAGTTAACCTTAAACATTAGAACATACTATTGTTTTCTTCTAATAAAAGCCCCATCATCCATGTTTTCATACATTGAGCACATAAAAAAAAGGTTTATTAATATCTTGTTTTAACAGTACGAAGCAGATATATATAAATTTAATGAGAGTTTGTTTACTTAGATATATTAATGGAGGTTGAAGGATGAATGCCTTACTTTATGGAACTTACAAATTGTTTTTCTATTTTAACGCTTTGATTGCTAGGGACTAGTAATAAGTTGGTTGGGGAGTGTGATTAATACTAAAAAGTGTATTTTTATCAAGGTTTTATAGCATCATTTTGCACTTGAAGTATCAATAACTCCTTAACTAGAGCATGTTTTATAATAACAAGTCTAATAATATAAGATACCTTTAACTTAAATACAAGTATTATCATAATTCAAAGGATTGATTGTTATGATTAACTATTGGAAGTGAAAGGATAAAAAAAAAATGCTAAGCATAGGAAGGAGATGTCGATTCAATTTAAATTCAAATATTGTTCAGTCAATGGGTCATATTTAGAGCTATAGACCTTGAATTTAGATTGGTTTATATGGCTGGAAAGATAAGAAATAGGCCTACAACTTTCATGGGTATAGACCCAAATTTGTCGTTTTCAAATTCAAAGTTTGGCCACAAAAGAGAAGTCAAAATCTGTCCTACAATCTAGCCCAAACACTGCTCAGAGTGTTATCTATAACTAGAATTCTAGAAGGCCAAATGATGTGAAATTTGATTGGTGGAAGAAAAAGACAATTTCCAACAACTTTCATGAAGAACACTTTGTTAACTTCTGATTGCATCAATGTCATTTCATCCAGCCACAATGATTAATTACTATTGTTCACCAAGTCCACTAAATCAATTAAATCAATAGTTGGCCATTACATCAATTATCAATTACCAAATGAATAGTTTTGAATTTTAGCCCATAAAAGTATCTTGTTTTTCATAGCAAGATCATGTTGTTGCTCTCTCTCTTTATATTTTTGTAATACTTAAGTTTTGCTTTCATTAATCTTTTGTTCATGCTTTTCATTTCCTATATTATACTTAGTTAACTTATATCATGTTTATTAACACGACTAAAAGATTGATGTCTTCTCCCAAGTGCAGGAGTGTCGAAGTAATAAATAACCCGACAAGACCGGATTCGAACCATAGAGAGGTTAATTGTACAAATTATAAACAACAATTATAAACAACAACAATAGTAACAATAACAACAACAACAATAATAATAATAGCAATAACAATAGTAGTAGTAGTAATAGTAATAGTAATAGTAATAGTAATAATAACAATAATAATAACAATAAGGAAAAAGATGGAGAAGAAGAAGCAGAAGATGAGAACTTTGAGATAGAATATTAATGTAAAGATTAAACAATGATAATAACAAATGTCAAGGTTAGAGGATCCACTAATGGTATGTCAAACAAGTAGTATAAACTCTTATTATTCAATTAGAAATCACATACAAAGGAGGTTCCAATCAGATTATAGATTATTAATATGATTACATTAGTCATCTGATTCGATTAATGCTAAAACTTGTAAATCTCGTCAAGCATTCATGATTATAACTTATGTTAACAACAAATCAAGTTCCTTTCATAGCTCAGGTGTTGGTTATACCATACAGTATGAGCTATGAAAGTACCAAGCATTTGTTATACCAAGTGTTATATAACATAAATCGAGATTAGTTATTTAACAAGAAAAGTATTAAAGAGTGAACAAGATAACAAATATAAAACATGTTAGTATCAAACATTAAAGTCCATATTAAGTTTACACTATACTTATTCTTACACCATTACTGTAACTTTTTTACCTTGACATAATAAAATTAGCTAGACATAATGAAAGAAAAAAAATAAATAAACAAAATAAGAACATAAATAAGATAAAATTTAACTAAGTAAATGAAAGGAAATGAAAGGCATAAACTTGATATTAATGAAAGCAAAGCATAAACATTACAAGAAATACAAAGAGAGAAAGCAAGAGCATGATCTTGATATGGAAACTAAGATGTCTAAATGCATGGCAAATGCCTCTTTTTATAGGCTAAAATTGAGAACTATTGATTTGATGACTAATTAATGAGTGGGTGACCAACTCTTGACTTGGTGACAATCCTTATCTTCTCTTGTCTGCCCAAAACGTCATTGATAACGTCAAAATTGGAGCCACTAGAAAACATGAAAGTTGTAGGAAATTGTCTCGGCTTTCTTGTGTAAAAACTTTAGCTCATTTTGACTTCTTGAACTCCAGATATGGCCAAAATACTGAACAGTACTTGGGCTGGAGGATGGATTCGGGCTTCTTTATTGTTGCAATAATGTGGACTTAAAAATGGCTTTTTTAGATCTTGGGCTCCATATGAAAGTTGTATGCCTATGTCTTACCTTTCCATCCATATAAAGTAGACCTAAATATGAGATCTATTGCTCCAGATATGACCCAATTACCGAACAGTGTTCCGATTTGGATTGCACTGATATCTCTTTTCTAAATTTAGCCATCTCTTTATCCTTTCAATTTCAATTATTAAATTCATCAATCAATCCTTTCATTTATATGATAGGCCTGCATTTAAAATGAACATTTACCACAAATTAAAGGTATCTTATATTATTAGATATATTATTATAAAACGTGTTTTAGTTAAGGAGTTATTGATACTTCAAGTGCAAAATGATGATATAAAACCTTGATAAAAATACACTTTGTAAGTATCATCACATCCCCCAACTAGCTTATTACTAGTCCTAGTAATCAAAGCGTTAAAATAAAAAAATACCACCTTTTGACAATTTTCATAGTTTTTTCAGAATGCATGTGACTCCTTGAATATGGTGGGCCAATAAAATCCACTTTGTAAGATTTCTACAGTCCTCTTTTTTAACGAGAAATGATCCCCACGTGCCTTAAAGTGACAAAATTTAATGAAATTACTTACCTTATTGTTGGGAATGCATCTTTGAAATATTTGATCAAGACAATAATTAAACACGTAAAGCTCATCCCAATAAAAATTTTGCATATTGCTAAAAAAATTTCTCTTGTCTTTGGTACTCCAATGAGCTGACAAAAATCTTGAAGCAAGAAAATTGATATTTTAGGAAACCAAGGCATTGAACTAAGAGAAAGTAGAGATTCATCATGAAAGTAATCATTGATTGGTGTGATGTCGGGTGTCGAATATGTTGTCACTTTTGATAAAAGATCTACATCAATATTTTCGGTGCCTTTTTCATGCTTGACTTCTTCCTGATTGGTCATGGCATGAGAAAATGGAAGTGCTGGTGGGAAATCAGTCTTTTCTTTGCAATGTTCAGATTTAACCCCTTCCTTACCCTCAGAGATTGACTCATCATCTTTCTTATAAGGTTCAAGAGAGGGTTTTTTTAATAACCTTACCACTGTGCAAAGTAGTGATTGATTTGACTTGATCCATGTGTTGGCTTCTGGAACTACTTGCATTTGCATTGTATTGCTCCTTGGGATTTTGTTGTGGTTGAGATGGAAACTTACCTTTCTCTTGGAAACTGAGAGCAGATGTTAATTTTGCAAGAGTATCTTTAAAATCTGTCATGTTTTGAGCAAGTTGAGTATTGATTGTCTCTTGCTTTTCAATGAATGCATGCAATGTTTCCTCAAGATTTCTTCTAGGAGGTGGAGCATAAGGAGGTGCATATCCATGAGAATTTTAGAAATTGTGGTGTGCTTGAAGTGGTGGTTATGAAGTTTGTGCATTGTTGTTCTCACTCTTCCAACTAAAATTTGGGTGATTTCTCCAGCTAGGTTGTATGTTTGTGAGTATGGGTTGTGGTTGGCCCTTTGGAAACTATTTAAAGCATGAGCTTGTTCATGGAGACATTCCTTAAAAGAAGGCAAGGTTGGACAATCGTTGGTTGAGTTCATTTATTTCACAGATTTGACACACAATGTTTTCAACAAATTTTAATTTACCACTCTTTTTCAATTCTAGTGCCTCGACTTTTCTAGCTAAAGATACAAACTTGGCTTGAAGGTCATGATCTTTCCTAAGGTTGTACATACCTCTACTAGATGTATGAGGTTGAGTTTTACTTGGTGCCTTATAGGCACCCACGGTGTCCCAATTTTGAGAATTTTCAGCTAATAAGTCTAAGTACTCCATTACTTTATTAGGGTCTTTATCTTCAAAAGTTCCATTGCACATTAATTCAACCATTTGCCTATCTCTAGGTGTTAACCCTTCATAAAAATATGAAACCAATCTCCATGTTTCAAAACCATGATGAGGGCAAGTACTAAGCAAGTCTCGATACCTATCCCAATATTGGTAAAATGTTTCTCCTTGTTTTTGAGTGAAAATGGTGGTTTGCCTTTTGAAAGAGTTTGTTCTATGAGATGGGAAAAACTTCTTTAAAAACTGTTGTTGTATTTTATTCCAAGCACGAATGGATCCTGGTCTCAAATTTTATAACCATATTTTAGCTTTATCTTTTAATGAAAAAGGAAAAAGTTTTAATATGATGGTGTTCATGCTACAATTTAAATTATTATATATGTTGCAAACCTCCTCAAATTCCCTTAAATGCAAGTATGGATTTTCTAATTCTAAGCCATGAAAAAAAGGTAAAAGTTGAATAATGCCTGGCTTAAAATTAAAATGAGATGCATTGGGAGAAAAAACTATGCATGATGGTGCGCTTGTTCTTGTGGGATTCATGTGGTCTTTAAGTGTTCTATCACGGTTATTGTCATTATTCTCATTATGAAGTGATTGACTATCTTCTTCGACCATATTTTCTGAAAATGATGAGGATACCCTATGACCACACTCTCATGCACGTGTAGGAATAGAATAAAAGGAAAAACAAAACAAGAGAAGAAGAAACAAGAGAAAAGAAATAAAGTTATATACAAGAAAAATGAAAAAAGAAATAAAATAAATATTATAATTTATACAAAACTTACCTCCCCGACAACGGTGCCAAAAACTTGACACGAATAAAAGATTGATGTCTTCTCCCAAGTGTAGGAGTGTCGAAGTAATAAATAACCCAACAAGACCGAGGTCCAACCACAGAAAGGTTAATTGTACAAATTATAGACAACAATTATAAACAACAACAATAGTAACAATAACAACAACAACAATAATAATAATAATAGCAATAATAATAATAGTATTAGTAATAGTAATAGTAATGGTAATAGTAGTAGTAATAATAATAAAAATAAGAAAAAAATGGAGAAGAAGAAGAAGTTGATGAGAACTTTGAGATGAAAGATTAACGTAAGGATTAAACAATGATAAAAACAAATGTCAAGGTTAGAGGTCCACTAATGGTATGTCAAACAAGTATAGTATAAACTCTTATTATTCAATTGGAAACCACACACAAAGGAGGTTCCAATCAAATTTTAGATTGTTAACATGATTACCTTAGTCATCTTATTCGATTAATGATAATACTTGTAAATCTCGTCAAGCATTCATCATTATAACTTATGTTAACAACAAATTAAGTTCCTTTCATAGCTCAAGTATCGGTTATACCATACAGTATGGGTTATGAAAGTACCAAGCATTTGTTATACCAAGTCTTATACAACATAAATCAAGATTAGTCATTTAACAAACAAAGTATTAAAGAGTGATCAAGATAACAAATACAAAACATGTTAGTATCAAACATTAAAGTCCATATTAAGTTTACACTATACTTATTCTTAGACCATTAGTGTAACCTTTTCACCTTGACAAAATAAACTTAGCTAGACATAATGAAAGAAAGAAAAATAAATAAACAAAATAAGAATATAAATAAGATAAAAATTTAACTAAGTAAATGAAATGGAAACCAAGATGTCTAAATGCATGGCAAATGCCTCCTTTTATAGACCAAAATTGGGAACTATTGATTTGATGACTAATTAATGAGTGGGTGACCAACTCTTGACTTGGTGACAATTCTTATCTTCTCTTGTCTGCCCAAAACGTCATTGATAACGTCAAAATTGGAGCCACTAGAAACATGAAAGTTGTAAGAAATTGTCTCGGCTTTCTTGTGTAAAAACTTTAGCTCATTTTGACTTCTTGAACTCCAGATATAGCCAAAATAATGAACAGCACTTGGGTTGGAGGGTGGATTCGGACTTCTTTATTGTTGCAATAATGTAGACTTAAAAATGGCCTTTTTAGATCTTGGGCTCCATATGAAAGTTGTAGGCCTATGTCTTACCTTTCCATCCATATAAAGTAGACCTACATATGAGATCTATAGCTCTAGACATGACCCAATTACCGAACAGTATTGTGGTTTGGATTGCACCGATATCTCTTTTCTAAATTTGGCCATCTCTTTATCCTTTCAATTTCAGTTATTAAATTCATCAATCAATCCATTTATGTGATAGGCCTGCATTTAAAATAAATATTTATTATAAATTAAAGGTATCTTATATTATTAGATATATTATTATAAAATATGCTTTAGTTAAGGAGTTATTGATACTTCAAGTGCAAAATAATGATATAAAACCTTGATAAAAATACATTTTTTAAGTATCAATCGTTTATGTTCTTATATTATTTTTTTATGTTTTTCTTCTTCATAATATCTAGCTAGGTTAATTATTTCAATGTGAAAAGATTTCACTAATGGTGTTAGGATAAGTATAATATAAACTTAATATGGACTTCAATGCTTATATCCTAAACAACTTGCTATTAACATGTCTTATCATTTTTATCTTATTAATTCTTAATACCTTGCTTTTTAAATGGTTAATCTAAATTTATGTTGTATAACAATTAGTACATCGAATACTTGATCCTTCATAATCTTCGGCCGATATCATTGTTATGAGAGGAACTTGATTTGTTGTCAATATAAGTTAGCTTCATGAATACTTGATAAAATTTATAAGTATGGTGTTATGTAAATAAGATGATTAATATGATCATGTTGATAATTTATAAAGAGTTTATACTTTACTTATCTCTAATACTATTAGTGGATCTTCTAACCTTGACATTTATTTTTATCATTGTATAATCTTCACATTAATCTTACATCTTAAAGTCCTCTTTAACTCATCATCATCATCATTGTTGTTGTTGTTGTTATTTATAATTTATATAGTTAACCTCCTCATGGTTCAACCCCGATTTTGTCGGGTTTTTTATTACTTTGACACTCCTATACTTAGGATAAGAAATCAACTCTTTGATCATGTCAATACGTAACTATCACCAATGAAAATATACTAATGGAATAATTTTGTTGGCATATTTCCAGTAGAAATTTTTTTTTACACGCATTTTCTTTCTGTAAAACCATTGGTTTTTAATTTTTTTACTGATAGAATTAGTGATAGATGATGAAATTATTGATGAACATTATACCAATAGAATAATTCTATCAGTGAATTAGTTGATAAAATTTTTATTAATAAAGTAATAATCTCATACTAACAAAAAATTTCATGTACAAAACTATTAAATGTTGTAGTGTATTTAATCACCTATTTGTTTCAATAGAGTTCTGTTTTTGGAGAAACAGAAATAGCATTGAAAGGAACCTTTTTCATGTTGGATTTGCAGGAGTCTTCAAAGTTTGAAGGACTGAACAGTTAACGTCATGGGCTTTACTGGAACTCCAGTAGCATTCAGATTAATTGTTGGTTTGTGCCTAAAATATCTCCTGCAGCACAAACACAAACAAATGATAGTCAATGATAAGCTTCAGCTTGCACTCTTCGGGAACGCAGAAGGAGCCTTTTTGCAGACGAGGTATTCATTAATTTTTCCTATACTATAGCAATAGTTACCTGATGCTATGGCATTTTTCTTTCTTTCTAAGTTGCATGATCTCCTCGCTTCACTTCTGCCTTTACTTATTTATTTATTTGGTGTCAAGCGCAATGGAGTAATTGAGTTTGGACAATTTGTTCGATCTTTGGCTGCCTTTCATCCAAATGTACCTGTTGAAGACAAGATCCATTGTAAGTCTAATGTTTCTCATGGATCATATACAAGTAGGGGCTTCAATACTGTAGACACACCCGCGTTTTCTCCTGCATGTCACTTAAACCATTAGAACGGGAAGTCAGGCTCTTAACCATTTTTTGCACGTACTCCAGAATAATTTACTAATCAAGGGGGAATTTCTTGCAGTTGCTTTTAGATTATATGAGTTAAGGCGAACTGGTTTCATTGAACGAGGAGCTGAGTTCTGCAATTCCTCTCTTCGTCATTTTTACATATTATATATATACTGATGGTTACCACCAGTATATACATGTTTCCGCATGAATATTCTTTCTCAGGAGTTCATGTTATTAAACAATTGCAGGAGATGATATTGGCACTTCTGCATGAATCGGTTCTATTTTTGTCCGATGATGTTGTTGAAACAATTCTGGACAAGGTACAATTTGGTTTTGCTGTGTCAAACTCGACTGCTAGCTTCATGCTTATGTGGTTAATTGACATTTTGTGATGCAGATTTAAAAGGTGATGGAAAAATTGATCCTGAAGATGTTAGAAGACATGGTGGGGTTAGAAAAGGAAAATGAAAGAGACATTTTTTTTCTTAGAAAAAAGTAGGTTTATGTTGTTAAGAATATTTTTTGAATATTGTTTTTAATATTCATTTCAACAATAATTATTGTAGCAAACTCTATTTCTTTGAATTCAAATTAGTATCCTTAAAAAAATTCCAAACTAAAAACAAATAATTTAACCTTCAAAATTGAGTTCAATTTTAAAATTCCGAACAGCCTACCAGTGGATTGAGAAAGAAATAAACCCTATTTTCCATATCAATAACTCGAAAATATTTAGCTTGCATTCCATGCAGTATCTGATGCAAAGAGTTAGGCAATCCACCACATGCCCGACTTAAAACCTTCACAATAGCAGGACCTCGCCGACTCTCTTCTTTGCAGTAATATTGATATTTGCCTCTTCAATTTCAGTAGCGTAGGCCACTTAAATGAGCCCACAAATTTATTTTAAAGGGCAGCATTTAAAATTACAGATCACTATTCATCATTCTTATTAGGTCATTGTACAAATTTTCAATTACAGTTAAATGTGTTCTTTCACTTAAACTCGGAATCCTATTACCTGTAAAAATTCTCAAATGAATGTAGTTAATGCTAAATGATGATAGATGAACCCTTTAATCAACAATAGAGATAACAAAAGTGCACTTGTCAAGGTATAAAACACTAAAAATAATATTTATTCCTCTAAATATAATGCACAAATATTACAGAAATTTTATTATTAGGAAATTGATAAATACAAATGGAATACGGAGGAAATATTTTTATTGAAAATTTACCAATAGATTTTTACCGACGGATATATTCCCTAAGTATATATCAAGAGAATTACAGTAAAAAAGAAAATAATTAAAACAAAGCAAAAAAATGATGACATGTCATTTTTATCAACGGTAAAATCCGTCTTTAAAAGCGTTGGTCAACTATGAACATTGTTCATCATGTCCATTACAAAGGGAATCATTGACGAAAAATTCTGTCAGTATTTTCCTAATAGCTCTAAAACTATTTATTTCACAATTGCACTATTAATTACTATTTTTCAAAAATAAAATCACTGACAGATTGAAAGTTGTTGGTGTTATTTGGTGTTTTTCTGAAAAAATTAGATTAAATTAAAATTTTAAATTAAATATGATAGATGAAATCATCGACGAATTGAAAACTCGTCGATGATTTTTGATGGTTTTTGAAATTTTTTATTAAATTAAAAATTTTAATTAAATATTGCAAACAGAATTACAGATATAATAATTAAAAATATTAATATTTAATTATCCGTCGGTAAAACTGTTTATATAAGACATTAATAAAAAGCCTAGAATCCTTAATTTCACAACAGACTCGTCTCCTTTCTTCTTTTTCTTCTTCCCCATATGTAAGAAATATCAATATACATTTCTTATTCATATCTTCTCTTCTCAACTCCTTCTCTTCTCCTCTATACTCAAGTATGTCTTCTTCTCCTTTCTTCTTTTTCTTTTTCCCCATATGTAAGAAATATCAATATACATTTCTTGTTCATATCTTTTCTTCTCAACTCCTTCTCTTCTCCTCTATGCTCAAGTATGTCTTCTTCTCCTTTTTTTTTTCTTCTTAGTTTTTTTAATTAGTATGCTCGATGAATTTGTTTTTTTCCATCTTTTTAGCTTCACTTGCAACTACATTAAGTAAGATTTTTTTCCTTTTTTTTTATATTTTTTTCACTATATTTATATTTTATTTTATTTTTAATTGCTTTTGTTCTTAATAATTATATGAATGTTGTTGTAAGAAAATTTTTTCATATGAGATCAATTTTTAATTGATTTATTTATTTGTTGCAAATTTGTTTGAGTTGATTTTCTTCTTCCTTTTTTCAAAATTTTTGAGTATTATAGCGTGTTAATTTAGATTAATTTAATTATTTTATAGTTTTGTAAAATAGATTTTTTTAAAATATTTTTAAATAATTACTAATAGAATTACATACAGTATTTTGTGAAGGTAAATACTAAAGGAATACGGTATTTTGTGAAGGTAAATACTGAAGGAATGAAGCAGGTAATTTTTTTTGTATTTTTTTATCAATAAATCCATCGGTAATAGTATGTTTTTATTACCAATGGACCTACCAACAGACAAAAAATGATAGATGAAGATTCATCGACGGAAAATCTTTGTCGGTGATTTTATTGGTAAATTAATTACCAATAAAATGACAGTACAAATACCAACAAAAAAATCTATCAGTAAATATAAAGATACTGATAATGTTTGAAAAATAAAATTATAACTATTACATCCAAGCAAAGAATTTGAACCATATGAAGGGTATGATTAAAAGTATATTAGTCATTATTCTTTAAGAATATTTTTATTTAAAAATATATCAAAATAATATTTTTTTTATTTTTTAAAAATTAGTTTTTACATAAAAAATAAAAAAAATTAAATTTTCATTAAACATAATTATTTGAACGCAATTCTAAACAGCTACAGTGATAATTGATCCACAACTTTCATCGTTGCAGGAAAAGAAATAAAAGGGAGAGAATCGTATTTTATGAAACAACAATGAAGACCGGTCGTCGGGATTCCGAACAATTACTAACACTGAGGCAGATCAACTGGAGGTGGTGGCAAAGAAGATTCCGAGGTCGGTCCATTCTCAACCACGAAAGCGGTGGCTAGTCCAAAGGGCAAGTGCACATCCAGATGACAATGAAAGAACCATACACCTGGATTATTGGCTGTAAATCTTATGACTCCCCATCCTCCCACCGGCACATTAATAGTGTTCCGTGATTGTGGATTGATAAGATTGAACTTCTTAGGGTCGTTGACAGGATCATAATTTCCAAACCCTTGAGCCAACACATGGAAATTGAAACCGTGAAGATGCATGGGATGATTCTCCACTCCAAGTATGGCTGTGTTCTGTAACACCATCTCCACCGTAGCGTTATACTTCAATACCTTCACACTTGTTGATTTTGGTGTGATTAACAGTGATGGATTTACGGCGTTGATGATATTAGTGTAGTCAAATTTGACAGGTGGGTTATCAGGGAAGTCAGGAGTGTAGATTCCACTCACGTTGAAAAAGAAGGCTTGCAACGTTGACAAACTTGAAGGGCGCGCAAAAGAGAAATTGTTCATGCTAGCAGAGAATCGCGTCCCGTTTAAACATGTTGGACAAATTGAGAGCCCCAAGCCTACAGTCACAAACATGTGCTCATCAATTTGACGTGGGACTGGGACCCAATGAGGCCCACCAGCAAGGCCAGTAATGCTGGTGAAGAACTTGTGGGCAGTGGGGGTGTCATTGAACGCAGGCATTAGTGGCATTATCGGAGTTGCTGATGTGGGTGCACCATCGTAGACAACAATTCCTCTTGTGGTTGTATTATCAAAGGGTGGAGGTGCAGGAAAAGCAGGAGGAGCAGGACCAGCACTAGCATACGCGTTTGCAGCCATGAAATAAGACCCCACTTCCTGGTCGGCTGCGAGAAGAACATCCACGGTCTGGCCGGGGCCGGTAACAACAACATCCGTGACATAGGGTACCGTGTACCCTGCATCAACAGCAACGACTGTCATATTATGATTGGCTATCTTGAAAAAGAGCTGGTTATTGAGTGCAGCGTTGATTATTCGGAGGAGATAAGTCTTCCCTTTCTGCACCTTAAGCTTGTACATTCCTGGAATTTCAGGAGCAAAAAAAACCATAAAATAATGAGTCAAGACAGTTTCAAATGAAAAAATAAAAATAAAAAATTGTGTCAGCATTAATTAATATGCTTGTGGAAAAATTCAACGTTTACTGTTCCATCTCTGATAGATCAGTAAATCTCTAGCAGAGATCATTAATTAATGATTGAAGATGATGATGATAATGGCATAAATATTATTATTTACTGTTTTGAGAGCAATTGTAGAGATCCCCAGGGAGCCCATTTATGGTGTAGGCATCCGAAATGTTAGGTGGTGCGCCACTGGCTTCTGCCTGGTTTTCGACATCAACAACATTAGCGTTCCACCACTCTCCTGCAATCATATAAACATAAATGCATTACCATGCATGATCTCAACAAATTACTAACAGTTTCAGCATTAATGAACTGGCTTTAGATTAAAAATGAATGGCTAGCAATCTACCTAATAGAATTGGAACTTCTCTGTGGGGTTTAGGGAAAGGGTAAGGATGACCAGATCTTGGACGGATAACAAGTGCCCCATAAACTGTTGCTCGGAGAAAACTGACATGAGCATGCCACCATAGCGTGCCCTCCTGCTGGAGGAGTTCAAATTTGTAGGTGTATTTACCTCCAGGGGGTATTGGACATTGAGTTACCATACTAGGTCCATCGGCCCACGCACTAAGTAATTGAAACACTCCATGCCTTCATAAAAAAATACATAATCAGTAATTAATTGAATAATGATAGATTTAAAAGTAAGAGGGATAATAGTGATGACGACGACTACGATGATGACAGCTGCAGAACCAAGTCTTTGGTAAATTTGTTAATCATAATTATATTAGCCTACAGCAGTTGAAGAATAACTTTCTCAAGTATTCAATTATAGTTTTTTTATTGGATAACTTGAAGAAAAATTTGATATTATGTTCTAATTGTATGGTAGACTAAGGAAAAGGATGGTATCTTGGTTGAGACAACATTAGTTTATATACCAGAAAAAGATGTGCAAGAATATGGTTATTAAGCTGCTAATTGTAGTGAAATTACTTGGCAAGCTCGAAACGAATAGTCTTAATTTTCATCATAGTTTACAAATCAACGTGTTTATTTTCTAATACACTAATTAGAATTTTTACAATTGTCTCGCTTCTTAAATAAAAAAATCAAGAATTAATTTACCAGTGAATAGTCAGGTTGTAGGGTGACTTGTTAAAAACATGGACTATGAGGGTGTCTCCCTCTCGAACGCGAAGCGTTGGGCCTGGCAAGCTTCCATTCACTGCAGTTACCACTTGCTCGGAGCACAGCCGACGAACTGTAAGGTTTTTCACCTAAAACATTCACAATAAATTAAACCCATCAATCTGCAAAGGTTTAAGCAAGTAGAAAATATCTTTGCATGCCTTTATACACACACACACACACACACCGACGTCAGACTAATATTGCATGGATATGCAATCTAGGTGGGTCCAAAGTGGATGAAAAAATTCCATAACTTAGATGATCGTGGGAAGAAGTGTATTGAATTTGCCAAAGAACGTAGTTCAATTGACACCCACGTTTCTTTTCTAGTAGGATATCGCGGTTAGAGCCTCTTTTGTGACCAAAAGAAGTGGATATTGAATCTTGGGACGTTGCAGTATCTTTTCCCTCCATCCGTTCGATTTAAGCGTGAACATGATTTTGATCTTAATTAGGAGCTCAAGATAAAACAAAAGGGCATGGCTAATTTGATGAAGTATAACAGGGCTACCATCCTATATATCCTGGCCTCTCATATATTGTTTAATAAACGACAACAATGCTTAAGCAACCTTCGCATGAGATAATAAACGACAACAATGCTTAACAACCTCTATTCAACTTCCTCAACGTCGACAAAACATCTTAGTAGTAATATAAGAAAGAAGAAGAATTACATAGAATGAGTGTTCCACAATTGCAGCAGAAGCCACTGAAGAAGCTAGAAGAGCCAAAGCACAAGTTAACAAAAACAGAAGACGCAACATGTTTCCAGAGGGAAAAGTTTGAAGAGGCGACGAATGAAGAGGGAAAGAGAAGAGAAGCTCTAATTTATACCAAAGATAGCTTTAGAAATTTTTTATTGTTGAAATTTCAATATCTCAACTAATATTATATATATATATATATATATGTATGTATGTATGTATGTATACACACATATATGTCTATGTATACACGTGTGCATACACACATATATGTATATGTATATGTATATGTATATGTATATGTATATGTATCTGTATGTATGGAGAGAGAGAGAGAAGAATTATGTAACTTTAGAAAGTTTAGGGGTCCATGCCTCCGCATGATTGCGTGTCTAGGTAGTTAAATTCTTATGGAGATTTTTGCAAGAAATTTGAGTTGGAAAAATTCAATGTGGTAGCAGAAACTTCGTTATCTTACAACTTACGGCTTAAGTTAATGGTGGGATACTAAATCTACACCGTAGAGATTACATGAGAATATATAGATGAAAACAATGAAGAATGGTCCAGCTTGTTATTTTTTGGGTTATTTATATTAGATAATTTTAATTGATAGGCTTAGCTTAATAGTTTAATGTTTTTAAACTATGTTATTTATATGTTTCTCTTTCAATTTGTGAGATAGTTTTGATGAATTGAATGAAAATCACATATTATTCATCCTTCACATTCTCTCTTCTTCGTAGCTTTTCTTTCCTTGCTTTTAATTCTTGGCTTCTTTCTTTCTTTTCCTACTTTTATTTCTTTTATTTATTATTTTGTATCATCATTGATATTAAAACACAAACTTTTAATTATTCTTAAAGTTAATCGATCTTTTATGTAAAGATTTGTAGGTTCATCATCATCAATAGTTGATCTAGACTAAGAAAAATCCTGTAATCATTCTATTTATAGTTAAGATAAAAAATAATAATAATTTATATTCATCTTCAACACAGACTCATTATCCCTAAAGACATATTGTTCCCTCAGCCAACAACTGCTACCCACTAGCAGTAGTCACTACCCACAAATCCATACCAGTTTGCCACCTCTAACATTCCAGATCTTCTAGCGCTAGTGACAACAGCTACAATGCACCAACAACTTTTGTCCATTTATTTTGGCAACAAATAATAGTCACTACCTTAACTACAACAATATTGATCATAGTAGTAGCAGCACAATGGTTGAAGACAATAACACACCATCAAATCTACCCTTTTAACACTAGTCATAACCTTAATAGTAACAAAGAAACTAGTCTCTGAAGGCAGACTAATTCACTAGTCCAGCGTTAACACCACATCATCGACATGGCATGGCTAATGAACATAAGGTATAATTTAATGAATATATGATAAAATGTATAGTTAGGGAGGATGAGAAAATGACTCTAAGTAGATTTTGGAAAGGCTTAAATGATTACCTTAAGAGAGAGGTTATGTTTAGAGGTGTGTCCATCCTTGATGAAGCTTATATCCTAGTGTAAAACTACAAGTTGGTCATAAAAAGTCAATGCACAGGACATCAAGACACTTGTAGCATCCCTCCTAGGTCCCAACTTGATAATAATAACTTTTTATTAGGTGACTCACTTGGCAAACCTAATCCTACTATTTTCCAAATGCCTAGGGAAAACAAGGATAAGGTTTTTCTTCATGTAACACCTAATATAACCTTAAGGATTCAATGAATTAAATGTCATGGTTTTGTCTCTAGTTGTCCCAAAAAAAATTTATTCATTAAGGATCAAGAGGATATTGACACGACTAAAAGATTGATGTCTTCTTCCAAGTGCAGGAGTGTCGAAGTAATAAATAACCCGGCAAGACCGGGGTCGAACCACATGGAGGTTAATTGTACAAATTATAAACAACAATTATAAACAACAATAATAGTAATAACGATAATAATAATAATAATAATAATAATAATGCTAGTAGTAGTAGTAGTAATAGTATTAGTAGTATTAATAATAATAATAATAATAATAATAATAATAAAGAAAGAGAAGAAGAAGAAGAAGATGATGAGAACTTAGAGATGGAAAATTAATGTAAGGATTAAATAATAATAATAACAAATGTCAAGGTTAGAGGTTCCACTAATGGTATATCAAACAAGTATAGTATAAACTCTTATTATTGAATTGGAAACCACACACAAAGGAGGTTCCAATCAGATTATATATTGTTAACATGATTACATTAGTCATCTTATTCAATTAATGCTAATACTTGTAAATCTCGTCAAGCGTTCATGATTATAACTTATGTTAACAACAAATCAAGTTCCTTTCATAGCTCAGGTGTCGGTTATACCATACATTGTGGGCTATGAAAGTGCCAAGCATTTGTTGTACCAAGTGTTATACATCATATATCAAGATTAGTCATTTAACAAGCAAAGTATTAAAGAGTGAACAAGATAACAAATATAAAACATGTTAGTATCAAACATTAAAGTCCATATTAAGTTTACATTATACTTATTCTCACACCATTAGTGTAACCTTTTCACCTTGACATAACTAACTTAGCTAGACATAATGAAAGAAAGCAAAATAGATAAACAAAATAAGAACATAAAAGTTAACTAAGTAAAGGAAAGGAAATGAAAGGCATAAACTTGATATTAATGAAAGCAAAGCATAAATATTACAAAAAATACAAAGAGAGAAAGGAAGAGCATGATCTTGATCTGAAAACCAAGATGCCTAAATGCATGGCAAATGCCTCCTTTTATAGGCCAAAATTAGGAACTATTGATTTGATGACTAATTGATAAGTGGGTGGCCAACTTTTGACTTGGTGACAATCCTTATCTTCTCTTGTCTGCCCAAAACGTCATTGATAACGTCAAAACTGGAGCCAGTTGTAAACATGAAAGTTGTAGGCAATTGTCTCAGCTTTCTTGTGCAAAACATTCAGCTCATTTGGACTTCTAGAACTCCAGATATGGCCAAAATACCGAACAATGCTCGGGCTGGAAGACAGATTCGGGCTTCTTTGTTGTTGCTACAATTTGGACTTGAAAATGGCCTTTTTAGATCTTGGGCTCCATATGAAAGTTGTAGGCCTATGTCTTACCTTTCCATCCATATAAATTGGACCTAAATCTGAGATCTGTAGCTCCAGATATGACCCAATTACCAAACAGTGTTCCGGTTTGGATTGCACCGACATCTCTTCTCTAAGTTTGACCATCTCTTTATCCTTGCAATTTAAGTTCTTCAAGTCATCAATCAATCCTTTCATTTATGTGATAGGCCTGCATTAAAAATAGACATTTACCACAAATTATAGGTATCTTATATTATTAGATACATTATTATAAAACATATTTTAGTTAAGGAGTTATTGATACTTCAAGTGCAAAATGATGATATAAAACCATGATAAAAATGCACTTTTAAGTACTAATCAGATATGGGTAAGGAAGACCATTATGATGATAAGATGTATGAACTTAATCCTGATGATTTATAGAATCTAAATGATGAGGAGGAAGAGTCTTATCTGCTAGGATGTGTTAGGTCTATATCCACTCAAATCGAGCAGGACTTTGTAGAACGGGAGATAACTAAGTTAAATCTAGTTAGATGTACCTTAATATAACCTAAAGGAATTGGGGATTGGAGAAGAATAACTATCTTTTACATTTACATTAAATATGTAGATAAAAGTTGCAATATCATTATAGATAGTTGGAGTTCTATCAATGCAATGTCCTCTAGTAGCGTATCTTATTTAAGCTTAAAGTTTGTCCCATATCCCAAACTATATAGTTTGTCATGAGTTAACAATACATCCATAACGATCAAAAAGATATGTTTTTTCTCAATAAAGATTTTAGAATATCATAATGAAATTTGGTGTGATGTAATTCATATGGACAAAGGACATGTCATTTTATGTAGGCCTTAGTTATTTGAATTAGACATTACTATTTTTAGGTGATCAAATTCTTACTCATTCACTTTTCATAATAAAAATATTCAACTCATTAGATTATCACCAAGGCCTAATGATAGTAACAAGAAGAAGGAAAAGGTGAAAGAAAAGAACTTTAGCATAATAAGTCATAAGAAGTTTGAAAAGAAGGTTAGTAAAGAGTTTGTTGTGTCTATCTTAATAGCCAAGGAGGTTATAGAAAATTTTTTAAATGAACTATCTACAGAGGCAAGGGAAGTCTTAAAAGAATTTCTAGATATCTGTCCCTCTAAACTACCATATGTGTTACCCTCTATGCATGAAATTCAACATGCTGTAGATTTTATCTTGGTGTCATATTGCTAAACTCGTCTCATTATAGAATGAACCCTAATGAATATGCCAAATTACAAAAGCAAGTAAATGAATTGTTACCAAAAAAATTTATATAAGAGAGTTTAAGCTCTTATACAGTACTTTCTCTATTAACACCTAAAAAGGATGGATCATAGAGAATATATGTGGATAGCCAAGTCATTAACAAGATTACTATCAAGTATTCTTTCCTTATTTCTCGAGTGGATGGCATGTTAAATATTATGGCAGGAGCTCAATCTTCACTAAGATTGACATCAAAAATAGGTATTATAAAATTAGAACTCGTTTGAAAGATAATGGAAAACAACATTTAGGACCGAAGATAGACCATATGATTGGCTAGTCATGCCTTTTGACCTTTTTAATACACCATGTACTTTTATGCGAGTAATGATAGAAGTGTTAAGGCTTTTTATGGGGTTATTCATGGTGATAAGTGTTTTATAACATCCTTATTTATAACAAAATTAAGGAAGAGCATTTAGATCACCTTATTCAAATTTATACCACCCAAGAAAAGTTTGTATGCCAATATTAAAAAGTGTTCTTTCTTTCATGGATCGAGTAGTTTTGTAATCTTTATAATGTCATGTAAGGGAATCTTTGTTGATCCCTAAAAGGTCCAAGTGATTGGAAATTAGCCAGAACCTGAAATATTCATCAGGTTTATAATTTTCTTTGGATCATGACTTTCTATCATCGTTTCAACAAAGGATTTGGCACCATCATGTGTCCAATCATAAATTATTTCAAACAAGATGAGTTACAATAAAATAAAGGAGCTAGTAAGACATTCGAGAAGGTTAGGAAGAACATTATAGAGGCTCTAGTAATATGGCTTCTTGATTTTACAAAGGTGTTTAAAGTAGAATGTGATGTCTTAGGAGTTGGTATAGGTGGAGTACTTAGTCAAGAATATTACTTTATGGCTTGCTTTAGTAAGAAATTTAATTAGGCCAAACAAAAGTTCTCAACCTATGATAAAGAATTTTATGCAATAACTCAAGCTTTGCATTATTAGCACCATTATTTATTATCAGAGGAGTTTATTCTTTAATCTGACTATAAGGCCTTTCACTATCTCAACTCCTAAAAAAAAGCTCAACTATAGACATGGTCATTGGGTTGAGTATTTGCAAACTTGTTCATTTGTATTGAAACATAAATCTAGAATGGAAAATAAAGCAATGAATGTCTTAAGTTATCAGGTAACACTGTTATTCATATTGAGCATTGAAGTTATTAGATTTTAGAGACTCAAAAAGGAGTATGAATCTTGCCTAAAATTTTAAGAAATATATATCATATTAAGAGATGAGAGTAACCGTGTTATAGATGGTTATTACTTCTAAAAAGGGTATCTTGTTTTAGATAATCAAACTTGTATCTTGAAAACATCAGTACATAAATTTTTTGTGAGAGATTCAAGCTAGAGGTCTTTCAAGATACTTTGAGAGAAATAGAACCATTGAAGAGGTTGAATGTTAGGTTTTTTGGTGTAGCTTAAAACATATGTAGTTGAGTTGGTAGGTCAATGTCGAACATGTCGACTAGCTAAACATAGAAAACAGAACACTAGTCACACCTCCTTGCGTATTCACTATTGCCCTTGGCAAGATGTAAGTAAAGATTTTGTAATTGGCCTTCTACATACTACAAAGAAGCATGATTTTATCTTTAAGGTTGTCACGCACTTCTCTAAAAAGACTCATTTTATCCTTTGTACTAAAACCACAAATGCTTCTAAAGTTGCAAAACATTATTTTGACAAGATTTTCATGTTGTATAGTTTTCTTTAAGCTGTAGTCTTTGATATGAATACTAGATTTACAAGTTCTTTCTAGAAAACTCTTTGCTATATTGTGGGAATTAAGTTGAAGTTTTCTAGTGTCTACCATTCCTAAACTGATGGTCAAACCAAGATGGGTAATAGGAGTTTAACAACCTTTTGAGATATCTAATAAGTGATCATAATAGAAATTGAAATTTGATTCTTCTTACAATCTAATTTACTTATAATAGCTTTATCAATAGGTCAATAGGCATGAGTGCTTTTACAGTTGTACATTATTACAAGCATAGGAAGCTTTTATACCTTTTTCTTATCTCTCCTTATGCTAGGGTGTTTGAGTTCGCAAAGTCATTTGTACATAGAGTTCAAGATTTGTATGTTGAGAGCAGTAAGCAGATTCAAGCAAGTAATGTGTAATATAAACTTTGAGATGATTTATATAGATGATACAATGAATTTAATGTTGAAGAATATGTTATGATATGGATTAGACCCAAACAATATCCTTCGAGAACTAACTGAAAATTACATGCATATATTGCTAGGCCATTCAAAGTGCTATAATCTATTGGTTCAAATGCTTATGTTGTTGATTTACCATTTCATTTTAGAATTAGATCAACATTTAACATTGAGGATCTAGCTGCATGTTAGAAACAACATCATATTCCAAATAATCCATTTAAAGTGCCATCTAATTCTCTTCATGGTGATCCTATTGAAACCTTTACCCTTTTCACTTTAATATCAACATAAAAGGATAATATTAATGTTATTCTAGATGAACAAGTTGTTTTTACCAGGGATGGTGTAGTTTCACTGTTTCTAGTTTGTTGAGTGGGTCAAAGTGATTCATATTACACTTGGATCATTAGAAATACATTGCAACAGATGATCTAGATCTCTAATAGTACTATAAGAGTTGTTTAGAGCTACACTTAATAAAGTTGAGTTTTTTTAACTTTGAAAGAGTTGGTAGAGATATCAGATCGACATCGCAAATTATACGATTATATGGATGAAAATAGTAAAAGATAACCCAGCATTTTACCCTTTGGTTGAGAGATTGGACCTATCTAGGCCTTTTTCATAGTCTTTATTTTATTTATTAGGAGGAGTTATGTTAGATAGTTTTAATTTGTTTTATTTATTTGGGTTATTTATGTTAGATATTTTTAATTAATTGGATAAGCCTAAATTTTAGATGTTTTAGGATTATGAGATTTATATGCTTCCCTTTTAGCTTGTAAGATAATTTTAATGAATTAAATAAAAATTACGGAATATTCCTCCTCTAAATTCTTCTTTATTTCCACCTTTTCATTCTTTACTTTTAATTCTTGGTTTTAGTTTCTTTTTTTTCTTCTTTTTTTCCTTTGAATTATTGTCACGCATCATTTATGCCATTAAAATAAACGTATAGAAAGTGCAAGGGCTTGAATCTTGATTGCTGAAGCAAACAAACCATATTTTCGAAGAAATAGGGTATTTGTGTTGTTGTACCAAATATTCGTTTTAAATTCATTTCCTATATATATATAAACAAAATGATTATAGAATAATTTTTTTTGGATATGAGGAAACCTTATTTCTTGAATAACGTATTTTATGAGTATAGATAAAATAGTAAAATTTCAGCTCTTCTAAGATATTACAAAAAATAAAATAATTTATTTGAATTTAAAATTTATTGTATATATCTTAAATTTTTTGTCATCATGCTATACTCTTTAAAGACAAATTATAGAGTAAACATTTACTATATAAATTAATAATATAAATAGATTTGCAGATTGTAATAAAACTCCATTACCCAGGAACTGGGCAATCAAATATCTATATATAAACATATATATAACACCTGGAATTGGGAAGCAGTCATGGCGAAAAAATACCGAATAAAAAATTGCAGGCGTGTTGGTGCTAAAGAAAATAATAATTCAAAGAAAAAGAGATGCCAACGGCACACTACGAAAGCGAGAGTTGGACTTTTACTTCCATGGACACCAATCAAGCGATTAAACAATGAAATAAACTATAGAACCGAGGAAAAACAACTCATGAATTCCAATGCTTAATTCCACATTTGGAAGCCGAAGGGAGGATGGTGTAATTAATGCTGCCAAAGTTTGTAATATTTTAAGTATATTTAACAAATTATCATCAAGTGGTTAAAGGAAAAGAAAAGAACATACATACATATAATAAATTTATAAAACAGCACTTATATAATAAATTTCAATATGAAAAAAGAATATCAATCCGTAAGACAACACACATATCTATTTATAAAAAAAAATTACGAAAATATGATAATTAATTATGTAAAATTTAAAAATTATGTAAAAAACTAAAAATAGAAAATTCCAATTATTGTATATTGTAATTTTTTAAGATTAATTTTCAAACACCAAGCCAATATTAATTGGGATTAACAAATGGATTAAAACTAAAATAATCAAAGTAAATGTTTTTCTTTTGTATTTTCTAGTGAGATTTGTGCCCGTTGCTAATTATAATATGTAACGCAATAATTCCAAAAAATTAAATATAGACCTGCTACTTTCCATGTAAAACTAAGATAAAAAAAGAAGTAATCTTATCCTTGTTTTCGACAAATTCCAAATTCCCTCTCCTTTGCAAGTGTCAACAATATACACGTTTTCTTTTTTTTATATTAAAAGTGTATGCAATATATTATTCACCATATATAATATTCTTATTATATTATCATGACTTGTATAAAAACAAATGAAATACATCTATAGAAATTAAATCATCTCAAACATTATTAAAATTTATTTCACTTATAGTTTGTTTGATTGCTCGTTCAGATTAAATAGATTATATTTATTTATTACTGTACACCTCATGATTATAATAAAAACCACCTCCATTAATTCCCTAATAACTATTTATTTCTCTATAGTTAAAGTCCATTTAGATACCTAACAACCAACTACCCTTTCATTTTTCTTTTTATAGATCATTCTTAGCCATTGTCTAGTAAACATTATTAGTGTATTCATCAATAATTCCCACATCTTCTTTTAATATATTGATTCATTAGTATAAAGTGTGAAAGTTCATTGAAAAAAAGAAAGTCCTTCTTTATATATTTATTTTTTTATCATTTATCAATCATTAAACTTTCATTTATCTCATCTTCTTAAGATATCTTTAATTGCTTCCACTAAGTAGAAGTTCACCTTTTCAATATGATTGTGATTGGCTTTTTCTCTATTCACTCCGAGACTTCCTTATACATGAAAATATCTCTAATTTATTCAACAAATTGATAAGTTTTTTTACCTGCAATGTTCTTGGCCGTAGACAGTGAAAAAAAAATCATATTTGATCTTTTTGAAAGTGATAAAAATATTCATCTATCATTATATATATACATATATATATATATATATATATTAATTTATTTATATTCTCTCTTATTCTCTCTTATTTTTGTCTCATATTTGCAGCATTACAACGATCATCTGTTCATGTTGGGATAGTATAAAATAACAATTTCCACTTAATATTTTAGTTATTGAGAACCCTAACTAGTCTTAAAATCTAAGAAAGGGCACTGATTGTGTAAAAAAAGATACAAGTACCCTAAATATATTTTACATGAAGTAATTTGTATTATTTATTTATCTGATATAAATAAAAAAAATGTTGTGTTTTCCTTACTGATAGTCCATTTAAAGTTTAAGAAAAGTTTTTATCTGTAAGAAGATTCTTATTTTACTAGGTTAAAAAATTAACTATTCTAATGCAAATATAAATATAAATATAAATATAAATTATCTTTTTATTTAATATTAGGAATATAAGTTCATAATCTCATATATTAAAAAAAAATTGGTATTTTTGAATTATAGGTAAAAATCCTTTGAAATTTAACAAATTAGTTATGAAATCTATACAAAAGTATTTTGGATTTTTAAAATAAATATTCAAATTATTTTTTAGAATTCTTGGTATATGCAAATAAAACAAATAGATTAACTTGATTTAGTATAAATAGATTAAACCCAACCAAGTCAAGTTGTTTGATTAATCCTATCTCAATTAAAGATAGCCTCTAATCAAATTTTTAAAATTCAATTAATAAGAAAGTGTTGGGAAGAAAGTATATGCAAATTCAATTAATCCACCGCTTATGCCTTTTTTGTATATCTGCATTCAATTTATATTTATATTTTAAAAATATTTTTGAAAAACTATAATTTTTTTTTAAATTCATATTTTTTGTATGTTTTTTCCCTTCAATTTCACTACCCATGCATGTGTAGCTTTTATCGCATATTAACATCTTGTTTATTTTTACATATCAAAAGTGTTTTTAAAAAAAATTAATTTTTTTTATTTTTATTTTTAAATTTATTTTTTCTTGTGGTTTTATATCATGATCTCAAAAATTATTTTTTTAAAAAAATTATTTTAATATATTTCTAAATAAAAAATACTTTGAAAAATAATCACTACTAAGATTTCAAATATCTCCTATGAAACATGGTTTTTTTTCTATTTCTTTTCAAAGACAAAAAAAAAATTAAGAAATCCAGTAATTCTAATTGTCCATTATTCTAGAATTTTGACTGAACATTCAAAGTTCGTATACAGTCATTTGAAATTTCTTTCAGATTCTTTGTGCCTCTAATTCTCTTATAGTATAGGAAAAAGCATTTGCTCGTCTTGCCATCCATCATCCATCATCCATCTGTCGAATCTCCCTCTAAATCCAGCAATATCTAAAAAATTTCATTTAAGAAGTGGAGAATACCATATACACTCAACCATTAAAGCTTGGTACTTCGGAGGCTTCGCCAACAAGAGAATAGGTTTGTTCTGTTTGTTTTTATATTGTAAAAATATTTTTTAAAAAAATAAATTTTTTTTATTTTTTATTTTAAATTAATATTTTTTTGGTGTTATGAAATTATTTTAATATGTTAATATTAAAAATAATTTATAAAAAATAAAAAATATTATTTTAATATATTTACAAATAAAAAAAATATTTTTAAAAAATTATAACTACACTACCTATGACTTGCAAATATATTTAAGACAACAACCAGAAACATAAATAAGGTACATCTAATGGCGGATACACTCGGAGAGAAAACAAGTCTGCGAATTCGTTTCTTTTTTTTTTTAATCATTACATGCACTAATTAAAGCACCGGGTCACATCATGTCGTTATCTTTTCTTCAGAGGCTTGCAATCTATTTCATTAATTATAATCTTTGAAAACATAATACGAAGAATTAAGTAATTAAAAGGAGACGTTGACAACAACAATCTTTTAAAATTTCAAGACAAATGAAAATCGCCCACTTGCCTTGGCCTCCAAGAGTGGAGAAAACTCTCCTAGAATATTCCCAATCACTGCATTGGCTATGCGTATATCAATTCTGCTATCCTCCTGGCTGCCCGTGGAAGATCAAGCTACCGATAAATCCTTGTTTGTGAAGAGATCGTAAATGACTAACTACGTATTATCCTTTTGATCGATTAGTAAATCTTGATTTCTTCCATCATAAAGTGATATGAAACCTAGAATATATACTGAGTTAGGAAGAGCGAAAAGACCTACCCTTAAAACTGACACATGAACAATGCAGTGATTGGGAATATTCAAAACATTTTGCACTGTCTTCTGTTAGTTTGCTTTTAATTGTAGGTTTAGAAAGCAGGATTCTGACAATATTTACTTTTTTGTTTTGGCGTGAAGTGAATAAAAAAACAAAAATTAACCTAGGGCCTGACAAAAGACAACATCAACAGAATAACATTTTGCCTCATTCCGGAGGAGTTGTTAATGTTTAAGTTTTGTACTCAATTGAGTAAAAAAATTATTTTTATTATAAAATTATATAAAAGTGTTTGAGTGAGGAAAGGATGATTAATTATTTTAGATGAATTTTAAAAAATTTATTTAATATATTCTTGAATATTATGAAATTATTATGGAAGTTAGAATAAGATTTGAAAGGTTTTCATTTTTTATCTTAAATAATTAATAAATTACAGAGCGTTGTATTGCTTTTATTTTATTATTACACTTGCATCATTCGTATAAGCTATACTTTGACCAAGTGACTCAATATAATGCCTAAAATTGAATAAATCTACTCTTAATTGCCTGAACCAAACTTTCTTAATACGCGACTCGATGTGATCTTTCAAGTTGAACAAATCCACTCTTCATAATTAAAAAAAAAAAAAAAAAAATTCTGCCCTGAATTTATCCACCTACGGTTACAAAGAAATTTGACCCAAGACATTTAAGTCACAAACAGTGACATCCTCTTTTGGGAGGAAGGAGAATTGGCCGACGATGACCCATGATGATCCTTGCACATCCTAGTAAAACTAAGGCTCTGTCTTTGAATTGAGTTAGAATTGTTCAATTTTGGGTAAACAATTGTGCTTATGTTGCTATCGAACATCAAATGATGATTTGATTCTAACCCAGTACCTGCTGCAATGGCGAAACATATGATGTTCCGTGAAAGCACTAACATGTAATAGCTGAGCTTTGAATGATAAACAAATGTCATTCCTCTTTGTCGTTTCAGATTGTTAGTGGGAGAAATCACTTGTGGTGGTTTTGAAATACTAAAAAAAAATAAAACACACTCTTTTATTTCAAGAACAACAAGCTTACAATAATGAAAAGTTTACAATAACAACCCCTCTTTCTTTCTCTCTTTCTCTCTAATGTTTCTCTCAATCTCTCCACACATAATTGCATAAACTTAGCTATCTATTTATACACGAAATCAAAACAAGAAAATTCAACCTTCAAGTGTGAAGACGGTTATGGCCGACGGTGTGAAAACGGTCGGCGGCTGGCGGCTGGATGGTTGAGCGGTGACAGCTGGTGGTTGCCTTCCTTGACCTTCTAGATTGAGTTTACTTTCAACAAATCTCCCCCTTAAACTCAATCGAGGGATGTCATTCCAAGCATGAATTTCAATCTGATAAATACTTCTCTTTTCAATGGCTTGGTAAAGATATCTGCAACTTAATCATCTGTCTTGAAGGATATCAGCTCAACTTCTTTGTTCCTTACATGCTCTCGGATAAAGTGATGACGTGTATCAATATGTTTAGTTCTTTCATGATACACCGGGTTCTTTGCCAATGCAATCGCTGATCGATTATCGATATAAATCTCTGTAGGATTTTCTTGAGGAAATCCCAAAAACTTCAGCAAATTCCTTAACCATATTAAATGGCATACAGCTGAGTTGGTAGCAACATACTCAGCTTCACAGCTTGATAACGTGACAATTGATTGCTTCTTGGATGACCATGTGAAAGATGTATCTCCCACGAAAAATACAAACCCTGTTGTACTTTTTCTTTCATCCAGATCTCTACCCCAATCACTATCCGAGTAGCCAGTAAGATTGAAATTTATACTTGAGGTATAAAACATACCTTCATTTATTGTGCCTTTGATGTAGCGAAGAATTCTCTTGGCTGCATTCAAATGAGACTGGTCTGGCTTCTCCATATATCTACTGATCAATCCGACTCTGTAGAGTATATCTGGTCTGGTACATGTCAAGTACCTTAAGCTTCCTACTAAGCTTTTGAAGTAAGTTGGATCAACATTTCCAACTTTACTTTTCCTCAATTCCACTCCATTCTCAACTGGAGTTGATACCGGATTGCAGCTTTCCATTTTGAACCTTTCAAGAATATCTTTGGCATAACTGTTTTGGGATATAAAAATCCCTTCTTCTTTCTGCATCACTTCTAAGCCAAGAAAATGTGCCATCAGACCAATGTCTGTCATCTCAAACTCTTGTACCATGCTTTTCTTGAAGTCTTTGAACATGATAGGATTGTTGCCGGTGAATATCAAGTCATCAACATATAGGCACACAAATAATATGCTGCCATCTGCTTCTTTCTTCACATAAATTGCATGTTCATATGGACATTTTTCAAATCCATTATCTTGAAAATACCTGTCAATTCTGGTATTCCAAGCACGTGGAGCTTGCTTCAAACCATAGAGGGCTTTCTTCAACTTGTATACTTTGCCTTCATTTTCAGCATCAATGTATCCAAGTGGTTGTTCACACATAGATCTCTTCTTCTAGGAAGCCATTCAGAAATGCTGACTTCACATCAAGTTGATAGATCTTCCATCTATGTTGTGCTGCTAGTGAGATCATCAGTCTGATTGTTTCTAGCCGGGCTACCGGAGCAAACACTTCTCTATAGTCAATGCCTTCTCTTTGTTTGTAGCCTTTCGCCACTAATCTTGCTTTGTATCTTTGCACTTCTCCTTTTGCATTCTTCCTTGTCTTATAGACCCATTTGACACCTATTGCTTTTTTGTTTTCTGGTAGATAAGTCAGCTTCCAAGTATCATTCTTTTCAATGGCATGTATTTCTTCATCCATTGCTTTTATCCACTTCTCTTATGTGATAGCTTCATTGAAGCTAAGTGGGTCACTATCTGCAAAGAAACAAAATAGAGTTGTATCTTCCATTACTTGAGTGGCGTCATACAGCTCTTCTAGATTTCTCATCCTTCTTGGTCCTTTTGATGAGGATGCTGATGATGGTTCTGGTAATGATGGTGTTGATGATGATTCTGGCGTGTTTCTCCTGTTGAATACAGGAAATCTGTGTACCGGACTTTGTGGCTCATCTTCTGGTACTATTGGACCTTCTGCAAGTACTGTTGGTACTTCTTCATCTTCAAGGATCAAATCAGTGCTGATCCATTTAACTGCTTCTTGGTCATCATTCCATTGCCAAGTTTTATCTTCTTCAAAGATAACATCTCTACTCATAATTACCTTCTTGGTGATGGGATTATACAGCTTGTATCCCATTCTTCTCTCACCATATCCGACAAAGATGCATTTCTCACTTTTATCATCGAGTTTGGTCCTTCTTGCATCTGGGATCTTTGCATATGCCACACAACCAAAGACTCGAAGATGAGTAACACTTGGTTTGTGACCACTCCATGCTTCTTGTGGAGTGACAGCTTGCAAACTTCTGGTTGGGCAGCGGTTCAGCAAATATACTGCACATGATACAGCTTCAGCCCAGTATTGTTTGGGCAGCTTCTTTGCTTTGAGTAGACTTCTTGCCATATCAAGAATTGTTCGATTCTTCCTCTCAGCTACACCATTCAGCTGTGGTGTATAAGCTGGTGTTGTTTGATGTCTGATGCCTTGTTGTGTACAAAACGCTTCAAAGTCATTTGTTGTATATTCTCCACCTTGATCAGATCTCACGGTTCTGATCTTATAGCCACTTTGCTTCTCAACAATTGCTTTAAAATCTTTAAAACAATTGAACACTTTTGACTTCCTCTTCAAAAAATATACCCAAGTCTTTCTGCTAAAATCATAAATGAAAGTGAGGAAGTACCTATTTTGTCCAGTCGACATAGGCTTTATAGGACCACACACATCTGTGTGTACTAACTCTAGTGGCTTGTTTGCTTTCCAGTTAACTTCTTTGGCAAAACTGGATCTATGATGTTTGCTGAGGACACAACTCTCACAGACTTCTTCTGGATGATCGATGTGGGGCATACCTTTGACCATCTTATTGCTTGCTAGCATCTTCAGACTTGTGAAATTCAGATGTCCAAGCCTCAGGTGCCAAAGCCATTCTTCACTGTTGGTGATGGCACTCAAACACTTTGCTGCATCATATTGGATGTTTAAAGGAAACATCCTATTCTTGGACATTTTCACATAGGCAATTAATCTTCTATTGTAGTCTGTAATTGTCAGATGACAATTCTTCATGTAAAGTGTATAGCCTCTCTCCAAAAGTTGACCTATGCTCACCAAGTTCTGCTTTATGGTTGGGACATAGTAGACATCGGCGATGTAGCTATGATCGCCATTCTTCAACTTGATTGGGATGTTGCCTTTACCTTTGAATGGAACTTTTGACGTATCTCCAAAGGTGACAAAACCTTGTATGGTCTCATCTAGATCACCAAATAAATCTCGTTGGCCACACATGTGATTGCTGGCTCCAGAATCAAGATACCAAATATTCTCTTGATTCTTGTCAAGTCCTTGTTGGACAAATAATGCAGTTGCTCCTCTACTATTGACATCCTCTTTTGCATAGTTGACTCGCTCATGTATCTCCAGTGGAGCTTTCTTTTGACATTCAGTGCTATAGTGGCCAAATTGATTGCAATTATAACACTGAATATTCCTCTTGTCATGGTTATTGTAACCGCCTCCTCTTCCTCTAGGAGTGAATGCTTGTTGTCCTCGACCTCCTCTGGTGGTGTTTCTACCACCTCTTCCTCTAAAACCTGTATTCCAAGAACCTCTACCTTGAAATCGTTGAAATCCTCCTCGTGTTTGTTGACTTCTTCCTCGAGTGGTGTATCCACTTGTTGAAATCTCCCCTTGCTCATATCTGTCTTTGAGAGACAACTTTGCTTGTAAGGCATGCTCAATTGCCTTATCTCCATTTCTTTTTACAATCTTCTACTCATGAGCTTGCAAAGAACTCATAAGTTCATCCACTGTTAACTTGTCCACCTCTTTGGACTCTTCAATAGCGACAACAACAAAATCAAATTTTAGATCTAGGGATCTCAAAATTTTCTCAGTAATTCGAGCATCTGAAAGGGCTTCTCCATTTCTTCTCATCTGATTGACTATTACCATAATTCTTGTATGATAATCAGAAATGGATTCTGAGGACTTCATTTGTAACAATTCAAATTCACCTCGCAAAGATTGGAGACGAATCTTCTTTATTCTATCAGCACCTTTATATTTTTGTTGGAGACCCTCCCATATTTCTTTTAATGTTTCTGCGAAAGCAATGATTTCAAATGTCGCTTCATCAAGACCTTGATAAATGATGGTCTTTGCTTTGTTGTCTTTCTTTCTATTGGCTTTGAGGACTTGCTTTTGTACCTCTGATAAAGCATCTTCTGATTCTTTGGACTCTGATTCATCATAACCATATTGCACAATGTCTATACACTCTTGTGAACCAAGGAATGCCTTCAATCTGATGCACCAACTATCATAGTTGTCTTTGGTTAGCTTCGGGATGAGTGTTTGTGCATTTTCTATAGTCATTTTGCTCTTTAAATGACTATATCACCTTTTTGGGAGTTGAATTTGGCAAAACCGACACCGTAGATGGATCCGGAATGGTCCAAATAGTAGGGAACCGGTCTGACTTTGTAGAAAACGGGTCAAAAATGAGGTGAACCGGTCCAAAAACCAATTCGGGTGGTTTGCTGGGTTGAACCGGGAATATTCCAAGGCATATTCTTTTTGACTTTGACTTTAGAATATGGCTCGGAGCTTGGCTTGGCTTCGGAATATGGCTTGGAGCTCGGCTCGGCTTCGAAATATGGCTTGTGGCTCGGCTCGCAGCTCAGCTTGAGGCTTGGCTCGGCGCGGCTCAAATATGGCGCGCGTGTGGCTCATTCGTCTTCTTCCTCGGGGCGCGTGGGCTATAGTGCTGAAATTTCAGACGGAGAGTGTGGTCCACCCCGTGCTCCAATTGATCTGATTTTTGCACCGTTGAGTTCGTATTGATGAGCTCTACACTTTGGAATGATCAAAACTTGTTTTTGACAACTTTGAAAATTCGGATATTTCCCAAAAATACCTCTGTTTTCTGACGAACGGGGCTTTGATACCAATTGTTGGTGGGAGAAACCACTTGTGGTGGCTTTGAAACACTCAGAGGGGATAAAACACACTCTTTTATTTCAAGAACAACAAGCTTACAATAATGAAAAGTTTACAATAACAACCCCTCTTTCTTTTTCTCTTTCTCTCTAGTGTTTCTCTCAATCTTTCCACACATAATTGCATAAACTTAGCTATCTATTTATACACGAAATCAAAACAAGAAAATTCAACCTTCAAGTATAAAGGCGGTTGTGGCCGATGGTATAAAAACGGTCAGCGGCTGGTGACTGGTGGCTAGAGGCCAGCGGCTGGACGGTTGGACGGTAACAACTGGTAGTTACCTTCTTTAACCTTCTAAATTGAGTAGATAACTTTAAATTTTAACTTTAAAAGAGTGAATTGCAGGTGTCAACTCTTCCGCTTCTTCTTCTTCTTTATTTTTTTTTTTCACCAACTTCTCCGCACAGAAAAGATTGGAGCTGGCATACGTGAAGATCGGAACTGTGAGGGAGAACCAGAAGAGAACTGGTTTCCAAATTGCCACGATTGCCACGATAATAGTTGCTGCAATTGTTATGTCTCCAGCCCCCACGAAAACAACCGCGTCTGCCAGTACTGAAACCGGAGTGATGCTGCACAAAAGAACGTAGCTGGCTGCTGCGTTGGAGTAGGTAACAGAGGAGATGTTATGGCAGGTTGGAGAGAAGCTTTGTGGAGAAACCCGTGTAAGGAGACTGCTATGAAAATTAGTGTAGTGACAAGATGCTTAAATGGTTTCATCTGCATCCTCCAATACAGAAAATTGGTGTTGGAGAGTTTTAAAAAGATTACCTGTAGTGTTATAGGAAAATGTATGATGGCAGCAGTGGATGCACCATAGGTCACTGGTGGCGCCACAGGGGAGAAAGAAGACTGAAGTGCTGATGCAGCGGCAACAAAGTTTTAAAGTTCTTGATTGTCCATTTCACAAGATAGGTGAAGATGCAATCTGGTTTTATGAGGAAGATGAAGTCCTGATATAAGACACGGTGCAGCCTGGTCTAGGAGGAAGATTCAGTCTAGTTTTAGGAGGAAGATGAAGACTGAACGTAAGGACGAAGGCTGCTGGACGATTTATTGCTCTGATACAAAATTAAGATATATTGAGAGATAATTTTTATTAATTATGATGATCGTCAATAAAAACAACTATTCTTTTGTATGTATATCTTTAAGGTTGTCTATAATATAAATAAGGAAATGTACTACATATAATAACTACTTTTATATAAAGTATTTATATATATAGGGTCTCTTTGCTTAACAGTATGTGCACACAAATATGCAATAACGACGTTTTATTCTAATTTTTTTTATTTAAATATCTTAGGCTTTTCATGGACCTGACACTTTTTTTTTTTGTTGCAAAACGTTCAAAAACTATCGCATATACTAATGAACCATTGATCATCTTCATGTAATATTTTTTTTTCATTTATTTATTTATCTCACTTTCACTCATTTTCACTACAATTTTATCAGTGGCATGATAAGGGTCAGCTAAAAACAAAGACTTAGCCCGTTTGTTTCACGATTTTAAATTTTTCTATATTTATTTCTTATTAGAAAAATTAATTAATAAAAAAATACTTTTTATTGAAAGAAAATTTTAATTTAATTTTTAGAAAAGTATTTTTTTGGGATGAGAAATACTTTTTAGAAATTTTAAAATAATTTAAAAATATCATATTATTTATTAATTATATCAAATTTGATCCTTAAACTTTTGATTGCTATATATTTTATTTTCAATATTTTTTTTTAATTTTATCTCTTAAAATTTTATTTAATTTTATTTTTATATCAACTTTGGTTCTTATTTTTATGATTGTTATTTGCTTTTTTTCTTATCATTCTCTTTATTGAAATTTTTTATCTATTAAATTTGATACTCATTTTTTAATTGTTATTTATTTTATTTAAAATAATTTATAAAATGATATTTTTTTAATTTTATTATCTTTCAACTTTTTTATCTGTTAGATTTGATCTCTATTATTTTTATTATTATTTATTTTATTTAAGATAATTTATAAAATTAGATTTTGACACGACTAAAAGATTGATATTTTCTCCCAAGTACAAAAGTGTTGAAGTAATAAATAACCTAGCAAGATCGGGGTCGAATCATAGAAAGGTTAATTATATAAATTATAAACAACATCAACAACAACGATAATAACAACAACAACAACAACAACAACAACGAATAAGAAGTTAATAAAAACTTTGAGATGGAAGATCAATATAAGGATCCAATAATGATAATAACAATTGTCAATGTTAGAGGATCCATTAATGTTATTTCAAATAAGTATAGTATAAACTATTTTTATTTCTCAATTGGAAACCACACACAAAGGAGGTTCTAATCGGATTATAAGTTGTTAACGTGATTATATTAGTTATTTTATTCGAATAATGCTAATACTTGTAAATATTGATAGGTATTCATGATTATAACTTATGTTAATAACAACAAATCAAGTTCCTTTCATAGCACAAGTGTCGGTTATGAAAGGAATTACATTAGTTGTTAACATGATCATTACTGATGTAACCAACACTTGTACTATGAAAGGAACTTGATTTATTGTTAACATAAGTTATAATCATGAATGTCTAACAATATTTACAAGTATTAGCATTATTCGAACAAGATAATTAATGTAATCTGACACGATAAAAAGATTGATGTCTTCTCCCAAGTGCAGGAGTGTCGAAGTAATAAATAACCCGGCAAGACCGGGGTCGAACCACAGGGAGGTTAATTGTACAAATTATAAACAACAATTATAAAACAACAATAACAACAACAACAATAGTAATAATAATAATAATAGTAGTAGTAGTAGTAGTAGTACTAATAATAATAATAATAATAATAATAATAGTAGTAGTAGTAGTAGTAGTAGTAGTAGTACTAATAATAATAATAATAATAATAATAATAATAATAATAATAATAGTAATAGTACTAATAATAATAATAATAATAATAATAATAATAAAGAAAGAGAAGAAGAAGAAGATGATGATGATGAGAACTTAGAGATGAAATATTAATGTAAGGATTAAACAATAATAATAACAAATGTCAAGGTTAGAGGTTCCACTAATGGTATATCAAACAAGTATAGTATAAACTCTTATTATTGAATTGGAAACCACACACAAAGGAGGTTCCAATCAGATTATATATTGTTAACATGATTACATTAGTCATCTTATTCAATTAATGCTAATACTTGTAAATCTCGTCAAGCATTCATGATTATAACTTATGTTAACAACAAATCAAGTTCCTTTCATAGCTCAGGTGTCGGTTATACCATACATTATGGGCTATGAAAGTGCCAAGCATTTGTTGTACCAAGTGTTATACAACATAAATCAAGATTAGTCATTTAACAAGCAAAGTATTAAAGAGTGAACAAGATAACAAATATAAAACATGTTATTATCAAACATTAAGGTCCATATTAAGTTTACACTATACTTATTCTTCCACCATTAGTGTAACCTTTTCACCTTGATATAATTAACTTAGCTAGACATAATGAAAGAAAGGAAAACAAATAAACAAAATAAGAACATAAAAGTTAACTAAGTAAAGGAAAGGAAATGAAAGGCATAAACTTGATATTAATGAAAGTAAAGCATAAACATTACAAAAAATACAAAGAGAGAAAGGAAGAGCATGATCTTGATCTGGAAACCAAGATGCCTAAATGCATGGCAAATGCCTCCTTTTATAGGCCAAAATTGGGAACTATTGATTTGATGACTAATTGATAAGTGGGTGGCCAACTTTTGACTTGGTGACAATCCTTATCTTCTCTTGTCTGCCCAAAACATCATTGATAACGTCAAAACTGGAGCCAGGTGCAAACATGAAAGTTGTAGGCAATTGTCTCAGCTTTCTTGTGTAAAAAATTCAGCTCATTTAGACTTCTAGAACTCCAGATATGGCCAAAATACCGAATAGTGCTCGGGCTGGAAGACAGATTCGGGCTTCTTTGTTATTGCTACAATTTGGACTTGATAATGGCCTTTTTAGATCTTGGGCTCCATATGAAAGTTGTAGGCCTATGTCTTACCTTTCCATCCATATAAATTGGACCTAAATCTGAGATCTGTAGCTCCAGATATGGCCCAATTACCGAACAGTGTTCCGGTTTGGATTGCACCGACATCTCTTCTCTAAGTTTGACCATCTCTTTATCCATGCAATTTAAGTTCTTCAAGTCATCAATCAATCCTTTCATTTATGTGATAGACCTGCATTAAAAATAGACATTTACCACAAATTATAGGTATCTTATATTATTAGATACATTATTATAAAACATATTTTAGTTAAGGAGTTATTGATACTTCAAGTGCAAAATGATGATATAAAACCATGATAAAAATGCACTTTTAAGTACTAATCATAATCATGTTAATCATTTATAATCTAATTGAAATCTTCTTTGTGTGTGGTTTCCAATTGCATAATAAAAAAGGTTTATAATATACTTGTTTGAAATACCATTAGTGGATCTTCTAACCTTGATATTTGTTTCTATCATTGTTTGATTCTCATATTGATCTTCTATCTCAAAGTTCTCATCAACTTTTTCATCCTTTTCTTTATTATTATTATTATTATTATTATTATTATTATTATTACTACTACTACTACTACTACTATTATTATTACTCTTACTATTATTATTAGTATTGTTGTTGTTGTTGTTGTCGTTGTCGTCGTTGTATTGTTGTTATTTGTAATTTATACAATTAACCTCTTTGTGGTTTGACTCCGGTTTTGCTGGGTTATTTATTACTTCGACACTCCTAAACTTGAAATAAAACAACAATCTTTTGGTTGTGTCAAGTTTTTGGTGTTGTTGCTGAGGAAATAATACTAATATTAATAATAATAGTAATAGTTATAATCATGAATAACTAGTCCCTAGTAATCAAAGCATTAAAATAGAAAAATAATTTGCAAATTCCACAAAGAAAGGTATTCATCATTCAACTTTCATTAATCTATCCAGATAAACAAACTATTCTTAAATTTATATATTTGCTCAATACCTCTAAAACAAGATATTAATAAACCTTCTTTTTATGCTTAATATATCAACATATAGTTATGGGCCTTTACTTGAAAGAAAATAAAATTTTTGTTCTAATATTTAAGGTTAACTTCCTTGGGTAGAGATTATTATCTTTTTTTTTAAAAAAAATATAGATACATATAACTTAAAACACAATGCATCTTTAACCCCGTGTAACGAGCTTTCGGGTAATTACTCCCAAACCAGTTGGTCTTAAGGCATTGAGTGTTGAGACACCCCAACAAACTTAGTAACTCGGGTTACAGATATTGATACATAGATAGTGCAATGTTTGATTCCCTTAAACTTTTCTCCTTAACCCATCTAACAAGTGTTGGGCCAATAGGACTTAATTGATCGTGGTGGCTATTTCTCAACTTGTGGTTAAATGGTAATGGTTTCAAATTAGGTTTGGGCAGTTGAATACTCGAAGGTATGGACTTAATTGGTTGTGGTGGCAATTCCTCAATTTGTAGTCTCCAATTACCTGCCTTTGATTCTTCTTGAAAATAAACTATTTGAAAATCATCATATTTGTCATAACCCAATTCTGGGTTATTCCCTAATTTTGATCCATATTTTGATAAATTTTTAGAAAAAATCCAAAAAATACATTTTTAAATATATTTGCATCATTTTTAACATTTTCATCATCATCTCAAAAGAATTTAAATTTTCAAAGATATTTGGAACGCATTCAACTTTTAACGCGTTATTTTTAAAATCATTGATTTTACTCATTGAGTTGATGTTGATATTGCTCGTTTTCAAAAAAATACAAAAAAAATCAAAATTTACAAAAAAATAAAATTGAGGGACCAATTTTGAAATCCAAGCAACATTTTGCCTATAAATAACAACCTTTAACACAAAGAAAAGAGGGGGGTAATTTTGACAAAAAGAAGAAGAAGAGAAACTTGAAAACACAAGAAACCCTAATATTTTTCTTCTCCCTCACTAGAGGAGTCGCCGTCTCCCTCACCCCCTCAGACCTGTCAGTGTTGCCGGTCAATTTCTCACTCTTCTATCGTTGGATCAACCCAAAATTTGGATATGTTGTGTGTCCCTATATTTCTCACATCCTGCCTAAAGCGATCATTCATATTTGGAACCATGAGAGACATATTATCATTTGAATATTTCTGGACAAATCACTCTTAGAACAGTTAGAGTCGCCGGCCTATTTCTCCATTATTCACCGTTGGATCAATCTGCGTTTTGGATACGTGATGCGTATGGTTGTATTGCACATTCTGAATGGTGGAGATGAGATGAAACCCATCCAAAAACGTGTTATGCATGTTCAACAGTGGCTCGCCAATCTCAGGTCAGTTTTGGTCTAACTCCGATCCAGGGAGATCCAACCGTTAACTCGGGCTGATATTTGGATATATGCTGCATAAGATGTGTTTTTACCATTGTACCATTAGGATTTGTTATTTTTGGAATGGTTGATGAGTAATGGTTGTTAGAAGCTTTGCCTAGAATCTGTCATGGGTTCCAATTTGAAAACCCAAATCACAACACCCACCACTGGCACAAGAAGACAGAGAAGAGGAAGACGACCCCGATCTACTGGTTCTGCCACCTTCGGTAGCGGCGGTGCATGTAGCAAACGCATCGCACTATTCACGGGCACTGTTCACACTGCCCTATAAGGGACTTCAATGCAATTTCTAGAGTTTTAGGAACTGTTTTGTAAATTTTAAATTATTTAATGTAATTTTTATTTAGTTTTGGATTTTTATAATTTGTAATGTGGATGTAAAAAAGAAAAGAAAAGAAAAAAAGAAAAATAAAAAATGCATGTGTGTGTTTGTATTTGTGTTATGAATGTTTTTTTTTTTTTATGATAAAATTACAGAGAATAAAGAAAAATTTAATATTTTGATTGGATCACGGTGTAGAAGTACAAATTTGTACAGAAGTTGTATTTCTAAAATCCATTGAAAAGACAAAATTTTTAAAACTTCTTTAACATATCAAGTCCATGAAGCAGCTTACCTCAGGTGGGGTGCGTTAGGGGTGCTAATACCTTCCCTAACCACAACCGGTTCCTTACCCGTGAATCTCTAACAAGACCAGTACAACCGAGTTTCCTAGTAACCTTCAATTAAATACTAAGTGGCAAATCCTAACGAATCCAACAAGATCAAATCAAACATAATGATGAAAAATTACCGGACTCGATGTCGCGCAGATTTTTTTGACGTGCGACAGAATGACGACTCCACTAGGGAGGTATTGTTTCTAACAATATTGGGCTAAGCTTTGTGTACTTAATGTGTTTAAATTTTGGCATTTTTATCGTGTTTTTATGCATGCATTTTTAGAATTATTACATGCATCACTTGTAGCTATTTTTAAAAGCACACACAAGCTTCTAAGTTAGGTGGGGAGTAGCGGTCTTCCTCATGACTTTCAGTTGGGGTTCAGATTTGTGAAACATCCAACTATGAGCTGAGTGTTTACTTGGTAATAGCAGTCACACGGTGCCTTAAACATTCCTTGTAAACCCCTATACTGCCTTCATATGAGGTGGTCGTTAGGCAGTTCATAAACCTTTTTGAAATCAGGTAGAAAACCTACCCATGTTCATATAATAAATAGTACATGTCCTTAGGTTGTATGTGTTATCATTTATTTGCATCGGGGCAAACCCTTTTTGAAGTATCTTGAACTCAAAACTTGTGGGTGACAGAATGACTATCACTCAGAAAATTTTCAAGACTTGTGCAAGAATCGAGATTTTTGTTCATCATACAAGAGTTACGATCATATGTCACCCCTTAAAGGGCGAGTTCATCATATAGGTTTCATGTTCATACATTTGTCATGCATGCACAAAAATAAAAAGTGGGTCCCCTATGAGTCTGCAACACCTAATTTTGAGCAAAAAAAACAATGGAGATGAAGAGCGTGCTCGCTATAGCATCCATTTTCAAGAAAAGTTGGAGTCTCTGAACAAAAGCTTAACTTACCTCTAGCTTACTCGAGCAAATATTGAAAAACAGCTCTAGAGAAGTTCCTTCCAACTGACTATCATCTTTGTTCAAAACCCAACAATGACTTAACCTGAAAAAGTTAGGGCAAACACAGTCAAGAGCCCTAGTATAGTATAACATTTCCATAAAAGTTTTTGTAGTAAAGCTGACCAAAGGGGAATCGCATAACCATTGCAGAATAGAGCATGTTCTTGCTCGGTAAAAAAAAAAACTACCTCTTCTCGATCATGCCTGCAAAACCAATCCTTGATTTTTTCACCTGAATCTAGTTTTTATTGGTAATTTGGCTCCAAATTCCACAAGACTTTCCCTATTGATTAGTACTTAAAAGTGCATTTTTATCATGGTTTTATATCATCATTCTGCACTTGAAGTATCAATAACTCCTTAACTAAAGCATGTTTTATAATAATATATCTAATAATATAAGATATCTTTAATTTGTGGTAAATGTTCATTTTAAATGCAGGCCTATCACATAAATGAAAGGATTGATTGATGACTTTAAGAACTTAAATTGCAAGGATAAAGAGATGGTCAAACATAGAAAAGAGATGTCGGTGCAATCCAAACTGAAACACCTAGATCTCAGATTTAGGTCTAATTTATATAGATGGAAAGGTAAGACATAGGCCTACAACATTCATATGGAGCCCAAGATTTAAAAAGGCCATTTGTAAGTCCAAATTGTCGCAACAACAAAGAAGCCCGAATCTGTCTTCCAGCCCGAGCACTGTTCGGTATTTTGGACATATCTGGAGTTATAGAAGTCCAAATGAGCTAAATTGTTTACACAAAAAATCTGAGACAATTGCCTACAACTTTCATGTTTTCGAGTGGCTCCAATTCTCATGTTATCAATGACGTTTTGGGCAAACAAGAGAAGATAAGGATTGTCATCAAGTCAAGAGTTGGTCACCCACTCATCAATTAGTCATCAAATCAATAGTTCCTAATTTTGGCCTATAAAAGGAGAAATTTGCCATGCATTTAGGCATCTTGGTGTCCAGATCAAGATCATGCTCTTCCTTTCTTTCGTTGTATTTTTTGTAATGATTATGCTTTTCTTTCATTAATATCAAGTGTATGGCTTTCATTTCCTTTCCTTTACTTAGTTAACTCTTATCTTATTTATGTTCTTATTTTGTTTATTTATTTTTCTTTCTTTCATTACGTCTAGCTAAGTTAATTATGTCAAGATGAAAAGGTTACACTAATAGTGTAAGAATAAGTATAGTGTACACTTAATTGGACTTTAATATTTGATACTAACATGTTTTGTATTTGTTATCTTGTTCACTCTTTAATACTTTGCTTGTTAAATGACTAATCTTGATTTATGTTGTATAACACTTGATATAACAAATGCTTGGCACTTTCATAGCCCATAATGTATGGTATAACCGATACCTGAGCTATGAAAGGAACTTGATTTGTTGTTAACAAAAGTTATTATTATGAATGCTTGACGAGATTTACAAGTATTAGCATTAATTGAATAAGATGACTAATGTAATCATGTTAACAATATATAATCTGATTGGAACCTCCTTTGTGTGTGGTTTCCAATTAAATAATAAGAGTTTATATTATACTTGTTTGACATACCATTAGTGGAGTCTCTAACCTAGACATTTGTTATTATCATTGTTTAATCGTTACATTAATATTCCTTCTCAAAGTTCTCATCATCTTCTTCTTCTTCTCCTTCTTTTTCTTTATTATTATTATTATTATTATTATTATTATTATTGTTATTGTTATTGTTATTGTTATTGTTGTTGTTGTTGTTGTTGTTGTTGTTGTTGTTGTTGTATTATTATTATTTATAATTTGTACAATTAACCTCTCTGTGGTTCGACTCTGGTCTTGCCGGATTATTTATTACTTCGACACTCCTACACTTGGGAGAAGACATCAACTTTTGGTCGTGTCAAGTTTTTGGCGCCGTTGCCGGGAAGGTAAGTTTTGTATAAATTATACTATTTATTTTATTTTCTCTTTTCACTTTTCTTGTTTATAAGTTTGTTTCTTTTCTCTTATTTCTTCTTCTTTTATTTTCTTCTTCCTTTTATTTTATTCCTGCACGTGCATGAGAGTGTGGTCATGTACATCAAGTGGTAGACTTTGTAGGATATCCTCATCATTTTCAGAAAATATGGCCGAAGAAGATAATCAATCACTTCATAATGAAAATAATGAGAATAACCGTGCTAGAACACTTAGAGACCCTTATCATGGTTTTGAAACATGGAGATTGGTTTCACATTTCTATGAAGGGTTAACACCTAAAGATAGGCAAATGGTTGAATTGATGTGCAATGGAACTTTTAAAGATAAAGATCATAATGAAGCAATGGAGTACTTAGACTTGTTAGCTGAAAATGCTCAAAATTGAGACACCGCGGGTACATATAAGGCACCGAGTAAAACTCAACCTCATACATCTAGTGGAGGTATGTACAACCTTAGGGAAGATCATGACCTTTAAGCCAAGTTTGCATCTTTAGCTAGAAAAGTTGAGGCACTAGAATTGAAAAAGAGTGGTCAATTAAAATCTGTTAAAAACATTGTGTGTCAAATTTGTGAAACAAATGAACACTCAACCAATGATTGTCCAACCTTGCCTTCTTTTAAGGAATGTCTCCACGAACAAGCTCATGCTTTAAATAGTTTCCAAAGGGCCAACCACAACCCATACTCCCAAACATACAACCCTGGTTGGAGAAATCACCTAAATTTCAGTTGGAAGAGTGAGAACAACAATGCATAAACTTCACAACCATCGTTTCAAGCACACCATAATTTCCAAAATTCTCATGGATATGCACCTCCTTATGGTCCACCGCTTAGAATAAATGTTGAGGAAACATTACATGCATTCATTGAAAAGCAAGAGACAATCAATACTCAACTTGCTCAAAACATGACAGATTTTAAAGATACTCTTGCAAAATTAACATCTGCTCTCAGTTTCCAAGAGAAAGGTAAGTTTACATCTCAACCACAACAAAATCCCAAGGGGCAATACAATGCAAATGCAAGTAGTTCTGGAAGCCAACACATGGATCAAGTCAAATCAGTCACTACTCTGCGCAGTGGTAAGGTTATTGAAAAACCCTCTTTTAAACCTTATGAGAAAGATGATGAGTCAATCTCTGAGGGTAAGGAAGGGGTTGAATCTGAAAATTGAAAAGAAAAGACTGATTCTCCGCCAGCACTTCCATTTCCTCATGCCATGACTAAATAAAGGAAAGTCAATCACAACTCTGAAATTTTTGAAATTTTCAAACAAGTAAGAATCAATATACCTTTGCTGGATGCTATTAAATAGGTTCCTTCCTATGCTAAATTTTTAAAAGATCTATGCATTGTGAAGAGGAAACTAAATGTGAAAAAAAAAAGCCTTTCTAGCCGAACAAGTAAGTGCTATTCTTCAAAACAATAATGCTTTGAAATAGAAAGACCCTGGTTGTCCTACAATTTCTTACTTTATTGAAGAGCATAAAATTGAAAGAGCCTTACTTGATCTTGGTGCTAGTGTGAATTTACTTCCATATTCAGGTTTTTAGAGTCTCAATCTAGGTGAGTTAAAACCAACTTTTATAACTCTTTTACTTGCTGATAGATCTATAAAAGTGCCTAGAGGAATAATTGAAGATGTGTTAGTACAAGTCGATAAATTCATTTATCCTATGGATTTTATTGTCTTGGACACACAACCTGTTGAAGTATGTAATTCATTTCCTATTATTTTAGGACGTCCATTTCTTGTAACTTCTAATGCATTGATTAATTATAGGAATGGACTGATGAAGCTATCATTTGGAAACATGACATTGGAGATGAATATTTTCAACATTTGCAAGCAACCTGGAGATGATAATGATTTACAAGAAGTAGATCATATTGACGAATTAGTTTATGATCAACTTGAATCTACTTTAAGTAAAAATGAATTGGATGAATCTCAAGATTTGCAAATGATTTATTCTAAGGAAGAAATCACGGATAAAACAAGCACCGAAAATGTTGATGCGAATCTTTTGTCAACAGTGACAATAGATTCGACATCTGACATCACACCAATTGATGATTACTTTCCTAACGAATCCTTACTTTTTCTTAGTTCAATGCCTTGGTATAATAAAAATATCAATTTTCTTGCTTTAGGAGATTTGCCAACTGATTGGAGTACTCAAGATAAAGAAAAGTTTTTGAACAAAGTGAAGAGCTTTTATTATGATGATCCTAACTTATTCAAATATTGTCCTGATCAAATATTTCAAAGATTCATTTCCGACAATGAGGTAAGTAGTGTCATTAAACTTTGTCATTCTGAAGCATGTGGAAGTTATTTCTCGTCAAAAAAGATAGTTGCAAAAATCTTTCAAAATGGATTTTATTGGCTCACCATATTCAAGGACACACATGCATTCTGCAAAACTTGTGAAAATTGTCAAAAAATTGACACTGGTCAAAAAGCTTTGTTTTATGATTCTCAACTCTATGTATTCCCTAAAGAGCTAAGATTAAGATGGAGCAATCCTTATGGGGCCTATGATATTGAGAATTCAATGAATGACAATGATTTTAAGGAAAATGGACATCATTTGAAAGCTTACTTTGATAATTTTCCTAGTAAAAATGAATCAGCTGGTTTGAATGATCTTGTAGATAAAGGTTGATTATTTTATTTTTCTCACATTTTTTTTTGTGTTTCTTTTTGAGTGATTTTTACTAGTTTCTCTCACTCCGGTCAAATGGCGGACAATGGTACTCCGTGACTTAAGTCGGTTCTTTTAGTTTCCCACAATAACTGATATTTGTGTATATATTTGTGCAATTCTTTGAATCTCTCTTCCAATTCTCATTTGATAATGGACACTAATCTTGAAAAATTAAAAAAGTATTTTCCTGCTTTACCTTTGAATGCAATTACAAAAATTTACCGTGCTAGATGTGCAAGATTGAGATTGTTAATGAGTCATGGAATTCCTAAAGATATTCGCTGGTTGATTGAGGTAAAGGTCCGATTATCAGGTGACTCCTCTAACTCTTTCATTTCACACATGCCTGGAATAGGTAAAAGCACTTTTGCAAAGAACCGTCATGCAAAACGACTAAAAGTCTGTCATCGATGTGCTAGATGGACTTGTAATACATAATGTCGTTCTTTAAAAATGGTATTTATAAATCGTGAAGATAAAATACAATTCATTAAGGATGGCCTGAGTAAGGAGTCTTTAAATAATATTCTATTGACTCTTGAGACGTATCCTAGTGGAGATGTGCATCGTGTAATTCATGATTTATGGCCACTATTTCATATAGAACAAGATCGACTTAGTCTTGGGAATCTGACTAAAAAAGACCCTGTTTGCCAGTTTTTAAGAAAACTGGATGGGAAGCCTATCCCCGACCCATAGAGGGCGTTTAAGCTGTTCTTGGATGTAAAACCAAGGGAAGATGTGAGCCACAATCACAACTGTAATTTGAATTTTCATTTGTAAAAATTTGTGTCTTTTGTTTTTATTAATAACATAATATTTTTGTTTTGTTATTTCTTATTTTTGTTTAAGTGTGTTTCAGGTTTGTCAATGTTTGTTATTTCAGGTGATATGTTCTATACTCTATCTTTCTACCTTAGAACATTGAGGACAATGTCTCATTTTGGTTGGGGGGAGAGGGTAATAGTTGATAAAAAAAATTATTTTTCATTTCATAAAGCATGTGCATAATTGTTGTTACTAGGATGGTAGAGTAAAGAAGCTCTTTTGTTAAAGTGACTCTTGAGACGCATCTTAGTAACGATTCTTAATAAGGTCTATTATAATACTTCTTGAAATATTCAGGTTTACAAACTCTCGCATTGTTATCACTTAATTCTGCTTATATACTTATTTAACATGTATTCTTAAACCTTAATTTACACACACACACTTTAATATATGATTGTGGGTTGCATATTGGATTATTACATTATTTATGATCTTTTGTTAAAGGTAACAACTAAGGGAAAGGAATTGTATATAATTAAAAAAATAAAAAAGAAAAAAAAAAGAAAAAAATGATGATAATAAAAATATAGATAAGTTTGGTTTCGTAGCCTCCCTAACCTAAGCAATTAAGCCTGAAGGGGTGTTTTAACACCTAATACCCTAAAGTCAACTGACTTGGGAGCTATTGGCCCAACGCTTGTTACATGGATTGAGGAGAAAAGCTTAAGGGAATCAAACATTGCACTATCAACATATCAATATCTGCGACCCGAGTTACTAAGCTCGTAAGGGTGTCTTAACACCTAATGCCCTAAGACCAACTGGTTTGGGAGTCATTAGCTGAAAGCTCGTTACATGGATTAAAGATGCATGATGTTTTTAAATTATATGTGTGTGTGTGTGTGTGTATATATATATATATATATATATATATAAGTTATAATCATGAATGCTTGATGAGATTTACAAGTATTAGCATTAATTGAATAAGATGACTAATGTAATCATGCTAACAATATATAATCTGATTGGAACCTCCTTTGTGTGTGGTTTCCAATTGAATAATAAGAGTTTATATTATTCTTGTTTGACATACCATTAGTGGAGTCTCTAACCTTGACATTTGTTATTATCATTGTTTAATCGTTACATTAATATTCCTTCTCAAAGTTCTCATCATCTTCTTCTTCTTCTCCTTCTTTTTCTTTATTATTATTATTATTATTATTATTATTATTATTACTATTACTCTTATTATTATTGTTATTATTATTATTGTTGTTGTTGTTATGGTTATTGTTATTGTTGTTGTTGTTGTTATGGTTATTGTTATTGTTGTTGTATTATTATTATTTATAATTTGTACAATTAACCTCCCTGTGGTTCGACCCCGGTTTTGTCGGGTTATTTATTACTTCGACACTCCTACACTTGGGAGAAGACATCAACTTTTGGTCGTGTCACCTATCCACCGACCCTTATTAATAAGATCATGTGTTTTCCTGAATTCATGACATGCCTTCATTTTTTGGCTATTTCATGCAAATAACACATCGAGCATAAAACCATTACACCAAGATTTTTTTGGGTATGTTTCCCCTTTCTTCCAAAACCATGCTTGTTTTCACAAGTTTTTTTGGGAATCCAAAGTTTAGTACAAAAATAGAAATCATATTGGTGTTTGTTCAAAATAAACAAATTCTAGAAATGCAGGTGATTCCTTAGAAAGGTAAGCATACACCTAGAAAACCCGAAAAAATACCATGAAATGACTCTAAAGTTGAGTTTTGATTGTATGAATAATGAGAAATCACTTTGCATACTCGTATGAAAGCAACACTCACCGATCCTAAATGCATGCATTTGAGATGAAAAAAGGCCATCTTGAATAATCTTTTTCACAAGGCTGAAATATATCCTTTGCGGTCCCCTTTTAAGCCTGGTAATGTTTTTTTTGGAAATAACCTTGATTAGGATCACACCCTACACTATGGGGCAAGTGCCAAAAAAATCCTTAATGATTAAAAATGCCCAAATAACTCTTGGGGGCATAAAAGAAAATTCACAATCATCAAAGGTGTCTATACAAAGCTAGGGGTGCGTAAAAAAAAATCCAAAGGATCCAAAAATTTTGAGCATAAAAAGGGCTAATGCAATGATGCTCGACCAAATGAAGAAAAAAAAACAAAGAGAAAAAGCCCAAGCCCAACACTAGGGGGCACCGTGGACCATTTTACAAATCAATTCCAAGGTCTAGAAATGTATGAACAAAAAGTTTAGGATATAAGCACTAGTGATCCTTAGTCTTAAAGTCTTTTAAACACCTTTTGAGCTTACAAATATCCTTTTCTTCATAACCAATAGTCCAAGCCTACATTACGTGCCTAATCAAGCCCTTTCTGATCAAAGGCAAGCAATCTGGATTGGTAGGCAGTGTTTTCTCATACGATCCAAATCATAATTCATACAAATAAAATGAATGCTTTAAACAACGGTTTTCAATAACCCTCAAATTGAAATTTAAACCTTTTGTGATCAACTAGATGTCATTTCGTGTTCTTCACATTTTCACCAAAAGCAAAACCAAAAGTTTCATCACTTATGAAAACCTCTGCATAGGAATCACTTGAATTTCTTCAGAATGAGTTTGCCTTGAATCGATGTCAAAATGATTTTTGTGTCTGAAATAGTTTTGAAATTCCAAAATTTATGCATGAAAGCAACTCCTTGTCAAAGACCAAACCTTTCATATAGCCTCATCCCTAAACCCAAATTAAACACTTGGGGGCATGATCAAGCTGGGGGGCAACAAAAAATGCCTGGTAGGGCTGGCCCCATGATTCCCTTCTCTAAGAAGAATGCCAAGTAAAATTGGCAACCATTGAGATAAAGGGTGGAGGACAAATAAGTATGATGACATTAAGTCCTTCTTAGATGTCAAAATCAAGATTTGACTCGAGTAAGGAAGAGTGGGAAAGCCATCAAAGCCTACTACCAACGCTCCAACTTTTGAGAAAAGGAAGACAACATGACGAAATGGGAACCCATATTTCTCAGGTAATTATACATGTATATTGATTAGTACTTAAAAGTGCATTTTTATCATGGTTTTATATCATCATTTTGCACTTGAAGTATCAATAACTCCTTAACTAAAATATGTTTTATAATAATGTATCTAATAATATAAGATACCTATAATTTGTGGTAAATGTCTATTTTTAATACAGGCCTATCACATAAATGAAAGGATTGATTGATGACTTGAAGAACTTAAATTGCAAGGATAAAGAGATTGTCAAACTTAGAAAAGAGATATCGGTGCGATCCAAACCGGAACACTGTTCGGTAATTGGGTCATATCTGGAGCTACAAATCTCAGATTTAGGTCCAATTTATATGGATGGAAAGGTAAGACATAGACCTACAACTTTCATATGGACCCCAAGATCTAAAAAGGCCATTATCAAGTCCAAATTGTAGCAACAACAAAGAAGCCCGAATCTGTCTTCCAACCCGAGCACTGTTCGGTATTTTGGACATATCTGGAGTTCTAGAAGTCCAAATGAGCTGAAATTTTTACACAAGAAAGCTGAGCCAATTGCCTACAACTTTTATGTTACAACTGGCTCCAATTTTGACGTTATCAATGACGTTTTGGGCAGACAAGAGAAGATAAAGATTGTCACCAAGTCAAAAGTTGGCCACCCACTTATCAATTAGTCATCAAATCAATAGTTCCCAATTTTGGCCTATAAAAGGAGGCATTTGCCATGCATTTAGGCATCTTGGTGTTCAGATCAAGATCATGCTCTTCCTTTCTCTCTTTGTATTTTTTGTAATGTTTATGCTTTGCTTTTATTAATATTAAGTTTATGCCTTTCATTTCCTTTCCTTTACTTAGTTAGCTTTTATGTTCTTATTTTGTTTATCTATTTTTCTTTCTTTCATTATGTCTAGCTAAGTTAATTATGTCAAGGTGAAAAGGGTACACTAATGGTGTAAGAATAAGTATAATGTAAACTTAATATGGACTTTAATGTTTGATACTAACATGTTTTATATTTGTTATCTTGTTCACTCTTTAATACTTTGCTTGTTAAATGACTAATCTTGATTTATGTTGTATAACACTTGGTACAACAAATGCTTGGCACTTTCATAGCCCATAATGTATGGTATAAGCGACACCTGAGCTATGAAAGGAACTTGATTTGTTGTTAACATAAGTTATAATCATGAATGCTTGACGAGATTTACAAGTATTAGCATTAATTGAATAAGATGACTAATCTAATCATGGTAACAATATATAATCTGATTGGAACCTCCTTTGTGTGTGGTTTCCAATTCAATAATAAGAGTTTATACTATACTTGTTTGATATACCATTAGTGGAACCTCTAACCTTGACATTTGTTATTATTATTGTTTAATCCTTACATTAATTTTCCATCTCCAAGTTCTCATCATCTTCTTCTTCTTCTCTTTCTTTATTATTATTATTATTATTACTACTACTAGTAGTAGTAGTAGTAGTAGTACTACTACTACTACTAGTATTCTTATTATAGTTGTTGTTATTGTTGTTATTGTTGTTGTTATTATTGCTATTATTGTTACTTATAATTGTTGTCTATAATTTGTACAATTAACCTCCCTGTGGTTCGACCCCGGTCTTGTCGGGTTATTTATTACTTCGACACTCCTGCACTTGGGAGAAGACATCAATCTTTTAGTCGTGTCAAGTTTTTGGCGCCGTTGCCGGGGAGGTAAGTTCTTGTATAAATTATAGTATTTATTTTATTTTCTCTTTTCACTTTTCTTGTATATAACTTTGTTTCTTTTCTTTTGTTTCTTTTTATTTTGTTTTCTTCCTCCTTCTTTTGCTTTCTTCTTCTTTTTTATTTTATTTCTACACGTGCATGAGAGTGTGGTCACGTACATCAAGTGGTAGACTTTGTAGGGTATCCTCATCATTTTCAGAAAATATGGCTGAAGAAGATAATCAATCACTTCATAATGAAAATAATGAGCATAATCGTGCTAGAACACTTAGAGACCACATGAATCCCACAAGAACAAGTGCACCATCATGCATAGTTTTTCCTCCTGATGCATCTCATTTTAATTTTAAACCAGGTATTATTCAACTTTTACCTTCTTTTCATGGCTTAGAATTGGAAAATCCATACTTGCATTTAAGGGAATTTGAGGAAGTCTGCAACACATATAATAATTTAAATTGTAGCATGAACACCATTAGATTAAAGCTTTTTCCTTTTTTTATTAAAAGATAAAGCTAAAACATGGCTACAAAATTTGAGACCAGGATCCATTCGTGCATGGGATGAAATGCAACAACAGTTTTTAAAGAAGTTTTTCCCATCTCATAGAACAAACTCTTTCAAGAGACAAATCACCACTTTCACTCAAAAACCAGGAGAAACATTTTACAAATGTTGGGATAGGTATCGAGACTTGCTTAGTACTTGCCCTCATCATGGTTTTGAAACATGGAGATTGGTTTCACATTTGTATGAAGGGTTAACACCTAAAGATAGGCAAATGGTTGAGTTGATGTGCAATGGAACTTTTGAAGATAAAGACCCTGATGAAGCAATGGAGTACTTAGACTTGTTAGTTGAAAATGCTCAAAATTAGGACACCTCGGGTACTTATGAGGCACCGAGTAAAACTCAACCTCATACATCTAGTGGAGGTATGTACAACCTTAGGGAAGATCATGACCTTCAAGCCAAATTTGCATCTTTAGCTAGAAAAGTCGAGGCACTAGAATTAAAAAAGAGTGGTCAATTAAAAGCTGTTGAAAATATTATGTGTCAAATCTGTGAAACAAATGAACACTCAACCAACGATTGTCCAACCTTGCCTTCTTTTAAAGAATGTCTCTATGAACAAACCCATGCTTTAAATAGTTTCCAAAGGGCCAACCACAACCCATACTCCCAAACATACAACCCTGGTTGGAGAAATCACCTAAATTTCAGTTGGAAGAGTGAGAACAACAATGCATAAACTTCACAACCATCGTTTCAAGCACACCATAATTTCCAAAATTCTCATGGATATGCACCTCCTTATGGTCCACCGCTTAGAATAAATGTTGAGGAAACATTACATGCATTCATTGAAAAGCAAGAGACAATCAATACTCAACTTGCTCAAAACATGACAGATTTTAAAGATACTCTTGCAAAATTAACATCTGCTCTCAGTTTCCAAGAGAAAGGTAAGTTTCCATCTCAACCACACCAAAATCCTAAGGGGCAATACAATGCAAATGCACGTAGTCACTACTTTACGCAGTGGTAAGGTTATTGAAAAACCCTCTCTTGAACCTTATGAGAAAGATGATGAGTCAATTTCTAAGGGAAAGGAAGGGGTTGAATCTGAAAATTGCAAAGAAACGACTGATTCTCCGCCAGCACTTCTATTTTCTCATGCCATGACCAATCAGGAAGAAATCGAGGATGAAAAAGGCATCGAAAAGGTTGATGCAAATCTTTTATCAAAAGTGACAACAGATTCAACACCCGACATCACACCAATCGATGATTACTTTCCTGATGAATCTTTACTTTCTCTTAATTCAATGCCTTGGTTTGCTAAAAATATCAATTTTCTTGCTTCAGGATTTTTGCCAACTCATTGGAGTATTGAAGACAAAAGAAAATTTTTGAGCAACGAGCAAAATTTTTATTGGGATGACCCTTACTTATTCAATTATTGTCCTGATCAAATATTTCAAAAATGCATTCTCGACAATGAGGTAAGTAATTTCATTAAATTTTGTTACTTTAAGGCATGTGGGGATCATTTCTCATCAAAAAAAAGGATTGTAGAAATCTTACAAAGTGAATTTTACTGGCCCATCATATTCAAGGAGTCAGATGCATTCCGCAAAAACTGTGAAAATTGTCAGAAGGTGAGATTTATTTCAAAACACAGAGAGTCTTTAGATAATCTTCTATTGACTCTTAAGTCTCATCATAGTCGAGATAAGCATCGTGTAATTCATGACTTATGAACCCATTTTCATAAAGAACATACTTGACTTAGTCTTGGGAATCTGACTAAAAAAGACCCTGTTTGCCAGTTTTTAAGAAAACTGGATGGGAAGCATATCCCCGACCCATAGAGGGCGTTTAAGCCGTTCTTGGACGTAAAACCAAGGGAAGATGTGAGCCACAATCACAACTGCGATTTGAATTTTTTTTGTTTGTAAAAACTTGTGTCTTTTGGTTTTATTATTGTGTTTTGTTATTTCTTATTTTTGTTTCAGTGTGTTTCAGGTTTTGTCAGTGTTCGTTATTTCAGGTGATATCTTCTATACTCTATCTTTCTACCTTAGAACATTGAGGACAATGTCTCGTTTTGGTTGGGGGGAGAGGGTAGTAGTTAATAAAAAATTTTTTTTTTCATTTCATAAAGCATGTGCATAATTGTTGTTACTAGGATGGCAGAGTAAAGGAGTTCTTTTGTTAAAGTGACTCTTGAGACGCATCTTAGTAAGCATTCTTAACAAGGTCTATTATAATACTTCCTGAAATATTCAGGTTTACAAACTCTCGTATTGTTACCGCTTAATTCTGCTAATATACTTATTTAACATATATTCTTAAACCTTAATTTACACACACACACTTTAACATATGATTGTGGGTTGCATATTGGATTATTACATTATTTATGTTCTTTTGTTAAAGGTAACAACTAAGGAAAAGGGATTGTATATAATAAAAAAAAGAAGAGAAAAACATGAAAAAAAAGAAGAAAAAAAAGAAAAGAATAGAAAAAAAAATGATGATAATAAAAATGTAGATAAGTTTGGTTTCGTAGCCTCCCTAACCTAAGCAATTAAGCCCGAAGGGGTGTTTTAACACCTAATACCCTAAAGTCAACTGACTTGGGAGCTATTGGCCCAACGCTTGTTACATGGGTTGAGGAGAAAAGCTTAAGGGAATCAAACATTGCACTATCTACATATCAATATCTGCGACCTGAGTTACTAAGTTCGTAGGGGTGTCTTAACACCTAATGCCCTAAGATCAACTAGTCTGGGAGTCATTAGCTGAAAGCTCGTTACATGGGTTAAAGATGCATGATGTTTTTAAATTATATGTATATATATTTGTTTTTTTTTTTAAAGAAAAAAAAAGACAAAAATAATAATCCCAACTCAAGGAAGTTAACCTTAAACATTAGAACAAAAATTTTGTTTTCTTCCAAGAAAAGCCCCATAATTATGTATTGATACATTGAGCACAAAAAAAAGGTTTATTAATATCTTGTTAAGAGGTATTGAGCAGATATATAAATTTCATGAGAGTTTGTTTATCTGGATAGATTAATGGAAGTTAAATGATGAATACCTTGCTTTGTGAAATTTGCAAATTGTTTTAACGCTTTGATTACTAGAGACTAGTAATAAGCTGGTTGGGGGGTGTGATTAGTACTTAAAAGTGCATTTTTATCATGGTTTTATATCATCATTTTGCACTTGAAGTATCAATAACTCCTTAACTAAAATATGTTTTATAATAATGTATCTAATAATATAAGATACCTATAATTTGTGGTAAATGTCTATTTTTAATGCAGGCCTATCACATAAATGAAAGGATTGATTGATAACTTGAAGAACTTAAATTGCAAGGATAAAGAGATTGTCAAACTTAGAAAAGAGATATCGGTGCGATCCAAACCGGAACACTGTTCGGTAATTGGGTCATATCTGGAGCTACAAATCTCAGATTTAGGTCCAATTTATATGGATGGAAAGGTAAGACATAGACCTACAACTTTCATATGAATCCCAAGATCTAAAAAGGCCATTATCAAGTCCAAATTGTAGCAACAACAAAGAAGCCCGAATCTGTCTTCCAGCCCGAGCACTGTTCGGTATTTTGGCCATATCTGGAGTTCTAGAAGTCCAAATGAGCTGAAATTTTTACACAAGAAAGCTGAGACAATTACCTACAACTTTTATGTACAACTGGCTCCAATTTTGACGTTATCAATGACGTTTTGGGCAGACAAGAGAAGATAAGGATTGTCACCAAGTCAAAAGTTGGCCACCCACTTATCAATTAGTCATCAAATCAATAGTTCCCAATTTTGGCCTATAAAAGGAGGCATTTGCCATGCATTTAGGCATCTTGGTGTTCAGATCAAGATCATGCTCTTCCTTTCTCTCTTTGTATTTTTTGTAATGTTTATGCTTTGCTTTTATTAATATTAAGTTTATGCCTTTCATTTCCTTTCCTTTACTTAGTTAGCTTTTATGTTCTTATTTTGTTTATCTATTTTTCTTTCTTTCATTATGTCTAGCTAAGTTAATTATGTCAAGGTGAAAAGGTTACACTAATGGTGTAAGAATAAGTATAATGTAAACTTAATATGGACTTTAATGTTTGATACTAACATGTTTTATATTTGTTATCTTGTTCACTCTTTAATACTTTGCTTGTTAAATGACTAATCTTGATTTATGTTGTATAACACTTGGTACAACAAATGCTTGGCACTTTCATAGCCCATAATGTATGGTATAACCGACACCTGAGCTATGAAAGGAACTTTATTTGTTGTTAACATAAGTTATAATCATGAATGTTTGACGAGATTTACAAGTATTAGCATTAATTGAATAAGATGACTAATCTAATCATGTTAACAATATATAATCTGATTGGAACCTCCTTTGTGTGTGGTTTCCAATTCAATAATAAGAGTTTATACTATACTTGTTTGATATACCATTAGTGGAACCTCTAACCTTGACATTTGTTATTATTATTGTTTAATCCTTACATTAATTTTCCATCTCCAAGTTCTCATCATCTTCTTCTTCTTCTCTTTCTTTATTATTATTATTATTATTATTATTATTATTACTACTACTACTACTACTACTACTACTACTACTATTATTATTATAGTTGTTGTTGTTGTTGTTATTGTTGTTGTTATTATTGCTATTATTGTTGCTTATAATTGTTGTCTATAATTTGTACAATTAACCTCCCTGTGGTTCGACCCCGGTCTTGTCGGGTTATTTATTACTTCGACACTCCTGCACTTGGGAGAAGACATCAATCTTTTAGTCGTGTCATATATCGATCATAATGTATTGCTTTTAACATTCTTAGATCAGGTTTTATCATCCTTTAGGTAGCGTGTTTTGTAACTCTACCTTATTTTGAGTGAGCCTTTGTGCCCTCACTTCCTTTTATGTGCTTTTTTGAGTCACCATCTCTTAGGTAGCGTGCTTTTTTAAACCCTACCTCATTTTGAGTGTGCCTTTGTGCCCTTACTTCCTTTTAAGTGCTCTTTTGAGCCACCATCTCCTAGGTAGTGTGCTTTTTTAAACCCTACCTCATTTTGAGTGTGCCTTTGAGCCTTCATTTCCTTTCATGTGCTCTTTTAAGCCATCATCTCTCGGGTAGCAGGTTTTCTGACCCTACCTCATTTTGAGTGTGCCTTTGTACTCTCATTTCCTTTCACGTGCTTTTTTAAGCCACCATCTCTTGGGTAGCGTGTTTTCTAAGACTACCTCATTTTGAGTGTGCCTTTGGGCCCTACCTCCCTTTTTAGTATGCCTTTATGCCCTCACCTCTTAGGTAGTGTGTTTTCCAACCCTAACTCTTTTCTTAGTGCGCCTTCGAGCATTCACCTTTTAGGTACTGTGTTTTCCAACCCTACCTCCCCCTTTAGTGCGCCTTTGAGCACTCACCTCTTAGGTAGTGTGTTTTCCAACCCTACCTCCCTTTTTAGTGCGCCTTTGTGCCCTCACCTCTTAGGTAGTGTGTTTTCCAACCCTACCTCCTTTCTTAGTGTGCCTTCGGGCCCTCACCTCTTAGGTACTATGTTTTCTAACCCTACCTCCCCTTTTAGTGCGCCTTTAAGCACTCACCTTTTAGGTAATGTGTTTTCCAACCCTACCTCCCTTTTTAGTGCGCCTTTGTGCCCTCACCTCTTAAGTAGTGTGTGTTCCAACCCTGCCTCCTTTCTTAGTGCGCCTTCGAGCCTTAACCTCTTAGGTAGTGTGTTTTCCAACCCTACCTCCCCTTTTAGTGCGCCTTTAGGCCCTCACCTTTTAGGTAGTGTGTTTTCTAACCCTGCCTCCCTTTTTAGTGCGTCTTGGAGCCCTCATCTCTTAGATAGTGTGTTTTCTAACCCTGCCTCCTTTTTACCTCCTTTTTGTGTATGCTTTTGAGCCCTCACCTTTTAGGTAGTGTGTTTTCCAACCTACCTCCCTTTTTAGTGCGCCTTTGAGCCCTCACCTCTTAGGTAGTGTGTTTTCCAACCCTGCATCTTTTTTTAGTGTGCCTTTGAGCCCTCACCTCTTAGGTAGTGTGTTTTCCAACCCTGCCTTCCTTTTTAGTGCACCTTCGAGTCCTCACCTCTTAGGTAGTGTGTTTTCCAACCCTACCTCTCTTTTGAGTGCGTGTTTGGGCACTCACCTCTTAGGTAGTGTGTTTTCCAACCTTACCTCCTTTCAAGTGAGCTTTTTAGCATTCGTTCCTTTTTGAGTCCCATCTCTTTTTGAATACTCTGTCAAGCTTTCATTGCTTGAATAGTGCATCTTCGAGTCCCATCATGTTGTCTCTTGAAGACATTTCATTGTTTTAACTTGGGCAGGTTACCCATTATAATTAGACCTCATTGAAAACCCTTTTCATCTTCTATTCGATGAAACCATCTTTTGAGAAATCTTTGCATTTCTCACCACCTTCAAAATCTTCTATTTGGGTCGGTTACCCATTATAATGAAACCATCTTTTAAAAAATCCTTGCATTTCTCACCACCTTCAAAATCTTCCATTGGGGCCAGTTGCCCATTACAATGAAACTATCTTTTGAGAAATCCTTGAATTTCTAAGCACCTTTAAAATCTTCCATTTGGGCCAGTTGCCCATTATAATGAAACCATTTTTTGAGAAATCCTTGAATTTCTTAGCACCTCCAAAAATTTCTATTTAGGCTGGTTGCCCATTACAATGAAACCATCTTTTGAGAAATCCTTACATTTCTTACCACTTGCAAAATCTTCCATCTCGGTTGGTTACCCCTTTTAAATAAAACTGTTTTGAGAAATCATCATAGTTTTATCTCTTTGAAAATCTTCATGTTTTTCACCCGGGCAGGTTGCCCATTACAACAAGACTACTTTTGAAAAATCTTTGTATTTTTCACCACTTTGAAAAATCTTTTTATTTTTCACCATTTTGAGGAATCTTCGCATTTCTCACCACTTTGAAAAATCTTTGTGTTTTTTACCCAGGCAGGTTGCCGATTACAACAAGACCACTTTTGAAAAATCTTTGTATTTTTCACCATTTCGAAAAATCTCTACATTTTTTACCATTTTGAAGAATCTTCGCATTTCTCACCACTTTGAAAAATCTTCGTGTTTTTCACCCGGGCAGGTTGCCTATTACAACAAGACCACTTTTGAAAAATCTTTGTATTTTTCACCACTTTGAAAAATCTTTTCATTTTTCACCATTTTGAGGAATCTTCGCATTTCTCACCACTTTGAAAAATCTTTGTATTTTTCACCCGGGCAGGTTGCCCATTACAATAACACCACTTTTAAAAAATCTTTGTATTTTTCACCACTTCAAAAAATCTTTGCATTTTTCACCTCTTCACCACTTTGAGAAATCTTCGTATTTCTCACTAGTTTGAAAAGTCTTTGCATTTTTCACCACTTTGAAAAATCTTTGCATTTTTCACCTCTTCACCACTTTGAGAAATCTTCGCATTTCTCACCAGTTTGAAAAGTCTTTGCATTTTTTACCACTGAAAAATCTTTGTATTTTTCACCACTTTGAAACTTCTTCGCGTTTTTCACCTGAGTAGGTCACCTATTACAATGAGACCACCTCAAAAACATTTTTTCGCTGGGTAGGTCAACCATGACAATTTAACCATTTTAAAATCTTTTAATTTTTTTAAAAACTCTTCTAGTTTTTACTTTGAGTACGCTTTCTAGCCCTTAAGAGGATTCATCATTTCTCAACAAGATGAGTTAATCATATCTCATCCTTTCTTCTTTACAACACTTACTATCTAAAGTCTCTTACGTCACTTTCTATCATAAGTATTGTAAAGATGGGGGCAACTGTCATAACCTAATTTTGGGTTATTCCCCAATTTTGATCCGTATTTTGATAAATTTTTAGAAAAAATCCAAAAAATAGAGAAAAACAATGAAAATCCAAAAAATATATTTGCATCATTTTTAGCATTTTTAGCATCATCTCAAAAGAATTTAAATTTTCAAAGATATTTGGAATGCGTTCAACTTTTAATGCGTTATTTTTAAAATCATTGATTTTACTCATTGAGTCGATGTTGATATTGTTCGTTTTCAAAAAAAATACACAAAAAGTAAAAAATCAAAATTTACAAAAAAATAAAATTGAGGGACCAATTTTGAAATCCAAGCAACATTTTGCCTATAAATAACAACCTTTAACACAAAGAAAATAGGGGGGTAATTTTGACAAAAAAAGAAGAAGAAAAACCCTAAACCATAAAAAACCCTAACATTTTTCGTCTCCCTCACTAGAGGAGTCGTCGCCTCCCTCACCCCCTTAGACCTGTCAGCGTCGCCAGACAATTTCTCACTCTTATACTGTTGGATCAATGTAAAATTTAGGTATATTGTGTATCCCTATATTTCCTACATCCTGACCGGAGCGATCATTTATATTTGAAAACACGAGAGAAATATTACCATTTGAATATTTCTGGACAAACCACTCTCAGAACAGTTGGAGTCACCAGCCTATTTCTCCATTATTCACCGTTGGATCAATCTGAGTTTTAGATATGTGATGCGTATGGTTGTATTGCACAGTCTGAACAGTGAAGATGAGATGAAAGCCATCTAAAAAATTATTATGCGTGTTCAATAGTGGCTTGCCAATCTTAGGTCAGTTTCGGTCTAACTCCGATCTAGGGAGATCCACCAGTTAAATCAGGCTTATATTTGGATATATGCTGCATAAGATGTGTGTTTACCATTTTACTGTTGTGATTTGTTATTGTTTGAATGGTTGATGAGTAATGGTGTCGGAAGCTTTGCCTAGAATCTGTCATGGCTTCCAATTTAAAAACTCAAATCACAACACCTACCATCGGTGCAGGAAGACAGAGAAGAGGAAGGCGACCCCGATCTACTGGTTCTACCACCTTCGACAGCGTTCATGGGCACTGTTCACAATGCACTATAAGGGACTTCAATGCAATTTCTGGAGTTTTAGGGACTATTGTATAAATTTTAAATTATTTAATGTAATTTTTATTTAGTTTAGGATTATTATAACTTATATTGTGGATGTAAAAAAAAAAAGAAAAGAAAAGAAAAGAAAAAAAGAAAAAAAATGCATGTTTGTGTTTGTATTTATCTTATGAATGTTTCTTTTTATTTATGATAAAATTGTAGAGAATAAAAAAGAATTTAATATTTTGATTGGATCATGGTGTAGAAGTACAAACTTGTATGAAAGTTGTATTTCTAAAATCCAATGAAAAGACAAAACTTTTAAAACTTTTTTAACACATCAAGTCCATGAAGTAGCTTACCTCAGGTAGGGTGCGTTAGGGGTGCTAATACCTTCCTTAACCACAATCGGTCCCTACCCGTGAATCTCTGACAAGTCCAGTACAACCGGGTTTCCTAGTAACTTTCAATTAAATACAAGGTAGCGACTCCTAACGAATCCAATAAGATCAAATCAAACATAACGATGAAAAATTGTCGGACTCGACGCCGCACAAATTTTTTTGACGTGCGACAATATTCATCAATTTCAATTTCACTGGAAGTGGTTTGAAATTGATCATGAATTAATTTTTTAATAAATTCCACTTCCTGTAAATCATTATTATCACCAGGTTGCTTGCAAATGTTGAAAATATTCATCTTCAATGTCATGTTTTCAAATGATAGCTTCATCAGTCCATTCCTATAATTAATCAACGCGTTAGTGATTAGTGCTTAAAAGTGCATTTTTTATCAAGGTTTTATGTCATCATTTTGCACTTGAAGTATCAATAATTACTTAACTAAAGCATGTTTTATAATAACGTATCTAATAATATAAGATATCTTTAATTTGTGGTAAATATTCATTTTAAATGCAGGCCTATCATATAAATAATGGGATTGATTGATGAATTTAAGAACTAAAATTGAAATGATAAAGAGATGGCAAACTTAGAAAAGAGATATCGGTGCAATCCAAACCGAAACATTGTTTGGTAATTGGGTCATATCTAGAGTTATAGATCTTAGATTTAGGTCTCCTTTATATGGATGGAAAGGTAAGACATAGGCCTACAACTTTCATATGGAGCCCAAGACATAAAAAGGATATTTTCAAGTCCAAATTGTAGCAACAACAAAGAAGTCTGAATCTTTCTTCCAGTCCAAGCACTGTTTAGTGTTTGACCCATATCTGGAGTTCTAAAAGTTCAAATGACTTGAAGTGTTTACACAAGAAAGCTGAGACAATTTCCTATAACTTTCATGTTCAAATGGCTCCAATTTTGACATTATCAATGATGTTTATGGCAGAAAAGAGAAGATAAGGATTGTCACTAAGTCAAGAGTTGGTCACGAACTCATCAATTAGTCATCAAATCAATGGTTCCCAATTTTGGCCTATAAAAGGAGGCATTTGTCATGCATTTAGGCATCTTGGTTTCCAGATTAAGATCATACTCTTACTTTCTCTCTTTTTATTTTTTATAATGTTTATGCTTTGCTTTCTTTAATGTCAAGTTTATGTCTTTCATTTCCTTTCCTTTACTTAGTTAACTTTTATCTTATTTATGTTCTTATTTTATTTATTTATTTTTATTTTTTTCATTATGTTTAGCTAAGTTTATTATATCAAGGTGAAAAGGTTACACTAATGGTGTAAGAATAAATATAGTGTAAACTTAATATAGAATTTAATGTTTGATACTAACATGTTTTATATTTATTGTCTTGTTCACTCTTTAATACTTTGCTTGTTAAATGACTAATCTTGAATTATATTGTATAACACTTGGTATAACAAATTCTTGGCACTTTCATAGTTCATACTGTATGGTATAACCGACACCTGAGTTATGAAAGGAACTTGATTTGTTGTTAACATAAGTTATAATCAAGAATGCTTGAGGAGATTTACAAGTATTAGCATTAATCGAATAAGATGACTGATGTAATTATGTTAACAATCTATAATGTGATTGGAATGTCCTTTATGTGTGGTTTCCAATTAAATAATAAGAGTTTATACTATACTTGTTTGACATACTATTAGTGGAATGTCTAACCTTGACATTTATTGTTATCATTCTTTAATCCTTACATTAATCTTTCATCTTAAAGTTCTCATTAACTTTTCTTCTTTTTCTTTTTCTTCTTTAGTATTATTATTGCTACTATTATTATTGCTATTGTTGTTATGACTATTATTGTTGTTTATAATTTGTACAATTAACCTCCCTATGGTTCGATCCTAGTCTTACAGGGTTATTTATTACTTCGACACTCCTACACTTAGAAAAAACATCAATCTTTTAGTTGTGTCAAGTTTTTAGCGTCGTTGCCGGGGAGGTAAGTTCTTGTATAAATTATAGTAGTTATTTTATTTTCTCTTTTCACTTTTCTTGTATATAACTTTGTTTATTTTCTCTTCTTTCTTCTTCTTTTGTTTTCTTCTTCCTTTTATTCTATTTCTACACGTGCATGAGAGTGTGGTCACATACATCAAGTAGTAGACTTTCTAGGGTATCCTCATCATTTTTAAAAAATATGACCCAAGAAGATAATCAATTACTTAATAATGAGAATAATAAGAATAACTATGATAAAACACTTAGAGACCATAACAAGAACAAGTGTACGATCATGCATAGTTTTTCCTCCTGATACATCTCATTTTAATTTTAAATCAGGTATTATTCAACTTTTACCTTCTTAACATGATTTAGAATTGGAAAATCCATACTTGCATTTAACAGAATTTAAGGAGGTTTGCAACATATATAATGATTCAAATTGTAGCATGAACACCATCAGATTAAAACTTTTTTCTTTTTCATTAAAAAATAAAGCTAAAACATGGCTATAAAATTTAAGACCAGGATCCATTCGTGCTTTGGATGAAATGCAACAGCAGTTTTTAAAGAAGTTTTTCCCATCTCATAGAACAAACTCCTTTAAAAGACAAATCACCACTTTCACTCAAAAACCAGGAGAAACATTTTACCAATGTTGGGATAGGTATTGAGACTTGCTTAATACTTGCCCTCACCATGGTTTTGAAACATGGAGATTGATTTCATATTTTTATAAAAGGATAACACCTAGAGCTATGCAATTGAACTTTTGAAGATAAAGACCTTGATGAAGCAATGGAGTACTTAGATTTGTTAGCTGAAAATGCTCAAAATTGGGACACCGCGGGTACTTATGAGGCATCGAGTAAAACTTAACCTCATACATCTAGTAGAGGTATGTACAACCTTAGAGAAGATCATGACCTTTAAGCTAAGTTTGCATCTTTAGCTAGAAAAGTCGAGGCACTAGAATTTCAGTTGGATAGTGATAATAACAATGTACAAACTTCACAACCACCATTTCAAGCATACCATAATTTTCAAAATTATCATGGATATGCATCTCCTTATGCTCCACCTTCTAGAAGAAATCTTGAGGAAACATTGCATGCATTCATTGAAATTCTCAAATTTTTGAAACATACAACCCTAGTTAGAGAAATCACCTAAATTTCAGTTGGAAGAGTGATGATAACAATGTACAAACTTCACAACCACCATTTCAAGCACACCATAATTTTCAAAATTCTCATGGATATGCACCTCTTTATGCTGCACCTTTTAGAAGAAATCTCAAGGAAACATTGCATGCATTCATTAAAAAGCCAGAGACAATCAATCCTCAACTTGCTCAAAACATGACAAATTTTAAAGATACTCTTGCAAAATTGGCATATTCTCTTAGTTTCCAAAAGAAAGGTAAGTTTCCATCTCAAGCACAACAAAATCCCTAGTGGCAATACAATGTAAATTCAAGTAGTTCTGGAAGCTAACACATGAATTAAATCAAATCAGTCATCACTCTTTGCAGTGGTAAGGTTATTGAAAAACCCACTTTTGGACTTTGTGAGAAAGATGATAAGTCAATCTTTAAAGGTAAGGAAGGGGTTGAATCTGAAAATTACAAAGAAATGACTGATTCCCAGCCATCACTTCCATTTCCTCATGCCATGACCAAACAAAGAAAAGTCAATCACAACTCTAAAATCTTTAAAAGTTTCAAATAGGTAAGGATCAATATACCTTTGCTGGGTGCTATTAAACAGGTTCCTTCTTATGCTATATTTTTGAAAAATGTGTGCACTATGAAGAGAAAAGTAAATGTGAAAAAGAAAGCATTTTTAGCCGAACAAGTAATGACACGATGAAAAGATTGATATCTTCTCCCAAGTGCAGGAGTGTCGAAGTAATAAATAACCCGGCAAGACCGGGGTCGAACCACAGGGAGGTTAATTATACAAATTATAAATAACAATAATACAACAATAATAACAATAACAATAATAATAATAATAATAATAATAATAATAATAATAATAATAATAACAACAACAACAATAATAATAATAATAATAAAGAAAAAGAAGGAGAAGAAGAAGAAGAATATGAGAACTTTGAGAAGGAATATTAATGTAACGATTAAACAATGATAATAATAAAATGTCAAGGTTAGAGATTCCACTAATGGTATGTCAAACAAGTATAATATAAACTCTTATTATTCAATTGGAAACCACACATAAATGACATTTCAATCAGATTATAGATTGTTAACATGATTACATTAGTCATCTTATTCGATTAATGCTAATACTTGTAAATCTCGTCAAGCATTCATGATTATAACTTATGTTAACAACAAATCAAGTTCCTTTCATAGCTCAGGTGTCGGTTATACCATACAATATGAACTATGAAAATGCCAAGCATTTGTTGTACCAAGTGTTATACAATATAAATCAAGATTAGTTATTTAACAAACAAAGTATTAAAGAGTGAATAAGATAACAAATATAAAACATGTTAGTATCAAACATTAAACTCCATATTAAGTTTACATTATACTTATTCTTACACCATTAGTGTAACCTTCTAACCTTGACATAATTAACTTAGCTAGACATAATGAAAGAAAGAAAAATAGATAAACAAAATAAGAACATAAAAGTTAACTAAGTAAAGGAAAGGAAATGAAAGGTATAAACTTGATATTAATGAAAGCAAAGCATAAACATTACAAAAAATACTAAGAGAGAAAGTAAGAGCATGATCTTGATCTGGACACCAAGATGCCTAAATGCATGGCAAATGCCTCCTTTTATAGGTCAAAATTGGAAACTATTGATTTGATGACTAATTGATAAGTGGGTGGCCAACTCTTGACTTGGTGACAATCCTTATCTTCTCCTGTCTACCCAAAAGGTCATTGATAACGCTAAAATTATAGCTAGTCAAAAACATGAAAGTTGTAGACAATTGTCGCAGCTTTCTTGTGTAACAAATTCAGCTCATTTGGACTTCTAGAACTCCAAATATAGCCAAAATACTCAATAGTGCTCAAGCTAGAAGATAAATTCGGGCTTCTTTGTTGTTGCTACAATTTGGACTTGAAAATGACCTTTTTAGATTTTTGGCTCCATATGAAAGTTGTAGGCCTATGTCTTACCTTTCCATCCATATAAATTGGACCTAAATCTGAGATCTATAGCTCTAGATATGGCCCAATTACTGAACAGGGTTCCGGTTTGGATTGCACCGACATCTCTTTTCTATGTTTGGCCATCTCTTTATCTCTTTAACCTGGAGATGATAATGATTCACAAGAAGTAGATTTTATTGATGAATTAGTTTATGATCAATTTGAATCTACCATGAGTACAACAAAGTTTGATGAATATGAAGACGTGCACATAATTTATTCTCAAGAAGAAATCACAAATGAAAAAAGCATAAAAAATATTGATGCGAATCTTTTATCAAGAGTGATAATAAATTCAACATCCAACATCACATCAATCAATGATTACTTTCCTGACGAATCCTTACTAAGTAAAGAAAAGAAAATGAGAGACATAAATAAGATGTTAATGAAAATAAAACTTAATCATTATAAAAATACAAAGAGAGAAAGCAAAAGCATGATCTTGATATGTAAATCAAAATGCTTAAATGCATGGCAAATGCCTTATTTTATAGGCTAAAATTGGGAACTATTGATTTGATGACTAATTGATGAGTGGGTGACCAACTCTTGACTTGGTGACAATCTTTATCTTTTCTTATCTATCCAAAACGTCATTGATAACATTAGAATTGGAACCACCTAAAAACATGAAAGTTGTAGAAAATTATCTCAAATTTTCAAGAAAAAAAATAGAGGTCATTTGGACTTCTATAACTCCAGATAAGGGTTAAACACTGAACAATATTTGGACTGCAAGACAAATTCAGACTTCTTTGTTGTTGTTATAATTTGAACTGAAAATGGCCTTTTTAAATCTTGGGCTCCTATGAAAGTTGTAGGCTTGTCTTACCTTTCCATCCATATAAAATAGACCTAAATCCAAGATCTATAGCTCTAGATATGACCCAATTACCGAACAGTGTTCCGGTTTGAACTACACCAACATCTCTTTTCTAAGTTTGGCCATCTCTTTGTCCTTTCAATTTCAGTTCTTAAACTCATCAATTAATCCTTTCATTTATATGATAGGCCTACATTTAAAATGAACATTTACTATAAATTAAAGGTATCTTATATTATTAGATGTGTTATTATAAAACATGCTTTAGTTAAGGAGTTATAAATACTTCAAGTGTAAAATAATGATATAAAACCTTGATAGGAATGCACTTTTAAGTACTAATCAGTATGTCATCTAATATGGTTAAGGAATATGTTGAAGTTTTTGGGATTTCTTAAAGAAAGTCCTACAAAGATTTATATCGATAATCAATTAGCGATTGCATTAGCCAAGAATCCAATGTATTATGAAAGAAGTAGACACATCGATACACATCATTATTTTATCCGAGAGCATATGAAGAACAAATAAGTTGAAGTGATATCCTGCAAAATAAATAATCAAGTTATAGATATCTTTACAAAGTCATTGAAGGGAGAAATATTTATCAGACTAAAGTTCATGCTTGGTATGACATCTCTCGATTGAGTTTAAAAGGGGGATTTGTTGTGGTAAACTCAATCAACCACCAACTACCACCTACAGCCACCTATTATCAACCATCACCAGTTGCCACTTAATATTAACTACCACCACCTGCAGCCACCTACCATCAATCATTACCACTTGCTACCTCTTAATTTATGTATAAATAGGGTTTTAAACTTATGTTATTAAGTGTAGGAAAGAGTAGAGAGAAACACAAGAGAGAAAAGAGAGGGTGTGTATTAATATTGTGAGTTTTGTATTTTGTAAGCTTGTGTTTGTAATAAAACCATGTGTTTTATCCTTTTTGAGTGTTCTAAAGCTACCACTAGTGGTTTCTTCCACCAACACTAATAGTGTAAAAACAAAAATAGTGTAAACTAAATATGAACATTAATGTTTGATATTAACATATTTTATATTTGTTATCTTATTAACTTTTAATACTTTGCTTGTTAAATAGTTAATCTAGATTTATGCTGTATAACACTTAGTACAATAAATACTTGACACTTTCATAGCCCAAACTATATGATATAACTGATACTTGTTCTATGAAAGGAACTTGATTTGTTGTTAACATAAGTTATAATCATGAATGCCTGAAAACATTTACAAGTATTAGCATTATTTGAATAAGATAACTAATGTAATAATGTTAACAATTTATAATCTAATTGGAACCTCTTTTGTGTGTGGTTTTCATTTGAATAATAAGAGTTTATACTATATTTATTTGAAATATCATTAGTAGATCCAATAACTTTGATATTTTTTTTATTATTATTTAATTCTCATATTGATCTTCCATTCAAAGTTCTCATTAACTTCTTCTTTTTTTTATTATTATGATTATTATTATTATTATTATTATTATTGTATTATTGTTATTTATAATTTATATAATTCACTTTTTTATTATTTGATTCTAGTTATTTATTATTTTGATACTTCTATATTTAAAAAAATATATTAATATTTTAATCATATCAGCGTACTATCTTCCGGTTATATTCTTCTAACTCTTAATATTTTAATCATGTCAGCGTACTATAACTTCCGGTTATATTCTTCTAACTCCTTTTGTTTGGTCCGTAATAGTCATCTTAATTTTTGAAGAATGTCTGTCAGTTTTACCTATTACAGGAAGTCAGTTAAATCCGGCTGAGAAAACATAATTGACTGCCCAATAGTTAATGGGTGATGAAGTGATAGCCATGCCTTGTTGCCTCTAGAGGGCTATAGAGAAGAGCATGATTCTGTACCAGCAATGAAACATCAAGACCTAGGGAAGCTGTGGTTTCGTTGATGGAAGCAAATGAAAATGCAAAGGGAGGAGACGTCCGACGCCTTAAAAGCTAGTGATTGTGGCTGCTGCAGTTTCTTTTCACCGGTATTTCCACTTTGCGTTATAGGCACCACCCACTGGTGTGGGATTCATCAAAGCAAAGTTTGCGAGATGTATTGACATTAAATTCTGGCTATAAAAACTCAAGTTGGAACTGGAAACTCGACAATCAACAGTTGGACTGTTTTCGCGACCTAATTCACTCTCATGTTGACGGGCTTGGTGGGTAACATTTTGAATTTGCAACAGCTGCCTCTGCTAGTTCGGCAGGGATTGATTCTGCTAATGTTTGGATCTTGATGACAGCTGCTGATTCCACCTAATTCACTCCCATGTGGTTTATGCTGCTGATTGTGCAAATGCTTCTAGGATGACAAGGAGCTACTAGAAATACTCGGATTTTGATTACCTTGTTGGCTTTGTTGTGTATGTATGAATGGTTGTTGGTGTCGCTGAAGCTGTGAAGGATGAAGCATCCAAGAAGAATAAAATTGATCCATTGAAAAGAGGCATAGCTTGAGGAGGGGTTCCTCTGTAAGCTGTTGTGGCCCCAACATCTGTAGGGAAGTTTGGGTAATTGAAGGTCATTGTTGTAGCACTAGTTATTGCTGATGTCGTGGCATTCATTGAAGCAGAACGTTAGCTACTTGAGTAAGCTACATTGCGGCAACAGGGGAAGGCCTCGCACTGGTTGGTCGGATAGAAGTTGCTACTGCTGCAACAGCTTGCTATGGGCCCTCGCTTGCAAAATATTACTATGAGCCCTAGGGGGCAGGGCTTGCTAAAGCAAAATCTACAAGGACATAAATACATAAAAAAAAAAAAAAGAAGACATATAACTTCCTTTCTAGGAACCAATGCTTTAGGAGATTATACAAGGATGATTAGCGACTATTTCACTGTTTCTATCTCAACCAGAGATTGGGTTTACAAGCCACGCTCAAAGAATAAGCACCTGGGATCAGTAGGGCGAGCAAACAACAATTGAATGGAGCTGACAGTAGCCCGCAGCCCTGCAATAAGAGTTGTTGTTGATTAATTGAATGAAAACATGAAGGAACTTACCAACATCTCTATCGGGCTTAATCAAGTATCTTTCAATAACAAGCTCGCACCATCCATCATGCATTTGCAAGAATAATATCATCCAAAGCAGGACTTCTGTGTGCGGGGCCTGAGCTGGATGCAATGAACGTTGTCACTGATGCTCATGCTAAACACTTACTGAGGCTATTCGAGACTACACTACGAGATTTCAAGGCTCAGCTAGAAGAAGACCCAATTGTTCATAGGATCTGTCGGCCATAAATGACACTTTTTTAGATCAAAATCTCTGCAGGTTGATTGAGCTATTCTCAAAGGTTGAGATTGCTCACATCGCTGACCTGATTGAACTGCCCATAGATCACGCTTCATAGTTGGAGAAGAATCAAATGCATTAGAAAAGGTTGACAAAGATCGGTCTTCGGCTGATCTGTTTGGTAAGAAAAAGGTTTCTGATCAGTCTTCATCTGATTTGTAGGCAGCTCTAGTGATAATGGAAGTGACAAGGACAACGAGAGTGACAATAGTGGGAGTGACATTGGAAGTCGCGGCAGAAGCAGGAGCAGAAGTAGAAGCCTAGTAAGAAGTGGGATTGGGAGTGGCAGTGACAGTGAAAGCGATGCTTTTTACAACAGTGAGGGTTCTGATAAGGATGTTGATATCAGGACAAGTGATGATGATGATAAAGAACCCCCATCATTAGTTGCATGCCTCTGAACCATGTATTTGATGCAGAATGGAACCGATGAAAAGTTTAATGGCAATGTATTTGATGCAGTTGACATTGAGGGTCAAGAATTGTTTACATAGATGAACAAGAAGCAAATAGAAGTAGAGAAAGATGCTACTGTAATGCAAAGGAAGAAGAAAATGGTTGTCTATTATTCACTATCTACGTTCCCAGCACTGTTACATTCATTTTATATCAACAAAAGATGAGAAGCTTAGTTACATATTCTACTCAACAGTAACAGAATTTATTAACTGTCTAACCACATTAACAAACTTGCTAACCATTATATTCTCTATTTTCTTTGACACGTGGCTGAAGCAGAGCTTTTGATATCTTGACATTCCCCCGCAATCATATGTTTGGAGGAACTAAGTATAAGATTGGAACAAAGATGCCGAAATAAAGGACTGGAAAAGCCTTTAGTGAGAATATTGGCAAATTGTTCGGCAGAAGAGACATGTTGAACCAACAAATCACCTTTGATAACATGTTCGCGAACAAAATGATAATCAATTTGGAGATGCTTCATTCTGGAATGAAAAATAGGATTGGAAGCAAGGGAAATAGCAGAAAGATTGTCATAATGAATGATCGGAGAGATATGTAAAGGAATGTGAATGTCATAGAGAAGCTGGCGAATCCAAGCGAGTTTAGCAGCAACAATTGCGAGAGCGCGATACTCAGCCTTAGTAGAGGATCGAGAAATAGTATGTTGTTTCTTGAAGTCCAAGAAATAGGATTGGAGCCGAGGAAGACAATAGAGCTAGAGACAGAACATCAATCATTGGGATCACCGGCCTAGTCAACATCACTATAAGCCTATAAATTAAGAAGACTAGCCTGAAAATGAACACTGACATCAAGGGTTCGTTTAAGATACCGCAAGATTTGTTTGGTAGCCACAACATGAGAATGCATGGGATTATGCATAAATTGGCAAGCCTGGTTCATAGAGAATACAATATCAAGCCTTGTGAACGTTAGATACTGCAAAGCGCCAATGATGCTCCAATACTGTTAAGGATGAGAGTAGGGTTGTCCATCATCTTTGAGCAAATGATGATGGGGAAGACAAGGAGTATCATAAGATTTGGAATGCTGTAAATCAACTCTACCAAGTAAGTTAGTGATGTAACTTGTCTGGGACACAAACAAACCAGAAAGGAGATAAGAGATCTGTAATCCCAAAAAATAATATAACTTGCTGAGATCCTTTATATCAAATTCTTGAGTCAAGGCAGCAATGATTGAAGAAAGAAGAGAAGCATGACTACCAGTGAGTATGATATCATCAATATAGAGTAGCAAAATCACAACACCAAAAGAAGAATGTTGAACAAACAAAGAGGGGTCAGCAAGAGATGCTTGAAACTCCAAACTTTGTAAAAAACTGGTAAAGTGTTCATTCCAGGTACCAGGAGCCTCTTTAAGGCCATATAAGGACTTCTTGAGTCTGCAAACAAAGTCAGAAGGATGAAGCTTACTCACAAAACTTTGAGGTTGAGTCATATAAACCTCCTCAGGTAGAAGACCATGCAAAAAGGCATTGGTAATGTCAAGTTGCTGTAAGGACCAGTTAAACTGAGTTGAAAGAGCAAGGACCAAATGAACCATAGTAGGTTTCACAACAGGACTAAAAGTTTCATTCTAGTCAATACCTTCCTCTTGACTGAAACCTTTGGCCACCAACTGAGCTTTATACCTAGCAATAGAACCATTTGCATTCTTTTTTATTATGTAGACTCATTTACAACTAACAAGATTTTTGGCAGATAGGAGAGGTACCAAGTCCTAAATACCTTATGCATGAAGAGCATCAAGCTCCTCCTGCATAGCAAACTGCCATTCAAGAATGGTAGAAGCAGCCTTGAAGGAATGGGGTTCTACTTGAGAAGAAGCAACAAACTGTATAGAGGTTGAGTAAGCCTTTCTTTTGGAGATACCATTCTTAGACCTGGTGGTCATAGGATAAAGATTCAGCGGTGAAAGAGGTAAGACCACACATAGATTCTTAGGCTAGAAGTCAGGATCAACAGGGAGAGGGGACTATGTAGATGACAGAGTGGGCAGAGGCGGAGATAGTGTAGGCTATGAGGAGGAACTGTGAGACAATGTAGACTGAGAAGAGGAACTGGAAGACAGTGTAGGCTGAGATGCAGCCACTACAGTAGGAGGAGAAATAAGAGGGAACACAGTAGGATATAGACAATGGGATGAGGAAGTGGAAGAGGATGCAGGAATCACATAAGAGTAAGGAAACATGGATTCATCAAATAGAACATGTCTAGTGACAAAGAAATGATTGGTGCGAATAGAAAAAACAATATACCCTTTATACTACCCTATATATCCCAAAAAAATACAAGTGGAAGTCTTGGGTTGAAGCTTATTAGAATTATAAGGTTTAAGTAAAGGAAAACAAGCACAACCAAAAATTCGCAAATGAGTAATAACCGGTAGAGAACCATATAGCAAGAAATGTGGTGATTTGAGTTGAAGAATTTGACAGGGCATTCTATTTATCAAATAAATGGAAGCAGCACAAGCATGAAACTAAAATTTTAGAGGTAAATGGGTAGTTTGTAATAGAGTGATGACTGTTTCTAAAACATGCCGATATTTATGCTCAACAATGCCATTTTGTTTCGAAGTATAGGGACAAGAAATTTGATGGATAATACCCTTGGTAAGGAGGTAATGTTTGAATTTATTACTAAGATACTCACCATCCTCATCACTCTGAAAGACCCGAAGAGTAGCAGAAAATTGAGTAACTAAGAAGCTATGAAAGTAGACAAAAATTGAATAAACCTCTCCTTTATTGATCATTGGAAAAATCCAAGTAAATCTAGTATATTCATTAATGAAGCTCACATAATATCTGAAACTATTAACAGATACAGTAGGAGAAGGCCCTTGAACATCATTATGAATGACCTTTAAAGGTTTAATAGACTTAACTGCCGGATAAATAATAGGGAGTTTGGCAAGTTTACCTTCTGAACAAATGGTACAAACGAATTTAGATGTGTTTGAAGTGAAAGAAATCTGGAATTGTTTTAACATAGCAGAGGTGACTATATTAGAAGGATGACCGAAACACTTATGCCAGAGACTTGTATTGACCTGTTTACCAAGATAACAAACCAGATTATTTGGAAAGAGAGACTGTGATAGAAACAAAAAAGAGAAAGGAATAGGATATAACCCAGCTCTACATAGTCCCTTGAGGAGGACGTTCCCTGTGATTTTGTCCTGAATCCAAAAACCAAAAGCATCATAAATAAAATGATAGTTGTTATCTTTACATAGTTTATGAACCGATAACAAGTGTTGAGATAGTTTTGGCAAATGCAGAACTTGCTTTAATTGTAAGGAGCAATGAAGGACATCCAGAATAGAAGAACCAATATTAGAAATGGTCAAACTGAACCTCCAACAGTGGTAACAATATCAGCTCCTGAGAAAGGTGCAATCATGTTAAGTTGAGCCAAATCAGAGATCATATGCATTGTAGCGCCAGTATCAGCCACCCAAAATTGTTCTGGAGGAGAAAGAGGTGGAAAAGTGGCATGCATAGCACTAAGATTACTAGAGGGAGGCCGGCCTTGATAGCTGAAATTACCTTGATGATGACACTGAATTGCAGTGTGCCCAAATTTCCAACAAATGTGACATTGAATGGAAGAGGCAGAATTAGTAGGTAGAGTGTAACGCTAATAACAATCAGCTGCCACATGACCTTTCTTAGTGAAAATTTGACATGTAAGAATGTCAATGTTAGGACCAAGAATACCAGGGTTAGACATAGGTGGAACCTGATAAGGACGTGGACTAAATTGATACTGATAACATCCTCTACCATGTCCCTTAAAGTAAGACCCCCGATTGCCAAAGTATCCACCATTGGAACCATGAAAGCTACTGTTATGACCATTAAATCCTCCATTGAGACCAGGAGGTGGAGCAGACTTGGAGCTAGAAGGATGAGAATGAGAGTTACCTTCATCAAGAGCAAGAACCTTGCTAGGTGATCCTTAATGTTGAGCCATCATTACAGGAATAAATGAAGCAGAATAAGTTTGCTTAAGAGTAGCTTTTTCAGCCAGCAATTGAGACAAAAAAAACTTTAAGGGATAACACGTTGTCTCGACCATGAACCATATACCGAAAGGTGTTATAATCAGAAGGAACACCATTGAGAGCCAAGATTACAATATCATCATGTTCAAAATAAACACCTGCTGTAGAAAGATGATCCCGAGCATCTTTGATTTTCTGCAAATATTGAGACACAATATCTAAGCCCTTCTTGATGGTTTGAAACTCACTTTTCATTTGAAAAATGCGTGCCTTAGTAACTATAGAAAATCTATCCTTCAGTTGAATCTATATGTCATAAGAGCTAACACATCCAATAACATAGGAGATTGCAATTGAAGAGAGGGTAGCAATAATCAACTGCATCAATGCTCGGTCATGCATTTTTCAAATTTGATGATCATTAGTTTCAACACCTTCAATATCAGAATTTGCATCAAACTGATTTGGACACTTTCTTGATCCATCAATAAATCCTAAAATGCCATGACTCTCTAGTAGAATTTGCATTTGAAAATTCTAGATGAGATAATTTATGCTATTCAATTTAACTATAATAGTTGTTGAAACTGTAGGAAGTAAAGAGGTAATAAGAGATTGGATAATCTATAGTTGAGAGGTTGTTACCATTTTTGAAGTTCAAAAGATAATGAGGAAGAGAATCACATGTTTGATAAAAGTGTGTGAAGAGAAATCTTTCAATTTGACAATATATCAAACAAATGATTGGCAGATTGATTATGATGAAAGAATTGGTTGAATATGGCGATACTAATGCCAGAAGCAGAGATTAAAAGCAGAGAAATCACTAGATCATAAGATATTAACAATTCTAAGCTCTAATACCATGATAAGCTAACAAGAATTGTTTACAGAGATGAGCAAGAAGCAAATAAAAGTAGAGAAAGATGCTGCTGTAATGCAGAAGAAGAAGAAAATGTTTGTGTATTATTCACTGCCTACATTCCCAGCACTGTTACATTCATTTTATATCAATAAAAGATGAGAAGCTTAGTTACGTATTCTACTCAATAGTAACAGAATTCATTAACTGTCTAGCCACATTAATAAACTTGCTAACCATTATATTCTCTATTCTCTTTGACAGGTGGCTGAAGCAGAGCATTTGATTTTTTGATAACAGCTCTGCTCTAGTCGACATTGATGGCTCCATAAATCTGATGCTTTTGACGTTGATAAAGATTGGTTGGTGATGAAAAGGACATTAAAATAGTTGCAGGTTACGGTTTGGTTTCCAGCAAAGGTGAAGAACCTGTGTAAGAAAAAAAACAATCCTGATATTAATACGATTCAGAATCGCCAAATATTCATATGAAATTTATTTGATGATAATGACAACCTGGTTAGGGATTGCTTTAGGCATGAGCCATTTGATTGCTCAAAGTCACCTGCACGAGTTAAAGAAGAAGCCATACATACCTACCAGGACCGTTGGTGATGCCAGACTGCAAAGGCGGAGAAGAACTGCCAGGTAGAGGTTGTATTATTAAGAAAAAGCAGAAGGGAGGACTGCGTGGTTGGTAACAATAAAAGAGCAACGTAATGCTCTTTTATAGCTGCCTCAGTAATTCTTTCCTAATCTAAAACAACAAATCTTTCTTATTTGTGAGAGCGAAGCCGGCTTCCGGTACAGGAAATTCTTATTCTGTGAGAACGAAGGCAGCTTCCAGTACAGGAAATTCTTTTGTTCTTTTTCTTAATAATTTGTTCACGTTGGACAATTCATTCAGGAAAAAAAAGGGTCGATTAAGCTAAGTCAAGCTACCAGTATTGAAGAATCTTTTGCTTTCTCTAAGTAGTTAACTCACTATAAGCAATTAATTCAGGAAAGGATGTCAATTAAGCAAAGTAGTTTATGTAAACAAGTTATTTTGCCCCCAGAAATTCTTTCAGGAAAAGATTGAAATTAACAAAGGATGTAGGGCACGGTTTCCAAGGCAAGAGAAAAGGGAGTTGCAACTTTTATAGTTCGTAACTTCCTAACCGTTAGTCGGAATTACAAATGGATTGCGCAGTTGGATTCAAGACAGTAAAATCTTTAAAGCAAAATGTTATAGTGACCACTTCCAGAAAAAAGAAAAATATCCTCACAGGTATGTCGAAGTTGTTGGATGTTACTCATGTATGAAGAAACATTTTGTTTGTTCCCTAGATGTGCAGCTGTTTCAAAAGAGGTATTGATCTTGGATATTTTATTATTTAATTTGATAAATTTCAATACAAAATTGATTCATAAATTTTTAATTTTGATTATTATATTTTATTTTCCCAATCAAATTTATTTATTTATTGTAAAAATATAATATAATCAAATCAAATTTTAGTCGAAAATATAAAATCCTCTCAACCATATCTTTCGAGATATGTGATATAACTAAAAGATTGATATCTTATTCCAAGTATAGAAGTTTCGAAATAGTAAATAATCTGACAAGATCGGGTTGAACAACAGAAAGATTAATTGTATAAATTATAAACAACAATCATATAATAACAACAATAGTAGTAGTAGTAATAATAACAATAGTAATAATAATGATAATAGTAATATTAATAGTAGTAGTAATAATAATATTAGTAATAATAATAACAACAACAATGAGATCTTTGAGATGTGATATTAATATAAGGAGTAAACAATGATAAAAATAATTGTCAAGGTTAGAGGATCTACTAATGGTATTTCAAACAAGTATAATATAAATTCTTATTATTCAACTGGAGGTTTCAATCAGATTATAAATTGTTAACATGATTACATTAGTTATCTTATTTGAATAATGCTAATACTTGTAAATATTGTCAAGCATTCATAATTATAACTTATATTAACAACAAATTAAGTTCTTTTCATAGCATAGGTGTCGATTATACCATATGGTTTAGGTTATGAAAGTACCAAGTATTTGTTGTACTAAATGTTATACAACATAAATTTAAATTAACCATTTAATAAGCAAAGTATTAAAAGTGAACATGGTAACAAATATAAAACATGTTAGTATCAAACATTAAAGTCCATGTTAAGTTTATATTATAATTATTCTTATACCATTAGTATAATCTTTTCACCTTGATATAATAAGCTTAATTAAACATAATGAAAGAAAGGAACATAAATAAACAAGATAAAAATATAAATAAGATATAAGTAAACTAAATAAAAAAATAAAATAAAAAGCATAAATAAGATATTAATGCAAACAAAAGTTAAGCATTACAAAAATATAAAAAGAGGAAGCAAAAACATGATCTTGATCTGAAAACCAAGATGTTTAAATACATGGCAAATGTCTTCTTTTATAGGTCAAAATTTAAAACTATTGATTTGATGACTAATTCTTAAGTGGGTGACCACATCTTGACTTGGTGACAATCCTTATCTTCATTTTTAAACAAAACATCATTGATAACATCAGAATTAGAACCAACCTTACCATGAAAATTCTAGGAAGTTATCTAAACTTTTCAGGGAAAAAAATTGAGGTAATTTGGATTTCTAGAACTCGAGATATGGACTGAACACTGAACAGTGTCTGGGTTACAGGATAGATTTAAACTTCTACGTTGTTGCTAAGATTTGGACTTCCAAATAGCAAAATTGAGTCTTGTCTTTCTATGAAAGTTTTAGGACAATGTCTTAGCTTTCCATCCATATAAAGTAGACTAATATCCAAGTTCTACAACTCTAGTTATAATCCAATTAGTGAATAGCATTCTAGTTTGGACTAAACCAACATCTCTTTTCTAAGCTTTACCCTCTCTTTATCCTTTCAATTTCAGTACTTTAACTCATCAATCAATCCTTTCATTTATCTGATAAGCCTACAACATTTACCATAAATTAAAGGTATCTTATGGTTTTAAACTTGTTATTATAAAACATGCTTTAGTTAAGAAATTATTAATACTTCAAGTGTAAAATGATGATATAAAACCTTAATAAAAATACACTTTTAAGTACTAATCAATACGCTCACTTGTTTTGAAAGTGAGCTTGTCTCGAGGGGCATTTATAGAAACACAAATTTTCTATGAATCAAATTTCTCCATGTGTTATTTTATTTTTTAAAAGAAAGAATAAAATTAAAATAAAATATATAATATGAAAAATAAATGAGCATTTATATATTTTTTGATCAATAAAAGGTTGACACTTAGGATGAAATATTCAAGATATCTTGTCATAAATGCAAGATCCCGTCAAGATATCTTGTCATAAATGCAAGATCCCGTCAAGATATCTTGTCATAAATACAAGATTTCATCAATAAATATCAACCAATAAAATTATGTTATGTGACATTGGAAAAGGACTTGAAAATGCTTTGAAAATTATGTTATCTATAAATACAAAACCTCAACTTAGAGAAAAATGAGAAAGGATTTTTAGAGATACAAATTTTCTTCAAGACAAGTTCTTCAAATAACAAAGCTCTCTCTCTTTTCAAGTAGGGAAGCTCTCTCAAAAGTTCTCAAGTCTCCTTCATCTATGCTTAAAGTCTATAAAGAATGAAGCTCTATTAGATCAAATTTAAAAGCCCCATAAGAGTTATTCAATAACCCTTTAAATATAAATCAAAGTATTATTCAAAGTATCAAATTACCAAATCTTACTAAGTTTTATTGGATCAAACTTAAAAACTTCACAAGAGTTCTTTAACAATATTTTAAAGATAAATCCAATATACTTTTTAAAGCATCAAATCACCAAATCTTGCTTCATAATATATGCTTAATTCGCGTTCTTGCAAAGTACAAATCTTAGTATGATTTCTCAAATAAATCAAGTCACCATATATAAAATTCAAGAGAAGAATTAGAAGATTGTCTTATTTTTTTGAAAAAATATTTTAGATAGAAATAGAAATTGTATCCAATTATATATTTAATGAAATCATATATTTAATTTATGGTGCTCAAATTTATGTCTACATTGCACACAAATTCAAATTAAAAGGCAGGATTTAAAATTTCAGATCTTAATTCATCATTGTTATTAGGTTATTGTACAAATTTTCAATTACAGTTAAATGTGTTCTTTTACTTGAACTCGGAATCCTTTTACCTAAAACTTCTCAAATGAATGTACGTAGTTAATACTAATTGATGATAGATTAACCTTTAATTAACAATAGACATAACAATAATACACTTTTCAAGGTGTAAGACACAAAAACTAATGTTTATTCCTCGTAAATATAATACACAAATATCAAAGAAGTTTGAAAAATAAAATTATAACTATTACATCCAATCAAAGAATTTAAACTCTGGCACATGAATGCATGGAGGGTATATTTGAAAGTATACTAATTGTTATTATTTAAAGTATTTTTATTTAAAAATATATTAAAATAATATTTTTTAGAAATTATTTTTTATATTAGTAAAATAAAAAAAATTAAATTTTCAGTAAACATTATTTGAAACGAAATTCTAAACAGCTAAAGTGATAATTGGTCCACAACTTTCATCGTTGCAGGGAAAGAAATAAAAGGGAGAGAATCGTATTATATGGAAACAACAATGAAGACCGGTCGTCGGGATTCCGAACAATTACTAACACTGAGGCAGATCAACTGGAGGTGGTGGCAAAGTAGATTCCGGGGTCGGTCCATTCTCAACCACGAAAGCGGTGGCTAATCCAAAGGGCAAGTGCACATCCAGATGACAGTGAAAGAACCATACACCTGGATTATTGGCTGTAAATCTTATGACTCCCCATCCTCCCACCGGCACGTTAATAGTGTTCCGTGATTGTGGATTGATAAGATTGAACTTCTTAGGGTCGTTGACAGGATCATAATTTCCAAACCCTTGAGCCAACACATGGAAATTGAAACCGTGAAGATGTATGGGATGATTCTCCACTCCAAGTAAGGCTGTGTTCTGTAACACCATCTCCACCGTAGCGTTATACTTCAACACCTTCACACTTGTTGATTTTGGTGTGATTAACAGTGATGGATTTACGGCGTTGATGATATTAGTGTAGTCAAATATGACAGGAGGAGTATCAGGGAAGTCAGGAGTGTAGATTCCACTCACGTTGAAAAAGAAGGCTTGCAACATCGACAAACTTGTAGGGCGCGCAAAAGAGAAATTGTTCATGCTAGCAGAGAGTCGCGTCCCGTTTAAACATGTTGGACAAATTGAGAGCCCCAAGCCTACTGTCACAAACATGTGCTCATCAATTTGACGAGGGACTGGGACCCAATGAGGCCCACCAGCAAGGCCAGTAATGCTGGTGAAGAACTTGTGGGCAGTGGGGGTGTCATTGAACGCAGGCAATAGTGGCATTATCGGAGTTGCTGATGTGGGTGCACCTTCGTAGACAACAATTCCTCTCGTGGTTGTATTATCAAAGGGAGGAGGTTCAGGAAAAGCGGGAGGAGCAGGACCAGCACTAGCATATGCGTTTGCAGCCATGAAATAAGACCCCACTTCCTGGTCGGCTGCGAGAAGAACGTCCACGGTCTGGCCGGGGCCGGTGACTACAACATCCGTGACATAGGGTACCGTGTACCCTGCATCGACAGCAACGACTGTCATATTATGATTGGCTATCTTGAAAAAGAGCTGGTTATTGAGTGCAGCGTTGATTATTCGGAGGAGATAAGTCTTCCCTTTCTGCACCTTAAGCTTGTACATTCCTGGAATTTCAGGAGCAAAATAAACCATAAAGTAATGAGTCAAGACAGTTTCAAATGAAAAACTAAAAATAAAAAAAATGTGTCAGTATTAATTAATACGCTTGTGGACAAATTCAACCTTTACTGTTCCATCTCTGATGGACCAGTAAATCTCTATTATGAATATCATAGATTGATGATGATGGTGGCATATATATTATTACTTACTGTTTTGAGAGCAATTGTAGAGATCCCCAGGGAGTCCATTTATGGTGTAGGCATCCGAAATGTTAGGTGGTGCACCAATGGCTTCTGCCTGGTTTTCGACATCAACAACATTAGCATTCCACCACTCTCCTGCAATCATATAAACATAAATGCATCACCATGCATGATCTCAACAAATTAATAACAGTTTCAGCATTAATGAACTGGCTTTAGATTAAAAATCAATGGCTAGCTACCTACCTAATAGAATTGGAACTTCTCTGTAGGGTTTAGGGAAAGGGTAACGATGACCAGATCTTGGACGGATAACAAGTGCCCCATAAACTGTTGCTCTGAGAAAACTGACATGAGCATGCCACCATAGCGTGCCCTCCTGCTGGAGGAGTTCAAATTTGTAGGTGTATTTACCTCCAGGGGGTATTGGACATTGAGTTACCATATTAGGTCCATCGGCCCACGCACTAAGTAATTGAAACACTCCATGCCTTCATAAAAAACTACATAATCAGTAATTAATTGAATAATGATAGATTTAAAAGTAAGAGGGATGATAGTGATGACGACTACTACGATGATGACAGCTGCAGAACCAAGTCTTTGGTAAATTTGTTAATCATATTTATATTAGCCTACAGCAGTTGAAGAATAACTTTCTCATGTATTCAATTATAGTTTTTTTATTGAATAACTTGAAGAAAAATTTGATATTATGTTCTAATTGTATGGTAGACTAAGGAAAAGGATGGTATCTTGGTTGAGACAACATTAGTTTATATACCAGAAAAAGATGTGCAAGAATATGGCTATTAAGCTGCTAATTGTAGTGAAATTACTTGGCAAGCTCGAAACGAATAGTCTAAATTTTCATCATAGTTTACAAATCAACGTGTTTATTTTCTAATACACTAATTAGAATTTTTACAATTGTCTAGTTCTTAAATAAAAAAATCAAGAATTAATTTACCAGTGAATAGTGAGGCTGTAGGGTGACTTGTTAAAAACATGGACTATGAGGGTGTCTCCCTCTCGAACGCGAAGCGTTGGGCCTGGCAAGCTTCCATTCACTGCAGTTACCACTTGCTCGGAGCACAGCCGACGAACTGTAAGGTTTTTCACCTAAAACATTCACAATAAATTAAACCCATCAATCTGCAAAGTTTTAAGCAAGTAGAAAATATCTTTGCATGCCTTTACACACACACACACACACACCGACGTCAGACTAATATTGCATGGATATGCAATCTAGGTGGGTCCAAAGTGGATGAAAAAATTCCATAACTTAGATGATCGTGGGAAGAAGTGTATTGAATTTGCCAAAGAACGTAGTTCAATTGACACCCACGTTTCTTTTCTAGTAGGATATCGCGGTTAGAGCCTCTTTTGTGACCAAAAGAAGTGGATATTGAATCTTGGGACGTTGCAGTATCTTTTCCCTCCATCCGTTCCATTTAAGCGTGAACATGATTTTGATCTTAATTAGGAGCTCAAGATAAAACAAAAGGGCATGGCTAATTTGATGAATGTTTTTCCTATGTAAGAAACTTCAAGGTATAACAGGGCTACCATCCTATATATCCTGGCCTCTCATATATCGTTTAATAAACGACAACAATGCTTAAGCAACCTTCGCATGAGATAATAAACGACAACAATGCTTAACAATCTCGATTCAACTTCCTCAACGTCGACAAAACATCTTAGTAGTAATATAAGAAAGAAGAAGAATTACATAGAATGAGTGTTCCACAATTGCAGCAGAAGCCACTGAAGAAGCTAGAAGAGCCAAAGCACAAGTTAACAAAAACAGAAGACGCAACATGTTTCCAGAGGGAAAAGTTTGAAGAGGCGACGAATGAAGAGGGAAAGAGAAGAGAAGCTCTAATTTATACCAAAGATAGCTTTAGAAAATTTTTATTGTTGAAATTTCAATATCTCAACTAATATTATATATATATATATGTATGTATGTATGTATGTATACACACATATATGTCTATGTATACACGTGTGCATACACACATATATGTATATGTATATGTATATGTATGTATGGAGAGAGAGAGAGAGAGAGAAGAATTATGTAACTTTAGAAAGTTTAGGGGTCCATGCCTCCGCATGATTACGTGTCTAGGTAGTTAAATTCTTATGGAGATTTTTGCAAGAAATTTGAGTTGGAAAAATTCAATGTGGTAGCAGAAACTTCGTTATCTCACAACTTACGGCTCAAGTTAATGCTGGGATACTAAATCTACACCGTAGAGATTACATGAGAATATATAGATGAAAACAATGAAGAATGGTCCAGCTTGTTATTTTTTGGGTTATTTATATTAGATAATTTTAATTGATAGGCTTAGCTTAATAGTTTAATGTTTTAAAACTATATTATTTATATGTTTCTCTTTCAATTTGTGAGATAGTTTTGATGAATTGAATGAAAATCACATATTATTCATCCTTCACATTCTCTCTTCTTCGTAGCTTTTCTTTCCTTGCTTTTAATTCTTGGCTTCTTTCTTTATTTTCCTACTTTTATTTCTTTTATTTATTGTTTTGTATCATCATTGATATTAAAACACAAACTTTTAATTATTCTTAAAGTTAATCGATATTTTAAGACATGTAAAGATTTGTAGGTTGATCATCATCAATAATTAATCTAGACTAAGAAAAATTCTGTAATTATTCTATTTATAGTTAAGATAAATGTAATTATTCTATTTATAGTTAAGATAAAAAAATAATAATTTATGTTCATCTTCAACACAGATTCATTATTCCTAAAGACATATTGTTCCCTCAACCAAGAACTACTACCCACTAGCGATAGTCACTACCCACAAATCCAGACTAGTTTGCCACCTCTACCATTCCAGATCTTCTAACGCTAGCGACAACAGTTACAATGTACCAACTTTTCTCCATTTATTTTGGCAACAAATAACAGTCACTACTTTAACTACAACAATATTGATCATAGCAGGAGTAGCACAATGGTTGAAGACAACAACATACCATCAAATCTACCCTTTTAACACTAGTCATAACCTTAATAGTAACAAAGAAATTGGTCTCTTAAGGCAGACCAATTCACTATTCCAGCGTCAACACCACATCATCGACATGGCATCGTTAATGAACATAAGGTGTAATTTAATGAATATATGATAAAATGTATAGTTAGGGAGGATGAGAAAATGACTCTAAGTAGATTTTGGAAAGGCTTAAATGATTACCTTAAGAGAGAGGTTATGTTTAGAGGTGTGTCCATCCTTGATGAAGCTTATATCCTAATGTAAAACTACAAGTTGGTCATAAAAAGTCAATGCACAGGACATTGAGACACTTGTAGTATCCCTCCTAGGTCCTAGCTTGATAATAATAACTTTTTATTAGGTGACTAACTTGGCAAACCTAATCCTACTATTTTCCAAATGCCTAGGGAAAACAAGGGTAAGGTTTTTCTTCATGTAACACCTAATATAACCTTAAGGATTCAATGAATTAAATGTTATGGTTTTGTCTCTAGTTGTCCCAAAAAAATTTTATTCATTAACGATCAAGAGGATATGGGTAAGGAAAACCATTATGATGATAAGATGTATGAACTTAATCCTGATGATTTATAGAATCTAAATGATGAGGAGGAAGAGTCTTATCTGCTAGGATGTGTTAGGTCTATATCTACTCACATCGAGCAGGACTTAGACATTACTATTTTTACGTGATCAAATTCTTACTCATTCACTTTTCATAATAAAAATATTCAACTCATTAGATTATCACCAAGGCCTAATGATAGTAACAAGAAGAAGGAAAAGGTGAAAGAAAAGAAGTTTAGCATAATAAGTCATAAGAAGTTTGAAAAGAAGGTTAGTAAAGAGTTTGTTGTGTCTATCTTAATAGCCAAGGAGGTTATAGAAAATTTTTTAAATGAACTATCTACAGAGGCAAGGTGACACGACTAAAAGATTGATGTCTTCTCCCAGGTGCAAGAGTGTCGAAGTAATAAATAATCCGACAAGACCGGGGTCGAACCACAGGGAGGTTAATTGTACATATTATAAACAACAATTATAAACAACAACAATAGTAGCAATAATATTAGTAGCAATAATAATAACAATAATAATGGTGGTGGTAGTAGTAGTAGTAGTAGTAGTAGTAGTAATAATAATAATAATAAAGAAGAAGAAGAAGAATTGATAAGAACTTTGAGATGAAAGATTAACGTAAGGATTAAACAATGATAAAAACAAATATCAAGGTTAGGGGTTCCACTAATGGTATGTTAAACAAGTATAGTATAAACTCTTATTATTCAATTGGAAACCACACACAAAGGAGGTTCCAATCAGATTTTAGATTGTTAACATGATTACATTAGTCATTTTATTCGATTAATGCTAATACTTGTAAATCTCGTCAAGCATTCATGATTATAATTTATGTTAACAACAAATCAAGTTCCTTTCATAGCTCAGGTGTCGGTTATACCATACAGTATAGGCTATGAAAGTGCCAAGCATTTGTTGTACCAAGTGTTATACAACATAAATCAAGATTAGTCATTTAACAAGTAAAGTATTAAAGAGTGAACAAGATAACAAATACAAAACATGTTAGTATCAAACAGTAAAGTCCATATTAAGTTTACACTATACTTATTCTTACACCATTAGTGTAACCTTTTCACCTTGACATAATAAATTTAGCTAGACATAATAAAAGAAAGAAAAATAAATAAACAAAATAAGATAAAAGTCAACTAGGTAAATGAAAGGATATGAAAGGCATAAACTTGATATTAATGAAAGCAAAGCATAAACATTACAAAAAATACAAAGAGAAAAAGCAGAGCATGATCTTGATCTGGAAACCAAGATGCCTAAATGCATGGCAAATGCCTCCTTTTATAGGCCAAAATTGGGAACTATTGATTTGATGACTAATTGATGAGTGGGTGACCAACTCTTGACTTGGTGACAATCCTTATCTTCTCTTGTCTGCCCGAAACATCATTGATAACATCAAAATTAGAGCCACTTGAAAACATGAAAGTTGTAGGCAATTATCTCAACTTTCTTGTATAAAAACATTCACCTCATTTGGACTTCTAGAACTCCAGATATGGCCAAAATATTAAACAGTGCTCGGGCTGGAGGACAGATTCGGGCTTTTTGGACTTGAAAATGGCCTTTTTAGATCTTGGGTTCCATATGAAAGTTGTAGGTCTATGTCTTACCTTTCCATCCATATAAAGTAGACCTAAATCTATGATCTATAGCTCCAGATATGACCCAATTATCGAACAGTGTTCCGGTTTGGATTGCACTGACATCTCTTTTATAAGTTTGGCCATCTCTTTATCCTTTCAATTTCAGTTCTTGAATTCATCAATCAATAATTTTATTTATGTGATAGGCCTACATTTAAAATGAACATTTACCACAAATTAAAGGTATCTTATATTATTAGATATATTATTATAAAACATGCTTTAGTTAAGGAGTTATTGATACTTGAAGTGCAAAATGATGATATAAAACCTTGATAAAAATGCATTTTTAAGTACTAATCATAAGGGAAGTCTTACAAGAATTTCTTGATATCTGTCCCTCTAAACTACCATATGTGTTACCCTCTATGCATGAAATTCAACATGCTGTAGATTTTATCTTTGGTGTCATATTGCTAAACTCGTCTCATTATAGAATGAACCCTATTGAATATGCCAAATTACAAAAGCAAGTAAATGAATTGTTATCAAAAAAACTTATATAAGAGATTTTGAGCTCTTATATAGTATTTTCTCTATTAACACCTAAAAAGGATGGATCATGGAGAATATATGTTGATAGCCAAGTCATTAGCAAGATTACTATCAAGTATTGTTTCCTTATTTCTCGAGTGGATGGCATGTTAAATATTATGGCAGGAGCTCAAATCTTCACTAAGATTGACATCAAAAATAGGTATTGAAAAATTAGAACTTGTCTGAAAGATAATGGAAAACAACATTTAGGACCGAAGATAGACCATATGATTGGCTAGTCATGCCTTTTGACCTTTTAATACACCATGTACTTTTATGCAAGTAATGATAGAAGTGTTAAGGCTTTTTATGGGGTTATTCATGGTGATAAATTTTTTATGACTTCCTTATTTATAACAAAATTAAGGAAGAGCATTTAGATCACCTTATTCAAATTTGTACCACCCAAGGAAAGTTTGTATGCCAATATTAAAAAGTGTTCTTTCTTTCATGGATCGAGTAGTTTTTTAATCATATTAAGAGATGAGAGTAACCGTGTTATAGATGGTTATTACTTCTAAAAAGGGTATCTTGTTTTAGATAATTAAACTTGTATCTTGAAAACATCAGTACATAAATTTTTTGTGTGAGAGATTAAAGCTAGAGGTCTTTCAAGATACTTTGAAAGAAATAGAACCATTAAAGAGGTTGAATGTTAGGTTTTTTGGTGTAGCTTAAAACATATGTAGTTGAGTTGGTAGGTCAATGTTGAACATGTCGACTAGCTAAACATAGAAAATAGAACACTAGTCACACCTCCTTGCCTATTCACTATTGTCCTTGGCAAGATGTAAGTAAAGATTTTGTAATTGGCCTTCTACATACTATAAAGAAGCATGATTTTATCTTTAAGGTTGTCAAGCGCGTCTCTAAAAAGACTCATTTTATCCTTTGTACTAAAACCACAAATGCTTTTAAAGTTGCAAAACATTATTTTGACAAGATTTTCATGTTGTATAGTTTTCTTTAAGTTATAGTCTTGGATATGAATACTAGATTTACAAGTTATTTCTTGAAAACTCTTTGCTATATTATGGGAATTAAGTTGAAGTTTTCTAGTGTCTACCATTCCTAAACTGATGGTCAAACCAAGATGGGTAATAGGAGTTTAACAACCTTTTGAAATATCTAATAAGTGATTATAATAGAAATTAAAATTTGATTCTTCTTACAATTTAATTTACCTATAATACCTTTACCAATAGGTTGAGAGGCATGAGTGCTTTTACAGTTGTACATTATTACAAGCATAGGAAGCTTTTATACCTTTTTCTCATCTCTCCTTATGCTAGGGTGTTTGAGTTCGCAAAGTCATTTGCACATAGAGTTCAAGATTTGTATGTTGAGAGCAGTAAACAGATTCAAGCAAGTAATGTGTAATATAAACTTTGAGATGATTTACATAAATGATACAATGAATTTAATGTTGAAGAATATGTTATGATATGGATTAGACCCGAACAATATCCTTCAAGAACTAACTGAAAATTGCATGCATATATTGCTAGGTCATTCAAAGTGCTATAATCTGTTGGTTCAAATGCTTATCTTGTTGATTTACCATTTCATTTTAGAATTAGATCAACGTTTAACATTGAGGATCTAGCTGCATATTAGAAACAACATCATATTCCAAATAATCCATTTGAAGTGCCATCTAATTCTCTTCATGGTGATCCTATTGAAACCTTTACCCCTTTCACTTTAATATCAACACAAAAGGATAATATTAATGTTATTCCAGAAGAACAAGTTGTTTTTACTAGGGATGGTGTAGTTTCACTGTTTCTAGTTTGTTGAGTGGGTCAAAGTGATTCATATTACACTTGGATCATTAGAAATACATTGCAACAGATGATCTAGATCTCTAACAGTACTATAAGAGTTGTTTAGAGTTACACTCAATAAAGTGGAGTTTTTCTAACATTGAAAGAGTTGATAGAGATATCAGATCGACATCGCAAATTATACGATTATATGGATGAAAATAGTAAAAGATAACCCAGCATTTTACCCTTTGGTTGAGAGATTGGACCTATCTAGGCCTTTTTCATAGTCTTTATTTTATTTATTAGGAGGAGTTATGTTAGATAGTTTTAATTTGTTTTATTTATTTGGGTTATTTATGTTAGATATTTTTAATTAATTGGATAAGCCTAAATTTTAGATGTTTTAGGATTATGAGATTTATATGTTTCCCTTTTAGCTTGTAAGATAATTTTAATAAATTGAATAAAAATTACGGAATATTCCTCCTCTAAGTCGGTCTTTATATATATATAAACAAAATGATTATAGAATAATTTTTTTTAAAATTTGAGGAAATCTTATTTCTAGAATAGCATATTTTATGAATATAGATAAGATAATAAAATTCTAGCTATTCCAAACTATTTTAAAAAATAAAATAACTTATTTGAATTTAAGATTTATTATGTATATCTTAAATTTTTTGTGATTATGCTATGCTCTTTAAAGACAAATTATAGAGTAAACATTTACTATATAAATTAATAATATAAATAGATTTGCACATTTTAATAAAACTCCAGTACCCAGGAACTGGGCAATCAAATATATATATATATATATATATATATATATAACACCTGGAATTGGGAAGCAGTCATCGGGAAAAAATACCGAATAAAAAATTGCAGGCGTGTTGGTGCTAAAGAAAATAATAATTCAAAGAAAAAGAGATGCCAACGGCACACTACGAAAGCGAGAGTTGGACTTTTACTTCCATGGACACCAATCAAGCGATTAAACAATGAAATAAACTATAGAACCGAGGAAAAACAACTCATGAATTCCAATGCTTAATTCCACATTTGGAAGCCGAAGGGAGGATGGTGTAATTAATGCTGCCAAAGTTTGTAATATTTTAAGTATATTTAACAAATTATCATCAAGTGGTTAAAGGAAAAGAAAAGAACATACACACATATAATAAATTTATAAAACAGCACTTATATAATAAATTTCAATATGAAAAAAGAATATCAATCCGTAAGACAACACACATATCTGTTTATAAAAAAAAATTACGAAAATATGATAATTAATTATGTAAAATTTAAAAATTATGTAAAAAACTAAAAATAGAAAATTTCAATTATTGTATATTGTAATTTTTTAAAATTAATTTTCAAACACCAAGCCAATATTAATTGGGATTAACAAATGGATTAAAACTAAAATAATCAAAGTAAATGTTTTTCTTTTGTATTTTCTAGTGAGATTTGTGCCCGTTGCTAATTATAATATGTAACGCAATAATTCCAAAAAATTAAATATAGACCTGCTACTTTCCATGTAAAACTAAGATAAAAAAAAAGAAGTAATCTTATCCTTGTTTTCGACAAATTCCAAATTCCCTCTCCTTTGCAAGTGTCAACAATATACACGTTTTCTTTTTTTATATTAAAAGTGTATGTAATATATTATTCACCATATATAATATTCTTATTATATTATCATGACTTGTATAAAAACAAATGAAATACATCTATAGAAATTAAATCATCTCAAACATTATTAAAATTTATTTCACTTATAGTTTGTTTGATTGCTCGTTCAGATTAAATAGATTATATTTATTTATTACTGTACACCTCATGATTATAATAAAAACCACCTCCATTAATTCCCTAATAACTATTTATTTCTCTATAGTTAAAGTCTATTTAGATACCTAACAACCAACTACCCTTTCATTTTTCTTTTTATAGATCATTCTTAGCCATTGTCTAGTAAACATTATTAGTGTATTCATCAATAATTCCCACATCTTCTTTTAATATATTGATTCATTAGTATAAAGTGTGAAAGTTCATTGAAAAAAAAAAGTCCTTCTTTATATATTTATTTTTTTATCATTTATCAATCATTAAACTTTCATTTATCTCATCTTCTTAAGATTTTTTTAATTGCTTCCACTAAGTAGAAGTTCACCTTTTTAATATGATTGTGATTGGCTTTTTCTCTATTCACTCCAAGACTTCCTTATACATGAAAATATCTCTAGTTCATTCAACAAATTGATAAGTTCTTTTACCTGCAATGTTCTTGGCCGTAGACGATGAAAAAAAAAATCATATTTGATCTTTCTGAAAGTAATAAAAATATTCACCTATCATTATATATATACATACATATATATATATATATATATTAATTTATTTATATTCTCTCTTATTTTCTCTTATTTTTGTCTCATATTTGCAGCATTACAACGATCATCTGTTCATGTTGGAATAGTATAAAATAACAATTGCCACTTAATATTTTAGTTATTGAGAACCCTAACTAGTCTTAAAGTCTAAGAAAGGGCACTGATTATGTAAAAAAAAAGATATAAGTACCCTAAATATATTTTACATGAAGTAACTTGTATTATTTATTTATCTGATATAAATAAATAAAAAATATTGTGTTTTCCTCACTGATAGTCCATTTAAAGTTTAAGAAAAGTTTTTATCTGTAAGAAAATTCTTATCTTACTAGGTTAAAAAATTAACTATTCTAATGCAAATATAAATATAAAAATAAAAATAAATTATCTTTTTATTTAATATTAGGAATATAAGTTTATAATCTCATATATTAAAAAAAAATTGGTATTTTTGAATTATAGGTAAAAATCCTTTGAAATTTAACAAATTAGTTATGAAATCTATACAAAAATATTTTGGATTTTTAAAATAAATATTCAAATTATTTTTTAGAATTCTTGGTATATGCAAATAAAACAAAGAGATTAACTTGATTTAGTATAAATAGATTAAACCCAACCAAGTCAAGTTGTTTGATTAATCCTATCTCAATTAAAGATAGCCTCTAATCAAATTTTTAAAATTCAATTAATAAGAAAGTGTTGGGAAGAAAGTATATGCAAATTCAATTAATCCACCGCTTATGCCTTTTTTGTATATCTGCATTCAATTTATATTTATATTTTAAAAATATTTTTGAAAAACTATAATTTTTTTTTAAATTCATATTTTTGTATGTTTTTTCCCTTTAATTTCACTACCCATGCATGTGTAGCTTTTATCGCATATTAACATGTTTATTTTTATATATTAAAAGTGCTTTTAAAACAAATTAATTTTTTTTTTTAATTTATTTTTTCTTGTGGTTTTATATCATGATCTCAAAAATTATTTTTTTAAAAAAATTATTTTAATATATTTCTAAATAAAAAATATTTTGAAAAATAATCACTACTAAGATTTCAAACATCTCCTATGAAACATAGTTTTTTTTCTATTTCTTTTCAAAGACAAAAAAAAATTAAGAAATCCAGTAATTCTAATCGTCCATTATTCTAGAATTTTGACTGAACATTCAAAGTTCGTATACAGTCATTTGAAATTTCTTTCAGATTCTTTGTGCCTCTAATTCTCTTATAGTATAGGAAAAAGCATTTGCTCCTCTTGCCATCCATCATCCATCATCCATCTGTCGAATCTCCCTCTAAATCCAGCAATATCTAAAAAAATTCATTTAAGAAGTGGAGAATACCATATACACTCAACCATTAAAGCTCGGTACTTCGGAGGCTTCGCCAACAAGAGAATAGGTTTGTCCTATTTGTTTTTGTATTGTAAAAATATTTTTTAAAAAAAAATAATTTTTTTAATTTTTTATTTTAAATTAATATTTTTTTGGTGTTATGAAATTATTTTAATATGTTAATATTAAAAATAATTTATAAAAAATAAAAAATATTATTTTAATATATTTACAAATAAAAAAATATTTTAAAAAAATTATAACTACACTACCTATGACTTGCAAATATATTTAAGACAACAACCAGAAACATAAATAAGGTACATCTAATGGCGGATACACTCGGAGAGAAAACAAGTCTGCGAATTCGTTTTTTTTTTTTTAATCATTACAAGCACTAATTAAAGCACCGGGTCACATCATGTCGTTATCTTTTCTTCAGAGGCTTGCAATCTATTTCATTAATTATAATCTTTGAAAACATAATACGAAGAATTAAGTAATTAAAAGGAGACGTTGACAACAATCTTTTAAAATTTCAAGACAAATGAAAATCGCCCACTTGCCTTGGCCTCCAAGAGTGGAGAAAACTCTCATGGCTATGCGTATATCAATTCTGCTATCCTCCTGGCTGCCCGTGGAAAATCAAGCTACCGATAAATCCTTGTTTGTGAAGAGATCGTAAATGACTAACTACATATTATCCTTTTGATCGATGAGTAAATCTTGATTCTGACACATGAACAATGCAGTGATTAGGAATATTCAAAACATTTTGCACTGTCTTCTGTTAGTTTGCTTTTAATTGTATGTTTAGGAAGCAGGATTCTGACTATATCAAATTCCAATAATGTCATATTTACTTTTTCTTTTTGGCGTGAAGTGAATAAAAAAAACAAAAATTAACCTAGGGCCTGACAAAAGGCAACATCAACAGAATAACATTTTGCCTCATTCCGGAGGAGTTGTTAATGTTTAAGTTTTGTACTCAATTGAGTAAAAATAATTATTTTTATTATAAAATTATATAAAAATGTTTGAGTGATGAAAGGGTGATTAATTATTTTAGATGAATTTAAAAAAATATATTTTATATATTCTAGAACATTATGAAATTATTATGCAAGTTAGAATAAGATTTGAAAGGTTTTCATTTTTTATCTTAAATAATTAATAAATTACAGAGCGTTGTATTGCTTTTATTTTATTAATACACTTGCATCATTCGTATAAGCTATACTTTGACCAAGTGACTCAATATAATGCCTAAAATTGAATAAATCTACTCTTAATTGCCTGAACCAAACTTTCTTAATACGCGACTCGATGTGATCTTTCAAGTTGAACAAATCCACTCTTCATAATTAAAAAGAAAAAAGAAAAGAAAATTCTGCCCTGAATTTATCCACCTACGGTTACAAAGAAATTTGACCCAAGACATTTAAGTCACAAACAGTGACATCCTCTTTTGGGAGGAAGGAGAATTGGCCGACGATGACCCATGATGATCCTTGCAGATCCTAGTAAAACTAAGGCTCTGTCTTTGAATTGAGTTAGAATTGTTCAATTTTGGGTAAACAATTGTGCTTATGTTGCTATCGAACATCAAATGATGATTTGATTCTAACCCAGTACCTGCTGCAATGGCGAAACATATGATGTTCCGTGAAAGCACTAACATGTAACAGCTGAGCTCTGAATGATAAACAAATGTGATTCCTCTTGGTCGTTTCAGATAACTTTAAATTTTAGCTTTAAAAGAGTGAATTGCAGGCGTCAACTCTTCCTCTTCTTCTTTATTTATTTTTTTCACCAACTTCTCCGCACAGAAAACATTGGAGCTGGCATACGTGAAGATCAGAACTGTAAGGGAGAACCAGACGAGAACCGGTTTCCAAATTGCTGACCTTCAGCATAACTGTGAGTGCTGAAGTTCTGGGCTGAGCCATTGTCATGATTGCCACGATAATAGTTGATGCAATTGTTATGTCTCCAGCCCCCACCAAAACAACCGCGTCTGCCAGTACTGAAACCGGAGTGATGTTGCACGAAAGAACGTAGCTGGCTGCTGCGTTGGAGTAGGTAACAGAGGAGATGTTATGGCAGGTTGGAGAGAAGCTTTGTGGGGAAACCCGAGTAAGGAGACTGCTATGAAAATTAGTGTAGGAGACGGGATCATCCTTGGTAGACAAGCAGGTGACAAGATGCTTAAAATCGCTGCGTAACTCTCAAAACACATGCAAGACAGAAATGGTTTCATCTGCATCCTCCAGTACAGAAAATTGGTGTTGGAGAGTTTTAAAAAGATTACCTGTTGTGTGTTTGGAAAATGTATGATGGCAGCAGTGGATGCACCATAGATCACTGGTGGCGCCACAGGGGAGAAAGAAGACTGAAGTGCTGATGCAGCGGCAACAAAGTTTTAAAGTTCTTGATTGTCCATTTCACAAGATAGGTGAAGATGCAATCTGGTTTTATGAGGAAGATGAAGTCCTGATATAAGACACGGTGCAGCCTGGTCTAGGAGGAAGATTCAGTCTAGTTTTAGGAGGAAGATGAAGACTGAACGTAAGGACGAAGGCTGCTGGACGATTTATTGCTCTGATACAAAATTAAGATGTATTGAGAGATAATTTTTATTAATTATGATGATCGTCAATAAAAACAACTATTCTTTTGTATGTATATCTTTAAGGTTGTCTATAATATAAATAAGGAAATGGACTACATATAATAACTACTTTTATATAAAGTATTTATATATATAGGGTCTCTTTGCTTAACAGTATGTGCACACAAATATGCAATAACGACGTTTTATTCTAATTTTTTTTATTTAAATATCTTAGGCTTTTCATGGACCTGACACTTTTTTTTTTTTTGTTGCAAAACGTTCAAAAACTATCGCATATACTAATGAACCATTGATCATCTTCATGTAATATTTTTTTTTTCATTTATTTTTTTATCTCACTTTCACTCATTTTCACTACAATTTTATCAGTGGCATGATAAGGGTCAGCTAAAAACAAAGACTAAGCCCGTTTGTTTCACGATTTTAATTTTTTTTTATATTTATTTCTTGTTAGAAAAATTAATTAATAAAAAAATACTTTTTATTGAAAGAAAATTTTAATTTAATTTTTAGAAAAGTATTTTTTTGGGATGAGAAATACTTTTTAGAAATTTTAAAATAATTTAGAAATATCATATTATTTATTAATTATATCAAATTTGATCCTTAAACTTTTGATTGCTATATATTTTATTTTCAATATTTTTTTTTAATTTCATCTCTTAAAATTTTATTTAATTTGATTTTTATATCAACTTTGGTTCTTATTTTTATGATTGTTATTTGCTTTTTTTCTTATCATTCTCTTTATTGAAATTTTTTATCTATCAAATTTGATACTCATTTTTTAATTGTTACTTATTTTATTTAAAATAATTTATAAAATGATATTTTTTTAATTTTATTATCTTTCAACTTTTTTATCTGTTAGATTTGATCTCTATTATTTTTATTATTATTTATTTTATTTAAGATAATTTATAAAATTAGATTTTGACACGACTAAAAGATTGATATTTTCTCCCAAGTACAAAAGTGTTGAAGTAATAAATAACCTAGCAAGATCGGGGTCGAATCATAGAAAGGTTAATTATATAAATTATAAACAACATCAACAACAACAACAACAACAACAACAACAAATAAGAAGTTGATAAAAACTTTGAGATGGAAGATCAATATAAGGATCCAATAATGATAATAACAATTGTCAATGTTAGAGGATCCATTAATGTTATTTCAAACAAGTATAGTATAAACTATTTTTATTTCTCAATTGGAAACCACACACAAAGGAGGTTCTAATCGGATTATAAGTTGTTAACGTGATTATATTAGTTATTTTATTCGAATAATGCTAATACTTGTAAATATTGATAGGTATTCATGATTATAACTTATGTTAATAACAACAAATCAAATTCCTTTCATAGCACAAGTGTCGGTTATGAAAGGAATTACATTAGTTGTTAACATGATCATTACTGATGTAACCAACACTTATACTATGAAAGGAACTTGATTTATTGTTAACATAAGTTATAATCATGAATGTCTAACAATATTTACAAGTATTAGCATTATTCGAACAAGATAATTAATGTAATCATGTTAATCATTTATAATCTAATTGAAATCTTCTTTGTGTGTGGTTTCCAATTGCATAATAAAAAAGGTTTATAATATACTTGTTTGAAATACCATTAGTGGATCTTCTAACCTTGATATTTGTTTCTATCATTGTTTGATTCTCATATTGATCTTCTATCTCAAAGTTCTCATCAACTTCTTCATCCCTTTCTTTATTATTATTATTATTATTATTATTATTATTACTACTACTACTACTACTACTACTACTACTACTACTACTATTATTATTACTCTTACTATTATTATTAGTATTGTTGTTGTTGTTGTTGTTGTCGTCGTCGTTGTATTGTTGTTATTTGTAATTTATACAATTAACCTCTTTGTGGTTTGACTCCGGTTTTGCTGGGTTATTTATTACTTCGACACTCCTAAACTTGAAATAAAACAACAATCTTTTGGTCGTGTCAAGTTTTTGGTGCTGTTGCTGAGGAAATAATACTAATATTAATAATAATAGTAATAGTTATAATCATGAATAACTAGTCCCTAGTAATCAAAGCATTAAAATAGAAAAATAATTTGCAAATTCCACAAAGTAAGGTATTCATCATTCAACTTTCATTAATCTATCCAGATAAACAAACTATTCTTAAATTTATATATTTGCTCAATACCTCTAAAACAAGATATTAATAAACCTTCTTTTTGTGCTTAATATATCAACATATAGTTATAGGCCTTTACTTGAAAGAAAATAAAATTTTTGTTCTAATATTTAAGGTTAACTTCCTTGGGTAGAGATTATTATCTTTTTTTTTAAAAAAAAAAAATATAGATACATATAACTTAAAACACAATGCATCTTTAACCCCGTGTAACGAGCTTTCGAGTAATTACTCCCAAACCAGTTGGTCTTAAGGCATTGAGTGTTGAGACACCCCAACAAGCTTAGTAACTTGGGTTACAGATATTGATACATAGATAGTGCAATGTTTGATTCCCTTAAACTTTTCTCCTTAACCCATCTAACAAGTGTTGGGCCAATAGGACTTAATTGATCGTGGTGGCTATTTCTCAACTTGTGGTTGAATGGTAATGGTTTCAAATTAGGTTTGGGCAGTTGAATACTCGAAGGTATGGACTTAATTGGTTGTGGTGGCAATTCCTCAATTTGTAGTCTCCAATTACTTGCCTTTGATTCTTCTTGAAAATAAACTATTTGAAAATCATCATATTTGTCATAACCCAATTCTGGGTTATTCCCTAATTTTGATCCATATTTTGATAAATTTTTAGAAAAAATCCAAAACATACATTTTTAAATATATTTGCATCATTTTTAGCATTTTCATCATCATCTCAAAAGAATTTAAATTTTCAAAGATATTTGGAACGCGTTCAACTTTTAACGCGTTATTTTTAAAATCATTGATTTTACTCATTGAGTTGATGTTGATATTGCTCGTTTTCAAAAAAATACAAAAAAAATCAAAAAAATCAAAATTTACAAAAAAAAAAATTGAGGGACCAATTTTGAAATCCAAGCAACATTTTGCCTATAAATAACAACCTTTAACACAAAGAAAAGAGGGGGGTAATTTTGACAAAAAGAAGAAGAAGAGAAACTCGAAACCACAAAAAACCCTAATATTTTTCTTCTCCCTCACCCCCTCAGACCTGTCAGTGTTGCTGGTCAATTTCTCACTCTTCTACCGTTGGATAAACCCAAAATTTGGATATGTTGTGTGTCCCTATATTTCTCACATCCTGCCTAAAGCGATCATTCATATTTGGAACCATGAAAGACATATTATCATTTGAATATTTCTGGACAAATCACTCTTAGAACAGTTAGAGTCGCCGGCCTATTTCTCCATTATTCACCGTTGGATCAATCTGCGTTTTGGATACGTGATGCGTATGGTTGTATTGCACATTCTGAACGGTGGAGATGAGATGAAACCCATCCAAAAACATGTTATGCGTGTTCAACAGTGGCTCGCCAATCTCAGGTCAGTTTTGGTCTAACTCCGATCCAGGGAGATCCAACCGTTAACTCGGGCTGATATTTGGATATATGCTGCATACGATCTGTTTTTACCATTGTACCATTAGGATTTGTTATTTTTGGAATGGTTGATGAGTAATGGTTGTTAGAAGCTTTGCCTAGAATCTGTCATGGGTTCCAATTTGAAAACCCAAATCACAACACCCACCACTGGCACAAGAAGACAGAGAAGAGGAAGACGACCCCGATCTACTGGTTCTGCCACCTTCTGTAGCGGCGGTGCATGTAGCAAACGCATTGCACTATTCACGGGCACTGTTCACACTGCCCTATAAGGAACTTCAATGCAATTTCTAGAGTTTTAGGGACTGTTTTGTAAATTTTAAATTATTTAATGTAATTTTTATTTAGTTTTGGATTTTTATAATTTGTAATGTGGATGTAAAAAAGAAAAGAAAAGAAAAAAAGAAAAATAAAAAATGCATGTGTGTGTTTGTATTTGTGTTATGAATGTTTTTTTTTATTTATGATAAAATTATAGAGAATAAAGAAGAATTTAATATTTTGATTGGATCACGGTGTAGAAGTACAAATTTGTACAGAAGTTGTATTTCTAAAATCCATTGAAAAGATAAAATTTTTAAAACTTCTTTAACATATCAAGTCCATGAAGCAGCTTACCTCAGGTAGGGTGCGTTAGGGGTGCTAATACCTTCCCTAACCACAACCGGTTCCTTACCCGTGAATGTCTAACAAGACCAGTACAACCGAGTTTCCTAGTAACCTTCAATTAAATATTAGGTGGCAAATCCTAACGAATCCAACAAGATCAAATCAAACATAATGATGAAAAATTACCGGACCCGATGTCGCGCGGATTTTTTTGACTTGCGACAGAATGACGACTCCACTAGGGAGGTATTGTTTCTAACAATATTGGGCTAAGCTTTGTGTACTTAATGTGTTTAAATTTTGGCATTTTTATCGTGTTTTATGCATGCATTTTTAGAATTGTTACATGCATCACTTGTAGCTATTTTTAAAAGCACACACAAGCTTCTAAGTTAGGTGGGGAGTAGCGGTCTTCCTCATGACTTTCAGTTGGGGTTCAGATTTGTGAAACATCCAACTATGAGCTGAGTGTTTACTTGGTAATAGCAGTCACACGGTGCCTTAAACATTCCTTGTAAACCCCTATACTGCCTTCATGTGAGGTGGTCGCTAGGCAGTTCATAAACCTTTTTGAAATCAGGTAGAAAACCTACCCATGTTCATATAATGAATAGTACATATCCTTAGGTTGTATGTGTTATCATTTATTTGCATCGGGGCAAACCCTTTTTGAAGTATCTTGAACTCAAAACTTGTGGGTGACAGAATGACTATCACTCAGAAAATTTTCAAGACTTGTGCAAGAATCGAGATTTTTGTTCATCATACAAGAGTTACGATCATATGTCACCCCTTGAAGGGCGAGTTCATCATATAGGTTTCATGTTCATACATTTGTCATGCATGCACAAAAATAAAAAGTGGGTCCCCTATGAGTCTGCAACACCTAATTTTGAGTAAAAAAAACAATGGAGATGAAGAGCGTGCTCACTATAGCATCCATTTTCAAGAAAAGTTGGAGTCTCTGAACAAAAGCTTAACTTACCTCTAGCTTACTCGAGCAAATATTGAAAAACAGCTCTAGAGAAGTTCCTTCCAACTGACTATCATCTTTGTTCAAAACCCAACAATGACTTAACCCGAAAAGTTAGGGCAAACACAGTCAAGAGCCCTAGCATAGTATAACATTTCCATAAAAGTTTTTGTAGTAAAGCTGACCAAAGGGGAATCGCATAACCATTGTAGAATAGAGCATGTTCTTGCTCGGTAAAAAAAAAACTACCTCTTCTCGATCATGCCTGCAAAACCAATCCTTGATTTTTTCACCTGAATCTAGTTTTTATTGGTAATTTGGCTCAAAATTCCACAAGACTTTCCCTATTGATTAGTATTTAAAAGTGCATTTTTATCATGGTTTTATATCATCATTTTGCACTTGAAGTATCAATAACTCCTTAACTAAAGCATGTTTTATAATAATATATCTAATAATATAAGATACCTTTAATTTGTGGTAAATATTCATTTTAAATGCAGGCCTATCACATAAATGAAAGGATTGATTGATGACTTTAAGAACTTAAATTGCAAGGATAAAGAGATGATCAAACATAGAAAAGAGATGTCGGTGCAATCCAAACTGAAACACCTAGATCTCAGATTTAGGTCTAATTTATATAGATGTAAAGGTAAGACATAGGCCTACAACATTCATATGGAGCCCAAGATCTAAAAAGGCCATTTGCAAGTCCAAATTGTCGCAACAACAAAGAAGCCCGAATCTGTCTTCCAGCCCGAGCACTGTTCGGTATTTTGGACATATCTGGAGTTATAGAAGTCCAAATGAGCTGAATTGTTTACACAAAAAATCTGAGACAATTGCCTACAACTTTCATGTTTTCGAGTGGCTCCAATTCTCATGTTATCAATGATGTTTTGGGCAAACAAGAGAAGATAAGGATTGTCATCAAGTCAAGAGTTGGTCACCCACTCATCAATTAGTCATCAAATCAATAGTTCCTAATTTTGGCCTATAAAAGGAGACATTTGCCATGCATCTAGGCATCTTGGTGTCCAGATCAAGATCATGCTCTTCCTTTCTTTCGTTGTATTTTTTGTAATGATTATGCTTTTCTTTCATTAATATCAAGTGTATGGCTTTCATTTCCTTTCCTTTACTTAGTTAACTCTTATCTTATTTATGTTCTTATTTTGTTTATTTATTTTTCTTTCTTTCTGATTAGTACTTAAAAGTGCATTTTTATCATGGTTTTATATCATCATTTTGCACTTGAAGTATCAATAACTCCTTAACTAAAATATGTTTTATAATAATGTATCTAATAATATAAGATACCTATAATTTGTGGTAAATGTCTATTTTTAATGCAGGTCTATCACATAAATGAAAGGATTGATTGATGACTTGAAGAACTTAAATTGCAAGGATAAAGAGATGGTCAAACTTAGAGAAGAGATGTCGGTGCAATCCAAACCGGAACACTGTTCGGTAATTGGGCCATATCTGGAGCTACAGATCTCATATTTAGGTCCAATTTATATGGATGGAAAGGTAAGACATAGACCTACAACTTTCATATGGAGCCCAAGATCTAAAAAGGCCATTATCAAGTCCAAATTATAGCAACAACAAAGAAGCCCAAATCTGTCTTCCAGCCCGAGCACTGTTCGGTATTTTGGTCATATCTAGAGTTCTAGAAGTCCAAATGAGCTGAATTTTTTACACAAGAAAGCTGAGACAATTGCCTACAACTTTCATGTTTGCACCTGGCTCCAGTTTTGACGTTATCAATGACGTTTTGGGCAGACAAGAGAAGATAAGGATTGTCACCAAGTCAAAAGTTGGCCACCCACTTATCAATTAGTCATCAAATCAATAGTTCCCAATTTTGGCCTATAAAAGGAGGCATTTGCCATGCATTTAGGCATCTTGGTTTCCAGATCAAGATCATGCTCTTCCTTTCTCTCTTTGTATTTTTTATAATGTTTATGCTTTGCTTTCATTAATATTAAGTTTATGCCTTTCATTTCCTTTCCTTTACTTAGTTAACTTTTATATTCTTATTTTGTTTATCTATTTTTCTTTCTTTCATTATGTCTAGCTAAGTTAATTATGTCAAGGTGAAAAGGTTACACTAATGGTGTAAGAATAAGTATAATGTAAACTTAATATGGACTTTAATGTTTGATACTAACATGTTTTATATTTGTTATCTTGTTCACTCTTTAATACTTTGCTTGTTAAATGACTAATCTTGATTTATGTTGTATAACACTTGGTACAACAAATGCTTGGCACTTTCATGGCCCATAATGTATGGTATAACCGACACCTGAGCTATGAAAGGAACTTGATTTGTTGTTAACATAAGTTATAATCATGAATGCTTGACGAGATTTACAAGTATTAGCATTAATTGAATAAGATGACTAATGTAATCATGTTAACAATATATAATCTGATTGGAACCTCCTTTATGTGTGGTTTCCAATTCAATAATAAGAGTTTATACTATACTTGTTTGATATACCATTAGTGGAACCTCTAACCTTGACATTTGTTAATATTATTGTTTAATCCTTATATTAATATTTCATCTCTAAGTTCTCATCATCATCATCTTCTTCTTCTTCTCTTTCTTTATTATTATTATTATTATTATTATTATTATTATTACTATTATTGTTATTGTTATTGCTGTTGTATTATTGTTATTTATAATTTGTACAATTAACCTCCCTGTGGTTCGACCCCGGTCTTGCCGGGTTATTTATTACTTCGACACTCCTGCACTTGGGAGAAGACATCAACCTTTTAGTCGTGTCAAGTTTTTGGCGCCGTTGCCGGGGAGGTAAGTTCTTGTATAAATTATAGTTTTTATTTTATTTTCTCTTTTCACTTTTCTTGTATATAACTTTGTCTCTTTTATTTTGTTTCTCCTTATTTTGTTTTCTTCCTTCATCTTTTGTTTTCTTCTTCATTTTATTATATTCCTACACGTGCATGAGAGTGTGGTCACGCACATCAAGTGGTAGACTTTGTAGGGTGTCCTCATCATTTTCAGAAAATATGGCCGAAGAAGATAATCAATCACTTCATAATGAAAATAATGAGAATAACCGTGCTAGAACACTTAGAGACCACATGAATCCCACAAGAACAAGTGCACCATCATGCATAGTTTTTCCTCCTGATGCATCTCATTTTAATTTTAAACCAGGCATTATTCAACTTTTACCTTCTTTTCATGGCTTAGAATTAGAAAATCCATACTTGCATTTAAGGGAATTTGAGGAGGTGTGCAACACATATAATAATTTAAATTGTAGCATGAACACCATCAGATTAAAGCTTTTTCCTTTTTCATTAAAAGATAAAGCTAACACATGGCTACAAAATTTGAGACCAGGATCCATTCGTGCTTGGGATGAAATGCAAGAACAATTTTTAAAGAAGTTTTTCCCATCTCATAGAACAAACTCTTTCAAGAGACAAATCACCACTTTCACTCAAAAACCAGGAGAAACATTTTACAAATGTTGGGATAGGTATCGAGACTTGCTTAGTACTTGCCCTCATCATGGTTTTGAAATATGGAGATTGGTTTCACATTTCTATGAAGGGTTAACACCTAAAGATAGGCAAATGGTTGAATTGATGTGCAATGGAACTTTTGAAAATAAAGACCCTGATGAAGCAATGGAGTACTTAGACTTGTTAGCTGAAAATGCTCAAAATTGGGACACTGCGGGTACATATGAGGCACCGAGTAAAACTCAACTTCATACATCTAGTGGAGGTATGTACAACCTTAGGGAAGATCATGACCTCCAAGCCAAATTTGCATCTTTAGCTAGAAAAGTCGAGGCACTAGAATTGAAAAAGAGTGGTCAATTAAAATCTGTTGAAAACATTGTGTGTCAAATCTGTGAAACAAATGAACACTCAACCAACGATTGTCCAACCTTGCCTTCTTTTAAAGAATGTCTCCATGAACAAGCTCATGCTTTAAACAGTTTCCAAAGGCCTAACCACAACCCATACTCCCAAACATACAACCCTGGTTGGAGGAATCACCCAAATTTCAATTGGAAGAGTGAGAACAACAATGCACAAACTTCACAACCACCATTTCAAGCACACCACAATTTCCAAAATTATCATGGATATGCACCTCCTTATGCTCCACATCCTAGAAGAAATCTTGAGGAAACATTGCATGCATTCATTGAAAAGCAAGAGACAATCAATACTCAACTTGCTCAAAACATGACAGATTTTAAAGATACTCTTGCTAAATTAACATCTGCTCTTAGTTTCCAAGAGAAAGGTAAGTTTCCATCTCAAACACAACAAAATCCCAAAGGGCAATACAATGCAAATGCAAGTAGTTCCGGAAGCCAACACATGGATCAAGTCAAATCAGTCACTACTCTGCGTAGTGGTAAGGTTATTGAAAAACCCTCTCTTGAACCTTATGAGAAAGATGATGAATCAATCTCTGAGGGTAAGGAAGGGGATGAATCTGAAAATTGCAAAGAAACGACTGATTCACCGCCAGCACTTCCATTTCCTCAAGCCATGACCAAACAAAGGAAAGTTAATCACAACTCTGAAATCTTTGAAACTTTCAAACAGGTAAGGATCAATATACCTTTGCTGGATGCAATTAAACAGGTTCCTTCCTATGCTAAATTTTTGAAAGATCTCTGCACTGTGAAGAGGAAACTGAATGTGAAAAAGAAAGCCTTTCTAGCCGAACAAGTAAGTGCTATTCTTCAAAACAATAATGCTTTGAAATATAAAGACCCTGGTTGTCCTACAATTTCTTGCTTTATTGGAGAGCATAAAATTGAAAGAGCCTTACTTGATCTTGGAGCTAGTGTGAATTTACTTCCATATTCAGTTTTTCAAAGTCTCAATCTAGGTGAGTTAAAACCAACTTCTATATCTCTTTTACTTGCCGATAGATCTGTAAAAGTGCCTAGAGGAATAATTGAGGATGTGTTAGTACAAGTCGATAAATTCATTTATCCTGTGGATTTTATTGTCTTGGACACAGAACCTGTTGAAGCATGTAATTCATTTCCTGTTATTTTAGGACGTCCCTTTCTTGCAACCTCTAACGCATTAATTAATTGTAGGAATGGACTGATGAAGCTATCATTTGGAAACATGACATTGGAGATGAATATTTTCAACATTTGCAAGCAACCTGGAGATGATAATGATTTACAAGAAGTAGATCATATTGATGAATTAGTTTATGATCAACTTGAATCTACTTTAAGTAAAAATGAATTGGATGAAACTAAAGATTTGCAAATGATTTATTCTGAGGAAGAAATCATGGATGGAACAAGCACTGAAAATGTCGATGCGAATCTTTTGTCAACAATGACAACAGATTCGACATCTGACATCACACCAATCGATGATTACTTTCCTAACGAATCCTTACTTTCTCTTAGTCCAATGCCTTGGTATAATAAAAATATCAATTTTCTTTCTTTAGGAGATTTGCCAGCTGATTGGAGTACCCAAGACAAAGAAAAGTTTTTGAACGAAGTGAAGAATTTTTATTGTGATGACCCTACCTTATTCAAATATTGTCCTGATCAAATATTTCAAAGATTCATTCCCGACAATGAGGTAAGTAGTGTCATTAAACTTTGTCATTCTGAAGCATGTGGAAGTTCTTTCTCGTCAAAAAAGACAACTGCAAAAATCTTACAAAGTGGATTTTATTGGCCCACCATGTTCAAGGACACACATGCATTCTGCAAAACTTGTGAAAATTGTCAAAAGATTGATACTGGTCAAAAAGTTTTGTTTTATAATTCTCAACTCTATACAGTCCCTAGAGAGCTAAGACCAAGATGGAGCAATCCTTATGGGGCCTGTGATATTGAGAATTCAATGAATGACAATGATTTTAAGGAAAATGGACATCGTTTGAAAGCTTACTTTGATAATTTTCCTAGTAAAAATGAATCAACTGGTTGGAATGATCTTGTAGATAAAGGTTGATTATTTTTTTCTCACATTGTTTTTGTGTTTCTTTTTTAGTGATTTTTGCTAGTTTATCTCACCCCGGTCAAATGGCGGATAACGGTACTCCGTGACTTAAGTTGGTTCTTTCAGTTTCCCACAATAACTGATATCGGTGTATATATCTGTGCAATTCTTTGAAGCTCTCTTCCAATTCTCATTTGAAAATGGACACTAATCTTGAAAAATTGAAAAAGTATTTTCCCGCTCTGCCTCAGAATGCGATTACAAAAATTTACCGTGCTGGATGTGCAAGATTGAGATTGTTAATGAATCATGGAATTCCTGAAGATATTCGCTGGTTGATTGAAGCAAAGGTCCGATTATCAGGTGAGTCCTCTAACTTCATTTCACACATGCCTGGAACAGGTAAAAGCACTTTTGCAAAGAAGCGTCGTGCAAAACGACTGGATGTCTGTCATCGTTGTGCTAGATGGACTTGTAATACACAATGTCGTTCTTTAGGAATGGTATCTATAAACCGTGAAGATAAAATACAATTCATTAAGGATGGCCTGAGTAAGGAGTCTTTAGATAATCTTCTATTGACTCTTGAGACGCATCCTAGTGGAGATGTGCATCGTGCAATTCATGATTTATGGCCACTATTTCATAAAGAACATGATCGACTTAGTCTTGGGAATCTGACTAAAAAAGACCCTGTTTGCCAGTTTTTAAGAAAACTGGATGGGAAGCCTATCCCCGACCCATAGAGGGCGTTTAAGCCGTTCTTGGACGTAAAACCAAGGGAAGATGTGAGCCACAATCATAACTACCTGTACATACACATGTTTTTTTTTCAAAAGTAAATAAATAAATAAATAAAAAGAGAGAGAGAGAGTGTGAGACTCCAGCTGGCCTACATATAGGTGTTATGATTGCCTTTCTAATTTCTCATCTATAAAACCCTCTCTTCCTTCCTTTCATTTCTACTCAACCCATACATTCAAAAACTATAGAAGTTTGTAGAAATGGCAAGTTCCTCAAGTCATCAAATAAGAAATATTTGTGTTTTCGGTGGATCTAGTCCTGGGAAAGAAAAGGAGTTTTTAGAATCAGCAAATCATCTTGGTCAGGTGCTAGCTGAGAGAAAGATTCATTTAGTGTATGGGGGAGGCAGTCTTGGGTTAATGGGAGGTGTGTCAATAGCTGCATTTTTAGGAGGTAGTCAAGTTTTGGGGGTCGTCCCTGAAGCTTTGGCACAAGGGGACATCATTGGAAAAACAATTGGAGAGGAACTTCAGGTCTCTACAATGTCGGCTCGAATGAATGCAATGTTTAACCATGCTGATGCTTTCATTGCTTTACCAGGTGGTCTAGGCACATTGGAAGAGATCTTTCATATTTCCTCTTGGGCTCAATTGCACATTCACCATAAACCCATAGGTTTGTTAAATGTTAATGGTTATTATGACAAGTTGTTGTCTTTTCTTGATCATGCTGTGGAACAGGAATTTCTAACATCTTCTGCACGACAAATCATAATCTCTGCTTCTACTGCTGAACAATTGATTGACCAACTACAATCTTTCATTCCTGTGATTGATCCTTCCATGAGTCGCATAAATTGGTCATCTAAGGAAAGCCGTAAAAAGCTTAGATTGGATTTGAGCCTTCATTTGTGAATTTTTTGTGTCTTTTGGTTTTATTATGTTTTGTTATTTCTTATTTTTGTTTCAGTGTGTTTCAGGTTTTGTCAGTGTTCGTTATTTCAGGTGATATCTTTTATACTCTATCTTTCTACCTTAGAACATTGAGGACAATGTCTCGTTTTGGTTGGGGGGAGAGGGTAGTAGTTGATAAAAAAAAAATTGTTTTTCATTTCATAAAGCATGTGCATAATTGTTGTTGCTAGGATGACAGAGTAAAGGAGTTCTTTTGTTAAAGTGACTCTTGAGACGCATCTTAGTAACCATTCTTAACAAGGTCTATTATAATACTTCCTGAAATATTCAGGTTTACAAACTCTCGTATTGTTACCACTTAATTCTGCTCATATACTTATTTAACATGTATTTTTAAACCTTAATTTACACACACACACTTTAACATATGATTGTGGGTTGCATATTGGATTATTACATTATTTATGTTCTTTTGTTAAAGGTAACAACTAAGGGAAAGGGATTGTATATAATTAAAAAAAAAACATGAAAAAAAAAAGAAAAAAAAATAAAAAATGATGATAATAAAAATGTAGATAAGTTTGATTTCGTAGCCTCCCTAACCTAAGCAATTAAGCCCGAAGGGGTGTTTTAACACCTAATACCCTAAAGTCAACTGACTTGGGAGCTATTGGCCCAACGCTTGTTACATGGGTTGAGGAGAAAAGCTTAAGGCAATCAAACATTGCACTATCTACATATCAGTATCTGCGACCCGAGTTACTAAGCTCGTAGGGGTGTCTTAACACCTAATGCCCTAAGACCAACTGGTCTGGGAGTCATTAGCTGAAAGCTCGTTACATGGGTTAAAGATGCATGATGTTTTTAAAGTATATGTATATAGAGTTAAAAAAAAAAAGACAAAAATAGTAATCCCAACCCAAGGAAGTTAACCTTAAACATTAGAACAAAAATTTTGTTTTCTTCCAAGAAAAGCCCCATAATTATGTGTTGATACATTGAGCACAAAAGAAAGGTTTATTAATATCTTGTTAAGTGGTATTGAGCAGATATATAAATTTAATGCGAGTTTGTTTATCTGGATAGATTAATGGAAGTTAAATGATGAATACCTTGCTTTGTGAAATTTGCAAATTGTTTTAACGCTTTAATTACTAGAGACTAGTAATAAGCTGGTTGAGGGGTGTGATTAGTACTTAAAAGTGCATTTTTATCATGGTTTTATATCATCATTTTGCACTTGAAGTATCAATAACTCCTTAACTAAAATATGTTTTATAATAATGTATCTAATAATATAAGATACCTATAATTTGTGGTAAATGTCTATTTTTAATGCAGGTCTATCACATAAATGAAAGGATTGATTGATGACTTGAAGAACTTAAATTGCAAGGATAAAGAGATGGTCAAACTTAGAGAAGAGATGTCGGTGCAATCCAAACCGGAACACTGTTCGGTAATTGTGCCATATCTGGAGCTACAGATCTCATATTTAGGTCCAATTTATATGGATGGAAAGGTAAGACATAGACCTACAACTTTCATATGGAGCCCAAGATCTAAAAAGGCCATTATCAAGTCCAAATTGTAGCAACAACAAAGAAGCCCAAATCTGTCTTCCAGCCCGAGCACTGTTCGGTATTTTGGTCATATCTAGAGTTCTAGAAGTCCAAATGAGCTGAAGTTTTTACACAAGAAAGCTGAGACAATTGCCTACAACTTTCATGTTTGCACCTGGCTCCAGTTTTGACGTTATCAATGACGTTTTGGGTAGACAAGAGAAGATAAGGATTGTCACCAAGTCAAAAGTTGGCCACCCACTTATCAATTAGTCATCAAATCAATAGTTCCCAATTTTGGCCTATAAAAGGAGGCATTTGCCATGCATTTAGGCATCTTGGTTTCCAGATCAAGATCATGCTCTTCCTTTCTCTCTTTGTATTTTTTATAATGTTTATGCTTTGCTTTCATTAATATTAAGTTTATGCCTTTCATTTCCTTTCCTTTACTTAGTTAACTTTTATATTCTTATTTTGTTTATCTATTTTTCTTTCTTTCATTATGTCTAGCTAAGTTAATTATGTCAAGGTGAAAAGGTTACACTAATGGTGTAAGAATAAGTATAATGTAAACTTAATATGGACTTTAATGTTTGATACTAACATGTTTTATATTTGTTATCTTGTTCACTCTTTAATACTTTGCTTGTTAAATGACTAATCTTGATTTATGTTGTATAACACTTGGTACAACAAATGCTTGGCACTTTCATGGCCCATAATGTATGGTATAACCGACACCTGAGCTATGAAAGGAACTTGATTTGTTGTTAACATAAGTTATAATCATGAATGCTTGACGAGATTTACAAGTATTAGCATTAATTGAATAAGATGACTAATGTAATCATGTTAACAATATATAATCTGATTGGAACCTCCTTTATGTGTGGTTTCCAATTCAATAATAAGAGTTTATACTATACTTGTTTGATATACCATTAGTGGAACCTCTAACCTTGACATTTGTTAATATTATTGTTTAATCCTTATATTAATATTTCATCTCTAAGTTCTCATCATCATCATCTTCTTCTTCTTCTCTTTCTTTATTATTATTATTATTATTATTATTACTATTATTGTTATTGTTATTGTTGTTGTATTATTGTTATTTATAATTTGTACAATTAACCTCCCTGTGGTTCGACCCCGGTCTTGCCGGGTTATTTATTACTTCGACACTCCTGCACTTGGGAGAAGACATCAACCTTTTAGTCGTGTCACTTTCATTACGTCTAGCTAAGTTAGTTATGTCAAGATGAAAAGGTTACACTAATAGTGTAAGAATAAGTATAGTATACACTTAATATGGACTTTAATGTTTGATACTAACATGTTTTGTATTTGTTATCTTGTTCACTCTTTAATACTTTGCTTGTTAAATAACTAATCTTGATTTATGTTGTATAACACTTGGTATAACAAATGCTTGGCACTTTCATAGCCCATAATATATGGTATAACCGACACCTGAGCTATGAAAGGAACTTGATTTGTTGTTAACAAAAGTTATTATCATGAATGCTTGACGAGATTTACAAGTATTAGCATTAATTGAATAAGATGACTAATGTAATCATGTTAACAATATATAATCTGATTGGAACCTCCTTTGTGTGTGGTTTCCAATTAAATAATAAGAGTTTATATTATACTTGTTTGACATACCATTAGTGGAGTCTCTAACCTTGACATTTGTTATTATCATTGTTTAATCGTTACATTAATATTCCTTCTCAAAGTTCTCATCATCTTCTTCTTCTTCTCCTTCTTTTTCTTTATTATTATTATTATTATTATGGTTATTGTTATTGTTGTTGTTGTTGTTGTTGTTGTTATTGTTGTATTATTATTATTTATAATTTGTACAATTAACCTCCATGTGGTTCGACTCTGGTCTTGCCGGGTTATTTATTACTTCGACACTCCTACACTTGGGAGAAGACATCAACTTTTGGTCGTGTCAAGTTTTTGGCGCCGTTGCTGGGGAGGTAAGTTTTGTATAAATTATACTATTTATTTTATTTTCTCTTTTCACTTTTCTTGTTTATAAGTTTGTTTCTTTTCTCTTATTTCTTCTTCTTTTATTTTCTTCTTCCTTTTATTTTATTCCTGCACGTGCATGAGAGTGTGGTCATGTACATCAAGTGGTAGACTTTGTAGGATATCCTCATCATTTTCAGAAAATATGGCCGAAGAAGATAATCAATCACTTCATAATGAGAATAATGAGAATAACCGTGCTAGAACACTTAGAGACCACTTGAATCCCACAAGAACAAGTGCACCATCATGCATAGTTGTTCCTCCTGATGCATCTCATTTTAATTTTAAACCAGGTATTATTCAACTTTTACCTTCTTTTCATGGTTTAGAATTGAAAAATCCATACTTGCATTTAAAGGAATTTGAGGAGGTCTGCAACACATATAATAATTTAAATTGTAGTATGAACACCATCAGATTAAAGCTTTTTCCTTTTTCATTAAAAGATAAAGCTAAAACATGCCTACAAAATTTAAGACCAAGATCCATTCGTGCTTGGGATGAAATGCAACAACAGTTTTTAAAGAAGTTTTTCCCATCTCATAGAACAAACTCTTTCAAGAGACAAATCACCACTTTCACTCAAAAACCAGGAGAAACATTTTACAAATGTTGGGATAGGTATCGAAACTTGCTTAGTACTTGCCCTTATCATGGTTTTGAAACATGGAGATTGGTTTCACATTTCTATGAAGGGTTAACACCTAAAGATAGGCAAATGGTTGAATTGATGTGCAATGGAACTTTTAAAGATAAAGATCATAATGAAGCAATGGAGTACTTAGACTTGTTAGCTGAAAATGCTCAAAATTGAGACACCGCGGGTACATATAAGGCACCGAGTAAAACTCAACCTCATACATCTAGTGGAGGTATGTACAACCTTAGGGAAGATCATGACCTTGAAGCCAAGTTTGCATGTTTAGCTAGAAAAGTCGAGGCACTAGAATTGAAAAAGAGTGGTCAATTAAAATCTATTAAAAACATTGTGTGTCAAATCTGTGAAACAAATGAACACTCAACCAATGATTGTCCAACCTTGCCTTCTTTTAAGGAATGTCTCCACGAACAAGCTCATGCTTTAAATAGTTTTCAAAGGGCCAGCCACAACCCATACTTCCAAACATACAACCCTGGTTGGAGAAATCACCCAAATTTCAGTTAGAAGAGTGAGAACAACAATGCATAAACTTCACAACCATCGTTTCAAGCACACCATAATTTCCAAAATTCTCATGGATATGCACCTCCTTATGCTCCACCGCTTAGAATAAATCTTGAGGAAACATTACATGCATTCATTGAAAAGCAAGAGACAATCAATACTCAACTTGCTCAAAACATGACAGAGTTTAAAGATACTTTTGCAAAATTAACATCTGCTCTCAGTTTCCAAGAGAAAGGTAAGTTTACATCTCAACCACAACAAAATCCCAAGGGGCAATACAATGCAAATGCAAGTAGTTTTGGAAGCCAACACATGGATCAAGTCAAATCAGTCACTACTCTGCGCAGTGGTAAGGTTATTGAAAAACCCTCTCTTAAACCTTATGAGAAAGATGATGAGTCAATCTTTGAGGGTAAGGAAGGGGTTGAATCTGAAAATTGCAAAGAAAAGACTGATTCTCCGCCAGCACTTCCATTTCCTCATGCCATGACTAAATAAAGGAAAGTCAATCACAACTCTGAAATTTTTGAAATTTTCAAACAAGTAAGAATCAATATACCTTTGTTGGATGCTATTAAATAGGTTCCTTCCTATACTAAATTTTTAAAAGATCTATGCATTGTGAAGAGGAAACTAAATGTGAAAAAGAAAGCCTTTCTAGCCGAACAAGTAAGTGCTATTATTCAAAACAATAATGCTTTGAAATAGAAAGACCCTGGTTGTCCTACAATTTCTTACTTTATTGGAGAGCATAAAATTGAAAGAGCCTTACTTGATCTTGGTGCTAGTGTGAATTTACTTCCATATTCAGGTTTTTAGAGTCTCAATCTAGGTGAGTTAAAACCAACTTTTATAACTCTTTTACTTGCTGATAGATCTATAAAAGTGCCTAGAGGAATAATTAAAGATGTGTTAGTACAAGTCGATAAATTCATTTATCCTATGGATTTTATTGTCTTGGACACACAACCTGTTGAAGTATGTAATTCATTTCCTATTATTTTAGGACGTCCATTTCTTGTAACTTCTAATGCATTGATTAATTATAGGAATGGACTGATGAAGCTATCATTTGGAAACATGACATTGGAGATGAATATTTTTAACATTTGCAAGCAACCTGGAGATGATAATGATTTATAAGAAGTAGATCATATTGACGAATTAGTTTATGATCATCTTGAATCTATTTTAAGTAAAAATGAATTGGATGAATCTCAAGATTTGCAAATGATTTATTCTAACGAAGAAATCACGGATAAAACAAGCACCGAAAATATTGATGCGAATCTTTTATCAACAGTGACAACAGATTCGACATCTGACATCACACTAATTGATGATTACTTTCCTAACGAATCCTTACTTTTTCTTAGTTTAATGCCTTGGTATAATAAAAATATCAATTTTCTTGCTTTAGGAGATTTGCCAACTGATTGGAGTACTCAAGATAAAGAAAAGTTTTTGAACAAAGTGAAGAGCTTTTATTGTGATGACCCTAACTTATTCAAATATTGTCCTGATCAAATATTTCAAAGATTCATTTCCGACAATGAGGTAAGTAGTGTCATTAAACTTTGTCATTCTGAAGCATGTGGAAGTTATTTCTCTTCAAAAAAGATAGTTGCAAAAATCTTTCAAAATGGATTTTATTGACCCACCATGTTCAAGGACACACATGCATTCTGCAAAACTTGTGAAAATTGTCAAAAAATTGACACTGGTCAAAAAGCTTTGTTTTATGATTCTCAACTCTATGTATTCCCTAAAGAGCTAAGATTAAGATGGAGCAATCCTTATGGGGCCTATGATATTGAGAATTCAATGAATGACAATGATTTTAAGGAAAATGGACATCATTTGAAAGTTTACTTTGATAATTTTCCTAGTAAAAATGAATCAGCTGGTTTGAATGATCTTGTAGATAAAGGTTGATTATTTTGTTTTTCTCACATTTTTTGTTGTGTTTCTTTTTGAGTGATTTTTACTAGTTTCTCTCACTCCGGTCAAATGGCGGACAATGGTACTTCGTGACTTAAGTCGGTTCTTTTAGTTTCCCACAATAACTGATATTTGTGTATATATTTGTGCAATTCTTTGAATCTCTCTTCCAATTCTCATTTGATAATGGACACTAATTGACACGACTAAAAGGTTGATGTCTTCTCCCAAGTGCAGGAGTGTCGAAGTAATAAATAACCCGGCAAGACCGGGGTCGAACCACAGGGAGGTTAATTGTACAAATTATAAACAACAATTATAAAACAACAACAACAACAACAACAACAACAACAACAACAACAACAACAACAATAATAATAATAATAATAATAATAATAATAATAATAATAATAATAATAATAATAATAATAGTGGTAGTAGTACTAATAATAATAATAATAATAATAATAATAATAATAATAATAATAATAAAGAAAGAGAAGAAGAAAAAGATGATGATGATGAGAACTTAGAGATGGAAAATTAATGTAAGGATTAAACAATAATAATAACAAATATCAAGGTTAGAGGTTCCACTAATGGTATATCAAACAAGTATAGTATAAACTCTTATTATTGAATTGGAAACCACACACAAAGGAGGTTCCAATCAGATTATATATTGTTAACATGATTACATTAGTCATCTTATTCAATTAATGCTAATACTTGTAAATCTCGTCAAGCATTCATGATTATAACTTATGTTAACAACAAATCAAGTTCCTTTCATAGCTCAGGTGTCGGTTATACCATACATTATGGGCTATGAAAGTGCCAAGCATTTGTTGTACCAAGTGTTATTGACACGACTAAAAGGTTGATGTCTTCTCCCAAGTGCAGGAGTGTCGAAGTAATAAATAACCCGGCAAGACCGGGGTCGAACCACAGGGAGGTTAATTGTACAAATTATAAACAACAACTATAAATAACAACAATAGTAACAACAACAACAATTATAATAATAATAATAATAATAATAATAATAACAATAATAATAATAATAATAATAATAATACTAGTAGTAGTAGTAGTAGTAATAATAAGAATAATAAAGAAGGAGAAGGAGAAGAAAAAGATGATGAGAACTTCGAAATGGAATATTAATGTAAAGATTAAACAATGATAATAACAAATGTCAAGGTTAGAGGTTCCACTAATGGTATATCAAACAAGTATAGTATAAACTCTTATTATTGAATTGGAAACCACACACAAAGGAGGTTCCAATCAGATTATATATTGTTAACATGATTACATTAGTCATCTTATTCAATTAATGCTAATACTTGTAAATCTCGTCAAGCATTCATGATTATAACTTATGTTAACAACAAATCAAGTTCCTTTCATAGCTCAGGTGTCGGTTATACCATACATTATGGGCTATGAAAGTGCCAAGCATTTGTTGTACCAAGTGTTATTGACACGACTAAAAGGTTGATGTCTTCTCCCAAGTGCAGGAGTGTCGAAGTAATAAATAACCCGGCAAGACCGGGGTCGAACCACAGGGAGGTTAATTGTACAAATTATAAACAACAACTATAAATAACAACAATAGTAACAACAGCAACAATTATAATAATAATAATAATAATAATAATAATAATAATAATAATAATAATAACAATAATAATAATAATAATAATAATAATAATAATAATAATAATACTAGTAGTAGTAGTAGTAGTAATAATAAGAATAATAAAGAAGGAGAAGGAGAAGAAAAAGATGATGAGAACTTCGAAATGGAATATTAATGTAAAGATTAAACAATGATAATAACAAATGTCAAGGTTAGAGGTTCCACTAATGGTATATCAAACAAGTATAGTATAAACTCTTATTATTGAATTGGAAACCACACACAAAGGAGGTTCCAATCAGATTATATATTGTTAACATGATTACATTAGTCATCTTATTCAATTAATGCTAATACTTGTAAATCTCGTCAAGCATTCATGATTATAACTTATGTTAACAACAAATCAAGTTCCTTTCATAGCTTAGGTGTCGGTTATACCATACATTATGGGCTATGAAAGTGCCAAGCATTTGTTGTACCAAGTGTTATACAACATAAATCAAGATTAGTCATTTAACAAGCAAAGTATTAAAGAGTGAACAAGATAACAAATATAAAACATGTTAGTATCAAACATTAAGGTCCATATTAAGTTTACACTATACTTATTCTTCCACCATTAGTGTAACCTTTTCACCTTGACATAATTAACTTAGCTAGACATAATGAAAGAAAGGAAAACAAATAAACAAAATAAGAACATAAAAGTTAACTAAGTAAAGGAAAGGAAATGAAAGGCATAAACTTGATATTAATGAAAGTAAAGCATAAACATTACAAAAAATACAAAGAGAGAAAGGAAGAGCATGATCTTGATCTGGAAACCAAGATGCCTAAATGCATGGCAAATGCCTCCTTTTATAGGCCAAAATTGGGAACTATTGATTTGATGACTAATTGATAAGTGGGTGGCCAACTTTTGACTTGGTGACAATCCTTATCTTCTCTTGTCTGCCCAAAACGTCATTGATAACGTCAAAACTGGAGCCAGTTGTAAACATGAAAGTTGTAGGCAATTGTCTCAGCTTTCTTGTGTAAAACATTCAGCTCATTTGGACTTCTAGAACTCCAGATATGGCCAAAATACCGAACAGTGCTCGGGCTGGAAGACAGATTCGGGCTTCTTTGTTGTTGCTACAATTTGGACTTGATAATGGCCTTTTTAGATCTTGGGCTCCATATAAAAGTTGTAGGCCTATGTCTTACCTTTCCATCCATATAAATTGGACCTAAATCTGAGATCTGTAGCTCCAGATATGACCCAATTACCGAACAGTGTTCCGGTTTGGATTGCACCGACATCTCTTCTCTAAGTTTGACCATCTCTTTATCCTTGCAATTTAAGTTCTTCAAGTCATCAATCAATCCTTTCATTTATGTGATAGGCCTGCATTAAAAATAGACATTTACCACAAATTATAGGTATCTTATATTATTAGATACATTATTATAAAACATATTTTAGTTAAGGAGTTATTGATACTTCAAGTGCAAAATGATGATATAAAACCATGATAAAAATGCACTTTTAAGTACTAATCACACCCCTCAGCCAGCTTATTACTAGTCCCTAGTAATCAAAGCGTTACAATAATTTGCAAATTTCACAAAGCAAGGTATTCATCATTTGACTTCCATTAATCTATCCAGATAAACAAACTCTCATTAAATGTATATATCTGCTCAATACCACTTAACAAGATATTAATAAACCTTTCTTTTGTGCTCAATGTATCAACATATAATTATGGGGCTTTTCTTGGAAGAAAACAAAATTTATGTTCTAATGTTTAAGGTTAACTTCCTTGGGTTGGGATTATCATTTTTGTCTTTTTTTTCTTTTTTTTTTTAAAAATCTATATACATATAATTTAAAAACATCATGCATCTTTAACCCATGTAACGAGCTTTCAGCTAATGACTCCCAGACCAGTTGGTCTTAGGGCATTAGGTGTTAAGACTCCCCTACGAGCTTAGTAACTCGGGTCGCAGATACTGATATGTAGATAGTGCAATGTTTGATTCCCTTAAGCTTTTCTCCTCAACCCATATAACAAGCGTTGAGTCAATAGCTCCCAAGTCAGTTGACTTTAGGGTATTAGGTGTTAAAACACCCCTTCGGGCTTAATTGCTTAGGTTAGGGAGGCTACGAAACCAAACTTATCTACATTTTTATTATCATCATTTTTTTTCTTCTTTTTTTTTTCTTTTTTTTATGTTTTTCTTTTTTTTTTTAATTATATACAATCCCTTTCCCTTAGTTATTACCTTTAACAAAAGAACATAAATAATGTAATAATCCAATATGCAACCCACAATCATATGTTAAAGTGTGTGTGTGTAAATTAAGGTTTAAGAATACATGTTAAATAAGTATGTGAGCAGAATTAAGTGGTAACAATACGAGAGTTTGTAAACCTGAATATTTCAGGAAGTATTATAATAGACCTTGTTAAGAATGGTTACTAAGATGCGTCTCAAGAGTCACTTTAACAAAAGAGCTCCTTTACTCTGCCATCATAGTAACAATAATTATGCACATGCTTTATGAAATGAATTTTTTTTTTATCAACTACTACCCTCTCCCCCCAACCAAAACGAGACATTGTCCTCAATGTTCTAAGGTAGAAAGATAGAGTATAGAAGACATCACCTGAAATAACAAACGCTGACAAAACCTGAAACACACTAAAATAAAAATAAGAAATAACAAAACACAATAATAAAACCAAAAGACACAAGTTTTTACAAACAAAAAAAAAATTCAAATCGCAGTTGTGATTGTGGCTCACGTCTTCCCTTGGTTTAATGTCCAAGAACAGCTTAAACGCCCTCAATGGGTCGGGGATAGGCTTCCCATCCAGTTTTCTTAAAAACTAGCAAACATGATCTTTTTAGTCAGATTTCCAAGACTATGCCAAGTATGTTCTTTATGAAAATGGGTTCATAAGTCATGAATTACACGATGCTTATCTCGACTATGATGAGACTTAAGAGTCAATAGAAGATTATCTAAAGACTCTCTGTGTTTTGAAATAAATCCCACCTTCTGACAATTTTCACAGTTTTTGCGGAATGCATCTGACTCCTTGAATATGATGGGCCAGTAAAATTCACTTTGTAAGATTTCTACAATCCTCTTTTTTGATGAGAAATGATCCCCACATGCCTTAGAGTAACAAAATTTAATGAAATTACTTACCTCATTGTCGAGAATGTATTTTTGAAATATTTGATCAGGACAATAATTGAATAAGTAAGGGTCATCCCAATAAAAATTTTGCTCGTTGTTCAAAAATTTTCTTTTGTCTTCAATACTCCAATGAGTTGGCAAAAATCCTGAAGCAAGAAAATTGATATTTTTAGCAAACCAAGGCATTGAATTAAGAGAAAGTAGAGATTCATCAGGAAAGTAATCATCGATTGGTGTGATGTCGGGTGTCGAATCTATTGTCACTTGTGATAAAAGATTTGCATCAACCTTTTTGATGCCTTTTTCATCCTCGATTTCTTCCTGATTGGTCATGGCATGAGAAAATGGAAGTGCTGGCGGAGAATCAATCGTTTCTTTGCAATTTTCAGATTCAACCCCTTCCTTTCCCTTAGAAATTGACTCATCATCTTTCTCATAAGGTTCAAGAAAGGGTTTTTCAATAACCTTACCACTGCGTAGAGTAGTGACTGATTTGACTTGATCCATGTGTTGGCTTCTGGAACTACTTGCATTTGCATTGTATTGCCCCTTAGGATTTTGTTGTGGTTGAGATGGAAACTTACCTTTCTCTTGGAAACTGAGAGCAGATGTGAATTTTGCAAGAGTATCTTTAAAATCTGTTATGCTTTGAGCAAGTTGAGTGTTGATTGTCTCTTGCTTTTCAATGAATGCATACAAAGTTTCCTCAAAATTTCTTGTAGGAGGTGGAGCATAAGGAGGTGCATATCCATGATAATTTTGGAAATTATGGTGTGCTTGAAACTGTGGTTGTGAAGTTTGTGCATTGTCACTCTTCCAACTAAAATTTTGGTGATTTCTCCAACCAGGATTGTATGTTTGGGAGTATGGGTTGTGGTTGGCCCTTTGAAAACTGTTTAAAGCATGGGCTTGTTCATGGAGACATTCCTTAAAAGAAGGCAAGGTTGGACAATCATTGGTTGAGTGTTCATTTATTTCACAGATTTGACACACAATGTTTTTAATAGATTTTAATTGACCACTCTTTTTCAATTCTAGTGCCTCGACTTTTCTAGCTAAAGATGCAAACTTGGCTTGAAGGTCATGATCTTCCCTAAGGTTGTACATACCTCCACTAGATGTATGAGGTTGAGTTTTACTCGGTGCCTCATATGTACTCGCAGCGTCCCAATTTTGAGCATTTTCAGCTAACAAGTCTAAGTACTCCATTGCTTCATCAGGGTCTTTATCTTCAAAAGTTCCATTGCACATCAATTCAACCATTTGCCTATCTTTAGGTGTTAACCCTTCATAGAAATGTGAAACCAATCTCCATGTTTCAAAACCATGATGAGGGCAAGTACTAAGCAAGTCTCGATACCTATCCCAACATTTGTAAAATGTTTCTCCTGGTTTTTGAGTGAAAGTGGTGATTTGTCTTTTGAAAGAGTTTGTTCTATGAGATGGAAAAAACTTCTTTAAAAAATGTTGTTGCATTTCATCCCAAGCACGAATGGATCCTGGTCTTAAATTTTGTAGCCATGTTTTAGCTTTATCTTTTAATGAAAAAGGAAAAAGCTTTAATCTGATGGTGTTCATGCTACAATTTAAGTTATTATATGTGTTGCACACCTCCTCAAATTCCCTTAAATGCAAGTATGGATTTTCCAATTCGAAACCATGAAAAGAAGGTAAAAGTTGAATAATACCTGGTTTAAAATTAAAATGAGATGCATCAGGAGGAAAAACTATGCATGATGGTGCACTTGTTCTTGTGGGATTCATGTGGTCTCTAAGTGTTCTAGCACGGTTATTCTCATTATTCTCATTTTGAAGTGATTGATTATCTTCTTCGGCCATATTTTCTGAAAATGATGAGGATATCCTACAAAGTCTACCACTTGATGTACGTGACCACACTCTCATGCACGTGTAGGAATAAAATAAAAAAGAAGAAGAAGAAAGCAAAAGAAGGAGGAAGAAAACAAAATAAAAAGAAACAAAAGAAAAGAAACAAAGTTATATATAAGAAAAGTGAAAAGAGAAAATAAAATAAATACTATAATTTATACAAGAACTTACCTCCCCGGCAACGGCGCCAAAAACTTGACACGACTAAAAGGTTGATGTCTTCTCCCAAGTGCAGGAGTGTCGAAGTAATAAATAACCCGGCAAGACCGGGGTCGAACCACAGGGAGGTTAATTGTACAAATTATAAACAACAACTATAAATAACAACAATAGTAACAACAGCAACAATTATAATAATAATAATAATAATAATAATAATAATAATAATAATAATAATAACAATAATAATAATAATAATAATAATAATAATAATAATAATACTAGTAGTAGTAGTAGTAGTAATAATAAGAATAATAAAGAAGGAGAAGGAGAAGAAAAAGATGATGAGAACTTCGAAATGGAATATTAATGTAAAGATTAAACAATGATAATAACAAATGTCAAGGTTAGAGGTTCCACTAATGGTATATCAAACAAGTATAGTATAAACTCTTATTATTGAATTGGAAACCACACACAAAGGAGGTTCCAATCAGATTATATATTGTTAACATGATTACATTAGTCATCTTATTCAATTAATGCTAATACTTGTAAATCTCGTCAAGCATTCATGATTATAACTTATGTTAACAACAAATCAAGTTCCTTTCATAGCTTAGGTGTCGGTTATACCATACATTATGGGCTATGAAAGTGCCAAGCATTTGTTGTACCAAGTGTTATACAACATAAATCAAGATTAGTCATTTAACAAGCAAAGTATTAAAGAGTGAACAAGATAACAAATATAAAACATGTTAGTATCAAACATTAAGGTCCATATTAAGTTTACACTATACTTATTCTTCCACCATTAGTGTAACCTTTTCACCTTGACATAATTAACTTAGCTAGACATAATGAAAGAAAGGAAAACAAATAAACAAAATAAGAACATAAAAGTTAACTAAGTAAAGGAAAGGAAATGAAAGGCATAAACTTGATATTAATGAAAGTAAAGCATAAACATTACAAAAAATACAAAGAGAGAAAGGAAGAGCATGATCTTGATCTGGAAACCAAGATGCCTAAATGCATGGCAAATGCCTCCTTTTATAGGCCAAAATTGGGAACTATTGATTTGATGACTAATTGATAAGTGGGTGGCCAACTTTTGACTTGGTGACAATCCTTATCTTCTCTTGTCTGCCCAAAACGTCATTGATAACGTCAAAACTGGAGCCAGTTGTAAACATGAAAGTTGTAGGCAATTGTCTCAGCTTTCTTGTGTAAAACATTCAGCTCATTTGGACTTCTAGAACTCCAGATATGGCCAAAATACCGAACAGTGCTCGGGCTGGAAGACAGATTCGGGCTTCTTTGTTGTTGCTACAATTTGGACTTGATAATGGCCTTTTTAGATCTTGGGCTCCATATAAAAGTTGTAGGCCTATGTCTTACCTTTCCATCCATATAAATTGGACCTAAATCTGAGATCTGTAGCTCCAGATATGACCCAATTACCGAACAGTGTTCCGGTTTGGATTGCACCGACATCTCTTCTCTAAGTTTGACCATCTCTTTATCCTTGCAATTTAAGTTCTTCAAGTCATCAATCAATCCTTTCATTTATGTGATAGGCCTGCATTAAAAATAGACATTTACCACAAATTATAGGTATCTTATATTATTAGATACATTATTATAAAACATATTTTAGTTAAGGAGTTATTGATACTTCAAGTGCAAAATGATGATATAAAACCATGATAAAAATGCACTTTTAAGTACTAATCACACCCCTCAACCAGCTTATTACTAGTCCCTAGTAATCAAAGCGTTAAAGCAATTTGCAAATTTCACAAAGCAAGGTATTCATCATTTAACTTCCATTAATCTATCCAGATTAACAAACTCTCATTAAATTTATATATCTGCTCAATACCTCTTAACAAGATATTAATAAACCTTTCTTTTGTGCTCAATGTATCAACACATAATTATGGGGCTTTTCTTGGAAGAAATTTTTTTTTTTGTAATGTTTAATGTTCAAGGTTAACTTCCTTGGGTTGGGATTATTATTTTTGTCTTTTTTTCTTTCTTTTTTTTTTAAAAAAAATCTATATACATATAATTTAAAAACATCATGCATCTTTAACCCATGTAACGAGCTTTCAGCTAATGACTCCCAGACCAGTTGGTCTTAGGGCATTAGGTGTTAAGAACACCCCTACGAGCTTAGTAACTCGGGTCGCAGATACTGATATGTAGATAGTGCAATGTTTGATTCCCTTAAGCTTTTCTCCTCAACCCATGTAACAAGCGTTGAGCCAATAGCTCCCAAGTCAATTGACTTTAGGGTATTAGGTGTTAAAACACCCCTTCGGGCTTAATTGCTTAAGTTAGGGAGGCTACGAAACCAAACTTATCTATATTTTTATTATCATCATTTTTTTTTTCTTTTTTTTCTTTTTTTTTTTCTTTTTTTTTTCATGTTTTTTTTTAATTATATACAATTCCTTTCCCTTAGTTGTTACCTTTAACAAAAGAACATAAATAATGTAATAATCCAATATGCAACCCACAATCATATGTTAAAGTGTGTGTGTGTAAATTAAGGTTTAATAATACATGTTAAATAAGTATATGAGCAGAATTAAGTGATAACAATACGAGAGTTTGTAAACCTGAATATTTCAGGAAGTATTATAATAGACCTTGTTAAGAATGGTTACTAAGATGCGTCTCAAGAGTCACTTTAACAAAAGAACTCCTTTACTCTGCCATCCTAGTAACAACAATTATGCACATGCTTTATGAAATGAAAAACAATTTTTTTTTTTTTTATCAACTACTACCCTCTCCCCCCAACCAAAACGAGACATTGTCCTCAATGTTCTAAGGTAGAAAGATAGAGTATAAAAGATATCACCTGAAATAACGAACACTGACAAAACCTGAAACACACTGAAACAAAAATAAGAAATAACAAAACATAATAAAACCAAAAGACACAAAAATTCACAAATGAAGGCTCAAATCCAATCTAAGCTTTTTACGGCTTTCTTTAGATGACCAATTTATGCGACTCATGGAAGGATCAATCACAGGAATGAAAGATTGTAGTTGGTTAATCAATTGTTCAGCAGTAGAAGCAGAGATTATGATTTGTCGTGCAGAAGATGTTAGAAATTCCTGTTCCACAGCATGATCAAGAAAAGACAACAACTTGTCATAATAACCATTAACATTTAACAAACCTATGGGTTTATGGTGAATGTGCAATTGAGCCCAAGAGGAAATATGAAAGATCTCTTCCAATGTGCCTAGACCACCTGGTAAAGCAATGAAAGCATCAGCATGGTTAAACATTGCATTCATTCGAGCCGATATTGTGGAGACCTGAAGTTCCTCTCCAATTGTTTTTCCAATGATGTCCCCTTGTGCCAAAGCTTCAGGGACGACTCCTAAAACTTGACTACCTCCTAAAAATGCAGCTATTGACACACCTCCCATTAACCCAAGACTGCCTCCCCCATACACTAAATGAATCTTTCTCTCAGCTAGCACCTGACCAAGATGATTTGCTGATTCTAAAAACTCCTTTTCTTTCCCAGGACTAGATCCACCGAAAACACAAATATTTCTTATTTGATGACTTGAGGAACTTGCCATTTCTACACACTTCTGTATTTGTTGAAGGTATGGGTTGAGTAGAAATGAAAGGAAGGAAAAGAGGGTTTTATAGATGATAAATTAGAAAGGCAATCATAACATCTATATGTAGGCCAGCTGGAGTCTCACACACTCTCTCTCTCTTTTTATTTATTTATTTATTTACTTTTGAAAAAAAGCATGTGTATGTACAGGTAGTTGTGATTGTGGCTCACATCTTCTCTTGGTTTTACGTCCAAGAACGGCTTAAACGCCCTCTATGGGTCGGGGATAGGCTTCCCATCCAGTTTTCTTAAAAACTGGCAAACAGGGTCTTTTTTAGTCAGATTCCCAAGACTAAGTCGATCATGTTCTTTATGAAATAGTGGCCATAAATCATGAATTGCACGATGCACATCTCCACTAGGATGCGTCTCAAGAGTCAATAGAAGATTATCTAAAGACTCCTTACTCAGGCCATCCTTAATGAATTGTATTTTATCTTCACGGTTTATAGATACCATTCCTAAAGAACGACATTGTGTATTACAAGTCCATCTAGCACATCGATGACAGACTTCTAGTCGTTTTGCACGACGCTTCTTTGCAAAAGTGCTTTTACCTGTTCCAGGCATGTGTGAAATAAAGAAATTAGAGGACTCACCTGATAATCGGACTTTTGCTTCAATCAACCAGCGAATATCTTCAGGAATTCCATGATTCATTAACAATCTCAATCTTGCACATCTAACACGGTAAAGTTTTGTAATCGCATTCTGAGGCAGAGCGGGAAAATACTTTTTCAATTTTTCAAGATTAGTGTCCATTTTCAAATGAGAATTGGAAGAGAGATCCAAAGAATTGCACAGATATATACACAGATATCAGTAATTGTGGGAAACTGAAAGAACCGACTTAAGTCACGGAGTACCGTTATCCGCCATTTGACCGGGGTGAAGAAACTCGCAAAAATCACTCAAAAAGAAACAAAAATAAAATCAATATTTATATAAGAAACAAAAATAAAATAAAATAAAATAAAATCAATCTTTATATACAGGATCACCCAATTCAATAGAGTTATGTTCAACTGAAAAATTGTCAAAGTAAACTTTCAGACGATGTCCATTTACCTTGAAAACATTGCCATTCTTTGGATTCTCGATGTCATAGGCCCCATATGGATACACATGTTTCACAATAAAAGGACCACTCCATCTTGATCTTAATTTTCCAGGAAATAAATGCAGTCGAGAATTATAAAGCAAGACTTTTTGACCAACATTGAAGGTTTTTCTCTGTATTTTCTTGTCATGAAACTCTTTAATTCTTGCTTTATGAATTCTTGAATTTTCATATGCATCATTTCTTATTTCCTCAAGCTCATTTATTTGTAATTTTCGCAGTTGACTAGCATCATCCAGATTTGAATTGAAAGCTTTAATAGCCCAATAAGCTTTATGTTCAAGTTCCACAGGCAAGTGACAAGGTTTTCCATAGACTAGTCTATAAGGTGACATACCTAATGATGTTTTATAAGCAGTTCGATAAGCCCAAAGTGCATCATTAAGTCTTAAAGACCAGTCTTTCCTATTAGGGTTCACTGTTTTCTCCAAAATATGTTTGATCTCCCTATTAGCAAGCTCTACTTGTCCACTTGTTTGAGGGTGATAAGGGGTGGCAACTTTGTGTGTGATTCCATATTTCTTCATTAAAGACTCAAATGGCTTGTTGCAGAAATGTGTTCCACCATCACTTATTATGGCTCGAGGGACTCCAAATCGACTCAAAATATTTTCTTTCAAAAACTTTATCACTGTTTTGTGATCATTGTTTCGACTTGGAATTGCCTCTATCCATTTTGAAACATAATCTACTGCGACTAATATGTATAAGAAACCAAATGATGGAGGGAATGGGCCCATGAAATCTATACCCCAACAATCAAAGATCTCAATGACAATAATAGGGTTTAAAGGCATCATGTGACGTTTTGAAATAGATCCCAACTTTTGACAATTTTCACAAGACTTGCAGAATGCATGTGAGTCTTTGAACATGGTGGGCCAGTAAAATCCACTTTGTAAGATTTTTGCAGTTGTCTTTCTTGATGAGAAATGGCCCCCACATGCCTCAGAATGACAAAATTTAATGACACTACTTACCTCATTGTCAGGAATGCATCTTTGAAATATTTGATCAGGACAATATTTGAATAAATAAGGATCATCCCAATAAAAGTTCTTCACTTCGTTCAAAAACTTTCTTTTATCTTGGGTATTCCAATGAGCTGGCAATTGTCCTGAAACAAGAAAATTGACAATATTAGCAAACCAAGGCATTGTAGAGACAGAAAGTAAAGATTCATCAGGAAAGTAGTCATCGATTGGTGTGATGTCAGTTTTCGAATCTGTTGTCAATCTTGACAAGTGATCTGCGACAACATTTTCGCTGCCTTTCTTATCTTTGATTGTGATATCAAATTCTTGAAGTAATAAAATCCACCGCACCAATCTAGCCTTGGAATCTTTCTTAGAAAGAAGATATTTCAATGCTGCATGATCACTAAAAACAACAACAGGTGAGCCAACAAGATAAGATCTGAATTTTTCACATGCAAATACTACTGCAAGTAATTCTTTTTCAGTGGTGGTATAATTCATTTGAGCACTATTTAAAGTTTTACTTGCATAGTAAATTACATAAGGTTTCTTATCTTTTCTTTGTCCCAAAACAGCACCTACGGCATAATCACTAGCATCACACATTATTTCAAAAGGTAAGGACCAATCGGGAGGTTGAATGATAGGAGCACAAGTAAGCAAGTTTTTAAGTTTAACAAAGGCTTCTTCACAATGTTCAGTCCATTCAAAAATAGTATCCTTTGTTAGAAGGTTACTTAAAGGCTTAGATATTACACTAAAATCCTTGATGAACCTTCTATAAAAACCAGCATGTCCCAGGAATGATCTAACATCTTTAAGAGATTTTGGTGTTGGCAAGTTTGCAATTAACTCAATTTTAGATTTGTCAACCTCAATTCCTTTTGATGAAACAATGTGACCAAGTACAATGCCATTTGTTACCATAAAATGACATTTTTCCCAATTCAGCACAAGATTCTTCTCTTCACACCTGGTTAAAACCTTTCCTAAATTAGTCAAACAATCATCAAATGAATCACCAAAAACAGAAAAATCATCCATGAAAATCTCAAGAAAATGTTCAACCATATCGCTAAATATACTAAGCATGCATCTTTGAAATGTGGCTGGTGCATTACATAATCCAAAAGGCATCCTTCGATATGCAAAAGTACCAAATGGACATGTGAAAGTAGTCTTTTCTTGATCTTCCAATGCAATTTCAATTTGGTTGTAACCCGAATAGCCATCTAGGAAACAATAAAATTCATGACCTGCAACTTTTTCTAGGATTTGATCCATGAAAGGTAAAGGAAAATGATCTTTTCTAGTCATTGAATTAAGTTTCCTATAGTCAATGCACATGCGCCAACCAGTAACAGTTCTAGTGGGAATTAACTCATTGTTCTCATTTGTTATCACAGTGACTCCAGATTTCTTAGGTACAACTTGGGTAGGACTTACCCATTTGCTGTCAGAAATAGGATAAATGATTTCATTATCTAGAAGCTTAATGACTTCATTTTTCACTACTTCTTTCATATTAGGATTTAGCCTTCGTTGCATTTCTCTAGAGGGTTTAGCATTTTCCTCTAAATAAATTCTGTGTGTACAAATCAAAGGACTAATTCCTTTTATATCAGCTATGGTCCATCCTAATGCTTTTTTGTGCAGTTTCAGAGTTTGTAATAACTTACCTTCTTGATGTGCATTAAGTTTGGAAGAGATTATTACCGGAAAAGTTTCATTTTCTCCCAAAAATGAGTATTTGAGATTGGATGGCAACGGCTTCAAATCAGGTTTTGGTGGTTGAACACTTGAAGGTATGGACTTAATTGGTCGTGGTGGCAATTCCTCAATTTGTGGCCTCCAATTACTTGTCTTTGATTCTTCCTGAAAATAAATCATTTTCAAATCATGAGATTCATCAATCTCAATTTCATTGGAAGTGGTTGGAAATTGATCATTAATTAATTTTTCAGTAAAGTCCACTTCCTGTAAATCATTATCATCTCTAGGTTGCTTGCAAATGTTGAAAATATTCATCTCCAATGTCATGTTTCCAAATGATAGCTTCATTAGTCCATTCCTACAATTAATCAATGCATTAGAAGTTGCAAGAAATGGACGTCCTAAAATAACAGGAAATGAATTACATACTTCAACAGGTTGTGTGTCCAAGACAATAAAATCCACAGGATAAATGAATTTATCGACTTGTACTAACACATCTTCAATTATTCCTCTAGGCACTTTTATAGATCTATCAGCAAGTAAAAGAGTTATAGAAGTTGGTTTTAACTCGCCTAGATTGAGACTCTGAAAAACTGAATATGGAAGTAAATTCACACTAGCACCAAGATCAAGTAAGGCTCTTTCAATTTTATGCTCTCCAATAAAGTAAGAAATTGTAGGACAACCAGGGTCTTTATATTTCAAAGCATTATTGTTTTGAAGAATAGCACTTACTTGTTCGGCTAAAAAGGCTTTCTTTTTCACATTCAGTTTCCTCTTCATAGTGCATAGATCTTTCAAAAATTTAGCATAGGAAGGAACCTGTTTAATAGCATCCAGCAAAGGTATATTGATTCTTACCTGTTTGAAAATTTCAAAAATTTCTGAGTTGTGATTGACTTTCCTTTGTTTGGTCATGGCATGAGGAAATGGAAGTGCTGGCGGTGAGTCAGTCGTTTCTTTGCAATTTTCAGATTCATCCCCTTCCTTACCCTCAGAGATTGACTCATCATCTTTCTCATAAGGTTCAAGAGAGGGTTTTTCAATAACCTTACCACTGCGCAGAGTAGTGACTGATTTGACTTGATCCATGTGTTGGCTTCCGGAACTACTTGCATTTGCATTGTATTGCCCTTTGGGATTTTGTTGTGTTTGAGATGGAAACTTACCTTTCTCTTGGAAACTAAGAGCAGATGTTAATTTAGCAAGAGTATCTTTAAAATCTGTCATGTTTTGAACAAGTTGAGTATTAATTGTCTCTTGCTTTTCAATGAATGCATGCAATGTTTCCTCAAGATTTCTTCTAGAAGGTGGAGCATAAGAAGGTGCATATCCATGAGAATTTTGGAAATTATGGTGTGCTTGAAACGGTGGTTGTGAAGTTTGTGCATTGTTGTTCTCACTCTTCCAACTGAAATTTGGGTGATTCCTCCAACCAGGGTTGTATGTTTGGGAGTATGGGTTGTGGTTGGGCCTTTGGAAACTGTTTAAAGCATGAGCTTGTTCATGGAGACATTCTTTAAAAGAAGGCAAGGTTGGACAATCGTTGGTTGAGTGTTCATTTGTTTCACAAATTTGACACACAATGTTTTCAACAGATTTTAATTGACCACTCTTTTTCAATTCAAGTGCCTCAACTTTTCTAGCTAAAGATGCAAATTTGGCTTGAAGGTCATGATCTTCCCTAAGGTTGTACATACCTCCACTAGATGTATGAGGTTGAGTTTTACTCGGTGCCTCATATGTACCCGCGGTGTCCCAATTTTGAGCATTTTCAGCTAACAAGTCTAAGTACTCCATTGCTTCATCAGGGTCTTTATCTTCAAAAGTTCCATTGCACATCAATTCAACCATTTTCCTATCTTTAGGTGTTAACCCTTCATAGAAATGTGAAACCAATCTCCATGTTTCAAAACCATGATGAGGGCAAGTACTAAGCAAGTCTCGATACCTATCCCAACATTTGTAAAATGTTTCTCCTGGTTTTTGAGTGAAAGTGGTGATTTGTCTCTTGAAAGAGTTTGTTCTATGAGATGGGAAAAACTTCTTTAAAAACTGTTGTTGCATTTCATCCCAAACACAAATGGATCCTGGTCTTAAATTTTGTAGCCATGTTTTAGCTTTATCTTTTAATGAAAAAGGAAAAAGCTTTAATCTGATGGTGTTCATGCTACAATTTAAATTATTATATGTGTTGCACACCTCCTCATATTCCCTTAAATGCAAGTATGGATTTTCCAATTCTAAACCATGAAAAGAAGGTAAAAGTTGAATAATGCCTGGTTTAAAATTAAAATGAGATGCATCAAGGGGAAAAACTATGCATGATGGTGCACTTGTTCTTGTGGGATTCATGTGGTCTCTAAGTGTTCTAGCACGGTTATTCTCATTATTCTCATTTTGAAGTGATTGATTATCTTTTTCGGCCATATTTTCTGAAAATGATGAGGATACCCTACAAAGTCTACCACTTGATGTACGTGACCACACACTCATACACGTGTAGGAATAAAATAAAAAAGAAGAAGAAAGCAAAAGAAGGAGGAAGAAAATAAAATAAAAAGAAACAAAAGAAAAGAGACAAAGTTATATACAAGAAAAGTGAAAAGAGAAAATAAAATAAAAACTATAATTTATACAAGAACTTACCTCCCCGGCAACGGCGCCAAAAACTTGACACGACTAAAAGGTTGATGTCTTCTCCCAAGTGCAGGAGTGTCGAAGTAATAAATAACCCGGCAAGACCGGGGTCGAACCACAGGGAGGTTAATTGTACAAATTATAAACAACAATTATAAAACAACAACAACAACAACAACAACAACAACAACAACAACAATAATAATAATAATAATAATAATAATAATAGTGGTAGTAGTACTAATAATAATAATAATAATAATAATAATAATAATAAAGAAAGAGAAGAAGAAAAAGATGATGATGATGAGAACTTAGAGATGGAAAATTAATGTAAGGATTAAACAATAATAATAACAAATATCAAGGTTAGAGGTTCCACTAATGGTATATCAAACAAGTATAGTATAAACTCTTATTATTGAATTGGAAACCACACACAAAGGAGGTTCCAATCAGATTATATATTGTTAACATGATTACATTAGTCATCTTATTCAATTAATGCTAATACTTGTAAATCTCATCAAGCATTCATGATTATAACTTATGTTAACAACAAATCAAGTTCCTTTCATAGCTCAGGTGTCGGTTATACCATACATTATGGGCTATGAAAGTGCCAAGCATTTGTTGTACCAAGTGTTATACAACATAAATCAAGATTAGTCATTTAACAAGCAAAGTATTAAAGAGTGAACAAGATAACAAATATAAAACATGTTAGTATCAAACATTAAAGTCCATATTAAGTTTACATTATACTTATTCTTACACCATTAGTGTAACCTTTTCACCTTGACATAACTAACTTAGCTAGACATAATGAAAGAAAGCAAAATAGATAAATAAAATAAGAACATAAAAGTTAACTAAGTAAAAGAAAGGAAATGAAAGGCATAAACTTAATATTAATGAAAGCAAAGCATAAACATTACAAAAAATACAAAGAGAGAAAGGAAGAGCATGATCTTGATCTGGAAACCAAGATGCCTAAATGCATGGCAAATGCCTCCTTTTATAGGCCAAAATTGGAAACTATTGATTTGATGACTAATTGATAAGTGGGTGGCCAACTTTTGACTTGGTGACAATCCTTATCTTCTCTTGTCTGCCCAAAACGTCATTGATAACGTCAAAATTGGAGCTAGGTGAAAACATGAAAGTTGTAGGCCATTGTCTCAGCTTTCTTGTGTAAAAAATGCAGCTCATTTGGACTTCTAGAACTCCAGATATGGCCAAAATACCGAACAGTGCTCGGGCTGGAAGACAGATTCGGGCTTCTTTGTTGTTGCTACAATTTGGACTTGATAATCGCCTTTTTAGATCTTGGGCTCCATATGAAACTTGTAGGCCTATGTCTTACCTTTCCATCCATATAAATTGGACCTCAATCTGAGATCTGAAGCTCCAGATATGACCCAATTACCGAACAGTGTTCCGGTTTGGATTGCACCGACATCTCTTCTCTAAGTTTGACCATCTCTTTATCTTTGCAATTTAAGTTCTTCAAGTCATCAATCAATCCTTTCATTTATGTGATAGGCCTGCATTAAAAATAGATATTTACCACAAATTATAGGTATCTTATATTATTAGATACATTATTATAAAACATATTTTAGTTAAGGAGTTATTGATACTTCAAGTGCAAAATGATGATATAAAACCATGATAAAAATGCACTTTTAAGTACTAATCACTAATCTTGAAAAATTAAAAAAGTATTTTCCTGCTCTACCTTTGAATGCAATTACAAAAATTTACCGTACTAGATGTGCAAGATTGAGATTGTTAATGAGTCATGGAATTCCTAAAGATATTCGCTGGTTGATTGAAGTAAAGGTCCGATTATCAGGTGAGTCCTCTAACTCTTTCATTTCACACATGCCTGGAATAGGTAAAAGCACTTTTGCAAAGAACCGTCATGCAAAACGACGAAAAGTCTGTCATCGATGTGCTAGATGGACTTGTAATACATAATGTCGTTCTTTAGGAATGGTATCTATAAACCGTGAAGATAAAATACAATTCATTAAGGATGGCCTGAGTAAGGAGTCTTTAAATAATATTCTATTGACTCTTGAGACGTATCCTAGTGGAGATGTGCATCGTGTAATTCATGATTTATGGCCACTATTTCATATAGAACATGATCGACTTAGTCTTGGGAATCTAACTAAAAAAGACCCTGTTTGCTAGTTTTTAAGAAAACTGGATGGGAAGCCTATCCCCGACCCATAGAGGGCGTTTAAGCCGTTCTTGGATGTAAAACCAAGGGAAGATGTGAGCCACAATCACAACTGTAATTTGAATTTTCATTTGTAAAAATTTGTGTCTTTTGTTTTTATTAATAACATAATATTTTTGTTTTGTTATTTCTTATTTTTGTTTAAGTGTGTTTCAGGTTTGTCAATGTTCGTTATTTCAGGTGATATGTTCTATACTCTATCTTTCTACCTTAGAACATTGAGGACAATGTCTCATTTTGGTTGGGGGGAGAGTGTAATAATTGATAAAAAAAATTATTTTCCATTTCATAAAGCATGTGCATAATTGTTGTTACTAGGATGGTAAAGTAAAGAAGCTCTTTTGTTAAAGTGACTCTTAAGACGCATCTTAGTAACCATTATTAATAAGGTCTATTATAATACTTCTTGAAATATTCAGGTTTACAAACTCTCGCATTGTTATCACTTAATTCTGCTCATATACTTATTTAACATGTATTCTTAAACCTTAATTTACACACACACACTTTAATATATGATTGTGGGTTGCATATTGGATTATTACATTATTTATGATCTTTTGTTAAAGGTAACAACTAAGGGAAAGGAATTGTATATAATTAAAAAAATAAAAAAGAAAAAAAAAAGAAAAAAATGATGATAATAAAAATGTAGATAAGTTTGGTTTTGTAGCCTCCCTAACCTAAGCAATTAAGCCCGAAAGGGTGTTTTAACACCTAATACCCTAAAGTCAACTGACTTGGGAGCTATTGGCCCAACGCTTGTTACATGGATTGAGGAGAAAAGCTTAAGAGAATCAAACATTGCACTATCAACATATCAATATCTGCGACCCGAGTTACTAAGCTCGTAGGGGTGTCTTAACACCTAATGCCCTAAGACCAACTGGTTTGGGAGTCATTAGCTGAAAGCTCGTTACATGGATTAAAGATGCATGATGTTTTTAAATTATATGTGTGTGTGTGTGTGTGTGTGTGTGTGTGTGTGTGTGTGTGTGTGTGTGTATAAGTTATAATCATGAATGCTTGATGAGATTTACAAGTATTAGCATTAATTGAATAAGATGACTAATGTAATCATGCTAACAATATATAATCTGATTGGAACCTCCTTTGTGTGTGGTTTCCAATTGAATAATAAAAGTTTATATTATACTTGTTTGACATACCATTAGTGGAGTCTCTAACCTTGACATTTGTTATTATCATTGTTTAATCGTTACATTAATATTCCTTCTCAAAGTTCTCATCATCTTCTTCTTCTTCTCCTTCTTTTTCTTTATTATTATTATTATTATTATTATTATTACTCTTATTATTATTGTTATTGTTATTATTGTTGTTGTTGTTATGGTTATTGTTATTGTTGTTGTATTATTATTATTTATAATTTGTACAATTAACCTCCCTATGGTTCGACCCCGGTTTTGTCGGGTTATTTATTACTTCGACACTCCTACACTTGGGAGAAGACATCAACTTTTGGTTGTGTCACCTATCCACCGACCCTTACTTATTAATAAGATCATGTGTTTTCCTGAATTCATGACATGCCTTCATTTTTTGGCTATTTCATGCAAATAACACATCAAGCATAAAACCATTACACCAAGATTTGTTTGGGTATGTTTCCCCTTTCTTCCAAAACCATGCTTGTTTTCACAAGTTTTTTTGGGAATCCAAAGTTTAGTACAAAAACAGAAATCATATTGGTGTTTGTTCAAAATAAACAAATTCTAGAAATGCAGGTGATTCCTTAGAAAGGTAAGCATACACCTAGAAAACCCGAAAAAATACCATGAAATGACTCTAAAGCTGAGTTTTGATTGTATGAATAATGAGAAATCACTTTGCATACTTGTATGAAAGCAACACTCACCGATCCTAAATGCATGCATTTGAGATGAAGAAAGGCCATCTTGAATAATCTTTTTCACAAGGATGAAATATATCCTTTGCGGTCCCCTTTTGAGCCTAGTAATGTTTTTTTTTGGAAATAACCTTGATTAGGATCACATCCTACACTATGGGGCAAATGCCAAAAAATCCTTAATGATTAAAAATGCCCAAATAACTCTTGGGGGCATAAAAGAAAATTCACAATCATCAAAGGTGCCTATACAAAGCTAGGGGTGCATAAAAAAAAATCCAAAGGATCCAAAAATTTTGAGCATAAAAAGGGCTAATACAATGATGCTCGACCAAATGAAGAAAAAAAAAACAAAGAGAAAAAGCCCAAGCCCAAGCCCAACACTAGGGGGCACCGTGGACCATTTTACAAATCAATTCCAAGGTCTAGAAATGTATGAACAAAAAGTTTAGGATATAAGCACTAGTGATCCTTAGTCTTAAAGTCTTTTAAACACCTTTTGAGCTTACAAATATCCTTTTCTTCATAACCAATAGTCCAAGCCTACATTACGTGCCTAATCAAGCCCTTTCTGATCAAAGGCAAGCAATCTGGATTGGTAGGCAGTGTTTTCTCATGCAATCCAAATCATAATTCATACAAACAAAATGAATGCTTTAAACAACGGTTTTCAATAATCCTCAAATTGAAATTTAAACCTTTTGTGATCAACTAGATGTCATTTCGTGTTCTTCACATTTTCACCAAAAGCAAAACCAAAAGTTTCATCACTTCTGAAAACCTCTGCATAGGAATCACTTGAATTTCTTTAGAATGAGTTTGCCTTGAATCGATGTCAAAATGATTTTTGTGTCTAGAATAGCTTTGAAATTCCAAAATTTATGCATGAAAGCAACTCCTTGTCAAAGACCAAACCTTTCACATAGCCTCATCCCTAAACCCAAATTAAACACTTGGGGGCATGATCAAGCTGGGGGGCAACAAAAAATGCCTGGTAGGGCTGGCCCCATGATTCCCTTCTCCAAGAAGAATGCCAAGTAAAATTGGCAACCATTGAGATAAAGGGTGGAGGACAAATAAGTATGATGACATTAAGTCCTTCTTAGATGTCAAAATCAAGATTTGACTCGAGTAAGGAAGAGTGGGAAAGCCATCAAAGCCTACTACCAACACTCCAACTTTTGAGAAAAGGAAGACAACATGACGAAATGGGGACCCATATTTCTCAAGTAATTATACATATATATCGATCATAATGTATTGATTTTAACATTCTTAGATCAGGTTTTACCATCCTTTAGGTAGCGTGTTTTCTAACTCTACCTTATTTTGAGTGAGCCTTTGTGCCCTCACTTCCTTTTATGTGTTTTTTTGAGTCACCATCTCTTAGGTAGCGTGCTTTTTTAAACCCTACCTCATTTTGAGTGTGCCTTTGTGCCCTTACTTTCTTTTAAGTGCTCTTTTGAGCCACCATCTCCTAGGTAGTGTGCTTTTTTAAACCTTACCTCATTTTGAGTGTGCCTTTGAGCCTTCATTTCCTTTCATGTGCTCTTTTAAGCCATCATCTCTCGGGTAGCAGGTTTTCTGACCCTACCTCATTTTGAGTGTGCCTTTGTGCTCTCATTTCCTTTCACGTGCTTTTTTAAGCCAGCATCTCTTGGGTAGCGTGTTTTCTAAGACTACCTCATTTTGAGTGTGCCTTTGGGCCCTACCTCCCTTTTTAGTATGCCTTTATGCCCTCACCTCTTAGATAGTGTGTTTTCCAACCCTGCCTCTTTTCTTAGTGCGCCTTCGAGCCCTCACCTCTTAGGTACTGTGTTTTCCAACCCTACCTCCCCTTTTAGTGCGTCTTTGTGCCCTCACCTCTTAGGTAGTGTGTTTTCCAACCCTGCCTCCTTTCTTAGTGTGCCTTCGGGCCCTCACCTCTTAGGTACTATGTTTTCTAACCCTACCTCCCCTTTTAGTGCGCCTTTGAGCACTCACCTTTTAGGTAATGTGTTTTCCAACCCTACCTCCCTTTTTAGTGCGCCTTTGTGCCCTCACCTCTTAGGTAGTGTGTTTTCCAACCCTGCCTCCTTTCTTAGTACGCCTTCGAGCCCTCGCCTCTTAGGTAGTGTGTGTTCCAACCCTGCCTCCTTTCTTAGTGCGCCTTCGAGCCTTAACCTCTTAGGTAGTGTGTTTTCCAACCCCACCTTCCTTTTTAGTGCGCCTTTAGGCCCTCACCTTTTAGGTAATCGGTTTTCCAACCCTGCCTTCTTTTTTAGTTCGCCTTCAAGCCCTAACCTCTTAGGTAGTGTGTTTTCCAACCCTACCTCCCCTTTTAGTGCGCCTTTAGGCCCTCACCTTTTAGGTAGTGTGTTTTCTAACCCTGCCTCCCTTTTTAGTGCGTCTTGGAGCCCTTATCTCTTAGATAGTGTGTTTTCTAACCCTGCCTCTTTTTTACCTCCTTTTTGTGTATGCTTTTGAGCCCTCACCTTTTAGGTAGTGTGTTTTCCAACCTACCTCCCTTTTTAGTGCGCCTTTGAGCCCTCACCTCTTAGGTAGTATATTTTCCAACCCTGCCTCTTTTTTTAGTGCGCCTTTGAGCCCTCACCTCTTAGGTAGTGTGTTTTCTAACCCTGCCTCTTTTTTTAGTGCGCCTTTGAGCCCTCACCTCTTAGGTAGTGTGTTTTCCAACCCTGCCTTCCTTTTTAGTGCGCCTTCGAGTCCTCACCTCTTAGGTAGTGTGTTTTCCAACCCTACCTCTCTTTTGAGTGCGTGTTTGAGCACTCACCTCTTAGGTAGTGTGTTTTCCAACCTTACCTCCTTTCAAGTGAGCTTTTTAGCATTCGTTCCTTTTTGAGTCCCATCTCTTTTTGAATACTCTGTCAAGCTTTCATTGCTTGAATAGTGCATCTTTGAGTCCCATCATGTTGTCTCTTGAAGACATTTCATTGTTTTAACTTGGGCAGGTTACCCATTATAATTAGACCTCTTTGAAAACCCTTTTCATCTTCTATTCGATGAAACGATCTTTTGAGAAATCTTTGCATTTCTCACCACCTTCAAAATCTTCTATTTGGGTCGGTTACCCATTATAATGAAACCATCTTTTAAAAAATCCTTGCATTTCTCACCACCTTCAAAATCTTCCATTGGGGCCAGTTGCCCATTACAATGAAACTATCTTTTGAGAAATCCTTGAATTTCTAAGCACCTTCAAAATCTTCCATTTGGGCCAGTTGCCCATTATAATGAAACCATTTTTTAAGAAATCCTTGAATTTCTAAGCACCTTCAAAATTTTCTATTTAGGCTGGTTGCCCATTACAATGAAACCATCTTTTGAGAAATCCTTACATTTCTTACCACTTGCAAAATCTTCCATCTCGGTTGGATACCCCTTTTAAATAAAACTGTTTTGAGAAATCATCATAGTTTTATCTCTTTGAAAATCTTCATGTTTTTCACCCGGGCAGGTTGCCCATTACAACAAGACTACTTTTGAAAAATCTTTGTATTTTTCACCACTTTGAAAAATCTTTTTTTTTTTCACCATTTTGAGGAATCTTCGCATTTCTCACCACTTTGAAAAATCTTTGTGTTTTTCACCCGGGCAGGTTGCCGATTACAACAAGACCACTTTTGAAAAATCTTTGTATTTTTCACCATTTTGAAAAATCTCTACATTTTTCACCATTTTGAAGAATCTTCGCATTTCTCACCACTTTGAAAAATCTTCGTGTTTTTCACCCAGGCAGGTTGCCTATTACAACAAGACCACTTTTGAAAAATCTTTGTATTTTTCACCACTTTGAAAAATCTTTTCATTTTTCACCATTTTGAGGAATCTTCGCATTTCTCACCACTTTGAAAAATCTTTGTATTTTTCACCCGGGCAGGTTGCCCATTACAATAAGACCACTTTTGAAAAATCTTTGTATTTTTCACCACTTCAAAAAATCTTTGCATTTTTCACCTCTTCACCACTTTGAGAAATCTTCGCATTTCTCACCAGTTTGAAAAGTCTTTGCATTTTTCACCACTTTGAAAAATCTTTGCATTTTTCACCTCTTCACCACTTTGAGAAATCTTCGCATTTCTCACCACTTTGAAACTTCTTCGCGTTTTTCACCTGAGTAGGTCACCCATTACAATGAGACCACCTCAAAAACATTTTTTCGCTGGGTAGGTCAACCATGACAATTTAACCATTTTAAAATCTTTGAATTTTTTAAAAAACTCTTCTAGTTTTTACTTTGAGTACGCTTTCTAGCCCTTAAGAGGATTCATCATTTCTCAACAAAATGAGTTAATCATATCTCATCCTTTTTTCTTTACAACGCTTACTATCTAAAGTCTCTTACGTCACTTTCTATCATAAGTATTGTAAAGATGGGGGCAACTGTCATAACCTAATTTTGGGTTATTCCCCAATTTTTGATAAATTTTTAGAAAAAATCCAAAAAATAGAGAAAAACAATGAAAATCCAAAAAATATATTTGCATCATTTTTAGCATTTTTAGCATCATCTCAAAAGAATTTAAATTTTCAAAAATATTTGGAATGCGTTCAACTTTTAATGTGTTATTTTTAAAATCATTGATTTTCCTCATTGAGTCGATGTTGATATTGTTCGTTTTCAAAAACAATACACAAAAAGTAAAAAATCAAAATTTACAAAAAAATAAAATTGAGGGACCAATTTTGGAATCCAAGCAACATTTTGCCTATAAATAACAACCTTTAACACAAAGAAAAGACGGGGGTAATTTTGACAAAAAAAGAAGAAGAAAAACCCTAAACCACAAAAAACCCTAACATTTTTCTTCTCCCTCACTAGAGGAGTCGTCGCCTCCCTCACCCCCTTAGACCTGTCAGCGTCGCCGGACAATTTCTCACTCTTATACCGTTGGATCAATGCAAAATTTAGGTATATTGTGTATCCCTATATTTCCTACATCCTGACCGGAGTGATCATTTATATTTGAAAACACAAGAGAAATATTACCATTTGAATATTTCTGGACAAACCACTCTCGGAACAGTTAGAGTCACCAGCCTATTTCTCCATTATTCACCGTTGGATCAATCTGAGTTTTAGATATGTGATGCGTATGGTTGTATTGCACAGTCTGAATAGTGAAGATGAGATGAAAGCCATCTAAAAAATTATTATGCGTGTTCAACAGTGGCTTGCCAATCTTAGGTCAGTTTCGGTCTAACTCCGATCTAGGGAGATCCACCCGTTAAATCATGCTTATATTTGGATATATGCTGCATAAGATGTGTGTTTACCATTTTACTGTTGTGATTTGTTATTGTTTGAATGGTTGATGAGTAATGGTGTCGGAAACTTTGCCTAGAATCTCTCATGGCTTCCAATTTGAAAACTCAAATCACAACACCTACCATCGGTGCAGGAAGACAGAGAAGAGGAAGGCGACCCCGATCTACTGGTTCTACCACCTTCGGCAGCGTTCATGGGCACTGTTCACAATGCACTATAAGGGACTTCAATGCAATTTCTGGAGTTTTAGGGACTATTGTATAAATTTTAAATTATTTAATGTAATTTTTATTTAGTTTAGGATTATTATAACTTATATTGTGGATGTAAAAAAAAAGAAAAGAAACGAAAAGAAAAAAGAAAAAAAATGCATGTTTGTGTTTGTATTTGTCTTATGAATGTTTCTTTTTATTTATGATAAAATTGTAGAGAATAAAAAAGAATTTAATATTTTGATTGGATCATGGTGTAGAAGTACAAACTTGTATGAAAGTTGTATTTCTAAAATCCAATGAAAAGACAAAAATTTTAAAACTTTTTTAACACATCAAATCCATGAAGCAGTTTATCTCAGGTAGGGTGCGTTAGGGGTGCTAATACCTTTCCTAACCACAATCGGTCCCTACCCATGAATCTTTGACAAGTCCAGTACAACCGGGTTTCCTAGTAACCTTCAATTAAATACAAGGTAGCGACTCCTAACGAATCCAATAAGATCAAATCAAACATAACGATGAAAAATTGTCGGACTCGACGCCGCACAGATTTTTTTGACGTGCGACAATATTCATCAATTTCAATTTCACTGGAAGTGGTTTGAAATTGATCATGAATTAATTTTTTAATAAATTCCACTTCCTGTAAATCATTATTATCACCAGGTTGCTTGCAAATGTTGAAAATATTCATCTTCAATGTCATGTTTTCAAATGATAGCTTCATCAGTCCATTCCTATAATTAATCAACGCATTAGTGATTAGTGCTTAAAAGTGCATTTTTTATCAAGGTTTTATGTCATCATTTTGCACTTAAAGTATCAATAACTACTTAACTAAAGCATGTTTTATAATAACGTATCTAATAATATAAGATATCTTTAATTTGTGGTAAATATTCATTTTAAATGCAGGCCTATCATATAAATAATGGGATTGATTGATGAATTTAAGAACTGAAATTGAAATGACAAAGAGATGGCAAACTTAGAAAAGTGATATCGGTGCAATCCAAACCGAAATAATGTTTGGTAATTGGGTCATATCTAGAGTTATAGATCTTAGATTTAGGTCTCCTTTATATGGATGGAAAGGTAAGATATAGGCCTACAACTTTCATATGGAGCCCAAGATATAAAAAGGATATTTTCAAGTCCAAATTGTAGCAACAACAAAAAAGTCTGAATCTTTCTTCCAGTTCAAGCACTGTTTAGTGTTTGACCCATATCTGGAGTTCTAAAAGTTCAAATGACTTGAAGTTTTTACACAAGAAAGCTGAGACAATTTCCTATAACTTTCATGTTCAAATGGCTCCAATTTTGACATTATCAATGATGTTTATGGCAGAAAAGAGAAGATAAGGATTGTCACCAAGTCAAGAGTTGGTCACAAACTCATCAATTAGTCATCAAATCAATGGTTCCTAATTTTGGCCTATAAAAGGAGGCATTTGCCATGCATTTAGGCATCTTGGTTTCCAGATTAAGATCATACTCTTGCTTTCTCTCTTTTTATTTTTTATAATGTTTATGCTTTGCTTTCTTTAATGTCAAGTTTATGTCTTTCATTTCCTTTCCTTTACTTAGTTAACTTTTATTTTATTTATGTTCTTATTTTATTTATTTATTTTTATTTTTTTCATTATGTTTAGCTAAGTTTATTATATCAAGGTGAAAAGGTTACACAATGGTGTAAGAATAAATATAGTGTAAACTTAATATAGAATTTAATGTTTGATACTAACATGTTTTATATTTATTGTCTTGTTCACTCTTTAATACTTTGCTTGTTAAATGACTAATCTTGAATTATATTGTATAACACTTGGTATAACAAATTCTTGGCACTTTCATAGTTTATACTGTATGGTATAACCGACACCTGAGTTATGAAAGGAACTTGATTTGTTGTTAACATAAGTTATAATCAAGAATGCTTGAGGAGATTTACAAGTATTAGCATTAATCGAATAAGATGATTGATGTAATTATGTTAACAATCTATAATGTGATTGGAACGTCCTTTATGTGTGGTTTCCAATTAAATAATAAGAGTTTATACTATACTTGTTTGACATACTATTAGTGGAATGTCTAACCTTGACATTTATTGTTATCATTCTTTAATCCTTACATTAATCTTTCATCTTAAAGTTCTCATTAACTTTTCTTCTTTTTCTTTTTCTTCTTTAGTATTATTATTGCTATTGTTGTTGTGACTATTATTGTTGTTTATAATTTGTACAATTAACCTCCCTATGGTTCGATCCTAGTCTTACAGGATTATTTATTGCTTCGACACTCCTACACTTAGAAAAAACATCAATCTTTTAGTTGTGTCAAGTTTTTAGTGTCGTTGCCGGGGAGGTAAGTTCTTGTATAAATTATAGTAGTTATTTTATTTTCTCTTTTCACTTTTCTTGTATATAACTTTGTTTATTTTCTCTTCTTTCTTCTTCTTTTGTTTTCTTCTTCCTTTTATTCTATTTCTACACGTGCATGAGAGTGTGGTCACATACATCAAGTAGTAGACTTTCTAGGGTATCCTCATAATTTTTAGAAAATATGACCCAAGAAGATAATCAATCACTTAATAATGAGAATAATGAGAATAACTATGATAGAATACTTAGAGACCATATGAATCCTACAAGAACAAGTGTACGATCATGCATAGTTTTTCCTCCTGATACGTCTCATTTTAATTTTAAATCAGGTATTATTCAACTTTTACCTTCTTAACATGACTTAGAATTGGAAAATCCATACTTGCATTTAACAGAATTTAAGGAGGTTTGCAACATATATAATGATTCAAATTGTAGCATGAACACCATCAGATTAAAACTTTTTTCTTTTTCATTAAAAAATAAAGCTAAAACATGGCTACAAAATTTAAGACTAGGATCCATTCGTGCTTGGGATGAAATGCAACAGCAGTTTTTAAAGAAGTTTTTCCCATCTCATAGAACAAACTCTTTTAAAAGACAAATCACCACTTTCACTCAAAAACCAGGAGAAACATTTTACCAATGTTGGGATAGGTATTGAGACTTGCTTATATTATTATTATTATAAAACATGCTTTAATTAAGGAGTTGTTGATACTTCAAGTGCAAAATGATGATATAAAACCATGATAAAAATGCACTTTTAAGTACTAATCATTATACAACATAAATCAAGATTAATCAATTAACAAGCAAAGTATTAAAGAGTGAACAAGATAACAAATACAAAACTTGTTAGTATAAAACATTAAAGTCCATATTAAGTTTATACTATACTTATTCTTACACCATTAGTGTAACCTTTTCACCTTGACATAATAAACTTAGCTAGACATAATGAAAAAAAGAAAAATAAATAAATAAAATAAGAACATAAAAGTTAACTAAGTAAAGGAAAGGAAATAAAAGGCATAAACTTGATATTAATGAAAGTAAAGCATAAACATTACAAAAAATACAAAGAGAGAAAGGAAGAGCATGATCTTGATCTCGAAACCAAAATGCCTAAATACATGGCAAATGCCTCCTTTTATAGGCCAAAATTGGGAACTATTGATTTGATGACTAATTGATAAGTGGGTGGCCAACTTTTGACTTGGTGACAATCCTTATCTTCTCGTGTCTACCCAAAACGTCATTGATAATGTCAAAATTAGAGCTAGTTGCAAACATAAAAGTTGTAGACAATTGTCTCAGCTTTCTTGTGTAAAACTTCAGCTCATTTGGACTTCTAGAACTCCTGATATGGCCAAAATACCGAACAGTGCTCGGGCTGGAAGATAGATTCGGGCTTCTTTGTTGTTGCTACAATTTGGACTTGATAATGGCCTTTTTAGATCTTGGGCTCCATATGAAAGTTGTAGCCCTATGTCTTACCTTTCCATCCATATAAATTGGACCTAAATCTGAGATATATAGCTCTAGATATGACCCAATGACCGAACAGTGTTCCGGTTTGGATTGCACCGACATCTCTTTTCTAAGTTTAGCCATCTCTTTGTCCTTTCAATTTCAATTCTTAAATTCATCAATCAATCCTTTCATTTATGTGATAGCCCTGCATTAAAAATCGATATTTACCATAAATTATAGGTATCTTATATTATTAAATACATTATTATAAAACATGTTTTAGTTAAGGAGTTGTTGATACTTCAAGTGTAAAATGATGATATAAAACCATGATAAAAATGCACTTTTAAGTACTAATCACACACCTCAACCAGCTTATTACTAGTCCCTAGTAATCAAAGCGTTAAAACAATTTACAAATTTCACAAAGCAAGGTATTCATCATTTAACTTCCATGAATCTATCCAGATAAACAAACTCTCATTAAATTTATATATATGCTCAATACCACTTAACAAGATATTAATAAACCTTTCTTTTGTGCTCAATGTATCAACACATAATTATGGGGCTTGTCTTGGAAGAAAACAAAATTTTTGTTCTAATGTTTAAGGTTAACTTTCTTAGGTTGGGATTATTATTTTTGTCTTTTTTTTTCTTTTTTTTTTAAAATCTATATACATATAATTTAAAAACATCATGCATCTTTAACCCATGTAACGAGTTTTCGGCTAATGACTCCCAGACCAGTTGGTCTTAGGGCATTAGGTGTTAAGACACCCCTACGAGCTTAGTAACTCGGGTCGCAGATACTGATATGTAGATAGTACAATGTTTGATTCCCTTAAGCTTTTCTCCTCAACCCATATAACAAGCGTTAGGCCAATAGCTCCCAAGTCAGTTGACAAAACAATTTTTTTTTTATATCAACTACTACCCTCTTCCCCCAACCAAAACGAGACATTGCCCTCAATGTTCTAAGGTAGAAAGATAGAGTATAGAAGATATCACTTGAAATAACGAACACTGACAAAACCTGAAACACACTGAGACAAAAATAAGAAACAACAAAAACTAATATTATGCTATTTATAAAATCAAAAGACACAAATTTTTACAAGCTAAGACTCAAATCACAGTTGTGATTGTGGCTCACATCTTCCCTTGGTTTTACGTCCAAGAATGGCTTAAACGCCCTCTATGGGTCGGAGATAGGCTTCCCATCCAGTTTTCTTAAAAACTGGCAAATAAGGTCTTTTTTTAGTCAGATTCCCAAGACTATGCCAAGCATGTTCTTTATGAAAATGGGTTCCTAAGTTATGAATTGCACGATGCTTATCTTGACTATGATGAGACTTAAGAGTCAATAGAAGATTATCTAAAGACTCTCTGTGGTTTGAAATAAATCCCACCTTTTGATAATTTTCACAGTTTTTGTAAAATGCATGCGACTCCTTGAATATGGTGGGCCAGGAAAATCCGCTTTGTAAGATTTCTACAATCCTCTTTTTTGATGAGAAATGATCCCCACATGCCTTAGAGTGACAAAATTTAATGAAATTACTTACCTCATTGTCGAAAATGCATTTTTGAAATATTTGATCAGGACAATAATTGAATAAGTAAGGGTCATCCCAACAAAAATTTTGCTCGTTGCTCAAAAATTTTCTTTTGTCTTCAATACTCCAGTGAGCTGGGAAAAATCCTGAAGCAAGAAAATTGATATTTTTAGCAAACCAAGGCATTGAACTAAGAGAAAGTAGAGATTTATCAGGAAAGTAATCATCGATTGATGTGATATCGGGTGTCGAATCTATTGTCACTTTTGATAAAATATCTGCATCAACCTTTTCGGTGCCTTTTTCATCCTCGATTTCTTCCTCATTGGTCATGGCATGAGAAAATAAAAGTGCTAGCGAAGAATCAGTCGTTTCTTTGCAATTTTCATATTCAACCACTTCCTTACTCTTAGAGGTTGACTCATCATCTTTCTCACAAGGTTCAAGAATTGGTTTTTGAATAACCTTACCACTACACAAAGTGATGACTGATTTGACTTGATCCATGTGTTGACTTCCATAACTACTTGCATTTGCATTGTATTGCTCCTTGAGATTTTGCTGTGGTTCAGATGGAAACTTACCTTGCTCTTGAAAATTGAGAGCAGATGTGAATTTTGTAAGAGTATCTTTAAAATCTGTTATGCTTTGAGCAAGTTGATTGTTGATTATCTCTTGCTTTTCAACGAATACATACAAAGTTTCCTCAAAATTTCTTGTAGGAGGTGGAGCATAAGGAGGTGCATATCCATGATAATTTTGGAAATTATAGTGTGCTTGAAACTGTGGTTGTGAAGTTTGTGCATTGCTGTTCTCACTCTTCCAACTGAAATTTGGATGATTTCTCCAACCAGGGTTGTATGTTTGGGAGTATGGGTTATGGTTGGCCTTTTGGAAATTGTTTAAAGCATGGGCTTGTTCATGGAGACATTCTTTAAAAGAAGGCAAGGTTGGACAATCGTTGGTTGAGTGTTCATTTGTTTCACAGATTTGACACACAATGTTTTCAATAGATTTTAATTGACCACTCTTTTTCAATTCTAGTGCCTCGACTTTTCTAGCTAAAGATGCAAACTTGGCTTGAAGGTCATGATCTTTCTTAAGGTTGTACATACCTCTACTAAATGTATGAGGTTGAGTTTTACTCGGTGCCTTATATGTACCTGCGGTATCCTAATTTTGAGCATTTTCAGCTAACAAGTCTAAGTACTCCATTGCTTCATCAGGGTCTTTATCTTCAAAAGTTCCATTGCACATCAATTCAACCATTTGCCTATCTTTAGGTGTTAACCCTTCATAGAAATGTGAAACCAATCTCCATGTTTCAAAACCATGATGAGGGCAAGTACTAAGCAAGTCTCGATACCTATCCCAACATTTATAAAATGTTTCTTCTGGTTTTTGAGTGAAAGTGGTGATTTGTCTTTTGAAAGAGTTTGTTCTATGAGATGGGAAAAACTTTTTTAAAAACTGTTGTTGCATTTCATCCCAAGCACGAATGGATCCTAGTCTTAAATTTTGTAGCCATGTTTTAGCTTTATCTTTTAATGAAAAAGGAAAAAGCTTTAATCTGATGGTGTTCATGCTACAATTTAAATTATTATATGTGTTGCACACCTCTTCAAATTCCCTTAAATGCAAGTATGGATTTTCTAATTCCAGACCATGAAAAGAAGGTAAAAATTGAATAATACCTGGTTTAAAATTAAAATGAAATGCATCGGGAGAAAAATCTATGCATGATGGTGCACTTGTTCTTGTGGGATTCATGTGGTCTCTAAGTGTTCTAGCACGGTTATTCTCATTATTTTCATTATGAAGTGATTGATTATCTTCTTCGGCCATATTTTCTGAAAATGATGAGGATATCCTAGAAAGTCTACCACTTGATGTATATGACCACACTCTCATGCACGTGTAGGAATAAAATAAAAAAAGAAGAAGAAGAAAGCAAAAGAAGGAGGAAGAAAACAAAATTAAAAGAAACAAAAGAAAAGAAACAAAGTTATATACAAGAAAAGTGAAAAGAGAAAATAAAATAAATACTATAATTTATACAAGAACTTACCTCCCCAGCAACGGCGCCAAAAACTTGACACGACTAAAAGGTTGATGTCTTCTCCCAAGTGCAGGAGTGTCGAAGTAATAAATAACCCGGCAAGACCGGGGTCGAACCACAGGGAGACAACAATTATAAGCAACAATAATAGCAATAATAACAACAACAATAACAACAACTATAATAATAATAATAGTAGTAGTAGTACTAGTAGTAATAGTAGTAGTAGTAGTAATAATAATAATAATAATAATAATAATAATAATAATAATAATAATAAAGAAAGAGAAGAAGAAGAAGATGATGAGAACTTGGAGATGGAAAATTAATGTAAGGATTAAATAATAATAATAATAACAAATATCAAGGTTAGAGGTTCCACTAATGGTATATTAAACAAGTATAGTATAAACTCTTATTATTGAATTGGAAACCACACACAAAGGAGGTTCCAATCAGATTATATATTGTTAACATGATTACATTAGTCATCTTATTCAATTAATGCTAATACTTGTAAATCTCGTCAAGCATTCATGATTATAACTTATGTTAACAACAAATCAAGTTCCTTTCATAGCTCAGGTGTCGGTTATACCATACATTATAGGCTATGAAAGTACCAAGCATTTGTTGTACCAAGTGTTATACAACATAAATCAAGATTAGTCATTTAACAAGCAAAGTATTAAAGAGTGAACAAGATAACAAATATAAAACATGTTAGTATAAAACATTAAAGTCCATATTAAGTTTACATTATACTTATTCTTACGCCATTAGTGTAACCTTTTCACCTTGACATAATTAACTTAGCTAGACATAATGAAAGAAAGAAAAATAGATAAACAAAATAAGAACATAAAAGCTAAGTAAAGGAAAGGAAATGAAAGGCATAAACTTAATATTAATGAAAGCAAAGCATAAACATTACAAAAAATACAAAGAGAGAAAGGAAGAGCATGATCTTGATCTGAACACCAAGATGCCTAAATACATGGCAAATGCCTCCTTTTATAGGTCAAAATTGGGAACTATTGATTTGATGACTAATTGATAAGTGGGTGGCCAGCTTTTGACTTGGTGACAATCCCTATCTTGTCTTGTCTGCCCAAAACGTCATTGATAACGTCAAAATTAGAGCCAGTTGCAAACATGAAAGTTGTAGGAAATTGTCTCAGCTTTCTTGTGTAATCAATTCAGCTCATTTGGACTTCTAAAACTCTAGATATGGCCAAAATACCATACAGTGCTCGGGCTGGAAGACAGATTCGGGCTTCTTTGTTGTTGCTACAATTAGGACTTGATAATGGCCTTTTTAGATCTTGGGCTCCATATGAAAGTTGTATGCCTATGTCTTACCTTTCCATCCATATAAATTGGACCTAAATCTGAGATCTGTAGCTCCAGATATGACCCAATTACCGAACAGTGTTCCAGTTTGGATTGCACCGACATCTCTTTTCTAAGTTTGACCATCTCTTTGCCTTTGCAATTTAAGTTCTTAAAGTTATCAATCAATATTTTCATTTATGTGATAGGCCTGTATTTAAAATGAACATTTACCATAAATTAAAGGTATCTTATATTATTAGATATATTATTATAAAACATGCTTTAATCAAGGAGTTGTTGATACTTCAAGTGCAAAATGATGATATAAAACTATGATAAAAATGCACTTTTAAGTACTAATCATTATACAACATAAATCAAGATTAATCATTTAACAAGCAAAGTATTAAAGAGTGAATAAGATAACAAATACAAAACTTGTTAGTATAAAACATTAAAGTCTATATTAAGTTTACACTATACTTATTCTTACACCATTAGTGTAACCTTTTCACCTTGACATAATAAACTTAGCTAGACATAATGAAAGAAAGAAAAATAAATAAACAAAATAAGAACATAAAAGTTAACTAAGTAAAGGAAAGGAAATAAAAGGCATAAACTTGATATTAATGAAAGTAAAGCATAAACATTACAAAAAATACAAAGAGAGAAAGGAAGAGCATGATCTTGATCTCGAAACCAAAATGCCTAAATACATGGCAAATGCCTCCTTTTATAGGCCAAAATTGGGAACTATTGATTTGATGACTAATTGATAAGTGGGTGGCCAACTTTTGACTTGGTGACAATCCTTATCTTCTCGTGTCTGCCCAAAACATCATTGATAATGTCAAAATTAGAGCTAGTTGCAAACATAAAAGTTGTAGACAATTATCTCAGCTTTCTTGTGTAAAAACTTCAGCTCATTTGGACTTCTAGAACTTCTGATATGGCCAAAATACCGAACAGTGCTGGGCTGGAAGATAGATTCGGGCTTCTTTGTTGTTGCTACAATTTGGACTTGATAATGACCTTTTTAGATCTTGGGCTCCATATAAAAGTTGTAGCCCTATATCTTACCTTTCCATCCATATAAATTGGACCTAAATCTGAGATATATAGCTCTAGATATGACCCAATGACCGAACAGTGTTCCGGTTTGGATTGCACCGACATCTCTTTTCTAAGTTTAGCCATCTCTTTGTCCTTTCAATTTCAATTCTTAAATTCATCAATCAATCCTTTCATTTATGTGATAGGCCTGCATTAAAAATAGACATTTACCATAAATTATAGGTATCTTATATTATTAAATACATTATTATAAAACAAGTTTTAGTTAAGGAGTTATTGATACTTCAAGTGTAAAATGATGATATAAAATCATGATAAAAATGCACTTTTAAGTACTAATCACCCCCCCAACTAGCTTATTACTAGTCCCTAGTAATCAAAGCGTTAAAATAGAAAAATAAATTTGCAAATTCTACAAAGAAAGGTATTCATCATTTAACTTCCATTAATCTATCCAGATAAACAAACTCTCATTAAATTTATATATCTGCTCAATACCTTTTAACAAGATATTAATAAACCTTTCTTTTGTTCTCAATGTATCAACATATAATTATGGGGCTTTTCTTGGAAGAAAACAAAATTTTTGTTCTAATGTTTAAGGTTAACTTCCTTGGGTTGGCATTATTATTTTTGTCTTTTTTTTATTTTTTTCTTTTTTAAAAAAAAATATATACATATAATTTAAAAATATCATGCATCTTTAACCCATGTAACGAGCTTTTAACTAATGACTCCCAAACCAGTTGGTCTTAGGGCATTAGGTGTTAAAACACCCCTACGAGCTTAGTAACTCGGGTCGCAGATACTGATATGTAGATAGTGCAGTGTTTGATTCCTTTAAGCTTTTCTCCTCAACCCATGTAACAAGCGTTGGGCCAATAGCTCCCAAGTCAGTTGACTTTAGGGTATTAGGTGTTAAAACACCCCTTCGGGCTTAATTGCTTAGGATAGGGAGGCTATGAAACCAAATTTATCTACATTTTTATTATCTACATTTTTTTCTTTTTCTTTTTCTTTTTTTTCATGTTTTTTTTTGCTTAATTATATACAATCCCTTTCCCTTAGTTGTTACCTTTAACAAAAGAACATAAATAATGTAATAATCCAACATGCAACCCACAATCATATGTTAAAGTGTGTGTGTGTAAATTAAGGTTTAAGAATACATGTTAAATAAGTATACGAGCAGAATCAAGTGATAACATTGCGAGAGTTTGTAAATCTGAATATTTCAGGAAGTATTATAATACACCATGTTAAGAATGGTTACTAAGATGCGTCTCAAGAGTCACTTTAACAAAAGAGCTCCTTTACTCTGCCATCCTAGTAACAACAATTATGCACATGCTTTATGAAATGAAAAACAATTTTTTTTATCAACTACTACCGTCTCCCCCCAACCAAAATGAGACATTGTCCTCAATGTTCTAAGGTAGAAAGATAGAGTATAGAAGATATCACCTGAAATAATGAACACAGACAAACCTAAAACACACTGAAACAAAAATAAGAAATAACAAAACACAATAATAAAACCAAATGACACAAGTTTTTACAAATAAAAAAATTCAAATCGTAGTTGTGATTGTGGCTCACATCTTCCCTTGGTTTTACGTCCAAGAACAGCTTAAACGCCCTCAATAGGTCGGGGATAGGCTTCCCATCCAGTTTTCTTAAAAGCTGGCAAACATGATCTTTTTTAGTCAGATTCCCAAGACTATGCCAAGTATGTTCTTTATGAAAATGGGTTCATAAGTCATGAATTACACGATACTTATCTCGACTATGATGAGACTTAAGAGTCAATAGAAGATTATCTAAAGACTCTCTGTGTTTTGAAATAAATCCCACCTTCTGATTTCTCCAACCAGGGTTGTATGTTTGGGAGTATGGGTTGTGGTTGGGCCTTTGGAAACTGTTTAAAGCATATGTTTGTTCATGGAGACATTCCTTAAAAGAAGGCAAGGTTGGACAATCATTGGTTGAGTGTTCATTTGTTTCACAGATTTGACACACAATGTTTTCAACAGATTTTAATTGACCACTCTTTTTCAATTCTAGTGCCTCGACTTTTCTAGCTAAAGATGCAAACTTGGCTTGAAGGTCATGATCTTCTCTAAAGTTGTACATACCTCCACTAGATGTATGAGGTTGAGTTTTACTCGGTGCCTCATAAGTACCCGCGGTGTACCAATTTTGAGCATTTTCAGCTAACAAGTCTAAGTACCTCATTGCTTCATCAGGGTCTTTATCTTTAAAAGTTCCATTGCATATTAATTCAACCATTTGCCTATCTTTAGGTGTTAACCCTTCATAGAAATGTGAAACCAATCTCCATGTTTCAAAACCATGATGGGGGCAAGTACTAAGCAAGTGTCGATACCTATCCCAACATTTGTAAAATGTTTCTCCTGGTTTTTAAGTGAAAGTGGTGATTTGTCTCTTGAAAGAGTTTGTTCTATGAGATGGGAAAAACTTCTTTAAAAACTATTGTTGCATTTCATCCCAAGCACGAATGGATCCTGGTCTCAAATTTTGTAGCCATGTTTCAGCTTTATGTTTTAATGAAAAAGGAAAAAGCTTTAATGTAATGGTGTTTATACTACAATTTAAGTTGTTATATGTGTTGTAGACCTCCTCAAATTCTCTTAAATGCAAGTATAGATTTTCCAATTCCAAGCCATGAAAAGAAGGTAAAAGTTGAATAATACCTGATTTAAAATTAAAATGAGATGCATCGGGAGGAAAAACTATGCATGATGGTGCACTTGTTCTTGTGGGATTCATGTGGTCTCTAAGTGTTCTAGCATGGTTATTCTCATTATTTTCATTATGAAGTGATTGATTATCTTCTTCGGCCATATTTTCTGAAAATGATGAGGATATCCTAAAAAGTCTACCACTTGATGTACGTGACCACACTCTCATGCACGTGTAGAATAGAATAAAAAGAAGAAGAAAACAAAAGAAGAAGAAACAAGAGAAAATAAATAAAGTTATATACAAGAAAAGTGAAAAGAGAAAATAAAATAAATATTATAATTTATACAAGGACTGACCTCCCCGGCAACGGCGCCAAAAACTTGAAACGACTAAAAGGTTGATGTCTTCTCCCAATTGCAGGAGTGTCGAAGTAATAAATAACCCGGCAAGACCGAGGTTGAACCACATGGAGGTTAATTGTACAAATTATAAACGACAATAGTACAACAACAATAATAATAGTAATAACAATAATAACAACAATAATAATAATAATAATAATAATAGTAGTAGTAGTAGTAGTAGTAGTAGTAATAAAGAAAGAGAAGAAGAAGAAGATGATGAGAACTTGGAGATGGAAAATTAATGTAAGGATTAAACAATAATAACAACAAATGTCAAGGTTAGAGGTTCTACTAATGGTATGTCAAACAAGTATAGTATAAACTCTTATTATTCAATTGGAAACCACACACAAAGGAGGTTCCAATCAGATTATAGATTGTTAACATGATTACATTAGTCATCTTATTCAATTAATTCTAGTACTTGTAAATCTCGTCAAACATTTATGATTATAACTTATGTTAACAACAAATCAAGTTCCTTTCATAGCTCAGGTGTCGGTTATACCATACAGTATGAACTATGAAAGTGCCAAGCATTTGTTGTGCCAAGTGTTATACAACATAAATCAAGATTAATCATTTAACAAGCAAAGTATTAAAGAGTGAACAAGATAACAAATACAAAACATGTTAGTATAAAACATTAAAGTCCATATTAAGTTTACACTATACTTATTCTTACACCATTAGTGTAACCTTTTCACCTTGACATAATAAACTTAGTTAGACATAATGAAAGAAAGAAAAATAAATAAACAAAATAAGAACATAAAAGTTAACTAAGTAAAGGAAAGGAAATAAAAGGCATAAACTTGATATTAATGAAAATAAAGCATAAACATTACAAAAAATACAAACAGAGAAAGGAAGAGCCATGATCTTGATCTAGAAACCAAGATGCCCAAATACATGGCAAATGCCTCCTTTTATAGGCCAAAATTGGGAACTATTGATTTGATGACTAATTGATAAGTGGGTGGCCAACTTTTGACTTGGTGACAATCCTTATCTTCTCTTGTCTGCCCAAAACGTCATTGATAACGTCAATATTGGAGCTAGGTGAAAACATGAAAGTTGTAGGCCATTGTCTCAGCTTTCTTGTGTAAAAAATTCAGCTCATTTGGACTTCTAGAACTCCAGATATGGCCAAAATACCGAACAGTGCTCGGGCTGGAAGACAGATTCGGGCTTCTTTGTTGTTGCTACAATTTGGACTTGATAATGGCCTTTTTAGATCTTGGGCTCCATATGAAACTTGTAGGCCTATGTCTTACCTTTCCATCCATATAAATTGGACCTCAATCTGAGATCTGTAGCTCCAGATATGACCCAATTACCGAACAGTGTTCCGGTTTGGATTGCACCGACATCTCTTTTCTAAGTTTAGCCATCTCTCTGTCCTTTCAATTTCAATTCTTAAATTCATCAATCAATCCTTTCATTTATGTGATAGGCCTGCATTAGAAATAGACATTTACCACAAATTATAGGTATCTTATATTATTAAATACATTATTATAAAACATGTTTTAGTTAAGGAGTTATTGATACTTTAAGTGCAAAATGATGATATAAAACCATGATAAAAATGCATTATTGATACTTTAAAACCATATTAGGTTTCACAACAGGACTAAAAGTTTCATTCTAGTCAATACCTTCCTCTTGACTAAAACCCTTGGCCACCAACTGAGCTTTATACCTAGCAATAGAACCATTTGCATTCTTTTTTATTATGTAGACCCATTTACAACTAACAAGATTTTTGACAGATAGGAGAGGTACCAAGTCCTAAATACCTTATGCATGAAGAGCATCAAGCTCCTCCTGCATAGCAAACTGCCATTCAGGAATGGTAGAAGCAGCCTTGAAGGAATGGGGTTCAACTTGAGAAGAAGCAACAAACTGTATAGAGGTTGAGTAAGCCTTCCTTTTGGAGATACCATTCTTAGACCTGGTGGTCATAGGATGAAGATTCAGCGGTGAAAGAGGTAAGACCACACATAGATTCTTAGGCTAGAAGTCAGGATCAACAGGGAGAGGGGACTATGTAGATGATAGAGTGGGCAGAGGCAGAGATAGTGTAGGCTATGAGGAGGAACTGTGAGACAGTGTAGACTGAGAAGAGGAACTGGAAGATAGTGTAGGCTGAGTTACAGCCACTATAGTAGGAGGAGAAATAAGAGGGAACATAGCAGGATGTAGACAAGAGGATGAGGAAGTGGAAGAGGATGCAGGAATCACATAAGAGTAAGGAAACATGGATTCATCAAATAGAACATGTCTAGTGACAAAGAAATGATTGGTGCGAATAGAAAAAAAAAATATACCCTTTATACTACCCTATATATCCCAGAAAAATACAAGTGGAAGTCTTGGGCTGAAGCTTGTTAGAATTATAAGGTTTAAGTAAAGAAAAACAAGCACAACCAAAAATTCGCAAATGAGTAACAACTGGTAGAGAACCATATAGCAAGAAATATGGTGATTTGAGTTGAAGAATTTGACAGGGCATTCTATTTATCAAATAAATGGAAGCAGCACAAGCATGAAACCAAAAATTTTACAGGTAAATGGGTAGTTTGTAATAGAGTGATGACTGTTTCTAAAACATGCCGATATTTATGTTCAGCAATGCCATTTTGTTTCGAAGTATAAGGACAAGAAATTTGATGGATAATACCCTTGGTAAGGAGGTAATGTTTGAATTTATTACTAAGATACTCACCAACCCCATCACTCTGAAAGACCCGAAGAGTAGCAGAAAATTGAGTAACTAAGAAGCTATGAAAGTAGACAAAAATTGAATAAACCTCTCCTTTATTGATCATTGGAAAAATCCAAGTAAATCTAGTATATTCATCAATGAAGCTCACATAATATCTGAAACTATTAACAGATACAGTAGGAGAAGGCCCTCGAACATCATTATGAATGACCTCTAAAGGTTTAACAGACTTAACTGCCGGATAAAGAACAGGGAGTTTGGCAAGTTTACTTTCTGAACAAATGGTACAAACGAATTTAGATGTGTCTGAAGTGAAAGAAATCTGGGATTGTTTTAACATAGCAGAGGTGACTATATTAGAAGGATGACCGAAATACTTATATGCCAGAGACTTGTATTGACCTGTTTACCAAGATAACAAACCAGATTATTTGGAAAGAGAGATTGTGATAGAAACAAAAAAGAGAAAGGAATAGGATATAACCCAGTTCTACATAGTCCCTTGAGGAGGACGTTCCTGTGATTTTGTCCTGAATCCAAAAACCAAAAGCATCATAAATAAAATGATAGTTGTTATCTTTACACAATTTATGAACCGATAACAAGTGTTGAGATAGTTTTGGCACATGCAGAACTTGCTTTAATTGTAAGGAGCAATGAAGGACATCCAGAATAGAAGAATCAATATTAGAAATGGTCAAACTGAACCTCCAATAGTGGTAAAAATATCAGCTCCTGAGAAAGGTGCAATCATATTAAGTTGAGCCAAATCAGAGGTCGTATGCGTTGTAGCGCCAGTATCAGCCACCCAAAATTGTTCTGGAGGGAGGCATAGCACTAAGATTACTAGAGGGAGGCCGGCCTTGATAGCTGAAATTACCTCGATGATAACACTGAATTGCAGTGTGCCCAAATTTCCAACAACTGTGACATTGAATGGAAGAGGCAGAATTAGTAGGCAAAGTGTGACGCTAATAACAATCAACTGCCACATAACCTTTCTTAGTGAAAATTTGACATGTAAGAATGTCAATGTTAGGACCAAGAATACCAGGGTTAGACATAGGTGGAACCTGATAAGGACGTGGACTAAATTGATACTGATAACGTCCTCTACCATGTCCCTTAAAGTGAGACCCCCGATTGCCAAAGTATCCACCATTGGAACCATGAAAGCTACTGTTATGACCATTAAATCCTCCATTGAGACCAGGAGGTGGAGCAGACTTGGAGCTAGAAGGATGAGAATGAGAGTTACCTTTATCAAGAGCAAGAACCTTGCTAGGAGATCCTTAATGTTGAGCCATCATTACAGGAATAAATGAAGCAGAATAAGTTTGCTTAAGAGTAGCTTTTTCAGCCAGCAATTGAGACAAAAAAACTTTAAGGGATAACACGTTGTCTCGACCATGAACCATATACCGAAAGGTGTTATAATCAGAAGGAACACCATTGAGAGCCAAGATTACAATATCATCATGTTCAAAATAAACACCTGCTGTAGAAAGATGATCCCGAGCATCTTTGATTTTCTGCAAATATTGAGACACAATATCTAAGCCCTTCTTGATGGTTTGAAACTCACTTTTTATCTGAAAAATGTGTGCCTTAGTAACTATAGAAAATCTATCCTTCAGTTGAATCCATATGTCATAAGAGCTAACACATCCAATAACATAGGAGATTGCAATTGAAGAGAGGGTAGCAATAATCAACTGCATTAATGCTCGGTCATGCATTTTTTAAATTTGATGATCATTAGTTTCAACACCTTCAATATCAGAATTTGCATCAAACTGATTTGGACACTTTCTTGATCCATCAACAAATCCTAAAATGCCATGACTCTCTAGTAGAATTTGCATTTGAAAATTCCAGATGAGATAATTTATGCTATTCAATTTAACTATAATAGTTGTTGAAACTGTAGGAAGTAAAGAGGTAATAAGAGATTGGATAATCTATAGTTGAGAGGTTGTTACCATTTTTGAAGTTCAAAAGATAATGAGGAAGAGAATCACATGTTTGATAAAAGTGTGTGAAGAGAAATCTTTCAATTTGACAATATATCAAACAAATGATTGGCAGATTGATTATGATGAAAGAATTGGTTGAATATGGCGATAATAATGCCAGAAGCAGAGATTAAAAGCAGAGAAATCACTAGATCATAAGATATTAACAATTCTAAGCTCTAATACCATGATAAGCTAACAAGAATTGTTTACAGAGATGAGCAAGAAGCAAATAAAAGTAGAGAAAGATGCTGCTGTAATGCTGAAGAAGAAGAAAATGTTTGTGTATTATTCACTGCCTACATTCCCAGCACTGTTACATTCATTTTATATCAATAAAAGATGAGAAGCTTAGTTACGTATTCTACTCAATAGTAACAGAATTCATTAACTGTCTAGCCACATTAATAAACTTGCTAACTATTATATTCTCTATTCTCTTTGACAGGTGGCTGAAGCAGAGCATTTGATTTTTTGATAACAGCTCTGCTCTGGTCGACATTGATGGCTCCATAAATCTGATGCTTTTGACGTTGATAAAGATTGGTTGGTGATGAAAAGGACATTAAAATAGTTGCAGGTGACGGTTTGGTTTCCAGCAAAGGTGAAGAACCTGTGTAAGAAAAAAAACAATCCTGATATTAATACGATTCAGAATCGCCAAATATTCATATGAAATTTATTTGATGATAATGACAACCTGGTTAGGGATTGCTTTAGTCATGAGCCATTTGATAGCTCAAAGTCACCTGCACGAGTTAAAGAAGAAGCCATACATACCTACCAGGACCGTTGGTGATGCCAGACTGCAAAGGCGGAGAAGAACTGCCAGGTAGAGGTTGTATTATTAAGAAAAAGCAGAAGGGAGGACTGCGTGGTTGGTAACAATAAAAGAGCAACGTAATGCTCTTTTATAGCTGCCTCAGTAATTCTTTCCTAATCTAAAACAACAAATCTTTCTTATTTGTGAGAGCGAAGCCGGCTTCCAGTACAGGAAATTCTTATTCTGTGAGAACGAAGGCAGCTTCCAGTACAGGAAATTCTTTTGTTCTTTTTCTTAATAATTTGTTCACGTTGGACAATTCATTCAGGAAAAAAAAGGGTCGATTAAGCTAAGTCAAGCTACCAGTATTGAAGAATCTTTTGCTTTCTCTAAGTAGTTAACTCACTATAAGCAATTAATTCAGGAAAGGATGTCAATTAAGCAAAGTAGTTTATGTAAACAAGTTATTCCCCCCCCCCCCCCCCCCGGAAATTCTTTCAGGAAAAGATTGAAATTAACAAAGGATGTAGGGCACGGTTTCCAAGGCAAAGAGAAAAGGGAGTTGCAACTATAAAATTTTATAGTTCGTAACTTCCTAACCGTTAGTCGGAATTACAAATGGATTGCGCAGTTGGATTCAAGACAGTAAAATCTTTAAAACAAAATGTTATAGTGACCATTTCCTGAAAAAAGAAAAATATCCTCACAGGTATGTCAAAGTTGTTGGATGTTACTCATGTATGAAGAAACATTTCGTTTGTTGCCTAGATGTGCAGCTGTTTCAAAAGAGGTATTGATCTTGGATATTTTATTATTTAATTTGATAAATTTCAATATAAAATTGATTCATAAATTTTCAATTTTGATTATTATATTTTATTTTCCCAATCAAATTTATTTATTTATTGTAAAAATATAATATAATCAAATCAAATTTTAGTCGAAAATATAAAATCCTCTCAACCATATCTTTCGAGATATGTGATACAACTAAAAGATTGATATTTTCTTCCAAATATAGAAGTTTCGAAATAGTAAATAATCTGACAAGATCGGGTTGAACAACAAAAAGATTAATTGTATAAATTATAAACAGCAATCATACAATAACAACAATAGTAGTAGTAGTAATAATAGCAATAGTAATAATAATGATAATAGTAATATTAATAGTAGTAGTAATAATAATATTAGTAATAATAATAACAACAACAATGAGATCTTTGAGATGTGATATTAATATAAGGAGTAAACAATGATAAAAATAATTGTCAAGGTTAGAGGATCTACTAATGGTATTTCAAACAAGAATAATATAAATTCTCATTATTCAACTGGAGGTTTCAATCAAATTATAAATTGTTAACATGATTACATTAGTTATCTTATTTGAATAATGCTAATACATGTAAATATTGTCAAGCATTCATAATTATAACTTATATTAATAACAAATTAAGTTCTTTTCATAGCATAGGTGTTGATTATACCATATGGTTTGGGTTATGAAAGTATCAAGTATTTGTTGTACTAAATGTTATACAATATAAATTTAAATTAACCAATTAATAAGCAAAGTATTAAAAGTGAACATGATAACAAATATAAAACATGTTAGTATCAAATATTAAAGTCCATGCTAAGTTTATATTATAATTATTCTTATACCATTAGTATAATCCTTTCACCTTGATATAATAAGCTTAATTAAACATAATGAAAGAAAGGAACATAAATAAACAAGATAAAAATATAAATAAGATATAAGTAAACTAACTAAAAAAATAAAATAAAAGGCATAAACAAGATATTAATGCAAATAAAAGTTAAGCATTACAAAAATATAAAAAGAGGAAGCAAAAACATGATCTTGATCTGAAAACCAAGATGTCTAAATACATGACAAATATCTCCTTTTATAGGTCAAAATTTAAAAATATTGATTTGATGATTAATTCTTAAGTGGGTGACCACATCTTGACTTGGTGACAATCCTTATCTTCATATTTAAACAAAATATCATTGATAACATCAGAATTAGAACCAACCTTACCATGAAAATTCTAGGAAGTTATCTAAACTTTTAAGGGAAAAAAATTGAGGTCATTTGGATTTCTAGAACTTGAGATATGGACTGAATACTAAACAGTGTCTGGGTTACAGGATAGATTCAGACTTCTACGTTGTTGCTAAGATTTGGACTTTCAAATAGCAAAATTGAGTCTTGTCTTTCTATAAAAGTTTTAGGACAATGTCTTAGCTTTCCATCCATATAAAGTAGACTAAAATCCAAGTTCTACAACTCTAGTTATAATCCAATTACTGAATAGCATTCTAGTTTAGATTAAACCAACATCTCTTTTCTAAGCTTTACCCTCTCTTTATCCTTTCAATTTCAGTACTTCAACTCATCAATCAATCCTTTCATTTATCTGATAAGCCTACAACATTTACCATAAATTAAAGGTATCTTATGGTTTTAAACTTGTTATTATAAAACATGTTTTAGTTAAGAAATTATTAATACTTCAAGTGTAAAATGATGATATAAAACCTTGATAAAAATACATTTTTAAGTACTAATCAATACGCTCACTTGTTTTGAAAGTGAGCTTGTCTCGAGGGGCATTTATAGAAACACAAATTTTCTATGAATCAAATTTCTCCATGTGTTATTTTATTTTTTAAAAGAAAGAATAAAATTAAAATAAAATATATAATATGAAAAATAAATGAGCATTCATATATTTTCTGATCAATAAAAGGTTGACACTTAGGATGAAATATTCAAGATATCTTGTCATAAATGCAAGATCCCGTCAAGATATCTTGTCATAAATACAAGATTTCATCAATAAATATCAACTAATAAAATTATGTTATGTGACATTGGAAAAGAACCTGAAAATGCTTTGAAAATTATGTTATCTATAAATACAAAACCTCAACTTAGAGAAAAATGAGAAAGGATTTTTAGAGATACAAATTTTTTTTAAGACAAGTTTTTCAAATAAGAAAGCTCTCTCTCTTTTCAAGTAGGGAAGCTCTTTCAAAAGTTCTCAAGTCTCCTTCATCTATGCTTAAAGTCTATAAAAAATGAAGCTCTATTAGATCAAATTTAAAAGCCCCATAAGAGTTATTTAATAACCCTTTAAATATAAATCAAAGTATTATTCAAAGCATCAAATTATCAAATCTTGCTAAGTTTTATTAGATCAAACTTAAAAACATCACAAGAGTTCTTCAACAATATTTTAAAGATAAATCAAATGTACTTTTTAAAGTATCAAATTACCAAATCTTGCTTCGTAATATATGCTTAATTTGCATTCTTGCAAAGTACAAATCTTAGCATGATTTCTCAAATAAATCAAGTCACCATATATGAAATTCAAGAGAAGAATTAGAAGATTGTCTTATTTTTTTTGAAAAAATATTTTAGATAGAAATTGTATCCAATTATATATTTAATGAAATCATATATTTAATTTATGGTGCTCAAATTTATATCTACATTGCACACAAATTCAAATTAAAAGGCAGGATTTAAAATTTCAGATCTTTATTCATCATTGTTATTAGGTTATTGTACAAATTTTCAATTACAGTTAAATGTGTTCTTTTACTTGAACTCGGAATCCTTTTACCTAAAACTTCTCAAATGAATGTACGTAGTTAATACTAATTGATGATAGATTAACCTTTAATTAACAATAGAGATAACAATAATACACTTTTCAAGGTGTAAGACACAAAAACTAATGTTTATTCCTCGTAAATATAATACACAAATATCAAAGAAGTTTGACAAATAAAATTATAACTATTACATCCAATCAAAGAATTTAAACTCTGGCACATGAATGCATGGAGGGTATATTTGAAAGTATACTAATTGTTATTATTTAAAGTATTTTTATTTAAAAATATATTAAAATAATATTTTTTAGAAATTATTTTTTATATTAGTAAAATAAAAAAAATTAAATTTTCATTAAACATTATTTGAAACGAAATTCTAAACAGCTAAAGTGATAATTGGTCCACAACTTTCATCGTTGCAGGGAAAGAAATAAAAGGGAGAGAATCGTATTATATGGAAACAACAATGAAGACCGGTCGTCGGGATTCCGAACAATTACTAACACTGAGGCAGATCAACTGGAGGTGGTGGCAAAGTAGATTCCGGGGTCGGTCCATTCTCAACCACGAAAGCGGTGGCTAATCCAAAGGGCAAGTGCACATCCAGATGACAGTGAAAGAACCATACACCTGGATTATTGGCTGTAAATCTTATGACTCCCCATCCTCCCACCGGCACGTTAATAGTGTTCCGTGATTGTGGATTGATAAGATTGAACTTCTTAGGGTCGTTGACAGGATCATAATTTCCAAACCCTTGAGCCAACACATGGAAATTGAAACCGTGAAGATGTATGGGATGATTCTCCACTCCAAGTAAGGCTGTGTTCTGTAACACCATCTCCACCGTAGCGTTATACTTCAACACCTTCACACTTGTTGATTTTGGTGTGATTAACAGTGATGGATTTACGGCGTTGATGATATTAGTGTAGTCAAATATGACAGGAGGAGTATCAGGGAAGTCAGGAGTGTAGATTCCACTCACGTTGAAAAAGAAGGCTTGCAACATCGACAAACTTGTAGGGCGCGCAAAAGAGAAATTGTTCATGCTAGCAGAGAGTCGCGTCCCGTTTAAACATGTTGGACAAATTGAGAGCCCCAAGCCTACTGTCACAAACATGTGCTCATCAATTTGACGAGGGACTGGGACCCAATGAGGCCCACCAGCAAGGCCAGTAATGCTGGTGAAGAACTTGTGGGCAGTGGGGGTGTCATTGAACGCAGGCAATAGTGGCATTATCGGAGTTGCTGATGTGGGTGCACCTTCGTAGACAACAATTCCTCTCGTGGTTGTATTATCGAAGGGAGGAGGTTCAGGAAAAGCGGGAGGAGCAGGACCAGCACTAGCATATGCGTTTGCAGCCATGAAATAAGACCCCACTTCCTGGTCGGCTGCGAGAAGAACGTCCACGGTCTGGCCGGGGCCGGTGACTACAACATCCGTGACATAGGGTACCGTGTACCCTGCATCGACAGCAACGACTGTCATATTATGATTGGCTATCTTGAAAAAGAGCTGGTTATTGAGTGCAGCGTTGATTATTCGGAGGAGATAAGTCTTCCCTTTCTGCACCTTAAGCTTGTACATTCCTGGAATTTCAGGAGCAAAATAAACCATAAAGTAATGAGTCTAGACAGTTTCAAAAGAAAAACTAAAAATAAAAAAAAATGTGTCAGTATTAATTAATACGCTTGTGGACAAATTCAACCTTCACTGTTCCATCTCTGATGGACCAGTAAATCTCTATTATTGATATCATAGATTGATGATGATGGTGGCATATATATTATTACTTACTGTTTTGAGAGCAATTGTAGAGATCCCCAGGGAGTCCATTTATGGTGTAGGCATCCGAAATGTTAGGTGGTGCACCAATGGCTTCTGCCTGGTTTTCGACATCAACAACATTAGCATTCCACCACTCTCCTGCAATCATATAAACATAAATGCATCACCATGCATGATCTCAACAAATTAATAACAGTTTCAGCATTAATGAACTGGCTTTAGATTAAAAATCAATGGCTAGCTACCTACCTAATAGAATTGGAACTTCTCTGTAGGGTTTAGGGAAAGGGTAACGATGACCAGATCTTGGACGGATAACAAGTGCCCCATAAACTGTTGCTCTGAGAAAACTGACATGAGCATGCCACCATAGCGTGCCCTCCTGCTGGAGGAGTTCAAATTTGTAGGTGTATTTACCTCCAGGGGGTATTGGACATTGAGTTACCATATTAGGTCCATCGGCCCACGCACTAAGTAATTGAAACACTCCATGCCTTCATAAAAAACTACATAATCAGTAATTAATTGAATAATGATAGATTTAAAAGTAAGAGGGATGATAGTGATGACGACTACTACGATGAAGACAGCTACAGAACCAAGTCTTAAGTAAATTTGTTAATCATAATTATATTAGCCAACAGTAGTTGAAGAATAAGTTTCTCATGTATTCAATTATAGTTTTTTTATTGGATAACTTGAAGACAAATTGTATGGTTGACTAAGGAAAAGGATGGTATCTTGGTTGAGACAACATTAGTTTATATACCAGAAAAAGATGTGCAAGAATATGGTTATTAAGCTGCTAATTTCTAGTGAAATTACTTGGCAAGCTCGAAACGAATAGTATTAATTTTCATCGTAGTTTGCAAATCAACGTGTTTATTTTCTAATACTCTAATTAGAATTTTTACAATTGTCTAGCTTCTTAAATAAAAAAATCAAGAATTAATTTACCAGTGAATAGTCAGGTTGTAGGGTGACTTGTTAAAAACATGGACTATGAGGGTGTCTCCCTCTCGAACGCGAAGCGTTGGGCCTGGTAAGCTTCCATTCACTGCAGTTACCACTTGCTCGGAGCACAGCCGACGAACTGTAAGGTTTTTCACCTAAAACATTCACAATAAATTAAACCCATCAATCTGCAAAGGTTTAAGAAAGTAGAAAATATCTTTGCATGCCTATATATATATATATATATATATATATATATATATAGACACACTCCGACGTCAGACTAATATTGCTAGGATATGAAATCTAGGTCGGTCCAAAGTGGATGAAAAAAATTCCTTAACTTGGATGATCCTGGGAAGAAGTGTAATGAATTTTCCGAAGAACGTAGTAGGAGCTTAAGATAAAACAAAAGGGTATGACTAATTTGATGAACGTTTTTCCTATGTAAGAAACTTCAAGGTATAACGGGGCTACCATCCTATATAACCTGGCCACTCATATATCGTTTAATTAACGACAACAATCCTAATGCAACCTTTGCATGAGATAATTTACCAAAACGGGAAACTATATACAAGGACCACGATTCAACTTCCTCAACGACAACAAAACATCTTAGTAGTAATATAAGAGAGAAGAAGAATTACATAGAATGAGTGTTCCACAATTGCAGCGGAAGCCACTGAAGAAGCTAGAAGAGCCAAAGCACAAGTTAACAGAAACAGAAGACGCAACATGTTTCCAGAGGGAAGAGTTAGAAGAGGCGACGAATGAAGAGGGAAAGAGAAGAGAAGCTCTAATTTATAGCGAAGATAGCTTTAGAAAATGTTTACAGTTGAAATTTCAATATCTCAATTAATATATATATATATATATATATATATATATATAGAGAGAGAGAGAGAGAGAGAGAGAGAGAGAGAGAGAGAAGAATTATGTAAGCTTAGAAAGTTTAGGGGACAATGCCTCCGCATGATTGCGTGTCTAGGTAGTTAAATTCTTACGGAGATTTTTGTAAGAAATTGGAGGTGGAAAAATTCAATGTGGTAGCAAAAACTTCGTTATCTAACAACTTACGGCTTAAGAGAATGGTGGGATGCTAAATCTACACCGTAGATTATAGATAAAAACAACAAAGAATGGTCCAGCTTGTTATTTTTTGGGTTACTTATATTAGATACTTTATTTGGGTTATTTATATTTGATAATTTTAATTAATTGGCTGAGCCTAATAGTTTAATGTTTTAAGGCTATATTATTTATATGTTTCTCTTTTAATTTACAAGACAGTTTTGATAAATTGAATAAAAATCACATATTATTTCTCCTTAACATTCTCTCTTCTTCATAGCTTTTCTTTCCTTGCTTTTAAAGCACAAACTTTTAATTGTTTTTAAAGTTAATGCATCTCTTAGGACTTGTGAAGATTTCTAGGTTGATGATCATCAATAATTGATATAAACTAAGAAAAATCCTTTAATCATTTTATTTATAATTGAGATAAAAAAAAGTATTTTATATTCATTTTTAACATAAACTCATCATCCCTAAAGACATATCATTCCATCAGCCAACAACTATTGCCCACTAGCAACAATCATTGCTCATAAATCCAAATCAATTTGTCACCACCAACATTCCAAATCTTCGCACATTAGCAACAAGAGCTATAATACACAAATAACTTTTCTCCATTTATTTTGGCAACAGATAATAGTCACTCCCTTAACTACAACAATGTTGATCATAACAGTAACAACATAATGGTTGAAGATCACAATACACCATTAGATCTACCCTTTTTACACCAGTCATAACCTCAATAGCAATAAAGAAACTAGTCTCTTAAGGCAGACTAATTCACTAGTTCAACGTCAATGCCACATCATTGATAGGGCATCGCTAATGAATATAAGGCATAATTTGATGAATATTGTCGCACATGTACGACGTCAAGGCAATCGTCCACCATCTAGAAAAAAATATGAAAATGTGGATGTGGTGTATTTCCTGAAAAATATGAAGAGACAGTGAATATATCTCTTATTAATGAAAAATTAAATGGGAGTCGCCACAAAGTATTCTGGTTACTAGGAACCCTAACTGGTCTTAGAGATCAGGTATAGAGACTGGTTGCATAAAGGGAAGGTATTAGCACCCCAAATACGCTCTACCTAAGATAGGCTGCTTTGTTTTATTTGATCAAATCTAACATCTTATTTTGTGATTTTTTATTGTTGGCCTATCTAAGGTTCAAAACAAGCCCTCCTCAACAAGGAGGTTCTTATCTTAAAATGCGGTTAAACATCATCGTTCTTTTGTCCAAAAAATCAATTAAATATCCAAAATACACATTACATATATTGTCATACCCCAAATACTAAGCGATAAATAAAATTTTTGTTATTTTTGAAATTTTAACCAATGTTCTCTTAACTTTAATAAACCGGTTATTAAAGCTAAAATGCATGATAAAATATTATTTTTTGTTTATAAAAAATACAATATGATTTTTTGTTAGCTTTGAGACATTTGGCCGTATGCACATAAATATTTTTTATTTTTTTTATTTTTTGAAATTTTTACGAAAACCAGATATTTTAATATTAGGTTTGTATTTTTACAGTGTATTTATTTGGAATGGGCTAGCACCGACGCAGCATGCAATAAAATAGGTCAACACCAGCCCGACATGAAAATGGGTCAACACCGGCCCGACATGAAACAGGCCTACTATGGCCCAAAACCAAAATGAAATGGATCGGTGTCGGCCCAAAACCAAAATAAAATAGGTTGGCTCCAATATAAAACAAAATGAGCATGAACCGGCCCAACATGAAAAATGGACCAAGGCTGGCCCATTAAAATGATAATTGGCCAGTTACTATGCACATCATAGTAACCAGCCAATTATTCATTGGCTGTAGAACATGAATTACGTTCTGATTGCCAATGAAAGGAAAAGAGAAGACGGAGCAGAGAAGGAAGGAAGCTTACTTAGCGAGATGAGGTGCGATTGTTGTTGGCGGCGGCTCGCTGTGGTAAAGACGGTGGCTGGTGATTTGCTCTGTTTTTTCTTTCTCTCTCTGTCCTTTGTTTTGTTTCTCTTTTCTGCTTCTTCTCTTTCTCTCTCTCGTCTCTTGATCCTCTCTCTCTCTATCATTTTTTGCTCTCTCTCCCTCTCTCTTTATTTTTCTTTTCTTCTTTTTTTTCTTTTCAGGTTTCTTCTCTGCCTCTGTTTTTATAGGCAAAGAAGGGTAGTGAAACAGCTGGGATGGCTACTATGCTATCACCCCTGAACTGCCTTGGGGTGCATCCCTTCTTCTTCCACCATGTGGCAGGCAAGTGGAGATTTTTGGTTTCTTTTGGAACAAAAAGAAAGGGGAAAGAAGAGACGGTGAAAATAGGGGAACAAAAGCTTCCTTCTCCTGTTTCTCTGCACGTCCAGGAAGAAGATGATGGTGTCGTTCAAAATGGCACAGTTATGAGTTTTCGCTTTTAAAAAAACAAAACAATGCATGAAACAGTGTCATTTTGGTAAAAAGTGTCGTTTTATTCAAATAAAAAGGCGGCAAAAACGTGTGAATTTTCATATTTGTCCTCAATTTATCATTTGTTTAATCAAGTCCTAAATTATAAATTTAATTTAAAATCAATGCAATTGCATCCCTACCAAAAATCCAACAACTGCCCTATAGTTGGCCGTCTTTTTCACTTTAGTCATTGGTCTTGATATCATGCAATTTGATCCTCAATTGAGCAATTAACTTCTAACCAGTTTTAATTCCAGCCCCTCTACTTATGTGCCTTTTTTATTTTGGTCTTTGGTTTCAGATTTCTTCTATTAAGTCCCTAATTGGCCATAAAACTTTAATATTTATGTAATTAAACCCTTGATTTGGCCAAATTAACTTCTAAAAATTATAATTTGACCCCAAAACTTTAATTTCTTCCCATTAAAACCTAAATTGACCCTAAAATCAATTTTTCATCCAATCAAACTCTGCATCAATTCAATTAAACCTTCAATAAAATTTAATTGAATCCATAAACATTTGATTTTGGACTTTTCTTACTTAAATTGAATTTTATTTGTCAACAAGACTTTCATCAGTCAATAAAATACTACCAAATTTTAAGTTTTATATTTCTAACCTCCTCAATCAATTTTTACCCATTTTTAGGATGCGCTGACATCATTTTTTTTCACTGCTCATATTTTTTATAATATTTTTTTATTTTTTTTATTTTATTATTTTTCATGCCATGGGGCCAAAAATAGGTTATGAAAAATATAGGATAAAGTGTGTGCTTAAGGAGGATGAGAAAATGACTTTAAGTAGATTTCAGAAAGGCTTAAATGATTACCTTAAGAGAGAGGTTATGTTTAGAGGTGTGTCCACCCTTGATAAAGCTTATACCTAGTGTAAAACTACGAGTTGGTCATAAAAAGTTAGTTGATAGAACATTAAGACACTTGTAGTATCCCTATTAGGTCCTAACCTGATAATAATAATTCTTTGTTGGGTGATTCACATCGTAAACCTAATCCTACTATTTTATAGATGCCTAGGGAAGACAAGAGGAAGGTTTTTCTCCATTTAACACCTAATATAACCTCAAGGATTCAATGTATTAAGTGTCAGGATTTTGTCTCTAGGTGTCCTAATAAGGTTTTATTCATTAAGGATCAAGAGAATATGGGTAAGGAGAACAATTGTAATGATAAGATGTATGAACCTAATCATGATGATTTATAAAATCTAAATGATGAAAAAAAAGAGTCTAATCTGCTAGGATGTGTTAGGTCTATATCCGTTCAGATCGAGCAGGACTTTGTAAAATGGGAGATAACTAAGTTAAATCTAGTTACCTTAATATAACCTAAAAGAATCGAGGATTGGAGGAGAACAACTATCTTTTACATTTACATTAAACATGTTAATATCATTATAGATAGTTGGAGTTATACCAATGCAATGTCCTCTAGTAGCATACCATGCTTAGGCTTAAAGTTTGTCCCATATCCTATACCATATAGTGTGTCATGAGTTAACAATACATCCATGATGATCAATGAGAGATTTATTTTTCCAATAAAGAGTTTGGACTATCATAATGAAATTTAGTGTGATGTAATTTACATGGAGTTAGGACATGTCATTTTAGGTAGGCCTTAGTTATATGAATTAGACATTACTATCTTTGGGTAATCAAATTCTTACTCATTCACTTTTCATAGTAAAAAGATTCAACTCATTAGATTATCACCAAGGCCTGTGATAATAACAAGAAGGAAAAGGTGAAAAAAAAGTTTAGCATAATAAGTCAAAAGAAGTTTGAAAAGAAGGTTCGTAAAGAGTTTGTTGTGTCTGTCTTAATACCCAAGGAGCTTATAAAAAACATTTAGGTGAACTATCTGAAGAGATAGGGGAAATGTTAAAAGAATTTCTAAATATCTTTCCCTCTAACAACCATTTATGTTACGTACCCTCTATACATGACATTCAACATGTTATAAATTTTATCTTTGGTGTCATATTGCTAAACTTGTCTCACTATTGAATGAACCCTAGTGAATATGTTCGTAAAGGCAAGTAAATGAATTGTTACAATATATATATATATAAGAGTTTGAGCTCTTATACAATACTTTCTCTTTTAACACCTAAGAAAAATTGATCATAGAGAATATATGTGGATGGCCAAGCCATTAACAAGATTACTATCAAGTATTGTTTCTCTATTCCTTTAGTGGATGACATGTTAAATATTATGGCAGGAGCTCAAATATTCACTAAGATTGACATGAAAAATAGGTATTATCAAATTAGAACTCGCTTGAAAGATGAATGAAAAACAACATTTAAGATCAAGGATAGATCATATGAGTGACTAGTCATGCTTTTTGACCTTTCTAATACATCAAATACTTTTATGCGAGTAATGATAGAAGTGCTTAGGTCTTTTATGGGATTATTCATGATGGTATATTTTTTATGACATCCTTATTTATAGAAAAACTAAGGAAGAGCATTTAGATCACCTTATTTAAGTCTATACTTTGTATGCCAATTTCAAAAAGTGTTCTTTCTTCATGGATCGAGTGATTTTTTTAATCTTTATAATGTCATATAAAGGAATCTTTGTTAATCCCTAAAAGGTCCAAGTGATTGGAAATTAGCCAGATCCTGAAATATTCATGAGGTTTGTAGTTTTCTTGGGGTTATAACTTTCTATCATCATTTCAACAAAGGATTTAGCATCACCATGTCTTTAATCACAAATTGTTTCAAACAAGATGAGTTTTAATAAAATAAAGGAGCTAATAAGACATTTGAAAATATTAAGAAAAAGATTATAGAGGCTCTAGTAATATGGCTTCTTGATTTTACAAAGGCGTTTGAAGTTAAATGTGATACCTTAGGAGTTGGTATAGATGAAGAATATCACTTTATAGCTTGCTTTAGTAACATATTTAACTAGGCTAAACAAAAGTACTCAACCTATGATAATAAAAAATTTATGTGGTAGTTCAGGCTTTGCGCTATTAGCAGCATTATTTACTATCACAGGAGTTTGTTCTGTACTTCAACTATAAGGCCCTTCACTATCTCAACTCCTAAAAAAAAGCTCAAGTATAGGCATAGTCATTGGGTTGAGTATTTGCAAGCTGCTTATTTATATTGAAACATAAATATAATGGTCATTTGGTTGAGTATTTGCAAGCTTGTTCATTTGTATTAAAACATAAATCTAGAAAGGAGAATAAAGCGATAAATGTCTTGAGTTATCGGGTAACACTGTTATTCATATTTAGTGTTAAAGTTATTAGATTTTAGAGACTCAAATAGTATGAATCTTGCCTAAAATTTTAAGAAATATGTATGACATATTTTGTTTTAGATAATAAAACTTGTAACCATGTAATAGATGGTTATTACTTCCAAAAAAGATATTTTGTTTTAGATAATAAAACTTGTATCATGACATCAGTACATGAATTTTTTGTGTGAGAGATTCATGTTGGAGGTCTTTCAGGATGTTTTGAGAGAAATAAAATCATTGAAGAGGTGAATGTTAATTTTTTTTAGTCTAGCTTAAAAAATATGTAGTTAAGTCGGTAGGTTAATGTCAAACATATCAACTAGATAAACATAGAAAACAAAACACTAGTCACACCTCGTTGCCTATTCACACTTGCCTTTAGTAAGATATAAGTGAAGATTTTGTATTTGGGCTTCCATATACTGCAAAGAAACATGATTCTATCTTTATGGATGTTGATCTCTTCTCTAAAAAGGCTTATTTTATCATTTGTACTAAGACCACAAATGCTTTTAAAGTCACAAAACTTTATTTTAACGAGATTTTCAAATTGTATAGTTTTCTCTAAGCTGTAATCTCGGATATGGATATTAGATTTACAAGTTATTTTTAGAAAACTCTTTGGTATATTGTGGAAACTAAGTTGAAGTTTTCTAGCATCTACCACTCCCAAACGGATGGTCAAACCAAGATGGATAATAGGAGTTTAGCAACCTTTTGAGATGTATAGTAAGTGATCATAACAGAAATTGAAATTTGATTCTTCCTACAATCCAATTTGTCTATAATAGCTTTATCAATAAATCGATAAGCATGAGTGCTTTTAAAGTTGTATGTTGTTACAAGCCTAGGAAGCTTTTATACCTTTTTTTTCATCTCTCCTCATGCTAGGGTGTTTGAGTTTGTCGAGTTGATTGCACATAGAGTTCAAAATTTAAATGTTGAGATCAATAAGCAGATAATGTGCAATATAAATTTTGAGATATTTATATAGACGACACAATGAATTTAATGTTGGAGACTATGTTATGATATGAATTAGACTAGAACAATATCCTTATAGAACTCATTGAAAATTGCATGCATGTATTACTAGGCGATTCAAAATGCTACAATTGGTTGGTTTAAATGCTTATGTTACTGATTTACCATTTTATTTTTTAATTAGATCCATATTTAACAATGAGTATGTAGCTGCATACAAGAAACTACATTATAATCCAAATAATCCAATTAAAGTGCCACCTAATTCTTTTCATGGTGATCCTATTGAAACCTTTACCCCTTTCACTTTGATATCAACACAAAAGGATAATATTAATGTTATTCTAGACGAACAAGTTGTTTTATTAGGGATGGTAAAGTTCCACTATTTCTAATTTGTTAAGTAGGCCAACCTGATTCATATTACACTTGGATTATTAGAAATACATTGCAATAAATGATCTAGATTCTTAAGAGTACTATCAAAGTTGTTTAGAGCTATACTTGATGAAGTCAAGTTTCTCTAACTTCGGGAGAGTTAGTGGAGACATCAGATCGACATCGCAAATTATACAAGTATATAGATAAAGACGGCAAAAAATAACCCACTCTTTCACTTTTTGGTTAGGAGACTGGACCCATCTAGGCCTATTTCATAGTCTTAGTTTTATTTATTCGGAGTTGTTATGTTAGACAGTTTTAACTTATTTTATTTTTTTGGGTTACTTATGTTTGATATTTTTAATTAATGGGATAAGCCTACATGTTAGATGTTTTAGGATTATGAGATTTATATGTTTCCCTTTGTGAGACAATTTTAATGAATTAAATAAAAATTATAGAATATTTCTCCTCTAAATTCTCCTTTCTTTCTAGCTTTTCATTGTTTACTTTTAATTCTTGGTTTTTGTTTTCTTTTTTTATTTCTTTGAATTAATGTCACGCATCAGTTATGCCATTAAAATAGATGTACAGAAGGTGCAAGGGCTTGAATCTTGATTGCTCAAGCAAACAAACAATTTTTTCGAAGAGCTAGAGTATATATTTGTGTTGTTGTACCAAATATTCTTTTTAAATTAATTTCCTCTTTATATATATATATAAACAAAACGATCATAGAATAAACATTTACCCTTTCATAACTGGTTGAGGCCTATAAATTAATAATAAAAATAAATTTGCGGATTCTAATAAAACTCCAATACCCAAGAACTGGGCAATGAAATATCTATATATACATATAACACCTCGAGTTGGGAAGCAGTCATCGCGATAAAATATCGAATAAAAAATTGCAGGCGTGATTGAGCTAGAGAAAATAATAATTCAAAGAAAAAGAGATGCCGACAGCACACTGCGAAAGAGAGAGTTGGACTTTTACTTCCTTGGACACCAATCAAGCGACTAAACAACGAAATAATTAAACTATCGAAACGAGGAAAATGAGGGGGAAAACAACTCATGAATTCCAACGCTTAATTCCACATTTGGAGGCCGAAGGGAGGATGGTGTAATTAATGCTGCCGAAGTTTGTTTTCCTTCCTACAGTAACTTGATGTTATTATAATTGTAATATTTTAAGTATATTTAACAAATTATCATCAAGTGGTTCAAGGAAAAGAAAAGAACATACATAAATGTTTATAAAACAAAATTAAGAAAATATGATAATTAATTTAAAACTAAAAATCATATTTTTTTAAATAGTTTATAGATAATTATTATGACTTGTAAAATTTCAAAAAATATTTTCTAAATTTTACACTCATTATAAAAGTAAATTAATCAAGGGAAATGTTTTTCTTTAGTATTTTCTAAAGATAATTATTATGACTTGTAAAATATGATAATTAATTGAAAACTAAAAATCATATATTTTTAAATGGTTTATAGATAATTATTATGACTTGTAAAATTTCAAAAAATATTTTATAAATTTTACACTCATTATAAAAGTAAATTAATCAAGGTAAATGTTTTTCTTTAGTATTTTCTAGTGAGATTTATGACAATTGCTAATCATAATATGTAACGCAATAATTCCAAAAAAAAATATAGACCTATTACTTTCCATGTAAAACTACTAATATAATTGGAAATTAATCATTATGGCTTCAGTTACTTTAAACTAATAGCTATATGGGTAATTTCACTTAGTGATTATAAATCGTTATTTATATTTAATGAAGTAAAATTCCATTAAAAAGTAAGTTAGCTCTTATATTTCTAATTAATTATATAGTTAATGAAAGTTAAACTAACATATATGTATATACCTTTATATTAGTGATATATATGGAAACATCATAAGAAAAACAACAAGCACGAGCAATCAAAAATTTTATGATTATCAAAAAAAAGCAATCAAAACTTTTATTAAATAAGGTCACCACACAAATAATTTTAATTCAAAATTTCATTACTAAATATTTTGTTTTCAAGTAATTTTTCTTTTTAAGAGATATAAAACTCCTTAAATAAACATAAAAATTCACTTAAACAAATTAAAAACCTAAAACTAAAAGAAAAGGTAATAAAAAATAAAAAAAATAAAAAACTAGGAAATTTAAAGAAATAAAATTAGCCCAAGTAGCATTTTCTGAGCTTATTTTAAAAGTTTTTTTGGACCTCAACTAATTACAACAAGTTGATGTATTATAGAAATTAACATGCAAAATCTTATAATAAAATTTAATCATGGTATCGTGATTGGATAAAAAATTATTAGGTCAATCACCTTATATGAACCATGTCTATTTTGAATTTAGCCTTGTCTCATTGGTTATAAACATGTTTGCAAGGTTTGCTTTATAGCTCAATTATAATAGATGTATAATTGACTTATCAAAATCACATAAATTAATCTCATTATATTAAAAAAAAAATATTTTCAAGTTTTGGTCATCCATCCATATATGTTACTTTTATTGTTAACCATTTAAAGCATCATTGGTGTTTTTTTACTGCATTGATCTTTATCATACTAGGTGCAATTAGTTTACTTAGATAAAGTATTTGAAAAATCAACTTTCAAAACAATCAATCTTTACAGGATAATTACTACTCATCAATCAATAGTTTATTTTATTCTACATCATATCTTTTTTCATACCATTTTAATTTTCCACTCTCATTCTTCTTCTTCTTTTCTCTTCATAAACTAAAATAAAAATAACAAATCTTACCCTTGCTTTCAACAAATTCCCTTTTTTTTATAGGTGTCAACACTATACATTTCTTTTTTATAATAAGAGTGTATGTAATATATTGTCCATCATGTATAATATTCTTATCATATTGTTATGACCTGCCTGAAAACAAATGACATGCATTTATAAAAACTACATCATGTTAAACATTATCAAAATTTATTTTGCTTATAGAAAATGAAAGAACACACCTTTCTTCTATAATTACCTTGGTATCTTGATTTAGCTAGTTAAGTTTGTAAGTTCAGGGTATTTTTCTAACTTGAGTTGTAACTTCTCTACTATTTTGGTCAACATCATATTCTCACATCTACAATTATTAATGATTATATTACATATTTTATCCTTGAAATTACAAGTTGAATAGAAAAGGTTAGTGTGTAGTCAGTCCTTGCTCGAATTATATTTTAAGAGCAAACAATCTTTTTTAGATAAGTATGGTAGCATCATCATCACCTTATAAAATCTCATCACTACCATTTGAATCAATATAATTTGGATTACTTAAGTTCACATCATGTTTTTCTACCAAATAATTTCTACTTAATGACTTTTTAGCTTATGATACTTAAACATTCAATTCCTCAACTCATCATATCTAAAATACCAAAATTTAAAACAAATACATAACTAGAAAGTTATCTTATAGTTTGTTTAACTACTAATTCAGGTTGAATAGATTATATTTGTTTACCAGTATGCACCCTTTATTCTAGTAATATTAGAAACTATCTCTATTAGTTCCCTGGTAACATGTTATTTCTCTATAGTCAAAGCCCCCTAATAGCTTTTAAAAACTATCCATAAAGAATACAAACACATCACATCCTAAATGGATTGTTGTAATCCATTTGGATACTTAGCAACCAACTAACCTTTTATAATGTTTTATAAATCATTTCTAATTATTTTCTGGTAAATATTATTAGTGTATTCATCAATAGTTCTCTCATATTTTCTCAATATATTGATTCATCAATACAAAATCTAAAAGTTCATTGAAAGGAAGAAAGTACTCCTTTATATATCTATTTCTTCATCATTTCCCAACCATTAAACTTCCATTTATCTCATTTTCCTTGAGATCTCTTTAACTGCTTCCACCAAGCAAAAGCTCACCTTTTTTATATGATTGTGATTGGCTTTTTCTTTATCTATTTCGGGACTTCATTACACTAAAAAACATCTTTAGTTCATTCAACCAATTAGTAAGTTCTTTTACCGATAAGGTTCTTGATCACAGGTGATGAAAGAAAAAATCACATTTGGTCTTCCTAAAATTGATAAAAATATTCACCAATGATAAAAAAAGAATTATTTATTTTCTCACTTGTTTTCTCTTATTCTTGTCATGTATACAGCGTCACGACGATCATCCTTTCAGATTGGGATAGTCAAGAATAAGAGTTGTCACCTAATATTTTAGTTATAAAAACCCTAACCGATCTCAAAATATAAAAAAGGGCACTAATTGTGTAAAAGAAAGATATGAACATCCTAAATATGTCTTACCTGAAGTAACCTGTATTGTTTATTTATCTGATATAAACTACAAACATATTATGCTTTTTTCACTAGTAGTCTATTTAAGGTTAAAGAAAAGTTTTTATCGGTAAAGAGGTCCTCATCTTATCAGGTTAAAAATCTAGCTATTCTACTGCAAATTTAAAAATAAAAATAAGTTATCTTTTTATTTAAAATCAAAAATATATCTTCCATGTAAGTTTATAATCTCATATATTAAAAGAAAATTTTGTATTCTTGAATTGTAGGCAAAAATCCTTTAAAATTTAACAAACTTGTTATAAAATATGTACAAAAATATTTTAAATTTTTAAAATAACTGCTGAAATTATTTTTTAGAATTCTTGGCATATACAAATAAAAAAATAAATTAACTTGATTAAGTATAAACAAGGTAAACCCAACCAAGTCAAGTTGTTTGGTTAATCTTACCTAGACTAAAGATAGCCTCCATCAAATTTTTGGAATTCAAATAATGAGAAAGTGTTGGGAAGTTTATCTATATTTTCATCACTCATGCATGAGAAGCATTTCTTGAATTGTGGACAAAAATCCTTTAAAATTTAACAAACTTGTTATAAAATATATATAAAAGTATTTTAAAATTTTAAAATAACTGCTAAAATTATTTTTTATAATTTTTGACATATATAAATAAAAAAATAGATTAACTTGATTAAGTATAAACAGGGTAAACCCAACTAAGTCAAGTTATTTGGTTAATCTTACCTAGACTAAAGATAGCCTCCATCAAATTTTTGGAATTTAAATAATGAGAAAGTGTTGGGAAGTTTATCTATATTTTCATCACTCATACATGAGAAGCATTTATTGCATATTTGCATCATATTTATATTTGTATTTCAAAAATATTTTAAAAAAATTTAAGTTTTTTTCTTCAAATTTATGTTTTATTATGTGTTCTTTTTCTTTAAATTCACCACTCATGCATGAGTAGCGTTTACTGTATGTTTACATTTGTTTATTTTTACATTCTAAAGCTTTTAAAAAAAAATAAACTTTTTTTTTCAAATTCATATTTTCTTTTGTGTTTTTATATCATGATGTAAAAAATTATTAAAAAAATTATTTTAATATATTTTTAAATAAAAAATATTTTAAAAAGCAATTCATTACTACAACACTCTCAAACAACATCTAATATAAAATATGGCTTTTTTCCGTTTCTTTTCAAAGAAAAAAAAAAGAATTAAGAAATCCCAGTAATGCTACTTGTCCATTATTCTAGAATTTTGACTGAACGTTCAAAGTTCGCATATAGTCACTTGAAATTTCTTTCAGATTCTTTGTGCCTCTGATTCTCTTATAGCATATGAAAAAACATTTGCTCCTCTTGCCATTCAACCCTCATGCATCCATCATCCATCTGTCGAATCTCCCTCCAAATCCGGCAATTTCATTTAAGAAGTGGAGAATACCGTATACACTCAGCCATGAAAGCTTGGTACTTCCGAGACTTCGCCAACAACAGAATAGGTTTGCCCTGTTTATTTTTGTGTTATAAAAAAATTAAAAAAATTTAATTGTTAATTTTAAATTAATATTTTTTGTTATTATTAGATTATTTTGATATATTAATATCAAAAATAATTTATAAAAACTAATATTTTAATACATTTCCAAATAAAATACATATTAAAAAATTCATAACCATACCCTCAATTACCTAAAAGACAACAACCAGAAACATATACATAACGCACATCTAATGGCGGATACACTTGGAGAGCAAATAAGTCATACGTATTCTTTTAATGATTACATGCATTAATTAAAGCACCAGGTCACATCATGTCGTTATCTTTTCTTCAAAGGCTTGTAATCTATTTCATTAATTATAATCTTCAAGAAAAAATAAATACCAGACGTTTTGGAACAGTTCTTGTTCTTGGATTTGGTAGCCCGTTGACAATAATCTTTTAAAATATCAAGATAGATGAAAATCGCCCACCTGCCTTAGCCTCCAAGGGTGGACAATAACCTTTTAAAATATCAAGATAGATGAAAATCGCCCACCTGCCTTAGCCTCCAAAGGTGGAGATAACTCTCATGGCTATGTATCAAATCTGCTAACCTACAGGCTGCCCGTGGAAAATCAAGCTACCGATAAATCCTTGTTTGTGAAGAGATCGTAAATGACTAACTACATATTATCCTTTTGATTCATAAGTAAATCTTGATTCTGACGCATGAACAATGCAGTGATTAGGAATATTCAAAACATTTTGCACTGTCTTCTGTTAGTTTGCTTTTAATTGTATGTTTAGGAAGCAGGATCTTGACTATATCAAATTCCAATAATGTCATATTTACTTTTTCTTTTTGGCGTGAAGTGAATAAAAAAACAAAAATTAACCTAGGGCCTGACAGAAGGCAACATCAACAGAATAACATTTTGCCTCATTCCGGAGGAGTTGTTGATGTTTAAGTTTTGTACTCAATTGAGTACGTATATTCATGATAAATAATTATTTTTATTATAAAATTATTATTTATTTTTAATAATATTTTGATTAATAAATCTAAATTTCTTAAAATAAAAAAACTTTTATAAAATAAATGTTTATAAATATATGTATTTTATATCAAAGTGTTATTTTTCAATATTTATATCATTATTCTATTAAAATTAAATATTAATTAGAGTTATTAAAATTTATTTATTTTATATTTTTTTAATGGAAGCAAATAATTATTTTTATAAATTAATTTTTAAAAAATATTTAAAATTAATATATAGATACTTATTAAAATATAAGTACACTGATGTAATTTACATAAAGATTTCATATGAGGAGATTTTATATTTATAAACAAATTTATATGATTATTATATAAGTAGTTTTTAGATTTTAAATCACTAAATTATATTAAATATGGCATGTTATATTTTAATTATAACTATATGTGGCATTGAATAAAGTTAATAAATTGATAAATATTGAGTGTAATATATATTATATGAAGGTGTTTGAGTGATGAAATGATGATTAATTATTTTAAATGAATTTAAAAATATATATATATATTTTATATTCTGTAGAATATTATGAAATCATTGTCCAAGACAGACTAAGATTTGAAAAGGTTTTTTTTTGTTTCAAAGAATTAATAAATTGCAACGCGTTGTATTGCTCTTATTTTATTATTACACTTGCATCAGTCGTATATAGCTATGCTATGACCAAGTGACTCAATATAATGCCTAAAATTGAATAAATCTACTCTTAATTGCGTGAACCAAACTTTATTAAAACGCGACTCGATATGACCTTCCAAGTTGAACAAATCCACTCTTCATAATTTTATTTTTTTTTAAATCTGCCCTGAATTTATGCTGCTATCAAACATCAGATGATGATTTGATTCTAACCCAGTACCTGCTGCAATGGCGAAGCATAAAATATTTCGTGAAAGCACTAACATTTAACAGCTGAGCTCTGAATGATAAACAAATGTCATTCCTCCCTGTCGTTTCAGATAACTTTAAATTCAAGCTTTAAAAGTGTGAATTGCAGGGGTCAACTCCTCCTCGTCCTCTTCTTCTTTATTTATTTTTTTAAACCAACTTCACCGCACAGAAAACGTTGGAGCTGACATAAATGAAGATCGGTTCAAACGATTAAGAACGGATTTAATAAGCTTGAGGGTGATCCAGTCACTTTCTAATAAAGTTTTGTTCAAGCTCCTGAGAGTATACTTATTCAAATTAAGGCCTCATATCTAGAAACTTGCGAAATAACAAATAAACTAAAGAAATTGTTGGTAAGGACCCTTTTCGGAGCTATCAGTAAGAACTAAAAAGTAAAAATCCACTCTGTTAGGATCTTTTTTTGCCAGCATCATAGTTTGTTTTCATGTTTCTTCGCATGCTTTTTGATTCATGGAACGCAAGAAAACATTATACGTAAACAACGAAGAGAACATGCTGGTGGAGAAAGAACTTTCAAGCTCGAAATCAATCAAACAGCTACAGCTTCCAAATAATCCAGATACAATTTGCTAAATTTGAAACCTTACAAGTCAGTTGTGTTGGGTAATACAATCTGCATCGATTCTCACAAATTTCTTTCAAATTCAAAACCAATCAAAGAATCATTATGTGCCTTGGCAGATGTCATTTGACTCTCATGCACTGGTGTAGAACCTCTCCAAAATTTTTATGCATGTGCCGCTTCAAGTACATTTTCTCCACCTTTTTCCACCCTTTGATCCCCATTTTCTCCCTTACAGATGGATTTTTAAGTACAAGTTCGATATTTTGAGCAAGAACACGAGATCCTGGACGTCCCACGGGATGAAGAAGTCCTGTTATGCTGTGCTCAACAATTTTTTACGTGTTCATACTCATAATGCATTGTGCATTACTGTACGGTTTTTTTTGTCCTGGAGTATAATTACAATGTTGCCCTTTCTAAAAAACAATTAATTAGTCATTAAAGATAATTTATCTTTTCATTTTCATAGTACATTAGTCATTAACAAATTGAATGGAAATAACTCAATCTTTTACATATTTTTTTAGTATAATTAAATTATTAAATTACTTTTTAAAAATAAAATATAATAAACTATACATGTTAAAAGTTATGACAGTTAACGATAGGTTTTTAAGTTTTTGGCTGAATTTATCTTAGCAATCCTTTCCTTCTACATCGATGAGTGTGGCGTTCCTAACCTTTAGTTTGGCATTAGTGGGAATTTTTCTTTTCTTTTTTTGTTCTTTCTCCTTCTTGGTTTCTGCACATGGCACTACAAAATTTCAAACTAGTCTTTTAATTTGTTTTTTTTTAAATTTGATTAATGTTATTTTGATTATTATTATTTATTTGAAATGGTTTAAAGAATTAGATATTTTTTTAATTTCATCTTCTTTTAATTTTTATTTATCAGGTTTGGTTCTTATTTTTTTAATCATTATTTATTTTGTTTTATATAATTTTTAGGATTGAAGTTTTTTTCTTATTTCATTTTCTTTTAGCTTTTTTTTCCTTGGGATTTGATCCTCTTTTTTTAATTTTTAATTCATTTGTCTTTAGAAAAAAATTTAATGAAGTATTTTTTATAATTTTATCTTTCAAAATTAAATTGGTTGGGGATTGAGCTTTTCCATTAAATCCAAGTCTAAGATTTCATGAGTTGTGAGTTTGAAAAATTAACCTAAATAAAGGATAATCACGTGGGTTTGATTGGTTTTTTTTTAAGATAATGTTTTTCTGTTTCATCATTTAAAATTTCTTTATTTTCCAATGTTATCCTTTTTTTTTATCTATAAGATATGGTTCTCATTCTTTTAATTATTATTTATTTTATTTTAGATTATTTCTTGAATTGAAGTTCTTTTACAATTTCCTTTATTTTTCTCCTTTGTGATTGGATCCTCAATTTTTTTGTTGCCATTCCTTTTGCTTTGGCAATTTCTTTTTTAATTCAACTTTTTTTATGAGTTTATCAACGAACATTAAATTGTTAAGAAATTGGACTTCTTAATTAAATTTAGATCTAGGATTTCACGGTTATGAATTTAGAGAATTAACCCTTGTTTAACATATTTGTTTGGGTTTTTATGTTTTTTTCCCTTTGTTAAACTAATATTTTTTAAATTTTATTATTTAACATCTATTTATTTCTTAAATTTTATCTCCATTCTTTAATTAAACCCGAGCTCAATTGAGACCCAATCAAGGCTTAATGGGGAGGAGAATAAGGAAAGAAAAAAATTAACTTAATTGTATCAGAGCCAGGGTTAGGTAGGGATTAAAACAATGACAATGTTAATTGTTTTTCACTAGGTAACCATTTAAATAGGGTAACCATTGCTTTATTAGCATGTTAGGTTGAATAAGCCATACCAATTTTTGTTTAATGCAATGGTTGGATTTTGATCAAGTCTGCAATGCAATACAACGAGAGACAAGTCTTAACTATATATGAGTGAATTGTAGGCATTAAAAAAAACTTTCATGTTTCACCTAGGATTACTTCACTCTATAAAAATATTATATAAAACACTAAACGGTGTAGGTTTTTTTATTATTGATGACATTGTTCACTCACTCACAAAATACTATGGACATACTGTTTATTTTTAATAATTCATTTTGGTCATTAAAGTCTTATTTCAAATGATTTTATCCTAATTAAAGGCCAATTTCTTTTGATTTCTTAGGCAATGGTAAATTGAAAAAAAAATCAAAATAAAAAAAGATACCAAACTTAAGTGGCGTGTCAGAAATTTCATGAAAAACACACTTAGATCCTCAAACTTTAAAAATATCAAAAGTTATATAATTTAGGTCCCTTTAAATTAAAAAAAAAAACATATTTTTTGTATAAAAGTTTATTTGCATTATTTTAAGTATGTAGTTACAAAAAGAGGAGAGAGATGAATTACCGAATTCCAGTGATAAAGAAAGAAAATTGTCTTTCAAGCTATTTTTTATCACCAATATAGATATATTTTTGTTTAAACTGGCCCTATGCAACAAGATAAGTTTGATGGTGGTGTTCTAGAGTCTCAATGTTAACCGAAAAAAAAAATCTAAATCAAGAAAAGAAAATCTAACTTAGTTTGATTTCAAGTTTTTAAACTTTATTTTGGGTTTTTTGGGTTGATTTGTAATTGTTTTAAAGGTGTTGGTAAGGATTTTTGCATTGAAATTGCTTAAAAATTAGAATTTTTTGGGTAAAAAGAACATTATCTTATTTTTTGGGGCACTATAATGGTTGCTAGAATCTAAAATGATAGATGACATATCATTTATCTTAACAGGCAATATATTGTTTGAATATACTGTTTGTCCCTCTAAAAAATAATAAAAAATAAATAAAATCAAGCTCATGCTTACAAGTGAAGCACGGATCAAATACATGACTCGTTGAATAAACTGCAAAAACTACTTATTTTATTTTTGTTCAAAATGCTTTTTCAATTGCAAAAACACATTAACAAAACCTTTGAATATTATTTTTTAGCATGAAAAAAAATATATTACCTGCGACGAAATATGAATAAAATAGCTTAGTTGGAGATGGTGTGTGTAACTGGTTCAAACTCTAAAGAGTGGATTTATTCAATTCAAGTTTAAATAAATTGCATGATATACTATTTATGTTTGAGTAATCCTGTTCATGGATATATTAAATAATGTAGTCGTTGAGTCTAAGTTGAATAGACAAATTGTTCCGTTGGACATCTGAAGAGACAAAGCAAAAAACAAATGTGGAAAAAAGCTCTAAATTTGGCTTCTGGCAATGGCAGTCAAATTTAGAAACAAGAAACTTGGAAAGGGCAATTACTTGTGTGAGAACAAAGAAATCCAAATAAAAAAACAAAGAAATCCATCCTCGACACCATTGATATAGTTGAATATTCATAAAGGGAGGTAGACACACCCAAATTAACAGATAATTAATTTCCTTTTCATTAATTCTTATACGTACTCTCATCCAAGGAATCCAGTTTTTTTTTTTGTGGGTGATGAATAAGGAGCAGAAACGTAGATGAGAAGGCTGAGGCAATGCAAAGAGCTACTACACACGCTAATGGCTTATTAATTAAAGCCAAGTTGGAGAAAGTTAGGGTTGGGATTAAGAGATCAGCATGGGCACGTCAGGCTTCCCTTATTTTCTTTTTTTCTTTTTTTTAAGAAGGCATATTTGTTACCTGGTCAATATCATCTACATATATATATATATATATATATATATATATGAAATAGAACATTAGAAATTAACATATAATATACGAGTTTTAAAACTCGAGATTTATGCGTCGACTTTGCACCCATTTAGTAAGTTAAATGCTTTTTGTTCCTCATTTCTTCCACCAAGGCACCAACACGGACAAAACCAGAAAAAAGGACAAAGTCAATAAATTGTGAGGACGTAATTGTGACACAATCAATCACTTTAATCTATGTGTGTGTGTAATATCACGTGACCAATAGAGAGGATATTTACAAAGTAATTTCCAAGATATTTATTCTAATCTTTGTAGTATTTATTTATTTATTTTTGGTGAACTTCACACATATTCAGAGAAAGAGAGAAATCAGATCACGGATTATATATATATATATTATTTAAATAGAGAGTCCATTGAAAAACGGATTTAGTTTCTTGAGTTTCATATTTTTGTTTGTGTTATGGTTTTATGGGTTAATAAGATTATTTTCAAAAAACAAATGATTAATAAGTTTCACGTTGTTTTATAAGATCAATAAGTCCAGTTTTTAGGTTGATCTTTTAAACAAGTTTATGTCTTCTATATTTTCGTACAAAATCCTTCAAAAAATATTTGAAAATTTTTTATCTAACTTTTTTTCTTAAATAATAATTTACAACAAGTTTTATTATGTAAGTATTTTAATTTATTTTCTGGATTTTGATCATATATATATATATATATATATATATATATGCAGTTATCTAAATTTAATCTTATAATTTCATTTTAATGACAAAAACAAAATTACTAATAAATTTCTAATTTAGCTGGTGACAAGTACGAGGCAATATTTATTTCGATTTTCGATTGTCCAGTGGGTTAATAATATATTAATTGGTTTTTTTTTTTTACGTGTATGAAGAGAGTAATTCAAGCAGCACAATTAAATATAATATTTTTTTCGGAAATAAACTATAAAATTAAACGTGTTGGTTCTAAAATATTAGTATAGAAATCTTAGATAACTTGTTTTACAAAATTAAACTTGTATGTAATTTTTGCAAAAAACAATCAAAGGTGGGCCTCAACATTTCTATGTTCCAAGGAAAACATTTATTAAAAGAAGGCATTTCGTCGGCGCTCAAGTAGAAGCAGGCCCAAGGCCATTTTAAAACGGGCTTTACATTTTGTCTAGCCAATCTCTGCGAGTTTGGGTTCTCCAGGGTTTATATGTTCTGCAGTTTTTGGATGAATTCGAAGTTCAGGTTAGACATTAACTAGCTATTTTACGGTAACCTTTACCAGTTGCCATGTGCTCTGGGGCCTTCTTGTTTTTTCCTTTCCCCCCTCCTCCTATTTAATTGATCATATCATCAATGGCGTTTTGGATTCTTATATCTTATAAATTTCAACATTTATCTGTTCCTTGGAGTGTGACTTGGATACGCACAAGTAGTTTTGCTAGTCAAGATTTCAGCAAGGAATAGCGCAGATACAAAGAACATAACAGAGACTAGTCTTTCGGGCTGCTCTAAGCCAGGATCTTGTGAAAATCCTGGTCCTGAAATGATGGACGCAAGCAACATTTGCAAAGTCTGCTATGTAACAACAACTCCCCCTTTTCCCTTCAGAGAACAAGAGAGGCTGCTAACACTATATACAAAGTGCGGATAATCGCATAAAACTGCTGTTTCTAACATTTTGAACGTCAAGATAACATGGATAGGTGGAATTAAGTATCATTCCAGTGATTCCTCATTCGAGCATATTTATGCTCAGTTATCGAAGATAAACAAGGTAACTTTGTAATTATAAACGGTTACTTTTTTCATGGTTTACAGTTATACATTCCATTCTTTTCCTTGTATGAACATATCATTTATGAATTACATTGGATGGAATAAGACACTGGTTTTAGTTTTAGCATATCATTATTGGTCTAAATTGTCAAGTCAAGTTTCTAATTTTATTAAAAGATGTGCTATTTATTTATTAGATGTCCAAAAGGACTTGATTGAATGCTAGGTTGCACATCCCATTACTAGTTCCTCATGTCTTGTTTCTAAATATGAGTGTGAATTTTGTATTAAGCTTACCTCATATACATGTTTTTGTTGTTATTAACAGGTTCTCAAAGGTAATCAATTTCATAACCAAGTTACCTAATTTTACTTTAATGATGTGGTTCATTTGTATGGAATTTCTAAGTGTATATCTTTAAATATGGATATAAGAACTCGACTAAACTTTAACAATGTTTATCATCCTCAAATAAATGAGGTTGACAAAGATCGTTAATTGTTGTCTTAGCAAATTACTATGAAGCTTGGTTAAAGATAAGCTAAAATAGTGGGAGATATAACATTGTTATAAATAGAGTTCACTTATAATAGGTTTTAAAATTGAACCACCTAGCTGAGTCCTTTTAAGGGTGTCTATGGACAAAATCCTTTTAGAGTACTTGAGCTAATTTTTGTTCCTTGTATTGAACGATTGAGCATCTAAGCTATAAATATGGTAGATTACTTGCATGAAATTCATGAATAAATCAAGAAAACAACCAATAATAACAATACTAAGTATAAGGCTCTAATTGATACTCATCATATAAGAGTGATGTTTAAGGTTGGTGATTTAGTATGGGTAGTCCTTACACATAGTAGGATTCTAATGGGTGAATATAACAAATTGATAGAAAAGAAGATAAATCTCTGTGAGGTATTATAGAAAATAAATAATAATAATTACAGGATTTATCTTTCTAATCATCTAAAGACTTTTGATATCTTTAATGTCAAACACTTGACATTTTATTTTAAGGAAGAACATAACTCGAGGATGAATTCTCTCTAACACAAGAAAAATGATGTAGAGTTTAAGGTAACTAGTAATTTTGAGCAATCAAGTGTGAATCTATCATAAATAAATAATGATATGTCCTAGAAAGATTATATGAATAGTATAACATGTGCATTTATAGATTAATAGGATAGGTTTTAACTTAAGAAGAGGTATAGTTCTACCAAACTAGAATAATGATTCAAAAGAGTTATAATATCTTTATTCAACTATTAGAATGGGCTCCAATTTTTATAGGAGTATCTAAAGTTGTTTTTTCTTTAGTAGCTCTTATAACACTACGCGGATCAGTGGATCTTAAAATATCTAAATTCTCATTCCAAATCTCGTTTTGGATAATTTTATAATTTTCCATGTTTTTCTTGAATTTCTTACTTTGTTCCAGATTTTATGGTTATTTTTAAACTATTTGTATATGTTTATTTTGTTTGTTAGTTAGGGTAGATATTCTAAGGTAGTGAACTTGATCCGTAATTTTTTTTTAGAGAAAATAAAATTTAAATTTAAATTTTATCTTTATAACCACTTTCTCTTTTCAATTATTTGTGTTTTTTGATATTTTAGCTTTTGCATCACATGGTGCAAATTATCTAAAGTATTTCTCTTCTTTACAATTATGTTCCACGCTTTACTCTGAGGTAGTGGGCAGTGCCATCCCTGGGTTAAGGAACTCTCAGACAGCATGAACATAATCTCCTCTAGCAAGCTAAGCATCATACACTTGCATTTTCCCAAAAAGATGGGAAGCCATGTTCCAAATTCTAAACAGATCTCCAAGAGCATCCATAACCTTTGGCGTGTTCGAAATATTTTCTTTCTTCGAGTAACGTACGTAATGGTCGAAGAGGCTACGTGGTGACAATGAACCTCGACGAGTGGTCTTTTCTATTATAAGTAAATATCGTGCCATGACAATTTCAAAAAGAACTATCCGAGTGGAAGATGCCGAGTTGAGAACGATAGCAGTACTGGAGATAGAAATCCACCTCTGGGGTCATAAAATTATCAAGTTAGTGAGAGGTACCGTGAATTCCCTTTCAAATTTGCATACCACAAACTCTCAATATGGGAGAGAGGATTTTCATTTCTCTTTGATGCGAGTTCAATGATCCGAACACCATAGGCAAGAAAAGGGTATGGCTTATTTTCTTTCTTCTTTTCTTTTCCCGTAAATGCCAGCTGTGCAACAGAGATGGAGCTATTAGAAAGAAAGTTTCGAGGTTCATTGAAGCATGAAAGTGACATCTTTGGGCTTTCAGTAGGTAGTAACATGCGTCGCTATAAATTGGAGGCTCAATGTGCCACTTTTCCAAGTCATGGGTCTTATAATACAGAATGGCGTCTCATTTTTTACCCTCCAAATCAGCTGGAAAATCGTGTTAGAAGGGAAAGAAATGTGCATCACAAAATAAGATACTCGTTCGTCATCTTAGTAGACTGACTTCTTGGTCTCTAGTAGTGCTGCGCGATGGTGCCAATAGCATGCGACTGTACAGTCCAAGCTTGGCCTGCTTTTTGTAGGTAACCTCATCCAGACTTAGCATAAATGACCGACGAGAAATATAAGCCAGAAGAGATCATGCAATTCATTTAAGAAGCTGTCGAAATTTAGGTTTGACCCAGTTAATTTGGTGGGGGTGTTGTACCAAAAAGAGAATAGCAGTAATTTATTTGGGTACAGAGATTATTTTCCCATGGTGCGTCCATGGTCTAAGGATGATTTTTGTTGCTCTGAGACGTAATTGAGCAGTCTCTTTCAAACTTTATTTAACCTGCAATTTTCTGGATTAGTCCAACTGCTCGGTGATCACAATATGTTACGCATGCATAGCATATTCTATTGTCCTTTAGTGCTTGGACTGAACCCATAAATTTTGCAGCTAATCTTAGGCCAGCAACTTGGGATTTTGTTCTCATTTGCCAAACTCCTCCTGGGACAAGTGGGAAGAATCATGTGTACTAGCTCTCTCCTAATTTGCTGAAGACAAAAGGCGTTGTTTCCACTCCAGCTTAATTGAGACGATTAGAGCTGGTTTCCTCTCTAGATCAGGTCATTGTTTGCTGCAAGTTATAATATTTAGGGTTTTGGAAGAGTGTTTTGTTGGCCACCTCTTATAGCCTGATCAGGCCACTTTAATTTCTCTTTAATGTTTTAATTAGGCATTGTAATTGAATAAGTATCCAAGATTTTAATAGTTAATAAAATACTAAAGATGAAGACATATTGTACTAATACTTACCATTTATATGCTTGTAATGAAAAAAGCATATAAAAGCAAGGGATTGAAACAAAATTTAACTCATTGAATGGTTCTACTGCCTTGTACATGTAGTTTTCTCCTATGTGGTTCTCATTGAATGGTCACAACAATAAATGGAAGGGTGTCAAATCCAACATGAAGAAAAGTTTGCAATATTCAAGAGACATGCACGAAGTAAATAGATTTTTATTTTGAAAATTTTCATTTTCATTTTGGTTCTTCTTCTTTTTAGTCTTTCATTCCATTTTAATTCTCGATTTTTTTTTCTTTTCTAATTTAATATAATTTGTTTGTATGGCACAATTCAAGTCGTTGATTCCTTGAAATAGACACCATTAATAAACCTCTTACAACATCAGTGATAAATTGAATGAAGGAATCATACTATGACTATGACTAAAATTAAATTTGTGGGGCTAACATAATCGTTGTGTTGTTGTTCAATATTGAAAAAACAGTGTATGATAACATGTACAGGTGATATCCAGCATATGCGTAAAGTGGGCACTTGCCTGCCCAAAAACAAATTAAAATATATATGTTTTGAGAATAAGAAAATAATTCTAAGAAATTAAAATGGAAATGAGAAATAAAAGTTAAGAAAAAATTACATGAAAAAATATTGGTATAAACATTAGTTAAAAATTAGAAACGTTAACTTGACATTGTAGCGAGCATGTATATGAAACAAATGATGAAAAGAAAAAATAAATATATTTTAGAATAAGAAAATGGTTTCAAAGACTTATCAAAATAACTTATATGGTTCTAGTAATAATTGAATAAAAAAATTTAGATTTTGATGTAAAATCATTTACCGACTAATTTTATGTTATTAAGTATAATTCTCAATTTAACCATTAAATTAAGCTGAAATTTTATGATAAGCCTCCTAACACATTATTTGTCTTGGGTTAAAACTTTAGGGTAATTAATGTTTGAAAATGCCATGTAAGAATATCAACGATCAGATAAAAAATAACATGTAAACTCATTAATAGTGTTTTTGTAAATAAGCTAGAAAAACTGGAAATTCAGCTTGTTTTTTTCCCCTTTAAACTATCGACCAATGCTGAGAAAATTATAAGAGAAAAACAATTGAGAGTTTCCTCACTAAAATCATAAAGAAAAAACAAGATTTATGCCAAGATTGACAAGAGAGTAAGAATTGAACATATCTAACTCAAGAATTAAAGAGAAAATCAAGTGAGGGAAAGAGACTAAAAAGATGAAACTTATGACATTAAAAGGAAAAAAAAAAAGAGAAAAACTTCAACTAGTTAACATTCTAAATTTATATCATTATCAAGTAAGACATTACAAATTCAATTGTATAAGTTTAAGTAAAAATTAACAGAGTTTATGCAAAATTCTTAAATTTTAATTTACGGTTCTTAAATGTTAAATTGAGGAAAAGTGATATTATAAAAATATGATGTTCTAATGGAATACGATGTATATAACTTTAAATAAAATATAATTCAAGAAGAAAAATTAAGTGTTAATAGTGAAAGTAGAGCTAGTTGATTAATACTTAAAAGTGCATATTTATCAAGGTTTTATATTATTATTTTGCACTTAAAGTATTAATAACTCCTTAGCTAAAACATGTTTTATAATAACAAGTTTGATACCATAAGGTATATTTAATTTATGGTAAATATTCATCCTAAATGCATGCCTATTATATAAATAAAATGATTGATTTATAAGTTAAAGTATTAAAATTGAAAGGACAAAAAGATTGTCAAACTTAGAAAAGAGATGTTGGTACACTCCAAACTAGAATATTATTCAATAATTGGGTCATTTCTAGAGTTATAGATCTCGGATTTAGATCTATTTTATATGGATGGAAGGATAAGATATAGACCTACAACTTTCATAAGAGTTTAAATTATAACAACAACAAAGAAGTTTGAATTTGTCCTGCAGCCCAAACACTGTTCAGTGTTAAGCCTATATCTTGAGTTCTAAAAGTTCAAAAGACCTCAATTTTTTTTTCTTGGAAAGATGAGATAATTTTCTAGAACTTTTATATGAAAGTCTAGTTCAAATTATGATGTTATTAATGATGTTTTTTTTCAGACAAGAAAAGATAAGATTATCACCAAGTTAAGAGTTGGCCACCTACTCATTAATTAGTCATCAAATCAATAGTTCCTAATTTTATCCTATAAAAGGAGATATTTGGTATGCATTTAGGCACCTTGGTTTCCAGATCAAGATCATGTTCTTGCTTTTTCTCTTTGTATTTCTGTAACATTTAAGTTTTGCTTTCATTAATATCTTGTTTATACCTTTCATTTCCTTTCCTTTGTTTAGTTAACTTTTATCTTATTTATGTTCTTATCTTGTTTATTTATATTTCTCTCTTTTATTATATTTAACTAAGTTTATTACATTGAGGTGAAAAGGTTACACTAATGGTGTAAGAATAAGTATAGTGTAAACTCAAGATGAACTTTAATGTTTAATACTAAAATGTTTTATATTTGTTATCTTGTTCACTTTTAATACTTTTCTTGTTAAATGATTAATCTAGATCTGTGTTGTATAACACTTGGTACAACAAATACTTGGTACTTTCATAACCCAACCATATGGTATAACCGACACTTGTGCTATAAAAGAAATTTGATTTGTTATTAACATAAGTTATAATCATGAATACCTGATAATATTTACAAGTATTAACATTATTTGAATAAGATAACTAATATAATCATGTTAACAATTTATAATCTAATTGGAACCTCCTTCGTGTGTAGTTTTCAATTGAATAATAAGAGTTTATACTATATTTGATTAAAATACCATTAGTGGATCCTCTAAACTTGACATTTATTGTTATCATTATTTAATCCTTACATTGATCTTTCATCTCAAAGTTCTCATCAACTTCTTTTTCCTCTTCTTCTTCTTCTTCTTCTTCTTATTCTATTACTATTACTATTACTATTACTATTACTATTACTATTACTATTACTATTACTATTCTTGTTGTTGCTACTGTATTTTTGTTATTTATAATTTATATAATTAACCTTTCTATTGTTTGACCCCAGTCTTGTTGGGTTATTTATTACTTTAACACTCTTACACTTGGGAGAAGATATCAATCTTTTGATCATGTCACTAGTCATTTAGGAGGGCAAGAACTTTTGGAACAAACATAAAAGTTTGTTGGTTATGTGTAATTAGCATGTGTTTTATGTTAATAAGAATTCAAATGGATTTAATTATATTGTTTAGCTCTAAATTGAAATTTCAATATAACTTCAAAAAAGACTGAGAAATTGATCACAAATAATTTATGGTTATGTGTTGGTTGGTTGGTTGAAATAAATAATTTATAGTTAGTTATAAAGATAATTGGTTAAATGATTGGTTGGTTACTTATATTAAATAAGAAATATTTAAAAGTGTTGATAATGAGAAGATTTTATAATGTTTGTAACATATAAAGTCTCACATGGAGCAATTATGAATTTTATGGAGTATTTTTTTTATAATATATGTAGATATTATAAGCTCGTAATTTTTGAACTTTTTTATCTTAATTAATTTAGTTATATATTTATATTATTTTTTCCCTACAGATCTGTCCTTGTATGGTAATGGATTATTATATTAAAATTAAAATATTTACATAATATTTGGTTAAAATATATTTTTGTGCTTTTAAAATATAACATGATGAAGAAACAATTAGTTAGATTCAGCAAATAGATAAACTCTCCCGAGGACACGACTAATGCACATACCCATCTTTTTTTGGGCTTAGCGAAAGGAAGCGTTCATCTTCCTTAGGTTAAGCAAAGGGAAAGACCAATTCCATTAGGCTCATCCAAAGAAAGGATCCAAAGGGAAAGACCCAATTCCATTAGGCTCGTCTAAAGAAAGGATCCCTTTTTTTTTTTCAATCAAGAAAAGAACCCTTTTGGTCCAACCGAGGGAAAAATTTTAGTCTTCATGGGATCAGCTACTTTTTGTATCCTACTCTTCCTACACAAGTGTATAAAAATCTTTCAAAGACCTACCATATTTATCCCTCAATAAATGTTATTAGGGAAAGTTAACACTTCAACCCCTACTCTTTATAATAGGACAACATTTATAAGTTATAAATACCTCATGAATTCTTCAAATACTAGAGGTTCATAATCTTTTCACTCTTAATATTTGTTAGCATATTTTAGATTTTATCTCCCTAAAAGATTACTTTACTTTCTCTCTCTAAAAAGACATTTACTTAAGTATCTAAGAGTCCCCAGATCTACAAAAAAAAAAAAAACTTTTGCAAGTACCAGCCATTAGCAACTCTATCCTACCAAGCATCTAGCATAAGCTATCAGCCACCTTTGCTATGGAGAATAGATCAAATCATTAAAACTAAAAGATTAATCAATTATCTAACATATATGCCTTGCTCATAAGCTATTTGGATTTTTTAAAACATTATTAGTGGTGCCATCTATAAGAACCTAATCAAAAAGCCATTAGTGTCTTCTTGAATCTTGCTTCTTACATTTTCAAGCACACAATAAATACACACCTAGGTGAAAACATGAGACAAGTCTACACGTTATTGTGAACATTCTTGCCTAACCAGAGCTTCAACAACTCTTCAATCTAAACCACCACCTCATTAAGGTAGTGTTAGCCATTCTAGGTAAGATGAACAAATTTTGACTATGATTTTCCAACTTTATAAATGCAATTGGAGCCTCTTGATTTTGAAAAGCCTTCAAGAAGTACAAGTGTTATGTTTGTAACAAACCCAACTATACGACTTGATCAACGTTAAAAAATCCAAACATATGTTTTAATTTAAGGGTATTTTTTAAAAAATTTACAAAAAAATCGATAAAGTTTTGTTTTTATTTATGACATCCCAAGTTATTAACTATTATCAATTTACTCAATCAATACATCATCACAAAGTCCTATAATTCCAGACCTTATTTGAATCATCAATGTTTAACACCTCATGCAATCCTACAAGTAAGTTGATTATAAACATAGCTCACATATCATGTCATAAAATTTAAAAGGAAAGGGAATACTAACATACAAAAAGAGTATTTACAATATAATAAGTGTTCTTAAACATTTTGAAAGAGTCAATTACAAGATAACTAATGTACTACATGATAAATTGGACTTTTATAAATACATCAAGGCTTACACAAAAGCATATTGCATAAACATTTTAATTTCATTATGCTTAAGTTAAATATTTACATGAGCTTGACAAAATAGAGTCCTAAACTAATGATCTCTATAGATATTTAATGGATTTGTTACATAAATAAGTGACACGACTAAAAGGTTGATGTCTTCTTCCAAGTGCAGGAGTGTCGAAGTAATAAATAACCCGGCAAGACCGGGGTCGAACCACAGGGAGGTTGATTGTACAAATTATAGACAACAATTATAAGCAACAGTAATAGCAATAACAACAACAACAATAACAATAACAATAACAACTATAATAATAATAATAATAATAATAATAATAATAATAATAATAATAGTAGTAGTAGTAGTAGTAGTAGTAGTGGTAGTAGTACTAGTAGTACTAGTAGTAGTAATACTAATAATAATAATAATAATAATAATAATAATAATAAAGAAAGAGAAGAAGAAGAAGATGTTGAGAACTTGGAGATGGAAAATTAATGTAAGGATTAAACAATAATAATAACAAATGTCAAGGTTAGAGGTTCCACTAATGGTATATCAAACAAGTATAGTATAAACTCTTATTATTGAATTGGAAACCACACACAAAGGAGGTTCCAATCAGATTATATATTGTTAACATGATTACATTAGTCATCTTATTCAATTAATGCTAATACTTGTAAATCTCGTCAAGTATTCATGATTATAACTTATGTTAACAACAAATCAAGTTCCTTTCATAGCTCAGGTGTCGGTTATACCATACATTATGTGCTATGAAAGTGCCAAGCATTTGTTGTACCAAGTGTTATACAACATAAATCAAGATTAATCATTTAACAAGCAAAGTATTAAAGAGTGAACAAGATAACAAATATAAAACATGTTAGTATCAAACATTAAAGTCCATATTAAGTTTACATTATACTTATTCTTACACCATTAGTGTAACCTTTTCACCTTGACATAACTAACTTAGCTAGACATAATGAAAGAAAGAAAAATAAATAAACAAAATAAGAACATAAAAGTTAACTAAGTAAAGGAAATGAAATGAAAGGCATAAACTTGATATTAATGAAAGTAAAGCATAAACATTACAAAAAATACAAAGAGAGAAAGAAAGAGCATGATCTTGATCTGAACACCAAGATGCCTAAATGCATGGTAAATGCCTCCTTTTATAGGCCAAAATTGGGAACTATTGATTTGATGACTAATTGATAAGTGGGTGACCAACTTTTGACTTGGTTGTAGGCAATTGTCTCAGCTTTCTTGTGTAAAAACTTCAGCTCATTTGGACTTCTAGAACTCCAGATATGGCCAAAATACCGAACAGTGCTCGGGCTGGAAGACAGATTCGGGCTTCTTTGTTGTTGCTATAATTTGGACTTGATAATGGCCTTTTTAGATCTTGGGCTCCATATGAAAGTTGTAGGCCTATGTCTTACCTTTCCATCCATATAAATTAGACCTAAATCTGAGATCTGTAGCTCCAGATATGACCCAATTACTGAACAGTGTTCCGGTTTGGATTGCACCGACATTTCTTTTCTAAGTTTGACCATCTCTTTGCCTTCGCAATTTAAGTTCTTAAAGTCATCAATCAATATTTTCATTTATGTGATAGGCCTGCATTTAAAATGAACATTTACCATAAATTAAAGGTATCTTATATTATTAGATATATTATTATAAAACAGGCTTTAGTTAAGGAGTTATTGATACTTCAAGTGCAAAATGATGATATAAAACCATGATAAAAATGCACTTTTAAGTACTAATCAATAAGCATACCATTATGTTGATAAAAGAAATATATATATATATATATATATATATATATATATATATATATATATATGCGCTCATGTAATGTACACGAATGAAGTATAAATTTTTTATTCAATTCATAAGAATTCTAACGATCAATTTATATTTTGCTTGTAAATCATTTAAACTCAATTAATACTCATTTGTATATCTTTAATTTTAATACTGATATTTACTTGCATGCACCGAGTGACTTTGCAAAATCCAACCAAGATATTTTTAGGCAATTATATTTATCAATTTCTCAAGTCATTCAAACACTGAAACCCTTTACAAATCGAGTCTCATCAATTGTTCTCAGGCGTCCCAACACAGATATCATTAACCCAAGCAGTACTTGTAATTTATTTCCCAGCAATCCTATCATGGATGTTATTAGTTGTAGCTAATCTTGTAATTTATTTCCTGGCAATCCTATCATGGATGCCATCAGCTGTAGATAATCTTATAAATACATTGGACTTTATTTACATTGAACATGGTATTTATTATTATTGCATTCACCAGAAGAACTTTAAATTACATAAGTGAAAAATAGGATGGAAAATCACGCACATGCTCTGCTGCCTCGTGACCTTCCCTAATAAAACATCTAACCCTGGTTGCTCCTTTTGAGTTAAAAAGAAGTTTTTTGTTATGATTCATTCGAGCCTATTATTATAAAGAATTTATATTCATTCATTACACATATATTACTTTATATGGATGTTCATTTCCTCATAATAACATACATATATCATGTATATTTTTAGAATTAGTGTCTTACTTGCAAGTGTTCGTATGACTCAGTTCTTTTATATTTTTACATATAGTATTCACATGAAAGTCTAATTGTTACTGTCTAACTTTGAATTGTTACTGTCTAGTGATTAGTATTTAAAAGTGTATTTTTACCAAGGTTTTATATCATCATTTGGCACTTGAAGTATCAATAACTCCTTAACTAAAGCATGTTTTATAATAACATATCTAATAATATAAGATACCTTTAATTTGTGGAGAAGATATCAATCTTTTAGTGGTGTTATTTAGACATTGAATTATTATTGTCCAATTGTTACTATCCAACTATTATTGCCCAACCGTTACTGTTTAAACATTGAACTGTTAGTATGCAACTGTTACTAACTAAACATTGAACTGTTAGTATGCAACTGTTACAATCTAGACATTGAACTGTTATTGTCTAACTATTACTATTTGAACACTCATCAGATTTTTAATTATATCTAAAGTTTTAGAACTCTATTTTAAGTGAGATTAATCTCATTGGAAAGTTAACACATGAGGCTACAAGTTCTCTGATGAAGGAGAACCCAGTTTTGCACTGAGGGTCTTGGCCTAGCGGTGGAAGGGGCTTGTCTTCTTCCACTACACCTGGATTCGAGTCCTCGTGTGCATGTCTGTCACCCCCACGGTGCCTTACATGCCTACTGGGTTTGCAAGGCGTTTAATGGGCCATGGAATTATTTGTGGTGCGCTCAAGCTGGCCTGGACACCCACATAAATAAATAAAAAATTGTTCATCAACTAATCAGTCCTATTGCCCTACAGAATTAGTCACGCCTCAGTCTCAGTTGGTAATCTATAATTGGAGTTATACAGCTCAAATTGAGCAAGACCAGTTTTTTTCGTTAGCTAACATCCAAATCTATAATTTTTATGCAGGACCCGATCATGATTTTCTTATCCTCCTACCCAAAATCTCATCAGAAGTCAAGAGACAAGTCTGTCCAGATTCGTCACCCCCTTCTCTTTACACTATACTTTCATAAACTATACTTTTTGATAAATTATTTTGGTTTCATACCCCCCATCACATGCCATACATGAATTAACTTAATTTTAACATTAAATACTTTTTTCTCCAATTCATGTCTAAGAACCTTAACCTATAATTCAATATCAAGGCATCAATTCATTATTGAATTTGAAATGAATCTTAAGATCATTGACATGACCAAAGATTGATGTCTTCTCTAAAGTACAAGAGTGTCGAAGTAATAAATAACCCGACAAGGTTGAGGTCAAATCACAGGAAGGTTAACTATATAAATTATAAATAAGAACAACAACAACACTAGTAGCAGTAGTAGTAGTGGTAGTAGTAAGAGCTTTAAAAGGTGATATTAATATAAGCATTAAACAATGATAAAAATAATTATCAAGGTTAGAGGATTCACTAATAGTATTTCAAACAAGTATAGTATAAACTCTTATTATCCAATCGGATTATAGATTTTTAACATGATTACATTAGTTATCTTGTTCAAATAATGCTAATACTTGTAAATGTTGTCAGGCATTTATAATTATAACTTATGTTAACAATAAATCAAGTTCATTTCATAGCATAGGTGTCAGTCATACCATATGGTTTGGACTCTAAAAGTATCAAGTATTTATTGTACTAAGGGTTATACAATATAGATCTAAATTAACCATTTAACAAGCAAAGTATTAAAAGTGAACAAGATAACAAATATAAAACATGTTAATATCAAACATTAAGGTCCATGTTGAATTTATACTATACTTATTCTTACACTAGTAGTGTAATATTTTCACCTTGACATAATAAAATTAGCTAAATATAATAAAAAAGATAAATATAAATAAATAAGATAATAACATAAATAAGATATAAGTTAACTAAGTAGAGTAAAGAAAATAAGAAGCATAAACATGAAATTAATATAAGCAAAACCTAAGCATTCTAATAAAAAAAGAGCAAGAACATGATCTTGATCTGAAAAACAGGATGCCTAAATGTATGGAAAATATTTTTTTTTTATAGGCTGAAATTAGAAATTATTGATTTGTTGACTAATTGTTGAGTGGGTGGCCATATCTTGACTTGTTGACAATCCATATCTTTTTATCTAAACAAAACATCATTGCTAACATCAGAATTTGAATAGACTTTAATCATAAAAGTATAAGAAATTATCTCAGCTTTTCAATAAAACAAAATTGAGGTCATTTGGACTTTTAAAACCCAAGATATGGGTTGAACATTGAATAGTATCTAGGCTGCAAAATAGATTCAGACTTCTTTGTTGTTGCTATAATTTGGACATGAAAACAGCCTTTTTAAATCTTAAAATCCCATAAAAGTTTTAGGTCTATGTCTTAGCTTTCTATCCATATAGATCAGACCTAAATCAAAGATTTATAGCTCCAAATATGACCTAATGACCGAACACTGTTCCAGTTTAGGTTAAACCAACATCTCTTTTATAAGTTTGGTCATGTCTTTGTCCTTTCAATTTCATTACTTAAACTCATCAATCAATCTTTTTATTTATGTAAAAGACCTGTATTTAAAATGAATATTTACTATAAATTAAAGGTATCTTATGGTATCATACTTGTTATTGTAAAACATGTTATACTTAAGGAGTTATTGATACTACAAGTAAAAAATGATGATATAAAACTTTGATAAAAATACACTTTTAAGTACAACATATTTTATACACCTTAACAGGTATGAATTAAGATTTTTATCTTTAACTAGTTAAAGATTCTTAATTCCCTCATTTCTTTCCTAATGATAGTTAGCCCTCCTTCTTTTCATCTTGTTCAATTTTCTTGTTAATCCCTTACTCACAAGTATTTATTCCATCTATAAACCCTTAATCTTGGATAGATTCTTGAAATTTTAGTGTTTCTCTCTTGATTTTGCAAGAATAGATACAAAACTTCTTATTTTCTTTCCTTATGGATGCTACAATTTTTTTGTGAAAAGAAGAGTATTTATACTTTATAATTTGTCTTATTTGCATTTAGACCTCATTGCCTTTAAGTCTATTATTTATCCTCAATTAAATTCAATTCTCAACAATACCATGTTTATTTATAATATCTCGAATTATTTCGCATAGAAATTTATCTTTAAAAATTTTTGAATTCCTGTTTTTATTAACCATATGCATGAATTTCTTTACTTTTATTTATCAAGTAGTTAGTTTGCAATTTAAGCAATTTTAATTTTTATATATATATATATATATATATATATATATATATATATTTGAAATATCTTTAGCAATTCTCCAAGGAAAAAAACAATCTCTCTCATAACTGAGAGTCTGCTCAAATAAAAATTTACCATAGTTAATAAGAATAAGAATGTAAGTTTCTTATATATAAATGACTTATTCAAAATTATTATTTTCATTTTCTCTAGGTGATGTTTAAGTTCTTTCAACAATTATCTTAGGAATATGCAATTCTTCTAAGAAGGTATTGACTTGATCTCTGATTAGTACTTAAAAGTGCATTTTTTATGGTTTTATATCATTATTTTGCACTTGAAGTATCAATAACTCCTTAACTAAAGCATGTTTTATAATAATATATCTAATCATATAAGATACCTTTAATTTGTGGAAAATATTCATTTTAAATGCAAGCCTATCACATAAACGAAAGGATTGATTGATGACTTTAAGAACTTAAATTGTAAGGGCAAAAAGATGACCAAAATTAGAAAAGAGATGTCAGTGCAATCCAAATCGAAACACTGTTCGGTAATTAGGTCATATTAGGAGCTATAGATCTCATATTTAGATCTACTTTATATGAATAGAAAGGTAAGACATAGGCCTACAACTTTCATATGGAGTCCAAGATCTAAAAAGGTCACTTTCAAGTCCAAATTGTAGCAACAACAAAGAAGCTCGAATCTGTCCTCTAGCCGGAGTACTGTTCAGTATTTTGGTCATATCTGGAGTTCTAGAAGTCCTAATAAGCTGAATGTTTTACACAAGAAAGATGAGACAATTGCCTATAACATTCATGTTTTCAAGTGGCTCCAATTTTAACATTATCAATGACGTTTTGGGCAGACAAGAGAAGATAAGAATTGTCATCAAGTTAAAAGTTGGTCACCCACTCATCAATTAGTCATCAAATCAATAGTTTTCAATTTTGGCCTATAAAAGGAAGTATTTTCCATGCATTTAGGCATCTTCATTTCCAGATCAAGATCATGCTCTTGCTTTCTCTCTTTGTAATTTTTGTAATGTTTATGCTTTGTTTTCATTAATATCAAGTTTATGACTTTCATTTCCTTTCATTTACTTAGTTAAATTTTATCTTATTTATGTTTTTATTTTGTTTGTTTATTTTTCTTTCTGTCATTATGTCTAGCTAAGTTTATTATGTCAAGGTGAAAAAGGTACACTAATGATGTAAGAATAAGTATAGTATAAACTTAATATGAACTTTAATGTTTGATACTAATATATTTTATATTTGTTATCTTGTTCACTCTTTAATACTTTGCTTGTTAAATGACTAATCTTGATTTATGTTGTATAACATTTGGTACAACAAATGCTTGGCACTTTCATAGCCTATACTATATGGTATAACTGACACCTGAGCTATGAAAGGAACTTGATTTATTGTTAACATAAGTTATAATCATGAATGTTTGATGAGATTTACAAGTATTAGCATAAATCGAAAAAAGATGACTAATGTAATTATGTTAACAATCTATAATCTGATTGGAACCTCTTTTGTGTGTGGTTTCCAATTGAATAATAAGAGTTTATACTATACTTGTTTGGCATGCTATTAGTGGAACCTCTAACCTTGACATTTGTTATTATTATTGTTTAATCCTTACGTTAATATTTCATCTCAAAGTTCTCATCATCTTCTTCTTCTCCTCCTTTTTTTTCTTTATTATTATTGTCGTTGTCGTTGTTGTTGTTGTTGTTACTATTATTATTGTTGTTGTTGTTGTTGTTATTGTTGTTGTTTATAATTTGTACAATTAACCTCCCTCCGGTTCGACCCCGGCCGGGTTATTTATTACTTCGACACTCCTACACTTGGAAGAAGATATTAATCTTTTAGTCGTGTCAATTTCCCCAAAGGAAATAGCCCCATCACTTTTAAAAGATTGGTACGTGGTCTTCCTCAAGGCAATAACCCCATCATCTTAAAGGGATTAATATGTGGTCTCCCTCAGGGCAATTGCAACATCACTCTTAGGGGATTTGTATGTGGTCTTATTTAGAGAAATAGGTTCATCATCTCCAAGGGATTGATATGTGGTCTCCCTCAAAGAAACAATCTCATCACTTTTTAAGGGATTGGTAAATGATCTCTCTCGTGGCAATAGTTCCACCATTCTCGAGTGATGGACTTGATTTTTCTAGTGCAATAGCACCACACTCTATAGGTTCACTTTAGCCATATAGAAATTCTCTAAATATAGGTTTACCTTTCTTGGGTTCCTTTAGCTAAATAAAAAAAATTAAGTATGAGCTCAGCATTTTTTGGTTTCTCCAACCATTGTTCAAAACTTGATTTTTCTAGTGCAACATCACTACTATTTAAGGGATAAAATTATCTTTTATATTGTAACAACACCATTTTTTAAGGAATTCATATCCATTTAGAAATTTTCTAAATATAATAGTTCTTTCAAATGAAATTGAGTTTCTCTAATAAGTTTGAAACTGAAAGTTACTCTAATGGAATGAGTTCATTTAAAATAATGAGTTTCTCTAATGGATTCTTCTAGTCATCTAAAAGTTTTTCTAACCATAGGTTAACCCTTCATCTTACCCTTTTTTAAAATTTCTTTAAAATAGTGCACACCTCTCTACACACGAGCTCTCTAATGTATTACATAGGGATTCCTCCTCTTCTTATATAAAAAAACTTTTAACACTAGACAATTTTGCAAGTCTTTATATATAAATATCATAAAGAATTGGGGGATTATTGATAAATCTAAATTTAAAAAGCCTAAAAAAGCCTAAAAACTCATTTTGCCTTAAGCTTAACCAGGGGAATAACTGATTCTTCCTTAGGCTTAACTAAGAGAATTACCTACCTCTTTTGAATACAACCAAAAGAATGACCTATGTTCTTTGGACTCAACTAAGGAAATGACCTTTCTCCTTAAGGCATGGCTAATGGAATCACTTTTCTCTAATAGGCTTAGCCAAGGGGATAACCCTCCTCCCTTAAGCTTGGCTAAAGGAATGACCCATCTTTCTTGAGCATGAAAAAGGGAATGATTATTCTTCCTTAGGCATGGCTAAGGGAATAGCTCTTATTTTTTAAGCACAACTAAAAAAATAATTTATCTCCTTTAGGCTTAACCAAGAAAATGATGCATCTCTCTAGATACTGCCAAGGGCATGAATCATCTTTATTAGGCTCAGCCAAGGAAATGACCCTTCTGTCTTGGTTTGTGGTAAGGGAATGACCCTTCTTTATTGGGCTCAACCAAAGAAATGACCTAACTATTTTGGGCATGACCTAGGAAAGGACTTATCTCTCTTAAGCTTAGCCAAAGGAAAGATTGAATACACTTGGATTTAGTCATGTGATTAGCTCAAGGCAACATGGGTATAGTAAGTTGCGAAACCTAATACAGTTGTGTTTAGCCAAGAAAAAAACTCAATACACTTGAATTCAGTTAAAGGACAAACCTAGCTCCCTTAGACATGGTCAATGGATAGACTTAGTTTTTTTAGGGCATGGCCAAGGGGAGCATCCATCTCCAATGAGTTAAGTTAAGGGAAGGATCCAACTCTATTGAGCTCATCCAATAAAATGATCTACCTCTCTTGGGCTCAATTAAAGGAAGGACATCATGGGTCTAGCCTACGATAAGAGCTTAGCTTCTATGAGTTTAACTACTTTTTGTATCATACTCTTCCTACGCTCCTAGATGTATAAAAATATTTTAATGGCTTACCATATATATCCTTTATTAAATGCTATTAAGGTGAGATGACACTATAACTCCTCCTCTTCATAAAATAACAAAACTTATGGGTTATAAATTCTTCAAAAATCATTCAAGCATTAGAGGTTTACAGTCTTTTCACTCTCAATATTTGTTAGAATACATACTTTTAGAGTTTATTTTTTTAAAATATTATTGTATCTTTTATCTTTAAAAATAAACTTATTTAAGTATTTGAGAGTATTTAAACCTATACCAACCACCTTGGTCTATCAAGCACTCGGTATAAGCTACCAACCACATTGATTAGGGTAAATGGATTAGATTTTTGGAACCAATAAATTAATCAATTACCCAACATATAAGTCTTGCTCCTAAGCTATTTAGATTTTTTGGGACATCATAAAAAATGTTATAATTAAAAAAATTTAAACAAAAACATAGATAAGTTAGGTTTAATAATTCTAAATAAAATATAATTAGTGACTTGAAGGTGTCAACATTAATTTAGAACCTAAGTAGCAAGGACAGAGATTAATGATACCAATACGGTTATATTGGTGTCAGTATTAATTTGGACTGGATTAATTATTCTAAAGGATGAAGGTTGGTGATATCAAGATGGTTACATTAATGTCAACATTATCTTGAAATATAATATATTGGGTTAAATTTGATTTGTCAACCCAAGATATGGTGACTAATGGTATAAGGGTGCATGATATCGAAAAATAAGGAGGATGTATAATAAAAAGTGAAAATTAAACAATTTCTTAGAATAAAAATTTTATAAAGATATTAACAGTATTTTATTATTACTATAGAAATGAGTAAATTATGTTATTTGATTTGTTTTGTTATTTATTGTATTTTTTATATATATTTAATTGATGTCAAGAGTAAACTTAATGGATTGTTACTTTTCATTATAGATTATGTATAATTTATATCTTTTGAACTTGTAAATTATCTTATGATAAATATGTAAACTTAAGGCTTCATATTTTTGTCTTTTATAATTTATGAATTTATATGTTTATTTTAAATTTTATATCTTAAAACTCATTTTTATAGCATGAGATACAATTGCATGATGAAATGAAATGCAGTTTAGGATGAGTTTAGGATGGTTGAATAAAAAAACAAGATTGAAAATTGAATCTATTTATGTGCAAATATCAATAATTTGGTATGTTTAAAAAACATGAGAAACTTTTCAGGAATCTAAGTAAAAAATTTATCTATATTTAAAGATATACAAATATATCATTAAATATTACAAATTAAAATTAAAAAAAAATTGGAGGTTGTTACATGTACAACTCCAGTGAGATCCAAACCTGCAATCTTAGGTCTTGATATGAACCATAACCCTTATCCGTTCACTGATTATATATCACTCCATTTTTATAAAGGTTTTTTTATGGTAAAATACATGAGTTCACTTTAGCTTTAGTCTTTAAAGCAAACCATGTAAATATCATATTTGGTAACATAAATAAGCACTTGACTGTTTATGTGGAACCTATATATTTTGAATTAAAACAATTAATTTTTACAAAGCAACTGAGAGCTGCTTCTTCTCACGTCTGCCATATGAATAATTTACCTAGACACTCTTCACTTTAAGAAGTGAACAGCACTCAGGTGAATTAAATTCATCTAGATACTGATCATGTGAATAATGCAATGATTCTAACTCTTCTGTATTGATCACGTGAACAGTGTCATTATTCTAACTACTTGGCATTGATAATTGGACCGCGTCTGATTTGGTAAAAAAAATTATTTTTTTAAATTGTATTTCACTCGAAAAATTAGTGTTTAATACTATTTAATAACAATACACAAATTAGAAAAATATTGCATGATGACATAGTATTTGTGAAATTTAATCGCAATTTCAATTTTGTTTATGATAATATTTCACCTAATTTTATTGCATGTTCAAAAAACCATAAAAATTATAATCTTTAATAAATAAATTTCATACGTAATGAAATTGTAGATAATTTAATAGAATAATAAAAAATATTTAATATAAAACATTATTTATTTAATGATATAATAATAGTAATTAAATCTTTAATATTTATATTAAAAACTATCAATATATATATATATATTATTTTATAACCTCAATTTAAAAAAAAAATTTAACTAAACTTATTAAAATACCTTTTATTCAACTTTAATCTTAACCATAATTTTAAAACAAATCGAGTAAATATAAATAAAAAAGCACTTAACTGTTTGCGTGGAACCCATGTATTTCGAGTTAAAACCACCGATTCTCACAGAGTAGCTAAGAACGCTTCTACTCGCATCTGCCATGTGAATAATTCACATAGGCACTGTTCACTTTAAAGAGTGAATAGTATCCAGGTAAATTAAATTCATGCGCTAATCACGTGAATAGTGACATGATTCTAACTACTTGCTATTAATCACGTGAACAGTAGCATGATTCTAACTAATTGACACCGTTTACATGAATAGTATCTTTATTGAACGTCAACTGACCCGATAAAAAAATTTATTTTTTAAAATTGTATTTAGTATTTAATATTATTTAATAACACTACATAAATTTAAAAAATATTGCATAATGATGTAGTATTTGTAAAATTTGATCGCAATTTCAATTTTATTTATGATAATATTTTATCTATTTTTATTGCACGTTCAAAAAACCATGAAAATTATAGTCCTTATCAAATGAATTTTATTTGTAATGAAATTGTAGATAAGTTAATGAAATAATAAAAAATACTTGATATAAAGTATTATTTATTTAATAATATAATAATAATAATTAAATCTAAATCTACAATATTTATATTACAAGCCATCAATATATATATATATATATGAAAAGCATGTTTAACCAAAAATATTAAAATAATTTTTATTTAACTTTAATTATAATTATAATTTTTACCAAATATATATAAATATCAAACTAATTTTAACTAAAAATATTTTTTTATAAAATAATTTTTATTAAATTATAATTATAAAAATTACCATAATACTAAATACCCCTGAGCTTTGAATAATAACATTGGACACCCATTTTTAGATAAGACCCAGAAAATAAATTCTTCTTTGGAATTCAATGTTTACATGAACGATAAAACATCTAAAAAAACGTTTAGATAATCTATAACATTTGCACACCCTCAGGCTTCATCTTGCTGCCAGCACATGAAGGTCGCCTTTTATTTTCTTTGACTTTTCCGAACCCTTCAGCTTTGGGATTTTTCTATTTTTAGTTTTCGACCCCAATTCTTTTCTTTTTTCTCTTTTCCGTTCCCAAATTTATTACATTTCTTAATTTACTCATAGTAGCTTTTTTATTTGCTCACGCAAAGGCACATCCATGCGAGACATGCACCCAGAAGTCAGTCAGTCAGTCAGTCAGTCAATGCCCAGTGCTAGTCAAATTGCTTTCCCCATGTCATGTCCCAAGCAAAACTATCACATGGCATGCTCCCACTTCATTCTTCATGTGTACTAGCACATCCACCGTATGATGAGAGTGTTAATTTAAAGGTGGCCATTGAGGCCATGGTGAGATCATAATTGCAATTAGTTCTGGGTGCATCTTATATCTTCTCCTATTCCTTTTTATTTTATTCGTAAAATTAAAAAGAAAAGGTTTTACACGGCAAAAGTAGATAAGGATTGGTGTTTTTTGTTTTCTTTGACAAGCTGATGACGTGACAACGAATACTTTCCATACGGTATAATTAGCGTATTGGTTAATCTACCAAGGTTTCTGTTTTGCCTTTTCTTTCTTCTTAATATATATATATATATATATATATCAAGACTCATCGGTTCAATGTTTTTTTTTTGTTTTTTAAGGTTTTTTGTTTGCCAAAGAAGAAATTGATTTTGAAAAATAAATTCCATAGTTTTATTTTAATTCTTAATTATTTCATAGAAAATAAGTTAGAATATTTGTATTATTTCATAAACATTAACACAACTCTTTTCATTTATAATAGAATTAACATGACTCGTAAAACTTGAGTTATCAATAAATATGAAATAAATTGTACCTCGAATAAATGAAAATGCATCATTAGTTTCGAAGTTTCTTCTCTATCAAATAAAGATGGCTTTAATAGGGAGTAGCAGTGCGGCTAAATAAAAATTGGGATTTTTTTTTATTTTAAATTAATATTTTTTTTAATATTTTTATAATATTTTAAAATATCAATATTAAAATTTAAAAAAATAAACAAAAAATAAACAAAAAAAGCATTTCTAAACATATTCTTTACATTTTTGAATAAATTTTAAGAATGTATTTTATAACGTGTTTATGATTGTTTTCTAAAATATTTATTATTAAAAAAATATATTAAAAATATTTTTTATTTTTAAAAAATTATTTTTTAAATAAAAATATTAAAATTATTTCAAATTATTAAAATTATATTAATTAAAAAAATATTTTTAAAATACAGTATCAAGCACGCCACAAATCTCCCACCCTCCCCCATCGACAACTCATACAAAAACAAGCATTTAGACTGTGACGTGTGAACCTTTCTTAAGATCAAGCGGTGAGATATAGAAGGGCCCATATCTTTTCCTATAACAGGAGCATTTCACTTTTCCTTGATCTAATTATGGAAGCAAGATTTCTCATACAAAAAAATGCTTGTTTTTTATTTATATATAATTTTTGGGTCTTTTAAATAACCATTATATTCTTGATCAATTATTATTTTAAATAAATATACAATACAAAGTCTGGGCAGGTAAGAGACTAATTGGATGTTTGAAAGTGTATTAGTAATTATTTTAAAAATATATGTTTTTATGTTAGCATATTAAAGTAATTTAAAAAATAAAAATAAAAAAAATTAATTTTTATCAAAAGAATTTTTAAAATGTAGAAAAAAGATAGTTTCCTAAATTTTTTTCCCAGATATCACAATCTCTTGATTCCATCAAAAATACAGAAACATGGGTTAGTCTATATTTTTAAAAAAATATATATAATAGCATTTGTGTTTGTTTTTATTATTAAGATTAAGAATTAATTTGAGTATAATTTAATTATATATAAAATTTAATTATAAAAGCTATTTTTTCTAGTTTTTTTAGTGGGTTTTATTGATGAAATTCTATCTCAACCACGAAAAAAGCACACTCATGGTATAACAAACCAAAATGTTTGGATGCAAGGTAAAAAAAATAATTTTTAAAAATAATAAAAATTAAAAAGCAAATGAGAAGTATAAGCCTTAGTTAATTACACAAGGATATAATTTCGTTGAATTATTTAGTCATATGATTAAGTCTTCAATATTTATGTTATTCTATGTCTTGCACTGGTTCTTTGATAATTCATTAGCTGGACATGAAAAATACCTTTCTTCAAATCATTAGGCAGGTTTGAAGCTTATAATAATTTTAAATAATCAATTATTGAGTTTTCACAAACTTGTCTATTCACTTCTCCATGCTGTATGTTTTTGTTGATGACAAAGGGCGAGAGATAATACATAAATAAATGTGTACGTGAACAGAAGATATATAGATAAGCATTAAGAAGAGATGAGACATATGGAAGAAATGTGTTTAAAAAACATATGCATATATTTAGAGGGAGGAATTTAATTTTCTTAATGCATAAGTTATTATTAATTATGCAATTTTTTCATATTTATTTAAATTGTTTTAAATTGTTGAAGTTTCTCATATATTACATTACAAAAAGATAAAGGAAGATAATTTCTTGCATTTAAGTTATATATATTTATTGTCATCACAAACAAAAAAAAAAAAACAGAGAGAGATTGTTGATCTTTAGATCACATATTTATGTTTTTATATATTTTTACTATAAAAATAATATAAAAATTAAACTAATAATATGCTTTGTTGAAAATAAATTTTTAAACAGGTTTTGTATAAAGATCATATCAACAAATATGAAGAATTTCATAAAAAAATCAATCATGAAGTTGAATAAAAAGCAAAATAAAGATTTAATTTAAATATTTATTTTAGTGCATATAAGTAAAATGAACTGGTCATTTCAATATGCATATATTAGAAAGATTGATAAATAAACTAACATAAATTATTATAAGAATTCATCTAGGTTATTTTATCAAAATTAGAATTTTTCATGAATTAGTTGATTGTTTGGTATGATCAAATGAATCAGTTGACTACTTATTCATCACTGATGAACTACTTGAAATTTTTTGGGAACCGATCAACTTATTAATTTGACCAATCTAAATTATTCAATTGTTTAAGTCCTAGGTGGAACTATATATATATATATATATTCTAAAAAACATATTATATACAAGTTATTATAAGTGTAAAAACACTACAAAAACATCAATCATTGATTATAATTTGATTTGTACTTAAACCTTAATAATCTAACACAAAAGTATTCAATTTCATTTTCACTACACTTAAACACTTTTAAATTTTATAAGTGTTATCTTGTGAGTTATAGAGATATTATATCTTTTAATTGTATTATCTACTTTATTGAAAGGGTTAATTGTTATAACAAAGTTATTTTTGTAAACCTTTGAAAGTTAGGTATAAATTTTTGGTATTGGTAAGGTAATTTCAATAGGAAAAAAATCTTGAAGATGACATATCTTCAAATAAAAAAAAATCTTGGTGTAGATTCATCAGGAGGTGAAAAATCTTAAAGGAAAAATATCTTCAAATGGTAGAAATCTTAGTGTGGATTCATAAATGGTGTAATAAAACTTAATGTGGATTCATCATGTGGCTATTATACTCTTGAACTTTAATTAGTGAAGTAATACATTACTCAAGTGTGGTTTGGTATTTGAGATGTGGGTGTAAGCTTGCCGAGCCATATTAAAAACAAGTTTGTAAATTCTCTCTCTTATTTCTTTATTTTAATTATATTATTGGTTTTTGTTATTTAAATTAATTTGCAATATTTTTTATTATTAGTGATAAACCTAATTCACCCAATTTTAATAATTATAGTTATCTTAATCCTACAAACAACACTAAGGTCTTATGGTTTTTCCCTACATCAGGATTTTCTGAATACAAATTTTGGTGTTAATTTATTATGATTGTTTACTTAGTTTGTTAGTTGATTGACCTTGTTTTTAATTACATAAGAAAGGAAAAGAATTGAAACCTGTGGATTATGAATTTGGATATATTGGTGCCTTTTTTCCAATAAATTGGTATTAGATTCTAACTATGCAAATTGATTTTTTCATACAGTTAAAATAAAAAAGAAAGATTAATGAATGATAAAACTCATTTCCTTCAATTATAAAGCTTATTTCCTTCAATTATTTCATAAAAAAGACATTAATAGAGGATCACTTTTAATACAATGATTTGGTTTTGTTGTTAGAATGCGTAGAATATAAACATGCTAATATAAAGGTGGCAAAATAGAATGCGCTTAATAAAAAAGTGATCGCTAATGTTAGAAAATAAATGTCTTCTAATTTTATTAATCATATTTCTCAAGAACATGATTGTTATAAGGTTTGGGAAATATCAAAAGAATGTTAAGAAAAGTGCATAAAATAAAGCTTTCATGTTTAAAGACCTAGTGAATTTGAAGTAGAAAGATAGTGAAGTTAGTCAAGTCTATGTAAATGACTTTCAAGAGTTTCTAAATTAGTTTTTATTGATAAATCTTGAGTTAGTTAATGAGATACAAGTATTAATTTTAATAAGTTCATTTTAAAATAGTTAAGAGACTTTTATGGTGTTACTAAGTAATTTTAATCCTAATAGAAAGGTCACTTTAAAGATAATGATTCTCAATGAAAAAATAAGAAAAAAGGTCGGTGTTTTTTAGTCTTGTATACTTATTATAGAAAGTTAGAAGAGAAACCAAATCAAATCTTTTTCAGGTAAGTAAGATAGAGAATATGGTGATAGAAAAGACAAAAGAAGACCTACAGGGAGATCTCGATTAAAGAAGGGAATAAAGTGTTATTGATTATAACAAGCTTGGGAATATTTAAAATGATTGCATAAAGCACAAAAAAGAACAACATGATAAAGATGAAGACAAGAATTAAGAGAATCGTACAACTGTAGTTATTTTTTACGATGATGTTGTTATTATTTTTTATGATGGTTATGTTAATCTTACATGTTAGGATACGACTTCAGTTGTGGATTCAGTTGTTTCTTTCCATGTTACACCTCGATGAGATTTCTTCATATCTTACATTATTATTGACTTTGGCCAAGTTAGGATTGAAAATTAAAGAATGGCTAGTATTATAGGCATTGGATACATTTGTTTAGAACCAATATCAATTCCAAATTGCTAAAAAAATGCTAGACATGTGCTTATACTTGATCTCCATAGTTATACTTAATGAAGAAAGCTAGTACAATTACTTTCAAGATGGTAAATGAAAGCTCTCTAAAAGGATTTTCAATGTTGATATAGGTAAAAATAGTTATATACATGGCATAAGAGAAGGTGATTAAGAATGAGTGAATGTAATTAAAGATGTCTTTATTGATTTATGGTAAAAAAACAACGTGGACATTTGAGTGCGAAAGGCCTTAACATCCTTTCTAAGAAAAACTACATTCCTTGAAATGTATGAACTTTAACACTTACACTTATAATTTAAATGGTAAAAAATATAAAGTTACATTTCAAAGATCATATTCACATAAAAGATCACAAATTCTTAATTTGATTTATATTGTTGTTTGCTCTATAACTTATAAATTTCTTAGACATGTTTTGTATTTTTCTAATTTTATTGATAATTATTCTAGAAAAACATAGATTACTTATTTGAAATTCATAGATTAGAAGCTTGATGTTTTTAAGTATTTTGAAATTAGAGTTAAAAGGAAAATTGGTACAAGAATTTTGATTCTTTCACAGTGGAGCATAGTTATAGTATGACCATTTTTATCATTATATATATTTATAAAAAGATTTTCTAATAGTAACTTCATTATTCTTTTACTATATATAGATAATATAATGATTTTTTATCATGATGCTAAAAAGATCTAGAGTTTAAAGAAAGAGTTAAACAAGTCTTTTGTAACAAAAAAATTAAGACAAAAAAAATATTCTTGGCAGAAAGATTACTCATGAAAAGAATAATAAGAAGCTTTGGCTATCTCAATAAAGAAATGTTTAAAAATTACTTGACAAATTTAAGAACAAGTCCAAATCTATTTGTTCTCTACTTGCAAGTCATTTTAAGTTAAATTTTAAAAAGCATTCTTCAAATGATAAAGAAAAAAGTGAGATGAAGAAGGTTCCTTATGAATTTATAATTGGTGGCTTGATGCATGTCATAGTTTGCACAAAGTCAAATATAACTCATATTGTTGGCATGATCAGTCGCTTCCTCTCTAATCTTGATAAAGAACATAGGTCAACGCTAAAATGGATGCTCATATATCTCAAAGACACTTCTAATTTTATTTTATGTTTCAAAAATGGTAAATATATATTGGATAGATACACAAATATAGATATATCTGGTGATGTCAATTATAGAAAGTCCATATCGAAATACTTAATGACCTTTGTAGATAATTATTGTAATAACAATCAAGGTTGCAAAACATATTATATTATTCACTACAGAGGTTGAATACATTACTTTTATTTAAAGGGAGAAAGAGTTTTTATCGATGAATTAGTCCTTTCATGAACTTGACCTAATGCAAGAAAATTTTGTGTTGCACTATAAGAGTCAGAGTGTAATTCTTTTTAATTAATATCCTATTTTTCATTCTTGATCAACGCATATTAATATTAGATATTAATGGATTCAAGATGCTATATAGATAAAGTCTATTATTTTTTAGAAGATTCATATTATCCAAAAAAGATGTTTAATTATTAGGTATAGCTCTTTTTCAAAAAAAGATGTTCAAGTTTTATACGAGGCAAATAGGCTTTGTGAAGCCTTTTATATGAGTTGGGAAAGGGGTTAATTGTTAGGTATAGTCTTTTTTCAAATATCATAACCTATATAAATTAGAAAAAAAAAGGGGTAAAGACTTAAAGTATTTTAGATCATATACATGACCAGGTATAAAAAAGTTAGTTTTGGTTTATTTTCAAGTTGTTAGTTGACATCTACAAAGAGGGGGGAAGAAAAAGACAACTTAAATAGTCAATGTTCAAACTTTGATAAGAAATTGAGTCATCATTGGATTGAGTTGAAATTTTAACAGAAGATTTTAGATATATAACCCTTTATTATGTATGATTGGATTAAAGATTGAAGGTATATAGGTTGATATATTTTTTACAAAAGCGTAGTTGTCACTTTTATGAGATTCTTCTAAACTCTTTCCTTTTAATGTTGATGTATTCTAAGAATATATTGTTATTGATTATTTGTTTATAACCCTTAGTTTTAACTAAATAAGAAAATTTTTGTATCCATTATTATTATTGATAGTAAAAGTTTTTAGATAGATTATGATATTGTAGTTTCTTCCCATATTGGGTTATTTATGTAAGAATCTAGTTGTTGATTTATTTTAACTAATTTTCTAGTTTGTTGATTGATTAACCCTATTTTTAATTGCATATTGTCTTCTTATTAAAGTATTTTATGATAATATTTTCATTACGTGTATTGTTGTCAATCTTATTAGTCATTCAAACACAAAGCATTTAAAAATTGATCTATATTTTATTTATATGCAGGTTTTTTAGAAAGGAATTGTAGTTGGATTTTTTATAATGTTTATTAGATAGGTAATTGATATCTTTATGAAAGGATTCTCTCCAACTTAGTTCACTTGCTTCCATGTCAATTTAAGCATTTTGACTTCTATATTGTAATTCTAGAAGGGATAATAGAAAAAATATTTTGTATAAAATCAAATTTTATATAATTTATTCTCAATATAAAGACTCTATATTATAAAAAGTGTGTATAACAATTAGTTAAAAATAATTAGTTTTTTTTTATAAATGATCAAACTATTAAAATCATCCAAGTTGTCTTTATACCATAATTAATTTAGACTCATTGAACCTTCAAATTGATTAAGCATACCTTGTTAAATTTTCTTTTAGGTAAAAGAATTGTGCTTATTAAAGATATCTTGTCATATAGTTTATGTCCAGATGCTTCATAAAGTATACCTAATTTTGTATAAAATCACATATGAAATTCAATTTATAAGCAAATTTAAATTCAATTGATAACCTATTTTAATTATTATGCTTGGAATAAAATATTAAATCACATAGTTAAATTCAATTATATTATTTGGAATATCTATGGATATGAATTTAATAAGGAATCTTGATTATTATACTCCTAATCCATCAATTATTTTTTCATTACAAAAATTCTTTTTTTTCCTTGGAATGACCTTTATACTATTCAAAATGACATAAAATATAGACATTTTAAATAAAATAAAAAAATATACCTATCTCATTTTATTTTTTTATTAAAAAAAACTTGAAAATTATATATTTGGTACAAGAAATTCTATAACATTAATCTTTTCATTAGAACTTTAAAAAAATAAATTATAGAAATATTCCAATAAAAATTAGATGTAAAGGCTCACAATAATAATACAATCTAAAAAAAATAGTGTACTCGTTAAAAGAAAATAAGTATAAAGATGAAATAATATTAATTAGCATCGTTATCCTTACTCCTCCTCATTACTGTTATCCCCATCTCTCTTCGTTATTATTATTGTTATTATCATTATTATTACTTTACCGCTAACATCATCGTTACCATATTCTATATAGCTATTATCCTATTACTATTATTGTTATCATTTCATAATTATCATCCATTACCACTAAATTACTATTATTGTTATTGTTACCTTTTCTTTTACACCATTTGCATCATCATTACTATTATTATAATCACCTTCATTATATATCAATTATAAGACATTGAGTTTTTCATATCATTATTTACTAATTATTTTTTTAAAAAAAAATATATATATATATATATATATATATATGTGTGTGTGTGTGTGTGTGTGTGTGTGTGTGTATAATAATAGTGATGGGAGGGGGTTTTGGTAGAAGCCTGTGGTATAGGCTTGCATTCTCAATGGGTAGGACCGAATCAAGGATAGGTTTACAGATGGAAGACACAAATTGTAAAATTAGTAGTCTACGGACTATATTAAGAATCTATTAATAGTTGGAGGGGTAATTAAAAGTTTGCCATTTAATTTTAGTAGCGCCGCTTAATTGGTATTATAATCTTAAAAAGGAAATCTCCTCGCAATTCTTCAAGCATACCTCCGTCTCTGTACTCTGTAGCTGCTTTGCAGTTGTCTGCAGTCCAAAGCAAAAGTCTTTTAAAAAACAAAACCACAACCGTGTTTTGTCGCGATGAGAAAAAGGCAACCTTAAGCTTTTCTTTTTCCTCTTAGTATTACATTCTCTGATATAATCAATATAAATAAATTCCCTACTTCGGTTATTGTTAGCTCTTTTTTATTTCTTTGCAAAGTATTGATTTTGGTAACGTTAATGGAGTCGTAGTAGTAGTAGTTGTTGTCACCTAGTCCGAGAAAACCCACTTCATCAAGTCCTTTGAATTTATGTCAAATTCCTTTAAAAAACCATCCAAAGTTTCCAAAATTATAATTCAGCTTTTGATTCGTCCTGTGTCTAAATCTTCAAAATGTCAGTTCATGAAATGTCCCACATCGATTTAGAGAAAGGAACGCACCACCGCTCCGTTGCTGGAAGTGATGCCAGTTGTTTTTCTGATGCAGAAGATGGGTCTTGCTACTCCCAGTTCTATTCAACCACTGGTGGGTCTTATGATAATTACAGCTTCGCTTGTGTCTCTGATCCTGAGGGTATAAACAGTGTGGTTTTGGATTCTAGGAGGGTGTCTTCAGTGTCTGATTGTTCAGTGGAGGTGGGGCTTGTAAATGAGGCGCCTGAAATAAAGGTGCATTTGAGTAAAGTGGAGAGAGACTGTAGGATTTGCCATCTGGGTTTAGAGAGTAATAGTCATGAATCAGGAGTTCCTATGGAATTGGGTTGTTCTTGCAAGGATGATTTGGCTGCTGCTCATAAACAGTGTGCAGAGGCTTGGTTCAAGATCAGGGGAAACAAGTAAGTACAAGATTGAATTCTAGTTTTTTTTTTCTTCGGTAAATTTTCTTTTGCTCTTTTGAATACAAAAATTATTTATTTAAAGTGGTCGTATGATGATTATTATGTTAACTTTGTTTGTTTGTGAGAAGTGGTAAATATCCACTTCGTGCTTCTTAGTATTATCTAAGTTGGTTGATGTGTTTTTTTAAAGTGTAAATGTTGCACTGAAGCGGGATTTCTTGAAGGATTAGTAACAATATTTTTTCACCAGAGAGGGCAGAGGGTTCATTAGTTAAGGCTTTTGAATACTGGATTACAGTCTGATTAGTTTGTGGGATATGAAGCATAATGTAGAAGTTAAGAATTATGATGAATAAAAGGGAAAGTGGAAGGAGTTTCTGTTTAGTAAACAAGTTGACAGAAAAAAAAAATAAAGCAAAAGAGTATAGCTTTAAGATACCAGTCCCAATGATATGTCGCTAACCGACAATTTCTTGTCAATCTGTACTTTTTAGAAGTTTAGGAATCTAAATAATGCTCCTTTCTGCTTCTCTTCTCTTTATCACAATGGAGTTCTGACTCCTTGTTGATACGCATTTTTAAAAGATAATTACTTGTGGGTGCACTACTTAATATTTTGTATTTGTATAATTGCTAATGCAGATTCCTTACTTCCTGTTCGTCTGAAGTGCTTAGCAAAAAAATAATAGTTGACATCCATGATATTGTGCGTGAGATTTAAGCATCATAGGACTGAAATCTCCTGGTAGTTGTGAATCTTGAAACTTATGGTCCATGCGTTTCAGAATCAGTATTTCTCTGTCATGCATGTCTATGTCAGACTATCAATGTCATATTGGTTGATACCATACTCAAAAAAATGGTGGAATATCTTGGTATCAGTTAGAATGCACTTCGCTGCTAACTTATTAAACGTGGACAATTGATTGGTCTGCTCTTGTATTTAACATTGCTTTAATTTCCAGTTAGAACTACAACAGCCTGGAAAAACATGATTTGATTGATGTTTTGGATCAGAAAACTGAACATTCTAAACTGTTTATTCAAGCAACAGCACGTGCTTATTGATTCTTACTTTTAGTGGTAGCAAGGATCTTCTGTGGATCTTACTTCTCCTTGCTGGAATACTGTTATATGATGTAAAAAGATTAAAAAAAAAAGTGCTGGAACAAGTGATGGTAGATAGCTATTGTAGAGGTTTAATGTAAATTATCTATTATTTGATGATAGTGAATACAATATTATTCATCATCTATTACATGATGTGGTAAATGGTAATAAAGCAGTATCTCCGGCTCCTAAGCTATCACCCTATTATATGTCTGTCAATCAGAATATGTTCTCTTTATGCTGTGTATTTGAAGCTTTAACCATAAAATGTATATCTGGGTAAAATTTCCAAAATCGCTGTTTTATCACTATATGATGTTCAAAGATCTCTCTCTCATTTCTGGTGAGTCTTTTACCTGATCTTCTAGTTCACAATATGCCCGCTGGCCTTATCTGGGGACCAGGCATCTATTCCTGGCCATTTTTTTGGGGATGTTTTGTTCTAAGCTATTAGCTGTTGTACACGGATGAACAGATGAATGAGCTATATTCTTTAGGGGTTGCATTAGTGCATATTACATGATCATTGAGCGGTATTTATTTGCATTTAACTTTCATTTCAAATTTCGAATCCTGTGGCAGCTATCATAGTATGTCTACTTAGTTCCTTTCATGAAAATTGGTCTCATATGTGTTTTGGTATTTTATTTCTCACCTATATTTATTCGGTTCACGGGATATGTACCAGGACCTGTGAGATTTGTCATTCTATTGCACGTAATGTTGTTTTAGCAAGTGACATCGAGTCAATTGAGCATTCAAATGAGACAAACAATGTCATGGTAAATACCGCAGCAGCGGCAGCGTCAACATCAATTCCTACCACAGAAACTCGAAGCTTTTTGCAAGGCCACCGCTTCCTGAATTTCTTGCTAGCTTGTGTGGTATTTGCATTTGTATTATCTTGGCTCTTTCACTTCAACGTGCCATCCTCGTAAACTTCTGTAGGAGAGGCTTGAGGGGGGAAAGAAAGAAATAATTATAGAGGAAGCAGAATTATTCTAGAAGAACTTGCAAAGATTGTTGTGTGATGAATGAGGAAGAGTTCAGTGCCTTGTAGGGTTTTATACGTCCACATTTTCCTTTAGTATGCATAGGTATTTGTTGATCTACATATGTACGCTTGTATTTATCAGAGCTTTATCTGCCTTGAAAAAAATGTGGGTGTTTGGAGGCTGTATTGATTCATCTAGATGCTGTTATTGTTGTTCCTTTCTCTGTAATGCCTCGTCATATGGAGATGGATCCATGGCAGAAATATTCTCAAATACCTTTTAATTTGTAGGAAGAGTTTTTACCAGATTTCCCTCGTAGTCATAAAGCATTTTGAAAATCCCCCAACCATTATAACTGTCTGTTCTCTCTTTTATTTCAACTCTAGTCTTGGCCACTGTTATTCCTTTTATGTTCACGACAGAGGTTCATGCATGTCGGATTCCCAGACTGAAGTGTTAACCAGCAACCTGGTTCTTGGTTGGGAGCATGATCAAATAACAGACAGCCTCTAACAAAGTCCATGCTCACAGAAAACTGCAGCATCAACATTCCTCTATTTTCTTGTTGCATTGCATGTATCAATTACTGCACTCAAAAGATTAAGGAACGGCTGAACTGCGGAAGCATATACTTTATCCACACAAACAAAAATAATTGAAGAATCCTGTGATGTCAACAATGGGTCAAAATGAGGATGGAGAAATGTGAAGCAAGAATACACACAAGAGCCTACACAAAATTACTTAAAAAGAAAAAAAACAATAATTAATAAACGAAAATCATAAAAAAGGGCCTATACACTTTCAGTTTTTGTTTCTTAAGGCTTCCAAGCTTGTGCCATCTTTGAGTGTTTCTTGCGCGTCAGTCTCCATTCCAAGGCTAAAGAGGCAAGCTGCTTGAAGGTACGAGGCAGTGGACCAATCAGGAGACACCACTTGGGCCTGCATAGCATCCCCTAGAGCTTCTTGCGGCATGTCACTCATCAAGTAAGATAAGCAGCGCCTAGCGTACACAGTGGGTGACACCATGGTTCCGCCATCAATGAACTGCAGAAGACGGAAAAAACTTAAATCTCCTTTCACAAGCCAACATAGAGTTTTACTACCATCAGGATGCAGAAGGAAAACTAACCCATGCCAACATAGAGTTTTACCGCCATCAGGATGCAGAAGGAAAACTAACCCATATTTTATAACAAAAAGATTCAACACTAAATCTGTGGAAGAGGCTCAATTAAGTTTCACTATTATGCTAGCAGCAAACTACGCGGGATAACAAGAACTTTGGCCAGCTTGATTTCCCTAACTTAATATAGGCACGTATTGAAACTTCATCAAGGGATGAGATTTTTTGTTCTTTGTTGGTAGAATATGATCCTTCATGTCAGCTAAGCAACCCAATAGAAAACTTACATCTCTAACAAGATAAAATGATACCACGGATTTATAACTGTTCTTAAGGTACCAATTTCTCTGCTTACTGAATCTTCTTTTCTAACAAGACGAAATGATACCCATTAATTTATCATCCAATAGAAAATTACTTCATGAACTAATTTATAACATGGCTCTGCTTGTGACTAAATAAGAAAATAAACCATCCTAAGAATTCAAGTTCCATATTTGACAATAACATGAGATACTCACTTGTGTATAGCAATCAATGGCAGTCGCAAAATCCTTAGCTCGAAAAGCAGCATCTCCATGCTTCTTAGAATTCAAGGTCTCTTGCATTTGATTGGTCCACATTTGAAAAGAAAGCTACAGGAAAAAAAATAATCCAGAGCTAAGCAGAGTTAAAGAAGAAGTTACATATTAAAGCCAGAGCAACATAATAATACTTCACCCAAGGCCCTGGGTATCTAGTTCCTAGGATTTAATTTTTTTGATTCCGACACAATCCTACAAAGAAAAAACAAAAGGATTCAAAATTGTTAACATGATTTGTAATTGCTAGGTGGACAAACTAAAATTTCTTTTCTTTTCATTTTTTTTTTAAGTTTTTGAGAATGGACACAAAGACTGTTAGCCCAAACGACAATAGATACATACAATTTGATTATATAACAATAGGACCTTGCCCTCCTTAAGGCGCATAGTTATGACTAGTATAAGGCATAGTGATATGACTAGTAAAAAAAACTTTCATAGCAATGAAATGAAGGAAGCCATTCAAGTCACAGAGAAGAGATGCCAAACCTCATTAGCAATCCCCTCGTCATCCTTGTATCCGATCTTTTCCAGTATTTCATGTATTGCAGTGAGATCCATTCTCAAGCATGCCTCACCAAAAGGAGTTAATGACAATGGCAGAGTTGATGATGCAGTTTCTTCTCGGATGCCCATCAAAACATAAGATGGGACCTGCTAAAACTATATTAGATAAGAAAAAGCTTATATGCAAAAACTATTCAACCTTTCAGAAGCAGGCCTCGTTTTGACAAAACTATGCTGTCCGTACTCTACAAAGACGTGCAGCTCAATCAACTATTTTATATACCTCTGTTTCCTTTTGAAGTGACAGAAGTGCAGTAACAAGGGATTTAGCATTTGGCCTTTCACGAGCTTCATACTGCAAACAACGGGAAGCTAATCTAACCAACTCCGTTCCATCATCTTTTGAAAAATGACCTTCTAGAGCAGAATCCATCAACATCAGGAAATTTTTGCCACGAATCAGGTCAAGTGCCTAAAAGCAAGGAGAAGAGTGGAGAAATCCTCAAACTTTTTATGCTTAAATGGTTATCAATCAAAATGGGAATAACAATAATTCATCTGTACTACCAGGGACAAAGAAACCAACAAGATGGATTACTACAGCAATAGAACAGCAAATTACTTACATGACTGGGGGGAATATGTTTGCCGCTTAGAAGGTCCAACAACAAGGTTCCAAAGCTGTAAACTACACTTTCTGCTGTAACTCTACCTGCCAGGATTACGAAATAATTTCAACCATCGACATTTCTAATGATTTATCCATTTTCAACCTTTTCCCTAGCGTTTGATACCCAAGACTAATCAGATTGAGATGTAACTAGTCCATCTATGCACGCAAAGATCATATCAGTTTAGAACAATCAGAAGTTGTGATGCTGACACAAACAGTCCTTACCCGTTCTCAAGTACTCTGGAGGGGTGAAAGCCAAATTTGTACTGTAACTTTTTCCATCTCGGCTATTCTTCATGAGGCCGAAGCAAGACAGCCTGGGATTTCCATCCTGTCAACCACCAAACCAAAATCAGGACCGACACTATTGGCACCACAAAGTAAATTCTACGTCGCAGACAACCACATTTACCTTATCAAATAAGATCCTGTAGGCATTGAGATCATGATACAACGCCCTTCCTTTGCTCCCACAGTATTCCAGAGCTTGCGCCAAGTACAGAGCTACCCTCAACCTCATTGCCCATTTCATGGGCTGGCTCTCCCCTTTAAGACCAAAATACAAAGAATTCAGACAAAGATTATTCCAAATTTAAAGTTCATCAACTCTACTTTACATACCATTATATACTCACATCAAATCTGGTCAACTTATTTTTGACGTTAGCCAGTTTTGGCCAACAAAAAACGAAAGAAAAAAATGAAGAAAAAGAACATTTTCTGAAGAAAAATACTGGAAGGGAAAAAGAGCACCCTAGCACTAACCAGACAATAAAAAGATAGAAAATTAACAACCAAAAATAATTAAAAAAAAATTAAAATTAAAGAGAAGATAAAAAGGACTCACAATGGAAAAGATGCTTAGCAAGAGTTTCATGGGGCATAAACTCAGCAACAAGCAATCTCTCCTCTGCTTCACAGCAACATCCAATCAGATTCGCCAATCTCTCACTCCTCAAGCTCCCCACCATTCTCGCTTCCTCCTAATTACAGTTTTACCATATTCATTTTTTTAAAAAAATTTTAAATATACTAGTAATTTCTTATCATTTTAACAAAGCTTTAAAAAAAAAATAAAGGCTGTACGAGGAATTGGCGAGAATCAGGCCAGGCGAGACGGTTAAATCGTTTAACGGCGATCCAATGGTCATTGTCTAGTTTCCCTTTGTAAACAACGTTGGGAGCTTTTTCACCGTGTTCCGATACTATGTTGTCCGAAGAGAACCCAGACGTGGCTGCTCGCAGTTGTTCGAAACTGAACTCGGTGAAACTGGGAAATGCGTTTCTGTCACTTTTGCCCCCATTTTCTGCACCGAAATGACAATATTGCGCAAACTATTACCCCTCATTTTACACCCAAAAAAGAAAGAGAAAAAAAGACAGAGAGAGACTGGCAGAAAGAGAGGGGCTTGATAAGCTTACCGAGATCGGAGGATTCGAGGACTGAAGGTTTAAGGTGAGAGTGGAACCAGCAGAGCGAGAATTTGGAGCAGCGGGCTCCCATTGATTAGAGTTGAAAAAAAAAACTCCAAAATGATCAGACAGCAAGGAGACAATGTGAGGTGAAATAATCAAACGGTTAGGATGACGCTGATCCTTGTCTAAAAGTTTTTTGCATGCGCTGCTGCTTCACAAGAAGGGTTTTGGAAAGGAAAGAGAAAGAGTGGGTTGTGGATAGTGGAGGATCCTTAGCTCCTAATCAGTTTTATTGAAGCTTGCAAGCAAGAAAGCCACTTCACTTGATGTTGTGTTGCGTTAGCGCAACAAAGTGCAGAGGGCCTTTTACTCTCCTTTCTGGTTTCAGCTTTCTGCCTCTTTTACCAACCCCTCTGTATCTCTCTCTTTCTCTCTCTTATTTTTCAAAAAATTTAGCTGTAAAACCTGGGATGGTATTTGAGGGCATTTGCGCTCCTTTGCGGTTTATTTTATTAAAAAAATTAATGACTTTTTTTTAATTAATATTTTTATATAATTTTAAATTATTTTAATATATGTAAAAAAATTAATTTTAAAAATATTATTTTAATATATTTTTAAAAAATAACCACTTCTACCATCTCAAATAAATAATAAATAGTATTTTTTAAATAGTTTTATCAATTTAAGATGCTGTTTTCCTTTTTGAGGGAAAAAAATTTATAAATTAGTATTTTTTTTTATGGATAAACTATATTTTTGCTAATATAAAATAGTAATTTTTTTTACTTTACACATAATTTGATGTAAACAAAACTTGTTAAAGTATATTTATAATTGTTTTTTAAATAATTTTTCATATTAAAATACATATTAATAATATTTTTTATTTTTTAAAAATTATTTTTAACATTAACATATCAAAATGATTTAAAAACACTAAAAACATATTAATTTAAAATAAATAAAATAATTTAATTTTTTTTAAAATTACTTTTAAAACACAAAAACAAACAAATATACAAGCCTAATATCACCTTCAAAAATTTTAAAAAGTTTTACTTTATTCCTTTATTGTTAAATAACTTTTAAAAAACTAAATTTTTTATATTTTATTTTATTTTTTCTTGATTTTTTTCTCTATAAATATTATCTATGGGTTATGTTATCTAAAAAAATACTTAAAAAGGAGGGGGGGGGAAAGGTAACATTAGAAGTTTTAATTCATAATTTAAACTATTTTATCATTCATTGATCATAAAAGAAAAAGAATAGTGACCTAGTTGCTTTTGTTTAAGTTTTGTTTTGTTGGGTTGACAAACTTGTTAGTATTATAATTAATATTGAGATTAAGTTAATTTTAATCTTATTTTTTAAATTATGAATTGGATTGATGAGTGAGCACATTTCCTTTTAAGGGAGATGGTAAAAAAAAAAAAGTATTTCTCTTAGAGTAACAATTTGATTAATAACCACAAAAGGATTGAGGCTCCATGATGCACATATCCAAGAAAAATCTTAATGAATGGATAAAAAGGTGGTTGCCTTTTTTAAATTGAGATTCTTAATATCTTAGCTATTAAGCATGCATTAGACGTCCATGACTTGGATATTAATGTTTTTTGGGTGGCCATATTGATAATGGTTATGATTTAAAATATTTTTTTATTTTTTTAAATTATTTTTTTATTTAATATATTAAAATAATTTAAAAATATAAAAAAATTAAATAAAAAGAATATTTTTAAATTTTTTCAAAAAATAACCATGTTTCTAAACACTATTTTTGTTTCACCCAGGTTTCATCATTATCATGAATAGATCACCAAAGTTCAGATATAGATAGATAGTAATAACTATCCTACAAAGACCTGCTTACTGTACAACTTTTATAGATTTTTTTAACCGAGTCATTGACTCTGAGTTGCTGGCTCATTCTTCAATAGGCACGTAGAGAGAGCCTTGGGCTTCTCTTGTTGTTTAGGAGCTTATGATTTTATGTTTTATAACTATGTTTTCACGTACGATTGGCAACAAAGATAAACACACATGATATTATTATGCTGATAATATTTTTTAAAAGTATTTTTAAAATATATTAAAATAATTTTTTATATTTTATATTTTTAATATTAACATGTTAAAATCATCTAAAAATATTGATTTAAATATTTTTTATATTAAAAAAAAAATTGAAAACCAAATTGCAATGAAAACATAAAAACTTTTAGATATCTTTCTAATTAAATTTCAAGGGAGTTGTCTTTAACTGATACATTCCTAATAAATTGTTCAGCTTATAGTATGCTGAATTATCAACAACTACAAACACTCTTGCAAAACCTTCCATGTATGGCTTTGCAGATCAGCGAAAGCCTATAATTGCCATTTCAAATCAACGACCAAGTTCATATCATTCCTCGTGCCTTTTCCTTATTTTCTTCTCCATGTTGGAGGATTGGCCTCTTGTTTTATGCTATAAAGATTCTTTCAAAATGCAATATAAGATTTTATAGTTTTACCGATCAATGTATCTTATTGGTCTATAATTAAAAATTTATTGGTAATTTATTTATTGGTATCTTCACTTATAGAATATTTCCGTTGACTTTTTGTTTATCAGTAATACCATTGTTCATCGCTATATCGATCGGTAATACAAAAAAACATTTGCTGATGGTTTTATAGATGAAAATTGAGCACAAAAAAAAAATTTTTGCTTGAAATATACCGATAAATTTATCCCGTCTATGATAATGTAACATACTGATAGATACATATCATCGGTAAAGTTATCGGTGAGCGTTTGAAATACCAACCGAAGGTATCCGTCTGTATATTCGTCGGTCATTGTGGCAGGTACTGTAGAATATCAATGGATACAGTTCATTGGTAAAGTGTTGATGAGTGTGAAATACCGACCAAATATATCCGTCTGTAAATTCATCGATGAATGTGGCAGCTATTGTCAAATGCCAACGGATATATTTTGTTGATAAAATCCTTTGTGATTATTTTTAAATATGTTTTTAAAAAATTATTTAGAATACATAATATTAAATTATATAAATTAATGGTAATAAAAACCAATTTTGCAAATAAATTTTTTATTAAACATAAAAAAATAAAGTTAAATATATTCATTACAAACTGAATTTATTTTTAAAAAAATATTAAATGAACTATTAAAGGTAAATAATATTTATTATAGATTAATATAAAGATGGAGTTGAAGGAGGAGGAGGTTGGTGGTTATACGACCAAAAAAGATGAGGCGCACATGTTTGACCACACTGTGATGCTATGTTCATGACTATTTTGCAAAGTTATTCATGATCTGCTTTTTGTTGTGCATGCTCCACTTTGAGTTATGCATACTCCGCTGATAGGTAGTTGTATTTTTTGATGAGTTGAGCCGTGTGTTACTGTAAGGCCACGAAATTCTTATATTGGATTGTCGATATTGATTAGGAGCTCTCAATGGTTGAAACACTATGGGTTGCCCACCAGTTCTTGACTGTAGTGTTAGAGAACTCGTAAATTTGATTTTTATCGAGTCTACCAAAAGATCCAACCTCCATCCATAAATCCGAATCGAATTCCGAATGGGTTAAATAATTGTCCCCTTATCTCTCCCTCAACCGACTATTATAGGTCTCCTGAAAATAAAATAAAAGTAATCATCATATTCAATTCAATAAAAATAATGAGTTACAAAATAAAATGGTTGAACAAACATACTATGAAGTGTTAAGCATGTTGTCAACGAACTGTTGTGCCCCTTTTTGGCGTTTTTGACTCCCTACATGCATCTCCACAAACAGCTCCATCGAGCTCGGCTCACATCTAAGAGACATAGCTTATAATGAAAAAAGATTAGTTAACAACAAATTAATTTAATGATATATATCATTTAAATTAATCTTACCATCTATTTTGTATATGTAGCAAACGGAATGGAACTGCCGGTGTGCATTGTCACTAAGCCATGAATTCGTCGATTCCGGTTGCTAAAACAGGACTGTGAGTTTCATATGAACCACTTAGATGTCGCATGCTCAAGATAGCACGACCATATATCTTTCGGGATGTATATCGATTTGAAATCCCTCCAAACTGCCACGTCGTTTCAGCCTTGGAGACCTTTATCTCTCGTGTTTTTTTTGTCTTTTTTATGCTTCATACCAAAATCAAGCAACCTATTTCCATAGCGAGAAATTAAATTTTAAAACATAATTTTTTATCTAAAAAAAATCTTGTATTGTTTTTTATGTTACCTAGTTACCACATGATTTTCCTACACCCTACTCACAACAGTGTCTTGCGCATTGTCCTAGTCGAATTTATCCTGTGTATAAATAATTAATTTTAAATAAAAATAATATTTTATTTACAATTATATTAATAATTTATTAAAAATATGCTGAAAATTAGAAATTAACATCAACCTCAAATCTGTCAAAACATGCATTGATTTGAGGCATCTATTCAGGATGTCTAGATACTTGATTCCATTGAAATAATGGAATCTTCATCGATGATTTAAACACTGATGATATTACTCAAGTGACCTAAATGTTTGTGAACCTAAAAATAAATTAATTTAATAAAATATTGATTAATTATTAATAAATTATGTTATAATTTAAAAGAAAAAACTAAAACATTCACAAACATACAATGAAAGGTCGTCCTTCCACTATGTCTTGTACTTGCGAGTGAATTGATTCCGCTATGAAGGCACGCCACCTTTGCACTGCGAATCCACATTGAAAAAGGCAGCATCGGTTGACAGTGCATGTGGCGTAGGTGCCTCTTCTTGAGAGGCACCTAAGGTTATGTCATCCTCATTGCTATAAGAACTAGCTGCGAGCATATGTGATCGACCAGCTCTGGTTTTTGTTCTACGCATCTATACAATTATATACAAATAATTATATAATTAAATTTGAATGTTAAAAAAATTCAACAACACCTCCCCTATACTGGATACAACCCAAATCCACAAATATGCAAATATTGACAAAAACCACAATAAATTGACTCCATCTATACTAATATTGTATATAATATCACATCTATACATATAAATTCATGCTAATTATAAGGTAAATTCAACATTAACAACATATTCAATCATTTCAAAAAATACAAACAATAAAAAATATTCAATAATTTCAAAAAAAAAACTAGACTAACAATTAAAATTAATGCAAATAATTAAACACAAATCATGCAATAATGTAGTAAAATTATTAATTATTCCAACATATTCAATTACTTATTCTAAGGTAAATTCAACATTAACAATTACAGTTCAACAAATTATTCAATTATTATGCCAATACAACAATATATTCAATAATTTTTTAAAAAAAGAAACACCATAGACTAACAATTAAAATCAATGGAAATAATTAAACACAAATCATGCAATAATAGAGTAAAATTACTAATTATTCCAACACATTCAATTACTAATTCTAAAGTAAATTCAATATTAACAATTACAATTCAACAAATTATTCAATAATTATGCCAATACAACAATAAAATATATTAAAAAAAACTATAGACTTTAGGAATGAAATATGTTTACCTTAATAATGTGTTTATTTCAAAACTTTATCTACATTATAAAAATACACCAAAACAAAAAACATAACAAAAATAAAAATAGCTAAAATAAAAAAAAAATCCTTAAAGTAAAATGAAATAGAGGAAACACATATCTTTTAATTTGATGAAGATTCTTAAAGTAATTATGAAGGAAATGAGAGGAAATCTTGAAGGAAATGAGAGGAAAAAATTTAAGAACAAGGAGATTAAGAACGGAGGAGATGAAAAAATGAATTGAAAAGGTGGTCGCTAAGATATATAAGGCAGTTTTACTGACGGATTCACCAACAGTAATTAAAAATAATATTATTTTAATTTATTCCATCGATGAAGTTTCAAAATCCGACGATAATTTATTAATTTCACACCAAAGTTTTTTATTACCCTCATATTTTTCATTGTCCATTAGTAATTCCATCGACAAAAGGACGTTATTAGAGATGCATTTAATATGCCACTCTTTAGAATTCTCACAGTTTGTTGGTGATGTTGTTGGTAATAGTGACTTGCCGATAACATAACGAAGGACTAGAATCCCTCGGTATGAACGTCGATGATAATGGAATTTCAAGTAATTATTTTTCAACTCTCTATGAAATGCCGATAGACAAGAATCTGTCAATATGGACATTGTAATAGTAGCATTTCAAGTAATTATTTTCATTGCTCTCCGTGAAATGCCAATGGATAGGAAGTCATCAATATGGATGTCAATAATAGTGGCATTTCAAGTAATTATTTTGATTGCTAAACTATCCATCACATAAAACAATAACAATACTTAAACAATAAACTTATAAAATAAATATGTCATGTTACAAAATATATCATCCATAATATATATTACATGAAAAAAAAATGTTTTACATAAGGCTTCATTCTGATAGTTAATTCGAATTTTCTTCTTCTTCATCGTCAATTGAACAGTCATCACCTTCATCACAATCTTCAATATGGATATCATCATCTTCATTGATATTTGCTTGTCCACTAGAGCTCAAAACAACATTAAACTCCTTTGTGTCAATATTGACAAGACTATCATTGAAAACATGAAAATTTAAATTTTCTTTCAAGTTAATGGAAGAGCAACTCGATATGGTTCAACCAACTCACTAACTTGAAAGACTTCATCTCACACATTTATGTCTTCATTCTCATCCTAAATAAGCTTAACATGACCACTAGGTTTTGTTTTTAAAATGGACAACCAATCCACTCTTGATCGATCATGTCTAAAAGAAAGGTTGTATGTGTAACAAATTTGTTGATATTGTTTTGCAAAAATGAAGACTTTGTTTATGTTACGGAGTCTAGCTTTTGAGTTGATCTCGACCAGACTATAATGCAAATCAACTCTGATTCCTCTATCAATTGTGTCATACCAATAATATTTGAATAAAAAATTTTGCTTGTTATGATATTGCAGTTCGACAACCTCTTTTAATCTATTATAGTAGTCAACTTCTAACTCACTACTAGTTAATCCCTTAACACAAATACTGTTGTTGTATGTCTTTCTACCATGCCCATATTTTTTAGTATAAAAAACATATTCATTGATAAAAATACTCAGTGTAGCACTTAACTTTTCTTTCAGGGACCAAGCTTAGTAAAGACAATGACTTAGCAACACTTCTTCTCATTTGATAAATCTTGTATATAATGTACATCAATGAACAGTAAATAAGAATCACATAATGACATACCTACAATAATTTTGCAAGTGAGAATGAGTTTGTGATAGTGCTTACATGTGTTCTAAACCATGTGGCAAATTATTCATCTTGTAATTGAAAGATCTAGAATTCGGTCAGCTGTGAGTTATTGGATAACAAATATTATTGATGCTCCCCATAAATAGTAATGAGTGTATTATATTATAATATATAATTAGTAGTATATTATTAATAAATTTTAATTAATATTACATATATATATACATTTATTGAATAAAAGGTCTAAGCTCATCATAGTTAAATATAACATAATTGTGTGCTTGTTTGAACTTTATTTTCGGCAAATATCTTCTTCTTACGATATTTTTAGGTAAAGGTCGTCTATGATCACAGAATATTGACAAGTTACCACTAGAAGACACTTCATCATCATCATCATGCTATAGAACGTGATTGATTCTCGTCCTCAGATGAGGTTTGAAATAGTACAAGATAAATGTTGAGATCTCCTCAACAATATAAACCTCATATATTGAAGCCTCAACATGCACCTAGTTCTTAACCTTTCTTTTAAATTTAAACAAGTACTTACATTGAATTAATCAAATATTTTCAATGAAGAAAAACAAAGAAAATACTTTTATATATGAATTGACTTGCAACTGTAATATCTAACCATTTGTATGGGTACATCCATCTATACTACACTGATCCTCTAAATTTTTCCCTGAATGGTAGATGTATGGGGAGATGCTCCATTGAGTCAAAAATTGATGGAGGGAATATCATCTCAAGTTTGCATAATATCTCGATGATATTTATTTCAAGCCTTTTAATATGATCAACATTCAACTCCCTGGAGAATAAATCTCTAAGGAAATAACTGATCTTCTTGAGTGTATCCAATATCCTCTTTGGCAACAAATTATGAAACGCTAATGGGATGAATGTTTGCATAAACACATGGTGGTCATAACTTTTCATTCCATACAATCTGCATTCCTTTATATTAATTGATTAGTACTTAAAAGTGCATTTTTATCATGGTTTTATATCATCATTTTGCACTTGAAGTATCAATAACTCCTTAACTAAAACATGCTTTATAATAATATATCTAATAATATAAGATACCTTTAATTTGTAGTAAATGTTCATTTTAAATGCAGGCCTATCACATAAATGAAAGGATTGATTGATAACTTTAAGAACTTAAATTGCAAGGATAAAGAGATGGCCAAACTTAGAAAAGAGATGTCGGTGCAATCCAAACCGGAATACTATTCGGTAATTGGGTCATATCTAGAGCTATATATCTCAGATTTAGATCCAATTTATATGGATGGAAAGGTAAGACATAGGTCTACAACTTTCATATAGAGCCTAAGATCTAAAAAGGCCATTTTTAAGTTCAAATTGTAGCAACAACAAAGAAGCCAAAATCTGTCTTCCAACCCTAGCACTGTTTAGTATTTTGGCCATATATAGAGTTCTAGAAGTCCAAATGAGCTGAAGTTTTTACACAAGAAAGCTGAGACAATTGCTTACAACTTTCATGTTTTTGACTGACTCCAATTTTGACGTTATCAATGACGTTTTGGGCAGACAAAAGAAGATAAGGATTGTCACCAAGTCAAGAGTTGGCCACCCACTTATCAATTAGTCATCAAATCAATAGTTTTCAATTTTGGCCTATAAAAGGAGGCATTTGCCATGCATTTAGGCATCCTGGTTTCCAGATCAAGATCATGCTCTTCCTTTCTCTCTTTATATTTTTTGTAATGTTTATGCTTTGCTTTCATTAATATAAAGTTTATGCCTTTCATTTCCTTTCCTTTACTTAGTTAACTTTTATGTTCTTATTATGACATAATTGAATAAGATGACTAATGTAATCATGTTAACAATATTTGTTATCTTGTTCACTCTTTACTTAGTTAACTTTTAAGTTCTTATTTTGTTTATTTATTTTTCTTTCTTTCATTAAGTCTAGCTAAGTTTATTATGTCAAGGTGAAAAGGTTATACTAATGGTGTAAGAATAAGTATAATGTAAACTTAATATGGACTTTAATGTTTGATACTAACATGTTTTATATTTGTTATCTTGTTCACTCTTTAATACTTTATTTGTTAAATAACTAATCTTGATTTATGTTGTATAACACTTGGTACAACAAATACTTGGCATTTTCATAGCCCATAATGTATGGTATAACTGACACCTGAGCTATGAAAGGAACTTGATTTGTTGTTAACATAAGTTATAATCATAAATGTTTGACGAGATTTACAAGTATTAGCATTAATTGAATAAGATGACTAATGTAATCATGTTAACAATATATAATCTGATTGGAACCTCCTTTGTGTGTGGTTTCTAATTGAATAATAAGAGTTTATACTATACTTGTTTGACATACCATTAGTGAAACCTCTAACCTTGACATTTGTTATTATCATTGTTTAATCGTTACATTAATATTTCTTCTCAAAGTTTTCATCTTCTTCTTCTTTTTCTTCTTCTTCTCCTTCTTTTTCTTTACTACTACTACTACTACTACTATTATTATTATTATTGTTATTGTTATTATTGTTATTGTTATTGTTATTGTTATTGTTATTGTTATTGTTATTGTTATTGTTGTTGTTGTTGTATTATTGTTATTTATAATTTGTACAATTAACTTCCCTGTGGTTCGACCCCGGTATTGCCGGGTTATTTATTACTTCGACACTCCTGCACTTGGGAGAAGACATCAATCTTTTAGTCGTGTCATTAACCATTCTTGATATGTTTGAGGCATGTCCATCCAGAAAATGCAGACTCTAAAGTTATTTATAGACTAGTAGTTGTGCGTTTTTCTCTACCAAACCAACTTTATATTTTTACGGTTACAGAACAACGATATATCCAATTTAGCCTTGATATTGTCCTTTGTCTTCCCTTTCACATCCATGACGATATTGAAAATGTTCTCAAACATGTTCTTTTTAATGTGCATGATGTTAAGGTTATAGCAGAGAAGATTGGTCTTCCAATAAGAAAACTCCCAAAAGATACTTCACTTAACCCTATTATAGGTCAAACCAAAACTAGGAAACTTCTACTTACCTGATTGGAGACCAACATAAGGTCATCGTACTCTAATACAACATCATACAATTCTTTACCAGAAAGACACTGGGATGCAACATCCTTTTCAACTCTGCCAATAAAGAATCCTTGGCAAGAAACGACGATGTTAGTATTTATATATAAAAAAAAAAAGCTTTACCTCCATTTGTTAGCATGAATACCTTATTGTTTTCTATATAGCATGGACATGTTAGTTTTCCATGCGTGCTCTAACCAAAAAATGTTTCATAAGTTGAAAAATCATTGATAGTCCACATCAAAGTCACCATCATAAGGAAATTTTGTTTCCTCGATATATCATAAGTCAAAGCTTCGGAGGACCACAATTACATCAACTCATCAATCAACGGTCGGAGACAAACATCTATATTCCGGCCCAGACTATTTGGACCTGATATGACCATAGATAATAACATGAACTTCGACCTCATACACATCTCTGGTGGCAAGTTATACCCCGTCAGTATGACCGGCCAAGAAGAATAAGGAACAATAAATGACCCAGATGGGTTAAATCTATCTATACACAACCTAATATGCATGTTCTTTGATTTAGCTGAAAAGTGAGGATGCACACTGTTAAAGTGTTTCCAGGCTTCACCGTCAGAAGGATGCATCATCACTCCATCAACTGTATCATGTGATTGGTGCTATGTCCTTGGTGACATGAATAATATTTGCAGTCTAGATGTGATTATGAAGTATCTAAATTTTTTATATGCCACTAGAGTCTTTCCCTTACTAGTTCTGGGTTTTCAAAGGAATGCCCACATGTCATGCACTTGGTCATCTTAGCATTTTCAAGGTAGTATAATATGCAGAAGTTAGGGCATATATCAATTTTATGGTATCCTAAACCAAGGGGTTTTATCATGGACTTCGCAGCATAGAAGTTTTCTTTCAGCTTGTTCTTTTGACGTAAAATGCTTCTCGTCCATTCAATAATCTTGTCATACCTGACCTCACTCAACCCATGATCTAACTTGATGGTGAATATCCGTGCTATGTCTAATTTTATTATGGTTCATGTAGTCATCCCATAATGGTTCATCAGAATAGTTTAACAAATAAAAAACCCTAGCTGCATATATATTAGGTTCTTCTTCTATAATTGAACATTGACTAACATTACCTTGATTCATTCTCATTGTATGCATAACCATATTCCTGTAAGGATTAGTGTTATCATTTGTTGTTTCATGCATATTGCTAGCACTGAAAGTTGACCCAACAACCCTTTCTCCTATTCTCTTTTTACTGACAAATACTTCCCTGTATGCATACCAACATTGATAATTCTTCATGAACCCTTTATATAGAGGATGCATCATTACAACATCTGGATGCATATACCTTTTATTTTGACACTTCTTGCATGGACACGTAATACCACCTCTAGTAAAATTTCTAGGAATAGATGTTGCGAACGTTACAATAATCCATCCTCCGTAATTTTTGGGGTGAATCTCGATATATTCATGACTTCTATCGAACCTCTATAAAATTATGATGACAACATGTATTAATCAACTATGTTAGGTAAATAAATTTACAAAAATTTTGGTTTACCTCGAGATTATCCAACAAATCAATTACAACTTCTCATAAATATTAAATATTTATTATCAATTATCAATGTCCATATAAATTAATTCATATATATAAATTTATGACAATTACAACTCCATAATACCATTGATAAAAATAAAAACGGATTCATTAAACAAGCTATTAATTATTTCAAAACAACACATATAATTTGGTAATTCAATAAAGTTTCAACAATATACAAACAAATACAATCTTATAAAATCTAAAACAAACCACAACAAGTATAAAATTATACATTCATATACTACAAATTTATTTGAGAACTAACAATTAAATTAATATGTACATCTACTAAAAAAATACATATACTAAAAAAAATAACATTTAAATGTTAAAATTTAAAAAGATAAAATTACTTACAAATACCATTTAAAAATCAGAACATGAATGCTGCGAAGAGAAAATTTCAAGAAATATGACTTGTTGTGCTGAAAAAATAAAGATTTTTTTGGGGGATTGGTTGTTTCAGTTGAAGAGAATTGGAACGAGGAAAAAAAAAATAGAGAAAGAGGGGCTTAGTAGACTTGGGATATAATAATTTTTTTTAACAGATTCCCCAATAAACATATTTTATCTGTGATTCTATTAGTATTTTTATCGATGAATCTGTAATGTTATAGTACAAAATTGACATTCTAAATCTTTTAATAATTCTATCAATAAAAAATATTCTTCACGTCAGCAAACCATCTCGTTTTTATATTTTTAATATTCTGTCTATAATTTAATCAGTAAATATTAGTGGAATTTTGTTGTTAGTATTTATTAATTAAATTATTAATAAAATTATTCTGTTGATATTAAACAAATTATCGGACGCCAGGCCTCGGAAGATTAAACTCACTTTTTTTCCCCGGTTGTATTACAACCAGCCTGAACAGAATTGAAAATGAAGACGATGTCTGCTTCGAGGGCAGTGAAGACAAAACAATCCATTACAGGACGAGAAACAAGCATATGATGTGTTTCCTCGTTGCCTATTTCGGACGTTGTAGGCAAAAAAACTGTTAAATACACTAGAATAGAAACACATAACCTCTAAAGTTCTATGAACTGGGGCCGTGTTCTCCCCTTGCGCTTGCTTTCTGTACTGGATCACAAGCATGCCTTTGATCATCATTCAAAAAGGATAACAAGAACAGAAGAATGGAGAAAAGCAATCCTTTTGTCTGACAGATGGAGGAGTTATTATTTGTATCGCTCATTCAGGGGTCAAGAGGACCCCCTCCCGCCTCCCTTTTCCAGGGAAAAGAAAGAGCATGTAGGGGGAGAAAGTTTTCCTTCCATGGACATGCCTCAGTGATGGTGATGATGATGCATCACTCAGATCTTATCATATTCTAGTAGGTAGATAGATAATTGGTCACTCTCCCTCTCTGTTGACCAGATCTAGAGCTTAATTTGCGCCAGCATCGCCTTTGAGGCATATAGACAATGGGGGGGCAAGCCGTACCTATCCTGCCTCCATATTAGATGAGCGAGCATGGGATCTCGCTTATTTGCCGTCAAGTGTCCACAAAAACACCCCTGGATTTTGTTATTTATTGTTTTTTACTCGAGAAATTCCTACCCGAAAAGGATTGTTTTATATATATATATATAAAAGAATACAAGAATATTCATTAGTTTGTTTTTGGGAGTTTTTATAGTTTTACAAGATCTGTGTCGAAATACAGTTTTTAAGCATGGAAAGAATTCTTTTAGGATTTCAAAATCTTTTTTTTATAATTTTTTTTATTTATCCTAACTAGGGTTCATTTATTTTTAATATAAAATTTTAAACTAATAAATATAATTTTTTATCCAATTATTAAATTGAGCTAAATTTTTATTAGACATTTCCAAGAATGTTAGCCCCGTTTATTTGCTGAAAAGTAATTTTTTTAAAGTAAATTAAAAAAATTAATTTTAAGAAAGTAAACTACTTTCTGATATTTGCTAGTATAATGAAAAATAAGTTGAAAAATAGTTTTCAGTATTTGGTTATGTTATAGAAAATAAGCTAAAAAATAACTTATTGATATTTTATTTTTCTCAAGTTTATTAAAATAATAAGAAATAAATCTTACAAATTAAATAGTTGAATGAGAATGAAATTGAAAAAAAAATATAATTTCATAAATTATCTCAAATAAAATAAATAATAATTAAAATAATAAAGATCAAATCAAAAAAATCAAAAAAATAAAAGATGAAGAAAGTAAAATAATCAAAATCAAAATTTCATAAATTATTTCAAATAAAATAAGTAACAATAAAAAAATAAAGATCAAATTTGATAGATAAAAAAAATTCAATAAAAAAATGATAAGAAAAAAGCAAATAACAATTATAAAAATACAGACAAAAGTTAATATAAAAATTAAATTTTAAAAGATGAATTTGAAAAATAAATATTCAAAACAAAATATATATAGCAATCAAAAGTTTAAGGATAAAATTTGATATAATCAGCAAATAATAACATTTCTAAATTTTTCACAACTTTAGAAAGGTGTTTTCCGCCCAATTTTCTAGGAAAACACTTTCCTGAAAAATCAAGATAAATTTTTCTTTAACTAGAAAATGTTTTCCATTGATCAACTTTTCTAACAGCAAACACACACAAAAAAGTTTGAAAAAGGTAATTTTTCAAAAATCATTTTCTAGAAAACAAACACAGTAAAAAAATATATTTTTTAAAAAACTAAGCTAAATTTTTCTTTAACTAAAAAGTATTTTTTATTAATCGGAAAGTATTTTTTATTACTCAATTTTCCTAATAACATATAAACATGAGAAAATTTAAAAAATAATTTTCTAGAAATTACTTTTCAGGAAACAAACATGTCCCTAATTTATATTAAGTTAAACTTTTATATCAACAAGATATCAGGAAAACCTTGTGATAAGGTTCAAAACCTATTGTGCAAGAATTATATATTAGTTTTCTAATTGATTTAGAATTTTTTTATTCTATATACAGTTTCAAAATAATAATTATAATTTTTATCTGACTGTTAAATCGAGCTAAAATTTTATTAGAGGTTTCCAAAAAATACTAGTTTATATAGATTAAACTTTGATATCAATCAAATATCAGAAAGACTTTCTAATAAGGTTCAAAATATATTATGCATGAATTACAAATTAGCTTCCTAGTTGATTTAGAATTTTTTATGCTATTTTATTTTAAAAAATTTATTATTTTTTATAATTATTTAGATTTATTTAGCTTATACATAAGATTTTTTAACTAGCAGCCGTAAATTATTGAATAAAACTAATGGTTTGCTCTAACTAACATGTTTTTTATTTTGTTTAAACAAAAAGCAATTGAAATTATCATAGTATAATTAACTTTGTTGTTTATATATATATATATATAATTTATGAATTGGTATTTATCAGGTGTTAATTCATTTCAATAATATTAATTTTTTAGTTTAGACGATTTTTACATCACATTTCTATCAACCTGAATCTTTAGCTTTATAAAATTTGTTTTTTTGATATATGAATTACATAACCACGTGTTCAAGGGTTTCATATTAAAACACGTGTCGTTATAGAGAATAGAAATTGAGAGATTTTAATCTTTTTTAGAGATTATTTTTAACTGATTTTTTGTTCCTTTAAATAAAAAAGACAAAAGGAATAAAGATGGAGATAAGTCAAGCACACAGACGAAAGTTAATTTTTTTCTGTCCAATATCCCTTTAAATGTTTTGTAATTTTATTTTTTTATTTTTTAATGTGTATTATCACATGCATACACATTTTTATATTCTTAAAAACACCTTTTAATAATATAATTGTATTATAGAACGTAAAAATTAGCATATGTTTACTATCGTTGTAACTTCTTTTACATTTATAAGGTAGCATTTAGTTATTATTTTGTATAAAAATTGAAAAAACAAAGACAAATATGATAAAAATGTGTTTTGTTATATTAAAAGATTTTTATCTTTGTCTCATAGATAATTTTTAACCCATTTTTTATCCATTCAAACAAAACAATTTTATAAATTATTATGGATTTGAGTTCATATACACCAAAAAAATAAATTTCAGTATATAGAAAATCTAAGCTGCAATCAAGGAAAGATGAAAATCAACCTACAATATTAAAAAATTCATTAGAAGTATTAAGTGGATTAATTACAAGATTAAAAAATAAAAAGATTAAAATACTTAATAAATTTATACATAATATTTAACTTAAGCCAAACTTTTAAAAAATAATCAGACTTTAATTAGTATAATATATGCAAACCTGACCAAATTTAAGTTGATTTGGAACTTTATTTCTTTTAATACATAATTTTATTTTAATAAACATGTATAAATTTTAATTTTATCATTAGATCATTTCAAATGGCTTATTTTTTACAAGGTTAAAATTTAAAAACAATACCGAACAGTAACAGATATATAATGATCTAAAATTCCTGCTTATTTCAGCGGTTATATCCTGGAATCTGTTTTTTAATCTTTTCCCGGCTATATACTTTTTTTTTATAATGAATTTAATTTAATCTCCTGGAAAATCCATCAAAGACTTTCCGCATCTACATTGGAGGTGGCTGCAGACCCATTTAAGTATATGATGCGCCGGGCTTTTTCCAGGAGGGTAGAGCATCAATGTTGGTGGTTTTGTGTTTTTTTTTTTTAAAAGGACAAAAATATCAATGGATCAGTTTGGGGGGGGGGGGGGGGGGGGGGATAACAATTTTGAAGTTTTTTTCAATCAAAATACACTGTTAAAGGGAATCCAAACTACAAAACCATGATCCCATAATTCCTGAAAGAAAGAAATCAACTGAGATTCATATCCCTGTTTTTTATCTGAGCATTTTGATCATGGCATGCGATTGTAAGGAACAGGTCACTGGTTTGAGTATGGAAGATTCTATTGTCTAGTACAAACTACCAGGGATAAAGGTCCGGCATGCCCTGAGTCCTGTTAATAAAGAAACATGTGATGCAAAGTGCTGTGTTTCCATTTAAAATGAAAACCTTGGCCAGTTATAACTCATTACTGTGATCTTAGCTGTACTAAGATGCGTAAAGACATGGAGGGTGTGCTCTGGCATGGAGAAGGAGAGCATTTTCCCCGAACCAAACATCACATGCAACATTCAATTAAAAATAAACAAAAGAACCATCATGTGTTTCTTCACATGGTGGATCATTCCACCATTGATTCGCTGGTTAAGGATTTTCTAAATGCTATGGTCATCAACACAGCCAACAAAGGACTAAGGCTGCAAAAACCCACATCTAAAACACCACTAATTATCATCAATCTATTCTTAGAACTTAAGATCATCCCCAAATTCTAACTGAGAAGCCTTCGGCTTTGCAAATAACTATATTCACCAAGATAAATAACATAGAGCAGGAGAGTTTCAAGAGCAACACAAGATGCGGCAAGATATCTTCAAGAAAGAACATGGAGGAACTACGAACCATTGAGAAACCGTGCTACATATTGATGCTAGCGGGGGACTGTTTTAATCATGACAAAGGAACAAGACTGCATATTGTAGCAATGCACAACCCCATATTTCATTTTCTCTAGAATAGAAATCAAATGTACTAGCAGTCTTGGGAATAGAAGCTGACCGCAACAGCTACTAAATCCTTCTATCCAAGGTCATAAACTTCAGTTTCTGCGAGCAGTTACCGAAGAGATAGCAGCCTCCATCATCTATGCACCATTCATTGCAGTAGCCTCCGCATGGACTAAATTGGCATCATCCAGAATCTTGCCATTGACTTGGGTTCTCAGCCTCTGGAAAAGATAATAGACATCAGTATAAATAACAATCCATATCACATCCGTGCAAAGCCATTTCATGAGGAAGAAAAAGAGAGAATTTATAGAATCAATATTGACCATACCCAATCTGCAGGGTCCACTGAGTTCCCGTTCAAGAGCTTGTGGTTCTCTTCTTTAGTCTTGCTATCCTTGTCTTTGGTACTCAAAGGCAACAAGAAAGAAGCACCACCAGTCCGATCAGGTAGTTCTGCATTCAACAACTTAAAGTCAGTATGATCCCTCATTGAGCTCATGGTTCTGCCGAAGGAAAAGGTGTACAGAAAAATCAGAACAAATGATTGCAGGACACCCTTACCTGGTAATTTCTTGTCCAGGAAGAATACCACTAAATTAACAGTATACCTGGAAAACAACAATTGCAGAGCCAAAATAAAAATCAGAACGACAGAACATTTTTTTTAATAGAAATAATGACTGCATAACCGAATAAATACATACCACGCTACAGTAACATCAACAGTATAATGCTTGCGTGACGCTATAATTAAAAAGCTCTGAACTACAGCAATCAGCCAACCTAACTGCTTTATACACCTACAAAAAGACATCACAACAATTTGAAATTAGTTAACCTAGTAATGGTATTTATTTCAGTAAGATTGTGTAGACAGTGAACAATAGGGAGCGGGTGCAGACTCAAACATAAGGAAACCAGACCACTTATTACACTATTCTCCAACCATATTAATACCACTAATCTTAGCCAGAAACCACAAATTCATTTCTTCCCTATTATCAGGACCAAATTTCAATATCAATCAATTGAAAGGATCAAATGTAGCCAACTAGAAAAATCTCTCGTTTTTCCTTCTGGGAGGAAAAACAACATTTTTACAAGCCATATTTTACCTTTTTGTGCCATACTTCTGATATGAGAGGACAAAGACTAGAGTAAATATCATGTGTGATGAAAAAATCAAATCACCACAACCATGTGTCATGCCCCGAGGAACTGCATTGTTAAGAAACAAAATTAGCTCAAAAATCCATGGAAAATAACGAACAAAGGATCAAGTTAAAGCAACAGTTACCGACAATTAATTAAGAGTACTTCAAATACACTCTCTGGATGTGGCAATCTGGCAAGTTTTGATCCCTGCAGTGTAGAAAAGCAAGCCAAATTATATACGTAAATTTTGAAGTACCAGTTTTTAATTAAAATAATGAAAAGGAAAGGCTACAACTAGATAGACCATTTATTTGTATTGCAAAAACCAACCATAACTTTTTTTTAACAAAAAATAAATATAGGAAATAGACATATTAGACATTCTACCTCACGACAGTGATAATTTGGACCTGGAAGCTGGGTGGAATAGAACGTGATGATCCGCAGAAATTGAGAAGCCTAGTGAAGAAAAATAAGTCAGATAAAGTGTCAGAAAGCATTGAGAAATTGCGTACTCCCAAAAACATACAAACCAAAGTCGTTACAATAACTTTGGTGTGTGCTTTTTGCGCTAGCTTACAAGTTTCTAAATCTATCACACAAATTTTCCCAGTTTGATTCCGTTGTACATCATTTCAGGGCATACAAGTTGCTCAACACAAGGAAAAAAATGAGAGAGAGATTGGCACTTACAACTAGAAATGCTAGAACTCTGCACCAAATCAAAACTGTGTAGATCTTTTTGCTCTTGAAGATGAAAGGATGGAAAGTCCACTGCAATGGTACAAAATCCCAATTAAGTATAAAAGAATGCAAAACTTGTTAAAGGTCAAAATCTACTTGAAGGTCCCCTTCTAGGCTTTTTGGCAATCTGACCCACATATCAGGTCCAGATTAATCCTGTCTTGAAAATTTAGCTTTGCGATTTTTTCTTTTCTTATTTTCTGTATATTTTTTATCTATTTCTATAAAAAAAATTCCCTTGGTTTTCATTTCCTATTTAGCTCCAGATCACCTATGGCAAACGACTTTTATAGTTTTTTAGGCCTTTGGCCACCATTTATCGATTATCAGAATTTCAAACTTTTGTGAGCTTTCACTACAATTGTATTGTGTTGTTTCTGTGGGAAAAGCTGGAAACTAAAGAACAAACACCACAAAAAAGGCAAAAATGCAAGATATAAATAAAAAAATAAAAAAACAAAAGAATAGGGAACTTATGCTCAAGCACTTTTCACCAATAATGTAAACAACCAAAAAGTTTGTCAAGGTTCCTAGCAAGCAACAACCATCTAATAAAAACTGCATGTGCGTGGGCACTGAATAGGATATGGCTGCAGCGAACTGGTTCAACTTAAATTCAACTTAGTTGGAAACAACCGCACATTGCATGAAATTAAAGGAGATTCTCAGAACGAGGATATTTTAGAATCATCAGATGTGTAGCATGACAGGTACCCTGAAAATAAATATAACCGTGTATGGCAGGTACTTCAGGGTTAAGAACTACTTCCCCGTCAATCACTGCAAATAAATTTTCAAAAGTACAACAATGACAACCCTATTACAGCATTCTAAGCTTATGTGGAGTTAAGCGCTAGTCCAACTGCCAATATTAAACAATAAACTATTTCAAGCTTCACCCCTAGCAAACAGTGTTACTATCCAGGTGACACTGTGATTCCAGATATAACATAGTACATTTGAATTTCATTTGCATTTGATTTTATGTTATTGGTATATATTAATGTTCCGAAATCCTGATGTCAGAGGAGGCAGAAATTAACCTATGAACAACTTATCAACCCGGAAAATTGGTGAGGGAGGAGGAGGTTGGAAAAATTAAACAAGAAGAGGCAAACAGGGGCAAAAGTGCAACGGCAACTATATCGTAATCTTACCACGACAAAGGATAGAAAGACGAAGGTGAACAACGTCTCACTAATGTAGGATTTATCTTGCCCAAGCTCCTGAATTGTCGAACAGAGTTAGACAGTAGCATAAAGCATACCAGAAAGGGGAAGAAACGGAATAGACAAGCACCAACCGGAAGAAGAAAGAACCCAACATCCTGCAACGTTGGCCCTGGGCGGTGTAGATAATGAACTCCTCGGGCAGCTAAGCCGTGTATGTACTGTGGGCAAGAAACATATAATACAGATGTTAGGACATAAGCATCAAACTATAATCAGAAGAAAAGAAAATAAGGGGAAGTGCAAAAACACAAGAACGCAGCCTAAAAATCTGATGGTACCATACAAATGCATACGTTTCATCCCAGTAAGAAAAATCACATTGTATTAGTTGACTAAGCGTTTATCCCCAGAATATGCTGCAATTCAGGTGCTCAAAACAGCACACTATGCATTGTTCTTTATCGAACTTAACATACGCTTAAGCTAAGAGTACAAGTTTTCTCTCAAGGAGGGGCAAGGCAAGCGACGGCCACAACGTTTTACCAGATCCTTCACCCTTTTTCACAGTCCTTAGAATGAAACAAACAACTGGGCCAAGAATTGCAGCATTGGATTCATAGAAGAAGAAGAAGAAGAACGAGAGAGTTAGGTAAGGTAAAAATAGTAATTGAATTGAATTAACACCTGAAAAATTAAACCGGTAAGAATGTATTTCCAACTATCTGCAAGTAAATTGATCTCTGTTGTCGTCTCTGCACAAATCCTCTTCCATAGCTTCACGCACCAAAACCAAACCATTTGATCAAAAATCAAATTCAAAAATCTCGGGAAAATTAAAAGCACAAACAAGTTTTTCTCTTGAAGGGAAAAGAAGAGAGAGAAAAACCTTGGAAGCCTCGCGACCAATGTAAAGAGTCATCTTGTTGTTTTTGGTGGTGGTGTTGTTGTTGTTGTTGTTTCTGTAGTTGTTGTTGCTGGGTATGTTGGGCTATAAGCACCAGTTCCATAGCACTTCAAAACCCAACTGTTAAGGTGGACATCATTATTCTCCTCAAAATCCAATCATAAGAAAAAAAAACCTCTTAAGAGCTTTTCAACTTCCGACTTCGAAAACGGAAAAAGAAGAAGAAAACCGCTTCGGTTCTTGAGCGATCGAATAGCCAATCGAGATCTCCACTAAGAGGGTGAAAAGAAGACGACGGGGCTTTTACAAGAAGAGAGAAAACACAACAAATAAGTATGATTTTGGGTGATTATTTCTACGACGATCGATGGATTTTAATGGTTCGAAGCAATATAGAAAGAAAGAAAGAAAGAAACGCGAAGTGGACACGGAGAACAGGGAGAAGATCAAGAGAAAGAAAAGCGAGAGGCTTTTTATATTGTAGAAGAGTGGTACTTTCAAGGTTACGAGTGCTTTTGTTTTGCCGTCAAAAAGTGTTTTAATTTGTTTATTATTTTAAATGTTTTAAATTATTTTAATACATTAATATTAAAAACAAATTTTATTTAAAAAAAACATTATTTTACGCCCTTGTTGGGTTGAGAAATTGATATTACCAGGAAACTGAGAGAGACTTTCTTTGGACAGACACATATTAGAGTCACACAAGAAGAAGAAGATTCATTAAAACCACCCCTACAATTACTGACCACGTGGATTTATTTAACCCTAAGAATTATGGTTAATAAGGTGTGCTTTTTTTAATTTCTTATTTCTTATTTTTAAGTCTTAGTGTCCTCACTAATAAAGATTATTAAAAAATTATTAATTTTTTTTACAGCATAAACAAAAGAAAAATAATAATTTATAGGTATTTCCATCTAAATCAACGATGGGTTTTTCATTTCTTGATAGTTAAAGGAATATAATTTTATTTTTATTTTTTAAGTTTAAACTTTGAGGCTCATGATTTAAAAAAATATCAAATTTATTTAAATACATTTAAAATCATTTGAAAAATAGATTTAATTTCAATTAATTCATTAACTATCCCAAAAATTTTCTTTACCCATAAAAAAACTCTGAAAAAATAATATGGTCTTATTTAATTATAATAAAATTAAAAATATGTTTATTTTATAACATTGTAACAGTTATTTTTTATTTAAAAATATATTAAAATACTATTTTAAAATTTTTAAAAATACTAAAAATATTAATTTTACTAAAAAATACTAAAAATCATAAAATATACAGGTAATTAGCCTCCATGACAATTAAATTCTAAAAAAAAAAAACATTATGAAAACAAAAACAACAGATATTCTCCTCCTCGGAAGACTACATATTTTTGTTTTACCTGCTGGGTGGGGGAGGAGGGAAGTCTGTTAGGAATTTTGGTTCCCTCCGGCCATGGCCTGCAGGCAGCATTAATAACTATAATTTTGTTTTTTGTTTTTTTTTAAAAAAGAAATTATCAATAGAAGCTAGCTACCTGCACATGCATGATGAGATCGAGGGTGGATTGATGAGTCAACAAAACTGTTAAAAACAGAGGGCTGCATTTCGGTTCATCGGATGAAGCGAAGAAAAAGTGAAAATGGAGGAGGCTCAAGTCACGGGTGTCCTGTCATGGCTCGGCCGCCGAGGATAACGGCCTCCTCCTCCCTCGTCCTGTTTTTAAATTTGAAAAAACTCCTTGAACCGGTACAATCATGGCTTCATGCACCCCATCATCCCACTTCTCTCTCTCGGAATCAACGAGGACACACGTCGTACCCACCATCTGTAATCACCTGATCACTGGCTATTCCCACGTGGTTAGGCGGTTATTTTGCAAATTACCCACTCCTTTTTCCCATATTTTTCGTTGGTTTTCCCTTCTTTTCCTTTTTATTTTCCCTCGTGACTCCGCCTCCAACTCATGTCATGATTAATTTCATGTGCATGTCCCAGTCACGGTTTTCGCTTTTGTTTTCAGGTATTTAAAATAATAATTATTATTATAAATATTTTCATTAATGTTTTTTAATATTCTAATGTTAAAAAAAATAAAAAAAATATATTTTCAAATAAAAAATTATTTTACAAAACATTATACATCATAATCTCAATTTTTTTTTAATTTAATGTTGTTGTGTATTAGTCATTGAAAAAAAAAAGTTTAACGGAGTGTTTTTTAAATTTTATTTTAAATTGTATTTTAATATATTGTTAAATTTTTTTTATAAAAAATACATTAAATTATTGTTTCTAAGATGTTATATATATATATATATATATATATAAGTTTGTGGCATGTTCTTAACCTGCAGAAGGAAACAAAAACTGTGGGGGACATTAAAATTACGAGAAGATTAATTCGTGAAACAAGGGAAGAAGCCTTGGCATGAAAATCACGAGAAGACTCAGTATATGACCCCAAGGACCTCTCGCCTTTCTTTTTCTTCAAACCCACCAAATCGATCTCCATTTACCCACGACATAGTTCAAATTGAAGACCCTGGCTACAAAATTCAATTATAATGTATTATTAAAATATTATTTTTTACTTTTTAAAAAAATTAATGTGTAATCTCAAAACAATTTTAAAAGACTACAAAAATTTAATCAAAAATTAAAAAAAATCAAGTTTTTTAAAAACAGCGTTTTACCGCGATAAAAAACATATTCAAAATGCAAGTTGGTAGCGGAGGATTACTGTACTATTAAAATATCGCTTACAAAACATGAATTTTTTATTTTATTTCAGTAACCTTGGAGAGTAAAACGTAAAAATTTTTTAGTAAAAATGTAGTTTTGGAGGGAGAGATTTTAGGGGGGCACATGGGGATTTGCATTTTGAATCTGACATTAACTTTTTTAAACATTTTTATATTATAATAATTATTTTTTATTTTTTATTTTAAATTAATTTTTTAATAATTTTAAATCATTTTAAATGCTGAGGTTAAAAATTAATTTCAAAAAATAAAATAAAAATATTATTTTAAAATATTCTAAAATAAAAAATATTTTAAGTCGCAATTTTTTGTTTTTGCTTTTCTTATTTGGTATAAAATGTTTTCTAATTAAAAATAATTTTTTTATTTTTAATATTAATCTATTAAAACCATTAAAAAAAACTTAAAAAAACAACAATTTAATCAAAGACTAGTTTAAAAATATTTTAAAAAGCCTAAAAAAACAAGCGCACTCTTTTATCTCCTCGAAAATAAGCGTTGCTTTTACGATGTTGGCTGGGATCTTCTTGAGCCAGCAATGCCATAGCCATGAGGTCACCAAAAACATCGAAAAAGGTCTCACAGGAACATTCCAAGATTTGTTGCTGTCATCGTTAATTAAATGGCTCTAACGAAGATTGGAACACATGCTTGCATCAACCACCCGGCCCAGAAGCCAGGGACTCCATATATATACATAGAAGACTTGGTCTCATATCGTGGTATTTGTAAATAGTCAACCATCAACCATGCCTTAACCAAAGCCATTATCTAGAATCTTGACCAAATGACAGCTGTTCCTTTGACTTTTGGCAAAATGCACAGAGGGCTAACGCAAATTGCAGGGCGCCGATAATTCCGAGTTTCAGCAGGATTTGTAGATGAAGGGCTGTTCGGGGTTGCTGCAGTGGTGATGATTTAAAGTGTTTTTATTTAAAAATATGTTGGAATAATTTTTTTTATTTTAAAAAAATTATTTTTAATATTAATATATTAAAATAATTTTATTTTAAATAAAACATAAATTTAAAACTTTTTAAAAACATAATTTTTACTGATCTCCGAACATAATCAAAATGGCTTAAATATCGTGTGCACGGCGCAAATCCTTTGTGCAGTGCTATTAATTTGCCTTTTTAAAGCGTTCTGGTGTGCTGGATATTTTGTTTTTCTTGTTTATTTTTATATTTTAAAAGAAAAAATTATTTTTTAAATTTTTTAATTTACTTTAAATTAATTTTTTTGGTATTTTTAGATTATTTTGATGTATTAATATTAAAAATAATTTTGATATATTTTTAAATAAACATATTTTTAAATAAAAATATTTTAAAAAATAATTATAACCAAATTTAAAAAAATTGACTTGTCGAAATATTACCCTCATTTCTGAAAGATAATGATAATAATAATAGTAAAAAAAACAAAATTATGTCAGTGAGTGTGCGATTAATGAGAGGAAATTATTTTGTATAGGATTATGAAATTCAAAAGCAGGCATTGCAATTTGGACTTTATTAGTCAATGGTCAATGGTCGTTATTGCCAGCGGGGCTAGCCATTGAGCTAAGTTTGAATTTGTCATGATGAGATGGTAAAGATCAAGTGAATGATCGGTTGTGCTGGGGAGCCGTGAAAGCGGGAAAGGCGGCTAGGCGAACGTGATTAAGACGTGTCCCCCAGCTTTAAAATTCACATATTTCATGAATAATTTGTTTTTGTATTTTAAAAACATTTTTTAATTTTTTTTAATTTTAATTAATTTTTTTATAATTTTAAATTATTTTAACATATTCATGTAAGAATAAATACTAAAAAATATACTATTTTAATATATTTTAAAAAATAATTATTATTATAATTACAAACATTATTTAAAATCAATAAATTCTTACATTTCTAGTGAATTCTCGTATATTTTTTCTCATGCACTCTTTTATTTGTATACCCTGTATGCTTTATAGTATGCTCTATCAGTATAAACAGATACTAATAAAATTCAAAATAAGAAAGTAAAACCAATTCAAATCCTTCTTCTTTCTATTTTGTGTTATAATTAAATCATGTAATGATGGTCCTCGGCACCTCCGATCACATCACTTCTAGGGTTTAAAATATAGCTTAAGGTAATGATACTCATCCTTAAATTTAAATAAAGTCATATTTATTTGAAATTGGGTATATTATGTTGTAATTTTTATTTTAAAAAAATCTCAAAAAAGTTTTGAATTTATCACTACAGACCCCGTTATAACCTTCAATGAGAATTAAAGCTTTTTATTATAAAAGAGAATCCATATAAAATGAAAGGTGACATAATTTATATGCATTATAAATAGAGATAATAATGTGAACTAGATATACACACCCAATCATATGTTTGAAGAAACATATTGTAGCATGAATTAAATATGTTGTGAATAAAAATTTCTATAAGGTGACTTCAATAGTTAAATAAGTAATATAATGAAACTATAAGTTTATAAAAAATTGAAGGAAAGGTTTTAAGTTAAAATCTAAGTATAGATTGATGTGTTTACTTAATGTTGGCGAATATATATTTTTTTGTGTGTGTCTTTGTTGTAATATATTCTAATGTTATAAAAATAAATTATTTTTAGGATTATCACTAACTTATATATAATAATAGATCTTACCTAGCATTTCTTTTAGTTAGGTGATGTAACGAAATTTTAAATATGTTGACTATCTTTTATAATGTAATTGTGAGAATAAGCTGTATATATATAAAATTTCTATTAAGGATATTCATAACTTAATTATTACTCTTTTTTTATTGGTTGTAGTATGATATTTAAATCTACTTTAGTTTTATTAAATTAATATTATATATATATTTAGTTTATAATGTGGATATATTTAATTTATATCACTTTGTAAAATGATTTATACTACAATTATATATGAACTATTAAATGGATAATTGTGAAGGATAAATGACTTTTATTTTTGATTGGTGAGATTAGTTAAGGTTCAAAAAATTTAAACAGTATTGAAATTGTGATATAAATGTATACATAAAAGTTGATAACTTATAAAAGATTCATATTAAATGAAACTCTATCAAAATCTTAGTAGAGCTCTAAATAATATAAATGTTTGAAACATGATACTAATATGTCAAAAACAAAAACTCTATTTTCCTGAGTTCAAGGCTCAAGGGAGTTTATAACAATGAGAAAGGTTGAGTTGTTACATTTACTTTTAGCTAAGAGTCTTCTAACACCCTCTCAAGATTCCTTACAATTAACTCTTTATAGGCTTCCTTATTCAAGGTTGTTTCTGACCTGATAGCTATTCTAAATATATCTATCATATGTAAAGAATTTTCAAGATGAGAAAAGTAACGAACCTTATAAGATTATAAGATGTAATGGTTGTCTAACTAAGAATCTTCAAGAGAAAGATAAACTAAAATTTCTTAGATTTGGTGAAAATAACAAAAAAAAAAAGCCAACCTCTATTGTATACAGACTTATAATTTCAATAATTAAACTCATTTATTTTTTAACACATGCACCATTAGGAGGAAACATGGCATATTAAGGGTGGATAGTTTGAATTTCAAAAGGCCCATAACCCTTGGTTTTTTCTTATGTGTCCACAAGCTAACCTATGGACTTCTAGGATGTGCTTTGTCGTGATAACACTTTTAGACAAGTGAAAAAACAAGACAATTGAGAGGACAAAAGGCATGTGATTAGATGGTGCATGATAAGGTAGTTGAAAGGATAATAGAGTGAAGGTAGTTGAAAGGATAATAGAGTGTGATCATAAAATGCATTAACAAATATATAGCACTCCAAAATATAAAATGTAAAATGAGAGACTCCATAACCAGTAAAGTCTCTATGTTATCCATGTTATAATGACTTAAAGGGGATAATGGGCGCCTTCCATCTTTAATCATGTTGCCTATAACCATAATTTAAGATTACGAAGCTTATAGGAAACACGTGCCCAAATTCATTATGAGTTATTAAGCTCGCTCGAGTATCCCAAAACCTAAATAAATCCACGCTTCTTATCACATGATCATTTTCAAAACTCAAGATAAAGCACATAAAAAACACAAAGCCCAAATATATTAGGAGTCATTAAGCCCATTTGGGCATCTAAGACCAAAATGAGCTCACACCCACTCAGGTGCATTTGTTGTCTCATGCTATGTTAGATCTAGGTGTACATAGAGCACAATAAGATGACATCATTTAATAGAACATACATTAAGTGATGAGTTAATTTTATTAAGTATTTTTTTATAATTGTATAGGTTTGACATATATGTTAAATTCAAGATATTTGGACTTGACAGTGGACCAAGTTCAAGGTAGCATAGGTTCAACACGCATACCAGACCTAATATACATGGACTTGGTAGTTATCAAAGTCCAAGGTGCTTAGACTTAACAATGTAATATTACCAAGTTTAATATAATGGTGGTTTGACACATATGCTAGATCCAAGACATTTGAACCAAGGAAAAACTTAGTTTTTGTAGGTTTAACTACACCTGACATCTTAAACTCTAATCTCCGTATATCTTTTTAGATATATAAAATTTTTTTAAAGACCTATAATATTTTTATCAGGTAAAAGATATTTATTCCTCATTCAATGTTATTAGAGTAATTATCTTGCAGACTTTTTTTTTATAGGTTATAAATATATCATGAAAGCTTTATGATAAAAAGTTCACAATCTTTATTTTTTATTTTATATATATATATATTTAGAGCATTTTTTTCTAATATATTATTATATCTTTTTTTCTAATATTTATTTAAATATTAGAGAGTGATTATTTATATAAAAAAAATCTTTTATAAATACCAGCAGCTACTAGTAGCTTTAACTTGTCAAAACCAAATATAAACTATCATCTATTTTAACTAAATGAGAGTAAAAAAAATTAAACTAATTAATTAATTGATTGTACAGTATAAAAATAAGTTCCAGACTAGTTGGACTTCATCACTAAGTTCTTGCGCAAGCCTAATCCCAAACTGGTCAGACAGACCTCAAAGCCAACCGCTACAACTGGTTATCAGGGTGTCACTTCACAGCTCAGGTCACTTACTTTCTGCGCTGGCTATTTGTTTGTTGCATCAGCCGCCTTTCTGTGGTGGCAAAGATGATAGATTATGATCCAGCCAGCAAACCAGCATAAATGTCGGCATCCTACTTTCTTCCTTCTATTGGATTAGAACCACATGATGATGCCATCAAGATACGTGTAAACAACTCGGGAGAAGTCAATTTGCAACGGCTTGAAACTTCAAAATCCCAATGGCACCCATGAAAATCCACCATTTCTGCTTATAAAAACTCCCTAGATTGGCTTGTCCCCACACAATTGTGGTCCATATAAGACAGCCCGACGAACCCCTACCACATTTTTCTCTCCATCCCCCACCTTTTTTTTTAAATCGAGGTAAGTGCTGGATTCTTTGCTAGATACATCAGCATATATTCTCCTACAACAAGCACAGTATACGTAGAACTTGAGCTGATATTTTTTTTTATTATCTTTTCAAGCGAAACATACTTCTCCCTTCATTCGGATTCTTCATTTCTTAGAATGATGATCCTAATCAGTGCTTTGCCAGAGGGGTCATGCCATCATTTCCATGAAAATGGAAGCAAGTGCTCTCGCATATTTTGACCTTACATAGCAATTTGTTCCTTTTTTAGACAACCATAATGCTTCTCCACGACAGTATATGATTCCTGTAATTTGGCGGTAAATGGATTTCTTATAGCGTATTTCATATTCGTATATCATACTCTTGATATATCTACCAGTTCACTCACCATTGTCATCATCGTAGAAGAAAGAAAAAAGAAAAAGATCCTTCCATTCATGTCTCTTGTTGCTGTCATTAATAAACGTCAAATTAGAGAGGGCCGCCCCGCACATGGAAAATCTCTTGATTCTTAAAATTAACGATGATTCGTAGCAGAGCATTAGAGCTGTCTGTCAGGCAAGGTTAAGATGGTTATATGGACAATATTAATGGTTGTTTTTTTAAAGTGTTTATTTGTTTGAAAATATATTAAAGTAATGTTTTTTTAATTTTTTAAAATCATTTTTAATATTATTATATTAAAACAATTTGAAATAAAGAAAAAAATTAATTTAAAGTAAAGAAAAAATAAAATAATTTTTAAATTTTAAAAAAATTAAATACAAAAATAAACAAGGCAAATTATTCTGACCAGATTTTCTTTGTCTAAAGAAATATTCTGACCAGTTGGTGTGTATTGTTTGGTCAAATATCACAACAGTCTTGGCTTGACCTCAAAATCCCTCCAGCGCAAAGAATCCTTATCTAGAAGGGGCATGTGAACTGGCAATTGTTTATACATATATATATATATATCTTCTCAGCGAAGGCATCAAGGTGTACGTATTTTGCAGCTAAAGATTCACAGCTGTTGTACAAAGGCAATCTCACAAGGCATTTGGGGTCATTGGGTTGTTGGAAATGGCAATGAAGGGGTGGTGGGATGTTGTTCATTGCGTACAAGAAGAAAAAAGAAAAGGTGACGAAAACAAAGAAACAAGTTCGTCTAACAGAAGAATTCTTTGGAGTTTTCATAATTAAAAAAAAAAAACTGAAAAGGCTCCACCTTTTCTTTAGCGTGTAAAAAGATTTATTATGATTTCAAGTTGTTATAATAATTACTTTATCCTTAATTGTTTTAAATAATTGTTTTAATATTAAAAGTAAAAATATTATTTAAAAAAGATTTAAATGTTATTTGTTGATTAATGAGGGATATTTTTATTGTTCAACTTTGAAATTGCACAAAAAAAATATTTTTTTACTCTTAAAATTGAAAAAATACCTTTCGTTAAGGGTTTTTTAGTTCTTTTTTTATTTGTATATTAAAATAATACTTATAACTTGGCTGTTGGCTGATGGGATAAATAATTTTTTAAAAAATATTTTTTTATATTTTTTTATATAATAAAATTATATAGTTAACCTTTAACCTTTTAAATTTTAAGAATGACTCCAGAGGGTATTTTTGTTTTTGTGCCATGATAGTTTTGTAATAATTATATGCTAGTGATTTTATTTTTTTAATTTATCTTATTATAATATTAATAAATATATAAAATATACTAATATGCGCGAGGCACATATCAAAGTCTTCTACCCTATTCTAGAAGCTCTTGAGAACAATTATGGTGACCAGAAAAAACTGATTGCAATCTCATTCGATACGCAAAATTGTGACGTAGCTGTTAAATGATATGTTTGGCAAGACATACGGTGGTTCATCAACGATAAGTTTTTTTCTCATGCCTTTTATTTTTCTCTCCTGGCCTTAGTTTTGCTAGGCCTTTTAAATTTTAGTCGTGTCCTACATTTTGTATTTATTTTGAATTTAATCCTTATTTATTTTATTTATTTTGATTTTAATGCTTTCTAAAATTTATTTTTTGAAATTTCATCTCTCTCTGCATTTAATTTAATTTAATTTTTGTATCCAATCTAGCCCTTATTATTTTTATTGATATTTTTTTATCCTTTGCATTTATTTTATTTTGTCCTTTAGGATTTTTATTCTCTTTTTTTTTCAAATTTTGGTCCCCATTTTTTTCATTACTCTTTTTCTATCATTATCTTCATTTATTTTTTCAATTTAATCCTTGATTAATTTCTTTCAATTATTTTTTATGCAAGATTTAGTCCTCATTGTTTTTTTAATTTTTTATAATTGAATTTTTTTTTTATAATAATTTATGTTATTTACAGGGTAGTCTCATTCTCATAACTCGGTTCATAAGTTTCAATGATTTACTTGGTTTGAGTTTGATATTATTTTAGAATTTATTTTTTTTCTTTTCATTTTTATTATTTGATATTGACTTACTTAACTTTAAACTTTGTGATTTATTTAATTTTTTTTTTATGGGGTTATCCCCCATTTCATATCTTGGATTGTAAGTTAGTCAAGTTAATATAGGCTACTTTATTTTTTTTAATTTATTTTTTATTCGGTTTTATCCTTTACCATTAAATTATTGACCCTTAAGCATTGTTATTTTTTTCACTTTTTTTATACAGGTTTATCTTGGATGCAGAATGGTCAAGCATCTCAACATTCCTTCCACGTATAAGTAGCCCATCTAGCTTGATGGTGGTCGAAGTGGAGTGTATAGGCTTTTATTTTTATTTTTATTTTTTTATTTTCTTTTTCTTTATCGCCTACCTAACTTTTCTTTTTCTCTTTATTGCAATTTTTTTATTAGGAATAATTTATTAAATTATGTTTTTTTTTAATTCCACCCTGAATAGATATTTTTAATTGTCAGATTTGATTTCTATTATTTTTATTGCTATTTTTTAGATGGTTTTTGCAATTGCTTTTTTTTTTGTTTTGGAAATTTCATCATTCTTTTGTTTTTTTCCCATCAAATCTAATATGTTTTATTATTGTATTTTTTTTACCTTGTAAGATTTTCTACGTTGATTTTTTTTTAATTTCATCCTCTAATATTTAATTAGATGAGTGTTTAGCTATTTAATTGGGTCTTAATCTAGAATTTAACCGTTTATATGTTTAAGATATTGTCTTTGGTTTTAAAAGTTGATATGAACATAAGTTTTCATGGCTTTTTTTTTTTAAGTGTTTTCCTTTTATCTTTTACCATTATGTTATTTTTTATTCATTTTCTAAGAGATGCTTTTTAGTCAATTTTAAAATAACACATGCCACATTACTCTTTTTTTTCCGTCTTTGTTAAATTTAAATTTTCTAAAAGAATTTTATTTTTAAATTAAATTAAATTAATTGATATTATTCTTCAATATTTAATTTTTTAGGTGTTAAGCTCCTAGGTTGAGTCGAGTTAAAAATTTAATGGATTGTGAGCTTAAAAGTTTAACTGAGGTTTGTAAGGTTTGCATCATCTTGATATCTTTTTTCTGATGAAAAAAATAATTGATTTTATTTTGGTTTTATATTAAATTAAATTCATTGATTACACCCTAACATTTAATTTGAGACAATGCTTGAAGGAATTTTTTTTTTTTGTAAATGGGTATTCTTTGTTTATTTATTCTTTTTTTATTAAGTTATTTCAATATTATGTTTCAAGTTATGAATTCAGCAGGTCACTAGGTTTGGTTTGATTTGACTCTTTTTTATTGTTACTTTTAAATATTTTTGAATATCAAGTTAATAATTATAATTTCAGATTTTTTTTAAAAAAATAATATATATGATTCTGATATTTTTTTGCAACAAAATAAAATAATAAATCCACTGCATAACTCAGGACAATATCTTATACCAATTAAAAGCTGTCCATTTTGGTCACTAATTTATTTTTTAATTTATCTTTTCATTGTGTAATTTTGCTTTTTATCCTGAAAAAAATGTTTTTATTACCTTTTTATAGGTAAAATAAATAAATAAATAAATAAATAATTTCAAAAATCCACAGCCCATGATGATTTATTTTGCTAACCTTTTTAGCACGAATAAAAATATAAAACAGAGCAGCCCATTTCTATGATTTTCAAGGCCAAGCCCGTTTGAAAGATGAGCCTTCATCTATCATCTTTCTCAAAATGTCCTTAACAGAGGAAAGACAACCTTATCCTCTGTTTCCATTTGATCTACCGGAAGTTTCAAGACCCTGACCTATCTCTTTAACTGTGGCTACTGTTTAGGTTTTGTCAAAAACCCATCGGACTCATGGCTCTACATGGATCTACCTTTTGCTACAAAGTGAGTTCTAAGTCTCATTAGCTCCATCAATTTTTTTCTTCTTCTTATTTGATTCTGCTTGTTGATCAATCCATTACCATTACCACCTTGAAATTGAATTTCTTCTTAGATGTTATCACCAAAAGATTTTCGAACTTGAAATTTAGGGTTATATAAGATTGCTCTAATTCTCATTAGCTTGCATGTTGTTGTAGGTAAATTTCATTGCTACGGGAGACTTAAAGAGACTGCAATGTTCATGGACTGACAGTTTCAAGAGAACCCACAATATCTCTTCACCTTCCTTGAAGAAAACTACATTTTTGGCTGGAAGACTCCATTGTCATAAAAAGTTGCACATTGGAGGAACCCGTAAGTTTCTCTGCTTTTTTTTTTTGGTTTTTGCCCTGTTCTCGGGCCAGTGAACTACTGTGCATATAGAAGCCAGTAAGTCTATCAAGTGCCAAGTTTTGTGATGAAAACATCTGATCGAAGATGTTTATGTTACTTCCACATGGATACTCCAAATTGTGAATGTCTATACGTTCATCAGAGATTGATGATATCATTTTTGTTTATTTTTCCTCTCGTTCATGTAAATGGGTGATATCCCCCCCCTCTCCGGTGCGCCATCATTAGTAGATTTTTACTCACTATGAAAAAAACAATCAAGGCTGGCAAGTTAGTCAAACAGTCTATGAGTTACTCCTCAAATTGGAAATTGCTGAGGTGCCCATGGTTGAGCAGTTTTTATTGTGGGCCTGCATTTCAAATTTATTTTTGGTGTCAGTTGTCTGCATTCCTACTGTCTAAATTAGTGCTAGGTTGAAGCAGGTCTCTAACTGTATATTTGTATAGCACAGAGTCCTATGCACAGCCTTTCCGCTTATTTTCATTCAGAGCATGTCAAGTAAGAAGTGAGGATTCAGAAGAAGTGTTAAGTGGTGAAAGCATTGTATTGGATGAGCAGACCTTAATGCGTGAGCTTCAGGTTGCCATTGAAGAAGAGAACTATGCCCAAGCTGCAAAAATCAGGGACGGCCTTAAAGTACTCCAGGAAGATAGCAAGGCTTCGGTACTGGCAGCAAATGCTCGGTTTTATAATGCTTTCAGGAAGGGGGATTTGGCTGCCATGCAATCCCTTTGGGTAAAAGCGGATAATGTATGTTGTGTGCACCCTGGTGCTAGTGGGATTCAAGGTTATGACGATGTTATGGAAAGCTGGGAGCTTGTATGGATGAACTATGATTTCCCACTAGAGATTGAGTTGAAAAATGTTCGAGTGCATTTTAGGGGAGATGTAGGTTATGTTACATGTGTAGAATTTGTGAGAACAAAAGGCAGCAGTTGGGGGGCACAATTTGTCACAAATGTTTTTGAGAAGATTGATGGTCAGTGGTTAATCTCCATTCACCATGCCTCACCTGTTGACCTGTAAGCATCATCGTCATACATTCAGTAGATGAATTGCCTTTTTTGTTATTTAGATTCACTTGCATCACAGTTCAGTCTTTATAATGCTGGACGCTTCAGCAACCCTGGGCCAGTGGTCTTAACACATTGATCAGCCGCCTGCCTGGTGGATTGTGTGAGATGTTCACCTTCTGAAAATTGTTTTTATGATCTGCTTAGATCTTACAAACTACAATGTATCGTCTATGTTAAAAGGGTCTTTTAACCCTTAGGAGGGAGGGTATGTGCCAAAAATCTGTTGCAAACAAAGAAGTTCGTTTGCCATTCATTGAATTGCAGGATATGGGCTTCTTAGCGTAGTGTTCTTGACAGAGAGCCTTGGCAATTGGCACCCACCTCTATGAGCCGAAGATGAACTTCCAGTGATTGGATCAAACAGCTGCTGTAATTTCCCAGTATTATGTCCAAAACTATATATGGTTTCCAACTAATATTATGAAAAATAAGTTTAGCGAAAACATATTTGGGATCTCTGCGTAGGTGCTTACTGCGGAGTTGCAGCAGCGCATTTCTGATTTCGAAAGAGTGGTAAGTAAGGTGATTATTCTTTTGTGATCATCCCTTTTTGTTCCCCTTCTAGCCACAAACTACTTTCTATATTTTAGAGAGAAGACTGCTTTTTAAATTAGTTTTTTATTTGAAAACATTTTAAAATAATTATTTTTAATTATTTTTTATTTTAATATTAGATTATTAAAACTATTAAAAAATATTAAAAAAATTTAATTGAATATTTTTTCCATCCAAAAATGTTTGTAGAAAATATTTAAAAGTAGAAAGCCGTTGGGAACACCCCTTTTACTCTGTGCCCTACAAAATTTGATTTTCAAATACTATAATGGCAATAACTTCATGATGATGTAGAGAAGTCACATGAGTAAAAGCTATTATAATTAATTTAGCAGATCATAAGATTACATTGCTATACACTGCTAAGAAAGCTATGTGGCTCTGGTTATTTTTTTAAAGTATTTTTTATATTGAATTATATTAGAAAGAATTTTTTTCTAATTTTTTTTAAATCATTATATTAAAATAATTTAAAATATATAAAAAATTATTTTTAATAAAAAATTAAATTTTTATGTAACACAGTGCCCCAAGAATGCTTATGATGTTAGAAAAAAAAACTATGATAAACCAAGACAAAGCAATGTGGATTTATATAATGTAATTTGAATTATTTTTTTCTTTGAGTCATTTTCTACTCTAGTTATTAATTTTTATTTCAGTCATGCTTTTTATTTATTTCAAGATTTTAAATTAAAAAATATCTTACCTAACTTTTTAATCATCCTTTTAACGACCAAATCTAGACCAATATATTTACTTTATTTTTTTTATTTAAATAAACAAGGGGCATTGGTTAGCACGTGGGCCTTGCATTGTAGGGTTCATGCACATCTATTCCTTTTATTTTATTTTATTATTATGGGTTACATATTGGTCCACTTAGGCCTTGGAACTTGACCTCTTTTTCTTAAAACCTTTATGTTTTTCTAATTAAATATTATTAAAACAAATAAATTAAAAATATATTAAGGATATTATTCTATTAGATACCATTATATTTTCACTTAATTTTTCAATAAAATTATAATGTTCTTTCCATAATAATATTTAGCACTCTTTTTGTGTAGTCTTTATGATTTATTTTTATGGTTTTCTTTTTAAATTTTATTCATTGACTTTAATACACATTTATTATTATTATTATATAACTAAATTAAAAAAATAGACTCTAAAAATTTCTTCATTGCATCACGTGAAAAATTTATTATTCTTATATATATATAATACATTTGCATTAGGATTATCAATATATTATTTTTTAATTAAACTTGATTTTTTTATATTATGATAAGCTTTTTTTTAAATAAATATTATGGTGAAGAAAATTCCAAAAAAAGAAACTCAGTAAAAAGATAAATGTGTTTTCATTAAAAAGATATCTTTTTATTCTTAGTTTTAAATTGTCCTATTTTGTTTTTAAATTTATTCTAGTTGCTTTTGGTTTTTATCAAATAAAGCATGGAGCACAGAAAAATTATATTTTTTTTGTCGAGAAAAATAGATTAATAAGAAAAGAAGGAACGGATAAAGGATTCAATTAAAATTTATTATAATAAAGTAATTAAAATTGTACTTAATATATTATTTCAGTAGATATCATTCAATTTGACATTTATTTTCAAATAATATTGTTTCATTTGTTTTCAATGTTAGGGTTTTAATTAAAGAGATATATTATTTATCTTTATTTCAAATAATTGAAATTTTATTTTTGATATTTGTTCTAATTGCTTTCACAATATATATGTATATATTATAAGAAAATAAGGATTTATCCTAGGAAATTATTTTATTTTAATAGAATTGAAATTATTAATTTTTTTAAAATATAATTTTATTTCCATATAATTAAGTGAATTTTTTTTAAAGATCTTCCTATATCAATCAAAAATCTTAATCTATTTATGTCTCTCAACTTCGTATTATAGTTTTTTATTAGCTTTAACTTTTTTGAACACTCATTATCATATATAATTCTTAATTTATTTTGTTATATATATACATATTAATTTTTCTATTTAAAATTTTCCTTTATGCTAGAAAGTATGTCGAAAATATATGCATAATTTTTTTGTGTTAAAAAAACATTTTCAAGTAGCCCGTGGAGAAGCAAAGGACGAAGGTGTGCCTGAAGGCCACTACCTTCCTTGTTTCAAAAGAACTTGTGTGCGAGGCAGTCTGCAGTCGTTATGTGATGATAATGTAAATTTTTGCCTTCTAAAAGTTCTGTACTCTGAATGTCAGGGCTCTATATTTCATGCCATTGTTATCTTCACACAAAACAAAAGGAAGATATTAGTGGTGACTACAGCTGATGGAATATCATGATGGTCTCACATAATTTCAGTAAACTGTCTAGGAGATCTTCCACCAACTTTGCTGCCTAAGTCCATGGACTCCGTAGCGGTTGGTCAAGAACTCTCCAACACTGATATCTCCTCTTCCATTTGAACTTTAGCAACTATACACCATCAACAAACAGACTCCTGGAATGAGCCCGCTACATCCTTTCAAATGGGGAAACGGGGGGGCTTAGAGTGTATTTCACGTTTCTTTGCCCCGGGGAAATGGTGTGAATCTTCTTTGATCCATTACTGGAGTTGCTGAGCTCCTGGTGAAATTCTTCGCCGGAAGCATTGCCGCCATCTTGATCATATGATTTCCGACAACTTATAACATTGACACAAATGAAGAATGCTTGTAATGAAGAAATTGATGAACTGAATTCAGTCGAATACATCCCCTTTTCCACTTGTGCCAAACTGAAGATAGGATGGTCCTGTTGGATTGCACCCTGCATGGGTGGATATACAAAATAAGAAAACGCCAATGTAAATGACATCCAAAGAGCAAAGACAAATTCTCAGCTAAAACAAGAAAATGCCAATATAAATGACATCCAAAGAGCGAAGACAAATTCTCAGCTAAAACACAAAAAATGTACCTGGGTAAAAAGTTCAAAACAATCTGACATCAGGCAACTTTTGGATGTCCTTGTAATCTTACTACACTGGCTTCTGTTGGTGAGTATACGTAGTTTACAACCAACATCCCAACCACCACAGTCGCATGATCCACCAGATCTCCACCTATGTAGCAATGGTGAAGGTACTCCTTCGTTTGGCATGCTATGATTACCACCAGGAAGTATGACAGTTGCACTAATAGAGTGTTCGGTTTCTCCCAGGTTACCGGAGCATTGACTTTCTGGAAGGTACTGTGAGGAGCCCTCGTGCTTCAAATTTTCATTTTGATCAGTCAGCTGCAGGTCGAGGCTTGAGATCTCACTAGGCATTTTGACCACAACAGCCGCAAGCTCTCTATTTGCCATGACCTTTGGCAATGCCTGATCCACCTGATTTTGGTCGACACCAAACAAAACAGACTCTTTCACCTTAATCTGGCAAATGGAGTCTGTTCCAGTCAAATCAAAGATAGAAGAGCAATTAACCTTCATGTGGCCAATCAAATTGTACACATAGCCACAGCTCTTCTCCTTACTACCTTGATTTATCCAGCTGCCACTCTTTTTCTTGATTTCATCTATGGCATAGAACGTATAGTCGCAGCCTGAACCATTCTCTTGAGATGATGATAACTTGTTCATGGAGGCTTCCAGAATGTTGCTATTGTTCTCAATCACAAATCTGAACAAAGGAACTCCATTCCGTATAGTAAGCTGCAGGAGAGCTTTTATTCTCGATGGCCCATGCTTGCCATCCTTGAGCAGTTCTTTGGCATCAAATTGCTTCAAGTTGAAGAAATTCAAGCTTTCATTTGATGAGCCAGTTTCAGCTGACTGAAGTATTCTGGAGCTCCAGGACTTCAGCAGAGGATCTAGCATCCTTCTCAATGGGCTAGATCTAGCTCTGTTATGACTACCTGCCTTCTTTCTGTTTGAATTATTTAAACAAGCAGAAACTTCAGATATCAGGGGACCAGAATTTATGGAAATGTATGCGGAGCTGAACTGTGGGACAGCTGAACTCTCCTTGAAGCTGAAACTCCTGCTGATTCGACTCAAACTGAAGCTAAACCAGCGGTTTGGTGAAGGATGTCTGACTTTTCTAGGCATCAGCTCCACTTTTTCTTGATCCAATGCATTTGAAGTTTCAACTACTCTTCCATTTGCTGTCCTGACTCTGCTCTCTTCTGCAAATTTATCTTCAGACAGTCTAATTGGCATCTTATACGAACATGCAGATGCACGAGATGCATCAGATGACATCTTTGCACTCTGTGTAACCATGGCAGTGTGCAACACTTCATAGAGCTGTGTGTTAGTTTTATTTCTAGAAAGTAGTGGACATGAGTGCGGAATTTCAGAAGAGCGAACTTCCTCGTGAGAAAAGTCATCCGACAAGCTCTTTTGATTTATTTCAGAAAAATCCTTATCCACTGGTGTCCTTAGTTCCTGAAGGGAACAATTTGTAGAGAAATGTTTTGGAACAAGGAGAACTATGTCCTTATCCACCGGTGTCCTTGGTTCCTGCAGGGAACAATTTGTAGAGTAATTTTTTGGAACAAGAACTATGTTCTTGTTCTCAATGGGTTGATGTTGAGGAGAAAGATCAACAGTTGATTCTTGCAACTCTATTCCCTTAGTTTTGGCACCAGCAACATTCTTTTCCTTCAAACTGAGTGAATCATAATGACTTCTCAACTGTGATGATGAAGCTCCGATGCTTGAAGTAATCTTATGATCCAACGATTTTCTCTTTGCATCTGGTCCTCGCCTCTCCCCAGCTCTCTTCTCGGCTGCACTATCACAAGCAATTGCATTCACCGTGGACCTGATTGAGATACTATCATATCTTGAGTTTGAGGACCAACTTCCAACTTTAGAAGTGATCTTCTGATCTACATATTCTCTCTTCGCCTGTTCAAGAATGACATCCGAACTACTTCTGCTGAAAGTCCTGTTGGTCCTTGGTACCTTTTTCTTCCCATCCACGCTGCTCTTGTAAGCAGTTTCAAAATCTTTAAAGCGCAAGGCATTCTGGACCGAAGGTTTGGCAGGTTGAGAAACACGGTCATTGTGAGAAGGGTTCAGACTTGAAGAAAGAGAAGGATGCTTCTTGCTTCTGTAATTGAGAATATTATTGTAAACTGCATTAGGAGAGGTAGCTGAGTTCATAGCCATTTTACTCGGCAAATTGCTGCTAGTCAATGATGCACCACTGCTGTGATCACTTGCTGCAATCCTCCATTTCTTTAGACGTGACCAGTCCAAAACTCCAACATTCAAAGCCTTATCTTGTATGCTTTCACTTCTCTGCATGCGCTGGAGATAACCTGGCAGATCTGACATATACTTCACAAGCTCATCATCCTTTCTTACCTTTATCCTCTCAGAGTGCAGCTGATGGTGTTTCCCTGAAGTTTTTGGTTGGACTGAGATCCGATCATTTGCATGGAGTCTTAGTTCATGAGGCACATCACCACATGGCTGACTATCATAATATTCAGCTTTCAACTTGTCTTGATGCTTTAGACTCTGCCTTGCGTGGGTTGGAAGAGCTGTATCCTTCACTATCCTGGAATGTTTCTGCCATCTAGAACTCTTCTTCAGGTCCAAACTGAATCCCCTTTCACTGGAAGGTTTCGAGTATCCACGACTTGATTTTACGTCTGATGACATTTTCAACGCTTTCATACTTCACTGACCCATTTTTACCTGCAAAAGCATAAATGAAAAAGGGGTCTGATTCACTCTCCGGCAACTTCAGTTTCTTACACCGTTCACTGATTTACAAGTTACAAGGATGCTGAAATTAAGTCACACCTGATGTCTGGAAGCGAATATGCATACATAAGTTCTTTCCAATTATCAGAATGGGAAACAAGTAAAACATGGAAAAATTGAGAAGTGGCTAGGAAGACAATAGCCTGCAAGCAAGACTAGTGATAAACCTTCTTCTGACAGATGAGCACGAAATGGGGAGAAAACAAAGGGCAGCGAGTATAAAACTGAAAGAAATAAAACAACAGCTACTGGGTTTTATTGACTTAGATGCCTGATCGTTGGGATTTATTGACATTAAACCTTATTCTAAATTTGAGAGAAGTAACAGTGACACCTTCGGATAATAATAAACCACTCACTCCATTTTCAAGAACCACCCTTTGCATCTTTGTCTATTTCAGTTCCTAAGAACCAAAAAAAATTTGAAAACAAAGAACAATTTTCAACTTCCCATTATTTTAACACAAGTAAAAATCTACATCATACATAATTCGTTACTAAGTACTTGGTTATAGATGCATCAAAGAAGAAGAAGAAGAAGTAACTTCAATCAGACTAGGTGGTCAAATATCTCCTTGCAATCTGATATTTCTCTCTAAGGTCTAAACAGATGCAAAATCCGTATTTCCTTGCTCCAATTCAGCAAAGTAACAGATAGAAACAAAATGCAGGTTCCTTCAATAGTTTGTCCGCAGATAAATGCAAGAAGGAAAAAAAACAAGAATCCTGAAACTCCTGCCTTTTCCACTAACAAAGCAAGCCAGTATAGACGTTAACTACTTAACATTTCGCGGAAAAGATAAATTTATTATTATACCAGAAAAAGAAACAATCTTTCCTTATCTAGTTTCCCAGCAACCAAACCAATAGAAAAGACTATTGAACAGAGCAAAAAGAAAAACAAAACATACCAGAAAAGAGAAACGAGGAAATGCAGGTTCCAGAAACGAAAAAAGGTAGAAGAAACTCCGATCCCGACACGTAAAATAGCAGTCAGTCTCCGTCTTCTATGTAAATTAAATCATCCTGAGGGCTTCCACAAATAAAGCAATGTTGCAGCAGTGGCTTACTTTGAAAAAACAAGGTTGCATGATAAACCCCACATGAAATATGGGGAAGTTCTTGGACGATTAATTATGAGGAATCTTTTGCCAAATCTACTTTCCTTGTTCAGTTCCCCACCTCTTTTAAGTTTGTCTTATACCAATCTTGGCATTCATGCTTTCGTCCCTAAACTGTTCCCTTCGACGCAAGGCATTTTCCTTTGTGGGCGATCTGATCTCAACTTTGGTAAAGAAGAAAAGTGAAATTTGATCGTATAGTGCTTCAATTGCAAATACAAGTTCTATAAACTCGTTATACCTCGTATAAACACAGATCCACGACCTAGAATGTAAAGTACAAATCCCACGTGCCATTCTTTTATCAAGGCATTGAACTCACTGTTCACTGCATCACGCTAAGAAGCATGTCTAGAGGCTTCAAGAAAGGATGTTGGCTTCGTAAAAGATGTGTTACATTTTACTAGTATTGTGGTAAAGGACATGCCAGCAAAATGGAAGCTTTGATTTTAAATTGTTGGTTTGCGAAAGGGTTATCATACGCCTAGTAGTTGCTAGAGGGTTCCTGAGAAACATGGGAATGATCGTCAGGATCTCATGCAAAAGAAATAGGTTGAACTGGAGTAGTGATTTCAAGAATCTTGGCAGTCGGTACCACAGTAGTTGGTGCAAAATCAAATGACGTAGTTCAGCAACGAGGATGAGACGAGTTCATAAAAATCATAAACACAATAAAATAAAATTATTCAAGATTTTTTAGAATTTTATTAGATATATTTAAAGTTATTTAAAAATTTATTATTAATTTTTTTTTAATAATTTTTTAAAAGTTATGTTATTGTAAATCATAAGTTGTTAAATTAATTACCAGACCTCTAATGATAATATACATGAACTACTAATAAGAAATCTTTTAAATCTTTATTTACAAGAGAGAGATAGCCATACCTAGAGTGTCAACTCTCGATTATGTGAGTTACGTAATTTTTCTATCTAATAGACAACTACAAAAAAAAAGAGACATAACTTACTATTTATAGGAAAATATAAAATACCTTATGAATTAGAAAAATATCAATTTTTGCTTCAAAAATATTCATATATCAATTCAGAATAATTTTAGAAATCAACTCAATCAAGTGGATTTTTGTAGGTCTAGAAATATAATCATTGCATTAATTGTATTATAGTCTTTAATTTCTAAAATATATTTTAATCAAGTCATATTTAATTAAATCATCCTAATTTAATTTCTGATCAATAGTTTTTAATGTGGGTGACCTATTAAGTTTCTAATATGTCGGCCCAGATATAAATAATAATTCTAATTAAATAAATTAAATAATTTAATTTATTATCAATTCAATAATTAATTAATTTATATTTGAAGATCAGGTGCATTGTCTAATAATGTGTTATGATCCTCCAAATATTAAAAAAATTATTAGTGGTTTTATTTAATCTTCGATGATCAGTTTCTCAATATAATTAATATCTTTTCATCAATAATTTTTCAATTTAACATTAAAACATGAAATATGTCTGCTATATTAAATCATGTTTATTCTCTACATAATAGTTATTGATCATTTGAATAAGACTTAACTCTTTTCATATCTTATTCCACTTTGACTAATGATTTCTCAGTCAATACTATTTGAGAATATATAGAATATATTTTTTTAATTTATATAAGGTGATGAATCCTTTCTTGATCACTCAAACATCTTTGTATAGTTCATGTTCTATCAAATGTTTGCCTCTTTGTTACTTTAATTAATATAACATTTAACATGATCAAAGCATAACATTTTATATATAAGATAACTTAGTGATCTTAAGTCTAAAGATTACTCACACAACCATCACATGAGCCTTTCTATAGACATATATGATCTCTCCATATGAAATTCTCATGCTGGTCAGTTTAGTGTACACGTCTTATAACTAGTACCTATATATTAGTTCTAGGTATCACTTATACTTTAGTTTACTAGAACAACTATTTTTTTCTTGAAATAAAGAACATAATATATACAAGTCTTGTGAAACCCTAAAAAATTATTATTTAAATATATAGATATGTAAACTCTCATGTAAATATAAGACTGAAAGTGGTATGATCTCAATGAACGATGAAAATCAAGATCAGAAATAGTAGAAAAATAATAATATATAATGGAAGGGATGACCTATATAAAATGAATTTTGATTTAGAATTCATAAGGACAGAGAAATTGGTAACATGTTTTGATGGATAAAATAATGAGAAAAATGATAAAATATTTTTAAGAAATAAGTGAGGTAATAAAGAATAAATTATAATAAAGGATAGTGCAATGAAAATGATAGAACTGAAGGTGTAAGTACCGATTAAAAATTAGTGACATTACTTTGAAACAATAATAAGCCTAGTAAATAAATAAATGTAAATTTTTTGAAATGAACATATTCCAAAATAATAAAATAACAGTAAAGGTTTTAAAGGATAATTGATATGATTTTAATTGAAGATTGAATAAGAAAATATGGATTGTTAGCGAAAGTCATAAATTGTCCAATTTTACATTAGAAAGCAAAGCTCTAAATCCAATCATCAGATTGAGATGAAATTTTGCACGAAGTCTATTAATATGTTTTTCTACCTTGGTTAAAGATCTCATCCCAATCAGAGTTTGATAAAGACTAGCAATTTAAGCAGAAACAAACCAAATAATTTACATGAAAAAATAAAATAAAATACATAAAGGCTGAACTAAGAGATAAAATTATAATTACTAAAAAATATGCCTTTAAAACAACAAAGAGGCCACCAACCCAAACAAAAAAAAAAGACAAGAAAATGAAGTGAGACAATAGAGAAAATTCATCTAAAGAGAGAAGTGTAGAATTTGAAGGAGCTAATAATGCTCCGATAGCCATATCTTTAGCATCTAACATTGGATCATACTGAATTTTGGATATATTGTTCTTCTCACACTCCACTAATGATGATCGGAGGGATTTGAAAGCACACAATTCATTTAACATAAATCATCATCGAAAACTTCCTGAAAAACAAAAGGAAATACACCTACAGGGTAGTTTTGGTCACCGATCATTTTCTCTTTCTTTCACTATTGGATCATGTTTATTTTTGGATATGTGGTGTGCCTAGATGTTGCCTTCTTTCTAGACATTGAAGATTAGAAACACATTCTCTAGCAAGGTGTCATTCATGTTGAACAATAGCTCATCAATTTTCAGGTTAGCTTGGTTTTATTCAGATCTAGAGAAATCCAACTATTGAAGTATTCTAATTTTGAGATATATGGTGCGCAACTCTAAACTCAATATTTTGAACTTTTTGGTTGTGTAGATATAAATGGGGTGGAAACATGAAGACATTGAAATGAAAGAAATTTAGAAAATAAAACCTATTTAAGGCTAGCTATAAGTATATTTTTGGAAAATTGATTAGTTGATGAAGATTATTATAGATTCCAATTAGTAGGGTGAAATTATTGTTGTGACAATGATATAAGAATATCAATTGTTAAGGTTTGTTGTATATATTTAATTACTCAAGGAGAAACTTAAAGAAAATGAATGATTCATTGTTTTGTTGTATTAATAATGGTAAACAAGGATAATAACATATGTAATGTGTGTAAAAAAAAAACAAGAGAAATTCCAAAGGGATAAGTTTTATTATTTTGGCCCAATCTTGCTATATTATAGAGGTAGAGAAATTATTTGAATGTTTTGTTTTAGAATTGGTTTAAATTTATGATTTAATAATGCTAAATGACCATGAATAATGTTGTTTATGCATGAAAATAAGTTGGAAGTTGAAAAGGATTTTCAAAGGATGAAAATCCTCGTTGTTCAAAATTTTAGCTATAAAGAAAAGGTTATTGTGATTGTTGATTTTGAACTTTAAAACAAAATAATTTGGAGTTGATTTCTTCATACAAAATGTATTTTTATGCTTTAGCATTTCATAGAGATAAATCACGCCTAAAATTGATTTTTTATAGCTTTAGTTATGATTAAACCACTAGATAGTTGATTAGTACTTAAAAATATATTTTTATCAAGGTTTTATATCATTATTTTGCACTTGAAGTATCAATAACTCCTTAACTAAAACATGTTTTATAATAACATATTTAATAATATATGATACCTTTAATTTATGATAAATATTCATTTTAAATGCAGACCTATCACATAAACAAAAGGATTGATTGATGAGATTAAAAACTGAATTGAAAGGACAAAGAGATGGCCAAACTTAGAAAAGAGATGTTGGTGCAGTCCAAATCGGAACATTATTCGGTAATTGGGTCATATCTGGAGCTGTAGATCTTGGATTTAGGTTTACTTTATATGGATGGAAAGGTAAGACATAGGCCTAAAAACTTTTATATACAGCCCAAGATTTAAAAAGGCTATTTTCAAGTTCATATTGTAGTAATAACAAAAAAGTCTGAATCTGTCCTACAACTCGAGCACTATTTAGTGTTTGACCTATATCTGAAATTCTAGAAGTCCAAATGACCTCTATTTTTTTTCTTGAAAATAAGAGACAATTGACTACAACTTTTATGTTTTTAAGTACCAATTTTAACATTATCAATGATGTTTTGGGCAGATAAGAGAAGATACAAATTATCACCGAGTTAAAAGGTGGCCACCCACTTATCAATTAGTCATCAAACCAATAGTTCCTAATTTTGGCCTATAAAAAGAGGCATTTGCCATGCATTTAGGCATCTTGGTTTCCAGATCAAGATCATGCTCTTGCTTTCTCTCTTTTTATTTTTTGTATTGCTTATGTTTTGTTTTCATTAATATCAAGTTTATACCTTTCATTTGCTTTCCTTTACTTAGTTAGTTTTTATCTTATTTATGTTCTTATTTTGTTTATTTATTTCTTTTATTATTTTAACTAAGTTTATTATGTCAAGGTGAAAAGGTTACACTAAAGGTATAAGAATAAGTATAATGTAAACTCAATATGGACTTTAATATTTGATACTAACATGTTTTGTATTTGTTATCTTGTTTACTTTTTAATAGTTTGCTTGTTAAATGACTAATTTAGATTTATGTTGTATAACACTTGATACAACAAATGCTTGACACTTTCATAGCCCATACTGTAGTATGATATAACTGACACTTAAGCTATGAAAGGAACTTGATTTGTTGTTAACATAAGTTATAATCATGAATGCTTGACGAGATTTATAAGTATTAACATTAATTGAATAAGATGACTAATGTAATCATGTTAACAATCTATAATCTGATTGGAACCTTCTTTGTGCGTGGTTTCCAATTGAATAATAAGAGTTTATACTATTCTTGTTTGACATACCATTAGTGAATCCTCTAACCTTGACATTTATTGTTTAATCTTTATGTTAATCTTCCATCTTAAAGTTCTCATCAACGTTTTCTTTTTCTTCTTCTTTACTACTACTACTACTACTACTACTACTACTACTACCACTACTACTACTACTATTATTATTATTATTATTATTATTATTATTTTTATTATTGTTACTATTATTATTGTTATCTATAATTTATACAATTAACCTCCCTGTGGTTTGACCCGGGTCTTGCTGGGTTATTTATTACCTTGACACTCCTGCACTTGGGAGAAGACATCAATCTTTTGGTTGTGTTAAGTTTTTGGCGCCGTTGCCAGGGAGGTAAGTTGTATAAATTATAGTATTTATTTTATTTTCTCTTTTCACTTTTCTTGTATATAACTTTGTTTCTTTTCTCTTGCTTCTTCTTCTTTTGTTTTCTTCTTCCTTTTATTCCATTCCTACACGTGCATGAGAGTGTGCTCACGTACATTAAGTGGTAGACTTTACAGGATATCCTCATCATTTTCAAAAAATATGGTTGAAGAAGATAATCAATCACTTCATAATGAGAATAGCTGTGTTAGAACACTTAGAGACCACATGAATCCTATAAGAACATGTGCACTATCATGCATAGTTTTTTCTCTTGATGCATCTCATTTTAATTTCAAGCTAGGCATTATTCAACATTTACCTTTTTTTCATGGCTTAGATTTGAAAAATTCATACTTGCATTTAAGGAAATTTGAGGAGGTCTGCAACACCTATAATAACTTAAACTGTAGCATGAACACCATCAGATTAAAACTTTTTTCTTTTTCTTGAAAAGATAAAACTAAAACATGGCTATAAAATTTAAGACCTGGATCCATTCGTGCTTGAGATGAATTACAATAATAGTTTTTAAAGAATTTTTTCCCATCTCACAGAATAAACTCTTTCAAAAAACAAATCACCACTTTCACTCAAAAACCAGGAGAAACATTTTACCAATATTGGAATAGGTATCGAGACTTGCTTAATACTTGCCCTCATCATAGTTTTGAAACATGAAGATTGATTTCATATTTTTATGAAGGGTTAATACCTAGAGATAGGTAAATGGTTGAATTGATATGCAATGAAACTTTTGAAGATAAAAACCCCAATGAAGCAATAAAGTACTTAGATTTGTTAGTTGAAAATGCTCAAAATTAGGACACCACAGGTACTTATGAGGCATTGAGTAAAACTCAACCTCATACATCTAGTGGAGGTATGTACAACCTTAGGGAAGATTATGACCTCCAAGCTAAGTTTGCATCTTTAGCTAGGAAAGTCGAGGCACTATAATTGAAAAAGAGTGGTCAATTAAAATCTATTGAAAACATTGTATGTCAACTATGTGAAATAAATGAACACTCAACCACTAAATTGTCCAACCTTACCTTCTTTTAAGGAATGTCTCAATGAGCAAGCCCATGCTTTAAACATTTTTTAAAGGGCCAACCACAACCCATACTCGCAAATATACAACCCTGGTTAGAGAAATCAACCAAACTTTAGTTGGAAGAGTGATAATAATAATGTATAAACTTCACAATCATGTTTTAAGCATACCATAATTTTCCAAATTCTCATGGATATGCACCTCCTTATGCTCCACCTCCTAGAAGAAATCTTGAGGAAACATTGCATGCATTCATTGAAAAGCAAGAGAGAATCAATACTCAACTTGCTCAAAACATGACAGATTTTAAATATACTCTTACAAAATTGACATTTCCTCTTAGTTTCCAAGAGAAAGGTAAGTTTCCATCTTAACCACAATAAAATCCCAAGAGGCAATACAATGCAAATGCAAGTAGTTTTGAAAGCCAACACATATATCAAGTTAAATCAGTCATTACTCTTTGCAGTGGTAAGGTTATTAAAAAACTCACTCTTGAACCTTGTGAAAAAGATGATGAGTCAATTTCTGAGGGTAACGAAGGGGTTGAATCTCAAAATTACAAAGAAAAGACTGATTTCCCTCCAACACCTCCATTTTCTTATGCCATGACTAAACAAAGAAAGTCAATCACAACTCTAAAATCTTTAAAACTTTCAAACAGGTAAGGATCAATATACCTTTGCTGGATGCTATTAAACAAGTTCCTTTCTATGCCAAAATTTTTAAAGATCTATACACTATGAACAAGAAACTTAATGTTAAAAAAAAGCCTTTTTAGCCGAACAAGTAAGTGTCATTCTTCAAAACAATAATGTTTTGAAATATAAAGACCCTGGTTGTCCTACAAGTTTTTGCTTTATTGGAGAATATAAAATTGAAAGAACCTTACTTGATCTTAGAGCGAGTGTGAATTTACTTCCATATTCTGTTTTTTAGAGTCTCAATCTAGATGAGTTAAAACCAACTTCTCTAACTCTTTTACTTGCTGATAGGTCTGTAAAAGTGTCTAGAGGAATAGTCAAAGATGTGTTAGTACAAGTCAATAAATTCATTTATCCTATGAATTTTGTTGTCTTGGACACACAACCTATTGAAGCATGTAATTCATTTCCTGTTATTTTAGGATGTCTGTTTCTTGCAACTTCTAATGCATTGATTAATTATAGGAATGGACTGATGAAACTATAATTTGGAAACATGATATTGGAGATGAATATTTTCAATATTTGTAAGCAATTTAGAGATGATAATGATTTACAAGAAGTAGATCATATTGAAGAATTAGTTTATGATCCACTTAAATCTACTTTAAGTAAAAATGAGTGAGATGAATCTGAAGATTTGTAAATGATTTATTCTCAGTAAGAAATCGCAGATGAAAAATGCACTGAAAATGTTGATGCGAATCTTTTGTCAAAAGTGACAATAGATTTGACATCTGACATCACACTAATCGATGATTACTTGCCTAAATCCTTACTTTCTCTTAATCCAATATCTTAGTATGATAAAAATATCAATTTTCTTACTTCAGGAGATTTGCCAGCTCATTGGAGTACCCAAGATAAAGGAAAGTTTTTAAATAAAGTGAAGAACTTTTATTGGGATGACCCCAACTTATTCGAATATTGTCGTGATTAAATATTTCAAATATGCATTCCTAACAATAAGGTAAGTAGTGTCATTAAACTTTGTCATTCTAAAGCATGTGAGAGTCATTTCTTGTAAACAATGATAGGTGCGAAAATATTTTAAAATGGATTTTATTGGCCCACCATATTCAATGACACAAATGCATTATGCAAAACTTGTGAAAATTATCAAAAAGTTGATACTGGTAAAAACGTTTTGTTTTATAATTCTTAACTTCATTTATTCCTTAAAGAGCTAAGATCAAGATGGAGCAGTCAATTTATTGAGAAACATGTGTATCCTTATAGGGCCTTTAATATTGAGAATCCAAAGAATGACAATGTTTTTAAGGTAAATGAACATCGTTTGAAAGTTTACTTTGACAATTTTTCAATTGAAAATGACTTTATTGAATTGAGTGATCCTGTATATAAAGATTGATTTTTTTCCTCACATTATTTTTGTGTTTCTTTTTGAGTGATTTTTGCTAGTTTCTCTCACCCCAGTCAAATGACAGATAACGGTACTCCGTGACTTAAGTTGGTTCTTTCAGTTTCCCATAATAACTGATATCTGTGTATATATTTGTGCAATTCTTTGAATCTCTCTTCCAATTCTCATTTGAAAATGGACACTAATCTTGAAAAATTGAAAAAGTATTTTTCCATTCTACCTCAGAATGCGATTATAAAAATTTACCTTGCTAGATGTGAAAGATTGAGGTTGTTAATGAATCGTGGAACTCCTGAAGATATTCACTGGTTGATTGAAGCAAAGGTCCAATTATCAGGTAAGTCCTCTAATTCCTTTATTTCACATATGCCTAGAATAGGTAAAAGTATTTTTGTAAAGAAACGTCATGCAAAACAACTAAAAGTTTGTCATCGATATGTCAGATGGACTTGTAATGCACAATGTCGTTCTTTATGAATGATATCTATAAACCGTGAAAATAAAATACAATTCATTAAGAATGGCTTGAGTAAGGAGTCTTTAGATAATCTTCTATTAACTCTTGAGACACTATCTAGTGGAGATGTTCATCATGCAATTCATGATTTATGACCCCATTTTCATAAAGAATATGATTAACTTAGTCTTGGAAATCTGACTAAAAAAGACCTTGTTTGCTAGTTTTTAAGAAAACTGAATGAGAAGCCTATCCCCGACCCATAGAAGGCGTTTAAGTCGTTCTTGGATGTAAAACCAAGGAAAAATATGAGCCACAATCACAACTACCTGTACATACACATGCTTTTTCAAAAATAAATAAATAAATAAATAAAAAGAGAGAGAGAGTGTGTGTGAGACTTCAGCTGGCCTATATATAGGTGGTATGATTATCTTTTTTAATTTCTTATCTACAAAATCCTCTCTTCCTTCCTTTCATTTCTACTTAACCCATACATTCAACGAATATAGAAGTGTGTAGAAATGACAAGTTCCTCAGGTCATCATCATATAAGAAATATTTGTGTTTTCGATGGATCTAGTTTTGGAAAAGAAAAGGAGTTTTTAGAATCAACAAATTATCTTGGTCAGGTGTTAGTTGAGAGAAAGATTCGTTTAGTGTATGGGGAAGACAGTCTTGGGTTAATATGAGATGTGTCAATAGCTGTATTTTTAGAAGGTAGTCAAGTTTTGGGGGTCGTCCCCAAAGCTAAATTTAGCACAAGGGGACATCATTGGAAAAACAATTAGAGAGGAACTACAAGTCTCCACAATGTCTGCTCGAATGAATGTAATTTTTAACCATACTGATGCTTTCATTGCCTTACTAAGTGGTTTAGGCACATTAAAAGAGATCTTTTATATTTTCTCTTGGACACATTCACCATAAACCCATAGGTTTGTTAAATGTTAATAGTTATTATGATAAGTTCTCATTTCTTGATCATGTTGTAGAACAAGAATTTCTAACATCTTTTACACGACAAATCATAATCTCTGCTGCTACTGTTGAACAATTGATTGAACAATTACAATCTTTCATTCCTGTAATTGATCCCTCCATGAGTCGTATAAATTGGTCATCTAAGGAATGCTATAAAAATCTTAGATTGAATTTGAGTCTTCATTTGTGAATCTTTGTGTCTTTTGGTTTTATTAATAGTATAATATTTGTGTTTTGTTGTTTCTTATTTTTTTTAAGTGTGTTTCAGGTTTGTCAATGTTTGTTTATTTTAGGTGATGTCTTCTATACTCTATCTTTCTACTTTAGGACATTGAGGACAATGTCTCGTTTTGATTGGGGGGAGAGGGTAGTAGTTGAAAAAAAAATTAACTAACTATGTTTTTCATTTCATAAAGCATGTGCAAAATTGTTGTTACTAGGATGACAAAGTAAATGAGCTCATTTGTTAAAGTGATTTTTGAGACATATCTTAGTAACCATTCTTAAAAGGATCTATTATAATACTTCTTGAAATATCCAGATTTACAAACTGTCGCATTATTATCACTTAATTTTGCTCATATACTCATTTAACAAGTATTCTTAAACCTTAATTTTCACACAAACACTTTAACATATGATTGTGGGTTGCACATTACATTATTTATGTTCTTTTGTTAAAGGTAACAACTATGGGAAATAGATAGTATATAATTTGAAAAAAAAAACAAAAAAAGAGCAAAAAAAATGATGATAATAAAAATATAGATAAGTTTGGTTTCATAGCCTCCCTAACCTAAGCAATTAAGCTTGAAGGGGTGTTTAACACCTAATACCCTAAAGTCAACTGACTTGGAAGCTATTGACCTAATGCTTGTTACATGAGTTAAGGAGAAAAGCTTAAGAAAATCAAACATTGCACTATTTACGTATCAATATCGACAACTTGAGTTACTAAGCTTGTAGGGGTGCCCCAACACCTAATGCCTTAAGACCAATTGGTTTAGGAGTCATTAACCGAAAACTCGTTATATGGATTAAAGATGCATGATGTTTTAAGTTATATGTATATTTATTAAAAAATAAGAAAAAAAAGAAAAAAATAATCTCAACCTAAGGAAGTTAATCTTAAACATTAGAACAAAATTTTGTTTTCTTCCAAGAAAAGCCCTATAACTACGTGTTTATATATTGAGCATAAAAGAAAGGTTTATTAATATCTTGTTTAAAATTTATTGAGTAGATATATAAATTTAATGAGAGTTTATTTATTCGGATAGATTAATGGAAGTTGAATGATGAATATCTTGCTTTATAGAATTTGCAAATTGCTTTTCTATTTTAACGATTTGATGACTAGGGACTAGTAATTATCTAGTTGAGGGGTTTGATTAGTACTTAAAAGTATATTTTTATCAAGGTTTTATATCATCATTTTTCACTTGAAGTATCAATAACTCTTTAACTAAAACATGTTTTATAATAACATGCCTAATAATATAAGATACCTTTAATTTGTGGTAAATATTCATTTTAAATGCAAGCCTATCATATAAATGAAAGGATTGATTGATGAGTTTAAGAATTGAAATTAAAAGGATAAAGAGATGGCCAAACTTAGAAAAGAGATGTTGGTGCAGTCCAAACTGGAACAATGTTCTGTAATTGGGTCATGTCTGGAGTTGTAGATCTCGGATTTAGGTCTACTTTATGTGGATGAGAAGATAAGACATAGACGTACAACTTTTATATGTAGCCCAGGATTTAAAAAGGCCATTTTCAAGTCCAACTTGTAGCAATAAGAAAGAAGTCCAAATCTGTCCTACAGCCTGAGCACTATTCAGTGTTTGGCCTATATCTAGATTTCTAGAATCCAAATGACCTCTATTTTTTTCTTGGAAATCAGAGAAAATTTTCTATAACTTTTATGTTTTTAAGTGGTTTCAATTTTGACGTTATCAATGATGTTTTGGGCAGATAAGAGAAGATAAGAATTATCACCAAATCAATAGTTGGTCCCCCACTCATTAATTAGTCATCAAACCAATAATTTCTAATTTTGGCCTATAAAAGGAGGCATTTGCCATGCATTTAGGAATCTTGGTTTCCAGATCAAAATCATGCTTTTGTTTTCTCTCTTTTTATTTTTTATATTGCTTATGTTTTGCTTTCATTAATATCAAGTTTATGCCTTTCATTTCCTTTCCTTTACTTAGTTAGAATTTATCTTATTTATGTTCTTATTTTATTTATTTATTTATTTATTTTATTATATTTAGCTAAGTTTATTATGTCAAGGTGAAAAGGTTACACTAATGGTGTAAGAATAAGTATAATGTAAACTCAATATGGACTTTAATGTTTGATACTAACATGTTTTGTATTTGTTATCTTATTCACTCTTTAATAGTTCGCTTGTTAAATTACTAATCTAGATTTATGTTGTATAACACTTGGTACAACAAATGCTTGACACTTTCATAGCCCATACTGTATGGTATAACCGACACCTGAGCTATGAAAGGAACTTGATTTGTTGTTAACATAAGTTATAATCATGAATGCTTGACGAGATTTACAAGTATTATAATTAATTGAATAAGATGACTAATGTAATCATGTTAATAATTTATAATCTGATTGGAACCTCCTTTGTGTGTGGTTTCCAATTGAATAATAAGAGTTTATACTATACTTGTTTGACATACCATTAGTGAATCCTCTAACCTTGATATTTATTGTTATCATTATTTAATCCTTACGTTAATCTTCCATCTTAAAGTTCTCATCAATGTTTTCTTTTTTTTTTCTTCTTTACTACTACTACTACTACTACTACTACTACTACTACTACTATTTTTATTTTTATTGTTATTATTATTACTATTGTTGTTCTTATCATATTATTGTTATCTATAATTTATACAATTAACCTCCCCATGGTTCAACTTGGGTTTTGCCGGGTTATTTATTATTTTGATACTCTGCACTTAGGAGAAGACATCAATCTTTTGGTCGTGTCAATAGTATTCTGGGTTGGTTAAGCTAAATTGATTAGAATTAGATAATTTTTAATCTTTGCTTGAAATTATTGTTAAGCGATGGTTTTAATAACAACATTACAAGAATGAATATGAACATGAAAATGGGTAAGAGTATGAGATTCTAAGGAAATTTCATGTGATTAGTTTAAGAATACTAATTGAATGAGAATTAAATAAAATTGAGATGTTGGTTGTATTATTGATAAAAAACTAAATCCCTAGTGGTACATGAGAAGCTGTGGGGATTGAAAATTATATGGAATGACAGCATGTGCACATACTCTAGGTAGTTAAATCACAACTTGTCTTTTGAAATTGTGTAAACTTATTGATAAATTTTAGAATTTATTGTTTTATTGCTTCGATAATACTTGAATGAATATGAGTATTTTGCATGCTTGGGTGCGCATCAACTAGTTATGATATAATTAAAATGGATATGAGTACCTTCTATACATTGATATGTATCAAACTTATGATGATATTATTGGAAGGAATAAGAGTACTGACACGACTAAAAGGTTGATGTCTTCTCCCAAGTGCAGGAGTGTCGAAGTAATAAATAACCCGGCAAGACCGGGGTCGAACCACAGAGAGGTTAATTGTACAAATTATAAATAACAATAATACAACAGCAATAACAATAACAATAATAGTAGTAGTAGTAGTAATAATAATAATAATAATAATAATAATAATAATAATAATAATAATAATAATAATAATAAAAATAATAATAATAGTACCAATAATAATAATAATAGTAATAATAATAATAATAATAATAAAGAAAGAGAAGAAGAAGAAGATGATGATGATGAGAACTTAGAGATGAAATATTAATGTAAGGATTAAACAATAATAATAACAAATATCAAGGTTAGAGGTTCGACTAATGGTATATCAAACAAGTATAGTATAAACTCTTATTATTGAATTGGAAACCACACACAAAGGAGGTTTGATTAGTACTTAAAAGTGCATTCTCATTAAGGATTTATGTCATCATATTGCACCTAAAGTATCATTAAATTCCCTAACAAAAGCATGTTTTATATTAGCAAGTCTAAAAATATAATATACCTTTAATTCATGGTAAATGTTCATCCTAAATGCAGGTCTATCACATAAATAAAAGGATTGATTGATGAGTTTAAGGATTGAAATTGAAAGGATAAAAAGAAGGCCAAACTTAGCAAAGTGTTGCTGGTGCATTCCAAACTCGAACACCGTTCAGTAATTTGATCATATCTGGAGTTGTAGATATCAGATTTAGGTCCATTTTATATCGATGGAAAGGTAAGACATAAACCTACAACTTTCATATGAAGTCAAAGACTCAGTTCTGCCGTTTTCAAGCCCAAATCTTAGCAACAACGAAGACGTCGGAAGCTGTCCTGCAGCTCAAGCACTATTCGGTTTTTGGCTCATATCTTGAGTTCTAGAAGTCCAAATGAGCTCTGGTTTTTTTTGATGGAAAGCTGAGACAATTGCCCACAACTTCCACAATTCAGTTGGCTATAATTCTGATGTGAGCAATGATGTTTTGGCCAGCCAACAATATCAAAAATCAGCCCACAATATCAAAAAACCAGCAGCCATTAATGTCAAAAACCAGCCACCAAATCAATGGATGCCCACCAATTCTTCAATCAATCAATAGTTCTGAAACTTAGCCTATAAAAGGAGGCATCGTCCATGTATTTAGTCATATTAATTTTCAGATCAAAGTTATCTTCTTGCTTTCTCTCTACATCTTTGTAATGTTCAAGTTTTCTTTTATGCTATAGTAATCTCTTGTTTATGCTCTTTCATTTCCTTTCCTATACTTAGTTAGCTTATATTATGTTTATGTTCTTATATTGTTTATTTGTGTTTTTCTCCTTCTTAATGTTTAGCTAAGTTAATTATGTCAAGGTGAAAAGGTTTCTCTAATGGTGTTAGAATAGGTATAATATAAACTCAACATGAGCTTTAAATGTTTATATCCAAGAAAGATTGTTATTAACATGTTTTATCTTTTTATCTTACTAATTCTTAATACCTTGCTTATTAAATGTTTAATTTAGATTTGTGTTGTATAATATTTGGTACATCAAATGCTTGATCTTTCATAGTTTTCGGCCGAAATCGTTATTATGATAGAAACTTGATTTGTTGTTAACATAAACTAGCAACATGAATGCTTGATGATATTTATAAGTATGGTATTACTTATATAAGATAATTAATATGATCATGTTAGTAATTTATAATGAGCTAATAACGAGAAATCATCCGATTAGAACCTCCTTTGTGTGTGGTTTCTAGTTGAGTAATAAAAAGAGTTTATATTATATTTATTTGAAATACCATTAGTGAATCCTATAACCTTGACATATGTTTTGTTATTGTTTAATCCTTACATCAATATCACATCCCAAAACTTTCTTCAACTCCTTTTCTGTTATTATTCTCTTTAAATCTTTTTCTTTATTTGTAATTTATATAATTCACCTCCCTGTGGTTCGACCCCGGTCTTGCCGGGTTATTTTACTTTGACACTCCTGCACTTGGGATAAGACATCAACTCTTTGATCGTGTCAAGTTTTTGGCGCCGTTGCCGGGGAGGTAAGTTCTTGTATAAATTAAATATTTTATTTTATTTTATTTTAACTTTTATTTGTTTTTCTAATTGTTGTTTCTTTTTTTTTTTTTTTTGTATTTGTATGAGAGTTTGGACACGTACATTAAATGGTAGACTTTCTAGAAAATCCTCATTTTCTTCAGAAAACATGGCCGAAGAAGATAACCAATCAATTCATAATGAGAATAATGAGAATAATCGTGTTAGAACACTTAGAGATCATATGAATCCAACAAGAACAAGTGCACCATCATGTATTGTTTTTCCTCCTGATGCATCTCATTTTAATTTTAAGCCAGGTATTATTCAACTTTTACCCACTTTTCATGGCTTAGAATTAGAAAATCCATACTTGCACTTAAGAGAATTTGAAGAAGTTTGTAACACTTATAATGACTTAAATTGTAGCATGAACACCATCAGATTAAAGCTTTTTTCTTTTTCGTTAAAAGATAAAGCTAAAACATGGCTACAAAATATTAGGTCAGGATCCATTCATGCTTGGGATGAAATGCAACAACAGTTTTTAAAGAAATTTTTCCCTTCTCATAGAACAAACTCTTTCAAAAGACAAATCACCACTTTTACTCAAAAACCAGGAGAAACATTTTATAAATGTTGGGATAGATATAAAGATTTGCTTAATACCTGTCCTCATCATGGTTTTGAAACATGGAGATTGGTTTCACAATTTTATGAAGGGTTAACACCTAAAGATAGACAAATGGTAGAATTGATGTGCAATGGAACTTTTGAAAATAAAGACCCTGATGAAGCAATGGAGTACCTAGAGTTGCTAGCTGAAAATGCTCAAAATTGGGACACCACAGGTACTTGTGAGGCACCAGGTAAAACTCAACCTCATACATCTAATGGAGGCATGTATAGCCTTAGGGAAGATCATGACCTCCAAGCCAAATTTGCATCTTTAGCTAGAAAAGTTGAGGCACTAGAATTAAAAAAGAGTGGTCAAGTAAAATCTGTTCAAGAAATTGTGTGTCAAATTTGTGAAACCAATGAACACTCAACCAATGATTGTCCCACGTTGCCTTCTTTTAAGGAATGTCTCCATGAACAAGCCAATGCTTTAAATAGTTTCCAAAGACCAAGTCATAACCCGTACTCACAAACGTAGAACCCTGGTTGGAGAAATCACCCAAATTTCAGTTGGAAGAGTGGTAACAATAATGCACAAACTTCACAGCCACCATTTCAAACACAACATAATTTTCAAAATTCTCATGGATATGCACCTCCTTATATTCCCCCTCCTAGAAGAAATCTTGAGGAAACATTACATGCATTCATTGAAAAGCAAGAGACAATCAACACTCAAAATGCTCAAACCATGGCTGATTTGAAAGATACTCTTGCAAAGTTCACATCTGCTCTCAGTTTTCAGGAGAAAGGTAAGTTTCCATCTCAACCCCAGCAAAATCCCAAGGGACAATACAATTCAAGTACAAGCAGTTCTGGAAGCCAACATCTGGATCAAGTCAAATCAGTCACTACTCTCCGCAGTGGTAAGGTTATTAAAAAACCTATTCTTGAACCTTGTGAGAAAGAAGATGAATTAGTCTCCAAGGGTAAGGAAATGGTTGAACCTAATCATTGCAAGGAAGAGACTGATTCCCCACCAGCACTTTCATTTCCTCATGCCATGACCAAACAAAGGAAAGTCAATCACAATTCTGAAATCTTTGAAACTTTCAAACAGGTAAGGATTAATATACCTTTACTAGATGCTATTAAACAGGTACCATCTTATGCTAAATTTTTGAAAGATCTATGCACTGTAAAGAGAAAATTGAATGTGAAAAAGAAAGCCTTCTTAGCCGAACAAGTAAGTGCCATTCTTCAGAATAATAATGCTTTGAAATATAAAGACCCTGGTTGTCCTACAATTTCTTGCTTTATTGGAGAACATAAAATTGACAGAGCTTTACTTGATCTTGGAGCTAGTGTGAATTTACTTCCATATTCAGTTTTTCAAAGTCTAAATCTCGGTGAGTTAAAACCTACTTCTGTTACTCTTTTACTTGCTGATAGATCTATAAAAATGCCTAGAGGAATAGTTGAAGATGTATTAGTACAAGTTGATAAATTCATCTTTCCTGTGGATTTTATTGTCTTGGATACACAACCTGTTGAAGCATGCAATTCAATTCCTGTTATTTTAGGACGTTCATTTCTTGCAACTTCTAATGCATTGATTAATTGTAGGAATGGAGTGATGAAGTTATCTTTTGGAAACATGACATTAAAAATGAATGTTTTTAACATTTGCAAGCAACCTGGAGATGATAATGATTTACAGGAAGTAGATTTTATTGAAAAAATAATTTACGATCAATTTGAAAATTCTTCCAATTAAATTGAGTTTAATGAATCTGAAGATTTGCAAATGGTTTGTTTTCAGGAAGAATCAAAGGCAAATATTTGGAGACCAAAAATTAAGGAATTGCCACCACGATCAATTGGGTCCATACCTTCAAGTGTTCAACCACCAAAACCCGATTTGAAGCCATTGCCATGTAATCTCAAATACTCATTTTTGGCAGAAAATGAAACTTTTCCGATAATAATTTCTTCCAAACTTAATGTTCATCAAGAAGGTAAGTTATTACAAACTCTAAAAATGCACAAAAATGCATTAGGATGGACCATAGCTGACATAAAAGGAATTAGTCCTTTGATTTGCACACACAAGATTTATTTGGAGGAAAATGCTAAACCCTCTAGAGAAATGCAACGAAGGCTTAATCCTAATATGAAAGAAGTAGTGAGGAATGAAGTCATTAAACTTCTAGATAATGGAATCATTTATCCTATTTCTGATAGCAAATGGGTAAGTCCTACCCAAGTTGTACCTAAAAAGTCTGGAGTTACTGTGATAACAAATGAGAAAAATGAGTTAATTCCAACGAGGACTATTACTGGTTGGCGCATGTGCATTGACTATAGGAAACTCAATTCAATGACTAGAAAAGATCACTTTCCTTTACCTTTCATGGATCAAATTCTAGAAAGAGTTGCAGGTCATGAATTTTATTGTTTCCTAGATGGTTATTTGACATGACTAAAAGGTTGATGTCTTCTCCCAAGTGTAGGAGTGTCGAAGTAATAAATAACCCGGCAAGACCTGGGTCGAACCACAGGGAGGTTAATTGTACAAATTATAGACAATAATTATAAACAACAATAATAGCAATAACAACAACAACAACAACAACAACAACAACAACAACAACAATAATAATAATAATAATAATAGTAGTAGTAGTAGTAGTAGTAGTAGTAGTAGTACTAATAATAATAATAATAATAATAATAATAATAATAATAATAAAGAAAGAAAGAGAAGAAGAAGAAGATGATGATGATGAGAACTTACAGATGAAATATTAATGTAAGGATTAAACAATAATAATAACAAATGTCAAGGTTAGAGGTTCCACTAATGGTATATCAAATAAGTATAGTATAAACTCTTATTATTGAATTGGAAACCACATACAAAGGAGGTTCCAATCAGATTATATATTGTTAACATGATTACATTAGTCATCTTATTCAATTAATGCTAATACTTGTAAATCTCGTCAAGCATTCATGATTATAACTTATGTTAACAACAAATCAAGTTCCTTTCATAGCTCAGGTGTCGGTTATACCATACATTATGGGCTATGAAAGTGCCAAGCATTTGTTGTACCAAGTGTTATACAACATAAATCAAGATTAATCATTTAACAAGCAAAGTATTAAAGAGTGAACAAGATAACAAATATAAAACATGTTAGTATCAAACATTAAAGTCCATATTAAGTTTACACTATACTTATTCTTACACCATTAGTGTAACCTTTTCACCTTGACATAATTAACTTAGCTAGACATAATGAAAGAAAGCAAAATAGATAAACAAAATAAGAACATAAAAGTTAACTAAGTAAAGAAAAGGAAATGAAAGGCATAAACTTAATATTAATGAAAGCAAAGCATAAACATTACAAAAAATACAAAGAGAGAAAGGAAGAGCATGATCTTGATCTGAAAACCAAGATGCCTAAATGCATGGCAAATGCCTCCTTTTATAGGCCAAAATTGGGAACTATTGATTTGATGACTAATTGATAAGTGGGTGGCCAACTTTTGACTTGGTGACAATCCTTATCTTCTCTTGTCTGCCCAAAACATCATTGATAACGTCAAAATTGGAGCCAGGTGCAACATGAAAGTTGTAGGCAATTGTCTCAGCTTTCTTGTGTAAAAAATTCAGCTCATTTGGACTTCTAGAACTCCATATATGGCCAAAATACCGAACAGTGCTCGGGCTGGAAGACAGATTCGGGCTTCTTTGTTGTTGCTACAATTTGGACTTGATAATGGCCTTTTTAGATCTTGGGCTCCATATGAAAGTTGTAGGCCTATGTCTTACCTTTCCATCCATATAAATTGAACCTAAATCTGAGATCTGTAGCTCCAGATATGGCCCAATTACCGAACAGTGTTCCGGTTTAGATTGCACCGACATCTCTTCTCTAAGTTTGACCATCTCTTTATCCTTGCAATTTAAGTTCTTCAAGTCATCAATCAATCCTTTCATTTATGTGATAGACCTGCATTAAAAATAGACATTTACCACAAATTATAGGTATCTTATATTATTAGATACATTATTATAAAACATATTTTAGTTAAGGAGTTATTGATACTTCAAGTGCAAAATGATGTTATAAAACCATGATAAAAATGCACTTTTAAGTACTAATCATTATTCAGGTTACAACCAAATTGAAATTGCATTTGAAGATCAAGAGAAAACTACTTTCACATGTCCATTTGGTACATTTGCATATCGAAGGATGCCTTTTGGATTATGTAATGCACCAGCCACGTTTCAAAGATGCATGCTTAGCATATTTAGTGATATGGTTGAACGCTTTCTTGAGATATTTATGGATGATTTTTCTGTTTTTGGTGATTCATTTGATAATTGTTTAACTAATTTGGAAAAGGTTTTGAACAGGTGTGAAGAGAAGAATCTTGTGTTGAATTGGGAAAAATGTCATTTTATGGTAACAAACGGCATTGTTCTTGGTCACATTGTTTCATCAATAAGAATTGAGGTTGATAAATCTAAAATTGAGTTAATTGCCAACTTGCCAACACCAAAATCTGTTAAAAATGTTAGATCATTTTTAGGACATGCTGGTTTTTATAGAAGGTTTATCAAAGATTTTAGTATAATATCTAAGCCATTGTGTAACCTTCTAACAAAGGATAATGTTTTTGAATGGACTGAATATTGTGAAGAAGCCTTTGTTAAACTTAAAAACCTGCTTACATCTGCTCCTGTTATTCAACCTCCTGATTGGTCATTACCTTTTGAAATAATGTGTGATGCTAGTGATTATGCCGTGGGTGCTGTTTTAGGACAAAGAAAAGATAAGAAACCCTATGTCATTTACTATGCAAGTAAAACTTTAAATAGTGCTCAAATAAATTACACAACCACTAAAAAAGAATTACTTGCTGTAGTATTTGCGTGTGAAAAATTCAGATCTTATCTTGTTGGCTCACCTGTTCTTGTTTTTAGCGATCATGCAGCGTTGAAATATCTTCTTTCCAAGAAGGATTCTAAAGCTAGATTGGTGCGGTGGATTTTGTTACTTCAAGAATTCGATATCACAATCAAGGATAAGAAAGGCACCGAAAATGTTGTCGCGGATCATTTGTCAAGATTGACAACTGATTCAAAATCTGACATCACGCCAATCGATGACTACTTTCCTGATGAATCTTTACTTTCTGTCACTACAATGCCTTGGTTTGCTAATATTGTTAATTTTCTTGTTTCTGGACATTTGCCAGCGCATTGGGGCACTCAAGACAAAAGAAAGTTCTTGAACGAAGTGAAGAACTTTTATTGAGATGACCCTTATTTATTCAAATATTGTCCTGATCAAATATTTTGAAGATGCATTCCTGACAATGAGGTAAGTAATGTCATTAAATTTTGTCATTCTGAGGCATGTGGAGGTCATTTTTCGTCAAAAAAGACAGCCGCAAAAATCTTACAATGTGGATTTTATTGGCCCACCATGTTCAAGGACACGCATGCATTCTGCAAATCTTGTGAAAATTATCAAAAGTTAGGATCTCTTTCAAAACATCACATGATGCCTTTAAGTACTATTCTTGTCATTGAAATCTTTGACTGTTGGGGTATAGATTTTATGGGTCCATTTCCTCCATCATTTGGTTTTGTGTACATATTAGTCACAGTAGACTATGTTTCAAAATGGATAGAAGCAATTCCAAGTCGTAGCAATGATCATAAAACAGTCATTAAGTTTTTGAAAGAAAACATTTTAAGTCGATTTGGAATCCCTCGGGCCATGATAAGTGATGGTGGAACACATTTCTGTAACAAGCCATTTGAGTCTTTAATGAAGAAATATGGAATCACACACAAAGTTTCCACCCCTTATCACCCCCAGACAAATGGATAAGTAGAACTTGCTAATAGGGAGATCAAACAAATCTTGGAAAAAACAGTGAACCCTAATCGAAAGGACTGGTCTTTAAGACTTAATGATGCACTTTGGGCCTATCGAACTGCTTTTAAAACATCATTAGGTATGTCACCTTATAGGTTGGTTTATGGAAAACCTTGTCATTTGCCTGTGGAACTTGAATACAAAGCTTATTTGGCTATTAAAGCTTTCAATTCAAACCTGGATGATGCGAGTCAGCTGCGTAAGTTACAAATAAATGAGCTTGAAGAAATAAGAAATGATGCATATGAGAATTCAAAAATTCATAAAGCAAGAATCAAAGACTTTCATGATAAAAGAATCTTGAGAAAAACATTTGATGTTGGTCAAAAAGTTTTGCTTTATAATTCTCGACTCCATTTATTTCCTGGAAAGCTAAGATCAAGATGGAGCGGTCCATTTGTTGTGAAACATGTATATCCTTATGGGGCCTTTGATATTGAGAATCCAAAGAATGGTAATGTTTTCAAGGTCAATGGACATCGTTTGAAAGCTTACTTTGATAATTTTCCTAGTGAAAATGAATCCATTGGTTTGAATGATCCTGTATATGAAGGTTGATTATTTTGTTTTTCTCATATTTTTTTTTGTGTTTCTTTTTGGTGTGACTTTTGTTTTGCTAGTCTTTCTCCAACCCCGGTCAAATGGCGGATAACGGTACTCCGTGACTCTTAAGTCGGTTCTTTCAGTTTCCCATGATAATTGATATCTCTGTATATATTTGTTCAATTCCTTGTTCCTTCTCTTTTCTTTACATCTCTTCTGCACTTCTCTTTAAAAACAAAACAAAAAATGGACACCACTCTTGAAAAATTGAAAAGGTATTTTCCTACTCTGCCTCAGAATGCGATTACAAAAATTTACCGTGCTAGGTGTGAAAGATTGAGGTTGTTAATGAACCATGGAATTCCTGAAGATATTCGCTGGATAATTGAAGCAAAGATCCGATTATCAGGTGAGTCTTCCAACTCTTTTATTTCATACATGCCTGGGACAGGTAAAAGCACTTTTGCAAAGAAACGTCGTGCAAAACGACTAAAAGTCTGTCACCGATGTGCCAGATGGACTTGTAATACAAAATGTCGTTCTTTAGGAATGGTATCTATAAACCGTGAAGATAAAATACAATTCATTAAGGATGGCCTGAGTAAGGAGTCTTTAGATAATCTTCTATTAACTCTTGAGACGCATCCTAGTAGAGATGTGCATCGTGTAATTCATGATTTATGGCCTCATTTTCATAAAGAACATGATCGACTTAGTCTTGGGAATCTGACTGAAAAAGACCCTGTTTGCCAGTTTTTAAGAAAACTGGATGGGAAGCCTATCCCCGACCCATAGAGGGCGTTTAAGCCGTTCTTGGACGTAAAACTAAGGGAAAGCTGTGAGCCACAATCACAACTGCTTGTACATACTTTATATATATATATATATAATAATAAAATAATACCAATAAATAAATAAATAAAAAAGAAAGAGAGAGAGAGTAAGACTTCAGCTAGCCTACATATAGGTGGTATGCTTTGCATTTTCAATTGTTCATCTATAAAATCTTCTCTTCCTTCCCATCATTTCTACTCAACCCATTCATTTAGCATATATAGAAGTGTGTAGAAATGGCGAGTTCCTCTGTTTCTAAAATAAAAACTATTTGTGTTTTTGGTGGATCTAGTCCTGGGAAAGAAAAAGAATTTTTAGAATCAGCAAATCATCTTGGTCGGGTACTAGCTGAGAGAAAGATTCATTTAGTCTATGGGGGAGGCAGTCTTGGGTTAATGGGGGGTGTTTCAATAGCTGTATTTGTAGGAGGCAGTCAAGTTTTGGGGGTTGTCCCCAAAGCTTTAGCCGAAGGGGACATCATTGGAAAAACAATTGGAGAGGAATTACAGGTCTCTACAATGTCTGATAGAATGAATACAATGTTTAACCATGCCGATGCCTTCATTGCCTTACCAGGTGGTCTGGGTACATTGAAAGAGATCTTTCATATTTCCTCTTGGGCCCAACTGCACATTCACCATAAACCTATAGGTTTGTTAAATGTTAATGGTTTTTATAATAATTTGTTGTCTTTTCTTGATCAAGCTGTGGAACAGGAATTTCTAACATCTTCGGCACGACAAATCATAATCTCTGCTGCTACTGCTGAAGAATTGATTGACCAACTACAATCTTTCATCCCTGTAATTGATCCCTCCATGAGTCAACTCAATTGGTCAACCATGAAACGCCATAAAAAGCTTAAATTGGATTTGAGCCTTAGTTTGTGAAAAATTGTGTCTTTTGGTTTTATTAATAGCATAATATTTGTGTTTTGTTGTTTCTTATATTTGTTTTAGTATGTTTCAGGTTTGTCAATAGTCGCTGTTTCAGGTGATATCTTCTACACTCTATCTTTTTGCTTAGAACATTGAGGACAATGTCTTGTTTTGGTTGGGGGGAGAGGGTAGTAGTTGATATTAAAAAAAAAAAAATTTCTATTATTTAAACCATTTGCAAAACTATTGTTACTAGGATGGCAGAGTAATGGAGGAACTTTAGTGACTCTTGAGACGCATCTTAGTAAACATTCTTAACAAGGTCTATTATAATACTTCTTGAAATATTCAGGTTTACAAACTCTTGGATTGCTATCTATAGATTCTGTTTATATGCCCATCTAACAAGTATTTTTAAACCTTCATTTTCACACACACACTCGAACATATGATTGTGGGTTGCATATTGGATTATAACATTATTTGTGTTCTTTTGTTAAAGGTAACAACTAAGGGAAATGGATAGTATATAATATGTAAAAAAAAAAGAAAAAAAAATAATAATAAAAAGAAAATAAAAACAAAGTAGATAAGTTTGGTTTCGTAGCCTCCTTGACTTAAGCAAATAAGCCCGAAGGGGTGTTTGAACACCTAGTACCCTAAAGTCAACTGACTTGGGAGTTATTGGCCCAATGCTTGTTACATGGGTTGAGGAGAAAGCTTAAGGGAATCAAACACTGCACTATCTACATATCAGTATTTGCAACTCGAGTTACTAAGCTCGTAGGGGTGTCTCAACACCTGATGCCCTAAGACCAACTGGTCTGGGAGTCATTAGCCGAAAGCTCGTTACATGGGTTCAAGATACATTGTGCTATAAATTCTTGCTTTTTTTTAAAAAAAAAGAGAAAAAAAAAAAGATAACAATCCCAACCCAAGGAAGTTAACTTTAAACATTAGAACAAAAATTTTGTTTTCTTCCATGAAAAGCTCCATAACTATGTTTTGATTTATTGAGCACCGAAAGAAGGTTTACTAATATCTTGTTTAAGAGGTATTAAGCAGATATATAAATTTAATGAGAGTTTGTTTATCTGGATAGATTAATAGAAGTTAAATGATGAATGCCTTGCTTTGTGGTATTTGCAAATTATTTTTCTATTTTAATGCTTTGATTACTAGGGACTAGTAATAAGCTGGTTGAGGGGTGTGATTAGTACTTAAAAGTGCATTCTCATTAAGGATTTATGTCATCATATTGCACCTAAAGTATCATTAAATTCCCTAACAAAAGCATGTTTTATATTAGCAAGTCTAAAAATATAATATACCTTTAATTCATGGTAAATGTTCATCCTAAATGCAGGTCTATCACATAAATAAAAGGATTGATTGATGAGTTTAAGGATTGAAATTGAAAGGATAAAAAGAAGGCCAAACTTAGCAAAGTGTTGCTGGTGCATTCCAAACTCGAACACCGTTCAGTAATTTGATCATATCTGGAGCTGTAGATATCAGATTTAGGTCCATTTTATATCGATGGAAAGGTAAGACATAGACCTACAACTTTCATATGAAGTCAAAGACTCAGTTCTGCCGTTTTCAAGCCCAAATCTTAGCAACAACGAAGACGTCGGAAGCTGTCCTGCAGCTCAAGCACTATTCGGTTTTTGGCTCATATCTTGAGTTCTAGAAGTCCAAATGAGCTCTGGTTTTTTTTGATGGAAAGCTGAGACAATTGCCCACAACTTCCACAATTCAGTTGGCTATAATTCTGATGTGAGCAATGATGTTTTGGCCAGCCAACAATATCAAAAATCAGCCCACAATATCAAAAAACCAGCAGCCATTAATGTCAAAAACCAGCCACCAAATCAATAGATGCCCACCAATTCTTCAATCAATCAATAGTTCTGAAACTTAGCCTATAAAAGGAGGCATCGTCCATGTATTTAGTCATATTAATTTTCAGATCAAAGTTATCTTCTTGCTTTCTCTCTACATCTTTGTAATGTTCAAGTTTTCTTTTATGCTATAATAATCTCTTGTTTATGCTCTTTCATTTCCTTTCCTATACTTAGTTAGCTTATATTATGTTTATGTTCTTATATTGTTTATTTGTGTTTTTCTCCTTCTTAATGTTTAGCTAAGTTAATTATGTCAAGGTGAAAAGGTTTCTCTAATGGTGTTAGAATAGGTATAATATAAACTCAACATGAGCTTTAAATGTTTATATCCAAGAAAGATTATTATTAACATGTTTTATCTTTTTATCTTACTAATTCTTAATACCTTGCTTATTAAATGTTTAATTTAGATTTGTGTTGTATAATATTTGGTACATCAAATGCTTGATCTTTCATAGTTTTCGGCCGAAATCGTTATTATGATAGAAACTTGATTTGTTGTTAACATAAACTAGCAACATGAATGCTTGATGATATTTATAAGTATGGTATTACTTATATAAGATAATTAATATGATCATGTTAGTAATTTATAATGAGCTAATAACGAGAAATCATCCGATTAGAACCTCCTTTGTGTGTGGTTTCTAGTTGAGTAATAAAAAGAGTTTATATTATATTTATTTGAAATACCATTAGTGAATCCTATAACCTTGACATATGTTTTGTTATTGTTTAATCCTTACATCAATATCACATCCCAAAACTTTCTTCAACTCTTTTTCTGTTATTATTCTCTTTAAATCTTTTTCTTTATTTGTAATTTATATAATTCACCTCCCTGTGGTTCGACCCCGGTCTTGCCGGGTTATTTTACTTTGACACTCCTGCACTTGGGATAAGACATCAACTCTTTGATCGTGTCAAGATTCCAATCAGATTATATATTGTTAACATGATTACATTAGTCATCTTATTCAATTAATGCTAATACTTGTAAATCTCGTCAAGCATTCATGATTATAACTTATGTTAACAACAAATCAAGTTCCTTTCATAGCTCAGGTGTCGGTTATACCATACATTATGGGCTATGAAAGTGCCAAGCATTTGTTGTACCAAGTGTTATACAACATAAATCAAGATTAATCATTTAACAAGCAAAGTATTAAAGAGTGAATAAGATAACAAATATAAAACATGTTAGTATCAAACATTAAAGTCCATATTAAGTTTACATTATACTTATTCTCACACCATTAGTGTAACCTTTTCACCTTGACATAATTAACTTAGCTAGACATAATGAAAGAAAGCAAAATAGATAAACAAAATAAGAACATAAAAGTTAACTAAGTAAAGGAAAGGAAATGAAAGGCATAAACTTAATATTAATGAAAGCAAAGCATAAACATTACAAAAAATACAAAGAGAGAAAGGAAGAGCATGATCTTGATCTGAACACCAAAATGCCTAAATGCATGGCAAATGCCTCCTTTTATAGGCCAAAATTGGGAACTATTGATTTGATGACTAATTGATAAGTGGGTGGCCAACTTTTGACTTGGTGACAATCCTTATCTTCTCTTGTCTGCCCAAAACGTCATTGATAACGTCAAAATTGGAGCCAGTTGTAACATGAAAGTTGTAGGCAATTGTCTCAGCTTTCTTGTGTAAAAACTGCAGCTCATTTGGACTTCTAGAACTCCATATATGGCCAAAATACCGAACAGTGCTCGGGCTGGAAGATAGATTCGGGCTTCTTTGTTGTTGCTACAATTTGGACTTGATAATGGCCTTTTTAGATCTTGGGCTCCATATGAAAGTTGTAGGCCTATGTCTTACCTTTCCATCCATATAAATTGGACCTAAATCTGAGATCTGTAGCTCCAGATATGACCCAATTACCGAACAGTGTTCCGGTTTGGATTGCACCGACATCTTTTCTCTAAGTTTGACCATCTCTTTATCCTTGCAATTTAAGTTCTTCAAGTCATCAATCAATCCTTTCATTTATGTGATAGGCCTGCATTAAAAATAGACATTTACCACAAATTAAAGGTATTTTATATTATTAGATATATTATTATAAAACATGCTTTAGTTAAGGAGTTATTGATACTTCAAGTGCAAAATGATGATATAAAACCATAACAAAAATGCACTTTTAAGTACTAATCACACCCCCCAACCAGCTTATTACTAGTCCCTAGTAATCAAAGCGTTAAAACAATTTGCAAATTTCACAAAGCAAGGTATTCATCATTTAACTTCCATTAATCTATCCAGATAAACAAACTCTCATTAAATTTATATATCTGCTCAATACCTCTTAACAAGATATTAATAAACCTTTCTTTTGTGCTCAATGTATCAACACATAATTATGGGGCTTTTCTTGGAAGAAAACAAAATTTTTGTTCTAATGTTTAAGGTTAACTTCTTTGGGTTGGGATTATTATTTTTGTCTTTTTTTTTGTTTTTTTTTTGTCTTTTTTTTTTTAAAAAATATATACATATAATTTAAAAACATCATGCATCTTTAACCTATGTAACGAGCTTTCAGCTAATGACTCCCAGACCAGTTGGTCTTAGGGCATTAGGTGTTAAGACACCCCTACGAGCTTAGTAACTCGGGTCGCAGATACTGATATGTAGATAGTGCAATGTTTGATTCCCTTAAGCTTTTCTCCTCAACCCATGTAACAAGCGTTGGGCCAATAGCTCCCAAGTGAGTTGACTTTAGGGTATTAGGTGTTAAAACACCCCTTCGGGCTTAATTGCTTAGGTTAGGGAGGCTACGAAACCAAACTTATCTACATTTTTATTATCATCATTTTTTTTTCTTTTTTTTTAATTTTTTTTCTTTTTTTTTAATTATATATAATTCCTTTCCCTTAGTTGCTACCTTTAACAAAAGAACATAAATAATGTAATAATCCAATATGCAACCCACAATCATATGTTAAAGTGTGTGTGTGTAAATTAAGGTTTAAGAATACATGTTAAATAAGTATATGAGCAGAATTAAGTGATAACAATACGAGAGTTTGTAAACCTGAATATTTCAGGAAGTATTATAATAGACCTTGTTAAGAATGGTTACTAAGATGCGTCTCAAGAGTCACTTTAACAAAAGAGCTCCTTTACTCTGCCATCCTAGTAACAACAATTATGCACATGCTTTATGAAATTAAAAACATTTTTTTTTTATCAACTACTACCCTCTCCCCCCAACCAAAACGAGACATTGTCCTCAATGTTCTAAGGTAGAAAGATAGAGTATAGAAGATATCACCTGAAATAACGAACACTGACAAAACGTGAAACACACTGAAACAAAAATATGAAATAACAAAACACAATAATAAAACCAAAAGACACAAAAATTCACAAATGAAGGCTCAAATCCAATCTAAGCTTTTTACAGCTTCCCGTAGATGACCAATTTATACGACTCATGGAAGGATCAATCACAGGAATGAAAGATTGTAGTTGGTCAATCAATTGTTCAGCAGTAGTAGCAGAGATTATGATTTGTCGTGCAGAAGATGTTAGAAATTCCTGTTCCACAGCATGATCAAGAAAAGACAACAACTTATCATAATAACCATTAACATTTAACAAACCTATGGGTTTATGGTGAATGTGCAATTGAGCCCAAGAGGAAATATGAAAGATCTCTTCCAATGTGCCTAGACCACCTGGTAAAGCAATGAAAGCATCAGCATGGTTAAACATTGCATTCATTCGAGCCGACATTGTGGAGACTTGAAGTTCCTCTCCAATTGTTTTTCCAATGATGTCCCCTTGTGCCAAAGCTTCAGGGACGACTCCTAAAACTTGACTACCTCCTAAAAATGCAGCTATTGACACACCTCCCATTAACCCAAGACTGCCTCCCCCATACACTAAATGAATCATTCTCTCAGCTAGCACCTGACCAAGATGATTTGCTGATTCTAAAAACTCCTTTTCTTTCCCAGGACTAGATCCACCAAAAACACAAATATTTCTTATTTGATGACTTGAGGAACTTGCCATTTCTACACACTTCTGTATTTGTTGAATGTATGGGTTGAGTAGAAATGAAAGGAAGGAAAAGAGGGTTTTATAGATGAGAAATTAGAAAGGCAATCATAACATCTACATGTAGGCCAGCTGGAGTCTCACACACTCTCTCTCTCTTTTTATTTATTTACTTTTGAAAAAAAACATGTGTATGTACAGGTAGTTGTGATTGTGGCTCACATCTTCCCTTGGTTTTACGTCCAAGAACGGCTTAAACGCCCTCTATGGGTCGGGGATAGGCTTCCCATCCAGTTTTCTTAAAAACTGGCAAACAGGGTCTTTTTTAGTCAGATTCCCAAGACTAAGTTGATCATGTTCTTTATGAAATAGTGGCCATAAATCATAAATTGCACGATGCACATCTCCACTAGGATGCGTCTCAAGAGTCAATAGAAGATTATCTAAAGACTCCTTACTCAGGCCATCCTTAATGAATTGTATTTTATCTTCACGGTTTATAGATACCATTCCTAAAGAACGACATTGTGTATTACAAGTCCATCTAGCACATCGATGACAGACTTCTAGTCGTTTTGCACGACGCTTCTTTGCAAAAGTGCTTTTACCTGTTCCAGGCATGTGTGAAATGAAGTTAGAGGACTCACCTGATAATCGGACCTTTGCTTCAATCAACCAGCGAATATCTTCAGGAATTCCATGATTCATTAACAATCTCAATCTTGCACATCTAGCACGGTAAATTTTTGTAATCGCATTCTGAGGCAGAGCGGGAAAATACTTTTTCAATTTTTCAACATTAGTGTCCATTTTCAAATGAGAATTGGAAGAGAGATTCAAAGAATTGCATAGATATATACACAGATATCAGTAATTGTGGGAAACTGAAAGAACCGACTTAAGTCACGGAGTACCGTTATCCGCCATTTGACCGGGGTGAAAGAAACTTGCAAAAATCACTCAAAAAGAAACAAAAATAAAATAAAATAAAATAAAATAAAATCAATCTTTATATAAGAAACAAAAATAAAATAAAATAAAATAAAATAAAATCAATCTTTATATACAGGATCACCCAATTCAATAGAGTTATGTTCAACTGAAAAATTGTCAAAGTAAACTTTCAGACGATGTCCATTTACCTTGAAAACATTGCCATTCTTTGGATTCTCGATGTCATAAGCCCTATATGGATACACATGTTTCACAATAAAAGGACCGCTCCATCTTGATCTTAATTTTCCAGGAAATAAATGCAGTCGAGAATTATAAAGCAAGACTTTTTGACCAACATTGAAGGTTTTTCTCAGTATTTTCTTGTCATGAAACTCTTTAATTCTTGCTTTATGAATTCTTGAATTTTCATATGCATCATTTCTTATTTCCTCAAGCTCATTTATTTGTAATTTTCGCAGTTGACTAGCATCATCCAGATTTGAATTGAAAGCTTTAATAGCCCAATAAGCTTTATGTTCAAGTTCCACAGGCAAGTGACAAGGTTTTCCATAGACTAGTCTATAAGGTGACATACCTAATGATGTTTTATAAGCAGTTCGATAAGCCCAAAGTGCATCATTAAGTCTTAAAGACCAGTCTTTCCTATTAGGGTTCACTGTTTTCTCCAAAATATATTTGATCTCCCTATTAGCAAGCTCTACTTGTTCACTTGTTTGAGGGTGATAAGGGGTGGCAACTTTGTGTGTGATTCCATATTTCTTCAATAAAGACTGATTAGTACTTAAAAGTGCATTTTTATCATGGTTTTATATCATCATTTTGCACTTGAAGTATCAATAACTCCTTAACTAAAATATGTTTTATAGTAATGTATCTAATAATATAAGATACCTATAATTTATGGTAAATGTCTATTTTTAATGCAGGCCTATCCCATAAATGAAAGGATTGATTGATGACTTGAAGAACATAAATTGCAAGGATAAAGAGATGGCCAAACTTAGAAAAGAGATGTCGGTGCAATCCAAACCAGAACACTGTTCGGTAATTGGGTCATATCTGGAGCTATATATCTCAGATTTAGGTCCAATTTATATGGATGGAAAGGTAAGACATAGGCCTACAACTTTCATATGGAGCCCAAGATCTAAAAAGGCTATTATCAAGTCCAAATTGTAGCAACAACAAAGAAGCCCGAATCTATCTTCCAGCCCGAGCACTGTTCGGTATTTTGGCCATATCTGGAGTTATAGAAGTCCAAATGAGCTGAAGTTTTTACACAAAAAAGCTGAGACAATTGCCTACAACTTTCATGTTTACAACTGGCTCCAAATTTGACGTTATCAATGACGTTTTGGGCAGAAAAGAGAAGATAAGGATTGTCACCAAGTCAAAAGTTGGCCACCCACTTATCAATTAGTCATCAAATCAATAGTTCCCAATTTTGGCCTATAAAAGGAGGCCTTTGCCATGCATTTAGGCATCTTGGTGTTCAGATCAAGATCATGCTCTTCCTTTCTCTCTTTGTATTTTTTGTAATTTTTATGCTTTGCTTTCATTAATATCAAGTTTATGCTTTTCATTTTCTTTCCTTTACTTAGTTAGCTTTTATGTTCTTATTTTGTTTATTTATTTTTCTTTCTTTCATTATGTCTAGCTAAGTTAATTATGTCAAGGTGAAAAGGTTACACTAATGGTGTAAGAATAAGTATAATGTAAACTTAATATGGACTTTAATGTTTGATACTAACATGTTTTATATTTGTTATCTTATTTACTCTTTAATACTTTGCTTGTTAAATGACTAATCTTGATTTATGTTGTATAACACTTGGTACAACAAATGCTTGGCACTTTCATAGCCCATAATGTATGGTATAACCGACACTTGAGCTATGAAAGGAACTTGATTTGTTGTTAACATAAGTTATAATCATGAATGCTTGATGAGATTTACAAGTATTAGCATTAATTGAATAAGATGACTAATGTAATCATGTTAACAATATATAATTTGATTGGAACCTCTTTTGTGTGTGGTTTCCAATTCAATAATAAGAGTTTATACTATACTTGTTTGATATACCATTCGTGGAACCTCTAACCTTGACATTTGTTATTATTATTGTCAAAAGATTGATACTGGTCAAAAAGTTTTGTTTTATAATTCTCAAATCTATGCATTTCCTAGAGAGCTAAGACCAAGATGGAGCAATCCTTATGGGGCTTGTGATATTGAGAATTCAATGAATGGAAATGATTTTAAGGAAAATGGACATCGTTTGAAAGCTTACTTTGATAATTTTCCTAGTGAAAATGAATCAGCTGGTTTGAATGATCTTGTAGATAAAGGTTGATTATTTTGTTTTTCTCACATTTTCTAGTTTGAATGTTTCTTTTTGAGTGATTTTTGCTAGTTTCTCTCACCCCGGTCAAATGGCGGATAACGGTACTCCGTGACATAAGTCGGTTCTTTCAGTTTCCCACAATTACTGATATCTGTGTATATATCTGTGCAATTCTTTGAATCTCTCTTTCAATTCTCATTTGAAAATGGACACTAATCTTGAAAAATTGAAAAAGTATTTTCCCGCTCTGCCTCAGAATACGATTACAAAAATTTACCGTGCTAGATGTGCAAGATTGAGATTATTAATGAATCATGGAATTCCTGAAGATATTCGTTGGTTGATTGAAGCAAAGGTCCGATTATCAGGTGAGTCCTCTAACTTCTTCATTTCACACATGCCTGGAACAGGTAAAAGCACTTTTGCAAAGAAGCGTCGTGCAAAACGACTGGATGTCTGTCATCGATGTGCTAGATGGACTTGTAATACCCAATGTCGTTCTTTAGGAATGGTATCTATAAACCGTGAAGATAAAATACAATTCATTAAGGATGGCCTGAGTAAGGAGTCTTTAGATAATCTTCTATTGACTCTTGAGACGCATCCTAGTGGAGATGTGCATCGTGCAATTCATGATTTATGGCCACTATTTCATAAAAAACATGATCGACATAGTCTTGGGAATCTGACTAAAAAAAGACCCTGTTTGCCAGTTTTTAAGAAAACTGGATGGGAAGCCTATCCCCGACCCATTGAGGGCGTTTAAGCTGTTCTTGGACGTAAAACCAAGGGAAGATGTGAGCCACATTCACAACTGCGATTTGAATTTTTTTTGTTTGTAAAAACTTGTGTCTTTTGGTTTTATTATTGTGTTTTGTTATTTCTTATTTTTGTTTCAGTGTGTTTCAGGTTTTGTCAGTGTTCGTTATTTCAGGTGATATCTTCTATACTCTATCTTTCTACCTTAGAACATTGAGGACAATGTCTCGTTTTGGTTGGGGGGAGAGGGTAGTAATTGATAAAAAAAAAATTGTTTTTCATTTCATAAAGCATGTGCATAATTGTTGTTACTAGGATGGCAGAGTAAAGGAGCTCTTTTGTTAAAGTGATTCTTGAGACGCATCTTAGTAACCATTCTTAACAAGGTCTATTATAATACTTCCTGAAATATTCAGGTTTACAAACTCTCGTATTGTTACCGCTTAATTCTGCTCATATACTTATTTAACATGTATTCTTAAACCTTAATTTACACATACACACTTTAACATATGATTGTGGGTTGCATATTGGATTATTACATTATTTATGTTCTTTTGTTAAAGGTAACAACTAAGGGAAAGGGATTATATATAATTAAAAAAAAAGAAGAAAAACATGAAAAAAAAAAGAAAATAAATAAAAAAATGATGATAATAAAAATGTAGATAAGTTTGGTTTCGTAGCCTCCCTAACCTAAGCAATTAAGCCCGAAGGGGTGTTTTAACACCTAATACCCTAAAGTCAACTGACTTGGGAGCTATTGGCCCAACGCTTGTTACATGGGTTGAGGAGAAAAGCTTAAGGGAATCAAACATTGCACTATCTACATATCAGTATCTGCGACCCGAGTTATTAAGCTCGTATGGGTGTCTTAACACCTAATGCCCTAAGACCAACTGGTCTGGGAGTCATTAGCTGAAAGCTCGTTACATGGGTTAAAGATGCATGATGTTTTTAAATTATATGTATATAGGTTTTTTAAAAAAAAAAAAGAAAAAAAAGACAAAAATAATAATCCCAACCCAAGGAAGTTAACCTTAAACATTAGAACAAAAATTTTGTTTTCTTCCAAGAAAAGCCCCAAAATTATGTGTTGATACATTGAGCACAAAAGAAAGGTTTATTAATATCTTGTTAAGTGGTATTGAGCAGATATATAAATTTAATGAGAGTTTGTTTATCTCGATAGATTAATGGAAGTTAAATGATGAATACCTTGCTTTGTGAAATTTGCAAATTTGTTTTCTATTTTAACGCTTTGATTACTAGGGACTAGTAATAAGCTGGTTGAGGGGTGTGATTAGTACTTAAAAGTGCATTTTTATCATGGTTTTATATCATCATTTTGCACTTGAAGTATCAATAACTCCTTAACTAAAATATGTTTTATAGTAATGTATCTAATAATATAAGATACCTATAATTTGTGGTAAATGTCTATTTTTAATGCAGGCCTATCCCATAAATGAAAGGATTGATTGATGACTTGAAGAACATAAATTGCAAGGATAAAGAGATGGCCAAACTTAGAAAAGAGATGTCGGTGCAATCCAAACCGGAACACTGTTCGGTAATTGGGTCATATCTGGAGCTATATATCTCAGATTTAGGTCCAATTTATATGGATGGAAAGGTAAGACATAGGCCTACAACTTTCATATGGAGCCCAAGATCTAAAAAGGCTATTATCAAGTCCAAATTGTAGCAACAACAAAGAAGCCCGAATCTGTCTTCCAACCCGAGCACTGTTCGGTATTTTGGCCATATCTGGAGTTCTAGAAGTCCAAATGAGCTGAAGTTTTTACACAAAAAAGCTGAGACAATTGCCTACAACTTTCATGTTTACAACTGGCTCCAAATTTGACGTTATCAATGACGTTTTGGGCAGAAAAGAGAAGATAAGGATTGTCACCAAGTCAAAAGTTGGCCACCCACTTATCAATTAGTCATCAAATCAATAGTTCCCAATTTTGGCCTATAAAAGGAGGCCTTTTCCATGCATTTAGGCATCTTGGTGTTCAGATCAAGATCATGCTCTTCCTTTCTCTCTTTGTATTTTTTGTAATTTTTATGCTTTGCTTTCATTAATATCAAGTTTATGCTTTTCATTTTCTTTCCTTTACTTAGTTAGCTTTTATGTTCTTATTTTGTTTATTTATTTTTCTTTCTTTCATTATGTCTAGCTAAGTTAATTATGTCAAGGTGAAAAGGTTACACTAATGGTGTAAGAATAAGTATAATGTAAACTTAATATGGACTTTAATGTTTGATACTAACATGTTTTATATTTGTTATCTTATTTACTCTTTAATACTTTGCTTGTTAAATGACTAATCTTGATTTATGTTGTATAACACTTGGTACAACAAATGCTTGGCACTTTCATAGCCCATAATGTATGGTATAACCGACACTTGAGCTATGAAAGGAACTTGATTTGTTGTTAACATAAGTTATAATCATGAATGCTTGATGAGATTTACAAGTATTAGCATTAATTGAATAAGATGACTAATGTAATCATGTTAACAATATATAATGTGATTGGAACCTCTTTTGTGTGTGGTTTCCAATTCAATAATAAGAGTTTATACTATACTTGTTTGATATACCATTCGTGGAACCTCTAACCTTGACATTTGTTATTATTATTGTTTAATCCTTACATTAATATTTCATCTCTAAGTTCTCATCATCATCATCTTCTTCTTCTTCTCTTTTTTTATTATTATTATTATTAGTACTACTACTACTACTACTACTACTACTACTACTACTAGTATTATTATTATTATTATTAGTACTACTACTACTACTACTATTATTATTGTTATTATTATTATTGTTGTTATTGTTGTTGTATTATTGTTATTATAATTTGTACAATTAACCTCCCTGTGGTTCGACCCCGGTCTTGCCGGGTTATTTATTACTTCGACACTCCTGCACTTGGGAGAAGACATCAATCCTTTCGTCGTGTCAAAGACTCAAATAGCTTGTTGCAGAAATGTGTTCCACCATCACTTATTATGGCTCGAGGGACTCCAAATCGACTCAAAATATTTTCTTTCAAAAACTTTATCACTGTTTTGTGATCATTGTTTCGACTTGGAATTGCCTCTATCCATTTTGAAACATAATCTACTGCGACTAATATGTATAAGAAACCAAATGATGGAGGGAATGGGCCCATGAAATCTATACCCCAACAGTCAAAGATCTCAATGACAATAATACGGTTTAAAGGCATCATGTGACGTTTTGAAATAGATCCCAACTTTTGACAATTTTCACAAGACTTGCAGAATGCATGTGAGTCTTTGAACATGGTGGGCCAGTAAAATCCACTTTGTAAGATTTTTGCAGTTGTCTTTCTTGATGAGAAATGGCCCCCACATGCTTCAGAATGGCAAAATTTAATGACACTACTTACCTCGTTGTCAGGAATGCATCTTCGAAATATTTGATCAGGACAATATTTGAATAAATAAGGATCATCTCAATAAAAGTTCTTCACTTCGTTCAAGAACTTTCTTTTATCTTGGGTACTCCAATGAGCTGGCAGTTGTCCTGAAACAAGAAAATTAACAATATTAGCAAACCAAGGCATTGTAGAGACAGAAAGTAAAGATTCATCGGGAAAGTAGTCATCGATTGGTGTGATGTCAGTTTCCGAATCTGTTATCAATCTTGACAAGTGATCTGCGACAACATTTTCGCTGTCTTTCTTATCTTTGATTGTGATATCAAATTCTTGAAGTAATAAAATCCACCGCACCAATCTAGCCTTGGAATCTTTCTTAGAAAGAAGATATTTCAATGCTGCATGATCACTAAAAACAACAACAGGTGAGCCAACAAGATAAGATCTGAATTTTTCACATGCAAATACTACTGCAAGTAATTCTTTTTCAGTGGTGGTATAATTCATTTGAGCACTATTTAAAATTTTACTTGCATAGTAAATTACATAAGGTTTCTTATCTTTTCTTTATCCCAAAACAGCACCTACGACATAATCACTAGCATCACACATTATTTCAAAAGGTAATGACCAATCGGGAGGTTGAATGATAGGAGCACAAGTAAGCAAGTTTTTAAGTTTAACAAAGGCTTTTTCACAATGTTCAGTCCATTCAAAAATAGTATCCTTTGTTAGAAGGTTACTTAAAGGCTTAGATATTACACTAAAATCTTTGATGAACCTTCTATAAAAACCAGCATGTCCCAAGAATGATCTAACATCTTTAAGAGATTTTGGTGTTGGCAAGTTTGCAATTAACTCGATTTTAGATTTGTTAACCTTAATTCCTTTTGATGAAACAATGTGACCAAGTACAATGCCGTTTGTTACCATAAAATGACATTTTTCCCAATTCAGCATAAGATTCTTCTCTTCACACCTGGTTAAAACCTTTCCTAAATTAGTCAAACAATCATCAAATGAATTGCCAAAAACAGAAAAATCATCCATGAAAGTCTCAAGAAAATGTTCAACCATATCGCTAAATATACTAAGCATGCATCTTTGAAATGTGGCTGGTGCATTACATAACCAAAAGGCATCCTTCGATATGCAAAAGTACCAAATGGACATGTGAAAGTAGTCTTTTCTTGATCTTCCAATGCAATTTCAATTTGGTTGTAACCCGAATAGCCATCTAGGAAACAATAAAATTCATGACCTGCAACTCTTTCTAGGATTTGATCCATGAAAGGTAAAGGAAAATGATCTTTTCTAGTCATTGAATTAAGTTTCCTATAGTCAATGCACATGCGCCAACCAGTAACAGTTCTAGTGGGAATTAACTCATTGTTCTCATTTGTTATCACATTGACTCCAGACTTCTTAGGTACAACTTGGGTAGGACTTACCCATTTGCTGTCAGAAATAGGATAAATGATTTCATTATCTAGAAGCTTAATGACTTCATTTTTCACTACTTCTTTCATATTAGGATTTAGCCTTCGTTGCATTTCTCTAGAGGGTTTAGCATTTTCCTCTAAATAAATTCTGTGTGTACAAATCAAAGGACTAATTCCTTTTATATCAGCTATGGTCCATCCTAATGCATTTTTGTGCATTTTCAGAGTTTGTAATAACTTACCTTCTTGATGTGCATTAAGTTTGGAAGAGATTATTACCGGAAAAGTTTCATTTTCTCCCAAAAATGAGTATTTGAGATTGGATGGCAACGGCTTCAAATCAGGTTTTGGTGGTTGAACACTTGAAGGTATGGACTTAATTGGTCGTGGTGGCAATTCCTCAATTTGTGGCCTCCATTTACTTGTCTTTGATTCTTCCTGAAAATAAATCATTTCCAAATCATCAGATTCATCAATCTCAATTTCATTGGAAGTGGTTGGAAATTGATCATGAATTAATTTTTCAGTAAAGTCCACTTCCTGTAAATCATTATCATCTCAAAGCATTATTGTTTTGAAGAATAGCACTTACTTGTTCGGCTAGAAAGGCTTTCTTTTTCACATTCAGTTTCCTCTTCACAGTGCATAGATCTTTCAAAAATTTAGCATAGGAAGGAACCTGTTTAATAGCATCCAGCAAAGGTATATTGATCCTTACCTGTTTGAAAATTTCATAAATTTCAGAATTGTGATTGACTTTCCTTTGTTTGGTCATGGCTTGAGGAAATGGAAGTGCTGGCGGTGAGTCAGTCGTTTCTTTGCAATTTTCAGATTCATCCCCTTCCTTACCCTCAGAGATTGACTCATCATCTTTCTCATAAGGTTCAAGAGAGGGTTTTTCAATAACCTTACCACTGCGCAGAGTAGTGACTGATTTGACTTGATCCATGTGTTGGCTTCCGGAACTACTTGCATTTGCATTGTATTGCCCTTTGGGATTTTGTTGTGTTTGAGATGGAAACTTACCTTTCTCTTGGAAACTAAGAGCAGATGTTAATTTAGCAAGAGTATCTTTAAAATCTGTCATGTTTTGAACAAGTTGAGTATTAATTGTCTCTTGCTTTTCAATGAATGCATGCAATGTTTCCTCAAGATTTCTTCTAGAAGGTGGAGCATAAGAAGGTGCATATCCATGAGAATTTTGGAAATTATGGTGTGCTTGAAACGGTGGTTGTGAAGTTTGTGCATTGTTGTTCTCACTCTTCCAACTGAAATTTGGGTGATTCCTCCAACCAGGGTTGTATGTTTGGGAGTATGGGTTGTGGTTGGCCCTTTGAAAACTGTTTAAAGCATGAGCTTGTTCATAGAGACATTCTTTAAAAGAAGGCAAGGTTGGACAATCGTTGGTTGAGTGTTCATTTGTTTCACAGATTTGACACACAATGTTTTCAACAGATTTTAATTGACCACTCTTTTTCAATTCTAGTGCCTCGACTTTTCTAGCTAAAGATGCAAATTTGGCTTGAAGGTCATGATCTTCCCTAAGGTTGTACATACCTCCACTAGATGTATGAGGTTGAGTTTTACTCGGTGCCTCATATGTACCCGCAGTGTCCCAATTTTGAGCATTTTCAGCTAACAAGTCTAAGTACTCCATTGCTTCATCAGGGTCTTTATCTTCAAAAGTTCCATTGCACATCAATTCAACCATTTGCCTATCTTTAGGTGTTAACCCTTCATAGAAATGTGAAACCAATCTCCATGTTTCAAAACCATGATGGGGGCAAGTACTAAGCAAGTCTCGATACCTATCCCAACATTTGTAAAATGTTTCTCCTGGTTTTTGAGTGAAAGTGGTGATTTGTCTCTTGAAAGAGTTTGTTCTATGAGATGGGAAAAACTTCTTTAAAAAGTGTTGTTGCATTTCATCCCAAGCACGAATGGATCCTGGTCTCAAATTTTGTAGCCATGTTTTAGCTTTATCTTTTAATGAAAAAGGGAAAAGCTTTAATCTGATGGTGTTCATGCTACAATTTAAATTATTATATGTGTTGCAGACCTCTTCAAATTCCCTTAAATGCAAGTATGGATTTTCCAATTCTAAACTATGAAAAGAAGGTAAAAGTTGAATAATACCTGATTTAAAATTAAAATGAGATGCATCAGGAGGAAAAACTATGCATGATGGTGCACTTGTTCTTATGGGATTCATATGATCTCTAAGTGTTCTAGCACGGTTATTCTCATTATTTTCATTATGAAGTGATTGATTATCTTCTTCGGCCATATTTTCTGAAAATGATGAGGATACCCTACAAAGTCTACCACTTAATGTACGTGACCACACTCTCATGCACGTGTAGGAATAAAATAAAAAGAAGAAGAAGAAAGCAAAAGAAGGAGGAAGAAAACAAAATAAAAAGAAACAAAAGAAAAGAAACAAAGTTATATACAAGAAAAGTGAAAAGAGAAAATAAAATAAATGCTATAATTTATACAAGAACTTACCTCCCCGGCAACGGCGCCAAAAACTTGACACGACTAAAATGAAGATGTCTTCTCCCAAGTGCAGGAGTGTCGAAGTAATAAATAACCCGGCAAGACCGGGGTCGAACCAGAGGGAGGTTAATTGTACAAATTATAAACAACAATTATAAAACAACAACAACAACAACAATAATAGTAATAATAATAATAATAATAATAAAGAAAAAGAAGAAGAAGAAGATGATGATGATGAGAACTTAGAGATGAAATATTAATGTAAGGATTAAACAATAATAATAACAAATGTCAAAGTTAGAGGTTCCACTAATGGTATATCAAACAAGTATAGTATAGACTCTTATTATTGAATTGGAAACCACACACAAAGTAGGTTCCAATCAGATTATATATTGTTAACATGATTACATTAGTCATCTTATTCAATTAATGCTAATACTTGCAAATCTCGTCAAACATTCATGATTATAACTTATGTTAACAACAAATCAAGTTCCTTTCATAGCTCAGGTGTCGGTTATACCATACATTATGGGTTATGAAAGTGCCAAGCATTTGTTGTACCAAGTGTTATACAACATAAATCAAGATTAGTCATTTAACAAGCAAAGTATTAAAGAGTGAACAAGATAACAAATATAAAACATGTTGGTATCAAACATTAAAGTCCATATTAAGTTTACACTATACTTATTCTTCCACCATTAGTGTAACCTTTTCACCTTGACATAATTAACTTAGCTAGACATAATGAAAGAAAGGAAAACAAATAAACAAAATAAGAACATAAAAGTTAACTAAGTAAAGGAAAGGAAATGAAAAGCATAAACTTGATATTAATGAAAGTAAAGCATAAATATTACAAAAAATACAAAGAGAGAAAGGAAGAGCATGATCTTGATCTGAACACCAAGATGCCTAAATGCATGGCAAATGCCTCCTTTTATAGGCCAAAATTGGGAACTATTGATTTGATGACTAATTGATAAGTGGGTGGCCAACTTTTGACTTGGTGACAATTCTTATCTTCACTTGTCTGCCCAAAACGTCATTGATAACGTCAAAATTGGAGCCAGTTGTAAACACGAAAGTTGTAGGCAATTGTCTCAGCTTTCTTGTGTAAACAATTCAGCTCATTTGGACTTCTAGAACTCCAGATATGGCTAAAATACCGAACAGTGCTCGGGCTGGAAGACAGATTCGGGCTTCTTTGTTGTTGCTACAATTTGGACTTGATAATGGCCTTTTTAGATCTTGGGCTCCATATCAAAGTTGTAGGCCTATGTCTTACCTTTCCATCCATATAAATTGGACCTAAATCTGAGATCTGTAGCTCCAGATATGACCCAATTACCGAACAGTGTTCCGGTTTGGATTGCACCGACATCTCTTCTCTAAGTTTGACCATCTCTTTATCCTTGCAATTTAAGTTCTTCAAGTCATCAATCAATCCTTTCATTTATGTGATAGGCCTGCATTAAAAATAGACATTTACCACAAATTAAAGGTATTTTATATTATTAGATATATTATTATAAAACATGCTTTAGTTAAGGAGTTATTGATACTTCAAGTGCAAAATGATGATATAAAACCATAACAAAAATGCACTTTTAAGTACTAATCAGTGTGTGTGTGTAAATTAAGGTTTAAGAATATATGTTAAATAAGTATATGAGCAGAATTAAGTGATAACAATGCGAGAGTTTGTAAACCTGAATATTTCAGGAAGTATTATAATAGACCTTGTTAAGAATGGCTACTAAGATGCGTCTCAAGAGTCACTTTAACAAAAGAACTCCTTTACTCTGCCATCCTAGTAACAACAATTATGCACATGCTTTATGAAATGAAAAACAATTTTTTTTTTTATTTTTTTATCAACTACTACCCTCTCCCCCCAACCAAAACGAGACATTGTCCTCAATGTTCTAAGGTAGAAAGATAGAGTATAGAAGATATCACCTGAAATAACGAACACTCACAAAACCTGAAACACACTAAAACAAAAATAAGAAATAACAAAACACAATAATAAAACTAAAAGATACAAAAATTCACAAATGAAGGCTCAAATCCAATTTAGGCTTTTTACGGCTTCCCGTAGATGACCAATTTATGGGACTCATGGAAGGATCAATAACAGGAATGAAAGATTATAGTTGGTCAATCAATTGTTCAGCAGTAGTAGCAGAGATTATGATTTGTCGTGCAGAAGATGTTAGAAATTCTTGTTCCACAGCATGATCAAGAAAAGACAACAACTTATCATAATAACCATTAACATTTAACAAACCTATGGGTTTATGGTGAATGTGCAATTGAGCCCAAGAGAAAATATGAAAGATCTCTTCCAATGTGCCTAGACCACCTAGTAAAGCAATGAAGGCATCAGCATGATTAAACATTGCATTCATTCGAGCCGATATTATGGAGACCTGAAGTTCCTCTCCAATTGTTTTTCCAATGATGTCCCCTTGTGCCAAAGCTTCAGGGACGACCCCCAAAACTTGACTACCTCCTAAAAATGCAGCTATTGACACACCTCCCATTAACCCAAGACTGCCTCCCCCATATACTAAATGAATCTTTCTCTCAGCTAGCACCTGACCAAGATGATTTGCTGATTCTAAAAACTCCTTTTCTTTCCCAGGACTAGATCCACCGAAAACACAAATATTTCTTATTTGATGACTTGAAGAACTTGCCATTTCTACACACTTCTGTATTTGTTGAATGTATGGGTTGAGTAGAAATGAAAGGAAGGAAAAGAGGGTTTTATAGATGAGAAATTAGAAAGGCAATCATAACACCTATATGTAGGCCAGCTAGAGTCTCACACTCTCTCTTTCTCTTTTTATTTATTTATGTATTTACTTTTTGAAAAAGCATGTGTATGTACAGGTAGTTGTGATTGTGGCTCACATCTTCCCTTGGTTTTACGTCCAAGAACGGCTTAAACGCCCTCTATGGGTCGGGGATAGGCTTCCCATCCAGTTTTCTTAAAAACTGGCAAACATGGTCTTTTTTAGTCAGATTCCCAAGACTAAGTCGATCATGTTCTTTATGAAATAGTGGCCATAAATTATGAATTGCACAATGCACATCTCCACTAGGATGCGTCTCCAGAGTCAATAGAAGATTATCTAAAGACTCCTTACTCAGGCCATCCTTAATGAATTGTATTTTATCTTCACGGTTTATAGATACCATTCCTAAAGAACGACATTGTGTATTACAAGTCCATCTAGCACATCGATGACAGACTTCTAGTCGTTTTGCACGACGCTTCTTTGCAAAAGTGCTTTTACCTGTTCCAAGCATGTGTGAAATAAAGAAATTAGAGGACTCACCTGATAATCGGACCTTTGCTTCAATCATCCAACGAATATCCTCAGGAATTCCATGATTCATTAACATTCTCAATCTTGCACATCTAGCACGGTAAATTTGTGTAATCGCATTCTGAGGCAGAGCGGGAAAATACTTCTTCAATTTTTCAAGATTAGTGTCCATTTTCAAATGAGAATTGGAAGAGAGATTCAAAGAATGACACAAATATATACACAAATATCAGTAATTGTGGGAAACTGAAAGAACCAACTTAAGTCACGGAGTACCGTTGTCCGCCATTTGACCGGGGTGAAAGAAACTTGCAAAAATCACTCAAAAAGAAACAAAAAAAAAAGAAAATGTGAGAAAAACAAAATAATCAACCTTTATCTACAAGATCATTCAAACCAGTTGATTCATTTTCATTAGGAAAATTATCAAAGTGAGCTTTCAAACGATGTCCATTTTCCTTAAAATCATTGTCATTCATTGAATTCTCAATATCACAGGCCCCATAAGGATTGGTCCATCTTGGTCTTAGCTCTCTAGGGACTGCATAGAGTTGAGAATCATAAAACAAAACTTTTTGACCAGTATCAATCTTTTGACAATTTTCACAAGTTTTGCAGAATGCATGCGTGTCCTTGAACATGGTGGGCCAATAAAATCTATTTTGAAAGATTTTTGCAACTGTCTTTTTTGAAGAAAAATAACTCCCATATGCTTCAGAATGACAAAGTTTAATGACACTACTTACCTCATTGTCGGGAATGAATCTTTGAAATATTTGATCAGGACAATATTTGAATAAGGTAGGGTCATCAAAATAAAAATTCTTCACTTCGTTCAAAAACTTTTCTTTGTCTTAGGTACTCCAATCAGCTGGCAAATCTCCTAAAGAAAGAAAATTGATTTTTTTATTATACCAAGGCATTGGACTAAGAGAAAGTAAGGATTCGTTAAGAAAGTAATCATCCATTGGTGTGATGTCAGGTATCGAATTTGTTGTCACTGTTGACAAAAAATTCGGATCAACATTTTTGGTGCTTGTTTCATCCGTGATTTCTTCCTCAGAATAAACCATTTGCAAATCTTCAGTTTCATCCAATTCATTTTTACTTAAAGTAGATTCAAGTTGATCATAAACTAATTCGTCAATATGATCTACTTCTTGTAAATCATTATCATCTCCAGGTTGCTTGCAAATGTTGAAAATATTCATCTCCAATGTCATGTTTCCAAATGATAGCTTCATCAGTCCATTCCTACAATTAATCAATGCGTTAGAGGTTGCAAGAAACAGACGTCCTAAAATAACAGGAAATGAATTACATGCTTCAACAGGTTCTGTGTCCAAGACAATAAAATCCACAGGATAAATGAATTTATCGACTTGTACTAAAACATCTTCAATTATTCCTCTAGGCACTTTTACAGATCTATCGGCAAGTAAAAGAGATATAGAAGTTGGTTTTAACTCACCTAGATTGAGACTTTGAAAAACTGAATATGGAAGTAAATTCACACTAGCTCCAAGATCAAGTAAGGCTCTTTCAATTTTATGCTCTCCAATAAAGCAAGAAATTGTAGGACAACCAGGGTCTTTATATTTCAAAGCATTATTGTTTTGAAGAATAGCACTTACTTGTTCGGCTAGAAAGGCTTTCTTTTTCACATTCAGTTTCCTCTTCACAGTGCATAGATCTTTCAAAAATTTAGCATAGGAAGGAACCTGTTTAATAGCATCCAGCAAAGGTATATTGATCCTTACCTGTTTGAAAATTTTATAAATTTCAGAATTGTGATTGACTTTCCTTTGTTTGGTCATGGCTTGAGGAAATGGAAGTGCTGGTGGTGAATCAGTCGTTTCTTTGCAATTTTCAGATTCATCCCCTTCCTTACCCTCAGAGATTGGCTCATCATCTTTCGCATAAGGTTCAAAAAAGGGTTTTTCAATAACCTTACCACTGCGCAGAGTAGTGACTGATTTGACTTGATCCATGTGTTGGCTTCTGGAACTACTTGCATTTGCATTGTATTGCCCCTTGGGATTTTGTTGTGGTTGAGATGGAAACTTACCTTTCTCTTGGAAACTGAGAGCAGATGTTAATTTTGCAAGAGTATCTTTAAAATCTGTCATGTTTTGAGCAAGTTGAGTATTGATTGTCTCTTGCTTTTCAATGAATGCATGCAATGTTTCCTCAAGATTTCTTCTAGGAGGTGGAGCATAAGGAGGTCCATATCCATAAGAATTTTGGAAATTGTGGTGTGATTGAAATGGTGGTTGTGAAGTTTGTGCATTGTTGTTCTCACTCTTCCAATTGAAATTTGGGTGATTTCTCCAACCAGGGTTGTATGTTTGGGAGTATGGGTTGTGGTTGGGCCTTTGGAAACTGTTTAAAGCATGGGCTTGTTCATAGAGACATTCCTTAAAAGAAGGCAAGGTTGGACAATCGTTGGTTGAGTGTTCATTTGTTTCACAGATTTGACATACAATGTTTTCAACAGATTTTAATTGACCACTCTTTTTCAATTCTAGTGCCTCGACTTTTCTAGCTAAAGATGCGAACTTGGCTTGAAGGTCATGATCTTCCCTAAGGTTGTACGTACCTCCACTAGATGTATGAGGTTGAGTTTTACTCGGTGCCTCATATGTACCCGCAGTGTCCCAATTTTGAGCATTTTTAGCTAACAAGTCTAAGTACTCCATTGCTTCATCAGGGTCTTTATCTTCAAAAGTTCCATTGCACATCAATTCAACCATTTGCCTATCTTTAGGTGTTAACCCTTTATAGAAATATGAAACCAATCTCCATGTTTCAAAACCATGATGAGGGCAAGTACTAAGCAAGTCTCGATACCTATCCCAACATTTGTAAAATGTTTCTCCTGGTTTTTGAGTGAAAGTGGTGATTTGTCTCTTGAAAGAGTTTGTTCTATGAGATGGGAAAAACTTCTTTAAAAATTGTTGTTGCATTTCATCCCAAGCACGAATGGATCCTGGTCTTAAATTTTATAGCCATGTTTTAGCTTTATCTTTTAATGAAAAAGGAAAAAGCTTTAATCTGATGGTGTTCATGCTACAATTTAAGTTATTATATGTGTTGCACACCTTCTCAAATTCCCTTAAATGCAAGTATGGATTTTCCAATTCCAAACCATGAAAAGATGGTAAAAATTGAATAATACCTGGTTTAAAATTAAAATGAGATGCATCAGGAGGAAAAACTATGCATGATGGTGCACTTGTTCTTGTGGGATTCATGTGGTCTCTAAGTGTTCTAACACGGTTATTCTCATTATTCTCATTTTGAAGTGATTGATTATCTTCTTCGGCCATATTTTCTGAAAATGATGAGGATATCCTACAAAGTCTACCACTTGATGTACGTGACCACACTCTCATGCACGTGTAGGAATAAAATAAAAAAAGAAGAAGAAGAAAGCAAAAGAAGGAGGAAGAAAACAAAATAAAAAGAAACAAAAGAAAAGAAATAAAGTTATAAACAAGAAAAGTGAAAAGCAAAAATAAAATAAATACTATAATTTATACAAGAACTTACCTCCCCGGCAACGGCGCCAAAAACTTGACACGACTAAAAGGTTGATGTCTTCTCCCAAGTGCAGGAGTGTCGAAGTAATAAATAACCCGGCAAGACCGGGGTCGAACCACAGAGAGGTTAATTGTACAAATTATAAATAACAATAATACAACAGCAATAACAATAACAATAATAATAGTAGTAATAATAATAATAATAATAATAATAATAATAATAATAATAATAATAATAGTACCAATAATAATAATAATAGTTCCAATAATAATAATAATAGTACCAATAATAATAATAATAGTAATAATAATAATAATAATCATAAAGAAAGAGAAGAAGAAGAAGATGATGATGATGAGAACTTAGAGATGAAATATTAATGTAAGGATTAAACAATAATAATAACAAATGTCAAGGTTAGAGGTTCCACTAATGGTATATCAAACAAGTATAGTATAAACTCTTATTATTGAATTGGAAACCACACACAAAGGAGGTTCTAATCAGATTATATATTGTTAACATGATTACATTAGTCATCTTATTCAATTAATGCTAATACTTGTAAATCTCGTCAAGCATTCATGATTATAACTTATGTTAACAACAAATCAAGTTCCTTTCATAGCTCAGGTGTCGGTTATACCATACATTATGGGCTATGAAAGTGCCAAGCATTTGTTGTACCAAGTGTTATACAACATAAATCAAGATTAGTCATTTAACAAGCAAAGTATTAAAGAGTGAATAAGATAACAAATATAAAACATGTTAGTATCAAACATTAAAGTCCATATTAAGTTTACATTATACTTATTCTCACACCATTAGTGTAACCTTTTCACCTTGACATAATTAACTTAGCTAGACATAATGAAAGAAAGCAAAATAGATAAACAAAATAAGAACATAAAAGTTAACTAAGTAAAGGAAAGGAAATGAAAGGTATAAACTTAATATTAATGAAAGCAAAGCATAAACATTACAAAAAATGCAAAGAGAGAAAGGAAGAGCATGATCTTGATCTGAACACCAAGATGCCTAAATGCATGGCAAATTCCTCCTTTTATAGGCCAAAATTGGGAACTATTGATTTGATGACTAATTGATAAGTGGGTGGCCAACTTTTGACTTGGTGACAATCCTTATCTTCTCTTGTCTGCCCAAAACGTCATTGATAACGTCAAAATTGGAGCCAGTTATAAACATGAAAGTTGTAGGCAATTGTCTCAGCTTTCTTGTGTAAAAAAGGCAGCTCATTTGGACTTCTAGAACTCCAGATATGGCTAAAATAGCGAACAGTGCTCGGGCTGGAAGACAGATTCGGGCTTCTTTGTTGTTGCTACAATTTGGACTTGATAATGGCCTTTTTAGATCTTGGTCTCCATATGAAAGTTGTAGGCCTATATCTTACCTTTCCATCCATATAAATTGGACCTAAATCTGAGATCTGTAGCTCCAGATATGACCTAATTACCGAACAGTGTTCTGGTTTGGATTGCACCGACATCTCTTCTCTAAGTTTGACCGTCTCTTTATCCATGCAATTTAAGTTCTTCAAGTCATCAATCAATCCTTTCATTTATGTGATAGGCCTGCATTAAAAATAGACATTTACCACAAATTATAGGTATCTTATATTATTAGATACATTATTATAAAACATATTTTAGTTAAGGAGTTATTGATACTTCAAGTGCAAAATGATGATATAAAACCATGATAAAAATGCACTTTTAAGTACTAATCAAGTACCCTGCATACAATGGTATACCTCCATTAATTAGGATAATGTTTGAATGAATATGAGTACTTTACGTGTATTCTTATATATCAAATTAATTATGTTATTATCTTACAATTACCTTACATTGATAGGTATAAAAGATGTAATTATCTTACATACCTTAGTATGGTTAGGTATGCACCATGGCTTGGAGATTAAAGAAGAAATGATAGATAATTGGTCACCATAGTGTCGGTGGCCAAGGATATATTATAATGATACTTAGCACCATAATGAGGATGACTAAGGGCATAAATTGACACTTGACACTGTGATGGGGTGACTAAGGTTATATGAATGATGTTTAGTGACTATAGTGTCAATAACTAAGAATGTGTGTGAATGATACTTGGTAATCGTGGTTATAATGCATATGATGTTAATAAAAAAAAAATGAAAGGGGATTGATACAAATGGAAGATTCAGATGACATTGATTAACTATTTGGTTTTGGATAGCTAATGGTATCAATAGGGTTCCATTGGTACTGACATTTTAGATGATGTTGATTAGCTATCCGGATTTGGATAGTTAATGATATCAATGAGGTTTCATTGGTACTAACATTTTTTAAATTGATTAATCGATCCTGAGCAATTAGGTGACTAATGATGTTAGTAAATATTACTAACATTGGTATGGTTACTTCTAGTTTAGTGAAAAAGATAAGTTGATGAACTATTCCAAATCAAGAATAGTTAATGATACCAATGGGTCACACTGGTATTGGCAACTATTTTTGGTGTGATTAGCTATTCTAGGTAAGGAGGCTAATTATGTCAAAGATTATTGACATCGATAACTAATTAGTACTTCAAAGAGCATTTTTATCAAGGTTTTATATCATTATTTTGCACTTGAAGTATCAATAACTTCTTAACTAAAATATATTTTATACTAACATATCTAATAATATAAGATTCCTTTAATTTATGGTAAATATTCATTTTAAATACATGCCTATTAGATAAGTAAAAGGATTGATTGATGAGTTTAAGAATTGAAATTGAAAGGATGAAAAAATGGCCAAACTTAGAAAAGAGATGCTGGTGCAGTCCAAACTGAAACACTGTTTAATAATTGGGTCATATTTGGAGTTGTAGATCTTGGATTTAGGTTTATTTTATATGGATGGAAAGGTAAGACATAGGCATACAACTTTTATATGCAGCCCAAGATTTAAAAAGGCCATTTTCAAGTCCAACTTGTAGCAACAAGAAAGAAGTCCGAATCCGTCCTACAACCTAAGCATTGTTCAGTGTTTGGCCCATATCTGGAGTTCTAGAAGTCCAAATGACCTCTATTTTTTCTTATGAAAAACTAAGACAATTGCCTACAACTTTTATATTTTCAAGTGGTTCCAATTCTAATATTATCAATGTCGTTTTGGGCAGACAAGAGAAGATAAGGATTGTCACCAAGTCAAGAGTTAGCCACCAACTCATCAATTAGTCATCAAACCAATAGTTTCTAATTTTGGCCTATAAAAGGAGGCACTTGCCATGCATTTAGGCATCTTGGTTTCCAGATCAAAATCATGCTCTTGTTTTCTCTCTTTTTATTTTTTATATTGCTTATGTTTTGCTTTTATTAATATCAAGTTTATACCTTTCATTTTCTTTTCTTTACTTAGTTAGGTTTTACCTTATTTATGTTCTTATTTTGTTTATTTATTTTTCTTTCTTTTATTATGTTTAACTAAGTTCATTATGTCAAGGTGAAAAGGTTACACTAATGGTGTAAGAATAAGTATACTGTAAACTCAATATGGACTTTAATATTTGATACTAACATGTTTTGTATTTTTTATCTTGTTCACTTTTTAATAGTTTGCTTGTTAAATGACTAATCTAGATTTATGTTGTATAACACTTGGTACAACAAATGCTTGACACTTTCATAGCCCATACTGTATGGTATAACCGACATCTGAGCTATGAAAGGAACTTGATTTGTTGTTAACATAAGTTATAATCATGAATGCTTGACGAGATTTACAAGTATTATAATTAATTGAATAAGATGACTAATGTAATCATGTTAACAATTTATAATCTGATTGGAACCTCCTTTGTGTGTGGTTTCCAATTGAATAATAAGAGTTTTTACTATACTTGTTTGACATACCATTAGTGGATACTATAATCTTGATATTTGTTGTTATCATTGTTTAATCATTACATTAATCTTCCATCTCAAAGTTCTCATCAAATTTTGCTTCTTTTTCTTCATTACTACTACTACTTCTACTACTACCACTACCACCACCACCACCACCACCACCACCACCACCACCATTACTATTACCATTATTATTGTTGTTCTTATTGTTGTTGTTGTGTTATTGTCATTTATAATTTATACAATTAATCTCCTTGTGGTTTGACCCCGGTCTTGCCAGGTTATTTATTGCTTCAACACTCCTACACTTGGGAGAAGACGTCAATCTTTTGGTTGTCTCAACAACTTTGATGGTAAACCAGATATGAACAAGATTTGATTAACTATTATAGGGAAGGAATAATTAATGATACCAATCGGTTGTATTGATATCAGCACGTAAATGTAATTGATTAGTCTAATGAAATATTAGCAGACTAATGATGCTAATGAGATTTAGTAGCATTGGTAATTACCTTCCATAAAATGGGAGGGAAAATATTGATTGATTATTCCAAAAGAATGAGATACATGATTACTTAAAAGTGTATTTTTATTAAGGTTTTATATCATCATTTTACACTTGAAGTATCAATGAGTCATTAACTAAAGTATGTTTTATAATAACAAGTCTGATATTATAAGATACCTTTAATTTATGGTAAATATTCATCTTAAATGTAGGCCTATTACATAAATCAAATGATTGATTGATGAGTTTAACTACTGAAATTGAGAAGACAAATAGAGGGTTAAGCTTAGAAAAAATATATTGGTTCAGTCTAAACTGGAACATTATTCAATCATTAGGTTATATCTGGAGTTGTAGATCTTGGATTTTAATTTGGTTTATATGGCTAGAAAGCTAAGACATAGGCCTAAAACATTCATAAGAGTGCAAGAATCAATTTTGTTGTATAGAAGTCCAAATCTTAGCAAGAATGGAGAAGTTGGAATTTGTCTTGCAACCTAAACGCTGTTTAGTGTTCAACCCATATCTCAAGTTTTAGAAGTCCAAATGCACCTAATGTTTTTTTTGTTAGAAAGTTGAGACAATTTTCTAAAACTTTTATGTGGATAATTTGTTCCAATTCTGACGTTAATAATGATGTTTTGTTTAAATAAGAAGATAATGATTGTCATCAAGTTAAGATGTGGCCACCCACTCAACAATTAGTCATCAAATCAATTGTTTTAAATTTTGACCTATAAAAGGAGGTATTTTCCATGCATTTAGACATCTTGATTTTCAGATCAAAATCACGTGTTTACTCTCTTTCTTTATATTTTTCTAATGCTTAAGTTTTTTTTTATATTAATCTTTTTTTTATGCTTTTCATTTTCTTTAATTTACTTAGTTAACTTATATCTTATTTATGTTTCTCTCTTTTATTATGTTTAGTTAAGTTTATTATGTCAAGGTGAAAATTTTGTACTAATAATATAAAAATAAGTATAAGATAAAATCAACATGGACCTTAATGTTTGATACTAATATGTTTCGTATTTATTATCTTATTCACTCTTAATACTTGAATGTTAAATAGTTAATCTAGATTTGTGTTGTATAATAATTGGTACAACAAATACTTGACACTTTTATAGCCCAACCGTATGGTATAATCGATACCTGTGCTATGAAAGGAACTTGATTTGTTGTTAACATAAGTTATAATCATGAACGCTTAACAATATTTATAAAATTTAGTATTATTCGAATAAGATAACTAATGTAATCTTGTTAATAATTTATAATCTAATTGGAACCTCCTTTATGTGTGGTTTCCATTTGAGTAATAAAAATAATTTATACTATACTTCTTTGAAATACTATTTGTGGATCCTTTAACCTTGACAAATATTTTATCCTTGTTTAATCTTCACATTAATCTTACATCTCAGAGACCTCTTTAACTTATCATCATTATCATCATCATCATTATTTATAATTTCTATAGTTAACCTCCTTAAGTTCGATTACGGTTTTGTCAGATTATTTATTACTTTGACACTCCTATATTTGGAAGAAAACATTAATTTTTTGGTTGTGTCAATAAGCTAATGATACCAAGAGAGAAATGTCTTGGTATCAAATGAGTATTGATTTATAAGGAGATGGTATTCAAAAACCATTGAGTTGTGTTGAGATTTTCAAGATGAAATTATTCTCGGTAAATAAGATAAGATATTAGATAGATATTGGTAATAAATGAAAAATGTATGTTGTAAAAGAGGTTTATGTCTAATTTTATGTATTAAAAGAGATTCTATGGAGATTATTACTTGTTATTATTATTACTTGTTATTACCTTTTTATATTTATATGTACATGTTAATTTCTATTTTCAGGTCCATAAGGGTCGCGTCAAGAATGATATTGCTTTAGTTACCATTTGCTTTTGACTATGTAATTATCTATAAATTAAAAGCCTTATCTCCTAAAATTTAAAATGTAATATTAGTCCTTAAATTTGAAAGTATGACTTTAATATAATGTTTGTAACTTTAAGTACCTATTTAACCATGCATGCTCATAGTTGAAATCAAATCTTTCACTTGAATTACATTATATGATGTTATTAAATAAGATGTGATGTGTTGATGATGATAAGTTGGATTGAGATCTAGGATGATTGGATTGGGATGTGAAATAAAATTGAAAGTGTAATATGATTTTATTGATAACTTGAGACCTTTCAATATAGGGGAGACTTAGCTGAAATTTTGGTGGAAGCTGTTTAAAAAAAAATTACCTGAAAATTTTCAATGTATCATGGAAAAAGAACATAGAAATTTAGGGTTGTTCTCTACAGATTTGATAAATGTCCAGTATTTAAGAGAGCATCGACTAAGAAAATTTTAGTAACAATGCTTTTCTATAATTATAACAATTTTATAATTTTCTTTTCAAAGTATTTTTTTTCTATTGACTTTATCTTTACTCTAGATTCATAAACCAAATGTTAGATTCATTAATCTAATATTATATGAATATTAATGATAAATTAAACCTTTATTAATAATAAATATGTATATAAATATAATAATGCACATGTAACAAATTCATTAACTTACCTGACACATTAAATTATCAAAATGAGCTAACAATAAAACTTGAAGAGGTTAGAGTGAGCTAATAGGGTAAAGCCATTCTATAATTTGAAGATGATGTCATTTAACAAAACTTATTTGTTTGTGCATATAAGGACAATAAATACAATGAAAAATACTTGATTTGTTTTAAATGGATGTTTATATGTCTTTATTCGTCACCCCAATCAATTTGAATGGTTTTGATTTTGATTTGAATGGTTTTGATTTTGGTTTTAAAATGATGTTCAACATATGTTTGAAATTTAAGAAAGATGCCTTCAACATCATATTTTTGCTTCAATCAAAACATCCAAATAAATTTTGTAAAATCATAAAAAAATATAATAACAAAAACTATCATCGGAAATAAAAAAATTTGGTCCTCATGCATCATAACAAATTAACTTCAAAGGTTTAGTTAAAAATTAATAGAAAATAAAAATGATAAATTATAACTATTGGCTATCTCACATTCAAGATAGATAAACTATCTCTTATTGGATCAAATAAGAAGTTTATTTGCATGTAGCATATGTTTAACATGCTTAACAATGCAAAAAGAGGCTTGACACTTATAAAATAAGAAGAAATATTTTTTTTTGAAAAGGTTGTGAAAAACAATACATCCTATTTTTGCAATGATCTTTATAAAGGGTGTTCCTAAGTACTTCTGAATATCTATATATATATGTGTGTGTGTGAAAATCCAATATAAACATTATTCTCCTTAGCAAATCTTGAAAATAAACAAGATTTTTTTTTTTTGTAAGTTATGAAACAATACAAATTTAGTCAAGAGCAAAATATTATAAAGGTGTGAAGACAAAAACAATGCTAATATGAGTTATAGTTAAACTTGTTCTATCACCATAATGGATTTGATTAGTGCCAAAATACTTATCGGTATAGATATTAGGATTATTCAAATTATTTTATCAGATGGTGAGTTTCTCTAGTGTTAACATGTCACTCTAAATCAGATGCTTGCTAATTTTAGCTAGTGAAGAGACTAGTTTGAACATTTTGGCATGGTGGTGGTGGTAGAAAATAAGGATGGTAACATTTATAGCAATAGGAAACAACATGCCTTGGTTTGTCACAAAGTTTACACTTAAAGTTAGGATTAGATAATGTATAAAAGATATAATTACCTCGACTTGATCCACAAGCATCACTCCTCAAATAGAGGGAAACCACGTCCACATAGCTAGTATAGGTTGGAGTTTTAAGAGCTATATAATCTAAGAAAATTGGTAATTGAAATGTCTGAAAGTGGTGTTAAACACAAGTCTCACAAGAAAGCAACATTGGGTAGATTTTATCGCACCTCGATGGACATCACGATGACTCAGGATTATTGGATTTAGTTGGAAAATATAGGGAAAATGGTAGAATTTGAGTTGTCATCTAGTAATTTGAGGGAACTAGAAATTCTAAAATTGACATTAGTTTAAGAGATTTAGGCACCAAGTTAGTTATGCTTAAAAAAAAGTAAACATCACCCTTAACATATCTTTTAAAATGAAAGGTTACCATTACATGCGTTTTCCTAAATCTATTCTCATGCTATAATATTATGAGCTTATTCATTATTTGTCTTGAAGCTTGACATTAATCCTTAAAACAAAAGACATGTCAAAACATGACATCAATCTCTAAAATAGAAAACATGTAAAAAATATTGATGTAAAATCTGAAAAAGAAAATCTCATCAAAAAATTGCTAAAAATAGGCTTGACATCAGTCCCATTTAAAAGAGGAAACATGTCAAAAAATGATGTTTATTCTTAAAAGGGAGATTACACCAAAGTTGCCAAAAACAAGCTTTAAACCTATATTTGATATTGGTCACTTTTAAAAAGAGGCATGTCAAAAAAGATTATATCCAATTTGCTAAAAACAAGTGTTGGACCTGTATTTGACATGAATTATTTTTAAAAAGCAAACATGTTCAAAAAATGACTTATATCCCTGAAAGAAAAAATTATGTCGAACTTTCTAAACATGAGTGTAACTAGCATTTGATATCAGTCCCTTTTAAAATAAAAAGACACTTCAAAACATGATATTTATCCCAAAAAATAGATATTATTTCGGAGTTGGTAAAACAAGTGTAACTCGTATTTGACATCGATCCCTTTTAAAAAAAGAAGACATATATAAAAAAATAATGTTTATCTTAAAAAAAAAGATTTTGTAGAAGTTGTTAAAAATAGCTTTGGATCTATATAGATAATGAGAATTGGACTTTGGACTTATTTTATCTAACATGTCCTAAAGATGTTACATATATCCACTAGACTTGGATAAACCTGATTCACAATTGAGAGAACATGCTAACACAATAAAAATATCCAATATATAAAGACAATATGAAAAACAAAGCATTTTCTTATATTCACAAACAATAAAAGGAAAAAAATAACACAAAACACATGAATTATCAAGAATATAAAGCAATTAACAAAAAAAAATGATAGATTTTTTATTTTGTTCACATGAAAATACCCTTTAAAATAATATACAAAATTTAAAATGCTAAAAATTACAAATACAAATTTTAGAATTCTAATAAAAACATCAACATAATTAAAATTAACAATTTTAAAACATGAAAAATTTAATTATTGAAAAATGTCTAATTCATAAAAACAACTTCATAATCCAATAAAAATCTTAATTATTCTAAAATCAAATTCATGATTAAAGTTTTACCATATTAAACACAATCACACATTAAAAATTTAATAAAATCCATCAAAATACAATATATCATTCAAAAAAAAATTAATAAACATTAAAAAGTTTAAATCAAAATTTTATCATGATAAATCCACACACCAAAATAGTTGTATGCTGAAATCATTCAAACATACATAAGTCATAATTATTGTTGTTATACTTTTTTGGGTCCCCACACAAAAAATAAAATTTTTTTTGAATAAAACCAAAAAATATATAGTAGTAAAAAGAAGACACAAGAGCACCTAAAAAATAGCTCAAGATTAGTTGAGAAAGTTAAAAAATACAAAGATTAAAATTTAATAGAATATTTTTTTTACTAACAAGAGCCTTGTTAGCAAATAAAATTTAATTTGAGGAAGAAAAATTCAAAATAAAAAATTTAAACTCAATTAGATTTTGTTGAAAGATTAATTGAGTTTATGAAGGGTTTGATTGCAAGAAAATTTAATTTTTAAGTTAATTTAAACTTCAATTGGAAGAAAATAAAGCTTAGGTCGAATTACAATTTTTAAGAGTTAATTTGATCAAATCAGAGGTTTAATTGTATAAATATTAAAGTTTGATAGGCAATTAGATACTTGATTGTAGAAATTCAAAACTAAGGACTACACTGGAAAAGCTGCATAAATGTAGGAATTGAAATTAACTAGACCAAGTGCCAAATTAGAAGTTTGTTGATCAATCGAGGGTCAAAATGCACGAATTCAAAACCAAGAACAAAAGTAAAAAATACAACCAACTTTAGGACTGATATTTGAATTTGACATGGATGCAATTGAATTGATTCTTAAAATCAAAATTTCAATTGAGAACTTGATTAAACAAATAAAAAATTAAGAATTGTTTTGAAAATAGATTTTTGACACCATTTTTTAAAAATGAAATGACACTAATTCATTCATTGTTAAAAAAGAAAACAGATGAAACAATATAATGCCTTTTTGACAGCATTATACATCTTCTTCTTCATTTAGACACATTGCAAGGAACAAAATATGGTTTTTTCTCCCCTACAGCGCCTCTCTCCCTCTTTCTCCTAGAAACCCAAAAAACCTAGCACAACCCACACTCATGCCTACCACGAAACAAAAAAACATAAGGGACAAGCCTTGTGAATGACTCTTTAATGGTAACTCGACCACCCTACCCCTATGTCATGACTAGTGATTAGGACTTAAAAATATATTTTTATCAAGGTTTTATATCATCATTTTGCACTTGAAGTATCAATAACTCCTTAACTAAAGCATGTTTTATAATAACATATCTAATAATATAAGATACCTTTAATTTATGATAAATGCTTATCTTAAATACAGGCCTATCACATAAATAAAATGATTAATTGATGAGTTTAAGAACTGAAATTAAAAGGACAAAGAGATGACCAAACTTAGAAAAGAGATACTGGTGCAGTCCAAACCAGAACACTGTTAGGTAATTGGGTCATATCTGAAGCTATAGATCTCAGATTTAGGTTTTGGACACATAACTCATTGAAGCATGTAATTTATTTTATGTTATTTTAGAACGTCTTTTTCTTGCAACTTCTAATGTATCGATTAATTGTAGGAATGGACTAATCAAGCTATCATTTGGAAATATGACATTGGAGATGAATATTTTCAACAATTGCAAGCAACTTGGAGATAATAATGAATTATAAGAAGTAGATCATATTGAGGAATTAGTTTATGATCAACTTGAATTTACTTTAAGTAAAAATAAGTTAGATGAATTTGAAGATTTGCAAATGATTTATTCTTAGGAAGAAATCACGGATGAAAAAGGCACCAAAAAAATTGATGTGGATCTTTTGTCAAAAGTGATAATAGATTCAACATCAAATATCACATCAATCGATGATTACTTTCCTGATGAATCCTTACTTTTTCTTAATCCAATGCCTTGGTATGATAAAAATAACAATTTTCTTACTTCAGGAGATTTGCCAGCTCATTGAAATACTTAAGAGAAAAGAAATTTTTTGAGCGACGTGCAAACTTTTATTAGGATGACCCTTACTTATTCAAATATTGTCCTAATCAAATATTTCAAAGATTCATTTCCAATAATGAGGTAAGTAGTGTCATTAAACTTTGTTATTCTAAAGCATATGAGAGTCATTTCTTATAAAAAAAGACAACGGTAAAAATTTTTCAAAAGGAATTTTATTGGACCACCATGTTCAAAGACACACATGCATTCTGTAAAACTTGTGAAAATTGTCAAAAAGTTGATACTAGTCAAAAAGTTTTGTTTTATAATTCTCGACTCCATTTATTCACTAGAGAGCTAAGATTAAGATGGAGCAGTCCATTTATTAAGAAACATGTGTATGGGGCCTTTGATATTGATAATCCAAAAAATGACAATGTTTTTAAGATAAATAGACATCATTTGAAAACTTACTTTGATAATTTTTCTAGTTAAAATGAATCCATTGGTTTGAATGGTCCTTTAGATAAAAGTTGATTATTTTGTTTTTCTCACATTTTTTTGTGTTTTTTTTTATTTGTGACTCCTGGTTTGCTAGTCTCTCGCACCCCAGTTAAATAGGGGATAACGGTACTCCGTGACTCTTAAGTCGGTGCTTTTAGTTTTCCATGATAACTGATATCTGTGTATATATTTATTCAATTTTTTGCTCCTATTTTCTTTGAATCTATTTTCCATTTCTCATCTTAAAAAATGGACACCACTCTTGAAAAATTAAAAAAATATTTTCCTACTTTGCCTCAAAATACGATTACAAAAATTTACCTAACTAGGTGTGTAAGATTGAGGTTGTTAATGAACCATGGAATTCCTCAAAAGATTTGCTGGCTAATTGAAGCAAAGATCTGATTATTAGGTGAATCTTCCAATTCTTTCATTTTACACATGTCTAAAACAGGTAAAAGCACTTTTGCGAAGAACGTCGTGCAAACGATTGAAAGTCTTCCATCGATGTGCCAGATAGACTTGCAATGCACAATGTCGTTCTTTAGGAATGATATTTGTAAACCGTAAAGATAAAATACTATTCATTAAGGATGACCTGAGTAAAGGTCTTTAAATAATCTTCTATTGACTCTTGAGGCGCATCCTAATAGAGATGTGCATCATGCAATTCATAATTTATGACCACTATTCCATAAAGAACATGCTCGATGAATCTAACTAAAAAAAACCCTGTTTGTCAATTTTAAGCTATTCTTTGACGTAAAACTAAGGGAAGATGTGAGCCACAATCACAACTATGATAGTATAATATTTGTGTTCTGTTGTTTCTTATATTTGTTTAAGTGTGTTTCAAGTTTATTAGTAATCATTGTTTCAGATGATGTCTTCTATACTCTATCTTTCTGTCTTAGAACACTGATGACAGTGTCTCATTTTGATTAGGAGGAGAGGGTAGTAGTTGATATTAAAAAAAAAAAACTATGTTTTGTCTTTCATAAATCATTTGCAAAACTATTGTTACTAAAATGGCAAAGTAAGGAGGAATTTTAGTGACTCTTAAGACGTATCTTGATAAATATTTTTGAATGATTATTTACAATATTCATAACAAGGTCTATGATAATACTTCTTAAAATATTCAGCTTTACAAACTTTTACATTGTTATCACTTAATTCTGCTCATATACTCATTTAACATGTATTCTTAAACCTTAATTTTCACACACACACTTTAACATATGATTATAGGTTGCACACTTGATTATTACATTATTTAAATTCTTTTATTAAAGGTAACAACTAAGAAAAAAGAATAGTATATAATTTTAAAAAAAGAAAAAAATAATGATAATAAAAATATAAATAAGTTTAGTTTCGTAGCCTCTCTAACCTAAAGCAATTAAGCCTGAAGGGGTGTCTTAACACCTAATACCCTAAAGTCAACTGACTTTGGAGCTATTGATCCAACGCTTGTTACATGGGTTGAGGAGAAAAACTTAAGGGAATCAAACATTGCACTATCTACGTATCAGTATCTGCAAGTTGAATTACTAAGCTCATAGGAGTGTCTCGACACCTAATGTCCTAAGACCAATTGGCCTGGAAGTCATTAGCTGAAAGCTCATTACATGAGTTAAAGATACATTGTGTGTTAAGTTACATGTATATATATTTTGTTTAAAAAGAAAGAAAGAAAAAACTCAACCCAAGGAAGTTAACCTTAAAAATTAGAACAAAAAATTTGTTTTCTTTATATAAAGCCCTATAACTATGTGTTGATAGATTGAGTACAAAAAAAAGGTTTATTAATATCTTGTTTAAAAGATATTGAGTAGATATATAAATTTAATGAGAATTTGTTTATCTGGATAGATTAATGAAAGTTGAATAATGAATACTTTACTTTGTGGAATTTACAAATTATTTTTCTATTTTAACGCTTTGATTACGAGGGATTAGTAATAAAATGGTTGAGGGGTTGATTAGTACTTAAAAGTGTATTTTTATCAATATTTTATATTATCATTTTACACTTGAAGTATCAATAACTCCTTAATTAAAACATGTTTTATAATAACATATCTAATAATATAAGATACCTTTAATTTATGGTAAATGTTCATCTTAAATGCAGGCTTATCAAATAAATAAAATGATTCATTAATGAGTTTAAGAACTGAAATTGAAAGGACATACTTAGAAAAGAGATGCTGGTGCAATCCAAACTGGAATACTGTTTGGTAATTGGGTTATATTTGGAGCTATAAATCTCAGATTTAGGTCTATTTTATATGGATGAAAAGGTAAGACATATGCCTACAAGTTTCATAGAAGCTCAAGATTTAAAAAGGTCATTTTCAAGTCCAAATTATAACAACAATGAAGAAGTTGAATCTATCCTGCAACCCAAATACTATTTAGTGTTTGGCCCATATATGAAGTTTTATAAGTCTAAATGACCTCCATCCCATATCTGGAGTTTTAGAAGTCTAAATGACCTCCATTTTTTTTCCTGAAAAGTTGAGACAATTTCGTACAACTTTCATGTTTTTAAGTGGTTCCAATTCTAACATTATTAATGATGTTTTGAGTAGACAATAGAAGATAAGGATTGTCACCAACTTTCATATGTAGCCCAAGACTTAAAAAGGTCAGTTTCAAGTCCAAATTGTAGCAACAACAAAAAAGTCTGAATCTGTCTTCTAGCCCAAGCATTGTTCAGTGTTTAACCTATATCTAGAGTTTTAGAAATCCAAATGACCTGAATTGTTTACACAAGAAAGCCGAGATAATTTCCTACAACTTTTATGTTTTCTAGTGGCTTCAATTTTGACGTTATCAATGACGTTTTAGGCAGACAAGAGAAGATAAGGATTGTCACCAAGTCAAGAGTTAGCCACCCATTTATCAATTAGTAATCAAATGAATAGTTCCTAATTTTAGCTTATAAAAGGAGGTATTTTCCATGCATTTATGCATCTTGTTTTTCAAATCATTATCATGCTCTTGCTTTCTCTCTTTGTATTTTTGTAATGCTTAAGTTTTATTTTCAATAATATCTTGTTTATACCTTTCATTTCCTTTCCTTTACTTAATTAACTTTTATCTTATTTATGTTCTTTTCTTGTTTATTTATGTTTCTCTCTTTCATTATGTTTAGTTGAGATTATTATGTCAAGGTGAAAAGGTTGCACTAATGGTGTAAGAATAAGTATAGTGTAAACTTAATATGGACTTTAATGTTGATAGTAACATGTTTTGTATTTGTTATCCTGTTCACTCTTTAATACTTTGCTTGTTAAATGACTAATCTAGATTTATGTTGTATAGCACTTGGTACAACAAATGCTTGACACTTTCATAGCCCAACCGAATGGTATAACCTACACCTGTGCTATGAAAGGAACTTGATTTATTGTTAACATACTTATAATCATGAATGCTTGATAACATTTACAAGCATTAACATTAATCGAATAAGATAACTAATATAATCATGTTAACAATTTATAATTTGATTGGAACCTCCTTTGTGTGTGGTTTTCAATTGAATAATAAATGTTTTATACTATACTTGTTTGACATACCATTGGTAGATCCTCTAGCCTTGACATTTGTTGTTATCAATGTTTAATCCTTACGTTAATCTTTCATCTCAAAGTTTTCATCACCTTCCTTTTCTTTTTCTTCGTATTCTACTACTACTACTACTACTACTACTACTACTACTATTACTATTACTATTACCATTACTATTACTATTGTTATTATTGTTATTTATAATTTATACAATTAACCTTTCTATGATTTAACCGTAGTCTTGCCAGGTTATTTATTACATTAACACTCCTGCACTTAGAAGAAAACATTAATATTTTGTTTATGTCAACTAGATAGGGGTAGAGTAGCTTTCTCCCCCTTATAAATACTAAGGGCCCCCTTATAAATACCAAGGGACTAGAAGACAAAGGGTAGGAAAAAAAAAGGAGGAAGATGAGAGGAAAAAAAAAAGATAGAGAACAAAACAAAACAAAAACCCAAAGAGAAAACTGAAAGAGAAAAAGAAGAAAAGAACGAAACAACAGGGGATGAGAAAAAAAACAAAAAAAAAGAAGGATGAAAAGCAAAAACAAAAACAAAGAAACATAAAAGAAAGAACAGAGAAGAGGAAAGATAAAGAACCATCGTTATACTACTACCAACACCGTTGCCAGGTCAGTCTCTACTCTTCTCCTTTTCCTCCTCCTTTAGTTATCCTTCACTGTTTTGCAAGTGAAGAATAAAGAGTTCTCCATTATTTACTAGATCGAACCAGTGCCAACCCAGACCAAAATGGTTGGGCTAGGCCTAACCCAACTCTATAAACAAAATATCTATTAGGTCAACATTGACCCAACCCTTGTCTTAGATCGATATTGACTAAACTCTTTTAGGCCCACCTTGACCCAATTTCTTCTAGGTCGATTTTATCATAGTCAAGATAGGCTTAACCTATATAATTGAGCCAGATTCATCCCATTATATTATTATAATACAATAATATATATATATATATATATAACAAAAAATAAATTCTAAAATGTTTTTAAATTTTTTTTATGGTTTTCTCGAGCATTTTTCTAACAATTTTGATTTGTATTTTTATATTATAAAAATATAAATTTAGTATTAAAATACCTAGTTTTCTCTGAATTGTTACAAAAAAAAAATGAAAAACAATAAAAAAAATATCTTATTTTCATGCATATAAAAAATATTCATATCATACTTCTATACAAAAAAAAAATATGAATTAACATTCATTTTGAACTTTAATAATCTATTTATTAAAATAATGAGAACTAGACTTATATTTTAAAAATATCAAAAAAATATTTTGTTTTCTTTTATTATCTGAGATTACAAATTTATGCATAAGACATATTCATGATATTAAAATAATTAGGTTGTTATATATATAGATTTTTACCTAATAAGATAAAGATCTTCTTCTTAAAGAGTTTTTTTTATTATAATTTAAACATATCAACAATTAGAAAACTAAAACAATTAGAAAACTAAAAAAAATACTTTAGTTATATCAGACAATCAAACAATGCAAGTAATCTCAAGTAATGTGTATTAAAAGTGCTAATATCTTTTCTTGACACAACTAGTCTCCATGTCTAATTTTTTAGACCCATTATGATTTTTAATGTTCGAAAAACTAAGTAATGATTTTTATTTTTTTATTAATAAAAATAAAAATTCTTATTTTATTTATTTCCACACACCATGTACACTTAGATTATAACAAAAGAATGTATCATTATAATACAATTAACGTGCAACAATTATTTTGCACAACTTCTAACAATAATTCCGAACAATAACACAAAAATTTAGAAAATGTAAAAAATTATTAATTTTTTTTTTGGAGTTTATAAGTCAATCTTTCAAGGTGATTGGGAGCCATCGAGAGTTGCGGGAAACTGAAGAAGCTATTGAAATGTTGAGGGAAAAGTGCATTGAGTGATAGCCACGCTCCACACTGTTGATGACGCGTGGAGCCACACGCCGCCACTTCTAGAGATTGGATACTTGATGGATTTGAAACTTTTCCATCTCCTTTACGATTCTCCATTGACGATGCAACAAATGGACACATAAAGAAAGCTCTGCTTTGTCGAAATTTTAATCTTCTGCTGATGTCTCAGTTCAAGTCTGTCTCTTTCCTTTACGCTGTTTTTGGAGGAAACTCCTACAAGGTCTGAAAACTACTCTCTTCTCTCTTTGATTCTCCCACTTGTAGAGCAGGAAATGAATGCTTGCTCTGTTGAAGTTCAACCTCTTCTTTCCTTTTTTTTTTTTTTTTAGCAGGTTGCTACTGCTATTGCTTGTGGAGGCTGTTAAAACTGTAGCTTTTTTATTATTTTAATTTGGAATTATGCACTCCGTTCCCTCCTTTTTATTCACTGAATGGCCTCCTTTTGTTCAAAGTCAATGTATTTCAAATTATTTTTAAATATTTTTTTGTCTTTGGCCAACCATTGGAATAGACGGTGTCTTTCTTTCAGATTTTAATTTCATCCAAGTCTCCCTTTCTTATGGTTTTAGAATAGTCAAGTAAAAGCCACCCACCAGCTACTTTTTTTTATCCATTTTCAGGTCTCAAGTCACAACAATATAACTGATTGATGGATCATGGTTCTTAGATCAAATCGAAGCTCCACCATGGACCAGCCTGTTGTCCCTCACGTAGTCTTCCTACCCTTCCCCGCACAAGGTCATGTCAAACCAATGCTCATGCTAGCTGAGCTTCTTAGCCAAGCTGGTTTTGAAGCCACCTTCATCAACTCCAATCACATTCAGCATCGTCTTGAACATTCCATAAACATAGCCACCATGTACCGTCGCTTCCCCAAGTTTCAATTCAGGTCCGTGACTGATGGTCTACCATCCGATCATCCTCGCTCCAGCTCAAGCATCGTTCAGCTTTTAATCTCTGCTAGAGATGAGACCAGGACAGAGTTTCGCAACTTGTTGGTTAATCTTGGGCAAAAAAATGGCCGGTGGGAGCCTCCGACGTGTATTATCGCTGACGGGATCATGTCTTTTGCTATCGATATTGCCGAGGAGCTCACAATTCCAATCATCACTTTTAGAACATTCAGTGCTTGTTGCATTTGGACTTACTTCCATCTCACAAAACTCATTGAACAAGGGGAAGTTCCATTCCAAGGTATGTCAAACTTTTTTATTCCTCCTAATTATTGTTTGGATTTGATTAATCTCAACTATAATCCACTGGGATCAATAATTGATTTGTCAACCTCACATAATTAAAAAAACAATTCTTCTACATGTGATGATGATTCAAGATGTTCATGAAAGTGAGTGAAGAAATCACAGGGTAGCTATAAGAATATAATTTTTATAGGTTGAGTATGAATAATTCATTTGAAGATCAACAGAAACCATATTAATTGATTTAGAGTAATATCAAACTATCAATTTCTCAAATATAAATAAATTATCACCTTTTTTCCTCCTGTTTATGCTCTTGTTAGGAAAAGAACAGTTAATCCCACTTTATAAGTAGCTCATGCATGAAATTCTTTGAAAAAAACACATGTCAACGCTGGTAATAATATTCCAGGAGATGTAGACATGGACAAGACCATTACATGTATTCCTGGATTGGAAGGCACTCTCCGGTGTCGAGACCTCCCAGGCATTTGCAGGCTCAAAGAAGCTAATGATCCGCTTTTGCAGTTCTTCATCAAGGAAACTGCAGCTATGCCACGAGCATATGGTGTCATACTTAATACCTTTGATGGACTCGAAGCCTCTATGGTCTCTAAACTTGGCTCCTTCTTTTCCAAGATTTACACTCTTGGTCCTCTACAAGGTCTCTTCGATACCTTTGCTAAAAGCTCCTCCTCAAGAACTTCCTTCAATGGTCTCTTGTGGAAAGAAGACAGAGGCTGCATATCGTGGCTTGATTCTCATCCGTCAAGATCGGTAATATATGTTAGTTTTGGGAGCTTGGTTTGTCTAGTTCGTGATCAACTATTGGAGTTTTGGCATGGTTTAGTGAATAGTGGGAAACCATTCCTCTGGGTCTTAAGATCTGACTCAATCTTGGGAGAAGATGGTGTTAGTGAGGTTCCTTTGGAACTTAAAGCTGCAACTGAGGAAAGGGGATGCATAGTGGACTGGGCTCCACAAGAAGAGGTCCTAGCCCATCCAGCCATTGGAGGGTTCCTGACTCACAGTGGATGGAACTCCACATTGGAGAGTATATTTGCAGGAGTTCCAATGATTTGTTGGCCCATGTTTGCTGACCAACAAGTGAATAGTAGGTGTGTTAGCGAGTTATGGAAGATTGGTTTTGATATGAAAGACAAGTGTGAGAGGGCCGTGATTGAGAAATTGGTAAGGGATCTGATGGAAAGTGACGAGATTGTCAAATCCACAGATGAATTTGCAGGGATGGCTCGTGATAGCGTGAAGGAAGGTGGATCTTCCTACTCCAACTTGCAGAAGCTAATTGAAGATATAAAATCAATGAGCTTAGCCGGGAAGGTCTCTTCATCAAGTGTTGGATAACTTTTAAAATGGTATGTTTGTTGAAGAGCTTGCGTCCTTAGATGCTTGTTAATAAAGAAATTGGTGAGTTTTTCATGTATTTTCTGGGAAAGCGTGCAAAATCCTAATAATTACAAGGAGACAATTCCGACACTCATGTTTGTAATCCTCCCAGGGATCTTTAATATAGACAAAATATTAATTACTGAAATAATGAAAATGAATTTTTTTATGATTATTAATTATATAAATATATTTTTTTATAAGAATAATTTAAATTTTATTGAAATAAAATAATGTATTATTATAATTTTTTTATTAATATATCTTTTTCCTACAAAATAATATTTCTCTTTTGTTTTATATTACTTATTTAATAAAATTTAATAGTAATTAGAAAAAATATCAAAAAAGATTGGCATTTTACCATGATTAACATGATAAGTAATTAGAAAAAAATATCAAAAAAGATTGGCTTGGATTTCAAATTAAATAAAGTAGAAGTTGACTTGATATAACATGAGTAACATGATAAGTTTAAATTTAATATGTCAAAAACTTAATTTGATTTCAAAAAATTTTCCAAGACAATGCTGTTTGAACCTTTTTTTTTTCTTTTTCTTTTTTGTATAATGAGATGATAATGCTTTTAATTGATTTGGGTCAACTTGTCTTAACCCTTAGACTCGCGACTCGAGTTAACCCACTATACCTACAACTCAGGTAATAGATCCGATTGGGTTTAATAATTTTTTTAGAATTTATTTTTTATTTAATCATATAGAAAATAAAATGGCATGTAAGAGAAAGACACTAAATAAAATTTAAGAAAAACAAATCATTGCAAAAGGTTGTGAAAAAAAAGTGTTCGCTAATGTCATAAAAAGAATACCATAACCTTATTAGAAAACAAATCAAAAATTGAATGTGATGTATAAAACTCATGGATATAAAGATCTTGAAATCCACATCCAAATCGACTATTTTCATGAAAGTTAGGATTAGGTTTGGAATTGATCTTAATAATAACTTGTACAGATACACCAAGACTATAAATAATAAAACCCCCATCAAATGTCTATAAAAAGATGTGAATAAGAAGTATAAAAGAAAATATGAAGCTTGGTTAATTCTTTGGGAAGTTAGAGTAGTTCAATAAAAAATTAAAAAGTTATGAGTAAAACCTTACACACAATAATAATTATTGAAATTGAAGTTTAAAAAGAAAACCTAAATGCAAAATAAATAACTATATTTATAATGTGTAAAAACATTCTAAATAATACTAGAAAAAAGAATAAAATTTTATAAATAATATAAGAAAAATAATCCCATATCAATTAGGAAACAATATAATTGTTGTGTAATGACTTTTGAACCTTATTGCAGGCTTTCTTGATGTTTGATTGACTTGAAATTTTAACCCAATATATAAAAGATTTCTAAAAACTTGTAAAAAATTTTCAATATAATCTAATGGTCAAATAAAAAGGTATGCTTATTAGAGTAAAACTATGTATTAAAAAAATAAGCTCAAAACCACTTCTAAAATTGAAATTAATTAGTCCACCATTGCAAAATTATTAAGCCCATATAGTAAATAGGTTAGGGCCCTCTTGGATATAAATTAGAATGAATAAAGTTTAATCATTACTTGTTGAAGTTGTAGCCTCTTTGAAATTCATATTGGTTCAAATACTCTAAATAAGCTTATTGAATGCATCTTTGATCTTGATCTTGATCTTGTAATTGACCTAAATGTAACTTCTAATGGATCCTTTGGTATAGTTTGAGATGCATCATCCCTTCTCTCCTAAAAAAAAGTCATCCACGAATCATCACCTATGTCAAACAAAGAGAGATAAAAAAAACATTGAATGTAACACCAATACCATACCCACCTAGTAGATCTACTTTTTAAGTATTATTATTAATTCTTCTTTCAAGGATTTGAAATGGTCAATCTCCTTTTAATATCAATGACATAACCAAAAAATTGATGTTTTTTTCAAAGTGCATAAGTGTTGAAGTAATAAATAATCCGATAAGATCGGAGTCGAATCATAGAAAGGTTAACTATATAAACTATAAATAAAGAAATAAATAATTATAGAAAAGAAGTTGAAGAGAGCTTTGAGATGTGATATTAATGTAAGGATTAAATAAGCATAAAATAACTGTCAAGTTTAGAGGATCCACTAATAGTATTTCAAACGAGTATAATATAAACTCTTTTTATTACTTAACTAGAAACCACACATAAAGGAGGTTCCAATCGGATTATAAATTGTTAACATGATTATATTAATTATCTTATTTGAATAATGCTAGCACTTCAAAATATTATCAGGTATTCATGATTATAACTTATGTTGTTAAGAACAAATCAAATTCCTTTTATAGCACAAGTGTCGCTTATACCATATAGTTGAACTATGAAAGTGTCAAATATTTGTTGTACCAAGGGTTATACAACATAAATCTAGAATAACTATTTAACAAACAAAGTATTAAAAATAAACAAGATAACATATACAAAACATGTTAGTATCAAACATTAAAGTCCAGCCACATCTAATTAAGGTTATATGCTTTCAGTTTGTGTTTTTATTTTTCTTGAAAGTTTCAACCATAGATAAAAAAAAGAATAAAATTTAGGGTTCTTGAATCTTTTTGATTTGTTAAACACATAAACACAAGCTTGTATTCTTATTAATGCATTCTTGAGCAAATCAGCACACACCCTTATTCATTTTATTTCTTATTTTTCTTGTTGATGAATATATTACAAAAAAAAGAAATAAAAAAATAAAACAGAAGAGAAATCACTATGTGTGTATGTGTGTGTATTGTTGCAATTTTAGTTTTGGGCAAAGGTTTGCTTGCTTAAATTTTGATCTTTGAGCAATTTCATTAGTCTTGAATCATTATGTGTCTTGATTGTGTTTTCTTGATAAATTATGGAGTTTAATTGATTTTTTTAGTTTCTTGAATTTTTCTAATTAAATATTTAATTCTTGATAATTCATATTTGTGTTAGTTCTTTTTGAATTTTTTTTTTGTGTCTTCAAATCATCATTATAGTCATACAAATTTACATTTTTATTTATGAACTTGTCATCGTAGTTTCATTTTGAAAGTTTCATAATTTTCTTGATTTTGAGTTTTAAATTTATTCTATAAAATCACTGCAAAATTTGTTGATTTATTTGATAGGTTGCCAGTTACTTTTACAAATTAAAGTAAGGCAATAAAATGGAAAAAAAAAAAGGGTGTAGTTAGCATATTAGAGTGAAAAGCCTACAAATTATATGAAATATAAGTGATGTGAGATATTTTTTTATTACTAATATTTTCATGTATGTTAAAAAAATATCATCAAACAGTGTATCACAGAAAAAAGATTAAAACTTTAGATAAAGGGATTTATGAAACATGCCTACAAATAAAATTTATGTTTGGGGAGATGATAAGTATGTTTGAGAAATTGGAGACTAGGGTTGAAAGTGGGCTTAACAAAAAGGTTATAAAAGTTAGGTAAAATTCAAGAAATGTTATTTCACCTTCGAATGAAAATGTGGCTGGAAACTCCAAAGAGGAAGCAAACAATGATGTCTTTAACCATAATAATAAGTTTTGTACACATAAGAATGGTCTCTATAAGCCTCAACTAAAGAGAGAGAGTAGCAACTGACATGACCAAAAGATTAATGTATTCACCCAAATGCAGTTGTATCAAAGTAATAAATAATCTGGCAAGAACAGGGTCAAACTACATGAAGGTTAATTGTATAAATTATAGATAATAATGATACAATAATAGTAACAACAATAATAATAGTATTAGTAATACTAATAGTAATAGTAATAGTAATAGTTGTCATAACCCATTTTTAGGTTCTTTCAAATTATATTTTCTTTTCTTAAAAAAAAAAACCAAAACAGTGTCATTTTGAATTATGCAGTTCTCCTTCTTCCATGCCCATGTAGAGGTAGGGAAAAAGAAGATTTTAAATCTTTTTCAGCTATTCTCCCTATCTGTCTTGCTCTCCTCACTTGCCCAAAACACACAAACCACATCCTATACCTTGCCACAATTAATGCAAGCCATGATCGACACCTTACCCTGTGCCAAGACATGGGCAGGGTAGCCACCTTACCTTGCACCATGACAGTGGTAAGGTGCCCCTTGTTTCTTATGGCTATGAATATAGAGAAAGGAGAAGATAAAATGAGGTAGGGGAGGAAAAGGGAAAAAAAGGAAACCATGGGGGCAAAAATTTTAGAGAAAGAAGTTGCAAAAATGAGGGAGAAAAGAAGAAAAAAATGAGGGGTGAAAAAAAAGAAAGAAAGAAGAAACTAAAAGATAGAAGAACAAAGAAAGAGGATTTCAAGTATAGAGAAGAGAGAAACTAAAACAGAAAGGAACAAGAAAAAGAAGAGGAAGATTTGTTTGGTACACAGAGGAGAGAAAGCCAAAATAGAAGAGGGGAGAGAAAAATAGAGACTGGGGTCTCTGCACAAAGAAGGAGAAGAACCGTGCCTCACCCTCTAAAACCATCGTCATTAGCGCTATCAATAACAGCAAAACCACCATGAGAGGGAAGAACATCATCAAAAATAGAAGAAGAAGATAGAACAAGGGCGAATAAAGGAGAGAGATATATGAGAGAAACCGAAGTAAAATAGACTAGAAGTGGAGAAGACATAGAGATAAGGGGGATGAAGCAAAGATAGTGATAAAGGGTAGAATAGAAGCAGGCAAGAAAAGGAAAAAACTAGAGGTTGGCACCTCTACATGGGAAAGAAGAAAAAAAATAGCTGCTGTCATCAGGTTCCTAGTCACCGCCACCGCAACACCACCAAGAACGGTCATTAGCATCACTGTCAACTCAGTCATCCGAGATCATCACCTCAGGTAATTCTCTTCCCCTTCATAGTCACGGGTCATTGTTCATCTTTATGCTTGCAGAACATGCATTGTGCATGTTCTGCATGCTAACTCCAGCCCTGTAGAAAGGAGGCTTGATTACATTTTATGGGCTGATTTCGGCCTAGTAGTTTTTTTTTGGTAGGATCGACCCCCTAAAAAAATAAAAAATCATTTTGGGAAATTCAAGATTTTCCCACATGTTTTTTCTATGTTATTTTGATTAATATTGGTTTGTAATTTTATATCGTAGAGATACAAATCTGTTATTAAAGTACCTAGTTAAAAAAAAAAACATTTTTGTTTTGATGTATACGACCAAGTCTTTCAAAGAAAAAAAATCATATTATATTTTAATACAACAAAAAAACTTCAAAAAAAAATTTATATTTTAGCATGCATTTAGGCTTTAATAACCAGTTTATTAAAATTATGAGAACTTGACCAATATTTTAAAAATAATAAAAAAATATTTTTTTGGGTTTAATGTCTAAGATTATGAATTTATAAGTAAAACGTATTCATGATATTAAAAAAATATTTTTTTTATAGACATTAGAATGGTTAGGTTTTACCCATAAGCTAAGAACCTCGTTACTGAGAAGGGCTTTTCTTGAACTATAGATGGACCAACATGATAAGACCTTAGATCTTTTATCAAACAATAAAAAAATACAGCTTACTTTAGGTATGACATATTTAGGGTGCTAATACCTTCCCTTTACATGATTAGTACTTAAAAGTGTATTTTTATCAAGGTTTTATGTTATCATTTTGCACTTGAAGTATTAATAACTCCTTAATTAAAGCATGTTTTATAATAACATATCTAATAATATAAGATATTTTTAATTTATGATAAATATTCATTTTAAATAAAGACATATCACATAAATGAAAGGATTGATTGATGAGTTTAAGAACTGAATTGAAAGGACAAATAGATAGTCAAACTTAAAAAAGAGATGCTGGTGTAGTCCAAACTGAAATACTATTTAGTAATTGGGTTATATCTGGAGTTGTAGATCTCGAATTTAGGTCTACTTTATATAGATGGAAAGGTAAGATATGGGCCTACAACTTTCATTGAAGGTCTGGTTTTAAAAAGACCATTTTCAAGTTTAAATTGCAGCAACGATGAAGAAGTTTGAATCTATCCTGCAGCCCAAATACTATTCAGTGTTTGTCCCATATCTGGAGTTGTAAAAGTCCAAATGACCTTAATTTTTTTTTCTAAAAAGTTGAGAAAATTTTCTACAACTTTCATATTTCATATGATTCTAATTCGAACGTTATCAATGACATTATGGGCAGATAAGAGAAGATAAAGATTGTCTCCAAATAAAAAGTTGGCCACTTAGTCATCAATTAGTCATTAAATCAATAGTTTTCAATTTTGGCCTATGAAAAAAGGTATTTCTCATGCATTTAGGCATCTCAGTCTCCATGTTAAGATCATGCTCTTACTTTCTCTCTTTGTATTTTTGTAATGCTTAAGTTTTTCTTTCATTAATAACTTGTTTATGGCTTTCATTTCCTTTCCTTTACTTAGTTAACTTTTATCTTATTTATGTTCTTATTTTGTTTATTTATTTTTCTTTCTTTCATTATGTTTTATTAAGTTTATTATGTCAATGTGAAAAGGTTATACTAATGCTGTAAGAATAAGTATAGTGTAAACTTAACATGGACTTTAATGTTTGATACTAACATGTTTTGTATTTGCTATCTTGGTCACTTTTTAATACATTGCTTGTTAAATGACTAATCTAGATTTATGTTCTATAACAATTGATACAATAAATGCTTGATATTTTCATAGCATAAACTGTATGGTATGACAGACACCAATACTATGAAAGAAACTTGATTTGTTGTTAATATAAGTTATAATCATGAATATCTAACAACATTTACAAGTATTAGCATTATTCGAATAAGATAACAAATGTAATCATGTTAATAATTTATAATTTGATTGGAATATACTTTATATGTGGTTTCTAATTGAATAATAAGAGTTTATACTATATTTATTTGACATACCATTAGTAGATCCTCTAACCTTGATATTTGTTGTTATCATTGTTTAGTCCTTATACTAATCTTCTATCTCAAAGTTCTCATCAACTTATTATTATTATTATTATTATTATTATTATTATTATTATTATTATTATTACTAGTATTAGTATTTAGTATTATTATTGTTATTATTATGAATTTATTGTTGTGTTATTGTTATCTATAATTTATACAATTAACCTCTCTATGATTTGACCCCGGTCTTGCCGAGTTATTTATTACTTCAATACTCCTGCACTTGGAAGAAGACATCAATCTTATAGTCATGTTAAGTTTTTATCGTCGTTGTCAGGAAGGTAAATTCTAGTACAAATTCTAGTATTTATTTTCTTTTTTTCTTTTCACTTTTCTTGTATATAACTTTGTTTCTTTCCTTTTGTTTTTTTTTGTTCTTTTTTTCCTTTTATTCTACTCCTACATATGCATGAAAGTATGATCACGTACATTATGTGGTAGACTTTATAGGGTATCCTTATTATTTTCAAAAAATATGGCCAAAGAAAATAACCAACCACTTTATAATGAAAATAATGAGAATAATTGTGTTAGAACACTTAGAGACCATATGAATCCTATAAGAACAAGGGCACCATCATGTATGGTTTTCCCTTCTAATACATCTCATTTTAATTTTAAACCAAGAATTATTGAACTTTTACCTTCTTTTCATGATTTAGATTTGGAAAATCCATACTTGCATTTAAGAGAATTTGAGGAGATTTGTAACACTTATAATAACTCAAATTATAGCATGAACACCATCAGATTAAAGCTTTTTCCTTTTTCATTAAAAGATAAAGCTAAAACATGGCTACAAAATATGAGACATTGATCCATTTATGCTTGAGATGAAATATAACAATAATTTTTTTAAAAAAATTTCCCATTTCATAGAACAAACTCTTTAAAAAGATAAATCTTCACTTTCACTAAAAAACTAGGAGAAACATTTTACCAATGTTAGGATAGATATTGAGACTTGCTTAATACTTGCCCTTATCATGGTTTTGACACATGGACATTGGTTTCATATTTTTATTAAAGGTTAATACCAAGAGATAGGTAAATGGTTGAATTAATGTGTGATTAGTACTTAAAAATGTATTTTTATTAAGGTTTTATATCATCATTTTACACTTGAAATATCAAGAACTCCTTAACTAAAACATGTTTTATAATAACATATCTAATAGTATAAGAAACCTTTAATTTGATGTAAATGTTTATTTTAAATGCAGACCTATCACATAAATAAAAGGATTGATTGATGAATTTAAGAACTAAAATTGAAAGGACAAATAGATAGCTAAACTTAGACAAGATACGTTGTTGCAGTTCAAACAAGAACACTATTCGGTAATTGGATCATATCTGTAGTTGTAGACCTCGAATTTAGGTCTACTTTATATGGATGGAAAGGTAAGACATAAGCCTACAATTTTATATGGAGTCAAAGATTTATAAAGGTCATTTTCAAGTCCAAATTATAGCAACAATAAAGAAGTCCGAATCTATCCTACAAGTTGCTCACTATTCACCCTTTGGCCCATATTTGGAGTTTTAGAAGTCCAAATGACCTCTATTTGTTTTCTTGAAAAGCTGAGAAAATTTCCTATAACTTTTCATGTTTCAAGTGGTTTCAATTCTGTCAATGACATTTTGGGTAGACAAGAGAAAATAAGGATTGTCACTAAGTCAAGAGTTGGTCACCCACTCATCAATTAGTCATCAAATCAATAGTTTCTAATTTTGGCCTATAAAAGGAGGCATTTGCCATGCATTTAGGCATCTTGGTTTCTACATCACGATCATGCTCTTGCTTTCTCTCTTTATATTTTTGTAATGCTTAAGTTTTGCTTTCATTAATATCAAATTTATGCCTTTTAATTCCTTTCCTTAGTTAACTTTTATCTTATTTATGTTCTTATTTTATTTTTTATTTTTTTCTTTCTTTCATTATGTTTAGCTAAGTTTATTATATCAACGTGAAAAGGTCATATTAATGGTGTAAAAATAAGTATAGTGTAAACTTAATATGAACTTTAATGTTTGATACTAGCATGTTTTGTATTTGTTGTTCACTCTTTAATACTTTGGTTATTAAATGACTGATCTAGATTTATATTGTATAACACTTGGCATAACAAATGCTTAGCACTCTCATATCCTATACTATATGGTATAACCGACACGTGAGTGATGAAAGGAACTTGATTTGTTATTAATATAAGTTATAATCATGAATGCGTAATAATATTTACAAGTATTAGCATTAATCGAATAAAATAACTAATGTAATCATGTTAACCATTTATAATTTAATTAAAACCTTCTTTGTGTGTGGTTTTCAACAATAATAATAAGAGTTTATTAGTAGATCCTCTAACCTTGACATTTGTTGTTATCATTATTTAACTTTTATATTGAGCTTCCATCTCAAAGTTCTTATCAACTTCTTCTTCTTTTTCTTCTTTATTATTATTATTATTGTTGTTGTTGTTGTTGTTGTTGTTGTTGTTCTTATTACTATTAGTATTGTTTCCACCTTCTAGAAGAAATCTTGAGGAAACATTGCATGCATTCATTGAAAAGCAAGAGACAATCAATACTCAACTTGCTCAAAGCATGCCAAATTTTAAAGATACTTTTACAAAATTGATATCTACTCAGAGTTTTTAAGAGAAAGGTAAGTTTTCATCTTAACCACAACAAAATTCCAAGGGGCAATACAATACAAATGTAAGTAGTTCCGGAAGCAAACACATAGATGAAGTCAAATCAGTCACTAATCTTTGCAGTGATAAGGTTATTGAAAAACCCACTCTTGAACCTTATGAGAAAGATGATAAGTCAATCTCTGAGGGAAAGGGTTTGAATCTGAAAATTGCAAAGAAAAGACTGATTCCCCATCAGCACTTTCATTTCGTCATTTCATGACCAAACAAAGAAAAGTCAATCACAACTCTAAATCTTTGAAACTTTCAAATACGTAAAGATCAATATATCTTTGTTGGATGTTATTAAACAAGTTCCTTCCTATGCTAAATTTTTGAAAGATCTATGCATTGTGAAGAGGAAACTGAATGTGAAAAAGAAAGCCTTTTTAGCGAACAAGTAATTGTCATTCTTGAGAATAATAATGCTTTGAAATATAAAGACACTAGTTGTCCTACAATTTCTTGATTTATAGGAGAAAATAAAATTGAAAAAGCCTTACTTGATCTTGGAGCAAGTGTGAATTTACTTCTATATTCAGTTTTTCAAAGTCTCAATCTAGGTGAGTTAAAACCAGCTTTTATAACTCTTTTACTTGCCAATAGATCTATAAAAGTGTCTAGAGGGATAATTGAAGATGTGTTAGTACAAGTCAATAAATTCATTTATCCCGTGGATTTTATTGTCTTGGACACACAACCTGTTGAAGAATGTAGTTCATTTTCTATTATTTTAGGATGTCCATTTCTTGTAGATTAATTGTAGGAATGGACTGGTGAAGCTATTATTTGGAAACATGACATTAGAGATGAATATTTTCAACATTTCCTATTAACCTGAAGATGATAATGATTTATAAGAAGTGGACTTTACTGAAAAATTAATTCATGATCAATTTCAAACCACTTCTAGTGAAATTAAGATTGATGATTTGCAAAAGATTTACTTTCAAGAAGAGTCAAAGGCAAGTAATTGGAGACCATAAATTAAGGAATTGCCATTACGATCAATTAAGTATACCTTCAAGTGTTCAACCACCCAAACCTTATTTAAAGTCATTGTCATTCAATCTCAAATACTCATTTTTGAGAGAAAATGAAACTTTTCCAGTAATAATCTCTTCCAAACTTAATGCACTTCAAGAAGGTAAGTTATTACAAACTCTAAAAATATATAAAAATACATTAGGAAGGACCATAACTGACATAAAAGGAATTAGTCCTTTGATTTATACACCAAATTTATTTGGAGGAAAATGTTAAACCCTCTAGGAAAATACAACGAAGACTCAATCCTAATATGAAAGAAGTAGTGAAAAATGAAGTCGTTAAACTTCTAGATAATGAAATCATTTATCCTATTTCTGATAGCAAATGGGTAAGTCCTACCAAAGTTGTACCTAAGAAGTCTGGAGTCACTATGATAACAAATGAGTTAATTCCTACTAGGACTGATACTGGTTGGCGCATGTGCATTGACTATAGAAAACTTAATTCAATGACTAGAAAAGATCATTTTCTTATATTGGATCAAATCCTAGAAAGAGTTGCAGGTAATGAATTTTATTATTTTCTAGATGACTATTCAGGTTACAACCAAATTGAAATTATATTGGAAGATCAAGAGAAGACAACTTTCACATGTTTATTTAATACTTTTGCATATCGAAGACAACTTTCACATGTTCATTTAATACAATTTGTGATTTACTATGCAAGTAAAACTTTAAATAATGCTCAAATGAATTACACCATCACTGAAAAAGAATTACTTGCAGTAGTATTTTGCATGTAAAAAATTCAAGTCTTATCTTGTTGGCTCACCTATTGTTTTTTATAGTGATCATGCAGTATTGAAATATCTTTTTTCTAAGAAACATTCTAAAACTATATTGGTGCGGTGAATTTTGTTACTTCAAGATTTTGATATCACAATCAAAGATAAGAAAGGCACCGAAAATATTATCGTTGATCATTTGTCAAGATTGACAGCAAATTCAAAAACTGACATCACACCAATCGATAACTACTTTCTAGATGAATCTTTACTTTATATCTCTACATTGCCTTGGTTTGCTAATATTATCAATTGTCTTATTTAAGAACAATTGCCAACTCATTGGAGTACCCAAGATAAAAGAAAATTATTGAACAAAGCGAAGAACTTTTATTGAGATAACCCATATTTATTCAAATATTGTTCTGATCAAATATTTCGAAGATGCAGTCCTGACAATAAGGTAAGTAATGTCATTAAATTTTGTCACTCTGAGGCATGTAGGGGTCATTTCTCATCAAGAAAGACAACTGTAAAAATCTTACAAAGTGAATTTTACTAGCCCACCATGTTCAAGAATTCACATGCATTCTGCAAGTCATGTGAAAATTATCAAAAGTTGGAATCTATTTCAAAACATCACATGATGCCTTTAAATCCTATTCTTGTCATTAAAATCGTTAAGTATTGGGGTATAAATTTCATGAGTCCATTTCCTCCATCATTTGGTTTTTTATACGTATTAGTCACAGTAGATTATGTTTCAAAATGGATAGAAACAATTTCAAGTCAAAACAGTGATAAAGTTTTTGAAAGAAAATATTTTGAGTCAATTTGGAATCCCTCGAGCTATGATAAGTGATGGTAGAACACATTTCTATAAAAAGCCATTTTAGTCTTTAAAAAAGAAATATGGAATCGCATACAAAGTTATCACCCCTTATCACCCTCAAATAAGTAGACAAGTAGAGCTTGCTAATAGGGAAATCAAACATATTCTAGAGAAAACAATGAATCCTAATAGGAAAGACTGGTCTTTAAGACTTAATGATGTACTTTGGGCTTATCAAATTGCTTATAAAACATCATTAAGTATGTCACCTTATAGACTAGTCTACGAAAAACCTTGTCACTTGCTTATGGAACTTGAACATAAAGCTTATTGGGCTATTAAAGCTTTCAATTCAAATCTTGATGATGCTAGTCAACTATGAAAATTACAAATAAATGAACTTAAGGAAATAAGAAATGATGCATATGAAAATTCAAGAATTCATAAAGCAAGAATCAAAGAGTTTCATGACAAGAAAAAACTAAGAAAAACATTCAATGTTGGTTAAAAAGTCATGCTTTATAATTCTCAACTGCATTTATTTTCTAGAAAACTAAGATTAAGATAAAGTGGTCCTTTTATTGTGAAACATGTGTATTCATATGGGACTTGTGATATCAAGAATCCAAAGAATTGCAATGTTTTCAAGGTAAAGGACATCGTTTGAAAGTTTACTTTGATAAATTTTCAATTCAAAATGACTCTATTAAATTGGGTGATCCTATATATAAAGATTGATTTTTTTTCCTCACATTGTTTTTGTGTTTCTTTTTTAGTGATTTTTGCTAGCTTCTCTCACCCTAGTTAAATGGCGGACAACGATACTCTATGACTAACGTCAATTCTTTCAGTTTCCTATAATAATTGATATCTGTGTATATATTTATGCAATTCTTTAAATCTCTCTTTCAATTCTCATTTGAAAATGGACACTAATCTTGAAAAATTAAAAAAGTATTTTCCCACTATCTTAGAATGTGATTACAAAAATTTACCATGCTAGATGTGCAAGAATGAGGTTGTTAATAAATCATTGAATTTCTAAACATATTCACTGGTTGATTGAAGTAAAGGTCCGATTATTATGTGAGTCCTCTAATTCCTTCATTTCACACATATCTCAAACAAGTAAAAATACTTTTGCAAAGAAACGTTGAGCAAAATGATTGAAAGTATGTCATCGATATGTTAGATGGACTTGTAATGCACAATGTTGTTTTTTAGAAATGATATCTATAAACTGTGAAGAGAAAATACAATTCAATAAGGATGGTATGAGTAAGGAGTCTTTAAATAATCTTTTATTAACTCTTGAGACGCATCCTAGTGGAGATGTGTATCGTGCAATTTATGATTTATGACCCTATTTTTATAAAGAACATGATTGACTTATTCTTGGAAATATGACTAAAAAAGACCTTGTTTGCTAGTTTTTAAGAAAACTAGATGGGAAGCCTATCGCTAACCCATAGCGCGTTTAAGTCATTCTTAGACCTAAAACCAAGGGAAGATATGAGCCATGACACGACCAAAAAATTAATATCTTCTTCCAAGTGTAGGAGTGTCAAAGTAGCAAGACTAAGGTCAAATCATAGGGAGGTTAATTATGCAAATTATAAACAACAATTATAAACAACAACAATAATAACAACAACAACAACAATAATAATAGTAGCAATAGTAGTAGTAGTAGTAGTAGTAATAGCATAGTAATAGTAATAATAATAGTAGCAGTAGTAGTAGTAATAGTAGTGTTTCGATTTGGACTGCGCCAACATCTTTTTTCTAAGTTTGACCATCTCTTTGTCCTTTCAATTTCAGTTATTAAATTCATCAATCAATCCTTTCATTTATGTGATAGGTGACACGACCAAAAGATTGGTGTCTTCTCCCAAGTGCAGGAGTATCGAAGTAATAAATAACCCGACAAGACCGGGGTTGAACCACCAGAAGGTTAATTGTACAAATTATAGATAACAATAACAACAACAATAATAACAAGGACAATAACAATAATAATAGTAGTAGTAGTAGCAGTAGTAGTAGTAGTAGTAATAGTAATAATAATAGTAATAGTAGTAGCAACATTAGTAGTATTAATAATAATAATAGAAAAAGAAGAAGAAGAAATTGATGAGAACGTTGGGATGGAAAATTAACGTAGTGATTAAATAATGATAACAATAAATGTCAAGGTTAGAGGTTCCACTAATGGTATGTCAAAGAAGAATAGTATAAACTCTTATTATTCAATTGCAAACCACACACAAACGAGGTTCCAATCAGATTATATATTGTTAACATGATTACATTAGTCATCTTATTTGATTAATGCTAATACTTGTAAATCTCGTCAAGCATTCATGATTATAGCTTATGTTAACAACAAATCAAGTTCCTTTCATAGTTCAGGGTGGTGGGATGATCATCGTGACGCTGTACACGTGCGACAATGATAATAGTAGTAGTAGTAAAGAAAAAGAAGAATAGGTTGATAAGAACTTTGAGATAAAGATTAACATAAAGATTAAACAATGGTAACAACAAATATCAAGGTTAGAGGATCTACTAATGGTATGTTAAACAAGTATAGTATAAATTCTTATTATTCTATTGGAAACCACACACAAAGAAGGTTGCAATCAGATTATAAATTATTAACATGATTACATTAGTTATCTTGTTGGAATAATGCTAATACTTATAAAAGTTGTAAGACATTCATGATTATAACTTAATAACAAATCAAATTCCTTTCATAGCACAAGTGTTGGTTATACCATACAGTATGGGCTATGAAAGTGCCAAGTATTTGTTGTACCAAGTTATACAACATAAATCTAGATTAACCATTTAACAAGACAAGTACTAAAAGTGAACAAGATAACAAATATTAAACAAATTAGTATCAAACAATAAGGTCTATGTTGAGTTTATATTATACTTATTCTTATACTATTAGTGTAACTTTTTCACCTTGACATAATAAACTCAGCTAAACATAATGAAAGAGAGAAACATAAATAAACAATATAAGAACATAAATAAGATAAAAGTTAACTAAATAAAAGAAAGGAATTGAAAGGCATAAACAAGATATTAATGAAAGCAAAACTTAAATATTACAAAAATACAAAGAGAGAAAGCAAGAGTATCTCTTGATTTAAAAACCAAGATGCTTAAATCCATGGTAAATATCTTCTTTTCTAGGCTAAAATTTGGAATGATTGATTTGATAAATAATTGATGAGTGGGTGGTCACATCTTGACTTGGTGACAATCCTTATCTTCTTATCTAAATAAAACATCATTAATAACATCAGAATTGAAACCACTTATACTTAAGAAAATTCTATAACATCATTAATATCATTAATAACATCTTGACTTGGTGACAATCCTTGTTTTCTTTTATTATTGCTATAATTTGGACTTTAAAACGGTCTTTTTAAATCTTGGACTCCATGAAAGTTGTAGGTCTTTTTCTTACTTTTCAATCCATATAAAATGGACCTAAATCCAAGATCTGTAGCTTCAGATATGACCCAATTATCGAACAGTGTTTAAATTTGGACTACACCAACATCTCTTTTCTAAGTGTGATCATCTCTTTATCCTTTTAGTTTGAATACTTAAACTCATCAGTCAATCCTTTTATTTATGTGATAAGCTTACATTTAAGATGAACATTTACTAGAAATTAAAGATATCTTATATTATTAGATATGTTATTATAAAACATGTTTTAGTTAAGGAGTTAGTGATACTTCAAATGCAAAATAACGATATAAAACCTTGATAAAAATGTACTTTTAAGTATTACTCACACCTCCCAACTAGTTTATTACGAATCTTTAGTAATCAAAGCATTAAAATGAAAAAACAATTTGTGAATTCCACAAAGTAAGGTATTCATCATTCAACTTCCATTAATCTATCCAAATAAATAAACTCTAATTAAATTTATATATCTGCTCAATACCTCTTAAACAAGATATTAATAAACCTTTCATTTATGCTCAATATATCAACACATAGTTATGAGGCTTTTCTTAGAGGAAAACAAAACTTTGTTCTAATGTTTAAGGTTAACTTTTTTAGGTTGAGATTATTTTTTTTTATTTTTTTTAATATATATACATATAAATTAAAACATGATGCATCTTTAACCCATGTAACGAGCTTTCGGCTAATGACTCTAAAACTTGTTGGTTTTAGAACATTAGGTGTTATAGTTGGTCAATCAATTGTTCAGCAGTAGCAGTAGAGATTACGATTTGTCATGCAGAAGATGTTAGAAATTCCTATTCCATAACATGATTAAGGAAAGACAATAATTTATTATAATAACCATTAACATTTAACAAACCTATAGGTTTATGGTGAATGTGTAATTGGGCTTATGAGAAAATATAAAAGATCTCTTTCAATGAACCCAAACCACCTTGTAAGGCAATGAAGACATCAGTATGGTTAAACATTACATTCATTTGAGCAAACATTGTGGAGACCTGTAGTTCCTCTGCAATTATTTTTCCAATAATATCCCATTAACCAAGACTCCCTCCCCCATATACTAAATGGATCTTTTTCTCAGCTAGCATGACACGACTAAAAGGTTGATGTCTTCTCCCAAGTGTAGGAGTGTCGAAGTAATAAAGAACCCGGCAAGACCGGGGTCGAACCACAGGGAGGTTAATTGTACAAATTATAAACAACAATTATAAATCAATAACAACAACAACAACAACAACAACAACAACAACAATAGTAGTAGTAGTAGTAGTAATACTAATAATAAAGAAAGAGAAGAAGAAGAAGATGATGATGATGATAACTTTGAGATGAAACATTAATGTAACAATTAAACAATGATAATAACAGATGTCAAGGTTAGAGGTTCCACTAATGGTATATCAAATAAGTATATTATAAACTCTTATTATTGAATTGGAAACCACACACAAAGGAGGTTCCAATCAGATTATATATTGTTAACATGATTACATTAGTCATCTTATTCAATTAATGCTAATACTTGTAAATCTCGTCAAGCATTCATGATTATAACTCATGTTAACAACAAATCAAGTTCCTTTCATAGCTCAGGTGTCGGTTATACCATACATTATGGGCTATGAAAGTGCCAAGCATTTGTTGTACCAAGTGTTATACAACATAAATCAAGATTAGTCATTTAACAAGCAAAGTATTAAAGAGTGAACAAGATAACAAATATAAAACATGTTAGTATCAAACATTAAAGTTCATATTAAGTTTACATTATACTTATTCTCACACCATTAGTGTAACCTTTTCACCTTGACATAATTAACTTAGCTAGACATAATGAAAGAAAGCAAAATAGATAAACAAAATAAGAACATAAAAGCTAACTAAGTAAAGGAAAGGAAATGAAAGGCATAAACTTGATATTAATGAAAGGAAAGCATAAATATTACAAAGAATACAAAGAGAGAAAGGAAGGGCATGATCTTGATCTGGAAACCAAGATGCCTAAATGCATGGCAAATGCCTCCTTTTATAGGCCAAAATTGGGAACTATTGATTTGATGACTAATTGATAAGTGGGTGGCCAACTTTTGACTTGGTGACAATCCTTATCTTCTCTTGTCTGCCCAAAACGTCATTGATAGCGTCAAAATTGGAGCCAGTTGTAAACATGAAAGTTGTAGGCAATTGTCTCAGCTTTCTTGTGTAAAACATTCAGCTCATTTGGACTTCTAGAACTCCAGATATGGCCAAAATACCAAATAGTGCTCGGGCTGGAAGACAGATTTGGGCTTCTTTGTTGTTGCTACAATTTGGACTTGATAATGGCCTTTTTAGATCTTGGGCTCCATATGAAAGTTGTAGGCCTATGTCTTACCTTTCCATCCATATAAATTGGACCTAAATCTGAGATATATAGTTCCAGATATGACCCAATTACCGAACAGTATTCCGGTTTGGATCGCACCGACATCTCTTTTCTAAGTTTGGCCATCTCTTTGCCTTTGCAATTTAAGTTCTTAAAGTCATCAATCAATTATTTTCATTTATGTGATAGGCCTGCATTTAAAATGAACATTTACCATAAATTAAAGGTATCTTATATTATTAGATATATTATTATAAAACATGATTTAGTTAAGGAGCTATTGATACTTCAAGTGCAAAATGATGATATAAAACCATGACAAAAATGCACTTTTAAGTACTAATCACACCCCTCAACCAGCTTATTACTAGTCCCTAGTAATCAAAGCGTTAAAACAATTTGCAAATTTCACAAACCAAGGTATTCATCATTTAACTTCCATTAATCTATCCAGATAAACAAACTCTCATTAAATTTATATATCTGCTCAATACCACTTAACAAGATGTTAATAAACCTTTCTTTTGTGCTCAATGTATCAACACATAATTATGGGGCTCTTCTTGGAAGAAAACAAAATTTTTGTTCTAATGTTTAAGGTTAACTTCCTTGGGTTGGGATTATTATTTTTGTCTTTTTTTTCTTTCTTTTTTTTTTAAAAAAATCTATATACATATAATTTAAAAACATCATGCATTTTTAACCCATGTAACGAGCTTTCAGCTAATGACTCCCAGACCAGTTGGTCTTAGGGCATTAGGTATTAAGACACCCCTACGAGTTTAGTAACTCGGGTCGCAGATACTGATATGTAGATAGTGCAATGTTTGATTCCCTTAAGCTTTTCTCCTCAACCCATGTAACAAGCGTTGGGCCAATAGGTCCCAAGTCAGTTGACTTTAGGGTATTAGGTGTTAAAACACCCCTTCGGGCTTAATTACTTAGGTTAGGGAGGCTACGAAACCAAACTTATCTACATTTTTATTATCATTTTTTTTCATGTTTTTATTTTTTTTAATTATATACAATCCTTTTTCCTTAGTTGTTACCTTTAACAAAAGAACATAAATAATGTAATAATCCAATATGCAACCCACAATCATATGTTAAAGTGTGTGTGTGTAAATTAAGGTTTAAGAATACATGTTAAATAAGTATATGAGCAGAATTAAGTGGTAACAATACGAGAGTTTGTAAACCTGAATATTTCAAGAAGTATTATAATAGACCTTGTTAAGAATGGTTACTAAGATGCGTCTCAAGAGTTACTTTAACAAAAGAGCTCCTTTACTCTGCCATCCTAGTAACAACAATTATACACATGCTTTATGAAATGAAAAACAATTTTTTTTTTATCAACTACTACCCTCTGCCCCCAACCAAAACGAGACATTATCCTCAATGTTCTAAGGTAGAAAGATAGAGTATAGAAGATATCACCTGAAATAATGAACATTAACAAACCTGAAACACACTAAAACAAAAATAAGAAATGACAAAACACAAATATTATGCTATTAATAAAAAGAAAAGACACAAATTTTTACAAGCTAAGACACAAATTAAGTGGCTCACATCTTCCCTTGGTTTTACGTCCAAGAACGGCTTAAACGCCCTCTATGGGTTGGGGATAGGCTTCCCATCCAGTTTTCTTAAAAACTGGCAAACAGGGTCTTTTTTAGTCAAATTCCCAAGACTAAGTCGATCATGTTCTTTATGAAATAGTGGCCATAAATCATGAATTGCACGATGCACATCTCCACTAGGATGCGTCTCAAGAGTCAATAGAAGATTATCTAAAGACTCCTTACTCAGGCCATCCTTAATGAATTGTATTTTATCTTCACGGTTTATAAATACCATTCCTAAAGAACGACATTGTGTATTACAAGTCAATCTAGCACATCGATGACAGACTTCGAGTCGTTTTGCACGACGCTTCTTTGCAAAAGTGCTTTTACCTGTTCGAGGCATGTGTAAAATAAAGAAATTAGAGGACTCACTTGATAATTGGACCTTTACTTCAATCAACTAGCGAATATCTTCAGGAATTCCATGATTCATTAACAATCTCAATCTTGCACATCTAGCATGGTAAATTTTTGTAATCGCATTCTGAGGCAGAGCGGGAAAATACTTTTTTAATTTTTCAAGATTAGTGTCCATTTTCAAATGAGAATTGGAAGAGAGATTCAAAGAATGACACAAATATATACATAAATATCAGTAATTGTGGGAAACTGAAAGAACCGACTTAAGTCATGGAGTACCGTTATCCGCCATTTGACCGGGGTGAGAGAAACTAGCAAAAATCACTAAAAAAAAACAAAAAAAACAATGTGAGAAAAACAAAATAATCAACCTTTATCTACAAGATCATTCAAACCAGTTGATTCATTTTCACTAGGAAAATTATCAAAGTAAACTTTCAAACGATGTCCATTTTCCTCAAAAACATTGTCATTCATTGAATTCTCAATATCACAGGCCCCATAAGGATTGCTCCATCTTGGTCTTAGCTCTCTAGGGAATGCATAGAGTTGAGAATTATAAAACAAAACTTTTTGACCAGTGATTAGTACTTAAAAGTGCATTTTTATCATGGTTTTATATCATCATTTTGCACTTGAAGTATCAATAACTCCTTAACTAAAATATGTTTTATAATAATGTATGTAATAATTTAAGATACCTATAATTTATGGTAAATGTCTATTTTTAATGCGGGCCTATCCCATAAATGAAAGGATTGATTGATGACTTGAAGAACTTAAATTGCAAGGATAAAGAGATGGCCAAACTTAGAAAAGAGATGTCGGTGCAATCCAAACCGGAACACTGTTCTGTAATTGGGTCATATCTGGAGCTACAGATCTCAGATTTAGGTCCAATTTATATGGATGGAAAGGTAAGACATAGCCCTACAACTTTCATATGGAGCCCAAGATCTAAAAAGGCCATTATCAAGTCCAAATTGTAGCAACAACAAAGAAGCCCGAATCTGTCTTCCAGCCCGAGCACTGTTCAGTATTTTGGCAATATCTGGAGTTCTAGAAGTCCAAATGAGCTGAATGTTTTACACAAGAAAGCTGAGACAATTGCCTACAACTTTCATGTTTTCAGCTGGCTCCAATTTTGACGATATCAATGACGTTTTGGGCAGACAAGAGAAGATAAGGATTGTCACCAAGTCAAAAGTTGGTCACCCACTTATCAATTAGTCATCAAATCAATAGTTCCCAATTTTGGCCTATAAAAGGAGGCATTTGCCATTCATTTAGGATCTTGGTGTTCAGATCAAGATCATGCTCTTCCTTTCTCTCTTTGTATTTTTTGTAATGTTTATGCTTTACTTTCATTAATATTAAGTTTATGCTTTTCATTTCCTTTCCTTTACTTAGTTAACTTTTATGTTCTTATTTTGTTTATTTATTTTTCTTTCTTTCATTATGTCTAGCTAAGTTAATTATGTCAAGGTGAAAAGGTTACACTAATGGTGGAAGAATAAGTATAGTGTAAACTTAATATGGACCTTAATGTTTGATACTAACATGTTTTATATTTGTTATCTTGTTCACTCTTTAATACTTTGCTTGTTAAATGACTAATCTTGATTTATGTTGTATAACACTTGGTACAACAAATGCTTGGCACTTTCATAGCCCATAATGTATGGTATAACCGACACCTGAGCTATGAAAGGAACTTGATTTGTTGTTAACATAAGTTATAATCATGAATGCTTGACGAGATTTACAAGTATTAGCATTAATTGAATAAGATGACTAATGTAATCATGTTAACAATATATAATCTGATTGGAACCTCCTTTGTGTGTGGTTTTCAATTCAATAATAAGAGTTTATACTATACTTATTTGATATACCATTAGTGGAACCTCTAACCTTGACATTTGTTATTATTACTGTTTAATCCTTACATTAATTTTTCATCTCCAAGTTCTCATAATCTTCTTCTTCTTCTCTTTCTTTATTATTATTATTACTACTACTACTACTACTACTACTATTATTATTATTATTATTATTATTATTATTATTATTATTATTAGTATTACTATTATTATTACTATTACTATTATTATTATTATTGTTGTTGTTGTTATTGTTATTGTTGTTGTATTATTGTTATTTATAATTTGTACAATTAACCTCCCTGTGGTTCGACCCCGGTCTTGCCGGGTTATTTATTACTTCGACACTCCTGCACTTGGGAGAAGACATCAACCTTTTAGTCGTGTCAACCAGTATCAATCTTTTGACAATTTTCACAAGTTTTGTAGAATACATGCGTGTCCTTGAACATAGTGGGCCAATAAAATCCATTTTGAAAGATTTTTGGAGCTGTCTTTTTTGACGAGAAACAACTTCCACATGCTTCAAAATGACAAAGTTTAATGACACTACTTACCTCATTGTCGGGAATGAATCTTTGAAATATTTGATCAGGACAATATTTGAATAAGTTAGGGTCATCACAGTAAACGCTCTTCACTTCGTTCAAAAACTTTTCTTTGTCTTGGGTGCTCCAATCAGCTGGCAAATCACCTAAAGGAAGAAAATTGATATTTTTATTATACCAAGGCATTGGACTAAGAGAAAGTAAGGATTCGTTAGGAAAGTAATCATCCATTGGTATGATGTCAGGTATCGAATTTGTTGTCACTTTTGATAAAAGATCTGCATCAACATTTTCAGTGCATTTTTCATGCGTTATGTTTTCTTCAGAATAAATCATTTGCAAATCTTCAGATTCATCCAATTTATTTTTACTTAAAGTAGATTCAAGTTGATCATAAACTAATTCGTCAATATGATCTACTTCTTGTAAATCATTATCATCTCCAGGTTGCTTGCAAATATTGAAAATATTCATCTCCAATGTCATGTTTCCAAATGATAGCTTCATCAGTCCATTCCTACAATTAATCAATGCGTTAGAGGTTGTAAGAAACGGACGTCCTAAAATAACAGGAAATGAATTACATGCTTCAACAGGTTCTGTGTCCAAGACAATAAAATCCACAGTATAAATGAATTTATCGACTTGTACTAACACATCTTCAATTATTCCTCTAGGCATTTTTACAGATCTATCGGTAAGTAAAAGAGATATAGAAGTTGGTTTTAACTCACCTAGATTGAGACTCTGAAAAATTGAATATGAAAGTAAATTCACACTAGCACCAAGATCAAGTAAGGCTTTTTCAATTTTATGGTCTCTAATAAAGCAAGAAATTGTAGGACAACCAAGGTCTTTATATTTCAAAGCATTATTGTTTTGAAGAATGGCACTTACTTGTTCAGCGAGAAAGGCTTTCTTTTTCACATTTAGTTTCCTCTTCACAGTGCATAGATCTTTTAAAAATTTAGCATAGAAAGGAACCTGTTTAATAACATCCAGCAAAGGTATATTGATTCTTACCTATTTGAAAGTTTCAAAGATTTCAGAGTTGTAATTGACTTTCCTTTGTTTAGTCATGGCATGAGGAAATGGAAGTGCTGCCGGTGAATCAATCATTTCTTTGCAATTTTCAGATTCATCCCCTTCCTTACCCTCAGAGATTGACTCATCATCTTTCGCATAAGGTTCAAGAGAGGGTTTTTCAATAACCTTACCACTGCACAGAGTAGTGACTGATTTGACTTGATCGATATGTTGGCTTCCGGAACTACTTGCATTTGCATTTGCATTGTATTGCCCCTTAGGATTTTGTTGCGGTTGAGATGGAAACTTACCTTTCTCTTGGAAACTGAGAGCAGATGTTAATTTAGCAAGAGTATCTTTAAAATCTGTCATGTTTTGAACAAGTTGAGTATTAATTATCTCTTGCTTTTCAATGAATGCATGCAATGTTTCCTCAAGATTTCTTCTAGAAGGTGGAGCATAAGAAGGTGCATATCCATGAGAATGTTGGAAATTATGGTGTGCTTGAAATGGTGGTTGTGAAGTTTGTGCATTGTTGTTCTCACTCTTCCAACTGAAATTTGGGTGATTCCTCCAACTAGGGTTGTATGTTTGGGAGTATGGGTTGTGGTTGGCCCTTTGAAAACTATTTAAAGCATGGGCTTGTTCATGGAGACATTCCTTAAAAGAAGACAAGGTTGGACAATCATTGGTTGAGTGTTCATTTGTTTCACAGATTTGACACACAATGTTTTCAACAGATTTTAATTGACCACTCTTTTTCAATTCTAGTACCTCGACTTTTCTAGCTAAAGATGCAAACTTGGCTTGAAGGTCATGATCTTCCCTAAGGTTGTACATACCTCCACTAGATGTATGAGGTTGAGTTTTACTCGGTGCCTCATAAGTACCCGCGGTGTCCCAATTTTGAGCATTTTCAGCTAACAAGTCTAACTACTCCATTGCTTCATCAGGGTCTTTATCTTCAAAAGTTCCATTGCACATCAATTCAACCATTTACCTATCTTTAGGTGTTAACCCTTCATAGAAATGTGAAACCAATCTCCATGTTTCAAAACCATGATGGGGGCAAGTACTAAGCAAATCTCGATACCTATCCCAACATTTGTAAAATGTTTCTCCTGGTTTTTGAGTGAAAGTGGTGATTTGTCTCTTGAAAGAGTTTGTTCTATGAGATGGGAAAAACTTCTTTAAAAACTGTTGTTGCATTTCATCCCAAGCACGAATGGATCCTGGTCTCAAATTTTATAGTCATGTTTTAGCTTTATCTTTTAATGAAAAAGGAAAAAGCTTTAATCTGATGGTGTTCATGCTATAATTTAAATTATTATATGTGTTACAGACCTCCTCAAATTCTCTTAAATGCAAGTATGGATTTTCCAATTCTAAACCATGAAAAGAAGGTAAAAGTTGAATAATACCTGGTTTAAAATTAAAATGAGATGCATCAGGAGGAAAAACTATGCATGATGGTGCACTTGTTCTTGTGGGATTCATGTGGTCTCTAAGTGTTCTAACACGGTTATTTTCATTATTTTTATTATAAAGTGATTGATTATCTTCTTCAGCCATATTTTCTGAAAATGATGAGGATACCCTACAAAGTCTACCACTTGATGTACGTGACCACACTTTCATGTACGTGTAGGAATAAAATAAAAGGAAACAAAAGAAGAAGAAACACGAGAAAAGAAACAAAGTTATATACAATAAAGGTGAAAGGATAAAATAAAATAACTATTATAATTTATACAGAACTTACCTCCCCGGCAACGGCGCCAAAAACTTGACACAACTAAAAGGTTGATGTCTTCTTCCAAGTGTAGGAGTGTCAAAGTAACAAATAACCCGGCAAGACCGGGGTCGAACCACAGGGAGGTTAATTGTACAAATTATAAACAACAATTATAAATCAACAATAACAACAATAACAACAACAACAACAACAAGAATAGTAGTAGTAGTAGTAGTAGTAGTAGTAGTAGTAGTAGTGGTAGTAGTAATAAAGAAAGAGAAGAAGAAGAAGATGATGATGATGATAACTTTGAGATGAAATATTAATGTAACAATTAAACAATGATAATAACGAATGTCAAGGTTAGAGGTTCCACTAATGGTATATCAAACAAGTATAGTATAAACTCTTATTATTGAATTGGAAACCACACACAAAGGAGGTTCCAATCAGATTATATATTATTAACATGATTACATTAGTCATCTTATTCAATTAATGTTAATACTTGAAAATCTCGTCAAGCATTCATGATTATAACTCATGTTAACAACAAATCAAGTTCCTTTCATAGCTCAGGTGTCGGTTATACCATACATTATGGGCTATGAAAGTGCCAAGCATTTGTTGTACCAAGTGTTATACAACATAAATCAAGATTAGTTATTTAACAAGCAAAGTATTAAAGAGTGAACAAGATAACAAATATAAAACATGTTAGTATCAAACATTAAAGTCCATATTAAGTTTACATTATACTTATTCTTACACCATTAGTGTAACCTTTTCACCTTGACATAATTAACTTAGCTAGACATAATGAAAGAAAGCAAAATAGATAAACAAAATAAGAACATAAAAGTTAACTAAGTAAAGGAAAGGAAATGAAAGGCATAAACTTGATATTAATGAAAGGAAAGCATAAATATTACAAAGAATACAAAGAGAGAAAGGAAGGGCATGATCTTGATCTTGAAACCAAGATGCCTAAATGCATGGAAAATGCCTCCTTTTATAGGCCAAAATTGGGAACTATTGATTTGATGACTAATTGATAAGTGGGTGGCCAACTTTTGACTTGGTGACAATCCTTATCTTCTCTTGTCTGCCCAAAACGTCATTGATAACATCAAAATTGGAACCAATTGTCTCAGCTTTCTTGTGTAAAACATTCAGCTCATTTGGACTTCTAGAACTCCAGATATGGCCAAAATACCAAACAGTGCTCGGGCTGGAAGACAGATTCGGGCTTCTTTGTTGTTGCTACAATTTGGACTTGATAATGGCCCATTTAGATCTTGGGCTCTATATGAAAGTTGTAGGCCTATGTCTTACCTTTCCATCCATATAAATTGGACTTAAATCTGAGATCTATAGCTCTAAATATGACCCAATTACTGAACAGTGTTCTGGTTTGGATTGCACCAACATCTCTTTTCTAAGTTTGGCCATCTCTTTATCCTTGCAATTTAAGTTCTTAAAGTTATCAATCAATCCTTTAATTTATGTGATAGGCCTGCATTTAAAATGAGCATTTACCACAAATTAAAGGTATCTTATATTATTAGATATATTATTATAAAACATGCTTTAGTTAAGGAGTTATTGATACTTCAAGTGCAAAATGATGATATAAAACCATGATAAAAATACACTTTTAAGTACTAATCATAACACCTGACCAAGATGATTTGTTGATTCTAGAAACTCCTTTTCTTTTTCAAGACTACATCTATCGAAAGCACAATCATTTTTTATGTGATGACTTGAGGAACTTGTTATTTCTACACACTTCTATATTTGTTGAATTTATGGGAGATTAGTACTTAAAAGTATATTTTTATTAAGATTTTATATCATCATTTTGCACTTGAAGTATCAATAACTCCTTAATTAAAGCATGTTTTATAATAACAAGTTTGATACTATAAGATACCTTTAATATATGGTAAATATTCATTTTAAATACAAGCTTATCATATAAATCAAATGATTGATTGATGAGTTCAACTACTAAAATTGAGAAAACAAATAGATGGCTAGGCTTAGAAAAGAAATGTTGGTGCAGTCCTAACTGGAATATTGTTCTGTTATTGGGTCATATCTGTAGCTGTAGATCTTGGATTTTAATTTGGTTTATGATTAGTACTTAAAAGTGCATTTTTATCATGGTTTTATATCATCATTTTGCACTTGAAGTATCAATAACTCCTTAACTAAAGTATGTTTTATAATATTATATCTAATAATATAAGATACCTTTAATTTGTGGTAAATGCTCATTTTAAATGCAGGTCTATCACATAAATTAAAGGATTGATTGATGACTTTAAGAACTTAAATTGCAAGGATAAAGAGATGGCCAAACTTAGAAAAGAGATGTTGGTGCAATCCAAACCAGAATACTGTTCGGTAATTGGGTCATATCTAGAGCTATAGATCTCATATTTAGGTCCAATTTATATGGATGGAAAGGTAAGACATAGGCCTACAACTTTCATATGGAGCCCAAGATCTCAGAAGACCATTTTCAAGTCCAAATTGTAGCGACAACAAAAAAGCCCGAATCTATCTTCCAGCCCGAGCACTGTTTGGTAGATTGGCCATATCTGGAGTTCTAAATGTCCAAATGAGCTGAAGTTTTTACACAAGAAAGCTGAGACAATTGCCTACAATGTTTATGTTTTCAACTGGCTCTAATTTTGATGTTATCAATGACGTTTTGGGCAGACAAGAGAAAATAAGGATTGTCACCAAGTCAAAAGTTGGCCACCCACTTATCAATTAGTCATCAAATCAATAGTTTCCAATTTTGGCCTATAAAAAGAGGCATTTTCCATGCATTTAGGCATCTTGGTGTTCAGATCAAGATCATGCTCTTCCTTTCTCTCTTTGTATTTTTTGTAATGTTTATACTTTGCTTTCATGAATATTAAGTTTATGCTTTTCATTTCCTTTCCTTTACTTAGTTAGCTTTTATGTTCTTATTTTGTTTATTTATTTTTCTTTCTTTCATTATGTCTAGCTAAGTTAATCATGTCAAGGTGAAAAGGTTACACTAATGGTGTAAGAATAAGTATAATATAAACTTAATATGGACTTTAATGTTTGATACTAACATGTTTTATATTTGTTATCTTGTTCACTCTTTAATACTTTGCTTGTTAAATGACTAATCTTGATTTATGTTGTATAAAACTTGGTACAACAAATGCTTGGAACTTTCATAGCCCATATTGTATGGTATAACCGACACCTGAGCTATGAAAGGAACTTGATTTGTTGTTAACATAAGTTATAATCATGAATTCTTGACGAGATTTTCAAGTATTAGCATTAATTGAATAAGATGACTAATGTAATCATGTTAACAATCTATAATCCAATTGGAACCTTCTTTATGTGTGGTTTATAATTGAAAAATAAGAGTTTATATTATACTTGTTTGACATACCATTAGTGGAATCTCTAACCTTGACAATTTTTATTATCATTGTTTAATCGTTACATTAATATTCCTTCTCCAAGTTCTCATCATCATCTTCTTCTTCTCTTTCTTTATTATTATTATTATTATTACTACTACTAATACTACTACTACTACTACTACTAGTATTATTATTATTATTATTATTATTATTATTATTATTATTATTATAGTTATAGTTATAGTTGTTATTGTTATTATTGTTGTTTATAATTATTGTTTATAATTTGTTCAATTAACCTCCCTGTGGTTCGACCCCAGTCTTGCCGGGTTATTTATTACTTCGACACTCCTACACTTGAGAGAATACATCAATCTTTTGGTCGTGTCAACGTTTTGGCGCCGTTGCCGGGGAGGTAAGTTTTGTATAAATTATAATATTTATTTTATTTTTTCTTTTCACTTTTCTTGTATATAACTTTGTTTCTTTTCTCTTGTTTCTTCTTCTTTTGTTTTCTTTTTCCATTTATTCTATTCCTATACGTGCATGAGAGTGTGGTCATGTACATCAAGTGGTAAACTTTGTAGGGTATCCTCATCATTTTCAGAAAATATGGCCGAAGAAGATAATCAATCACTTCATAATGAGAATAATGAGAATAACCGTGCTAGAATAGTTAGAGACCACATGAATCCCACAAGAACAAGTGCACCATCATGCATAATTTTTCCTCCCGATGCATCTTATTTTAATTTTAAGCCAGGCATTATTCAACCTTTACCTTCTTTTCATGGCTTAGAATTGGAAAATCCATACTTGCATTTAAGGGAATTTGAGGAGGTCTGCAACACATATAATAATTTAAATTGTAGCATGAACACCATCAGGTTAAAGCTTTTTCTTTTTTCATTAAAAGATAAAGCTAAAACATGGCTACAAAATTTAAGACCAGGATCCATTCGTGCTTGGGATGAAATGCAACAACAATTTTTAAAGAAGTTTTTCCCATCTCATAGAACAAACTCTTTCAAGAGACAAATCACCACTTTCACTCAAAAACCAGGAGAAACATTTTACAAATGTTGGGATAGGTATCGAGACTTGCTTAGTACTTGCCCTCATCATGGTTTTGAAACATGGAGATTGGTTTCACATTTCTATGAAGGGTTAACACCTAAAGATAGGCAAATGGTTGAATTGATGTGCAATGGAACTTTTGAAGATAAAGACCCTGATGAAGCAATGGAGTACTTAGACTTGTTAGCTGAAAATGCCCAAAATTAGGACACAGCGGGTACTTATGAGGCATCGAGTAAAACTCAACCTCATACATCTAGTGGAGGTATGTACAACCTTAGGGAAGATCATGACCTTCAAGCCAAGTTTGCATCTTTAGCTAGAAAAGTCAAGGCACTAGAATTGAAAAAGAGTGGTCAATTAAAATCTGTTGAAAACATTGTGTGTCAAATCTGTGAAATGAATGAACACTCAACCAACGATTGTCCAACCTTGCCTTCTTTTAAGGAATGTCTCCATGAACAAGCCCATGCTTTAAACAGTTTCCAAAGGGCCAACCATAACCCATACTCCCAAACATACAACCCTAGTTGTAGAAATCACCCAAATTTTAGTTGGAAGAGTGAGAACAACAATGCACAAACTTCACAACCACCATTTCAAGCACACCATAATTTTTAAAATTCTCATGGATATGCACCTCTTTATGCTCCACCTCCTACAAGAAATTTTGAGGAAACTTTGTATGCATTCATTGAAAAGCAAGAGACAATCAACACTCAACTTGCTCAAAGCATAACAGATTTTAAAGATACTCTTGCAAAATTCACATTTGCTCTTAATTTTCAAGAGAAAGGTAAGTTTCCATCTCAACCACAGCAAAATCTCAAGGAGTAATACAATGCAAATGCAAGTAGTTATGGAAGTCAACACATGGATCAAGTCAAATCAGTAATCACTTTTTGTAGTGGTAAGGTTATTCAAAAAACAATTCTTGAACCTTGTGAGAAAGATGATTAGTCAATCTCTAAGGGTAAGGAAGGGGTTGAATCTGAAAATTACAAAAAAACGACCGATTCTCCGCCAGCACTTCCATTTTCTCATGCCATGACCAATCAGAAAGAAATCGAGGATGAAAAAGGCACCGAAAAGGTTGATGCAAATCTTTTATCAAAAGTGACAATAGATTCGACACTCGACATAACACCAATCGATGATTACTTTCCTGATAAATCTTTACTTTCTCTTAGTTCAATGCCTTGGTTTGCTAAAAATATCAATTTTCTTGCTTCAGGATTTTTGCCAGCTCAATGAAGTATTGAAGACAAAAGAAAATTTTTGAGCAACGAGCAAAATTTTTGTTGGGATAACCTTTACTTATTCAATTATTGTTTTGATCAAATATTTCAAAAATACATTCTCAACAATGAGGTAAGTAATTTCATTAAATTTTGTCACTCTAAGGCATGTGGGGATCATTTCTCATAAAAAAAAAGAATTGTAGAAATCTTACAAAGTGGATTTTACTAGCCCACCATATTCAAGGAGTCACATGCATTCTGTAAAAATTGTGAAAATTGTCAAAAGGTGGGATTTATTTCAAAACATAGAGAGTCTTTAGATAATCTTCTATTGACTCTTAAGTCTCATCATAGTCGAGATAAGCATCGTGCAATTCATGATTTATGGCCAATATTCCATAAGGAATATGCTCAATGTAGTCTTGGGAATCTAACTAAAAAAAGATCTTGTTTGCTAGTTTTTAAGAAAACTGGATGACAAGCCTATCCCCGACCCATAGAGGGCATTTAAGCCGTTCTTGGACGTAAAACCAAGGGAAGATGTGAGCCACAATCACAACTACGATTTGAGCCTTCATTTGTGAATCTTTGTGTCTTTTGGTTTTAAAATTTTATTTTATTATCATTGTTTAATCGTTACATTAATATTCCTTCTAATGGTATTATTATTATTATTATTATTATTATTATTATTATGACATTAATAAAAATTGTCAGGTTAGAGATTCCACTAATGGTATGTCAAACAAGTATAATATAAACTCTTATTATTCAATTGAAAGCCACACATAAAGAAGGTTCCAATTGGATTATAGATTGTTAACATGATTACATTAGTCATCTTATTCAATTAATGCTAATACTTGTAAATCTCGTCAAGCATTCATGATTATAACTTATGTTAACAACAAATCAAATTCCTTTCATAGCTCAGGTATTGGTTATACCATACAATATGGGCTATGAAAGTGCCAAGCATTCGTTGTACCAAGTGTTATACAACATAAATCAAGATTAGTCATTTAACAAACAAAGTATTAAAGAGTAAACAAGATAACAAATATAAAACATGTTAGTATTAAACATTAAAGTCCATATTAAGTTTATATTATACTTATTCTTACACCATTAGTGTAACCTTTTCACCTTGACATAATTAACTTAGCTAGACATAATGAAAGAAAGAAAAATAGATAAATAAAATAAGAACATAAAAGATATTAATAAACCTTTCTTTTGTGCTCAATGTATCAACACATAATTATGGGGCTTTTTTTGGAAGAAAACAAAATTTTTATTCTAATGTTTAAGGTTAACTTCCTTAGGTTGGGATTATTATTTTTGTCTTTTTTTTCTTCTTCTTTTTTTTTTTAAAAAATGTATATACATATAATTTAAAAACATGATGCATCTTTAACCCATGTAATGAGCTTTCAGCTAATGACTCCCAAACCAGTTGGTCTTAGGGCATTAGGTGTTAAGACACCTCTACGAGCTTAGTAACTCGGGTCGCAGATACTGATATGTAGATAGTGCAATGTTTGATTCCCTTAAGTTTTTCTCCTCAACCCATGTAACAAGAGTTGGGCCAATAGCTCCCAAGTCAGTTGACTTTAGGGTATTAGGTGTTAAAACACCCCTTCGAGCTTAATTGCTTAGGTTAGGGAGGCTACGAAACCAAACTTATCTACATTTTTATTATCATCATTTTTTTTCTTTTTTCTTTTTTTTCTTTTTTTTTTCATTTTTTTCTTAATTATATACAATCCTTTTCCCTTAGTTGTTACCTTTAACAAAAGAACATAAATAATGTAATAGTCTAATATGTGACCCACAATCATATGTTAAGGTGTGTGTGTGTAAATTAAAGTTTAAGAATACATGTTAAATAAGTATATGAGCAGAATTAAGTGATAACAATGAGAGAGTTTGTAAACCTGAATATTTCAACAAGTATTATAATAGACCTTGTTAAGAATGGTTACTAAGATACGTCTCAAGAGTCACTTTAACGAAAGAGCTCATTTACTCTGCCATCCTAGTAACAACAATTATGCACATGCTTTATGAAATGAAAAATATTTTTTTTTATCAACTACTACCTTCTCCCCCAACCAAAACGAGACATTGTCCTCAATGTTCTAAGGTAGAAAGATAGAGTATAGAAGATATCACCTGAAATAACGAACACTGACAAACCTAAAACACACTAAAAAGAAAAATAACAAAACACAATAATAAAACCAAAAGACACAAAGATTCACAAATGAAGGCTCAAATCGCAATTGTGATTGTGGCTCACATCTTCCCTTGGTTTTACGTCCAAAAACGGCTTAAACGCCCTCTATGGGTCGGGGATAGGCTTGCCATCCAGTTTTCTTAAAAACTAGCAAACAAGATCTTTTTTTAGTCAGATTCCCAAGACTACATTGAGCATGTTCCTTATGGAATATTGACCATAAATCATGAATTGCATAATGCTTATCTCGACTATGATGAGACTTAAGAGTCAATAGAAGATTATCTAAAGACTCTCTGTGTTTTGAAATAAATCCCACCTTTTGACAATTTTCACAGTTTTTACAGAATGCATGTGACTCCTTGAATATGGCGGGCTAGTAAAATCCACTTTGTAAGATTTCTACAATCCTTTTGTTTTATGAGAAATGATCCCCACATGCCTTAGAGTGACAAAATTTAATGAAATTACTTACCTCATTGTCGAGAAAGCATTTTTAAAATATTTGATCAAGACAATAATTGAATAAGTAAGGGTCATCCCAACAAAAATTTTGCTCGTTGCTCAAAAATTTTCTTGTCTTCAATACTCTAGTGAGCTGGCAAAAATCCTGAAGCAAGAAAATTGATATTTTTAGCAAACCAAGGCATTGAACTAAGAGAAACTAGAGATTTATCAGGAAAGTAATCATCGATTGGTGTGATGTCGGGTGTCGAATCTATTTTCTCTTTTGATAAAATATCTGCATCAACCTTTTCAGTGCCTTTTTCATCCTCGATTTCTTCTTGATTGGTCATAGCATGAGAAAATGGAAGTGCTGGCGGAGAATCAGTCGTTTCTTTACAATTTTCAGATTCAACCCCTTCCTTACCCTTAGAGATTGACTCATCATCTTTCTCACAAGGTTCAAGAATTGGTTTTTGAATAACCTTACCACTACAAAACGTGATGACTGATTTGACTTGATCCATGTGTTGACTTCCATAACTACTTGCATTTCCATTGTATTGCCCCTTGAGATTTTGCTGTGGTTGAGATGGAAACTTACCTTTCTCTTGAAAATTGAGAGCAGATGTGAATTTTGCAAGAGTATCTTTAAAATCTGTTATACTTTGAGCAAGTTGAGTGTTGATTGTCTCTTGCTTTTCAATGAATGCACACAAAGTTTCCTCAAAATTTCTTATAAGAGGTGGAGCATAAGGAGGTGCATATCCATGAGAATTTTGAAAATTGTGGTGTGCTAGAAATGGTGGTTGTGAAGTTTGTGCATTGTTGTTCTCACTCTTCCAACTAAAATTTGGGTGATTTCTACAACCAGGGTTGTATGTTTGGGAGTATGGGTTATGGTTGGCCCTTTGGAAACTGTTTAAAGCATGGGCTTGTTCATGGAGACATTCCTTAAAAGAAGGCAAGGTTGGACAATCGTTGGTTGAGTGTTCATTCATTTCACAGATTTGACACACAATGTTTTCAACAGATTTTAATTGACCACTCTTTTTCAATTCTAGTGCCTTGACTTTTCTAGCTAAAGATGCAAACTTGGCTTGAAGGTCATGATCTTCCCTAAGGTTGTACATACCTCCACTAGATGTATGAGGTTGAGTTTTACTCGGTGCCTCATAAGTACCCGCGGTGTCCCAATTTTGAGCATTTTCAGCTAACAAGTCTAACTACTCCATTGCTTCATCAGGGTCTTTATCTTCAAAAGTTCCATTGCACATCAATTCAACCATTTGCCTATCTTTAGGTATTAACCCTTCATAGAAATGTGAAACCAATCTCCATGTTTCAAAACCATGATGGGGGCAAGTAGTAAGCAAATCTCGATACCTATCCCAACATTTGTAAAATGTTTCTCCTGGTTTTTGAGTGAAAGTGGTGATTTGTCTCTTGAAAGAGTTTGTTCTATGAGATGAGAAAAACTTCTTTAAAAACTATTGTTGCATTTCATCCCAAGCACGAATGGATCCTGGTCTCAAATTTTGTAGCCATGTTTTAGCTTTATCTTCTAATAAAAAAGGAAAAAGCTTTAATCTGATGGTGTTCATGCTATAATTTAAATTATTATATGTGTTACAGACCTCCTCAAATTCTCTTAAATGCAAGTATGGATTTTCCAATTCTAAACCATGAAAAGAAGGTAAAAGTTGAATAATACCTGGTTTAAAATTAAAATGAGATGCATCAGGAGGAAAAACTATGCATGATGGTGCACTTGTTCTTGTGGGATTCATGTGGTCTCTAAGTGTTCTAACACGGTTATTCTCATTATTTTCATTATGAAGTGATTGATTATCTTCTTCCGTCATATGTTCTAAAAATGATGAGGATACTCTACAACGTCTACCACTTGATGTACATGACCACACTCTCATGCACGTGTAGGAATAAAATAAAAGGAAAAAGAAAACAAAAGAAGAAGAAACACGAGAAAAGAAACAAAGTTATATACAATAAAGGTGAAAGGATAAAATAAAATAACTATTATAATTTATACAAAACTTACCTCCCCGGCAACGACACCAAAAACTTGACAATAAAGGTGAAAAGATTGATGTTTTCTCCCAAGATCAGGAGTGTCGAAGTAATAAATAACCCGGCAAGACTGGGGTCGAACCACAAGGAGGTTAATTGTATAAATTATAAACAACAATTATAAACACAATAATAGTAATAGTAATAGTAATAACAATGACAACAACAACAACAACAACAACAACAACAAGAATAATAATAATAATAATAATAATAATAATAATAATAATAATAATAATAATAATAACGCAAAAACTTGACATGACGAAAAGATTGATGTTTTCTCCCAAGTGCAGGAGCGTCGAAGTAATAAATAACCCGGCAAAACCGGGGTCGAACCATAGGGAGGTTAATTGTACAAATTATAAACAACAATTATAAACACAATAATAGTAATAGTAATAACAACGACAACAACAACAACAACAACAATAATAATAATAATAATAATAGTATTAGTAGTACTAATAATAATAATAATAATAATAATAATAATAGTAGTAGTAGTAGTAATAATAATAATAATAAAGAAAGAGAAGAAGAAGAAAATGATGAGAACTTGGAGATGGAAAATTAATGTAAGGATTAAACAATAATAATAACAAATGTCAAGGTTAGAGGTTCCACTAATGGTATATCAAACAAGTATAGTATAAACTCTTATTATTGAATTGGAAACCACACACAAAGGAGGTTCCAATCAGATTATATATTGTTAACATGATTACATTAGTCATCTTATTCAATTAATGCTAATACTTGTAAATCTCGTCAAGCATTCATGATTATAACTTATGTTAACAACAAATCAAGTTCCTTTCATAGCTCAGGTGTCGATTATACCATACAATATGGGCTATAAAAGTGTCGAGTATTTGTTGTACCAAGTATTATACAACATAAATCAAGATTAGTCATTTAACAAGCAAAGTATTAAAGAGTAAACAAGATAACAAATATAAAACATGTTAGTATCAAATATTAAAGTCCATATTAAGTTTACATTATACTTATTCTTACACCATTAGTGTAACCTTTTCACCTTTACATAATTAACTTAGCTAGACATAATGAAAGAAAGAAAAATAGATAAACAAAATAAGAACATAAAAGTTTACTAAGTAAAGGAAAGGAAATGAAAGGCATAAACTTAATATTAATGAAAGTAAAGCATAAACACTACAAAAAATACAAAGAGAGAAAGGAAGAGCATGATCTTAGTAACCGACACCTGAGCTATGAAAGGAACTTGATTTGTTGTTAACATAAGTTATAATCATGAATGCTTGACGAGATTTACAAGTATTAGCATTAATTGAATAAGATGACTAATGTAATCATGTTAACAATCTATAATCATATTGGAACCTTCTTTATGTGTGGTTTCCAATTGAATAATACAAGTTTATACTATACTTGTTTGACGTACCATTAGTGGAACCTCTAACCTTGACATTTGTTATTATTGTTGTTTAATCCTTACGTTAATTTTTCATCTCAAAGTTCTTATCAATTTATCATCTTCTTCTTCTCCTGCTTCTTTTTCTTTATTATTATTATTATTATTATTATTATTATTATTATTATTATTACTACTACTACTACTAGTAGTAGTATTGTTATTGTTATTGTTATTATTGTTGTTATTGTTGTTGTTGTTGTTATTATTGTTGTTGTATTATTTTTATTTATAATTTATACAATTAAGCTCCCTATGGTTCGACCCCGGTCTTGCCGGGTTATTTATTACTTCGACACTCCTGCACTTAGGAGAAGACATCAACCTTTTTGTCGTGACAAGTTTTTGGCGTCGTTGCCGGGGATTTGGTTTATATAGCTAGAAAACTAATACATAAGCTTAAAACATTCATAGGAATGCAAGACTAATTCTGCTATTTGGAATTCTAAATCTTAGCAACAACAGATAAGTTGGAATCTGTCCTGCAGCCTAGACATTGTTTAGTGTTCAACTCATATCTCGAGTTCTAGAAGTTTAAATGACCTTATTTTTTTGGAAAGCTGAGACAATTTTCTAGAGCTTTCATGGGGATTGATTAGTACTTAAAAGTGCATTTTTATCATGGTTTTATATCATCATTTTGCACTTGAAGTATCAATAACTCCTTAACTAAAATATGTTTTATAATAATGTATCTAATAATATAAGATACCTATAATTTGTGGTAAATGTCTATTTTTAATGCAGGTCTATCACATAAATGAAAGGATTGATTGATGACTTGAAGAACTTAAATTGCATGGATAAAGAGATGGTAAAACTTAGAGAAGAGATGTCGGTGCAATCCAAACCGGAACACTGTTCGGTAATTGGGCCATATCTAGAGCTACAGATCTCAGATTTAGGTCCAATTTATATGGATGGAAAGGTAAGACATAGGCCTACAACTTTCATATGGAGCCCAAGATCTAAAAAGGCCATTATCAAGTCCAAATTGTAGCAACAACAAAGAAGCCCGAATCTGTCTTCCAGCCCGAGCACTGTTCGGTATTTTGGCCATATCTGGAGTTCTAGAAGTCCAAATGAGCTGAATTGTTTACACAAGAAAGCTGAGACAATTGCCTACAACTTTCATGTTGCACCTGGCTCCAGTTTTGACGTTATCAATGACGTTTTGGGCAGACAAGAGAAGATAAGGATTGTCACCAAGTCAAAAGTTGGCCACCCACTTATCAATTAGTCATCAAATCAATAGTTCCCAATTTTGGCCTATAAAAGGAGGCATTTTCCATGCATTTAGGCATCTTGGTTTCCAGATCAAGATCATGCTCTTCCTTTCTCTCTTTGTATTTTTTATAATGTTTATGCTTTGCTTTCATTAATATTAAGTTTATGCCTTTCATTTCCTTTCCTTTACTTAGTTAACTTTTATGTTCTTATTTTGTTTATCTATTTTGCTTTCTTTCATTATGTCTAGCTAAGTTAATTATGTCAAGGTGAAAAGGTTACACTAATGGTGTAAGAATAAGTATAATGTAAACTTAATATGGACTTTAATGTTTGATACTAACATGTTTTATATTTGTTATCTTGTTCACTCTTTAATACTTTGCTTGTTAAATAACTAATCTTGATTTATGTTGTATAACACTTGGTACAACAAATGCTTGGCACTTTCATAGCCCATAATGTATGGTATAACCGACACCTGAGCTATGAAAGGAACTTGATTTGTTGTTAACATAAGTTATAATCATGAATGCTTGACGAGATTTACAAGTATTAGCATTAATTGAATAAGATGACTAATGTAATCATGTTAACAATATATAATCTGATTGGAACCTCCTTTGTGTGTGGTTTCCAATTCAATAATAAGAGTTTATACTATACTTGTTTGATATACCATTAGTGGAACCTCTAACCTTGACATTTGTTATTATCATTGTTTAATCTTTACATTAATATTCCATTTTGAAGTTCTCATCATCTTCTTCTTCTCCTTCTCCTTCTTTATTATTCTTATTACTACTACTACTACTACTATTACTACTAGTATTATTATTATTATTGTTATTATTATTGTTATTATTATTATTATTATTATTATTATTATTATTATTATTATTATAATTGTTGTTGTTGTTGTTACTATTGTTGTTATTTATAGTTGTTGTTTATAATTTGTACAATTAACCTCCCTGTGGTTCGACCCCGGTCTTGCCGGGTTATTTATTACTTCGACACTCCTGCACTTGGGAGAAGACATCAATCTTTTTGTCGTGTCAAGTTTTTGGCGCCGTTGCTGGGGAGGTAAGTTCTTGTATAAATTATAGTATTTATTTTATTTTCTCTTTTCACTTTTCTTGTATATAAATTTGTTTCTTTTCTTTTGTTTCTTTTTATTTTGTTTTCTTCCTCCTTCTTTTGCTTTCTTCTTCTTCTTTTTATTTTATTCCTACACGTGCATGAGAGTGTGGTCACGTACATCAAGTGGTAGACTTTGTAGGGTATCCTCATCATTTTCAGAAAATATGGCCGAAGAAGATAATCAATCACTTCATAATGAAAATAATGAGAATAACCGTGCTAGAACACTTAGAGATCATATGAATCCCACAAGAACAAGTGCACCATCATGCATAGTTTTTCCTCCTGATGCATCTCATTTTAATTTTAAACCAGGTATTATTCAACTTTTACCTTCTTTTCATGGTTTAGAATTGGAAAATCCATACTTGCATTTAAGGGAATTTGAGGAGGTTTGCAACACATATAATAACTTAAATTGTAGCATGAACACCATCAGATTAAAGCTTTTTCCTTTTTCATTAAAAGATAAAGCTAAAACATGGCTACAAAATTTAAGACCAGGATCCATTCGTGCTTGGGATGAAATGCAACAACAATTTTTAAAGAAGTTTTTCCCATCTCATAGAACAAACTCTTTCAAAAGACAAATCACTACTTTCACTCAAAAACCAGGAGAAACATTTTACAAATGTTGGGATAGGTATCGAGATTTGCTTACTACTTGCCCCCATCATGGTTTTGAAACATGGAGATTGGTTTCACATTTCTATGAAGGGTTAACATCTAAAGATAGGCAAATGGTTGAATTGATATGCAATGGAACTTTTGAAGATAAAGACCCTGATGAAGCAATGGAGTACTTAGACTTGTTAGCTGAAAATGCTCAAAATTGGGATACTGCGGGTACATATGAGGCACCGAGTAAAACTCAACCTCATACATCTAGTGGAGGTATGTACAACCTTAGGGAAGATCATGACTTTCAAGCCAAATTTGCATCTTTAGCTAGAAAAGTCGAGGCACTAGAATTGAAAAAGAGTGGTCAATTAAAATCTATTGAAAACATTGTGTGTCAAATTTGTGAAACAAATGAACACTCAACCAACGATTGTCCAACCTTGCCTTCTTTTAAAGAATGTCTCCATGAACAAGCTCATGCTTTAAACAGTTTCCAAAGGCCCAACCACAACCCATACTCCCAAACATACAACCCTGGTTGGAGGAATCACCCAAATTTCAGTTGGAAGAGTGAGAACAACAATGCACAAACTTCACAACCACCGTTTCAAGCACACCATAATTTCCAAAATTCTCATGGATATGCACCTTCTTATGCTCCACCTTCTAGAAGAAATCTTGAGGAAACATTGCATGCATTCATTGAAAAGCAAGAGACAATTAATACTCAACTTGTTCAAAACATGACAGATTTTAAAGATACTCTTGCTAAATTAACATCTGCTCTTAGTTTCCAAGAGAAAGGTAAGTTTCCATCTCAAACACAATAAAATCCCAAAGGGCAATACAATGCAAATGCAAGTAGTTCCGGAAGCCAACACATGGATCAAGTCAAATCAGTCACTACTCTGCGCAGTGGTAAGGTTATTGAAAAACCCTCTCTTGAACCTTATGAGAAAGATGATGAGTCAATCTCTGAGGGTAAGGAAGGGGATGAATCTGAAAATTGCAAAGAAACGACTGACTCACCGCCAACACTTCCATTTCCTCAAGCCATGACCAAACAAAGGAAAGTCAATCACAATTCTGAAATTTATGAAATTTTCAAACAGGTAAGGATCAATATACCTTTGCTGGATGCTATTAAACAGGTTCCTTCCTATGCTAAATTTTTGAAAGATCTATGCACTGTGAAGAGGAAACTGAATGTGAAAAAGAAAGCCTTTTTAGCCGAACAAGTAAGTGCTATTCTTCAAAACAATAATGCTTTGAAATATAAAGACCCTGGTTGTTCTACAATTTCTTGCTTTATTGGAGAGCATAAAATTGAAAGAGCCTTACTTGATCTCGGTGCTAGTGTGAATTTACTTCCATATTCAGTTTTTCAGAGTCTCAATCTAGGCGAGTTAAAACCAACTTCTATAACTCTTTTACTTGCTGATAGATCTATAAAAGTGCCTAGAGGAATAATTGAAGATGTGTTAGTACAAGTCGATAAATTCATTTATCCTGTGGATTTTATTGTCTTGGACACACAACCTGTTGAAGTATGTAATTCATTTCCTGTTATTTTAGGACGTCCATTTCTTGCAACTTCTAATGCATTGATTAATTGTAGGAATGGACTGATGAAGCTATCATTTGGAAACATGACATTGGAGATGAATATTTTCAACATTTGCAAGCAACCTAGAGATGATAATGATTTACAGGAAGTGGACTTTACTGAAAAATTAATTCATGATCAATTTCCAACCACTTCCAATGAAATTGAGATTGATGAATCTGATGATTTGGAAATGATTTATTTTCAGGAAGAATCAAAGACAAGTAATTGGAGGCCACAAATTGAGGAATTGCCACCACGACCAATTAAGTCCATACCTTCAAGTGTTCAACCACCAAAACCTGATTTGAAGCCGTTGCCATCCAATCTCAAATACTCATTTTTGGGAGAAAATGAAACTTTTCCGGTAATAATCTCTTCCAAACTTAATGCACATCAAGAAGGTAAGTTATTACAAACTCTGAAAATGCACAAAAAAGCATTAGGATGGACCATAGCTGATATAAAAGGAATTAGTCCTTTGATTTGTACACACAGAATTTATTTAGAGGAAAATGTTAAACCCTCTAGAGAAATGCAACGAAGGCTAAATCCTAATATGAAAGAAGTAGTGAAAAATGAAGTCATTAAGCTTCTAGATAATGAAATCATTTATCCTATTTCTGACAGCAAATGGGTAAGTCCTACCCAAGTTGTACCTAAGAAGTCTGGAGTCACTGTGATAACAAATGAGAACAATGAGTTAATTCCCACTAGAACTGTTACTGGTTGGCGCATGTGCATTGACTATAGGAAACTTAATTCAATGACTAGAAAAGATCATTTTCCTTTACCTTTCATGGATCAAATCCTAGAAAGAGTTGCAGGTCATGAATTTTATTGTTTCCTAGATGGCTATTCGGGTTACAACCAAATTGAAATTGCATTGGAAGATCAAGAAAAGACTACTTTCACATGTCCATTTGGTACTTTTGCATATCGAAGGATGCCTTTTGGATTATGTAATGCACCAGCCACATTTCAAAGATGCATGCTTAGTATATTTAGCGATATGGTTGAACATTTTCTTGAGATTTTCATGGATGATTTTTCTGTTTTTGGTGATTCATTTGATGATTGTTTGACTAATTTAGGAAAGGTTTTAACCAGGTGTGAAGAGAAGAATCTTGTGCTGAATTGGGAAAAATGTCATTTTATGGTAACAAATGGCATTGTACTTGGTCACATTGTTTCATCAAAAGGAATTGAGGTTGACAAATCTAAAATTGAGTTAATTGCAAACTTGCCAACACCAAAATCTCTTAAAGATGTTAGATCATTCCTGGGACATGCTGGTTTTTATAGAAGGTTCATCAAAGATTTTAGTGTAATATCTAAGCCTTTAAGTAACCTTCTAACAAAGGATACTATTTTTGAATGGACTGAACATTGTGAAGAAGCCTTTGTTAAACTTAAAAACTTGCTTACTTGTGCTCCTATCATTCAACCTCCCGATTGGTCCTTACCTTTTGAAATAATGTGTGATGCTAGTGATTATGCCGTAGGTGCTGTTTTGGGACAAAGAAAAGATAAGAAACCTTATGTAATTTACTATGCAAGTAAAACTTTAAATAGTGCTCAAATGAATTATACCACCACTGAAAAAGAATTACTTGCAGTAGTATTTGCATGTGAAAAATTCAGATCTTATCTTGTTGGCTCACCTGTTGTTGTTTTTAGTGATCATGCAGCATTGAAATATCTTCTTTCTAAGAAAGATTCCAAGGCTAGATTGGTGCGGTGGATTTTATTACTTCAAGAATTTGATATCACAATCAAAGATAAGAAAGGCAGCGAAAATGTTGTCGCAGATCACTTGTCAAGATTGACAACAGATTCGAAAACTGACATCACACCAATCGATGACTACTTTCCTGATGAATCTTTACTTTCTGTCTCTACAATGCCTTGGTTTGCTAATATTGTCAATTTTCTTGTTTCAGGACAATTGCCAGCTCATTGGAATACCCAAGATAAAAGAAAGTTTTTGAACGAAGTGAAGAACTTTTATTGGGATGATCCTTATTTATTCAAATATTGTCCTGATCAAATATTTCGAAGATGCATTCCTGACAATGAGGTAAGTAGTGTCATTAAATTTTGTCATTCTGAGGCATGTGGGGGCCATTTCTCATCAAGAAAGACAACTGCAAAAATCTTACAAAGTGGATTTTACTGGCCCACCATGTTCAAAGACTCACATGCATTCTGCAAGTCTTGTGAAAATTGTCAAAAGTTGGGATCTATTTCAAAACGTCACATGATGCCTTTAAACCCTATTATTGTCATTGAGATCTTTGATTGTTGGGGTATAGATTTCATGGGCCCATTCCCTCCATCATTTGGTTTCTTATACATATTAGTCGCAGTAGATTATGTTTCAAAATGGATAGAGGCAATTCCAAGTCGACACAATGATCACAAAACAGTGATAAAGTTTTTGAAAGAAAATATTTTGAGTCGATTTGGAGTCCCTCGAGCCATAATAAGTGATGGTGGAACACATTTCTGCAACAAGCCATTTGAGTCTTTAATGAAGAAATATGGAATCACACACAAAGTTGCCACCTCTTATCACCCTCAAACAAGTGGACAAGTAGAGCTTGCTAATAGGGAGATCAAACATATTTTGGAGAAAACAGTGAACCCTAATAGGAAAGACTGGTCTTTAAGACTTAATGATGCACTTTGGGCTTATCGAACTGCTTATAAAACATCATTAGGTATGTCACCGTATAGACTAGTCTATGGAAAACCTTGTCACTTGCCTGTGGAACTTGAACATAAAGCTTATTGGGCTATTAAAGCTTTCAATTCAAATCTGGATGATGCTAGTCAACTGCGAAAATTACAAATAAATGAGCTTGAGGAAATAAGAAATGATGTATATGAAAATTCAAGAATTCATAAAGCAAGAATTAAAGAGTTTCATGACAAGAAAATACAGAGAAAAACCTTCAATGTTGGTCAAAAAGTCTTGCTTTATAATTCTCGACTGCATTTATTTCCTGGAAAATTAAGATCAAGATGGAGTGGTCCTTTTATTGTGAAACATGTGTATCCATATGGGGCCTATGACATCGAGAATCCAAAGAATGGCAATGTTTTCAAGGTAAATGGACATCGTCTGAAAGTTTACTTTGACAATTTTTCAGTTGAACATAACTCTATTGAATTGGGTGATCCTGTATATAAAGATTGATTTTATTTTATTTTATTTTATTTTATTTTTGTTTCTTATATAAATATTGATTTTATTTTATTTTATTTTTGTTTCTTTTTGAGTGATTTTTGCGAGTTTCTTCACCCCGGTCAAATGGCGGATAACGGTACTCCGTGACTTAAGTCGGTTCTTTCAGTTTCCCACAATTACTGATATCTGTGTATATATCTGTGCAATTCTTTGAATCTCTCTTCCAATTCTCATTTGAAAATGGACACTAATCTTGAAAAATTGAAAAAGTATTTTCCCGCTCTGCCTCAGAATGCGATTACAAAAATTTACCGTGCTAGATGTGCAAGATTGAGATTATTAATGAATCATGGAATTCCTGAAGATATTCGTTGGTTGATTGAAGCAAAGGTCCGATTATCAGGTGAGTCCTCTAACTTCTTCATTTCACACATGCCTGGAACAGGTAAAAGCACTTTTGCAAAGAAGCGTCGTGCAAAACGACTGGATGTCTGTCATCGATGTGCTAGATGGACTTGTAATACACAATGTCGTTCTTTAGGAATGGTATCTATAAACCGTGAAGATAAAATACAATTCATTAAGGATGGCCTGAGTAAGGAGTCTTTAGATAATCTTCTATTGACTCTTGAGACGCATCCTAGTGGAGATGTGCATCGTGCAATTCATGATTTATGGCCACTATTTCATAAAGAACATGATCGACTTAGTCTTGGGAATCTGACTAAAAAAGACCCTGTTTGCCAGTTTTTAAGAAAACTGGATGGGAAGCCTATCCACGACCCATAGAGGGCGTTTAAGCCGTTCTTGGACGTAAAACCAAGGGAAGATGTGAGCCACAATCACAACTACCTGTACATACACATGCTTTTTTTTCAAAAGTAAATAAATAAATAAATAAAAAGAGAGAGAGAGAGTGTGAGACTCCAGCTGGCCTACATATAGATGTTATGATTGCCTTTCTAATTTATCATCTATAAAACCCTCTTTTCCTTCCTTTCATTTCTACTCAACCCATACCTTCAACAAATACAGAAGTGTGTAGAAATGGCAAGTTCCTCAAGTCATCAAATAAGAAATATTTGTGTTTTCGGTGGATCTAGTCCTGGGAAAGAAAAGGAGTTTTTAGAATCAGCAAATCATCTTGGTCAGGTGCTAGCTGAGAGAAAGATTCATTTAGTGTATGGGGGAGGCAGTCTTGGGTTAATGGGAGGTGTGTCAATAGCTGCATTTTTAGGAGGTAGTCAAGTTTTAGGAGTCGTCCCTGAAGCTTTGGCACAAGGGGACATCATTGGAAAAACAATTGGAGAGGAACTTCAGGTCTCCACAATGTCGGCTCGAATGAATGCAATGTTTAACCATGCTGATGCTTTCATTGCTTTACCAGGTGGTCTAGGCACATTGGAAGAGATCTTTCATATTTCCTCTTGGGCTCAATTGCACATTCACCATAAACCCATTGGTTTGTTAAATGTTAATGGTTATTATGATAACTTGTTGTCTTTTCTTGATCATGCTGTGGAACAGGAATTTCTAACATCTTCTGCACGACAAATCATAATTTCTGCTACTACTGCTGAACAATTGATTGACCAACTACAATCTTTCACTCCTGTGATTGATCCTTCCATGAGTCGCATAAATTGGTCATCTAAGGAAAGCCGTAAAAAGCTTAGATTGGATTTGAGCCTTCATTTGTGAATTTTTATGTATTTTGGTTTTATTATTGTGTTTTGTTATTTCTTATTTTTGTTTCAGTGTGTTTCAGGTTTTGTCAGTGTTCGTTATTTCAGGTGATATCTTCTATACTCTATCTTTCTACCTTAGAACATTGAGGACAATGTCTCGTTTTGGTTGGGGGGAGAGGGTAGTAGTTGATAAAAAAAAAAAATTGTTTTTCATTTCATAAAGCATGTGCATAATTATTGTTACTAGGATGGCAGAGTAAAGGAGTTCTTTTGTTAAAGTGACTCTTGAGACGCATCTTAGTAACCATTCTTAACAAGGTCTATTATTGACATGACTAAAAGATTGATGTCTTCTCCCAAGTGCAGGAGTGTCGAAGTAATAAATAACCCGGCAAGACCGGGGTCGAACCACAGGGAGGTTAATTGTACAAATTATAAACAATAATTATAAACAACAATAATAGTAATAACGATAATAATAATAATAATAATAATAATAATAATAATAATAATAATAATAATAGTAGTAGTAGTACTAATAATAATAATAATAATAATAACAATAACAATAATAATAATAATAAAGAAAGAGAAGAAGAAGAAGATGATGATGATGAGAACTTAGAGATGAAATATTAATGTAAGGATTAAACAATAATAATAACAAATGTCAAGGTTAGAGGTTCCACTAATGGTATATCAAACAAGCATAGTATAAACTCTTATTATTGAATTGGAAACCACACACAAAGGAGGTTCCAATCAGATTATATATTGTTAACATGATTACATTAGTCATCTTATTCAATTAATGCTAATACTTGTAAATCTCGTCAAGCATTCATGATTATAACTTATGTTAACAACAAATCAAGTTCCTTCCATAGCTCAGGTGTCGGTTATACCATACATTATGGGCTATGAAAGTGCCAAGCATTTGTTGTACCAAGTGTTATACAACATAAATCAAGATTAGTCATTTAACAAGCAAAGTATTAAAAAGTGAACAAGATAACAAATATAAAACATGTTAGTATCAAACATTAAAGTCCATATTAAGTTTACACTATACTTATTCTTACACCATTAGTGTAACCTTTTCACCTTGACATCATTAACTTAGCTAGACATAATGAAAGAAAAGAAAATAAATAAACAAAATAAGAACATAAAAGCTAACTAAGTAAAGGAAAGGAAATGAAAAGCATAAACTTAATATTAATGAAAGCAAAGCATAAACATTACAAAAAATACAAAGAGAGAAAGGAAGAGAATGATCTTGATCTGAACACCAAGATGCCTAAATGCATGGCAAATGCCTCCTTTTATAGGCCAAAATTGGGAACTATTGATTTGATGACTAATTGATAAGTGGGTGGCCAACTTTTGACTTGGTGACAATCCTTATCTTCTCTTGTCTGCCCAAAACGTCATTGATAACGTCAAAATTAGAGCCAGTTGCAAACATGAAAGTTGTAGGCAATTGTCTCAGCTTTCTTGTGTAAAAAATTCAGCTCATTTGGACTTCTAGAACTCCAGATATGGCCAAAATACCGAACAGTGCTCGGGCTGGAAGACAGATTCGGGCTTCTTTGTTGTTGCTACAATTTGGACTTGATAATGGCCTTTTTAGATCTTGGGCTCCATATGAAAGTTGTAGGCCTATGTCTTACCTTTCCATCCATATAAATTGGACCTAAATCTGAGATCTGTAGCTCCAGATATGACCCAATTACCGAACAGTGTTCCGGTTTGGATTGCACCGACATCTCTTTTCTAAGTTTGGCCATCTCTTTATCCTTGCAATTTAAGTTCTTCAAGTCATCAATCAATCCTTTCATTTATGTGATAGGCCTGCATTAAAAATAGACATTTACCACAAATTATAGGTATCTTATATTATTAGATACATTATTATAAAACATATTTTAGTTAAGGAGTTATTGATATTTCAAGTGCAAAATGATGATATAAAACCATGATAAAAATGCACTTTTAAGTACTAATCACACCCCTCAACCAGCTTATTACTAGTCCCTAGTAATTAAAGCGTTAAAACAATTTGCAAATTTCACAAAGCAAGGTATTCATCATTTAACTTCCATTAATCTATCCAGATAAACAAACTCTCATTAAATTTATATATCTGCTCAATACCACTTAACAAGATATTAATAAACCTTTCTTTTGTGCTCAATGTATCAACACATAATTATGGGGCTTTTCTTGGAAGAAAACAAAATTTTTGTTCTAATGTTTAAGGTTAACTTCCTTGGGTTGGGATTACTATTTTTGTCTTTTTTTTTTTTTTAACTCTATATGCATATACTTTAAAAACATCATGCATCTTTAACCCATGTAACGAGCTTTCAGCTAATGACTCCCAGACCAGTTGGTCTTAGGGCATTAGGTGTTAAGACACCCCTACGAGCTTAGTAACTCGGGTCGCAGATACTGATATGTAGATAGTGCAATGTTTGATTTCTTTAAGCTTTTCTCCTCAACCCATGTAACAAGCGTTGGGCCAATAGCTCCCAAGTCAGTTGACTTTAGGGTATTAGGTGTTAAAACACCCCTTCGGGCTTAATTGCTTAGGTTAGGGAGGCTACGAAATCAAACTTATCTACATTTTTATTATCATCATTTTTTATTTTTTCTTTTTTCTTTTTTTTTTCATGTTTTTTTTTTAATTATATACAATCCCTTTCCCTTAGTTGTTACCTTTAACAAAAGAACATAAATAATGTAATAATCCAATATGCAACCCACAATCATATCTTAAAGTGTGTGTGTGTAAATTAAGGTTTAAAAATACATGTTAAATAAGTATATGAGCAGAATTAAGTGGTAACAATATGAGAGTTTGTAAACCTGAATATTTCAGGAAGTATTATAATAGACCTTGTTAAGAATGGTTACTAAGATGCGTCTCAAGAGTCACTTTAACAAAAGAACTCCTTTACTCTGCCATCCTAGTAACAACAATTATGCACATGCTTTATGAAATGAAAAACAATTTTTTTTTTTATCAACTACTACCCTCTCCCCCCAACCAAAACGAGACATTGTCCTCAATGTTCTAAGGTAGAAAGATAGAGTATAAAAGATATCACCTGAAATAACGAACACTGACAAAACCTGAAACACACTGAAACAAAAATAAGAAATAACAAAACATAATAAAACCAAAAGACACAAAAATTCACAAATGAAGGCTCAAATCCAATCTAAGCTTTTTACGGCTTTCCTTAGATGACCAATTTATGCGACTCATGGAAGGATCAATCACAGGAATGAAAGATTGTAGTTGGTCAATCAATTGTTCAGCAGTAGAAGCAGAGATTATGATTTGTCGTGCAGAAGATGTTAGAAATTTCTGTTCCACAGCATGATCAAGAAAAGACAACAACTTATCATAATAACCATTAACATTTAACAAACCAATGGGTTTATGGTGAATGTGCAATTGAGCCCAAGAGGAAATATGAAAGATCTCTTCCAATGTGCCTAGACCACCTGGTAAAGCAATGAAAGCATCAGCATGGTTAAACATTGCATTCATTCGAGCCGACATTGTGGAGACCTGAAGTTCCTCTCCAATTGTTTTTCCAATGATGTCCCCTTGTGCCAAAGCTTCAGGGATGACTCCTAAAACTTGACTACCTCCTAAAAATGTAGCTATTGACACACCTCCCATTAACCCAAGACTGCCTCCCCCATACACTAAATGAATCTTTCTCTCAGCTAGCACCTGACCAAGATGATTTGCTGATTCTAAAAACTCCTTTTCTTTCCCAGGACTAGATCCACCGAAAACACAAATATTTCTTATTTGATGACTTGAGGAACTTGCCATTTCTACAAACTTCTGTATTTGTTGAATGTATGGGTTGAGTAGAAATGAAAGGAAGGAAGAGAGGGTTTTATAGATGAGAAATTAGAAAGGCAATCATAACACCTATATATAGGCCAGCTGGAGTCTCACACTCTCTCTCTCTCTTTTTATTTATTTATTTACTTTTAAAAAAGCATGTGTATGTACGGGTAGTTGTGATTGTGGCTCACATCTTCCCTTGGTTTTACGTCCAAGAACGGCTTAAACGCCCTCTATGGGTCGGGGATAGGCTTCCCATCCAGTTTTCTTAAAAACTGGCAAACAGGGTCTTTTTTAGTTAGATTCCCAAGACTAAGTCGATCATGTTCTTTATGAAATAGTGGCCATAAATCATGAATTGCACGATGCACATCTCCACTAGGATGCGTCTCAAGAGTCAATAGAAGATTATCTAAAGACTCCTTACTCAGGCCATCCTTAATGAATTGTATTTTATCTTCACGGTTTATAGATACCATTCCTAAAAAACGACATTGTGTATTACAAGTCCATCTAGCACATCGATGACAAACATCCAGTCGTTTTGCATGACGCTTCTTTGCAAAAGTGCTTTTACCTGTTCCAGGCATGTGTGAAATGAAGTTAGAGGACTCACCTGATAATCGGACCTTTGCTTCAATCAACCAGCGAATATCTTCAGGAATTCCATGATTCATTAACAATCTCAATCTTGCACATCTAGCACGGTAAATTTTTGTAATCGCATTCTGAGGCAGAGCGGGAAAATACTTTTTCAATTTTTCAAGATTAGTGTCCATTTTCAAATGAGAATTGGAAGAGAGATTAAAGAATTGCACAGATATATACACAAATATCAATTATTGTGGGAAACTGAAAGAACCGACTTAAGTCACGGAGTACCGTTGTCCGCCATTTGACCGGGGTGAGAGAAACTAGCAAAAATCACTCAAAAAGAAACATAAAAAAGAAAATGTGAGAAAAACAAAATAATCAACCTTTATCTACAAGATCATTCAAACCAGCTGATTCATTTTCACTAGGAAAATTATCAAAGTAAGCTTTCAAACGATGTCCATTTTCCTTTAAATCATTATCATTCATTGAATTCTCAATATCACAGGCCCCATAAGGATTGGTCCATCTTAATCTTAGCTCTTTAGGGAATGCATAGAGTTGAGAATTATAAAACAAAACTTTTTGACCTGTATCAATCTTTTGACAATTTTCACAAGTTTTGCAGAATGCATGCGTGTCCTTGAACATGGTGGGCCAATAAAATCCATTTTGAAAGATTTTTGCAATTGTCTTTTTTGACGAGAAACAACTTCCACATGCTTCAGAATGACAAAATTTAATGACACTACTTACCTCATTGTCGGGAATGAATCTTTGAAATATTTGATCAGGACAATATTTGAATAAGGTAGGGTCATCACAGTAAAAGCTCTTCACTTCGTTCAAAAACTTTTCTTTGTCTTGGGTACTCCAATCAGCTGGCAAATCTCCTAAAGCAAGAAAATTGATATTTTTATTATACCAAGGCATTGGACTAAGAGAAAGTAAGGATTCGTTAGGAAAGTAATCATCCATTGGTGTGATGTCGGGTGTCGAATCTATTGTCACTGTTGATAAAAGATTCGCATCAACATTTTCGGTGCTTGTTTCATCCATGATTTCTTCCTCAGAATAAACCATTTGCAAATCTTCAATTTCATCCAATTCATTTTTACTTAAAGTAGATTCAAGTTGATCATAAACTAATTCATCAATATGATCTACTTCTTGTAAATCATTCTCATCTCCAGGTTGCTTGCAAATGTTGAAAATATTCATCTCCAATGTCATGTTTCCAAATGATAGCTTCATCAATCCATTCCTACAATTAATCAATGCGTTAGAGGTTGCAAGAAACGGACGTCCTAAAATAACAGGAAATGAATTACATGCTTCAACAGGTTCTGTGTCCAAGACAATAAAATCCACAGGATAAATGAATTTATCGACTTGTACTAACACATCTTCAATTATTCCTCTAGGCACTTTTATAGATCTATCGGCAAGTAAAAGAGATATAGAAGTTGGTTTTAACTCACCTAGATTGAGACTCTGAAAAACTGAATATGGAAGTAAATTCACACTAGCACCAAGATCAAGTAAGGCTCTTTCAATTTTATGTTCTCCAATAAAGCAAGAAATTGTAGGACAACCAGGGTCTTTATATTTCAAAGCATTATTGTTTTGAAGAATAGCACTTACTTGTTCGGCTAGAAAGGCTTTCTTTTTCACATTCAGTTTCCTCTTCACAGTGCATAGATCTTTCAAAAATTTAGCATAGGAAGGAACATGTTTAATAGCATCCAGCAAAGGTATATTGATCCTTACCTGTTTGAAAATTTCATAAATTTCAGAATTGTGATTGACTTTCCTTTGTTTGGTCATGGCTTGAGGAAATGGAAGTGCTGGCGGTGAATCAGTCGTTTCCTTGCAATTTTCAGATTCATCCCCTTCCTTACCCTCAGAGATTAATTCATCATCTTTCTCATAAGGTTCAAGATAGGGTTTTTCAATAACCTTACCACTGCGCAGAGTAGTGACTGATTTGACTTGATCCATGTGTTGGCTTCCGGAACTACTTGCATTTGCATTGTATTGCCCTTTGGGATTTTGTTGTGTTTGAGATGGAAACTTACCTTTCTCTTGGAAACTAAGAGCAGATGTTAATTTAGCAAGAGTATGTTTAAAATCTGTCATGTTTTGAGCAAGTTGAGTATTGATTGTCTCTTGCTTTTCAATGAATGCATGCAATGTTTCCTCAAGATTTCTTCTAGAAGGTGGAGCATAAGAAGGTGCATATCCATGAGAATTTTGGAAATTATGGTGTGCTTGAAACGGTGGTTGTGAAGTTTGTGCATTGTTGTTCTCACTCTTCCAACTGAAATTTGGGTGATTCCTCCAACCAGGGTTGTATGTTTGGGAGTATGGGTTGTGGTTGGGCCTTTGGAAACTGTTTAAAGCATGGGCTTGTTCATGGAGACATTCCTTAAAAGAAGGCAAGGTTGGACAATCGTTGGTTGAGTGTTCATTTGTTTCACAGATTTGACACACAATGTTTTCAACAGATTTTAATTGACCACTCTTTTTCAATTCTAGTGCCTCGACTTTTCTAGCTAAAGATGCAAACTTGGCTTGAAGGTCATGATCTTCCCTAAGGTTATACATACCTCCACTAGATGTATGAGGTTGAGTTTTACTTGGTGCCTCACATGTACCCGCAGTGTCCCAATTTTGAGCATTTTCAGCTAACAAGTCTAAGTACTCCATTGCTTCATCAGGGTCTTTATCTTCAAAAGTTCCATTGCACATCAATTCAACCATTTGCCTATCTTTAGGTGTTAACCCTTCATAGAAATGTGAAACCAATCTCCATGTTTCAAAACCATGATGAGGGCAAGTACTAAGCAAGTCTCGATACCTATCCCAACATTTGTAAAATGTTTCTCCTGGTTTTTGAGTGAAAGTGGTGATTTGTCTCTTGAAAGAGTTTGTTCTATGAGATGGGAAAAACTTCTTTAAAAATTGTTGTTGCATTTCATCCCAAGCACGAATGGATCCTGGTCTTAAATTTTGTAGCCATGTTTTAGCTTTATCTTTTAATGAAAAAGGAAAAAGCTTTAATCTGATGGTGTTCATGCTACAATTTAAGTTATTATATGTGTTGCACACCTCCTCAAATTCCCTTAAATGCAAGTATGGATTTTCCAATTCCAAGCCATGAAATGAAGGTAAAAGTTGAATAATGCCTGGCTTAAAATTAAAATGAGATGCATCGGGAGCAAAAACTATGCATGATGGTGCACTTGTTCTTGTGGGATTCATGTGGTCTCTAAGTGTTCTAGCACGGTTATTCTCATTATTCTCATTTTGAAGTGATTGATTATCTTTTTCGGCCATATTTTCTGAAAATGATGAGGATACCCTACAAAGTCTACCACTTGATGTACGTGACCACACTCTCATGCACGTATAGGAATAGAATAAAAGAGAAGAAGAAAGCAAAAGAAAGAGGAAGAAAACAAAATAAAAAGAAACAAAAGAAAAGAAACAAAGTTATATACAAGAAAAGTGAAAGGAGAAAATAAAATAACTATTATAATTTATACAAAACTTACCTCCCCGGCAACGGCGCCAAAAACTTGACACGACTAAAAGATTGATGTCTTCTCCCAAGTGCAGGAGTGTCGAAGTAATAAATAACCCGGCAAGACCGGGGTCGAACCACAGGAAGGTTAATTGTACAAATTATAAACAATAATTATAAACAACAATAATAGTAATAACGATAATAATAATAATAATAATAATAATAATAGTAGTAGTAGTAGTACTAATAATAATAATAATAATAATAATAACAATAACAATAATAATAATAATAAAGAAAGAGAAGAAGAAGAAGATGATGATGATGAGAACTTAGAGATGAAATATTAATGTAAGGATTAAACAATAATAATAACAAATGTCAAGGTTAGAGGTTCCACTAATGGTATATCAAACAAGCATAGTATAAACTCTTATTATTGAATTGGAAACCACACACAAAGGAGGTTCCAATCAGATTATATATTGTTAACATGATTACATTAGTCATCTTATTCAATTAATGCTAATACTTGTAAATCTCGTCAAGCATTCATGATTATAACTTATGTTAACAACAAATCAAGTTCCTTCCATAGCGCAGGTGTCGGTTATACCATACATTATGGGCTATGAAAGTGCCAAGCATTTGTTGTACCAAGTGTTATACAACATAAATTAAGATTAGTCATTTAACAAGCAAAGTATTAAAAAGTGAACAAGATAACAAATATAAAACATGTTAGTATCAAACATTAAAGTCCATATTAAGTTTACACTATACTTATTCTTACACCATTAGTGTAACCTTTTCACCTTGACATCATTAACTTAGCTAGACATAATGAAAGAAAAGAAAATAAATAAACAAAATAAGAACATAAAAGCTAACTAAGTAAAGGAAAGGAAATGAAAAGCATAAACTTAATATTAATGAAAGCAAAGCATAAACATTACAAAAAATACAAAGAGAGAAAGGAAGAGAATGATCTTGATCTGAACACCAAGATGCCTAAATGCATGGCAAATGCCTCCTTTTATAGGCCAAAATTGGGAACTATTGATTTGATGACTAATTGATAAGTGGGTGGCCAACTTTTGACTTGGTGACAATCCTTATCTTCTCTTGTCTGCCCAAAACGTCATTGATAACGTCAAAATTAGAGCCAGTTGCAAACATGAAAGTTGTAGGCAATTGTCTCAGCTTTCTTGTGTAAAAAATTCAGCTCATTTGGACTTCTAGAACTCCAGATATGGCCAAAATACCGAACAGTGCTCGGGCTGGAAGACAGATTCAGGCTTCTTTGTTGTTGCTACAATTTGGACTTGATAATGGCCTTTTTAGATCTTGGGCTCCATATGAAAGTTGTAGGCCTATGTCTTACCTTTCCATCCATATAAATTGGACCTAAATATGAGATCTGTAGCTCCAGATATGACCCAATTACCGAACAGTGTTCCGGTTTGGATTGCACCGACATCTCTTTTCTAAGTTTGGCCATCTCTTTATCCTTGCAATTTAAGTTCTTCAAGTCATCAATCAATCCTTTCATTTATGTGATAGGCCTGCATTAAAAATAGACATTTACCACAAATTATAGGTATCTTATATTATTAGATACATTATTATAAAACATATTTTAGTTAAGGAGTTATTGATATTTCAAGTGCAAAATGATGATATAAAACCATGATAAAAATGCACTTTTAAGTACTAATCAATTATAATACTTCCTGAAATATTCAGGTTTACAAACTCTCGTATTCTTATCACTTAATTCTGCTCATATACTTATTTAACATGTATTCTTAAACCTTAATTTACACACACACACTTTAACATATGATTGTGGGTTGCATATTGGATTATTACATTATTTATGTTCTTTTGTTAAAGGTAACAACTAAGGGAAAGGAATTGTATATAATTAAAAAAAAAACATAAAAAAAAGAGAAAAAAAAAAGAAAAAAAATGATGATAATAAAAATGTAGATAAGTTTGGTTTCGTAGCCTCCCTAACCTAAGCAATTAAGCCCGAAGGGGTGTTTTAACACCTAATACCCTAAAGTCAACTGACTTGGGAGCTATTGGCCCAACGCTTGTTACATGGGTTGAGGAAAAAAGCTTAAGGAAATCAAACATTGTACTATCTACATATCAGTATCTACGACCCGAGTTACTAAGCTCGTAGGGGTGTCTTAACACCTAATGCCCTAAGACCAACTGGTCTGGGAGTCATTAGCTGAAAGCTCGTTACATGGGTTAAAGATGCATGATGTTTTTAAATTAATGTATATACATTTAAAAAAAAAAGTAAAAAAAAAAAAAAAAGACGACAAAAATAATAATCCCATCCCAAGGAAGTTAACCTTAAACATTAGAACAAAAATTTTGTTTTCTTCCAAGAAAAGCCCCATAATTATGTGTTGATACATTGAGCACAAAAGAAAGGTTTATTAATATCTTGTTAAGTGGTATTGAGCAGATATATAAATTTAATGAGAGTTTGTTTATCTGGATAGATTAATGGAAGTTAAATGATGAATACCTTGCTTTGTGAAATTTGCAAATTGTTTTAACGCTTTAATTACTAGGGACTAGTAATAAGCTGGTTTAGGGGTGTGATTAGTACTTAAAAGTGCATTTTTATCATGGTTTTATATCATCATTTTGCACTTGAAGTATCAATAACTCCTTAACTAAAATATGTTTTATAATAATGTATCTAATAATATAAGATACCTATAATTTGTGGTAAATGTCTATTTTTAATGCAGGTCTATCACATAAATGAAAGGATTGATTGATGACTTGAAGAACTTAAATTGCATGGATAAAGAGATGGTAAAACTTAGAGAAGAGATGTCGGTGCAATCCAAACCGGAACACTGTTCGGTAATTGGGCCATATCTAGAGCTACAGATCTCAGATTTAGGTCCAATTTATATGGATGGAAAGGTAAGACATAGGCCTACAACTTTCATATGGAGCCCAAGATCTAAAAAGGCCATTATCAAGTCCAAATTGTAGCAACAACAAAGAAGCCCGAATCTGTCTTCCAGCCCGAGCACTGTTCGGTATTTTGGCCATATCTGGAGTTCTAGAAGTCCAAATGAGCTGAATTTTTTACACAAGAAAGCTGAGACAATTGCCTACAACTTTCATGTTTGCACCTGGCTCCAGTTTTGACGTTATCAATGACGTTTTGGGTAGACAAGAGAAGATAAGGATTGTCACCAAGTCAAAAGTTGGCCACCCACTTATCAATTAGTCATCAAATCAATAGTTCCCAATTTTGGCCTATAAAAGGAGGCATTTGCCATGCATTTAGGCATCTTGGTTTCCAGATCAAGATCATGCTCTTCCTTTCTCTCTTTGTATTTTTTATAATGTTTATGCTTTGCTTTCATTAATATTAAGTTTATGCCTTTCATTTCCTTTCCTTTACTTAGTTAACTTTTATGTTCTTATTTTGTTTATCTATTTTGCTTTCTTTCATTATGTCTAGCTAAGTTAATTATGTCAAGGTGAAAAGGTTACACTAATGGTGTAAGAATAAGTATAATGTAAACTTAATATGGACTTTAATGTTTGATACTAACATGTTTTATATTTGTTATCTTGTTCACTCTTTAATACTTTGCTTGTTAAATAACTAATCTTGATTTATGTTGTATAACACTTGGTACAACAAATGCTTGGCACTTTCATAGCCCATAATGTATGGTATAACCGACACCTGAGCTATGAAAGGAACTTGATTTGTTGTTAACATAAGTTATAATCATGAATGCTTGACGAGATTTACAAGTATTAGCATTAATTGAATAAGATGACTAATGTAATCATGTTAACAATATATAATCTGATTGGAACCTCCTTTGTGTGTGGTTTCCAATTCAATAATAAGAGTTTATACTATACTTGTTTGATATACCATTAGTGGAACCTCTAACCTTGACATTTGTTATTATCATTGTTTAATCTTTACATTAATATTCCATTTTGAAGTTCTCATCATCTTCTTCTTCTCCTTCTCCTTCTTTATTATTCTTATTACTACTACTACTACTACTATTACTACTACTATTACTACTAGTATTATTATTATTATTTTTATTATTGTTATTATTATTATTATTATTATTATTATTATTATTATTATTATAATTGTTGTTGTTGTTGTTACTATTGTTGTTATTTATAGTTGTTGTTTATAATTTGTACAATTAACCTCCCTGTGGTTCGACCCTGGTCTTGCCGGGTTATTTATTACTTCGACACTCCTGCACTTGGGAGAAGACATCAATCTTTTTGTCGTGTCAGGGATAATATGTCAAATTTTAATGTTATCAATGATATTTTTGGTAGACAAGAAGATAAAGATTGTTACCAAGTTAAGAGTTGGTCATCCACTCAATAATTAGTCATCAAATCAATAGTTCTAAATTTTGGCCTATAAAAGGAGATATTTTCCATGCATTTAGACATCTTGGTTTTCATATCAAGATCATTCTTTTTATTTCTTTCTTTATATATTTGTAATGTTTAAGTTTTATTTCATGTCATATTTTCCTTCATCTCTTATTTATTTATGCTTCTCTTTTTCATTATGTTAATTAAGTTTATTATATCAAGGTAAAAAGGTTTTACTAATAGTGTTAAAATATATATAATATAAACTCACCATTGACTTCAATGTTTATATATAAGAAAGTTTGTTATTAACAAGTCTTATCCTTTTATCTTACTAATTCTTAATACCTTACTTGTTAAATGGTTAATCTAGACTTGTATTGTATAACACTTGGTACAATAAATATTTGGCACTTTCGTATCCAACCATATGATATAACTTACATCTGTGCTCTAGAAGAAACTTGATTTGTTGTTAATATAAGTTAGCATTATAAATTCCTAACAATATTTAAAAGTTTGATGTTACTAAAATAAGATAATTAATATGATCATGTTAAAAATTTATATTGAACTATTAAGGATAAATCATCCGATTGGAACCTACTTTGTGTGTGATTTCTAGTTGAGTAGTAAAAATAGTTTATATTATACTTATTTGAAATATCATTAGTGGATCCTCTAACCTTGACAATTGTTTATATTATTGTTTAATTTTCATATTAATCTTATATCTCAAAGTCCTCATCATCATCATCATCATCATCATCATCTATAATTTATATAGTTCACCTCCTTGTGATTTGACCCCCAGTCTTGCCGGGTTATTTATTACTTTGACACTCCTATACTTGAAAGAATACATCAATCTTTTTATCATATTAGCATGAGAGACCTTTATCAGCTTTAATGATTGAATGAATGTGGTGTTGTTAATGTCAATAGGTAAGTATAAGGATGAAATTTTATTTGATGTTGTTTCTATGCATGCTACACATCTATTATTAAGGAGACCTTGTTTAATTTGATGCAAAAGCCAAACGTGATGAGTTTAAGAACAAACATTCTTAGAGAAGAATGATAGAGTATACACACTTGCACCATTGTCACCTAAGCAAGTACATAAAAATCAGATGAGGTTGAAGAAGGATTTTGATTAAGAACAACTTCAAACAAAACATCATGGTGATGAAGAGAGGAAGAGTGAATATAAAGTGATCCATGAGTTGGAAAAACAAAAGGGACAAAGTTTTGACCATTAGAAAATTGACCATTAGAAAAGGAAGAAGAATTTCACCAAATGAAAAAGAAAAAGGTTAGAGGCCTTGAGTGGAAAGAAGGAAGTAAATGGGAGAAAAGGAAGTAAGGGGGAAAGAAGAAGAGTGTAAAAAAAAACTTAGGAAATACCTTAATCTCTATACAAAACCTAATGATATTAAACATGCTTATTTTTTTAAGATGCCCATGATTTCACTTATATATAAGGAGATACTTTAATTCTAATAGCTTAAATTCTAGTGTTCCTAGTGTTACTAAAATTCTTTTGCAGGAATTTGAGGATATCTTTTCATATGAGATACCTAGTGGTTTGTCATTAATTAGAAAAATTGAGCATCAAATAGACTTTTTGTCAGGAGCAACTATGCCTAATTGGTCAGCTTATAGGAGTAATCCGGAAGAGCCTAAGAAACTACAAAAACAAGTGGAAAAGTTGATGTCAAAAGGTTACATTCAAAAAAGCATGAGTCCGTGTATAGTTTCTATACTTCCTATGCCAAAGAATGACCATACTAGGTGAATTTGTGTTAATTGCAGAGCCATCAATAATATCACTGTAAAGTGTAGACATTATATCCCTAGTTAGATGATATATTGGTTGAATTGCATGGTTCTAATTTGTGTTCTAAAATTGATTTAAGAAGTGATTATCTTCAAATTAGAATGAAAGAAGGTGATGAATGAAAAACTACTTTTAAAACTATATATGGTTTATATGAGTGATTGGTTATGCCTTTTAGACTTGCTAATGCACCTAGCACCTTTATGAGAATAATGAATCAAGTTTTGTGTGCATTTATTGGTAAGTTTGTGGTTGTGTACTTTGATGATATACTTATCTGTAGTAAAGAATTAGTTAAACATATAGGACATTTAAGAGATGTTCTTGAAGTACTTAAAAAGGAATCCTTGTATGTTAATTTAAAAATATATGACTTTTGTATGGATAAGATTATATTTTTTTAGTTATATTGTTAGTGCAAAGTATATAGAGATGGATGAGGTTAAGGTCAAGACTATATAAGAATGACCTACACCTAAATCAATTATAGAAGTTAGGAGTTTTTATGGTTTAGCTAATTTTCACATGAGGTTTGTTAAACATTTTAGTACATTAGCCATTCAAGTGGGGTGAGGAACAAGAAAATGTGTTTAGTTTGTTAAAATCAAAATTAATCTCGACACCTTTGTTATCTTTACCTCATTTAAAGAAAGCATTTGAAATTAAATGCAATGTTTTAAAAATAAGTATTGGTGTTGTTCTAATACAAGAGAAATGATCCATTGCTTATTTTAATGAAAAACTTAATGCTGCAACTCTTCATTATTCGAATTATGACAAAGAGTTGTATGCATTAGTAAGGGTTTTGGAAAATTGATAACATTATCTTTGGTTAAGGGAGTTTCTTATGCATATGGATCGCTAGTCTTTGAAACATTTGAACAACCATGTAAGTTAAATAGGAGATAAGCCAAGTGGATTGAATTTATTGAGACATTCACATATGTGATTAAGTACAAACATGGTAAGGAAAATGTGGTTTAGATGCTTTGTAGCAAAGATATCTTGTTCTTAATACTCTAGGTACTAAATTGTTAGAATTTGAGTATATTAAGGAATTATATATTAATGATAATGATTTTGGTACCATATATGTTAAGTGTAGAGTTTCGGCCAATGCCAATTTTTTTAGGCATGATGAATTTTTATTTAAGAAGAATAGATTATGTCTAATTGTTTTATACGTGAATTGCTAGTAAATGATGCTTATGAGGGAAGTTTAATAGGGAATTTTAAAATTGCTAAGAGTTTAGAAGTTTTACATGAATATTTTTATTGGTCTAACATGAAAAAAAAATATGCAAAAAGTTTTTGATAGATGCATAACTTGTAGACAGGCTAAATCTAAAGTAAAGCCTCATGAGTTATATATACATTTACCTATTCCTAAAGAACTTTGAGTTGATATTTCTATGGATTTTATCTTGGGTTTACCTAAGCAAGGTTGTTAAAATCGCGTTTTGACTCATAAAATCGTACGATTTTACGAGTCAAAACATGCTTTACGTGTTGAATCGCTTGGAAAAATAAAAAATGGGTAAAATCGGGTTGAAATCGGGTTAAATTGCAAAAATTGGATGAAATCGCGCAAAATCGCGATTTCAGGACCGATTTTGCGATTGCGCCAAAATGAGGTGCTGAAATAAAATCCCCCTCCCTTGTCCAGCTGTCAAGCACCTATTGCATTATTTTTTTGCACAGTCACAGTCCACAGACTCACGTGACTCTCTTCACTTTAGTGAATTAATTCATTGCCTTCAATCTTCACAAATCACAAAGCAGAACATACTCTTCCTAAGTTTCTTAGCTAAACAAATCCCTAATTGGCAACCATAACAACGGCGACAACGATCTCCATCCTCCACAAAAGCGATCAATGACAGTGCTCACGGTCCAGTAACTCAGTTTTCACTCCTTTTTTTTCCTCGGTGGGTCGCGACAACACATGAACCAAGATTGGTATGTTCAAAGACCTCTAATGTAGTCTCTGAAATTGAAGTGCTTCTTGAATAAAAATTGAAATTAAGGTTTGAATCCTTCATGCGTTTCTTGTAAAAGCTTTTCCATTATTCAGTATTCATTCCTCTGCATTTCTTTATTCATTTGGTATTGTCCATTTCCATTATTTGGTAATTGTTCCTCTGTTTTTCTTTATTCACCTGATAAACTAGGAATGTATTTTCCCATGCCTTTTCTCACAAAATATGAGGTTGAACATTATCCTGGAAACAGATTTCAGAATACGCCTATACAGCTATAGGGCTGATGAAAATAGAATAAAACCGGCACCTAGAGTTAGAACTTACAGTGAAAAAATCAAGATAAGCCTTCTCATCGTACTATTTCTCTCTCACTTCTAAATACTGTATGCCACAATGAGAAAAAGAAAACACTCTGTTAAGATATATTAAGTAGGAGCCTAAGAAAAAGGGTTGAGATAAATAAGCTCTGAAACAACAGCTTGAAGTGAAAAAATCTATACAGATGAGACACGTTTAAGCACTTTCCAGTATCGTTGGAGGATGAGAACTGTGCAATTTGCAATTGATAAACAACAGCTCACGACTGTGCCTTTTCTCCTCAACAGCTCACGACTTCGCGCTTCCTCTACAATCTTTATTAACAGTAGCACGCCGGCAACGATCTCCTTTCTTTTCCATCTTCAACAGTAGTAGGCGACATTGGATCTCTTCACCAGCAGCCGTTCAGCTCATCATCATCATCTTCAACAGTAGCGAGGGACACCGTAAGTTCATTTTGCCTTCATCATCATCACTGCAGTAGTAGATTTTGCCCCTGTAATAGATTTCTATTTTGCCCTATTAAGTGTTGAGTTTAATTGTTCGGTAATAAAGATTTGCATTTTGCCCTGTTCATTTTGCCTTCAAAATCTTCTAATAGATTTGTATTTTGCCTTGTCCTGTAATTTGTATATGTATAATGTTGAATTGAATGGAATTGATCGGGTGAGAAAATTGTTGAATTGAATGCCACAGTATATACTATATATCTTGACTAAATTAGACTAAATATTACTCGAGTGAAAATTGAATTGAAACTATTGAATTGGACTAAATCGAATGCCATTTCAATATTATAAGACTGAATTGAATTAAATTAATGAGATGAAAATTGGATTGAAAAATGTTGAATTGGACTGAATTTAATGCCATTTCAGTATTATAGGATTAAATTAATTGGACTGAATTAATGGGGTGAAAATTAGGCTAAAAATTATTGAATTTGATTGAATTGAATGTCATTTCAGTATTATAAGATTGAATTAATTGGACTAAATTGAATTAAATTAATGAGATAAAAATTGGACTAAAAAATGTTGAATTGAACTGAATTTAATGATATTTCAGTATTATAGGACTGAATTAATTAGATTAAATTAATGGGATGAAAATTGGACTAATAATTGTTGAATTTGATTAAATTGAATGTTATTTCAGTATTATAGGACTGAATTAATTTTGTGAATTGTTATGTATAACAAAATGTTAATTACAATTATAAAATATTTGGATTGATTACAGGGCTGATTTGAGTTGATTCTTGAATTGTTGAACACTTGAACTTATGGCATCTAGAAAAAATTCTTCTGGTAATAGACTTGATGTGGGATGGCAGCATGGTATAGATATTGATAAGAATTCTAGAAAAGTTCAGTGTAAGTATTGTCAAAAAATTATCAGTGGAGGTATTTTTCGTTTTAAACAACATTTGGCTTGCACTCGTAAAGATGTTGAGCCATGTAAGCAAGTTTCAGAAAATGTTAAGCAAATGATTTTGGGTGTTTTGGTGAAAAATCTAGAAGCAAATGAAAAGAAAAGAAAGGCCCATCAATATAGTGCAAATGATGATGATGATGAAATAAAAAAAATTAGCTCCAAGGACAAAGGAAAGAGAGTAGTTAGTGGGAGTGGAAGTACACAAACAACCCTAAATCAATTGCTAAAAAAAGATATTAGAGAAGAAGCATGTCGGCAAATTGCAAGGTTTTTTTACACTAGTGCAATTCCATTTAATTGTGTAAAAAACCCTGAGTTTGTAAAGGCACTTGAATTGGTTGTAAAGCATGGGCCAGGTTTCAAGCCTCCATCCTACCATGATATTAGAGAGAAGTATTTAAAGCAGGAGGTGGATCAAACAATGACATTGCTTGAGGAGTACAAGCTAGAATGGAAAAAAACAGGTTGTTCAATAATGTCTGATGGATGGACAGATAAAAAGAGACGTTGTATTTGTAACTTTTTGGTTAATAGTCCTAAAGGGACAATTTTTTTATCATCAGTAGATACCTCTAATATGTCCAAAACTGCTGATAAGGTATTTGAAATGTTAGATGCCATTGTGGAGAGGATTGGGGAGGAAAATGTTGTCCAAGTAGTTACCGATAATGCTGCAAATTATAAAGCAGCGGGACAATTATTGATGGAAAAAAGAAAGAGTTTGTTTTTGACACTATGTGCTGCCCATTGTATTGATTTGATATTAGAAGATTTTGAGAAGAAGTTAGAGGTTCATCAAGTAACTATTGCCAAGGAAAGGAAAATCACCTCATATATTGATTCAAGAACTATTCTTATTTCCATGCTAAGGCATTTTACGAATGGAAAGGATTTGATTCGACCTGCTGCCACTCGATTTACAACTGCATATTTGACTCTAGGATGTTTGAATGATCATAAAATGCAGCTAATGACTATGTTTACTTCCAAACAGTGGAGCTCTTGTAGATTTGCAAGAATAGAAGAAGGGAAACGAATTCAAAATTGTGTTTTGGACAGCAGGTTTTGGCATGATATCACTATATGTATTAAGGCAGCGTATCCTCTAATTAAAGTTCTTCGATTAGTTGATTCAGATGAGAAACCAGCTATGGGTTTTATATATAAAGCAATGGATGAAGCAAAAGAGAAGATACAAGTGAATTTTGGTTGTGTGAAAAAAAAGTATATATCTTTCTAATTTTTATTTCAAATATTATCATTTATTAATATGAATGTCATATATAAAGTACTGATATTTTTATTGTTTTTTTATATAGTTATATAACTATATGGAATATTATTGATGCAAGATGGGAACTTCAACTCCACAGACCCTTACATGTAGCAGCTTATTATTTGAATCCTCATTATCATTATAATCCCAATTTTAAAGTTAATGCTAACATTAAAATTGGATTATATCAATGCTTAGAAAGGATGGTGCCTAATGCAAGTGAAAGGTGTAAAATTGACTTGCAACTTGAATCATTCAAGGATGCAAAAGGGTTGTTTGGCATTGAGGCTGCCAAGATAGCTAGAGATAAAAAAAACTTCAACTCAATGGTGGGATTCTTATGGGGATGAATGTCCAAAATTACAAAGGTTTGCAATCCGAGTTCTAAGCTTGACTTGTACTTCATCTGGATGTGAGCGTAACTGGAGTGCATTTGAAATGGTAAGTTTTTTTTATTTTAAATGTTGAAATATTTCATAAAAATCTTATTAATTTGAATTGTTTATTTAGGTTCATACAAAACGAAGAAATTGTTTGCACCAGAGAAAAATGAATGACTTGGTATTTGTAATGTGCAATCTGAAATTGAATAATAATCAAGTCAAAAGGCAAGCTGATGATTTTGGTGTAGAAGATGATCTTTCATCTTATGATGATTGGATAACCGAGGGAGAAAAACATTCAAACATTGATTTGCTTGGTGCTATTGATAGTGCAACACGAAGACAAAATGGTAATGGAGATGGAAGTGATGAAGAAGAAATTCCTAATGATGCTGAAATGGAAAATCATGGTACTGAAGATGATTTGGAGATTCAAATTGATGATATTGGTGTTGGTACTAGTAGCAGCACTAATGCTCATAATATTGGTGTTGGTACTAGTAGTGACACTAATAATCCTCTTAATGCTAATAATATTGATGAATGTTTGAGGAATAATGAGGAAGATGAAGACAATGAAGCTTATTTTAGTTTACACGACACACCAGCAGATTATTTGTTTTAAATTTGTTAATTATTAGCTAATGAAAAATTAATTAAATTATTTATTAATTTTTATTTGAACCATGTATTTTAAGGTGCTTGAATTATGTATGAATTTTTTATTTGAAGCATGTATTTTAAGGTACTATGAATTTTTATTTGAAGCATGAATTTTTTTTATGTATTTTAAAATTCCTTACGATTTTACAATTCTACGATCCGTTTTTACGATCCGAGTTTGTTTAGTATTTTCCGTGCCGTGTCAAAATCACGATTTTAACAACCATGTACCTAAGTCTAGAAAAGGAAAATACTCCATATTTGTTGTTGTGGATATATTTTATAAGATGATACATTTAATTGCTTGCTATAAAACTGATGATACGACAAATATCGTAGAGCTTTTCTTTAGAGAGGTCATTCGACTATATGGTGCTCTTAAAAGCATTGTGTCTGATTGAGATATTAAGTTTGTGAGTTAGGTTTTGTGAGGTAACTTAAGGATTAAAACTTTATTTTTTTATTACTTATCACCCATAAACAGATGGTCAAACTGAAGTTGTAAACATGATTTTAACTTAATTATTAAGAGCTATCATTCAAAAGAATCTTAAAAATTAAGAAAATTATTTGCCTTCTATTGAATTTGCATATAATCGTAGTGTGAATTCTAATACTAATTATTCACCATTTAAGATTGTTTATAGTTTTAATCCTCTAACACCATTGGATTTGATTCCTTTACTTGTTGATGAAAGGGTTTGTTTTGATGGTAATAAAAAACTATAGGTGGTGAAGGACATACATGCAAAGATTAACAACAAATAAAAAAAAAAGAATGAACAATATGCATTCAAGGCTAATAGAAGATGAAAATTAGTGAGGTTTCAACGAGATGATTGGATTTGGGTATATATGAGAAAGAAAAGGTTTCCTGAACAAAAAAAATCTAAATTAATACCTTAAGGAGATGGTTCTTTTCAGATCATAGAAAAATTTAATGGTAATGCCTATAAAGTGGATTTATGAAATGAGTATGGTGTTAGTGTTACATTTAATATTGTTGATATCTCTTTCTTTGATGTAGGTGATGATTCGAGGTCAAATCATTTTGAGAAAAGACTAAATGATGTGATTCAAGCAACACTAAAGGATCCTTTGGTGGTTCCAATTAGTCTAGTGACAAGTTTAAAAGGACTTTCAATGGGCCTCATTAAGATACATAAGCTAAGATAGACTTTAAAGAGGTAATAAATAATGAAGAGTAAACTGACACGATCAAAGAGTTGATGTCTTATTCCAAGTGCAGGAGTGTCAAAGTAAAATAACCCGGCAAGACCGAGGTCGAACCACAAGGAGGTGAATTATATAAATTACAAATAAAGAAAAAGAGTTGAAGAGAATAATAACAGAAAAAGAGTTGAAGAAAGTTTTAGGATGTGATATTGATGTAAGAATTAAACAATAACAAAACATATGTCAAGGTTATAGGATTCACTAATGGTATTTCAAATAAATATAATATAAACTCTTTTTATTACTCAACTAGAAACCACACACAAAGGAGGTTCTAATCGGATGATTTCTCGTTATTAGCTCATTATAAATTACTAACATGATCATATTAATTATCTTATCTAAATAATACCATACTTATAAATATCATCAAGCATTCATGTTGCTAGTTTATGTTAACAACAAATCAAGTTTCTATCATAATGACGATGTCGGCCGAAAACTATGAAGGATCAAGCATTTGATGTACCAAATATTATACAACACAAATTTAAATTAACCATTTAATAAGCAAGGTATTAAGAATTAGTAAGATAAAAAGATAAAACATGTTAATAACAATCTTTCTTGGATATAAACATTTAAAGCTCATGTTGAGTTTATATTATACATATTCTAACACCATTAGAGAAACCTTTTCACCTTGACATAATTAACTTAGCTAAACATTAAGAAGAAGAAAAACATAAATAAACAATATAAGAACATAATATAAGCTAACTAACTATAGGAAAGGAAATGAAATAGCATAAACAAGAGATTACTATAGCATAAAAGAAAACTTGAACATTACAAAGATGTAGAGAGAAAGCAAGAAGATAACTTTGATCTAAAAATTAATATGACTAAATACATGGACAATGCCTCCTTTTATAGGCTAAGTTTCAGAAATATTGATTGATTGAAGAATTGATGGGCATCCATTGATTTGGTGGCTGGTTTTTGACATTAATGGCTGCTGGTTTTTTGATATTGAGGGCTGATTTTTGATATTGTTAGCTGGCTAAAACGTCATTACTCACATCAGAATTATAGCCAACTGAATTGTGGAAGTTGTGGGCAATTGTCTCAGCTTTCCATAGAAAAAAAACAAGAGCTCGTTTGGACTTTTAGAACTCAAGATATGAGCCAAAAACTGAATAGTGTTTGAGCTGCAGGACAACTTCTGACGTCTTCGTTGTTGCTAAGATTTGGGCTTGAAAACGGCAGAACTAAGTCTTTGAGTCCATATGAAAGTTGTAGGTCTATATCTTACCTTTTCATCGATATAAAATGGATCTAAATCTGATATCTACAGCTCCAGATATGATTAAATTACTAAACGGTGTTCGAGTTTGGAATGCACCAACAACACTTTGCTAAGTTTGGCCTTCTTTTTATCCTTTCAATTTCAATCCTTAAACTCATCAATCAATCCTTTTATTTATGTGATAGACCTGCATTTAGGATGAACATTTACCATGAATTAAAGGTATATTATATTTTTAGACTTGCTAATATAAAACATGCTTTTGTTAGGGAATTTAATGATACTTTAGGTGCAATATGATGACATAAATCCTTAATGAGAATGCACTTTTAAGTACTAATCATAAACCTTGACTAATTTGATTCATGTTTAAAAAGGGCTTGTTAGTAGAACCAAGACCATTATATAAGGATTGAGATAAGAAAACTCAAATTGGACAATTTGATCTTTCTTTACTGTTTTGATCATAACTAGAGTTACAAATTGAATATTGATGCGATTTGAATTGGGATGGAAATGGGACTTCCATAACTTTCATATGATATATGACATTCCTTGTATTTCATTAAGATGAATAAGAATTATTTGTTTGAAATTAAGCTCTAATGTTGCTAATAGGTTATGAGAAAAACCAACCTTATCTTATATTAATTAGTTGGGTTATTGATAATCTTTATTTTATATGGCAACACTTATTTAAGTTTTAAACTTGTTTGTATTATTTATTTTAATTAGTTTGGATTAGTTTTAATTTAATTTAAGTATTATTTTAATTAGATTTATATATAAGTCATTAGAAAAATAGGTCACTTAGCTTTCTAATATAAGTAATTTTTATAGGGAATATTTGAAGAAAATGAAGTTTGCTTAATAAAATAATTTTTTATTACTTCTTGATTAAGCTTTTTTTTTTTACGAATTGATCAATTTTTACTAGTGATTTTATATATTCTAAATTTTGGATTTAAATATTGTGATTGAATGGTTTATATTTTTATTGGTTTGGAGCTATTTTTTATTGTGATTCAAACTTAAATTAAATGTTACGTAGACATAATTTGTAAATTTCATTATATTTTATATTTTACTAGGGTTTGTATTAATATTTATTGAATTTAAAACTCCTTTATATCTTTTTATTATTATTATTATTATTATTATTATTATTATTATTTTAAATTAAATATCTAGATCAGCTTGCGTGCACCACGACTAATCCCACAATCCTTGAAATTAATAACCATATAAACTTTCGGAAGTTAATAACCATATAAACTTTCAGTAACCAACCATTATATAAATAACTAAGAACTCAAAGATAATAAAAAAAAAACAAAATCATTAATTCTAAATTTTTATCACTAATACCACCACACTAATACCTAGTTATTATTATATGCAAAGAAAGCTGTGTTATGTTAAAGTTTTAGTTTTTTTTATTTATTTTTCAGTCTGGTCTATCTCTTCTCCTGGGTGTAATTGTTGCTATTTTTGGAGGAAACTACTCTATTTTCTTTTTTATGCCCCACTTGTAGAGCAGCAAATGAATGCCAGAAAAGAAAGCTCTGCTCCGTTGAAGTTCAATCTCTTCTCCTATTTTTATTTTTATTTTATAGCTGGTTGCTACTGCTTGTGGGGGCTGGTAAAACTGTTGTGAACCGTGGAGCTTATGGGACAACGGAAAAGTGGCGTGGGGTTGACTGCTTTAGAGGAGCTTATGGTGGTTGTGTTTGGCCGTCCGTCAACTTGAACTGGGGGAAACCAGGAACAGCTGCTGTCACGGGTTTAAGGGTGGCTTTTGGCTGACTTTTGTCATGGTGGAGATGGGTCGGTTTTGGAGAGATTAAAAGATGCTTTTGTGGGCTGATTTGAGGAGGAAAGGCTACTGTTGTTGTTTTGTGCTTGGCCGTGGGTATGGGGCGGTTTTGTGGATGTTTGAGGGATGTCTTGTGGTGGCTGGTTCCAGTGGTGAAGATGGGAGATGACCGGTTTGTTTTGGCAGTGAAGGGAGAGGGAGATCGTGAGAGAGACAGCCGTGGTTGCTGCTGCTGACCGAGAGGAAGAAGGGGCTGTGATGATCAGCCTTGGTTGGTGGCGATGGAGAGGGGAAGTTAAAGTGTTTAACAGTGAAGGGGCTGTCACCAGAAGAGAAGGTGGTTTGTGTTGGTCAATGGTGAACCAAATGAAGATGGGAGAGAGTCGCCTTTTCTCTTTGTTCTTGAAGAATGGTCTCAGAATAATACTTGCCAAGGAAAGACAAATAAAAAAATGGTTCCCTCTTCTGCTTAGCTTTTTTTTTCTTTTTTCTTTTTATTTTAATATGGAATTATGCACTCCGTTCCCCCCTTTTTATGCACAAAAGAATGGCCTCCTTTTGTTCAAAGTGAATGGCCTCTTGACTAATTTGTTTTCTCCTCCTTTGCTTCAAGGGTGCTGGTAAATGTGTTTGAAATTACTTTTAAATGTTTTTTTTTTATAAATATATTTGATATGAAAATACAATATGTTAGTATTTTTAATGTTTTTTTAATAATTCTAATGTACTAATTTATCTTAAAAAATTATTTTAATATATTTATAAATAAAAAAATATTTTAAAAAGCATCCTTCATCATATTCTTGTCCTTTTCCTTTTAATTTATTCTGTGTCCCGCACTCATCGCTGGCCTCCTTGGTTTTTTCTTTCAGCTTTTCCATCCGCAATTTGTCCATTTCTCAATAATTCTACACTCGCCCCAACCCCCATTTCTTTTGTCTTTGGCCACCCATTTTTGTTAATATCATCTGGAATGGACAGCGTCTTTCTCTCCATGTAAAAAAATAAAAATATTTTAATTTCATCCGAGTCTCCCTTTGTTATGGTTTTAGAATAATCAAATAAAGGCCACCCATCAGCTGTTTTTTCTATCCATTCTCAGGTCTCAGGTCACAACAATAGCCTCGTCATCTCCGTCAAATAATCTTATTTGGGCACAGATAACTGATTGATGGATCATGGTTCTTAGACCTTGAATATCCATTGCAATTCAATACTGTATCCTCACCAAATCGAAGCTCCACCATGGACCAGCCTGTTGTGCCTCATGTAGTCTTCCTGCCCTTCCCTGCACAAGGTCATGTCAAACCAATGCTCATGCTAGCAGAGCTTCTTAGCCAAGCTGGTTTTGAAGCCACCTTCATCAACTCCAATCACATTCAGGATCGTCTTGAACATTCCACAAACATAGCCACCATGTACGGTCGCTTCCCCAAGTTTCAATTCAGGTCCATCCCTGATGGTCTTCCATCCGATCATCCTCGCTCCGGCTCAAGCATCTCTCAACTTTTAATCTCTAATAGAGATGAGACCAGGACAGAATTTCGCAACTTGTTGGTTAATCTTGGGCAAAAAAATGGCCTTTGGGAGCCTCCAACGTGTATTATCGCTGATGGGATCATGTCTTTTGCTATCGATATTGCCGAGGAGCTCACAATTCCAGTCATAACTTTTAGAACATTCAGTGCTTGTTGCACTTGGACTTACTTCCATCTCACAAAACTCATTGAAGAAGGCGAAGTTCCATTCCAAGGTATGTCAAACTTGTTTATTCCTCCTAATTATTGTTCGGATTTGAGTAATCTCAACTATAATCCACTGAGATCAATAATTGACTTGTCAACCTCACATAATTAAGAAAAAATTCTTCTACATGTGATGATGATTCAAGATGTTCATGGAAGTGAGTGAAAAAATCACAGGGTAGCTATAAGAAAATAATTTTTATAGACAAGGTTGAGTGTGAATAATTCAAATATTGAAGATCAACAAAAACCATATTAATTAATTTATAGTAATATTAAAGTATCAATTTCTCAAATATAAATAAATTATCACTTTTTTTCTTCCAGTTTATGCTCTTGTTACATAAAGAAAAGTTTAATCCCACTTTATATGGAGCTCATGCATGAAATTCTTTTTTTAAAAAAGAAAACCGTCAATGTTGGTAATAATATTCCAGGAGATGTAGACATGGACAAGACTATTACATGTATTCCTGGATTGGAAGGCACTCTCCGGTGTCGAGACCTCCCAAGCATTTGCAGACGCAAAGAAGCTAATGATCCGCTTTTGCAGTTCTTCATCAAGGAAACTGCAGCTATGCCACGAGCATCTGGTCTCATACTTAATACCTTTGATGGACTCGAAGCCTCTATGGTCTCTAAACTTGGCTCCTTCTTTTCCAAGATTTACACTCTTGGTCCTCTACAAGGTCTCTTCGATACCTTTGCTAAAAGCCCCTCCGCAAGAACTTCCTCCAATGGTCTCTTGTGGAAAGAAGACAGAGGCTGCATAACGTGGCTTGATTCTCATCCGTCAAGATCGGTAATATATGTTAGTTTTGGGAGCTTGGTTGGTCTATTCCGTGATCAACTATTGGAGTTTTGGCATGGTTTAGTGAATAGTGGGAAACCATTCCTCTGGGTCTTAAGATCTGACTCAATCTTGGGAGAAGATGGTGTTAGTGAGGTTCCTTTGGAACTTAAAGCAGCAACCGAGGAAAGGGGATGCATAGTGGACTGGGCTCCACAAGAAGAGGTCCTAGCCCATCCAGCCATTGGAGGGTTCTTAACTCACAGTGGATGGAACTCCACATTGGAGAGTATTTTTTCAGGAGTTCCAATGATTTGTTGGCCCATGATTGCTGACCAACAAGTGAATAGTAGGTGTGTTAGCGAGTTATGGAAGATTGGTTTTGATATGAAAGACAAGTGTGAAAGGGCCGTGATTGAGAAATTGGTAAGGGATTTGATGGAAAGTGACGAGATTGTCAAAGCGACAGATGAAATTGCAGGGATGGCTCGTGATAGCGTGAAGGAAGGTGGATCTTCCTACTCCAACTTGCAGAAGCTAATTGAAGATATAAAATCGATGAGCTTAGCCGGGAAGGTCTCTTCATCAAATGTTGGATAACTTTTAAAATGGTATGTTTGTTGAAGAGCTTGCGTCCCTAGATGCTTGTTAATAAAGAAATTGGTGAGTTTTTCATGTATTTTTTCGGAAAGTGTGAAAAATCCTACCGGGTACACTTTTTAAGATAATTACAAAGAGACAATTCTAACACTCGTATTTATAATCCTCCCAGGGGATCTTTAATATAGAAAAAAAATATTAATTACCGAAATGATGAAAATATTTTTTTTGATTAATAATTATATGAATATAATTTTTTTAAGAATAATTTAAATTTCATTGAAATAAAATAATTTATTATTATATTTTCTTTTTTATTAATAAATCTTTTTTCTATAAAATAATTTTTTTTTTGTTTTATATTACTTATTTAATAAAAATTAAAAATAATTAGAATAAATAAATGAAAATTTTCCTTTTACCTAGTTTGAATTTGAAATTGAATAAGATTTAAAATTGAATAAGATTGAAGTTGACTTATATAATATGATCATCATGAAAAGTTTAAATACAACCAAGTTAAAACCCTATTTCATTTCAAGTTTTTTTAAAGATGATAGTGTTTGAACCCTTTCTTTTTATATAATAAAATGATAATATTTTGAATTGAATTTACTTAACTCGTTTTAATTTTTATGCTTACAATTCAAATTAACATAAATTAACTCATCAATTCTATAATTTAGGTCATAGATCTAGTTGGGTATTGTAATTTTTTTTAAAATCTATTTTTTTATTTAATCATATAAAAATTAAACTGGCATGTACGGGAAAGTCACCAAATAAAATTTAAGAAAAAAAAATCATTTCAAGAGATTGTTGAAAAAAACTATTGGCTAATATCATAAAAAGAATATCATAACCTTATTCAAAAACAAACCAAAAATCAAATATGATGCAAATCTCAAGGATATAAAAATTTTAAAATCTACAACCAAATTGCTTTTTTTCAAGAAAGCTAAGATTAGGTTTGGAATTGATCTTGATACAACAATAACTTATACTGATGCACCAATATTATAAGTAATTGAACCCCTAACAAATGCCTATAAAAAGACATGAACGAGAAATATAAAAGATAATATAAATGTTGGTTTGATACAACAATAACTTATACTTATGCACCAATATTATAAGTAATTGAACCCCTAACAAATGCCTATAAAGAGACATGAACGAGAAATATAAAAGATGATATAAAGGTTGGTTAATTCTTTGACAAGTAAGAGTAGTTCAATGAAGAACTAAAAATTACAAGCAAAACTCTACACATAATAATAATTGTTAAAATCAAAATCTAAAAAAAATCTAAATATAAAATAAATAACCATATTTATAATATTAAAAACATTCTAAATAATACTGAAAAAATAATTATAAAATTATATATATAAAAAAAAATTTAGATCAATTAAAAAAAAATACAATTCTTGTATAATAACTTCATAACTTTATTGTGCTTTCTTGATGTTTGATTGCATTAAAAATTTTACCCAACATAAAAAAAAATATTTGAAATTTTTTTATAAAATTTTAATTTAATCTAATGATCAAGTTAAAAAATATGTTTGTTATATGTTTGTTAAAATAAAAATGTGTATTAAAAAAAATAAGTTCAAAATTATCTCTAAAACCAAAATTAATTAGCCTATCATTACAAAATAATTAAACCCATGTTGTAGATGGATTAGGACCCTCTTACACATAAATTAAAATAAATAAAATTTAATCATTACTGGTTAAAGTTATAATTTTTTTAAAATTTATTTTTATTCAAATACTCTAAATAAGCTGAGCTTCTTTAATCTTGTAATTATCCCAACCGTAACTTTTATTGGATGAACTTATAGGCTTTCTGCCTTCTCTTCTAGCTCATTCGATTCCCTATGCAAAGAGAACTGGGCTAACTTGACTCGCTCTGCTCCCATCCACTTATGTAAAAGATTGGGCGTGGGAGAGGTGAATTTGACGAAAGAACCTTTACATGCGATCCTCTTCTAAGGTAAAAAACTCACACTGCTACCGATCCGGAAAAAGCCAGGTCTGCTATCCAAGCTTCTTCTTCCGGTCCACTGGCACTCTTTCTTTGATAAATAAAAAACTAGCTCCGACTCCTCTTTTTCCTATTGAGTCGGGTGATTGAACTCCGAAATCATTGAATCAGTCAGTTCCTTCGTTCCCCGCCGTTTTCTTTTATACCTTTTTCGTTCACCTGCTCGGTCTGGTTCACCGCGAAGGGCACTCCAAACACATCAATCTTCCAAAGGGCGTGGATTGGAGCCCAGTGCCTGCAACAATTACGGAGGAAGGTGGTTGTTTGTTCTCTTCCCTCTTCCAGAGCCTCGTATCTCATCCCTTCTCTCTTAAAAAAAAAAATCATCCATGAATCATCACCTATATAAAATAAAAAAATATATAAAAAAAATTAAAAGCAATATTAATACTATACTCAATCTACTTCATAAATATTATTATTAATTCTTTTAAAGATTAGAAATAATCAATCTCTCCCCGGTATCTACTTCTCTTTTTACACGTACATCAAAACTCAATCATATAATTAAAAAAAATAACATTCTTTCACTCTTTATTAATTTTAAATACATATTTCTCATTTGTTTTTAATATATTTTTCATTTCACATTTTTATAAATATCCTTTACTACTTGTGTTTTTCTATTTCCATTAAAATTATTCCTTTCATCAATAGATAAGAGAAACAAATCCAAATAAATTAAAAAATTAAAATAATAAAAAATTTCAAAATACAAACAGTTAGTAGTAGACATTCATGTCTATAACAATTAAAATAAATATCAAAAAATATTTTTCTTTTATCTAGTTTGGGTTTCAAATTGAATAAAATATAAATTGACCTAAAATGATCTAATCAACTTGACATGTACAAATACAATCAAGTCAAAATCCAAGTTAATTTCAATTTTTTTTTCAAGATGATGTCACTTGAACCCTTTCTTTTTATATAATGAGATAATAATATTTTGGATTGACTTGAGATAATTCAAGATAACTTATATACTAACGACTTAAGTTAACCTACCAAACCTACAACTCAGGTTGTGAACTTGGTTGAGTTTAATAACTATTTTTAGAATCTTTTTTTTATTTAATCATACAAAAATAAAATTGGCACGTATGGAAGTCACCAAATAAAATTTAAGAAAAACAATCATTGTAAAAGGTTGTGCAAAAAAAAGTGTTTCCTAAAGTTATAAAAAGAATACTATAAGCTTATTCGAAAACAAACCAAAAATCAAATGTGATGCAAACTTCATGGATATAAAGATCTTGAAATCCAATGCCAAATCGACTCTTCCTAGAAAAGTTCAAATGAACTAAGACTATAAATAATCGAATCCCCATCAAATACATGCAAAGAGACATGAACGATAAGTATATAAGATGACTTGGAGCTTTGTTAATTATTTGATGAGTCAAAGTAGTTCGATAGAGAACTAAAATGTATGAGGAAAAACTCATACAAATAATAATAATTGTTAAAATCAAAGTCTATCAAAAGAAAAGTTAAATACAAGATAAATAACTCTATTTATAATAAGTAAAACAAATCCTAAATAATATTGGAAAAAAATAATTAAAAAAGTCTAAATAAAATAGAAAAAAAATTCTAAATCAATTAGGAAATAATATAATTCTTGCATAGTAGCTTTTGAACCTCATTTCAAGGCTTTGTCGATGTTTGATTGTCTTGAAATTTTAACTCAATATAATTGGCCCAACTTGAACTTCTAATAAATCATTTGGTGTAGTTTGGGGTGCATCATCCCTTATCTTCTAAAAAACAATTATTTAAGAATCATCACCCACATCAAACAAAAAAAAACAAAAAAAAACATTGAAAATAACAATAATATTATACTTACCTAGTAGATCCACTTTATAAGTATTATTATTAATTCTTTCAAGGATTTGGAATGATTAATCTCCCCTCGAGATCAAATTCTCTTTTTACATGTACATTAAAATCCAATCATATGATTAAAAATTAATCCTCATTCGCTTGGTATAAAACTAATTTGGTGCTTAATTCCTATAAGAGATGGCAACTTACTGAGAATCCCATCAAGAAAGATGTTCTTAAAATCCTTTAATAAAAAAATGCAAATATTATGAATACAATGATCAAGGTTATTGTGTTAAAATATATCTCCTTATACACAAGTAAAATCATAGACATGTCTAAAAAATAAACATTTTTAATCTCATTCTCTTTTGCATAAAAATAAACATGTTTTTATTTTTATTTTTTCCACGCTCTTGTTTTATATAACCCTTCATTTCTTCTCTGCTCTCTCAACTGACTCCTTACCAATTCCTATTTTGTTCGAATTTAACTTTTTTCTCTCTTGACTTATTTTATCTTCACTATTCCTCACATCCTCGAATGATTGATCTTTTTCTTTAACTTTGCTTTCTTCTTTTAATTTCATTTAATCTTTATACATTTATTTAGAGTACAATGGTATAAGTGTGAATGTCTTCTCATTCTTTTCAAAAGAATATATATTTTTAAACCCATCATAATTAGATTTTCTATCAAATTACTAAGGTTTTCATAACAATCAATGAGTAGTATGCATAGATATAACACCACAGAAACCTCATCCTTGTATTTTTCAACTGAAAAAAGAAACTAAAACCTGCATAGTATCTTTTACTTCACAATCATTCAACCATTGAAGTATATAAGGTTTTTTGTTTAATAGTATTTATATTTAATTTTATAATAAGTGTAGTACTAGCAACATTAGCACAACTCCTACTATCAATAATCATTCTATATATAACCATCTAGGTTGTGGCCAAGTGGTAAAAACTTGGGACCAAGGGGTTTGCTCCCTCTGTGGTCTCAGGTTCGAGTCCTTGGTTACTCATATGATGACCACTAGAGGCTTACGTGGTCGTTAACTTTAGGACCCGTGAAATTAGTCGTGATGCGCGAAAGCTGGCCCGGACACCCACGTTAATCTAACAAAAAAATAATCATTCTATATACCTTATTATTTCTATAGCATTTAGCATAGAACAAGTTTTTCCTTCAATGCTCTACATCATCCTCTTTAATCTAAACATTAAGTGTTCTTCTAATCACCAAAGTCTTTCTATCAACTAGATACTCAACATCACTACAGTCCTCGTGTGGTGACATCTCATCCTTCTTGAATTTATCACTTTTGAATTCAATATCCCCATGATTTTTCATAACTATATTCTTTTTATTTGGATATTGTAAAACTATATGTTCACTCCTCAACCATCTAAAACTCTCAATATTACGATTATAATTAGATGAGATCTTGAATATAGGCCAAATCTTTTCTTCAAGCCTTAAATGATTTGATTTTATTTTCCATATATTTAGATTTGATGTGGAATCCTCCTCTCTCCTATAATTCAACCTTTAAGCTGGAAAAAAACTAAAGTGCCTCTTTAACCTGTGTTGCCTCTTTTTTTTTCAATTGCTTTTCTATTTTGTTAGAGCCATATCTCTAAGCTCAATATAGTTATACAACTTAATCATATTAGTTATCTCTCTATTCAATCCATTTAGGAACCTTGTCATTGTAGCTTCTATATTATCCATAACATTATCTCTAATCATGAAAATGTTCATTTCCCTATGGTGATCCTCCACTCCCTTAGAATATTGGAAAAAATCTTGCAATCTTTGATATAATTCCCTATAATAATGACCAAGAACAAGCATTTTTTTGTTATGATTACTTTATTCTCATCTCGAATCTCTATTGTACTCTTGCAATTCCTCCTCAATAACAACAAGTTGTACTTTTTTTACCTTAGAATAATGGTGATAGTTAAAAATCAACTTTATTTCTTTCTCCACTCCAAATAAGCTTTTAAATTTTTTTTTCCTTAAAAAGCTAGAACCTTTATTGATGCAACTATATTATTCGATAGTTTTAGCCATATTTACCTAGTATTTTGCATATATTTTATATATAAAATACCTTGATATTCTTTGTTTTATATTTTGAAGGTACTCTTGGATGCAAGACTAAAAAAGAAGTAAATTAAAGATAATCGATAGATTTGACCGTTGATTGATGTTTTGTATAGAGCTTGAGCTTTAAGGGTTAAAATATAGTGACTCCAATAGAATTAAAAAGCTAACATCCATACCTTTCTATAAATATATGGCAAGAAAACTAAAAATAGAAAGAGCATAGAAATCATAACCTTAAAGACAAATCTTGCATTCTATTAGTTGGCATGACCAAAAAATTGATGTCTTCTCCCAAGTGCAGGAATGTTGAAGTAATAAATAACCCGACAAGACCGAGGTCAAACTAGAGGGAGGTTAATTGTATAAATTATAGAAAACAATAATACAACAACAACAATAACAACAACAAAAGTAACAACAACAACAACAACAATAATAATACTAGTAGTAGTAATAAAGAAGAAGAAGAAGAAGAAGTTGATGAGAACTTTGAGATGGAAGATTAACGTAAGGATTAAATAATGATAATAACAAATATTAAGGTTAGAGGATCCAATCGGATTATAAATGGTTAACATGATTACATTAATTATCTTATTCGAATAATGCTAATACTTGTAAATGTTGTTAGGCATTCATGATTATAACTTATATTAACAACAAATCAAGTTCCTTTCATAGCTCAGGTGTCGGTTATACCATACAGTATGGGCTATGAAAGTATCAAGCATTTGTTGTACCAAGTGTTATACAACATAAATCAAGATTAGTTATTTAACAAGCAAAGTATTAAAGAGTGAACAAGATAACAAATATAAAACATGTTAGTATCAAACATTAAAGTTCAAATTAAGTTTACACTATACTTATGGTTACACCATTAGTGTAACCTTTTCACCTTGACATAATAAACTTAGCTAGACATAATGAAAGAAAGAAAAATAAATAAACAAAATAAGAACATAAATAAGATAAGAGTTAACTAAGTAAAGGAAAGGAAATGAAAGGCATAAACTTGATATTAATGAAAGGAAAGCATAAAAATTACAAAAAATACAAAGAGAGAAAGGAAGAGCATGATCTTGATCTAGAGACCAAGATGCCTAAATGCATGGCAAATGCCTCCTTTTATAGGATAAAATTAGAAACTATTGATTTGATGACTAATTGAAGAATGGGTGGCCAACTCTTGACTCGATGACAATCTTTATCTTCTCTTGTCTGCCCAAAATATCATTGATAACGTTAGAATTGGAACCACTTGAAAACATGAAAGTTGTAGAAAATTGTCTCAAGTTTTTAGAAAAATACATGGAGATCATTTGGACTTTTACAACTTCAGATATGGGTCAAACACTGAACAATGTTTGGGCTGTAGGACAGATTCAGACTTCTTCATTGTTACTATAATTTAGACTTGAAAATAGTCCTTTTCAATCTTAGGCTACCATGAAAATTGTAGACCTATGTCTTATCTTTCCATCCATATAAAAAAGATCTAAATCTAAGATCTACAGTTTCAGATATGACGCAATTACTGAACAATGTTCTGTTTTTGGACTGCACCAGCATCTCTTTTTTAAGTTTGGTCATCTCTTTGTCCTTTCAATTTCAATTCTTAAACTTATCATCAATCATTTTATTTATGTGATAGGTCTGTATTTAAAATGAACATTTATCATAAATTAAAGGTATCTTATATTATTAGATATGTTATTATAAAATATACTTTAGTTAAGGAATTATTGATACTTTAAGTGCAAAATAATGATATAGAACCTTAATAAAAATGCACTTTGAAGTACTAATCACTAGTGTTGACCTTTAGCCATTCTGATTTGAATATCTTGAGCTAGAGAAGTCCATTTGATGTAAACTCAATTTTGTTGGATTCTTGATTCGAAGACCTATCAACATACTCAATTTCAACAAACAAAGAGCTTATATAAAGAGATATATTTTTCTAATATGACATGAATTCTACCAGTAAATAGGTTTTATGAAGAAAAAGTCTAAAGCACTTCTCAAAGCATCCAAACCAACATCAAAGCCTTTATTTCAGCAATTTGGCTACTCTAAGCCAAAAGTCAAAGCTTAAGATTTTATGTAAGGTTATTTCTTTTTTTTTAGAAAAATAGTTATTGAAATACTTAAATGTAAATTATTTACTTATGAAAGGACTATTTTATATATATATATAAAAAAGGGATTAGGGTTTCCCCTATAAAAGGAAATAGAGAAAGGAAAGGAGTGGCTGAAAAGACAAGAAAAACACCCCTTCCTCTAAATAAACCTGAAATCATGTATTCTTTTTTCCTTTTGATTGGTTGTTTCATAGACATGTAAGGCTAAACTCTTTTTCTTAATTGCAAGGACACAGAAACCTTCAGATTTCAAAAACTATGAGATTTCATTTACCTCTTTCTTTTCAATTTATATGGTGAATGATTAGTACTTAAAAATACATTTCTATCAAGGTTTTATATCATCATTTTGCTTTTGAAGTATCAATAACTCCTTAACTAGAACATGTTTTATAATAACATTTTTAATAATATAAGATAACTTTAATTTATGGTAAATGTTCATCTTCAATGCAGGCCTATCACATAAATCAAGGAATTAGTTGATGAGTTTAACTACTAAAATTGAGAAGATAAAGATATGGCTAAGCTTTGAAAAGAGATGCTAGTTTAGTACAAATTGGAACACCATTCGGTTATTAGAACGTAACTAGAGTTGTAGAACTTGGATTTAAGTCTAGTTTATATGAATAGAAAACTAAGATATAGAACTAAAACTTTCATGTAGAATCAAAGATTTAAAAAGCTATTTTTAAGTTCAAATTGTAGCAACACAAGAGAACTTAGAATCTATACTACAGCTCAGACACTGTTTAGTGTTCAACTCATATCTCGAGTTCTAGAAGTTCAAAGGCACTGATTCTTGTTTTATTAGAAAGCTAAGATAATTTCCTAGAACTTTCACGAAGATTATTTGTTCAAATTCTGACGTTAGAGATGACGTTTTGTTCAGATAAAAAGATAAAGATTGTCACCAAGTTAAGATGTGGCCACCCACTCAAAAATTAGTCATGAAATCAATAGTTTCAAATTTTGGCCTATAAAAGTAGGTATTTTTCATGCATTTAGGCGTCTCGGTTTTCAAATCAAAATCATAATCTTTCTCTCTTTGTTTAAATTTTTGGAATGCTTAAGTTTTGCTTTCATTAATCTCTTGTTTATGTAATTCATTTCCTTTCCTTAGTTTACTTATATCTTATTGATGTTCTCCTCTTATGTATTAATGTTTTTCACTTTAATTATGTTTAGCTAAGTTTATTATGTCAACGTAAAAAGGTTACACTAATGATGTAAGAAGAAATATAGTATAAACTCAACATGGGCTTTAATGTTCGATACTAACATGTTTTGAATTTGTTATCTTGTTCACTTTTAATACTTTGCTTATTAAATGATTAATCTTGATTTATGTTCTATAACCCATTTGTATAACAAATACTTGACATTTTCATAGCTCAACCATATGGTATAATAGACACCTGTGTGATTAGTACTTAAAAGTGTATTTTTATCATGGTTTTATATCATCATTTTGCACTTGAAGTATCAATAACTCCTTAACTAAAATATGTTTTATAATAATGTATCTAATAATATAACATACCTATAATTTGTGGTAAATATCTATTTTTAATGCAGGCCTATCACATAAATGAAAGGATTGATTGATGACTTGAAGAACTTAAATTGCAAGGATAAAGAGATGGTCAAACTTAGAGAAGAGATGTCGGTGCAATCCAAACCGGAACATTGTTCGGTAACCGGTACAACAAATGCTTGGCACTTTCATAGCCCATAATGTATGGTATAACCGACACCTGAGCTATGAAAGGAACTTGATTTGTTGTTAACATAAGTTATAATCATGAATGCTTGACGAGATTTACAAGTATTAGCATTAATTGAATAAGGTGACTAATGTAATCATGTTAACAATATATAATCTGATTGGAACCTCCTTTGTGTGTGGTTTCCAATTCAATAATAAGAGTTTATACTATACTTGTTTGATATACCATTAGTGGAACCTCTAACCTTGACATTTGTTATTATTATTGTTTAATCCTTACATTAATTTTCCATCTCCAAGTTCTCATCTTCTTCTTCTTCTTCTCTTTCTTTATTATTATTACTACTACTACTACTACTACTATTATTATTATTGTTGTTGTTGTTGTTGTTGTTGTTGTTGTTGTTGTTGTTGTTATTGTTGTTGTTATTATTGCTATTATTGTTGTCTATAATTGTTGTCTATAATTTGTACAATTAACCTCCTTGTGGTTCGACCCCGGTCTTGCCGGGTTATTTATTACTTCGACACTTCTGCACTTGGGAGAAGACATCAATCTTTTTATCGTGATTTTATTTTCAACTTTTCAATCTTCGACACTCCTGCCGGGGAGGTAAGTTTTGTATAAATTATAATATTGATTTTATTTTCTCTTTTCACTTTTCTTGTATATAAATTTGTTTCTTTTCTTTTGTTTCTTTTTATTTTGTTTTCTTCCTCCTTCTTTTGCTTTCTTCTTCTTTTTTATTTTATTCCTACACGTGCATGAGAGTGTGGTCACGTACATCAAGTGGTAGACTTTGTAGGATATCCTCATCATTTTCAAAAAATATGGCCGAAGAAGATAATCAATCACTTCAAAATGACAATAATGAGAATAACCGTGCTAGAACACTTAGAGACCACATGAATCCCACAAGAACAAGTGCACCATCATGCATAGTTTTTCCTCCTGATGCATCTCATTTTAATTTTAAACCAGGCATTATTCAACTTTTACCTTCTTTTCATGGTTTAGAATTGGAAAATCCATACTTGCATTTAAGGGAATTTGATGAGGTGTGCAACACATATAATAACTTAAATTGTAGCATGAACACCATCAGATTAAAGCTTTTTCCTTTTTCATTAAAAGATAAAGCTAAAACATGGCTACAAAATTTAAGACCAGGATCCATTCGTGCTTGGGATGAAATGCAACAACAATTTTTAAAGAAGTTTTTCCCATCTCATAGAACAAACTCTTTCAAGAGACAAATCACCACTTTCACTCAAAAACCAGGAGAAACATTTTACAAATGTTGGGATAGGTATCGAGACTTGCTTAGTACTTGCCCTCATCATGGTTTTGAAACATGGAGATTGATTTCACATTTCTATGAAGGGTTAACACCTAAAGATAGGCAAATGGTTGAATTGATGTGCAATGGAACTTTTGAAGATAAAGACCCTGATGAAGCAATGGAGTACTTAGACTTGTTAGCTGAAAATGCTCAAAATTGGGACACCGCGGGTACTTATGAGGCACTGAGTAAAACTCAACCTCATACATCTAGTGGAGGTATGTATAACCTTAGGGAAGATCATGACCTTCAAGCCAAGTTTGCATCTTTAGCTAGAAAAGTCAAGGCACTAGAATTAAAAACGAGTGGTCAATTAAAATCTGTTGAAAACATTGTGTGTCAAATCTGTGAAACAAATGAACACTCAACCAACGATTGTCCAACCTTGCCTTGTTTTAAGGAATGTCTCCATGAACAAGCCCATGCTTTAAACAGTTTTCAAAGGGCCAACCACAACCCATACTCCCAAACATACAACTCTGGTTGGAGAAATCACCCAAATTTTAGTTGGAAGAGTGAGAACAACAATGCACAAACTTCACAACCACCATTTCAAGCACACCATAATTTCTAAAATTCTCATGGATATGCACCTCCTTATGCTCCACCTCTTAGAAGAAATCTTGAGGAAACATTGCATGCATTCATTGAAAAGCAAGAGACAATTAGTACTCAACTTGTTCAAAACATGACAGATTTTAAAGATACTCTTGCTAAATTAACATCTGCTCTTAGTTTCCAAGAGAAAGGTAAGTTTCCATCTCAAACATAACAAAATCTCAAAGGGCAATACAATGCAAATGCAAGTAGTTCGGGAAGCCAACACATAGATCAAGTCAAATCAGTCACTACTCTGCGTAGCGGTAAGGTTATTGAAAAACCCTCTCTTGAACCTTATGAGAAAGATGATGAGTCAATCTCTAAGGGTAAGGAAGGGGTTGAATCTGAAAATTGCAAAGAACCGACTGATTCACCGCCAGCACTTCCATTTCCTCATGCTATGACTAAACAAAGGAAAGTCAATCACAACTCTGAAATTTTTGAAATTTTCAAACAGGTAAGAATCAATATACCTTTGTTGGATGCTATTAAACAGGTTACTTCCTATGCTAAATTTTTGAAAGATCTATGCACTGTGAAGAGGAAACTGAATGTGAAAAAAAAAGCCTTTCTAGCCGAACAAGTAAGTGCTATTCTTCAAAACAATAATGCTTTGAAATATAAAGACCGTGGTTGTCCTATAATTTCTTGCTTTATTGGAGAGCATAAAATTTATTTAGAGGAAAATGTTAAACCCTCTAGATAAATGCAACGAAGGCTAAATCCTAATATGAAAGAAGTAGTGAAAAATGAAGTCATTAAGCTTTTAGATAATGAAATCATTTATCCTATTTCTTACAGCAAATGGGTAAGTCCTACCCAAGTTGTACCAAAAAAGTCTGGAGTCACTGTGATAACAAATGAGAACAATGAGTTAATTCCCACTAGAACTGTTACTGGTTGGCGCATGTGCATTGACTATAGGAAACTTAATTCAATGACTAGAAAAGATCATTTTCCTTTACCTTTCATGGATCAAATCCTAGAAAGAGTTGCAGGTCATGAATTTTATTGTTTCCTAAATGGCTATTCGGGTTACAACCAAATTGAAATTGCATTGGAAGATCAAGAAAAGACTACTTTCACATGTCCATTTGGTACTTTTGCATATCAAAGGATGCCTTTTGGATTATGTAATGCACCAGCCACATTTCAAAGATGCATGCTTAGTATATTTAGCGATATGGTTGAACATTTTCTTGAGATTTTCATGGATGATTTTTTTGTTTTTGGCGATTCATTTGATGATTGTTTGACTAATTTAGGAAAGGTTTTAACGAGGTGTGAAGAGAAGAATCTTGTGCTGAATTGGGAAAAATATCATTTTATGGTAACAAACGGCATTGTACTTGGTCACATTGTTTCATCAAAAGGAATTGAGGTTGACAAATCTAAAATCGAGTTAATTGAAAACTTGCCAACACTAAAATCTCTTAAAGATGTTAGATCATTCCTGGGACATGCTGGTTTTTATAGAAGGTTCATCAAAGATTTTAGTGTATTATCTAAGCCTTTAAGTAACCTTCTAACAAAGGATACTATTTTTGAATGGACTGAACATTATGAAGAAGCCTTTGTTAAACTTAAAAACTTGCTTACTTGTGCTCCTATCATTCAACCTCCCGATTGGTCATTACCTTTTGAAATAATGTGTGATGCTAGTGATTATGCCGTAGGTGCTGTTTTGGGACAAAGAAAAGATAAGAAACCTTATGTAATTTACTATGCAAGTAAAACTTTAAATAGTGCTCAAATGAATTATACCACCACTGAAAAAGAATTACTTGCAGTAGTATTTGCATGTGAACAATTCAGATCTTATCTTGTTGGCTCACCTGTTATTGTTTTTAGTAATCATGCAACATTGAAATATCTTCTTTCTAAGAAAGATTCCAAGGCTAGATTGGTGCGGTGGATTTTATTACTTCAAGAATTTGATATCACAATCAAAGATAAGAAAGGCAGCGAAAATGTTGTCGCAGATCACTTGTCAAGATTGACAACAGATTCAAAAACTGACATCACACCAATCGATGACTACTTTCCTGATGAATCTTTACTTTCTGTCTCTACAATGCCTTGGTTTGCTAATATTGTCAATTTTCTTGTTTCAGGACAATTGCCAGCTCATTGGAGTATCCAAGATAAAAGAAAGTTTTTGAACGAAGTGAAGAAATTTTATTGGGATGATTCTTATTTATTCAAATATTGTCCTGATCAAATATTTTGAAGATGCATTCCTGACAATGAGGTAAGTAGTGTCATTAAATTTTGTCATTCTGAGGCATGTGGGGGTCATTTCTCATCAAGAAAGACAACTGCAAAAATCTTACAAAGTGGATTTTACTGGCCCACCATGTTCAAAGACTCACGTGCATTCTGCAAGTCTTGTGAAAATTGTCAAAAGTTGGGATCTATTTCAAAACGTCACATGATGCCTTTAAACCCTATTATTGTCATTGAGATCTTTGACTGTTGGGGTATAGATTTCATGGGCCCATTCCCTCCATCATTTGGTTTCTTATACATATTAGTCGTAGTAGATTATGTTTCAAAATGGATAAAGGCAATTCCAAGTCGAAACAATGATCACAGAACAGTGATCAAGTTTTTGAAAGAAAATATTTTGAGTCGATTTGGAGTCCCTCGAGCCATAATAAGTGATGGTGGAACACATTTCTGCAACAAGCCATTTGAGTCTTTAATGAAGAAATATGGAATCACACACAAAGTTGCCACCCCTTATCACCCTCAAACAAGTGGACAAGTAGAGCTTGCTAATAGGGAGATCAAACATATTTTGGAGAAAACAGTGAACCCTAATAGGAAAGACTGGTCTTTAAGACTTAATGATGTACTTTGGGCTTATCGAACTGCTTATAAAACATCATTAGGTATGTCACTTTATAGACTAGTCTATGGAAAACCTTGTCACTTGCCTGTGGAACTTGAACATAAAGCTTATTGGGCTATTAAAGTTTTCAATTCAAATCTGGATGATGCTAGTCAACTGCGAAAATTACAAATAAATGAGCTTGAGGAAATAAGAAATGATGCATATGAAAATTCAAGAATTCATAAAACAAGAATTAAAGAGTTTCATGACAAGAAAATACTGAGAAAAACCTTCAATGTTGGTCAAAAAGTCTTGCTTTATAATTCTCGACTGCATTTATTTCCTGGAAAATTAAGATCAAGATGGAGCAGTCCTTTTATTGTGAAACATGTGTATCCATATGGGGCCTATGACATCGAGAATCCAAAGAATGGCAATGTTTTCAAGGTAAATGGACATCGTCTGAAAGTTTACTTTGACAATTTTTCAGTTGAACATAACTCTATTGAATTGGGTGATCCTGTATATAAAGATTGATTTTATTTTATTTTATTTTATTTTATTTTATTTTATTTTTGTTTCTTTTTGAGTGATTTTTGCAAGTTTCTTTCACCCCGGTCAAATGGCGGATAATGGTACTCCGTGACTTAAGTCGGTTCTTTCAGTTTCCCACAATTACTGATATCTGTGTATATATCTGTGCAATTCTTTGAATCTCTCTTCCAATTCTCATTTGAAAATGGACACTAATCTTGAAAAATTAAAAAAGTATTTTCTCGCTCTGCCTCAGAATGCGATTACAAAAATTTACCGTGCTAGATGTGCAAGATTGAGATTGTTAATGAATCATGGAATTCCTGAAGATATTCGCTGGTTGATTGAAGCAAAGGTCCGATTATCAGGTGAGTCCTCTAACTTCATTTCACACATGTCTGGAACAGGTAAAAACACTTTTGCAAAGAAGCATCGTGCAAAACGACTGGATGTTTGTCATCGATGTGCTAGATGGACTTGTAATACACAATGTCGTTCTTTAGGAATGGTATCTATAAACTGTGAAGATAAAAAAATTGTTTTTCATAAAGCATGTGCATAATTGTTGTTACTAGGATGGCAGAGTACAGGAGTTCTTTTGTTAAAGTGACTCTTGAGACGCATCTTAGTAACCATTCTTAACAAGGTCTATTATAATACTTCCTGAAATATTCAGGTTTACAAACTCTCGTATTGTTATCGCTTAATTCTGCTCATATAATTATTTAACATGTATTCTTAAACCTTAATTTACACACACACACTTTAACATATGATTGTGGGTTGCATATTGGATTATTACATTATTTATGTTCTTTTGTTAAAGGTAACAACTAAGGGAAAGGGATTGTATATAATTAAAAAAAAAAGAAAAAAAGAAAAAAAAATGATGATAATAAAAATGTAGATAAGTTTGGTTTCGTAGCCTCCTTAACCTAAGCAATTAAGCCCGAAGGGGTGTTTTAACACCTAATACCCTAAAGTCAACTGACTTGTGAGTTATTGGACAACGCTTGTTACATGGGTTGAGGAGAAAAGCTTAAGGGAATCAAACATTGCACTATCTATATATCAGTATCTGCGACCCGAGTTACTAAGCTCGTAGGGGTGTCTTAACACCTAATGCCCTAAGACCAACTGGTCTGGGAGTCATTAGCTGAAAGCTCGTTACATGGGTTAAAGATGCATGATGTTTTTAAATTATATGTATATAGATTTAAAAAAAAAATGAAAAAAAAAAAGAGACAAAAATAGTAATTCCAACCCAAGGAAGTTAACCTTAAACATTAGAACAAAAATTTTGTTTTCTTCCATGAAAAGCCCCATAATTATGTGTTGATACATTGAGCATAAAAAAAAAGGTTTATTAATATCTTGTTAAGAGGTATTGAGCATATATATAAATTTAATGAGAGTTTGTTTATCTGGATAGATTAATGGAAGTTAAATGATGAATACCTTGCTTTGTGAAATTTGCAAATTGTTGTAACGCTTTGATTACTAGGGACTAGTAATAAGCTGGTTGAGGGGTGTGATTAGTACTTAAAAGTGCATTTTTATCATGGTTTTATATCATCATTTTGCACTTGAAGTATCAATAACTCCTTAACTAAAATATGTTTTATAATAATGTATCTAATAATATAACATACCTATAATTTATGGTAAATGTCTATTTTTAATGCAGGCCTATCACATAAATGAAAGGATTGATTGATGACTTGAAGAACTTAAATTGCAAGGATAAAGAGATGGTCAAACTTAGAGAAGAGATGTCGGTGCAATCCAAACCGGAACACTATTCGGTAATTGGGTCATATCTGGAGCTACAGATCTCAGATTTAGATCCAATTTATATGGATGGAAAGTTAAGACATAGGCCTACAACTTTCATATGGAGCCCAAGATCTAAAAAGGCCATTATCAAGTCCAAATTGTAGCAACAACAAAGAAGCCCGAATCTGTCTTCCAGCCCGAGCACTATTTGGTATTTTGGCCATATCTAGAGTTCTAGAAGTCCAAATGAGCTGAATGTTTTACACAAGAAAGCTGAGACAATTGCCTACAACTTTCATGTTTACAACTGGCTCCAATTTTGACGTTATCAATGACGTTTTGGGCAGACAAGAGAAGATAAGGATTGTCATCAAGTCAAAAGTTGGCCACCCATTTATCAATTAGTCATCAAATCAATAGTTCCCAATTTTGGCCTATAAAAGGAGGCATTTGCCATGCATTTAGGCATCTTGGTTTCCAGATCAAGATCATGTTCTTCCTTTCTCTCTTTGTATTTTTTGTAATGTTTATGCTTTGCTTTCATTAATATTAAGTTTATGCCTTTCATTTCCTTTCCTTTACTTAGTTAACTTTTATGTTCTTATTTTGTTTATCTATTTTGCTTTCTTTCATTATGTCTAGCTAAGTTAATGATGTCAAGGTGAAAAGGTTACACTAATGGTGTGAGACTAAGTATAATGTAAACTTAATATGGACTTTAATGTTTGATACTAACATGTTTTATATTTGTTATCTTGTTCACTCTTTAATACTTTGCTTGTTAAATGACTAATCTTGATTTATGTTGTATAACACTTGGTACAACAAATGCTTGGCACTTTCATAGCCCATAATGTATGGTATAACCGACACCTGAGCTATGAAAGGAACTTGATTTGTTGTTAACATAAGTTATAATCATGAATGCTTGACGAGATTTACAAGTATTAGCATTAATTGAATAAGGTGACTAATGTAATCATGTTAACAATATATAATCTGATTGGAACCTCCTTTGTGTGTGGTTTCCAATTCAATAATAAGAGTTTATACTATACTTGTTTGATATACCATTAGTCGAACCTCTAACCTTGACATTTGTTATTATTATTGTTTAATCCTTACATTAATTTTCCATCTCCAAGTTCTGATCATCTTCTTCTTCTTCTCTTTCTTTATTATTATTACTACTACTACTACTACTACTATTATTATTATTATTATTGTTGTTGTTGTTGTTGTTGTTGTTGTTGTTGTTATTGTTGTTGTTGTTGTTATTATTGCTATTATTGTTGCTTATAATTGTTGTCTATAATTTGTACAATTAACCTCCCTGTGGTTCGACCCCGGTCTTGCCGGGTTATTTATTACTTCGACACTCCTGCACTTGGGAGAAGACATCAATCTTTTCATCGTGTCACTATGCTATGAAAGGAACTTGATTTGTTGTTAACATAAATTATAATCATGAATACCTAATAATATTTACAAGTATTGGCATTATTCAAATAAGATAACTAATATAATTATGTTAGTAATTTATAATCTGATTGGAATCTTCTTTGTGTGTGGTTTTCATTTGAGTAATAAAAAGAGTTTATACTATACTTGTTTGAAATACCATTAGTGAATCCTTTGACATTGACAATTGTTTTTATCATTATTTAATCTTTACATTAATCTTACATCTCAAAGTCATCTTTAACCCACCACCACCACCACCACCACCACCATCATTGTCATTATTATTGTAGTTCATCTCCCTGTGATTCAACCCTTGTCTTGTCGGGTTATTTATTACTTCGACACTCCTACATTTGGGAGAAAACATCAGTCTTTTGGTCATGTTAAATTTTTGGCATTGTTGCCGAGGAGGTAAATTCTTGTATAAATTATAATATTTATTCTATTTTCTTTTTTTACTTTTCTTTTATCTAACTTTTGTTTCTTTTGTTTTGTATCTTTTTTCTTTTTTTTTTCTTTTTTTCCTTTTATTCTCTTCCTACACGTGCATGAGAGTTTGGTCATGTATATTAAGTGTTCGACTTTATATTGTATTCTTATCATTTTTAAAAAAATATAGCCGAAGAAAATAACTAGTCACTTCATAAATAGAATAATGAGAATAATCAAGTTAGAACACTTAGAGACCATATGAATCCTACAAGAACAAGTGCATCCTTATACATAGTTTTCCCCTCTAATGTATCTCATTTTAATTTTAAGCTAGGCATTATTCAACTTTTACCTTTTTTTTATGACTTAGATCTAGAAAATTCATATTTGTATTTGAGAGAATTTGAAGAAGTTTGTAACACTTATAATGATTTAAATTATATCATAAACACTATCAGATTAAAGTTTTTTCCATTCATGCATAGAATGAAATGTAACAAGAATTTTTAAAGAAGTTTTTTCCATCTCATAGAACAAACTTTTTCAAAAGACAAATCACCATTTTCACCAAAAAATAAGGAGGAACATTTTACCAATATTATGATATGTATCAAGATTTACTTAATACTTGATCTTATCATGGCTTGCTAGTTGGAAAAAAAGCTTAAAATTGGAACACTATAGGCACTTATGAGGCACTACGTAAAACTCAACCTCATATATCTAGTGGAGGAACGTATAACCTTAGGGAAGATCATGACCTCCAAGCCAAATTTGCATCTTTAGCTAGAAAAGTCGAGGCACTAGAATTGAAAAATAATGGTCAATTAAAATTTGTTTAAGACATTATGTGTCAAAGTTGTCAAATCAATGACTATCTAACTTTGCCTTCTTTTAAGGAATACCTCCATGAATAAATTCATGCTTTAAACATTTTTCAAATGCCCAATCATAACCCATACTCGCAAATATACAACTCTGGTTGGAGAAATCACCTCAATTTAGTTGAAATAGTGATAACAATAATGCACCAACTTCATAGCCATCATTTCAAGCACACCATAATTTCTAAAATTCCCATAGATATGCACCTCCTTATGTTCCATGTCCTAGAAGAAATCTAAAGGAAAAATTGCATGCATTCATTAAAAAGAAAGAGACAATCAACGCTCAACTTGCTCAAAGCATGACAGATTTTAAAAATTCTCTTGCAAAATTCACATCTACTCTCAGTTTTGAAGAGAAAGGTAAGTTTCTATCTCAACCACAGTGAAATCCCAAGGGGCAATACAATGTAAATGCAAGTAGTTACAAAAGTCAACACATGGATCAAAACAAATCGGACATCACTCTTCATAGTGATAAGGTTATTGAAAAACTCACTCTTAAACCTTGTGAGAAAGATGATGAGTTAATTTTTTAGGGTAAGGAAGAGGTTGAATCTGAACATTACAAAGAAAAAACTGATTTCCCACTAGTACTTCCATTTCCTCATACCATGACCAAACAAAGAAAAGTCAATCACAACTCTGAAATCTTTGAAACTTTAAAATAGGTAAGGATCAATACACATTTACTGAATGTTATTAAAGAAGTTTCTTCTTATACTAAATTTTTTAAAGATCTGTGCACTGTGAAGAGAAAACTAAATGTGAAAAAGAAAGCCTTTTTAGTCGAATAAGTGTCATTCTTCAAAACAATAATGATTTGAAATATAAAGACCCTAGTTGTCCTACAAATTCTTGCTTTATTAGAGAACATAAAATTAAAAGAGCTTTACTTGATCATGAAGCTAGTGTGAATATACTTCTATATTTAGTTTTTCAAAGTCTCAATCTAGAAGAGTTAAAACTAACTTTTATAACTCTTTTAATTCCCGATAGATCTGTCAAAATGCCTAGAGGAATAGTTGAGGATGTGTTATTACAAGTAATTTATTTATTTATTCATTTATTTATTTTGTGGATTTTATTGTCTTGAACACACAACCTATTGAAGCATGTAATTTATTTCCTGTTATTTTGGGATGTCGGTTTCTTGCAACTTTTAATACATTGATTAATTATCGAAATGGACTAATGAAGCTATCATTTGAAAACATAACATTGAAGATGAATATTTTTAGCATTTGCAAACAACTTAGAGATGATAATGATTTACAGGAAGAAGATCTTATTAAAGAATTAGTTTATGATCAATTTGAATCTACCTCGAGTTAAATTGTTTGATGAATCTAAAGATTTGTAAATGATTTATTCTTGAAAAGAAATCATGAATGAAAAAGACACCAAAAATATTAATATGGATCTTTTGTCAAAAGTGACAACCAGTTCAACATCCTACATCACACCAATTAATGTTTACTTCCTTGATAAATCTTTACTTTCTCTTAATTCAATGCCTTGGTTTGCTAAAAATATCAATTTTCTTGCTTTAGGATTTTTGCTAGCTCACTAGAAGATAGAAGATAAAAAAAAGTTTTTGGACAAAGTAAAAAACTTTTATTGGGATGACTCTTATTCAATTATTGTCCTGATCAAATATTTCAAAGATGCATTTTCAACAATGAGGTAAGTAATGTCATTAAACTTTATCATTCTAAGGCATGTGGGAGTCATTTCTCATTAAATAAGATGACTACAAAAATCTTACAATCTGGAGTCTATTGGCCCACCATATTCAAAAGACACACATGTGTTCTGCAAAGCTTGTGAAAATTTTCAAAAGTCAGGATTTATTTCAAAACATAAGGAATCTTTAGATAATCTTCTATTGACTTTTGAGACATGTCTTGGTGGAGATGTGCATTGTACAATTCATTATTTATAACCTAATTTTCATAAAGAACCTGTCGTTATAGTCTGAGAATCTGACAAAAAAAAACTATGTTTGTTAATTTTTAAGAAAATTGGATGGGAAGCTTATCTTCGACCTATAGAGGGTGTTTAAGCTATTTTCGGACATAAAAGTAAGGGAAGATGTGAGCCACAATTACAACTATGATTTAATCCCTTTTTTAAAAAAAAAACTTTCTGTCTTTTGGGTTTTATTATTGTGTTTTGTTATTTCGTATATTTGTTTAAGTATGTTTCAGGTTTGTCAGTATTTGTTATTTTAGTTAATGTCTTCTATACTCTATCTTTCTACCTTAGAACATTGAGGACAATGTCTCGTTTTGATTGGAGAAAAAGGATAGTAGTTGATATTAAAAAAAATAACTAACTGTATTTTATATTTTATAAACCACTTTTAAAAAGTGACTCTTGAAATTCATTTTAGTAAATATTTTTAACAAGGTATATTAGAATACTTTTTGAAATATTTAGGTTTGCAAACTCTTGCATTATTATCACATGATTCGGCTTATATACTCATCTAACAAGTATTCTTAAACCTTTATTTTTACACACACACTTTAATATATGATTATGGATTGCATTTTGGATTATTACATTATTTCTATTCCTTTGTTAAAAGTAAGAACTAAAAGAAACAGATAATATATAATTTGTAAAAAAAATTGATAATATTAATGATAATAAAAATATAGATAAGTTTGATTTCGTAGCCTCCCTAACCTAAGCAATTAAGTTTGAAGGGGTGTTTTAACACCTAATACCTTAAAGTCAACTGACTTGGGACCTATTGGCCCAATGATTGTTACTTAAGTTAAGGTGAAAAGCTTAAGAGAATAAAACATTGCATTATCTCCATATCAATATCTACAACCTGAGTTACTAAGCTTGAAGGGGTTTCTTAAACTTAATGCTCTAAGACCAACTGGAACATCATTTAATTATTGGATCATAACTAGAGCTGTAGAACATGAATTTAAGTCTGGTCTATATGGATGAAAATCTAAGATATAGTTCTAAAAATTTCATAAGAGTCCAAGATTTAAAAAGGTCGTTTTCAAGTTTAAATTGTAATAACAATGGAGAAGTAAGAATATGTCATGTTGCCTATATATTGTTCAGTGTTCAGCCCTATCTCGAGTTTTAACATCAATTCTTATTTTATTAAAAAGTTGAGACAATTTCCTTGAACTTTGATTAAGACCATCTGTTCAAATTCTGATGTCAGAAATGATGTTTTATTCAAACAAGAAGATAAGGATTGTCACCAAATCAAGATGTGGCCACCCACTCAACAATTTATCATCAAATCAATAGTTTCAAATTTTAGCTATAAAAGGAGTTATTTATCATGCATTTAGGCATCTTGGTTTTCAGATCAATATCATGTTCTTACTCTCTTTCTTTATTTTTTTATAATGCTTAAGTTTTCTTTTTATTAATCTCTTGTTTATGCTTTTCATTTCGTTTTCTTAGTTAACTTATATCTTATTTATGTTCTACTCTTGTTTATTTATGTTTATCTCTTTCATTATATTTAGTTAAGTTTATTATGTTAATGTGAAAAGGTTGCACTAATGGTATAAGAATAAGTATAGTATAAACTCAATATGGACTTTAATGTTTAATACTAACATGTTTTGTATTTGTTATTTTATTCACTATTAATACTTTACTTGTTAAATAGTTAGTCTAGATTTATGTTGTATAACTTTGGTATAACAAATACTTGGCACTTTTGACACGACGAAAAGATTGATGTCTTCTCCCAAGTGCAGGAGTGTCGAAGTAATAAATAACCCGGCAAGACCGGGGTCGAACCACAGGGAGGTTAATTGTACAAATTATAAACAACAATTATAAAACAGCAATAACAACAACAACAATAGTAATAATAATAATACTAGTAGTAGTACTAGTAGTAGTAGTAGTAGTAGTAGTAGTAGTAGTACTAATAATAATAATAATAATAATAATAATAATAAAGAAAGAGAAGAAGAAGAAGATGATGATGATGAGAACTTAGAGATGAAATATTAATGTAAGGATTAAACAATAATAATAACAAATGTCAAGGTTAGAGGTTCCACTAATGGTATATCAAACAAGTATAGTATAAACTCTTATTATTCAATTGGAAACCACACATAAAGGAGGTTCCAATCAAATTATAGATTGTTAACATGATTACATTAGTCATCTTATTCGATTAATGCTAATACTTGTAAATCTCGTCAAGCATTCATGATTATAACTTATGTTAACAACAAATCAAGTTCCTTTCATAGCTCAGGTGTCGGTTATACCATACATTATGGGCTATGAAAGTGCCAAGCATTTGTTGTACCAAATGTTATACAACATAAATCAAGATTAGTCATTTAACAAGCAAAGTATTAAAGAGTGAACAAGATAACAAATATAAACATGTTAGTATCAAACATTAAAGTTCATATTAAGTTTACATTATACTTATTCTCACACCATTAGTGTAACCTTTTCACCTTGACATAATTAACTTAGCTAGACATAATGAAAGAAAGCAAAATAGATAAACAAAATAAGAACATAAAAGTTAACTAAGTAAAAGAAAGGAAATGAAAGGCATAAACTTAATATTAATGAAAGCAAAGCATAAACATTACAAAAAATACAAAGAGAGAAAGGAAGAGCATGATCTTGATCTGGAAACCAAGATGCCTAAATGCATGGCAAATGCCTCCTTTTATAGGCCAAAATTGGGAACTATTGATTTGATGACTAATTGATAAGTGGGTGGCCAACTTTTGACTTGGTGACAATCCTTATCTTCTCTTGTCTGCCCAAAACGTCATTGATAACGTCAAAACTGGAGCCAGGTGCAAACATGAAAGTTGTAGGCAATTGTCTCAGCTTTCTTGTGTAAATAATTCAGCTCATTTGGACTTCTAGAACTCCAGATATGGCCAAAATACCGAACAGTGCTCGGGCTGGAAGACAGATTCGGGCTTCTTTGTTGTTGCTACAATTTGGACTTGATAATGGCCTTTTTAGATCTTGGGCTCCATATGAAAGTTGTAGGCCTATGTCTTACCTTTCCATCTATATAAATTAGACCTAAATCTGAGATCTGTAGCTCTAGATATGACCCAATTACCGAACAGTGTTCCGGTTTGGATTGCACCGACATCTCTTCTCTAAGTTTGACCATCTCTTTATCCATGCAATTTAAGTTCTTCAAGTCATCAATCAATCCTTTCATTTATGTGATAGGCCTGCATTTAAAATGAACATTTACCATAAATTAAAGGTATCTTATATTATTAGATATATTATTATAAAACATGCTTTAGTTAAGGAGTTATTGATACTTCAATTGCAAAATAATGATATAAAACTATGACAAAAATACACTTTTAAGTACTAATCACACCCCCCAACCAGCTTATTACTAGTCCCTAGTAATCAAAGCGTTAAAACAATTTGCAAATTTCACAAAACAAGGTATTCATCATTTAACTTCCATTAATCTATCCAGATAAACAAACTCTCATTAAATTTATATATCTGCTCAATACCACTTAACAAGATATTAATAAACCTTTCTTTTGTGCTCAATATATCAACACATAATTATGGGGCTTTTCTTGGAAGAAAACAAAATTTTTGTTCTAATGTTTAAGGTTAACTTCCTTGTGTTGGGATTACTATTTTTGTCTTCTTTTTTTTTTTGTTTTTTTTTTAAATCTATATACATATAATTTAAAAACATCATGCATCTTTAACCCATATAACGAGCTTTCAGCTAATGACTCCCATACCAGTTGGTCTTAGGGCATTAGGTGTTAAGACACCCCTACGAGCTTAGTAACTCGGGTCGCAGATACTGATATGTAGATAGTGCAATGTTTGATTCCCTTAAGCTTTTCTCCTCAACCCATGTAACAAGCGTTGGGCCAATAGCTCCCAAGTCAGTTGACTTTAGGGTATTAGGTGTTAAAACACCCCTTCGGGCTTAATTGCTTAGGTTAGGGAGGCTACGAAACCAAACTTATCTACATTTTTATTATCATCAATTTTTTTTCTTTTTTTCTTTTTTTTATATTTTTTTTCTTTTTTTTTCTTTTTTTTAATTATATACAATCCCTTTCCCTTAGTTGTTACCTTTAACAAAAGAACATAAATAATGTAATAATCCAATATGCAACCCACAATCATATGTTAAAGTGTGTGTGTGTAAATTAAGGTTTAAGAATACATGTTAAATAAGTATATGAGCAGAATTAAGTGGTAATAATACGAGAGTTTGTAAACCTGAATATTTCAGGAAGTATTATAATAGACCTTGTTAAGAATGGTTACTAAGATGCGTCTCAAGAGTCACTTTAACAAAAGAACTCCTTTACTCTGCCATCCTAGTAACAACAATTATGCATATGCTTTATGAAAAACATTTTTTTTTTTTTATCAACTACTACCCTCTCCCCCCAACCAAAACGAGACATTGTCCTCAATGTTCTAAGGTAGAAAGATAGAGTATAGAAGATATCACCTGAAATAACGAACACTGACAAAACCTGAAACACACTGAAACAAAAATAAAAAATAACAAAACACAATAATAAAACCAAAAAACACAAGTTTTTACAAACAAAAAAAAAAAAATTCAAATCGCATTTGTGAATGTGGCTCACATCTTCCCTTGGTTTTACGTCCAAGAACAGCTTAAACGCCCTCAATGGGTCGGGGATAGGCTTCCCATCCAGTTTTCTTAAAAACTAGCAAACAGGGTCTTTTTTAGTCAGATTCCCAAGACTAAGTCAAGTATGTTCTTTATGAAAATGGGTTCATAAGTCATGAATTACACGATGCTTATCTCGACTATGATGAGACTTAAGAGTCAATAGAAGATTATCTAAAGACTCTCTGTGTTTTGAAATAAATCCCACCTTCTGATAATTTTCACAGTTTTTATGGAATGCATCTGACTCCTTGAATATGATGGGCCAGTAAAATTCACTTTGTAAGATTTCTACAATCCTCTTTTTTGACGAGAAATGATCCCCACATGCCTTAGAGTGACAAAATTTAATGAAATTACTTACCTCATTGTCGAAAATGTATTTTTGAAATATTTGATCAGGACAATAATTGAATAAGTAAGGGTCATCCCAATAAAAATTTTGCTCGTTGCTCAAAATATTTCTTTTGTCTTCAATACTCCAATGAGTTGGCAAAAATCCTGAAGCAAGAAAATTGATATTTTTAGCAAACCAAGGCATTGAATTAAGAGAAAGTAGAGATTCATCAGGAAAGTAATCATCGATTGGTGTGATGTCGGGTGTCGAATCTGTTGTCACTTTTGATAAAAGATTCGCATCAACCTTTTCGATGCCTTTTTCATCATCGATTTCTTCCTGATTGGTCATGGCATAAGGAAATGAAAGTGCTGGCGGTGCATTAGTCGTTTCTTTGCAATGTTCAGATTCAACCCCTTCCTTACCCTTAGAGATTGACTCATCATCTTTCTCATAAGGTTCAAGAGTGGATTTTTTAATAACCTTACCATTATGAAGAGCGATGACTGATTTGACTTGATCCATATGTTGACTTCCATAACTACTTGCATTTGCATTGTATTGCTCCTTGAGATTTTGCTGTGGTTGAGATGGAAACTTACCTTTCTCTTGAAAATTGAGAGCAGATGTGAATTTTACAAGAGTATCTTTAAAATCTGTTATGTTTTGAGCAAGTTGAGCGTTGATTGTCTCTTGCTTTTCAATGAATGCATACAAAGTTTCCTCAAAATTTCTTGTAGGAGGTGGAGCATAAGGAGGTGCATATCCATGATAATTTTGAAAATTATGGTGTGCTTGAAACTGTGGTTGTGAAGTTTGTGCATTGTCACTCTTCCAACTGAAATTTTGGTGATTTTGCCAACCAGGGTTGTATGTTTGGGAGTATGGGTTGTGGTTGGGCCTTTGAAAACTGTTTAAAGCATGGGCTTGTTCATGGAGACATTCTTTAAAAGAAGGCAAGGTTGGACAATCATTGGTTGAGTGTTCATTTGTTTCACAGATTTGACACACAATGTTTTCAATAGATTTTAATTGACCACTCTTTTTTAATTCTAGTGCCTCGACTTTTCTAGCTAAAGATGCAAACTTGGCTTGAAGGTCATGATCTTCCCTAAGGTTGTACATACCTCCACTAGATGTATGAGGTTGAGTTTTACTCGGTGCCTCATAAGTACCCGCGGTGTCCCAATTTTGAGCATTTTCAGCTAACAAGTCTAAGTACTCCATTGCTTCATCAGGGTCTTTATCTTCAAAAGTTCCATTGCACATCAATTCAACCATTTGCCTATCTTTAGGTGTTAACCCTTCATAGAAATGTGAAACCAATCTCCATGTTTCAAAACCATGATGAGGGCAAGCACTAAGCAAGTCTCGATACCTATCCTAACATTTGTAAAATGTTTCTCCTGGTTTTTGAGTGAAAGTGGTGATTTGTCTCTTGAAAGAGTTTGTTCTATGAGATGGGAAAAACTTCTTTAAAAATTGTTGTTGCATTTCATCCCAAGCACGAATGGATCCTGGTCTCAAATTTTGTAGCCATGTTTTAGCTTTATCTTTTAATGAAAAAGGAAAAAGCTTTAATCTGATGGTGTTCATGCTACAATTTAAATTATTATATGTGTTGCACACCTCCTCAAATTCCCTTAAATGCAAGTATGGATTTTCCAATTCCAAACCATGAAAAGAAGGTAAAAGTTGAATAATACCTGGTTTAAAATTAAAATGAGATGCATCGGGAGGAAAAACTATGCATGATGGTGCACTTGTTCTTGTGGGATTCATGTGGTCTCTAAGTGTTCTAGCATGGTTATTCTCATTATTCTCATTATGAAGTGATTGATTATCTTCTTCGGCCATATTTTCTGAAAATGATGAGGATACCCTACAAAGTCTACCACTTGATGTACGTGACCACACTCTCATGCACGTGTAGGAATAAAATAAAAGGAAGAAGAAAACAAAAGAAGAAGGAAGAAAACAAAATAAGGAGAAACAAAATAAAAGAGACAAAGTTATATATAAGAAAAGTGAAAAGAGAAAATAAAATAAATATTATAATTTATACAAGGACTTACCTCCCCGGCAACGGCGCCAAAAACTTGACACGACGAAAAGATTGATGTCTTCTCCCAAGTGCAGGAGTGTCGAAGTAATAAATAACCCGGCAAGACCGGGGTCGAACCACAGGGAGGTTAATTGTACAAATTATAAACAACAATTATAAAACAGCAATAACAACAACAACAATAGTAATAATAATAATAATAATAGTAGTAGTAGTAGTAGTAGTAGTAGTAGTAGTAGTAGTAGTAGTAGTACTAATAATAATAATAATAATAATAAAGAAAGAGAAGAAGAAGAAGATGATGATGATGAGAACTTAGAGATGAAATATTAATGTAAGGATTAAACAATAATAATAACAAATGTCAAGGTTAGAGGTTCCACTAATGGTATATCAAACAAGTATAGTATAAACTCTTATTATTCAATTGGAAACCACACATAAAGGAGGTTCCAATCAAATTATAGATTGTTAACATGATTACATTAGTCATCTTATTCGATTAATGCTAATACTTGTAAATCTCGTCAAGCATTCATGATTATAACTTATGTTAACAACAAATCAAGTTCCTTTCATAGCTCAGGTGTCGGTTATACCATACATTATGGGCTATGAAAGTGCCAAGCATTTGTTGTACCAAATGTTATACAACATAAATCAAGATTAGTCATTTAACAAGCAAAGTATTAAAGAGTGAACAAGATAACAAATATAAACATGTTAGTATCAAACATTAAAGTTCATATTAAGTTTACATTATACTTATTCTCACACCATTAGTGTAACCTTTTCACCTTGACATAATTAACTTAGCTAGACATAATGAAAGAAAGCAAAATAGATAAACAAAATAAGAACATAAAAGTTAACTAAGTAAAAGAAAGGAAATGAAAGGCATAAACTTAATATTAATGAAAGCAAAGCATAAACATTACAAAAAATACAAAGAGAGAAAGGAAGAGCATGATCTTGATCTGGAAACCAAGATGCCTAAATGCATGGCAAATGCCTCCTTTTATAGGCCAAAATTGGGAACTATTGATTTGATGACTAATTGATAAGTGGGTGGCCAACTTTTGACTTGGTGACAATCCTTATCTTCTCTTGTCTGCCCAAAACGTCATTGATAACGTCAAAACTGGAGCCAGGTGCAAACATGAAAGTTGTAGGCAATTGTCTCAGCTTTCTTGTGTAAATAATTCAGCTCATTTGGACTTCTAGAACTCCAGATATGGCCAAAATACCGAACAGTGCTCGGGCTGGAAGACAGATTCGGGCTTCTTTGTTGTTGCTACAATTTGGACTTGATAATGGCCTTTTTAGATCTTGGGCTCCATATGAAAGTTGTAGGCCTATGTCTTACCTTTCCATCTATATAAATTAGACCTAAATCTGAGATCTGTAGCTCTAGATATGACCCAATTACCGAACAGTGTTCCGGTTTGGATTGCACCGACATCTCTTCTCTAAGTTTGACCATCTCTTTATCCATGCAATTTAAGTTCTTCAAGTCATCAATCAATCCTTTCATTTATGTGATAGGCCTGCATTTAAAATGAACATTTACCATAAATTAAAGGTATCTTATATTATTAGATATATTATTATAAAACATGCTTTAGTTAAGGAGTTATTGATACTTCAATTGCAAAATAATGATATAAAACTATGACAAAAATACACTTTTAAGTACTAATCACACCCCCCAACCAGCTTATTACTAGTCCCTAGTAATCAAAGCGTTAAAACAATTTGCAAATTTCACAAAACAAGGTATTCATCATTTAACTTCCATTAATCTATCCAGATAAACAAACTCTCATTAAATTTATATATCTGCTCAATACCACTTAACAAGATATTAATAAACCTTTCTTTTGTGCTCAATATATCAACACATAATTATGGGGCTTTTCTTGGAAGAAAACAAAATTTTTGTTCTAATGTTTAAGGTTAACTTCCTTGTGTTGGGATTACTATTTTTGTCTTCTTTTTTTTTTTGTTTTTTTTTTAAATCTATATACATATAATTTAAAAACATCATGCATCTTTAACCCATATAACGAGCTTTCAGCTAATGACTCCCATACCAGTTGGTCTTAGGGCATTAGGTGTTAAGACACCCCTACGAGCTTAGTAACTCGGGTCGCAGATACTGATATGTAGATAGTGCAATGTTTGATTCCCTTAAGCTTTTCTCCTCAACCCATGTAACAAGCGTTGGGCCAATAGCTCCCAAGTCAGTTGACTTTAGGGTATTAGGTGTTAAAACACCCCTTCGGGCTTAATTGCTTAGGTTAGGGAGGCTACGAAACCAAACTTATCTACATTTTTATTATCATCAATTTTTTTTCTTTTTTTCTTTTTTTTATATTTTTTTTCTTTTTTTTTCTTTTTTTTAATTATATACAATCCCTTTCCCTTAGTTGTTACCTTTAACAAAAGAACATAAATAATGTAATAATCCAATATGCAACCCACAATCATATGTTAAAGTGTGTGTGTGTAAATTAAGGTTTAAGAATACATGTTAAATAAGTATATGAGCAGAATTAAGTGGTAATAATACGAGAGTTTGTAAACCTGAATATTTCAGGAAGTATTATAATAGACCTTGTTAAGAATGGTTACTAAGATGCGTCTCAAGAGTCACTTTAACAAAAGAACTCCTTTACTCTGCCATCCTAGTAACAACAATTATGCATATGCTTTATGAAAAACATTTTTTTTTTTTTATCAACTACTACCCTCTCCCCCCAACCAAAACGAGACATTGTCCTCAATGTTCTAAGGTAGAAAGATAGAGTATAGAAGATATCACCTGAAATAACGAACACTGACAAAACCTGAAACACACTGAAACAAAAATAAAAAATAACAAAACACAATAATAAAACCAAAAAACACAAGTTTTTACAAACAAAAAAAAAAAAAATTCAAATCGCATTTGTGAATGTGGCTCACATCTTCCCTTGGTTTTACGTCCAAGAACAGCTTAAACGCCCTCAATGGGTCGGGGATAGGCTTCCCATCCAGTTTTCTTAAAAACTAGCAAACAGGGTCTTTTTTAGTCAGATTCCCAAGACTAAGTCAAGTATGTTCTTTATGAAAATGGGTTCATAAGTCATGAATTACACGATGCTTATCTCGACTATGATGAGACTTAAGAGTCAATAGAAGATTATCTAAAGACTCTCTGTGTTTTGAAATAAATCCCACCTTCTGATAATTTTCACAGTTTTTATGGAATGCATCTGACTCCTTGAATATGATGGGCCAGTAAAATTCACTTTGTAAGATTTCTACAATCCTCTTTTTTGACGAGAAATGATCCCCACATGCCTTAGAGTGACAAAATTTAATGAAATTACTTACCTCATTGTCGAAAATGTATTTTTGAAATATTTGATCAGGACAATAATTGAATAAGTAAGGGTCATCCCAATAAAAATTTTGCTCGTTGCTCAAAATATTTCTTTTGTCTTCAATACTCCAATGAGTTGGCAAAAATCCTGAAGCAAGAAAATTGATATTTTTAGCAAACCAAGGCATTGAATTAAGAGAAAGTAGAGATTCATCAGGAAAGTAATCATCGATTGGTGTGATGTCGGGTGTCGAATCTGTTGTCACTTTTGATAAAAGATTCGCATCAACCTTTTCGATGCCTTTTTCATCATCGATTTCTTCCTGATTGGTCATGGCATAAGGAAATGAAAGTGCTGGCGGTGCATTAGTCGTTTCTTTGCAATGTTCAGATTCAACCCCTTCCTTACCCTTAGAGATTGACTCATCATCTTTCTCATAAGGTTCAAGAGTGGGTTTTTTAATAACCTTACCATTATGAAGAGCGATGACTGATTTGACTTGATCCATATGTTGACTTCCATAACTACTTGCATTTGCATTGTATTGCTCCTTGAGATTTTGCTGTGGTTGAGATGGAAACTTACCTTTCTCTTGAAAATTGAGAGCAGATGTGAATTTTACAAGAGTATCTTTAAAATCTGTTATGTTTTGAGCAAGTTGAGCGTTGATTGTCTCTTGCTTTTCAATGAATGCATACAAAGTTTCCTCAAAATTTCTTGTAGGAGGTGGAGCATAAGGAGGTGCATATCCATGATAATTTTGAAAATTATGGTGTGCTTGAAACTGTGGTTGTGAAGTTTGTGCATTGTCACTCTTCCAACTGAAATTTTGGTGATTTTGCCAACCAGGGTTGTATGTTTGGGAGTATGGGTTGTGGTTGGGCCTTTGAAAACTGTTTAAAGCATGGGCTTGTTCATGGAGACATTCTTTAAAAGAAGGCAAGGTTGGACAATCATTGGTTGAGTGTTCATTTGTTTCACAGATTTGACACACAATGTTTTCAATAGATTTTAATTGACCACTCTTTTTTAATTCTAGTGCCTCGACTTTTCTAGCTAAAGATGCAAACTTGGCTTGAAGGTCATGATCTTCCCTAAGGTTGTACATACCTCCACTAGATGTATGAGGTTGAGTTTTACTCGGTGCCTCATAAGTACCCGCGGTGTCCCAATTTTGAGCATTTTCAGCTAACAAGTCTAAGTACTCCATTGCTTCATCAGGGTCTTTATCTTCAAAAGTTCCATTGCACATCAATTCAACCATTTGCCTATCTTTAGGTGTTAACCCTTCATAGAAATGTGAAACCAATCTCCATGTTTCAAAACCATGATGAGGGCAAGCACTAAGCAAGTCTCGATACCTATCCTAACATTTGTAAAATGTTTCTCCTGGTTTTTGAGTGAAAGTGGTGATTTGTCTCTTGAAAGAGTTTGTTCTATGAGATGGGAAAAACTTCTTTAAAAATTGTTGTTGCATTTCATCCCAAGCACGAATGGATCCTGGTCTCAAATTTTGTAGCCATGTTTTAGCTTTATCTTTTAATGAAAAAGGAAAAAGCTTTAATCTGATGGTGTTCATGCTACAATTTAAATTATTATATGTGTTGCACACCTCCTCAAATTCCCTTAAATGCAAGTATGGATTTTCCAATTCCAAACCATGAAAAGAAGGTAAAAGTTGAATAATACCTGGTTTAAAATTAAAATGAGATGCATCGGGAGGAAAAACTATGCATGATGGTGCACTTGTTCTTGTGGGATTCATGTGGTCTCTAAGTGTTCTAGCATGGTTATTCTCATTATTCTCATTATGAAGTGATTGATTATCTTCTTCGGCCATATTTTCTGAAAATGATGAGGATACCCTACAAAGTCTACCACTTGATGTACGTGACCACACTCTCATGCACGTGTAGGAATAAAATAAAAGGAAGAAGAAAACAAAAGAAGAAGGAAGAAAACAAAATAAGGAGAAACAAAATAAAAGAGACAAAGTTATATATAAGAAAAGTGAAAAGAGAAAATAAAATAAATATTATAATTTATACAAGGACTTACCTCCCCGGCAACGGCGCCAAAAACTTGACACGACGAAAAGATTGATGTCTTCTCCCAAGTGCAGGAGTGTCGAAGTAATAAATAACCCGGCAAGACCGGGGTCGAACCACAGGGAGGTTAATTGTACAAATTATAAACAACAATTATAAAACAGCAATAACAACAACAACAATAGTAATAATAATAATAATAATAGTAGTAGTAGTAGTAGTAGTAGTAGTAGTAGTAGTAGTAGTAGTAGTAGTACTAATAATAATAATAATAATAATAAAGAAAGAGAAGAAGAAGAAGATGATGATGATGAGAACTTAGAGATGAAATATTAATGTAAGGATTAAACAATAATAATAACAAATGTCAAGGTTAGAGGTTCCACTAATGGTATATCAAACAAGTATAGTATAAACTCTTATTATTCAATTGGAAACCACACATAAAGGAGGTTCCAATCAAATTATAGATTGTTAACATGATTACATTAGTCATCTTATTCGATTAATGCTAATACTTGTAAATCTCGTCAAGCATTCATGATTATAACTTATGTTAACAACAAATCAAGTTCCTTTCATAGCTCAGGTGTCGGTTATACCATACATTATGGGCTATGAAAGTGCCAAGCATTTGTTGTACCAAATGTTATACAACATAAATCAAGATTAGTCATTTAACAAGCAAAGTATTAAAGAGTGAACAAGATAACAAATATAAACATGTTAGTATCAAACATTAAAGTTCATATTAAGTTTACATTATACTTATTCTCACACCATTAGTGTAACCTTTTCACCTTGACATAATTAACTTAGCTAGACATAATGAAAGAAAGCAAAATAGATAAACAAAATAAGAACATAAAAGTTAACTAAGTAAAAGAAAGGAAATGAAAGGCATAAACTTAATATTAATGAAAGCAAAGCATAAACATTACAAAAAATACAAAGAGAGAAAGGAAGAGCATGATCTTGATCTGGAAACCAAGATGCCTAAATGCATGGCAAATGCCTCCTTTTATAGGCCAAAATTGGGAACTATTGATTTGATGACTAATTGATAAGTGGGTGGCCAACTTTTGACTTGGTGACAATCCTTATCTTCTCTTGTCTGCCCAAAACGTCATTGATAACGTCAAAACTGGAGCCAGGTGCAAACATGAAAGTTGTAGGCAATTGTCTCAGCTTTCTTGTGTAAATAATTCAGCTCATTTGGACTTCTAGAACTCCAGATATGGCCAAAATACCGAACAGTGCTCGGGCTGGAAGACAGATTCGGGCTTCTTTGTTGTTGCTACAATTTGGACTTGATAATGGCCTTTTTAGATCTTGGGCTCCATATGAAAGTTGTAGGCCTATGTCTTACCTTTCCATCTATATAAATTAGACCTAAATCTGAGATCTGTAGCTCTAGATATGACCCAATTACCGAACAGTGTTCCGGTTTGGATTGCACCGACATCTCTTCTCTAAGTTTGACCATCTCTTTATCCATGCAATTTAAGTTCTTCAAGTCATCAATCAATCCTTTCATTTATGTGATAGGCCTGCATTTAAAATGAACATTTACCATAAATTAAAGGTATCTTATATTATTAGATATATTATTATAAAACATGCTTTAGTTAAGGAGTTATTGATACTTCAATTGCAAAATAATGATATAAAACTATGACAAAAATACACTTTTAAGTACTAATCAACTTTCATAGCCAAACAATATGGTATAACCAACACTTGTGCTATGAAAAGAACTTGATTTGCTATTAACATAAGTTATAATGATGAATATCTGATAACATTTATAAGTATTAGTATTATTCGAATAAGATAATTAATGTAATAATGTTAACAATTTATAATCTGATTGGAACCTCCTTTATGTGTGGTTTCCAGTTGAGTAACCAATTGAGTAATAAAAGGAGTTTATACTATATTTGTTCGAAATAACATTAGTGGATCCTCTAATCTTGATAATTTTTTTTTATCATGGTTTAATTTTTACATTAATCTTACATCTCAAAGTCCTCTTTAACCCATCATCATCATCATCATTTATAATTTATATAATTCACCTCAATGTGGTTCAACCTCGATCTTGTCGCGTTATTTATTACTTTGACACTCCTACAATTGGGACAAGACATCAATCTTTTGGTTATGTCAATAATATGTTTGTTTTCTTATGTTTATGTCATATAATTATTTATTTTAATTGCTAGATGGTACGACCAAAAGATTGGTTTCTTCTCCAAAATATAGGAGTGTCGAAGTAATAAATAACCCAGCAAGACTAGAGTCGAGCTTCATGGAGGTTAATTGTATAAATTATAAACAACAACAATAATAACAACAATAAAAGAAGAAAAAGTTGATGAGAACTTTGCAGTAAAAGATCAATGTGAGGATTAATCAATAATAACAACAAATGTCAAGATTAGAGGATCCATTAACGATATTTCAAATAAATGTAGTATAAACTCCTTTTATTACTTAATTGGAAACCACATACAAAGAATGTTCCAATCGGATTATAAGTTGTTAACATGATTACATTAGTTATATTATTCGAATAATGTCAATACTTGTAAATATTGTTAGGTACTCAAGACTATAACTTATATTAACAAAAAATCAAGTTTCTTTCATAGCAAAAATATTGGTTATAGCATATAGTTGGGCTATGAAAGTGCCAAGTATTTATTGTGTCAAATGTTATACAACACAAATCTAGACTAATCATTTAACAAGCAAAGTATTAAAAGTGAACAAGATAACAAATATAAAACATGTTAGTATCAATCATTAAAGTCCATCTTGAGTTTACACTATACTTATTTGCATACCATTAGTGTAACCTTTTCACCTTGATATAATAAACTTAACTAAACATAATAAAAGAGAGAAATATAAATAAACAAGATAAGAACATAAATAATATAAAAGCTAACTAAGTAAAGAAAAGGAAATGAGAAGCATAAACAAGAGATTAATGAAAGCAAAAATTAAGCATTATAAAAATACAAAGAGAGAAAGCAAGAACATGATCTTCATCTGGAAACTAAGATGTCTAAATCCATGGCAAATGGCTGCTTTTATAGGCTAAAATTAGAAACTATTGATTAGATGACTAATTGATGAGTGGGTGGTCAACTCTTGACTTGGTGACAATCCTTATCTTCTTGTTTGAATAAAACATCATTAATAACATCAGAATTTTAACCAGACTTCCACATGAAAGTTCTAAGAAATTGTCTCAACTTTCTAGAAAAAACAATTGGGGTCATTTGGACTTCCAGAACTTGAGATATGGGTTAAACACTGAATAGTGTCTGAACTGCAGGACAGATTCAGACTTCTACGTTGTTACTAAGATTTAGACTTTCAAACAATAGAATTGAGTATTGACTTCTATATGTCTATGTCTTAACTTTCCATCCATATAAAATAAACCTAAATATGAGATTTACAGCTCCAGATATGACCCAATTACAGAACAGTGCTCTAGTTTGGACTACGCCAGCATCCCTTTTCTAAGTTTGGCTCTTTCTTTTTCCTTTCAATTTCAATACTTCAACTCATCAATCAATCATTTTATTTTTATGATAGGCCTGCATTTAGGATGAATATTTACCATAAATTAAATGAATCTTATGGTATCAAACTTGTTATTATAAAACATGTTTTAGTTAAAGGTTATTGATACTTCAATTGCAAAATGATGATATAAAACCTTGATAAAAATACATTTTTAAGTAATAATCACTAGTCCAAACTCTAAATTATTATTGTGAACAATGTATTGCTAAGTTTGATATCAAAATCGGAGTTGTGGTATATAAACTTATGAAGCAACTGGTTTTAATAATTGAGGCAGATCGACATTATTAATTTTAAGAACATTCGAACAAATCAAATATGAATTGCGAACAATTATGTTGTCTAGATTAATCAATTTATATAGTTCTTAAGGCTGTCATTGAATTAAATTACTAGTATGGATACTATAATTGTTTGATGGTTAGGGTTAGTTATATAGTGGATTTGTTAACTAACTAATGTTAAGAAAAGATAAAGATTTAGAATATAAATTGATGTTTTGTTTCAATGATCGGTTCTGACTTCTGTAGATAGACATCTATATGAAACCAAGATTTGCTCTCTTAATAATTTTCTGATTTATTTAATTTTTTATTTATTTAATTTAGCTTGATTGTTTAATTTTGCTATAGTCTAGATAACCTCAATTCCTCACCCTCTCCCTCCAGCTGCATATTGTATAGCATAAAAATATGAACTAAACCTTCTTCATGGGATTGACCCCTTACTTCTTCTATACTATCTTGTTTATAAGTTAGGGTAGTTAATTTGTATGACTGCGACATCACAACATTCATCTTAATACCACCTAAATATCTATCCGAACCATCCCAAAATCCATCATTTTTATTTACTCTCCTATGGTTGAATTACTTAAGTGGTTTAGCTACCCTAGGCTTTTGGTTTCTATATGGTTGAAACCTATCATTATGGTTATCATCAAAATTCTTGGCTTTATGATTTGTATTTTACCTATAGATTTGTTTGGAGGTAATTAACTTATATCACAAACCCTTTTTCTTTCAAAACCTTTACTATCTGGCACATCTTAAAGACTAACCATTTTTATTCTCAAACTAGTCATCTCACTTATTACTTTAGTAAACCTTGTATTTATCAACTCCAAATATTGTTGCAAGGCCAAATAACCCCAATCAAGAATATTTCTTTCTTTTAATGGTGATGATCCACTTTTAGTTGATATTATTAAGAGCAAAAATTCAAGTTAGTAGCAAATATATATATACACACACACACACATACTCACCTTCATCTTTTATCACTCAATTCTCAATTTTTTTGTTCTTTAAGGAACTAGTACATAACAAATCAAATATGGATATCTTAATTGTGTAATTCAAATAATGTAAAGACTCAAGAAGCAATAAAGATTGAAACTGTCAATACAAAACTAGAAATATAGAATCATGAATATTGATTAGTACTTAAAAGTGCATTTTTGTCATGGTTTTATATCATCATTTTGCACTTGAAGTATCAATAACTCCTTAGCTAAAATATGTTTTATAATAATGTATCTAATAATATAAGATACCTATAATTTGTGGTAAATGTCTATTTTTAATGCAGGTCTATCACATAAATGAAAGGATTGATTGATGACTTGAAGAACTTAAATTGCATGGATAAAGAGATGGTCAAACTTAGAGAAGAGATGTCGGTGCAATCCAAACCGGAACACTGTTCGGTAATTGGGCCATATCTGGAGCTACAGATCTCAGATTTAGGTCCAATTTATATGGATGGAAAGGTAAGACATAGGCCTACAACTTTCATATGGAGCCCAAGATCTAAAAAGGCCATTATCAAGTCCAAATTGTAGCAACAACAAAGAAGCCCGAATCTGTCTTCCAGCCCGAGCACTGTTCGGTATTTTGGCCATATCTGGAGTTATAGAAGTCCAAATGAGCTGAATGTTTTACACAAGAAAGCTGAGACAATTGCCTACAACTTTCATGTTTGCACCTGGCTCCAGTTTTGACGTTATCAATGACGTTTTGGGCAGACAAGAGAAGATAAGGATTGTCACCAAGTCAAAAGTTGGCCACCCACTTATCAATTAGTCATCAAATCAATAGTTCCCAATTTTGGCCTATAAAAGGAGGCATTTGCCATGCATTTAGGCATCTTGGTTTCCAGATCAAGATCATGCTCTTCCTTTCTCTCTTTGTATTTTTTGTAATGTTTATGCTTTGCTTTCATTAATATTAAGTTTATGCCTTTCATTTCCTTTCTTTTACTTAGTTAACTTTTATGTTCTTATTTTGTTTATCTATTTTGCTTTCTTTCATTATGTCTAGCTAAGTTAATTATGTCAAGGTGAAAAGGTTACACTAATGGTGTAAGAATAAGTATAATGTAAACTTAATATGAACTTTAATGTTTGATACTAACATGTTTTATATTTGTTATCTTGTTCACTCTTTAATACTTTGCTTGTTAAATGACTAATCTTGATTTATGTTGTATAACACTTGGTACAACAAATGCTTGGCACTTTCATAGCCCATAATGTATGGTATAACCGACACCTGAGCTATGAAAGGAACTTGATTTGTTGTTAACATAAGTTATAATCATGAATGCTTGACGAGATTTACAAGTATTAGCATTAATTGAATAAGATGACTAATGTAATCATGTTAACAATATATAATCTGATTGGAACCTCCTTTGTGTGTGGTTTCCAATTCAATGATAAGAGTTTATACTATACTTGTTTGATATACCATTAGTGGAACCTCTAACCTTGACATTTGTTATTATTATTGTTTAATCCTTACATTAATATTTCATCTCTAAGTTCTCATCATCATCATCTTCTTCTTCTTCTCTTTCTTTATTATTATTATTATTATTATTATTATTATTATTACTACTACTACTACTACTACTACTACTACTACTACTACTACTATTAATAATATTATTATTACTATTACTATTGTTGTTATTGTTATTGTTATTGTTATTGTTGTTGTATTATTGTTATTATAATTTGTACAATTAACCTCCCTGTGGTTCGACCCCGGTCTTGCCGGGTTATTTATTACTTCGACACTCCTGCACTTGGGAGAAGACATCAATCTTTTAGTCGTGTCAAATATCAATATAAATTCATGTTAAATATAAACGACATGAAGATATGAAACAAAACATCAGAGTCAATGGAAATAACCAACATCTCCACCAATTATGAGCATTACACAATAATTAATGACTCAACTTTCTAGAAAAATGTTTTTCTTCTTCATAAGGTAAGTTCAAGTGACTAGGTGTATAAATACCCTTATTTACTAAGTAAGAAAAAGGACAAACACTAGTCCCCTTGATACACAAATTCATTATAATAAACTCTCTATATATACTGCATATATAGATTATATATATAAATAGATAGACAAGCATTCCACACACATTCTCTTCACACACAAATTTTACCCTTCTATATTTACTAATTTAAGTATCAAAGGTTTTTTCTATTTTGAAGGGGAACTTATTTTACAAGTTAGTCTCCAACCTAGGACACAACCAAGGAAAGCTTACATCAAGTTTGAAGTTTTTATGACTTCATCGCATGTTATTACGAGAATCTATGGCTTACAACTTCAATAATAAATTAAATAAAGCAATGTTCAACACTAAAAAATAGATATTATGTATAATATTAAAAATAAACATTCATGTATTATCATATACCATATGCTCTCACAATTGTTGTTTATTATCTAGCATTGACGTAAAAAAAACATGTAAAAATTTACCTAAAGATTATTGATATAAGACCATATAAGTCATACTTGGTAAATAGTACCAAATGTCAAAACCAAAACAATATACAAATTGATAAGGATACAAAAATCACAAGAAATATTTTAGAATGAATTATTCCTTAAGATCCTTATATATCATTCATAGTGTGTTATACGACCTTCACTTCCAAACCACACTAAATTTTACTTTAATAGGAATCTTCAAAGGTTGTAAATCTTTTCTTTAATGAATACCTGCATAGTGTCCCTTATGGACCCCTTTGGGTGTTGATGGGAGATCCTCCGAAGATCAAGTTAATATAAGGTATTTTTATGTGGAAAAACAACATTAATGAAGGTATTAATAAGCTTTTAAGAAGATAGAGATGAAGATAGAGATGAAGAAGGAGAAGAAAATGTAGAAGTTAGAAAATAAGAAAAGGATTGTGTTTATGTCTTAGAGTATAAAGTTTCGAACCTTTTTTCTGTATATTCCTGCTTCCTTTTATATTACCTAGCTTTACCTGCTTCATGCAATGTAAAAGGGGTGGAGATGTAATCTCGTGATAATAAAATAAAATTATTCTACTACTTACATCATCACATCTAATTAATATAAGCATAAATCGCTTGTTCATATTTAATGGGATGTGATGGGTATTATAATTACTGGCCCTGGCTTGAAGTATGGAAGGCTGAATGTGGAGTTACCTTTTAACTATACACTGAACCTAAACGGAATTGGGTTCAACTTATACACTGAATCTAAGAAGAATTGGGTCAGCTTGTGACAGCACCCAAGAATGGTTAGGGACGGGCACTTCATAGCCCAGTATGGAGTTGGGCATGGACACATCCCTGAACCAATATGGATTTAGGCACAGACACATTATAGCCAAATATAGAGTTGGGCACAGACGCGTCCCTAACCTAACATAGGATTAGGCGTGGACGCATCCTAGCCCAACATGAAGTTGGGCGGGGACGTGTCTCAGCCTAAATTAAAATTGGGCAGGAAAAGTAAGACATAGACCTCAATTTTCATATGAAGCCCAAGATTTAATAAGGCCATTTTCAAGTCCAAATTATAGCAACAATGAAGAAGTACGAATCTATCCTGCAGCTCGAGTATTGTTTAGTGTTTGACCCATATCTGGAGTTCTAGAAGTCCAAGTGACCTTTATTTTTTTTCTTGGAAAACTGAGACAATTTCCTATAATTTTCATGTTTTCAAGTAGTTCCAATTCTAATGTTATCGATGATGTTTTGGGTAGACAAGAGAAGATAAGGATTGTCACCAAGTCAAGAGTTGGTCATCCACTCATCAATTAGTCAATAGTTTCTAATTTTGGACTATAAAAGGAGGCATTTTCCATGTATTTAGATATATTGGTTTCCAGATCAAGATCATGCTCTTGCTTTCTCTCTTTGTATTTTTTGTATTGCTTATGGTGTGTTTTCATTAATATCAAGTTTATGTCTTTCATTTCCTTTCCTTTACTTAGTTAACTTTTATCTTATTTATATTCTTATTTTGTTTATTTATTTTTCTTTATTTTATTATGTTTAGCTAAGTTTATTATGTCAAAGTGAAAAATGGTGTAAGAATAAGTATAATGTAAGCTCAATATGGATTTTAATGGTTGATACTAACATATTTTGTATTTGTTATCTTGTTCACTCTTTAATACTTGTTTAATACTTGCTTTCATCATGGTTTTGAAATGTGGAGATTGGTTTTATATTTATATGAAGGGTTAACACCTAGAGATAGATAAATGGTTGAATTGATGTGCAAAGAAATGATTGAAGATAAAGACCCTAATGAAGCAATAAAGTATTTAGAATTGTTAGCTGAAAATGCTTAAAATTAGAACACCGCGAATACTTATAAGGCACCGAGTAAAACTCAACCTCATACATCTAGTGTAGGTATGTACAACCTTAAGGAAGATCATGACCTCCAAGCCAAGTTTGCATCTTTAGCTAGAAAATTCAAGGCACTAGAATTGAAAAGGAGTGGTTAATTAAAATATGTTGAAAACATTGTGTATCAAATATGTGAAACAAGTTCATGCTTTAAACAGTTTTCAAAGGGCCAACCACAACCCATACTCACAAACATACAATCCTGGTTGGAGAAATCACCTAAATTTCAGTTGGAAGAGTGATAATAACAATGAACAAACTTCACAACCACCATTTCAAACACACCATAATTTTCAAAATTCTCATGGATATGCACCTCTTTATACTCCATCTCTTAGAAGAAATTTTAAGGAAACTTTGTGTGCATTCATTGAAAAGCAAGAGATAATTAACATTCAACTTGCTTAAAGCATAACAGATTTTAAAGATACTGTTGCAAAATTCACATCCGCTCTCAATTTTCATGGGAAAGGTAAGTTTCCATCTCAACCACAGCAAAATCCCAAGGGGTAATACAATGCAAATGCAAATAGTTTTGGAAGTCAACACATGGATCAAGTCAAATCAGTCATCACTCTTCGTAGTGGTAAGGTTATTCAAAAACCAATTCTTGAACCTTGTGAGAAAGATGATGAGTCAATCTCTAAGGGTAAAGAAGGGATTGAATCTGAACATTTCAAAGAAAAGATTGATTCCCCACTAGCACTTTCATTTCCTCATGCCATGACCAATCAGGAAGAAATCAAGAATGAAAAGGGCACCAAAAATATTGATGTCGATCTTTTATCAAAAGTGACAATAGATTCGACACCCGACATCACTCCAATCAATGATTACTTTCCTAATGAATCTCTACTTTCTCTTAGTTCAATACCTTGGTTTGCTAAAAATATCAATTTTCTTGCTTTATAATTTTTGCCAGCTCACTAAAGTACTGAAGACAAAAGAAAATTTTTTAGCAACGTGCAAAACTTTTATTGGGATAACCCTTACTTATTCAATTATTGTCTTGATCAAATATTTTAAAGATGCATTCCCGAAAATGAAGTAAGTAATGTCATTAAATTTTGTCACTCTAAGGCACATGGGGATTATTTCTCATCAAAAAAAAGATTGTAGAAATCTTATAAAGTGGATTTTACTAGCTCATTATATTCAAGGAATCACATACATTTCGCAAAACCTGTAAAAATTATCAAAAGGTGGGATTTATTTCAAAACATAGAGTCTTTAGATAATCTTCTATTGACTTTTATGTCTCATCATAATTGAAATAGGCATCGTGAAATTCATGACTTATGAACCCATTTTATAAATAACATGTTTGGTATAGTCTTGGAAATCTGACCAAAAAAACACCCAGTTTGCCAGTTTTTAAGAAAACTGGATCGGAAGCCTATCCCCGACCCATAGAGGGCATTTAAGTCATTTTTGGACATAAAACCAAGGGAAGATGTGAGTCACAATCACAACTACCTGTACATACACATGCTTTTTCAAAATAAATAAATAAAAAAAGAGTGTGTGTGAGAGAGACTTTAGCTGGCCTATATATAGGTGGTATGATTGCCTTTTTAATTTTTCATATATAAAATCCTCTCTTCCTTCCTTTCATTTCTACTCAACCCATACATTCAACAAATATAGAAGTGTGTAGAAATGACAAGTTCCTCAGGTCATCACATAAGAAATATTTGGGTTGAGGAAAAAAACTTAAGAAAATAAAAAATTGCACTATCTATGTATCAGTATCGGTAACCCGAGTTACTAAGCTCGTAGCGGTCATTCAACACCTAATGCCCTAAGACCAACTGATCTGGGAGTCATTAGCCGAAAGCTCATTACATGGGTTAAAGATTTATGGTGTTTTAAGTTATATGTATATATATTAAAAAAATAAGAAAAAAATAATAAATAATAATAATCATAATCCAATGAAGTTAACCTTAAACATTAGAACAAAAATTTTATTTTCTTCAAAGAAAAGCCCAATAGCTATGTGTTAATATATTGAGCACAAAAAAAAAGGTTTAGTAATATCTTGTTTAAGAGGAATTGAGCAGATATATAAATTTAATGAGAGTTTATTTATCTAGATAGATTAATGGAAGTTGAATGATAAATACCTTGCTTTATGGAATTTACAAAAAACAATTTTATTTTAAGGCTTTGATCACTAGGGACTAGTAATAAGTTGGTTGGGGGGTGTGATTAGCACTTAAAAGTATATTTTTATCAAGGTTCTATATCATCATTTTGCACTTGAAGTATCAATAACTCCTTAACTAAAACATGTTTTATACTAACATATCTAATAATATAAGATATCTTTAATTTATGGTAAATATTCATTTCAAAACGCAGGCTTATCACATAAATGAAAGGATTGATTGATGAGTTTAAAAACTAAAAATGAAAGGACAAAGAGATGGCCAAACTTAGAAAAAAGATGTCGGTGCAGTCCAAACCGGAAAACTGTTTGGTAATTGGGTCATATCTGGAGTTGTAGATCTTGAATTTAGGTCTACTTTATATGGATGGAAAGGTAAGACATAGGCCTATAACTTTGATGGGAGCCCAAGATTTAAAAAGGTCATTTTAAAGTCCAAATTATGGCAACAACAACGAAGTCTGAATCTATCCTGCAGCCCAAACACTATTCAGTGTTTGGCCCATATCTGAAGTTTTAGAAGTCCATATGACCTCATATTTTTTTCCTGGAAAGCTGAGATAATTTTCTAGAATTTTTATGTTCAAGTGGTTCTAATTCTAACGTTATCAATGATGTTTTGAGTAGACAAGAGAAGATAAGGATTGTCATCAAATCAAGAGTTGGTCACCTACTCATCAATTAGTTATCAAATCAATACTTCCCAATTTTGGCCTATAAAAGAAGGCATTTACCATGCATTTAGATAGCTTAGTTTCCAGATCAAGATCATGTTCTTGCTTTCTCTCTTTGTATTGCTTATGTTTTGCTTTCATTAATATCAAGTTTATGCCTTCCATTTTCTTTTCCTTACTTAGTTAACTTTTATCTTATTTATGTTCTTATTTTCTTTATTAATTTTTATTTCTTTCATTATGTTTAGTTAAGTTTATTATGTCAAGGTGAAAAGGTTACACTAATTTGTAAAAATAAGTATAGTGTAAACTTAACATGGACTTTAATCTTTGATACTAACATGTTTTGTATTTGTTATCTTGTTCACTTTTAATATTTTACTTATTAAATGGTTAATCTAGATTTATGTTATATAACACTTGGTACAACAAATCCTTGGCACTTTCATAGCCCATATTGTATGGTATAACCGACACCTGAGCTATGAAAGGAACTTGATTTGTTGTTAACATGAGTTATAATCATAAATTCTTGACCACTTTTACAAGTATTAACATTATTCGAATAAGATAACTAATGTAATCATATTAACAATTTATAATCTGATTGGAACCTTCTTTATTTGTAGTTTTCAATTGAATGATATGAGTTTATATTATACATGTTTGAAATATCATTAGTGGATCCTCTAACCTTGACATTTGTTGTTATTATTGTTCAATCCTTACGTTAATCTCTCATCTCAAAGTTCTCATCAACTTCTTCTTGTTCTTCTTCTTTTTCTTTATTATTATTATTATTATTATTATTACTACTACTACTACTACTATTGTTGTTGTTGTATTATTATTTTCTATAATTTATATCATTAATCTCCCTGTGGTTCGACCCCGGTCTTGCCGGGTTATTTTTTAGTTCGACACTTCTACACTTGAGACAAAACATCAATCTTTTGGTCGTATCACTAACTAATACACTAATCTAGTGGAGCAGAGGACTCTCAATGATAGAAATGTATAGGAAATGGATCATAAAGGTTTGTTGAAGAGTTGCATGACTAGTACTTAAAAGTGCATTCTCATTAAGGATTTATGTCATCATATTGCACCTAAAATATCATTAAATTCCCTAACAAAAGCATGTTTTATATTAGGAGGTCTAAAAATATAATAAACCTTTAATTCATGGTAAATGTTCATCCTAAATGCAGGTCTATCACATAAATAAAAGGATTGATTGATGAGTTTAAGGATTGAAATTGAAAGGATAAAGAGAAGGCCAAACTTAGCAAAGTGTTGCTGGTGCATTCCAAACTCGAACACCATTCAGTATTGGATTATATTTGGAGCTGTAGATATCAAATTTAGGTCCATTTTATATGGATAGAAAGGTAAGACATAAACCTATTGACACGATGAAAAGATTGATATCTTCTCCCAAGTGCAGGAGTGTCGAAGTAATAAATAACCCGACAAAACCGGGGTCGAACCATAGGGAGGTTAATTGTACAAATTATAAACAGCAACTATAAATAACAATAATAGTAACAATAACAACAACAACAATAATAATAATAATAATAATAATAATAATAATAAAGAAGAAGAAGGAGAAGAAGAAGATGATGAGAACTTTGAGATGGAATATTAATGTAAAGATTAAACAATGATAATAACAAATGTCAAGGTTAGAGATTCCACTAATGGTATGTCAAACAAGTATAATATAAACTCTTATTATTCAATTGGAAACCACATATAAAGGAGGTTCCAATCGGATTATAAATTGTTAACATGATTATATTAGTCATCTTATTCGATTAATGCTAATACTTGTAAATCTCGTCAAGCATTCATGATTATAACTTATGTTAACAACAAATCAAGTTCCTTTTATAGCTCAGGTGTCGGTTATACCATACAATATGAACTATGAAAGTGCCAAGTATTTGTTGTACCAAGTGTTATACAACATAAATCAAGATTACTTATTTAGCAAGCAAAGTATTAAAGAGTGAACAAGATAACAAATATAAAACATGTTAGTATCAAACATTTAAGTCTATATTAAGTTTACATTATACTTATTCTTACACCATTAGTGTAACCTTTTCACCTTGACATAATTAACTTAGCTAGACATAATGAAAGAAAGAAAAATAGATAAACAAAATAAGAATATAAAAGTTAACTAAGTAAAGGAAAGGAAATGAAAGGCATAAACTTAATATTAATGAAAGCAAAGCATAAACATTACAAAAAATACAAAGAGAGAAATGAAGAGCATGATCTTGATCTGGAAAACCAAGATCCTAAATACATGGCAAATGCCTCCTTTTATAGGCCAAAATTGGAAACTATTGATTTGATGACTAATTGATAAGTGGGTGGCCAACTCTTGACTTGGTGACAATCTTTATCTTCTCTTGTCTGCCCAAAATGTCATTGATAACGTCAGAATTGGAGCCAGTCGAAAACATGAAAGTTGTAGGTAATTATCTCAACTTTTTTTTGTAAAACATTCAGCTCATTTAGACTTCTAGAACTCTAGATATAGCCAAAATACCGAACAGTGCTTGGGCTGGAAGACAGATTCGGGCTTCTTTGTTGTTACTACAATTTGGACTTGAAAATGATTTTTTTAGATCTTGGGCTCCATATGAAAGTTGTAGGCCTATGTCTTACCTTTCCATCCATATAAATTGGACCTAAATCTGAGATATATAGCTCTAGATATGACCCAATTACCGAACAGTGTTCCGGTTTGGATTGCACCGACATCTCTTTTCTAAGTTTGGCCATCTCTTTATCCTTGCAATTTAAGTTCTTAAAGTCATCAATCAATCCTTTCATTTATGTGATAGGCCTGCATTTAAAATGAATATTTACTACAAATTAAAGGTATCTTATATTATTAGATATATTATTATAAAACATGCTTTAGTTAAGGAGTTATTGATACTTCAAGTGCAAAATGATGATATAAAACCATGATAAAAATACACTTTTAAGTACTAATCACCTATAATTTTTATATGGACTCAAAGACTCAGTTCTACCATTTTCAAGTTCAAATCTTAGCAACAACAAAGACGTCGGAAGCTGTCTTGTAGCTCAAACACTATTCGATTTTTGGCTCATATCTTGAGTTCTAGAAGTTCAAATGAGCTCTAGTTTTTTTTTATTGGAAAGCTGAGATAATTTCCCACAACTTCTATAATTCAGTTGGCTATAATTCTGATGTTAGCAATGATGTTTTGGCCAGCCAACAATATCAATAATCAGCCCACAATATCAAAACAATAGCAGTCATTAATGTCAAAAACCAGCCACCAAATCAATGGATGCCCACCAATTATTCAATCAATCAATAGTTCTGAAACTTAACCTATAAAAGGAGGCATTTTCCATGTATTTAGTCATATTAATTTTCAGATCAAAGTTATCTTCTTGCTTTCTCTCTACATCTTTGTAATGTTCAAGTTTTCTTTCATGTTATAGTAATCTCTTGTTTATGCTCTTTCATTGCCTTTCATATACTTAGTTAACTTATATTATGTTTATGTTCTTATATTGTTTATTTATGTTTTTCTCCTTTTTAATGTTTAGCTAAGTTAATTATATCAAGGTGAAAGGTTTCTCTAATGGTGTTAGAATAGGTATAATATAAACTCAACATGGGCTTTAAATATTTATATCCAAGAAAGATTGTTATTAACATGTTTTATCTTTTTATCTTACTAATTCTTAATACCTTGCTTATTAAATGGTTAATTTAGATTTGTGTTGTATAATACTTGGTACATCAAATGCTTGATTCATCATAGTCTTCGGCCGACATCGTTATTATGATAGAAACTTGATTTGTTATTAACATAAACTAGCAACATAAATGCTTGATGATATTTATAAGTATGGTGTTACTTAGATAAGATAATTAATATGATCATGTTAGTAATTTATAATAAGCTAATAATGAGAAATCATCCGATTGGAACCTCCTTTATGTGTGGTTTCTAGTTGAGTAATAAAAGAAGTTTATATTATATTTATTTGAAATACCATTAGTGAATCCTATAATCTTAACATATGTTTTGTTATTGTTTAATCCTTATATCCCCTTTATTTTTCTTTCAAGTTTTAATGTCTAGATACTAAATATAAATAAAAAAAATCTAAATTTAACATATATAAAACAAGTTTTATAAGTTTTAAAATCATATATGAAATTCAACACACCCAACAAGTTTTTTAAATCTATGTATGGTGTACATCCTCCAAAAGGATAGATGAAAATAAAAGTTAATTTTTTTTGTTGTTGTAAAGAGATGGTTATGTTTGATGTTTTATATAAATAAAGAAAATCATTAATCGGCATGTCATATTATTATTATTTTACTATTCACTTTTCTAAAATGCCTCCTTAATTTTATGTTTCTTGCAAAATGAGTTTTAAATAGAAATAACATTGGAAACATAACTTAATATTTCAGTCCATTAAAAGAAAAAATTGTGGCAGAATTATCCAAATATTTCTTCATTTTTATTTCTAGTATGCTTGGTAATACGATATAAAATATTTTCATAAAATTATTTTTTAATTTAATATGCATGAAATTAAGTTTTTTTATTTTTAATATAAGTACATCAAAAAAAATTAAAAAAATAATTTAATATTTTTTAGATGAAAACACTTTAAAAAAAAGATAAAAATACAAAAATAAACCCCCCTTGAATTCCAACCTGCAACCACCAACCACCAACTTCCACACTCCAATCACCAATTTGACAGTCCAGCTCCTAGTCCCTGCCCAGCCTCATAATGACTCTAATCTTTGCCTACAAATAGACAGTAATCAAAGAGTGTGAGAACTGAGCAACATGTAAGAGAGAGAAGATACAGAGAGCTAGGTTTGGTTTTATATTACTCGCTTCTCTAACCGAGTTGGGAAACCATGTAAATTAATCTGATTGTCTGTGTTTGCTTCAAGTCAGTGTGCACACCAAAAACAAGACGACAATCTTTCTTTTTGGGATGAAAAGATTACCAACTTTAATTATATAAATATTCCAATAATCATCACAAGCAATTACTGAGAATTAAGATACAAGGTCAAATTACCAGTAGAAATTAAAACCAACAATCTAACGAAACTATTTGATCCAACCGACTAGTAATTAAGATAATATTACTGAAGGTTCGAGACGTAAAGGAGCAAAAGCCTATGATCTCGAACCAAAGTATTAGAAGGTGGGCACGTGGCATCATTCTTTTTTCTTTTTCTTTTTCTTCTTCTTTTTCTGGACCTCCCAATTCCAGTACTAACATCCTCATTTCCTGCTCACTTTCGTCCAAGGATTGCTTCCGAATGCATCATTGCATATAGCTTATATTTTTAAAACAAGCCGAATCACAAAGGTGAAAGCATAAAATCTCTGCTGCGAAGAATTGAAGTACATAGAAGATAATTATAATCCTTCCTGAAAGAAAGAAACTTGTAGAAGTGGCACACAATTAGTGTATATTAGTTTAGTGAACATATGATGTTACGTGTAGTGATAATTTTATTTATGTAAATTATATTTATTATTAATAAAGATTTTTATTATATTTAATAATTAATTATATTTGATTAATGAATATAAAGTAAAGATAAAATTATAGAATAAAAATATTTTGCATTGAAAATTATATAATTGTTATAAAATGAGATTTTTATTGTATTAAAATATTATTTCTAAATATTCATGTTTAATATTTTAGTAAAAATTATTATTAATTAGAGTTGTTAAGACTAACGAATAATATATTCCTTTTTCTATAAAAAGAAGTAGTTGCTAATATAAATTGAAGTATGAGAGATGACACGACGAAAAGATTGATGTCTTCTCCCAAGTGCAGGAGTGTCGAAGTAATAAATAACCCGGCAAGACCGGGGTCGAACCACAGGGAGGTTAATTGTACAAATTATAAACAACAATTATAAACAACAATAATAGTAATAACGATAATAATAATAATAATAATAATAATAATAATAAAGAAGAAGAAGAAGAAGATGATGATGATGATGAGAACTTAGAGATGAAATATTAATGTAAGGATTAAACAATAATAATAACAAATGTCAAGGTTAGAGGTTCCACTAATGGTATATCAAACAAGTATAGTATAAACTCTTATTATTGAATTGGAAACCACACACAAAGGAGGTTCCAATCAGATTATATATTGTTAACATGATTACATTAGTCATCTTATTCAATTAATGCTAATACTTGTAAATTTCGTCAAGCATTCATGATTATAACTTATGTTAACAACAAATCAAGTTCCTTCCATAGCTCAGGTGTCGGTTATACCATACATTATGGGCTATGAAAGTGCCAAGCATTTGTTGTACCAAGTGTTATACAACATAAATCAAGATTAGTCATTTAACAAGCAAAGTATTAAAGAGTAAATAAGATAACAAATATAAAACATGTTAGTATCAAACATTAAAGTCCATATTAAGTTTACATTATATTTATTCTTACACCATTAGTGTAACCTTTTCACCTTGACATAATTAACTTAGCTAGACATAATAAAAGAAAGAAAAATAAATAAACAAAATAAGAACATAAAAACTAACTAAGTAAAGGAAAGAAAATGAAAAGCATAAACTTGATATTAATGAAAGCAAAGCATAAAAATTACAAAAAATACAAAGAGAGAAAGGAAGAGCATGATCTTGATCTGGAAACCAAGATGCCTAAATGCATGGCAAATGCCTCCTTTTATAGGCCAAAATTGGGAACTATTGATTTGATGACTAATTGATAAGTGGGTGGCCAACTTTTGACTTGGTGACAATCCTTATCTTCTCTTGTCTGCCCAAAACGTCATTGATAACGTCAAAACTGGAGCCAGGTGCAAACATGAAAGTTGTAGGCAATTGTCTCAGCTTTCTTGTGTAAAACATTCAGCTCATTTGGACTTCTAGAACTCCAGATATGGCCAAAATACCGAACAGTGCTCGGGCTGGAAGACAGATTCGGGCTTCTTTGTTGTTGCTACAATTTGGACTTGATAATGGCCTTTTTAGATCTTGGGCTCCATATGAAAGTTGTAGGCCTATGTCTTACCTTTCCATCCATATAAATTGGACCTAAATCTGAGATCTGTAGCTCCAGATATGGCCCAATTACCGAACAGTGTTCCGGTTTGGATTGCACCGACATCTCTTCTCTAAGTTTGACCATCTCTTTATCCATGCAATTTAAGTTCTTCAAGTCATCAATCAATCCTTTCATTTATGTGATAGACCTGCATTAAAAATAGACATTTACCACAAATTATAGGTATCTTATATTATTAGATACATTATTATAAAACATATTTTAGTTAAGGAGTTATTGATACTTCAAGTGCAAAATGATGATATAAAACCATGATAAAAATGCACTTTTAAGTACTAATCAAGAGATACCTAAAACTGATATACTAATACTCGTCAAATGGCATGTATACTGAAATAGTTAATCAATTTTTCATAACACTTTGAAATATCTTCAAGAATACCAATGTCAAAGATTCTTGATATTATTAGCTTTCACATTAGGAATAGCTAATCAAATTTCATGAAATTATCGATATCAACATCACCTATCAATATCATTAACTATTTTTTAACCCAAATAGTTAATCAAGTTCGGTATCTCTTATTTTTTGAGATAGTCATGCAGATGTTATTAAACTTTATTAACCCTCTCATACTTGAGACTAGCTAATCAAATTCAAAAAGCAATTAATAATGAAGTTCATTAATATAGTTCATTATTCCTCACCAAACCAATTAGTCAAGTATGTTTTCATTTCTCATTTATTTCATTGGATTGATTCTTCTTTTGGCAACATCAACATGTATACAATCCAAGAATTAAATAGATTTCCAAGATTACAGATATTTAATAAAGGTATAGATATAGACAACCTAAATATAGAAGACCTACCTGTTTTAAAAGCTCGTCTCACACTCCCTTACTATTGTTATGCCCCTCCCATGGTCCCTCTTAAATTCGCAAGCATAACACATTATTTATTACTAAAGTTATTTTCCATATAATAATGATAACAACGACAATGTTGACTACCTTTTTACAATTGTTTCATTTATATTTGTGTTCCCAATACATTCCTTAAGATTATATTTCATTATCAAATCATAAATTCAATTTTAAATATAGCTTATTTTCTTTTGAATTCCAGGACACAGCACTACATATTTTTTGAAGGGAAGGAAACTTGATTCTACACCTAACATGACTCAATTTCCTATTTTGACAACTTGTCGCAACTGCTAGCACAGGTTGCAACTCAACCACTCCTTAAATATTAACCTATATCTAAAGTTCTAGAGCTCTAAATTAAGTAAGGTCAAATTTGTTGGAAAACTAACATCCTGGACTATAACTTCTTTGAGAAACTTTTTCAAAATGTTATTATTTTTAGGCCTGAATCCTCTCTAGAATAAGGGTGATAAATCTATCCAATTTTCATCAATAGTTTAAATAAACCTTTAATTATCTCCATTTCCCCTATTATCTTAAAACAACTATTTCATAATAACCTTCCTAAATATGACCTTTCAAGTACCATTTAAGCTAATTTGCCCTTTTTGTGTAAAATGATTGAGAACTATTTTAAAAAACATATACATCATTGAATTCCATGTTTCTTCTGCATTTCATAACTCCTATTAAGAAAAGTCATAGGCTATACATATGACCAATAAACTCATTTCTACATCACGTAACACATGCATTCGACCTATGAAGTTCCCTATTATCAAGTTATCATGCTTTCTTTATTAGTAAACTTCCTAACATATTTAATTTACTCATCATTAACATATGAAATCTTAAAACTCCTTCTCCCTCTTGATCGAAACTTAGCCTCAGGGAACCAAGCATTTCCTTCTCCTTCTTATGCAATTATTTATATTATTTAGTCATTGTTCATAGTATAACACATCACAAAGACTTTATAAAGAAAATCAAATTTTATTTTCCCCCGTTCAATCTCCAAATGGTCGACCACTCTTGTTTCTTTGGCTATTGATTTTTCTTTGGTATTTTTAGTAATGACAAATGAATTCTATAAAAAAGATAATTTTGCCTATAAAAGCAAGTTATATGGTTTTATTTGTGAGAAATAAATGATAATTTTACTATACGAATCCATAATAAATTATAAGCGCATGTATAGTGAATTACTCATCTCTTTTAGCTTTTATTTTAATTAGTTCATTTGTTTTTATCAATTTTAGTGCATATTATCTAAATAAAAAAAATATTTTATTATGTTATTTCTCTTTTATAAAGAATTTCAATATAAATTAAATAAGAAAAGGTAAATCCATATATTATATCACATGATAAACCACCTATTATTACTAAAAGCTCTTATTATAAGAAAATTTAGGAGGGGATAATATAAAATTTTCAAAGGAAATAATTTAATAATTTATATAATTATAGTGATCAAAATAAACTTTAGGGGTGCTCCTGCCCTTATTGAGTCCTGATAATAATTTTTTGTATTACTAAGTTACTATATGTCGTGCATTTTTTAAAAGTATTATGTATCCCATTACCAAACAAAACTTAAGATATGGTTGCTCAATCAAAGTTATTACTTTTTTATTTCTATTTTTAATTAGAAAGGAAAAATTGTATTGGATTGAATTTTTTATTTTTTCAATCATATTTAATTTATTTTTTCTTTTATATAGATAAGAAGAAAATGATTTTCATATTTAAAAATTATTTCTTTTTATTTTTTACTACAATTGTGCATGTATCAATCATATATTTATTTAATTTTGTTGACTAAATGTTCACTCTAACTGAAAAATCACATTGTAGATATTACACGACATACAATGAGACAATCAAATAAAAAATATGTTAAAAAATATCAAAAAGGGAAGAATTATAAGCAAAATCCAAATTTAGTATATATTAATGTTTATTGTTATCAATTATGTTTATGGATGATGTGTTGATATTGCTCCTATATATATATATATATAATGTTTATGTGTATTTTTTGCTCAAAATCATATTAAAATAATATTTTTTTTATTTTAAAAAAATTATTTTTAATATCTGCATATCAAAATGATTCAAAATACTAAAAAATAATTTTAAGTAAAAAAATCTAAATTTTAAGTAAATAATGTTTTAATTGCAATACCAAACACATATATAAAACTCATATTTTGCATAAAAAAAAATAGTTTTACCATATAACTTTATAAGATTTTATAGATTTTTAATTTATTGGCTTGTGACTTAGTTTATAAATTTTATTTTTACTATTGGGATTTAAAGTCTGTTTGGAAAAGCGGTTGAAACTGTGTTCCCTCAAATTTTAGAAAAAATAATTTGGTAAAAATTATTTATTTATGTTTTTAAATCGTTTTAATGTACTGATCTCAAAATTAATTTTAAAAAAAATAAAAATTATATATTATTTTAATATATTTTTAAATAAAAAATTTTAAATAATAATTACTACCATAATATTAAATAGACTCTCAAATCCGCCAAGCTTTGAACCGGTTGCATAATGTACCCTGAAAACCACATTCTACATAGGAGCTTCTTCTTTCTTTCTTTTCCCCCCTACAAGTATCACCACGAAGGAAGGAGTTTTCTACTCTGGTACTAATTTATCAACTTAACTTGTTTGAGTTAGAAAGTTTATCAAATCAAACAGGAAAAGGAAAAAAAAAGTAGATATTTATATTAGAATATAAATTTTTGTCAGAATTTCAAAAAAAAACTGACAATTTGACTTGAATTTCTTTTGTAACCACTTTCTCTTATATTTGTAATAAACGAACGTATAAACGAACGTGTTCCATTGGTTGAACTTCAAAACTCAACAATATTAAGCTGTAAAACAAGACCAAGGTAGATTCTTCAAAGATAAAGAAAACGACAATTGTTTTTAGAAGAAAAGCCATTCTCTATTGGTTTTGAACAGAACCCATGAAACCCCACTTGGAAAGTTTGTGCTGCTTGCTATAGAACTCGAAATTGAAAATCTTATTTGAATACAATCTAGACTTCAATCTTTACCTTTTGATCCTCCTTTTAGCGCTGCAACATAATGCCAAAAATTGTTAGAGAAACTAAAGAAATAGAGGTGGAGAAAATAAGAAAATTTTAACCCATAGTTTTTTTTTTAAAGATGACCCGACTTCAAAGCAGCACGAAATTATACAAGGGCATTAGATGCAAAATTGCGTTTGAAAAAGCAATGCAAAATTGCGTTTTTCTAATTTTTGAAATTTTACAAAAAATGAAACGCGACCGGACACGACAGGAACGCTATTAAAAACATTGGATCTTATGTCCATTAGTAAGTTTTTGTCTGTCTCAACATTGATTTATATCATCATAAACGGTAACCCAAAATATGAATTTCTTTGTGAAGCTACAATGATAGTGGTATATGAACCTTCTTTGATGTGTTTTTTACTTTCAAAGTCAGATTTTTTCCAGCCTGTGACAAAAATAATGCTGATTCGGCCATCCCTACAGCTTTGTCACAATATCGTACATCTTTGAAGCCCGAGAGCTGAAAACAATCTTCTACCAGTTGGCCACAGGAGGGAGAACAATCCTTCTCTAGGTGCATCGGCCACATCTTCACCATCCTCTGTGTCAGCCCCATCTGAATCCTCCTGGTCACCATTCTTCTGATTTTCACCTGTACTCTGCTCTTCTCCTCTGTCGTCAGTTCCAGCATCTGCAATTTCCCCTGGCTTCTTGTCAAATAGTCCTTTAAATTGTCTCCGTGCCTTCTTCTCGACATCCTGCTCATCAAATGGACAAGCAGAAAGATATGAATTGTGTATGTCCATCTCAAATTGCGAATAGAATTTGGTTGCACATTAACCCACCTGCTGCTTCTGCTTCAGTTTTTTAAGAGCTGTTGTTGCATCAGGTTCAGATGATTTGTCGACTTTCAACATCTGACATCCAGAAGCATATTCAGACGATGGATATCAAAGAATTAGAAGTTTGCACTAAAGAAGAACTACAGGTGCTACCATTTCAAAATCACTTCTTGCTTCCTCAAAATCTCCAACTTCCATGTAGGCCATTCCACGGCGATAGAGGGCCTTGACGTGTGCAGGATTTGCTTCCAGAACCTGCAGGATTTATCAGCAATGAACATCAACATCCAGACTCTGAAGGATGGCAATGGACTTCAAGATAAGTTAACTACTATGCATCCATTGAAAAGCAAGCTATGTTTTTTGGGTTTCCCACTTTCCAGATAGGGGAACTTTTCTGCACAATTGCCTCATTGGCATCTGTATTTTTTCAAAGTGCTCGTCCTAGGAACCTATGCAGGATAATATCAGACAAGAACATCATATATCATCCTATGGCATGCTCTCTTACGGCTAGCTGATAGCCACCTCAATGCTCAACCCCAAAACAAGTCGTAAGCAATTAATGTGGGGCTAGGAATTGACCAGCAGCTTCCTGCACAAAGTGTGCTGCCACAAGGAGTTTGGACCCTATCATGTTATACAAAAGCTGGATACCTAGTGTATTGCCAGTTGTGCTTCACATGAAATTCCTCATCAGAAAGACTTACAAAGCCCCCCTTGAACCCCAGTAACGGATTTCAATTAATAATATATAATTGATGCCCAACATAATCAGTCTTCTCACCCAAATCCAATAAACTACAGCAGGAACATCAATGACATCTTTTTCACAGCATTTTACTCCTTACACTCTAGTAGAGGCTCTTGCTAGACAAGATTTCCATGTAAGAAAACAGAAACTATTTGAATTAAACACATACCTTATTGCATGTCTCAATGGACTTTCTGCATTCCCCTAATTTGAGGTGGCATGCAGCGACATTTAGATTTAACAAATTCTTCAAACATACAAGAAAGAAAATGAAAGCATCAAGTGAGAGATGGAAAAATATATTTGATAGTGATTCTTTTCCTACAATGAAGGGGTAAAAAGCTTACTCTTGTATTCAGGAAAACTTTCCCTTCCTCATCATCTTGTGGATTAACATGATTAAATTCTCGAAGAACCTGTTGAACAGTTTTTCATGATGTTATACGAGGACTTGAAAGGTTCACAAATGCAACTCAGACATTTATGAGCACAAAACCTTTGAAGAAATCAGAATAAAAGACTTCTATCTTGAGAAGCAAATTTTGACGACTAGGAAAGATAATTTTAGCAAAACTAAATTGCAGGTCCTGGCACTTCCATAATTAACAATTTTCCAGATAAGAACACATTCAATATCTAAATATATAATTCAGTTTAATGACCAATTGAAAAACAAACTTGATTTCATGTACGTCACCAACTGGGAAATGTGATTGCTTGCTAGCCTAAACATATAGATACTGAATTTCAAAATACTGATTATAACATGACAATGCCAGCAAATGGCTACATGCAGTGTGGTGGAAATAAATCCAGAGTAATAAAAGAAGGGAACACAAGAATTTGAATGGCAATGTTAATGCTCACGATGTGAGATGAATGTAGTTAGGAGAGATCACATTACCTTCTCATATTTTGCCTTAGCAAGCTCAAACTTTCCTTCTTTGAAAAGCCTGTTTCCCTGAAGATTAAGGAGATCATCACAGTTTCAAGATCATAATACACAAATTTACACCCCAAACAACCAATTCATATCATTGAAACAAATTGCTATAACTGGAACATATCCAAATTGCCAGTAAAGTCAGCACAATTAACAAACATGAACTAGGTACACATACTGTGGTTCTGATCTTCTCTGCTTCATCCATTACACCCTGAAAGTCCAAACCAGTCCAATCCTGAAAAAAGGATCCATGATATAAATAGGAGAGAAATTCATAATCCTCAAACATGAATTTTAAATAAGTATCTTCAGTGACTTGAAACTCAATCAACTGACACAAATACATTCATGGTAGTTTCCTATGTGATTCCAAGTTCACCTCAATCAATTTCGAATACAGAAAACACTATAGAGCCAAAAGCAGACTGCAGTGGCAAGCCATAGACAAAGTAATTAGCAAAGTTAATAAAGACACAACACTAACTATAGGTGTTTAAAAGAGTTCATCAAGCAGAATTTCAACTAAACTTCTACGAGACAACATTCAGTTACCTTTGGCATCTCAAAACCAAGAAGCTCAATTTCCCATTCAATATGAGCACCTTCAGGAACATTTGCTGGTCTAATTATATAGGAAGGGAAAACTTGGTCAGAAAGTAGTTAAAGTAATGATAATGTCAATAGCAATACAAAAAGTGCCTGTGATTTATGCAGTATTTGTGGCACAATAGATCTCAAAAAGTAACCTGGTAAACTTGTCATATGCGTAGTCAGGAGGGCAAGTAACAAGAGCTACCTCTCCAGGAAGCATTAAGCGCACGCACATTTCAAAACCTTCAGGCACCTACAAACAAAATTCAGTCATTTGTTATTCCCCTAAACAACCAATTCATAAAAACTTATTTCATCCTTTACACAAGAGAACTCACAAGCCCTTCTCCAGAGCTGAACTCCAAAGGCTGACCATCATTATCAATTCTTGTATCAATGAAGACTGTCTTTTCTTCATTAAGCAGCATACCCTTGTAATGAACGCGTAGTAGACTGTCCTGAAGTGGGCAGTCCATAGGAAACTCACCTAAATTTTCAGAGCAATTAGAAATCTATATTTTAGCATGCATGATTTTGATAATTGCAAACCTAAAGCAGTTAAATAAATGGATAGACACTTGCAAAAGAAGCTAGGACTAAATAAGAAAAAGGGAGTTGGAATGAAAGAGGTGAAAGTGCCCTAATTATATAGAGCTTCAAAAACAAGTGGAGACATACTGCATTTCTGGATTTCATTGCGCTTTTCAAGCAAATTACAAGAATCATCATCTTAATTTCAAGTATAATTTTTGATGTTTCCTGATTAAATAAACAAAAAGGAAAATTGCATACTATCCTTTATGCTTTCCAAATAACCCAAAGCTTAAAGGGTTGGACTTTACAATTAAGTTTTTCAACATAACATAGTTTCAATCAATCTGAACTGATTGCAACCAAAATCCAACGCTTTGTCCATGGAAATCCAGGTAGAGCTTGCATGAAGGTCTCCTTGACCCTTAAAAGGGTTAATTACCTGCGTCATCCCTATATTATGGTGATTTGATAAATTGAGTCCCTCTACTATTAATCTGATAAATTAAGTCCCTCTACAATGTTTTCCATTTAAATTAGAATCCTCCATCCAAGACGCCGTTAGCAAGTACTGCTTGAGCCTTTAGATATTTGAAACCTGTCCAGATTTACCAAATTTGACTTCTTTTTCCAAAAAAAAAAAAGGAAGCATGACTACATGTAAAAATTTTAAAAAAAAAAAATACTCTGCCACTTTTCTAGCAATCACACAAGCTAGACAACACTGCCCCCTTCCTTTATGTATCCCCTTCTCTTCATTTTCATTTTTCCTTTTTCTTTCTTATTTATAAATCTACCAAGAAACATGAGATAATACAAAACCCCCTAAAGAAACAAAAACAAGAGATGATAATCCTCATGAAAAGTAAGGCCATTTTAGGGACAATTCACTGAAAAAGCAGTAGGCTTCTCTTGTATAACCATTACAACTTTATTTATTTCTCCTAATCACTAAAAACGCTTGAGGATTTGAGTATTTTTAATTTCTTCAGTTTTCCTTTTCACAAGCAAAAATGTTGGGAAAACAAAGGCTATCAGATCTACATTTAGCCACCAACACTTCCTTCTCGCTATTTTTATATACTTATCCCAATCTAGTTGTGGAGAGGAGTGCTTGGGTCAAATAAGAGATAAAATCAATACAGATTTAAAATTGAGCGGTACAAATAATTTTTTCATAATCATTTTAAGTAGAAGATTATGATCTCAATGCCACTGAGTTTAGTGTACGCAAGTGAGGAAAATCTGGCTTTCATTAGAAGTTAGATTCACTGATGTTGGAATATATGTACCATTGAGATTTTTGTAACATAAAAATGTGTTTCTATTTATCATTGTAGTTCCCCAAAAAAATCTCTTGAGAAAAAAAAGGTGGTGGTCTCCACCACCATTGATCTCCCTCTTTGTAATATTCATCGCCATAAACAGCCAGCATTTCACAATCCAAGAATGCACAAATCCAACAAGCCTTTCTACATGCACAAAATCAAGATCTTCAATTATATGCAGAAAATCTCTCTTTTTAATTTTGGTCAAGAATTATTTAGTTTAAATTCTACAGAATTTTGTCTCAATAGGGCTGATGAGGTTTTAAGGTTTTATTAATTTTCATTTTTAAAAAAACATTTTAAATATAAAGAAAATTAAGAAATGTAGATTTCATTTTTTAAGCTTTTTCTCATACAGCATGACACATCAAAAGCATCTGCTTAGGGTCAGATTGGACTCTCTCTTTTGGCCCATGCTTGCCCTGAAAGCCTGATTCCGAGCTCTCTAAATCATTATGAAGTCAGTTAGGGGTCTAGCCAGCTCTAACCCTAGGATAGGACCTTGTCCAGGAACCATCTTTCTATTTCAGCATAATGAGAACAGATGCAACACAAATAGAATGACAGCACATTATTCTTAATGGTGCAAGGGATTGAGGGTTGTAAATTTTAATGGAATGCATAGTAGAGGGACTCCGTTAATCATATTATTAGAATAACTTCATTAATCAAACACCACAGTAGAGGAGTCAACTGTAATTAACCTAGCCCTAAAAGAGAACAGAAAAAACAACAAGAGAGAGAGAATCATCAGAACCCAGACACTGTCCAGTAACTGTTGGTGCAAATTTTGACACTTTTATTCTGCAGGATAGAATGAAAATTGCACTCGTAATGGAATTATTGAGAAAGATTTTAGAACACCGACAACATGCACCAGAATACCAGTAAAAGGCATGCATGCACATCAAGGGAGAGCACATTAATAGAGACCCTGTATAGCAAACAAAGATAGAAAACAGCTTTAAAGTGTTCCCCTTTTACATATTGAAAATTTAATAAAATAGGGAACTACACAATTATACCCTGAAAAAAGTTGTTTAGAAGTTTCCAAAATGATTTCTCAGATATAGAATCTAATTACATGATTCTCTCACAGCATCCATGTATTTTTCATACAGTCCAGATATCAGAAAATTGGAGCAGAGAAAATAATAGAATCAAGCAACACATAAATAAGGATGCATGCACCAACAAATCAATAGCATTTTTTAAATAAACTCTGAATCCACACCTTTTCCATCACGAAGCCGACGCTTTATCAAGCGTCCATCTCCAAGCATGTCCCTTACCTGTCAACATTAAGTTAAGAGAGTTAAACAGCACCACCAGGAACTTCATCAAGGAAGAAAATGCAGTTTTTGACGAAAAGAAAAAAAGAATAAAAACCACAGCATAATAATATACAATCCTGACTTGAAAAGGCCAATGCCTATCTAACAGTTTACCTCAGGAACACATTAAAAGCTTCAACGTATATTTCAAGTGTGTGCATATATCCATTCATCATTAATCACTTAAATTGTGGACAAATCTGAATGAGGATAAGCTAATCAACACATATATACAGCAACAAAGCCCCTCCTCTAGTACCATCAAGGCTCCCCCTATAGAGCAACCAACTAACCATACAGGAAAGGGCAAACTAAACACATATTGCAGCTCATCTCATGACCATATTCAAACCTGAGTAAAATGAAAGCATGTACACAAGAAAATTGAACATGATACAAGATATATAGTGCAGCATATATATGATAATTAAAGGAAGAAAATCAATCCCTGGGACTAGCCTCCATAAAAACAAAGTGATGACACAGCATATTTCACATGAATTGGAATTTTAGCTAACTAAATTATCTGGTGCAATCATCAAAAAATCCCTCATCAATAAACAAACCTATATTTTTAAAGAGTAAATTTATTGCTCAGATTGCTCTTTGGATTAGGATTTCCTATTTCAGAGTTTTCCATGTTTTATGAAAGGCTTTCAATTGCATGTTCCATATGCAACAAGAATTACAGTTAATCTCTCCAAATAGAACATAGAACTAGGTTGCTTTTGTGCAAAAAAGAATTTCTCTTGTGACAGAGAGAGGAAACTACAGACATTACATGGTGAGAATTTGTACTTTCATGAAAGGAATGGGTGTGATAAAATTTTGCGATTGTTTGTGGGCAGTTTCCTGGAGATTTTCTTTTAAAGGATAATGGCACAAATGCGAGTATTATCTCGGTTATGTGGGTTTGGAAAATGTTAACCCACCTTAAACTCGGTGTCCTCTCTTCTAATATTACAAGGATTTGTGCAATCATAAAGTAACATTTAAGATGGCAGCAGAAAAGTTAGCATACAAATGGACTATCAATTATGATTTGCAACGAGGAAAAGATGCTGGTTAAGAAAGCAACTGAAAGAGAAAATTAGAAAAGGGAGAACAGGCAAAGAAATACTGCAAGGCTCAAAAGTTATTAATCAAAAAGGCTCTCTCTAGATAAATAATGTCGGGTCAAGTATGGGCACTAAAAACAAAAAATATCATGAGCAACAGGAATTCCTAAACAGTAAACATTAATTGAACTACTACGTAGAAAATACAGTAAATTCCTAATCACTAGTACTTTAGTAGGAAATACACTAAATCCTACAAAATAAAAACTTAACCAAAAGTTACAAATAATCAAAACAATGATTCTCAAAGAAATGCTTTGCTCTCCATCAATAAGAAATTTTCTGACCTGGGTGAAATGGATAAGCTCTACTTCAAACTGAACTTCCTCAACACCTGCCACGGACATGAGCGGAGATTCAGTCAAGTACTGATTGGTAACATATATTACTGCCTTCTCTTCTCGTGTCATAGTTCCCATTCCCATCTCAAGACCTTTAGGTACCTAATATAGTCAGAAATAATCATAAATACCTTTAGGTACCTAATGCAAAATATTTTAAGAAAATGCAAATAACTTCTCTTCTTTCAATAGTTTAGATTATTGAGCCCAAGAAATCAGCATGATGTGCTAGGGAATAAGAACTGGGGCAGAAAGATGTGAAACTGATGAAACATATTGCCATTGAAGATGAAAATACTAATAAGTATTTTATTAGACATGAAAAACCAAGAATATCAAAGAAAAAAATAGTATATTAAAGTGGAGCAGAACGCATCACCAACCTCAGATTTTCCAATAGTAAAGAAATAAGGTTCTCCTTGTTTGGGGGGTAGAATTACTTTGTCATCTCCTGTCTTGGCAGAAATCCTAGAAATATATCACATTTCTTGTAAGGACTTCATATGAACAAAAATCCAAAAGAATAAGAAAGGGGATTTTTGGACAAATTTCTACCAAGCTTTTACTTCATATGGTTCTCTTGGCGACTCCCAACCCTGCCCTTCATCTATTACCTATCCATGTAAGTTGTCAATTAACTATGAAATAAATTTTAAATCGGAAAACAAAATAGGACAGATAAATACTGACTGTAAAAGACACATTACTCCATTTAACAAATGTCCACCTCATTAGCATCTTCTTAGTGTTACATGCATCTGAGTCCCCCAATTATTTCAATGCCATATCATTGCTTCCCACATCCTATGTTTTCCTTCTCTATAAGGACAACAGTTTTTAATAGTTGTTTGGCATCACTATATAGCATATCAAAATTATTCACTTCTACATTCGTGGGGTTTGTCAAGGTGTAGGGAGTGATGGACATTTACAACTATTCTCATTATACTCTAAAGGGAAACTACTTGACCAAATTCAATATTTAATATTCACATGGTGCTCTCATAAATATAACAAATGTATCTTAGCAATCTCCTATGAATTTAATCCTATGCACTAAGACTTTTCAATATGAAAGCAAATGACAGTACCATGACTTCAGAATATTCCCTCTAACCAAAGATAAGGACCCAAACCATGATTCATATTCGCAAAAAGTTAGCATGATACATATTAATTTAGCAAAATGAATTAATTAAAATTTTAATTATCTAAAACTTCTTCAATAGATGCACATAGCACAATTATAAACTTCCCCATATATCACTCATGGTATCCATCACATGTATCTCGTGCAACAGATAAGTATATTTTCAGTACCTTCTTTATGACTCCTAAATCATCACTGACAACCTGGTAATCAGCACAAACACAATTCAAGATTAGAATTAAGGATAGATCAAATGAGATAAGATTTAACAAGTCTTGTTCCTTTTAACTTAAACTTCAAAACATTTTCAGAAAATGAAAGGTAAAAAAAAAAAAAAACTAGAAAAGGTTGTAGAGAAGATATTTTAGTGTGCTCTCCCTTCTTTCAGAATCTATAATCAACCATTGTTAACTTTAAGATATATTGGTGTATAAATGCATTAAATCTTAAGTGTAAGAATCACAAACCTCCAAGGATCTTGGATTGCATTTCAATTAACAGTAACACAAGGCATCATGAAATATCATATAGAAATAATATAACAGAAAAATAATCATGAGAAAAAAATATTCAGCATTGCCAAAAAGTTACAAAATAAAATGATAGCATTTAGAATAAAAGCCTTGCCTTGACTTTCGAAAAGTCTATCATCTCAATCTCAAAATGAAGTTCATCATCCCTTGGAAAGCTACTTGGAGGTGAAACTGGACAGTCCTCCTCAGAATAATGCATTTGAGGTTTCATCTTGAACTGAAACAGGAGGTTTGCAGAAGAAAACATGAAAATTCAGCATAGTTAAATGATGGGATTATCTTTTTCAATACCCTCTATCCCATGCTTTTATAGGTAAAAGTGAAAATTAAATAGATTAAACAAACTGAATGAAATTAAACAATTAAATAAATGGTCTCTCATATATTGATAGAGGAAGCCCAATTCATTTTACTTGTTGTGCATGAAATTCTTTTTTCTTCTCATTTTTCTTTTTTCTTCTTTCTTTCATCAAACATGTGCTTGCAAGGGGAAAAAAAAAGTGCATGATGAAACGAGTGCACACACGCACACACAATGTTGTATGGAAAATGAGGAAGCTCAATACCATTGCAACTTCACCCCTCAACATTGTTGGAAGCCCTTCAAGTAATCCTAATAACATCTTGCTTTTTCCCAAAACCTGTCGTATTGGAGTGCCCTTGCCTGCGAGTCAAACAAAACATTCACTTTAACACGATGACTAGATGACTCAAGGCATTTACTTGAGGCCTAATTGTCAAATTAAGTCATTCTATTAAATAAAATGAAGACAATTAAAACTCCTCCAGAACTTCAACACATATATCACTCAATCCATAACCTCACCTCCATATTCTGATCTTGTAGACTCAACAACAACTCCAGCTAAGGTCCTAACAGTGCAATGATATATGACCTGCAAAATGCTTATAAGAAAAAACAACCTAATAACTGAAATTCAGCAACTAAACCAACCAACGCACTACACTATTACACACAACACGAAGCATGATTAAAACAGGAAGGAAAGAAAGTAACCTGATCACCATCAGATGGTCTCGCATCACCTCCACCTGGTCTAATTTCAGCTTTCATTAAACTTCCAGGCACAATTTTCTTTCTCCTGAGTAACAAAATTAACAAAATCAAAACAGAACAAAACAAGTCTTCACCTAATTCATTAGCTATTGATTAAGCATTAAAAAAGTGAAGGCATATATTGACCTCTTCTCGGTCTCGGTAGGCTCTTTACTCTTCTTCTGTGGCACATATTCTTGCGCCGTACCGTCCTCCGCAGCCATGTCTGATCCCGGACTTCGAAGAATCGAAGCTGAGCAATGGAATAACAAGCAGACTGACTAAACCCTAGCAGAACTTACAGTGGTAAATGAACTGAATTGCACTGATCGAAATGCAATATGTCCTGGTTTCTAGAAGAATCTGTGACTGATTGACCTCAGGTCGTTATCTTCGAAGGTGAAGGTCGATGGAGGAGTTGGAAATTAGTCAGAGCGTTTGGTTAAGTTTTTGGGTAAATTTCATTTTCACCTCTACAGATTAATCGATGTTCCATTTCCATCCCAATTTCTTGAACTTTAGCATGCTAGGGTGTTCGCGTGCTGGATTTCTATTATATCCATCTTATTTATAGTTATATTCAAAACTAATATTTACATCTTGTATTAAATGTCAAATTTATAGGTATTATACATGTATTTAAGTTATTCATTACCTCAATGTTAATATATATTATATTTAGTAACTAAATTATAAATATTTTACATGTACATATTATTAATATATATATATATATATCAAGACAAATTTTACAATATCTATATTCTAGAATTTAGATATTTATTCTCAATCCAAAATATTAATTATTTAAAAAAATTATTTATCGATATTAATTGTTATCTTGTTAGTAATATAGATCTTTTAATGTATAATAAATTTAACATATTTATTTTTTTAAAATATTTAATTAATTATTTAAAAAACTATATTTCGATATTAATTATTATCTTGTTAGTAATATAGATCTTTTAATGTATAATAAATTTAATTTAACATGTTTATTTTTGTAAAATATTTTATTAATTATTTAAAAAACTATATTTCGATATTAATTGTTATCTTGTTAGTAATATAGATCTTTTAATGTATAATAAATTTAATTTAACATGTTATTTTTGTAAAATATTTTATAAATTATTTAAAAAAAATTACCTATCAATATTAATTGTTATCTTGTTAGTAATATAGATCTTTTAATGTATAATAAATTTAATTTAACATGTATATTTTTGTAAAATATTTTACAAATAATATTTTATTTAAAAAATTATCCAATAATTTAAATAATAACAACAACAACAACCACCGCTTTATCATCATGATGCATCATTGTTATTTTACTATCATCCTAATTTTTATATAAATACTTATTCAATATTGTTATGATATTTCACGTAGAAACTCTGAAATAACTCAAAAATATAAACAAATTGAAAAGTAGGTTACCTAAATCGCCAACGATGAGATACCAAGGATTCCAAAAGAACTCGTGCTGTGGATCACGCGAGATGCGTTTCACTGTCCTTTGTAGCTGCAACTACCACGAACCAAAGCATCAGCCAGAGGTGCCTGCTGTGAGCACATATATGATATTATAACTATAATTATAATTGTAAAATTGTGTTTGTTTAAGAGATACGTGGCATGGCGTTACGTGTCTCATTAAAAAACCTGTATTACATGTTTTTAGTAAGCAAGCAACATGCCTCCTGAACAAAAAAGCTAGTAAAATAGAAAAGCTCTCAAATCTGTTTTTACTATAAAGTTGCCTAATGAGCCAAAAGGTTCTTAAATAAGGAAAGTGAGAGTATTTACAGAGAAAGAACGAGGTATCACAGATTCCATTGAAGCAAATTGTTTTGCTAATATAATTCCTCGTTTTCTGATTTTTTTTCCTACCAAGAAATACAAGTATTTTGTTCCATGTTCTATTTTTAATAATAACTACTTGCATAACCCGTGTGGTAATATGAATTAATTTTTTTATATAAAAAATATTAAAAAAATTAAAATTTAAAAGTATTATATTTTTTTGATAAAATTATGCTCAAGAGTCTTGAATTTAATTACAACGCTTGATCTAAAAATAATATTTATAATATTAATAATAATATTAAACTTACATGATTTAAATTTAAGTGGATTTGCTGCAATATTAAACTCACTAATCTTGAATATGGATGTGACTACAAGATAATGTCATAAAAATATAATAATTAAATTAATTAATTAAAAAAAACAAAGAAAAAATCAACAAAAATAAAAAAACTAATTAAGAAAAAAAATTCTGAATTAACTGGGTTAACCCTTCAAACTAAATTAACCCGTCAAATCTTGGATCTGTGTCATGAAAGTTTGATAATTAAATAGAAAAAAATAATGGGTTAACCCCGAATCAAGTGGGTTAACCCATTAAACTAGGGATCCATGTCATGAAAGTTTGATAACTAAATAAAAAAATAAACATTAATAAACTAAATTAAATAAAAAATTAATAAAAAAAACATCAATCTTTTTACTATGGACTGCATTATGCAATCCACAGTCGAAAGCATAAAAACAGTAAAAAAGCTAGAAAAAAATAAAAACTAAAGGTATTAGTCGATAACTAAATAGAAAAAAAATTAATATTGATGAACTAAATTAAATAAAAAATATTAATTAAAATAAAAAACACTTATAAGAAGAAAAAACTAATGAAGAAAAAGAAAAAAAATCTAAATTAACTGAGTTAACTGGTCAAATCTAAGATACATGTTATAAAAATCTGAAAATTAAATAAAAAAATTAATTTAATGATTTTAAGTAAGGAAAAGAGAGGCATCCCTTAAGTTAAAATTGATTTATCTCACCAAAGAGCTCTATTTTTTATTTCATAATTTTTTTATAGAGAACTTTCTTTGTAGATAAGTTCTGATAGTTCTAACATAAATTAATTAAAAAACATAAAAATAATACATCAGTGTTATTACAATAGAAAACATTTTCACAATGTACCAAATCTAGCCCAACCTAGCAAGTAAACATAGATATCCTTGACTCGGCCCCTTCCTGACTCAGGTTTTAAATTAACTTAAGTAGGAGCCAACCTGATATAATCTCGTCGACCTAACGGGTGTAAATGCAACCCAGTTAAAACCCGTTTTCACATGTAAATTGTATATTATTTTATAATACCTAACTATATTCATATAAGTTAAAAAATAAAAATAAAAAATGATCTGACGATCAAGTGATATCTACTCAGTATTCACCTAACAAAGTAGATGCAGCATCTTGTAGCGTCTACTCAAGTGCACTTGAGAACATAAAATATGGATCTCAATGGGGGAGATGGCCAATCATTGGCCTGTTCCAGCAGCTAACCCATAGAACATGGAAGGAAATTAACAAATCAGCCCCTCTCTATTAGAGTACAAAACATAGCTACAATACACAGTAATTAGTGGCCTAATCAACATCAGGCCGCCCTAAAAAGAAACCAACTCAATTAATATAGCAATTCTCTCTCCGAAAGCCATCTGCGTGCCACCAACGTTTTCAAGTTCACACGCAAATCGCCATGTTCTATGCTAGGAAACAAAGCAGTGCTCGAAGGGAGGCCTGACATTGTGGAAGGTCAACATTGCCTTTGCAATAATAAATCAGGATTATTGTCGCCATCATTTTGCCTGGCTTCTGTCATCATGGCTGGAGCGTTTCCACAGCAAGACAAATTGATGGTTGGGTGGGCGCTGGTTGGTTGAGCAACCGCTGAATTTAGGCGCTTTTCTACATGAGGAAATGCGTAGAGACCCTTTTGCCGTTCACATGTAACCATGTTCGGGCAGCAATTTGTCTAGTCGACATTCAATTAATTGCTAGAGGTTTGATGGAATATACTTGAAGACGTAATGCCATACAATTTCTTGCTAGCAGACAAATTGCTCGAGGTTCGAAGCTATTTTTTATTTAATTTTGTATATAAAATAATATCCACTTGTGTTTGAAGGATTTAACTTCTAGGTGAAAAAATGTATTTTTTTAATTGAAGTCTTCTTTTCATTCCCTTTTTTGACAAAAAATTATATAGCTTTTTTTTAATATAAAAAACGGGTGTAATTAAAATAAATATTTACAAAAATCTAAATAATTTAAATTAAGGAGGGTAAAATTATTTCTTGTGAGAAATCCCTTTTTTTTTTTAAGAAAACATGTCATTTTATTGGTAGAATTTTTTTTAAATAAAAATTTATTATAATCTAGAAAACAAGTTTCAAACAAAACTAGAATAAAATCATATCATCATTATTTTTACGTGGCTATATGAAAATATAAAAGAATAATGAATTTTTGAAAACTATATAAGAATTTAATAATAAAATATTTATTTATTCTCATTAAATATTCAAATGCTACTTTTTTACAATTTGTTGCGTATTACACTCATGTATAATTATTTACAAACAAATGTAACAATAAAAAAATTTATTTTATTCTAAAGTATGATATGATCCAATAATTTTTTAAATAGCATTGTAATTATTAATTTAAAAATAAATTTGCTTTAAATTATTTTTAAAAAAAATATTTATAGGCCTAGAACGAAAAATCAAGCATATATAGGTTTAGAAAACCAAACACCCATGCCTGACATTTTTTCTTTTTTAAATGGAGAAATGCATGATTGACAGTGTAGTTGTAATTGCTTTTTAAAGTGTTTTTCATTCAGAAAAATATGTCAATAATATTTTTTTATTTTTTAAAAATTATTTTTGAAATCAGCACATCAAAATGATTAGAAAACATCAAAAATATATTAATTCAAAAAAAAAATTAAATTTTTTTAAAAATACTTTTTAAACATACTAACAAACTAATATATCATAGCATCAAACAATACGTTGCTTGCTACAATAATTTTATGAGCGATTCTAGTGACCGAAAAAATGAAGTTAAGGTTTTAAAACCTCCAAAATCCAATTGTTATTCTTTTTACTTACTTGAAAATGCCTTAAAAACATTATAGAAACCTTTATAATCTAAACAATTATCTAATCATTCTAAAATACAATAACCAAACTAAATTCAAAAATAATTTACAAACCTCAATCAATCTTATCCAGCATGGTTAAAAGGCAAAATTCCTCACCATTAAATTTATTAATATCAAGATTAACTCTTTTTTTATGAATGAAATGTCATCAACTTTATCTCTTTTTTATCAACATAATAAAGTTTGAGATAAAAACATAAAAACTTAAAATTATAATGACTAATTAATGTGAAAACAATAAAAATTTAGTTCATGGCTATGGTAATTACAATTACAAAATAATTAAAAGTCATAGTAAAAACATTGTCAACTCCTCTAAAGTGCATTGTTGCCGGAATAGTGCTTTTTTTATAAGTCTTATATGGCTTCTTTTTCTTTTTTCTATCACCGATTTTATTTTTTCACACTAAATTATTTTACATTTGATTCTAAAAAAATGTTTTCATTAATTTTTTATCAAATTCCTGAAATACCCAAAAAAGTTAATCATTTATTTGGTGCTTAATTTAAAAAATAAATAAATTTGGTTTTATTGCCTAAAAAAAAAGATATCGGGATCAAATTTGATATATTGTCTAAACTTGGGATTTTCTTTTTACTATCTATGTAGAATCGTTTTTGATACTTTTTTTCCCGTGGAATTGTTTCTATTTTGGTTCCTATAATTTTTTTTTAATCCATAACTTTATTTTATTTATTTGGTCCCTGTAATTTTTTTAATCCATAACTTTATTTTATTTATTTTTTAATCTTTGAATTTAAAGAAGGAGAGAGAAACTCATTGGAAAATAGTGAAGGAGAGAGAAAGTGGTAAGTTTGTCAATTTTCAATCTTTGTAAAAGTTGTTATTGATGTTAGAGAATAATATAAATCATATCTTAGAACCTTACCTAATAACTTAAGCTATTGGGTCGAATTAATTCCTTGACAATTGGGGTTAAAGGGTTTCATTTGACGAAAAAATTTTCTTTTTATTTTTTTTTTGTCATTTACCTTGCCAAAAAACATAGATGTTGATTAACAAATAAATTTTTTTCTTATATAATTTAGTTTTCTCAGCCGATTTAAAGGTGTTTTGAGTCAAGATATTAGTTTTTCTTTTTCTTTTTCTTTTTTTTTACCTTTTAAGGGTATTTATTAGGGCTTTTTAGATTAAAATAGATTGAAAAATTATTTATGAGGTTTAAAAGTAAGTTTATGACTCAGATTATGAGTTTTATAGGTTAGTTAGGCTGATCCATTTCAAGCCAAAACATCATGATCTCAATATTTTAAAAAAATAGGTAAATGTTGTCATCTTAAAATATATATTTTTTTCAATTCAATCCATGCCTTGAAATTTTTAAATTGAACTTTAGTTAACTAAATTGATTAAAAATGTATCATAGATATTATTTAATGAATCTTAATTTAATCTTTACTTTTTATGCAACACTTAATGATTTTTGTTTCTTAAATTTTATTTGATCACTTTCCTTTTTGTGTTTATTTTTCTTATCGTATAATTAGTTAAAAAAACTTAATTTTAAAAAATAAAGTTATTAAACTCAATTGGACTCATGACCCATATGACAAGTTCAGTGGATTAAACCTTATTAATAAAAAAAACCATGCCATCTCATTTTAAAAAAATTAAAAAATAACTTGAATTTTTTTTTAAATCATGATTTGAACAAAATAACCTAGACATGTTTGGACCCATCATGTTGAATTGATCAATGTTAATTCTAGCATGGTTTAATTTGGAACATATGGTTATCAATTAGAGTCATCAAACAAATGTCATGTTTTCAATTTACATTTGAAAATTTTCTTAATTTGAAGAAAAAAAGGACAACGCTCATATATTCATTTTATTATATTAAATTAACTTTTAATCCAACCCACACAATCAAGGTGAAATTACTATACACTCTTTCACAATCTACTATAGATTGGAGCAATGGATTTTTTGCCTTTTCATTTTGATCCCTAAATTCGTTTTTGGTGAGTAAATCCTTTGATTGCAAAACTGATGGCCAATTGCTTTCTTTTTATTGGTCGAGGAAAAAATTAAAAGGTGGACCAATTTGGAAAAAGGCACAAAAAATGGGTGGTGCAATCAAAGTTGGCATGAAAATTTAATTTAGTCCTTCAATTTTTCATATTATACTCATTTGATCTTTAGAATTTGTTGCAATTCAATTTTTGTACAAAAAATTTATTATTATTCTTTTTCAATCTTTGGTTTGAGAAATGAGAGAAAGATATCACCAGTTCAGGTGTTGAGAAAGAAAGTCATTGTTCACATCAGTCATCGTTCACATCATTTTTTACTATCAAAATAGTTGTTATTTGGTGTCTATAGGTTTCGTGCAATGAAAAAAGCTTGATAGTGATTGTTTAGAGTCTTAATGTAGTCTAAAAAAGATTTTAAGTCAAGGATGACAAATCAAACCCAGTTTAATTTTAGGTTTTTGGATTGGTTTTTGAGTTTTTTAGATTGATGAATTGATTTCTAAATATTCTAAGGGTGTTTATAAGATGATTTTAGGTTGCAATTACTTAAATATTAGGTTTTTAGGGAGGAAACTTAATTTCATTGAAGTGATTGCCAGAAGTTGAGCTAGCAAGTGACATGTTAACTACTTTAACAGACAATGTGTTGTTTGACTTTTTTTTTAATTTTACATTTAAGTTAAATATAAATTTTTTTAAAAAAATATTAAGCTTCTTTGAGTCTATAACCCAAATTGTGGGTTTGATATGTTCAATCGCAACATTCAAGTTGTTATTTTTTTTCTTTTTTCTTGTTTAATACATTTTTTATCCCTCAATTTTTTTTAAAACAAATACAATTTTTGTAAATCCTCAGTTAAAATATTATAGTTTTAGTAAAGTATTGGAAATTTAACCAATATAATAGGAAAAAAAATAAAAAAAAATATGAAATTAAGTTTTTTGGATTAAAACTTCATTGTAAAGCTTTAAAACTGGGCTAAGATAGGATACCCAATTAAAAAAAAATCCTAAATTAAAGTATAATGATAATATAAAATATGAATTATACAAGACATATAAATAAATTTCTTGGGTTCTTATGAAGCTAAGAATTGTCGAAAAGAGAAAGGTAAAAATTGATTCTTCTTGATTTTTCTTGCGTTAAAACTCTTAAGAGAGGAAGATAAGATTGAAGTATTTAAAGAAGCTTTTAAAGATTTAGAAAGAGGTTTCAAGCTCTTAAGAAGGATTTAAAACTTTTGAAACTAAGATTTTCAATCTTGAAAGAAGTAGTGAAAGTGAGGAAAAATAAAGGGAATCCTTGTTAAATCATCATTGTTTTACATCTGTTTAGAGGTAAAAAATACTTTTACTTTGATTGATTAAGGTTTTGATTGATTAAGGTTTTGTTATGATATAATAAGTGAGTCATTTTAAAAGTCTTGAATTGTATAATATGTATAAATTGTTGTTTTTATGTTCAAATGATGTTCTTAATCATGAATTAAGAATGGATTATGTGGCAATTGAAAAAAAATAAAGAAAAAGTTGTTTTTGAGGAGGATAGATTTTGGCTACTTGAAATAAAAAAAAAATGTAATTAGTTGGATTAATTCAGATATTATTCATGATAAATTATCTTGAAAAAAGAATTCAATAAAGGAGTAATAAATTAATTTCAAGATCTATGAAAAAGAACATTCCCCTATATTATTGGGTGTGGATAAAGAGGTTGAACTTGTTTAATCAAATTATTATGAAATTTGGTTAGCATTATCTTCATTTACATGAAAAATAAGTAGATAATATATAAATTGTGAAGATTTGAAGAAAATCCATGCTTTCTCTTTAGAAGCATAATCCGGCTATTACTATCTAAAGAAGGGATTGAAATTGTTAGTTTAATTGATATAAAAATTATATCAAGATGTATTAATTGAATAAGTGAAGTATGGATAAAAGTTGAATCACATGAAAAAAATGAAAGAAAAATCCATATTTTTTTTTATGAAAGGTTTGTTCTAGGACATTTTGAAAGAAGTGAATTTAGTTGGTGTGTAATTCCGGCTTGAATGTAATAATGTGAGTACGTGTGAGGAAAGTGAAAATTAAAGCAAATTTTGAATGGAAAAAATATATTACCATTAAAATTTAGCAAATAGGGAAAAATTGATTTTTATTTGATTTCTTGTTTAAATAAACTAATATGGATGATTAGGAATCTATATATATATATTATAACTTTTTTGGTATTGGTTTGAAAGCTTGATTAATGATTTACTTTTTTAATTTTATTTAAAATTAAAAAAATATAATATCACCTTTTATTTTCAATAATCTACTTTTTATATCTTAATCTCATACATTGATTATAGGTTTTTTAAAATATTTTTTACAAGAAAATTATCATGCACTTATAAATTTTTTATGTTGAATCTAATGATATGCATAATGAGTATGGTAAGTTTGATTGATTGATTCTAGTTCATTTGTTTTATTTAATTAAAAGTTTTTTTTAAAAAATTTATCTTTTAATATTTAATAGATTAATTTTTTTTATTTTTTATAAGATTATAATTATAAGTTTTATAGGTCCATTAAGATAAATTTATTATATTTTTATTTTAATATTAAAAAAATATCATTTAATATATAGCTAATTTTGAATACATGACTAAAATATATTTATTTATTTTTAAAATACATGTTATATATTTTTTGGTGCTCTATGAAAATTGAAAAAATATGCACAATCCGTTAATGTCTAATTGGCGATGCAGAAAAAAAAAGACCTCGAAATTCGCTCAAGGTAAAAAGTGAAAATTAACAATGATTTTCATTCTCAAAACCTAGTCTCCTCAGCCTAAATGAACATGGATGAAGCCAGTGGAGAGAGAAAACAAAGAAAGCTGTGAATAGGACGGGGGCGGCACGGGCACATGAACGTGACCTGGTCAAAGCATAAACACACGAAATAAGCACAACATGCACGACCATCGCAAAGGACACACATCAACCGACGCAGCAAGAAAAAGGTAAAGCAAGAAGAAAAAATTAAAAAACCCGTACATTTCCCAAGCGCTGTTAACGAGCGTAAAGCCCATCTCGCCAACCCCACAGCACAAGACAAAAGTAGTGCGCTCCACGTGAATCCAAAGTGCACGGCCGACGACGTGGCTAAGGCCTCGTACGCACACTTCGCCGGCAACGTAGCTTGTTTGCCATCCGGTGAAAGCAACCCGGGCATGCTTTAGCTTCTGTTTATAGTCTACTTCGCAGAGGCCAATCAGAGAAAAAATCAGGCCTCCAGAGTTGTTTGACACGTGTAATTACTGCTCAAGTCGGCTAGTTGCAGTAGGGACTACTGGCTAGCCTAGTTTACTACTTGGAGAAGATACTTCATTACGAAGCAACGACTGCTCTGTTGTCTTCACTCATTTACTCCCTCCGTCTTTTCTACCTTCAGTCTTAAGAAATCATTTTTACATATGGTATCATTTGTTTATCGAAGTTAGCAAGGATAGTCACGAGACCATTTATGGGTGTAACGTCCGGTGATAAAGAGGGAGTTTGAAAATTAAAATAATTTTAAAAAATAAAAAAATTAATTTAAATCTTAATTGAAATGAGTGATTTTTTTTTTTATTATTATTAACATAAACTAAAATTCTTACTTAGCCTTGTCCATTACGTTTACCCTTTTCTTTGTTTTGTTATTATTGTTTTTTTAAATAATAATACAAAAAACACACGTAAGAACTTTTTATATTACATGAATTAAAAGGTTATTTGCACTCTGATTAATAAAAAAAGATTTAAGGTTAATTGAGAACACGACCGGACCTAGGAGAAAGCAAGAAAGGAATACTCTCCAAGTAACCTTTAAATAACTTTTATATTAAAATAGTATTTTAAATTAATTTTAAATATATAAAAAATAAATTTCAAAAAAAAGTAATTTTTTTTAAATAACGGGGTAGAACCGCGTTTTCCAAGCATGTTCGGCGCAGTGTGGGGAGTGACTATTCCAGTTGTCAAGAACATTGAAAAGTAATTAATAAACGAATACTCCTCTAATTATATTATATTCGAAAACCAAACAGCTGACACAGGCACACACAATTAAAAACTTCATCACCATCAACAAGCCAATTTAAACTCTTGAAGAAGAAGCAAGCCACAGAGAGAGAGAGAGAGAGAGAGAGATACAGCAACTTGAGAAAAAATATATTCTTTAATCACTTCATCAATGGCTTTGGAGCGGGTGGACAGGACAGGCTGAAATGAACTTTTACAGAGAAGGATAACAAACATTTGGTGATATACCATGTTCATCGAAAGAGAAGATGATAGTGTTTTCCGGGGCAGAACGTGGTTCCACCCTCTTCCCCCACTCCACCCCCAAAACAACAAAATATAGCATCCCCAGTCCACTTCCTCGTCTCTTGAGCCATACAACACGAACAAAAAGCTGCTGCTGACTTCCTGAAAATAGAAAATTAAATTATTTCTCCTAGTTCTACCCCAAAAAACATTTCTTCACATCTTTCTTTCATCACCCCGTAACATCGAATCAATTTCTTTTCTTTTTTTTCCTTCTCCTTTTCACTATTTTGTTTGTGCAATCTTTTCCTAGAGTGACCTTCTATCATCATCATCCAAATTTCTTTTCTTTTTTCTTCTAACCTTCCAAATTTCATTTAGGCTTCCTAGCTAAAAACAAAAACCAACACTAGTTGTGAAAAACCCAGAAGAAATGGTGGGTCAATAAGTCCATTCCGAGGGTAAGCTGACTTCGTTGTTCATTACTGGTTGTGGCCTGCCATTGCGATGTTTCTGATGATGAGAAAGAATGTTATTGCTGCGAGGCCTTGCAGCAGCGGTATCTTCACACCATACAAAAACAAAACAAAAAATTAGTCTGGTTAATCCTGAAATAAGAAAGAAATGCACGATAATTACATCAAAATGTGGAGGCAGACAAAATATTTACCACTTTCAGTTGTGAAACTTCCATTAAAACGAGGCTGGAACTGGGCCTGAGCACCCATTCCTTCCAAATTCAAGTTGAGAGCCACCACCACTTTCGCTGGAAGCAAAACAGTGGGACACCCTGTCATAATATCAGTCACAAGAACCAAAATTAGTACTAACTTGGACATATTCCAGAATAAATAGGATTAAAAGAAAATATGAATGACACCGGGGTCCAAAGCTTTTAATCAGAGTAAAATGAAACAGAAGGCAAAGGAGAGCGAGAGCAAACCTTGCTTCTTGCGAGATTCAGTTCGAGCACCGATTTGACGAGGTAAGAAAACCCCAGTACCAGCACATTCTCTTTTCCCTCCAGGATTACCAAGGAAAACAGCCCGCATGCCCGAACCATGATTGTTGTTCTGCTGTTGGAGATGTTGCTGTTGCTGTTGCTGTGTTATGTTTTGTAGAGGCGGCCAGGCAGATGCAGACAAACCCAATGGTCCTCTACCAACACAAGTAACATTCCTCCCTCTGTTTTGGACCACTGGCTGGGTTTGATGCGGCTTTTGAGGAAACAATACTCCAGTCCCCATAATATTGTTTTGCCCTCCCCAAACACCCTGCTGCTGCTGCTGCTGCTGCTGCTGCATCACTTGTCTCAATTGCTGAAATTTGAATAACAAACAAACAGAGCACATGCCTCAATTAGTAATCAGCAAAATTAGGAGCCTATCCTCTCTTCAAAAAGAAACAAGTGAAAGTACAATAAGGAACAGTTTGGCAAATTACTTGAGATGCCTGCAACTTCTGGTAAGCAAGGGACTGCTGCTGTTGGTAAAGACTAACGTCGGAGATGAGATTTTTCGACGGAATAGAGATTGGAGAGGGTTTTTTTGGTGGACCTGATAGTCCTCTACTTTGGCCGTTAAGACAACATCCTTCTTCGTTGTTCATTCCCATCCTATCTACTTCCCCTGCAGCCTCGTACAGCAGATCCCAAGTTGCTGGAGGTGAAGACCCATTCGGGCTTCCACGGCTAGACCCTTGTCTACGACTGCACCTGCTTCTAACTGCACATAGCGTTGATTGAGGCGATCCAGACAAAACCCAACCCTGCAAAAGAGGCAAATCCAAGACCCGAACATTAGCCCCAAAAAACATAATCACAAAAACCAGAGTAGGTTGTCCTACTGCAAAAAGAAACATAAAGGAAGCAATACCGTGGTCTTTTCGGTGCCGCAAGGGAGGTCGTTTCTCTTGAAATCATCTTCAAGGGTGGAGTAAGCCATTTGGCGAGTTAACCCAGCCAGGTAATCTTCTTCGTCACTCTCTGTCTCAGTAGAACCAACCAAAGACTCAACAGGAGAACTGAGATCCGAAGAAAACCCAAAGGAACCAAATCCATAAGGAAACTCGTATGGGACCGAAGACTTTCCATACTCAGTTTCAGAGTAGCCAAAGACGTCCTTGGCACTCCAGTTCTTCAAGTTATTAGCAGTATTCTTTTCCATAAACACTGTATCGTCGTCTAAGAGAAACTGAGGAGGCAGCCAAAACTCACCGTTATCCGAACTCTCTGCCATATTTAAAATACAGAAAAAGTCGCACCTCGATAGCAAAACAAAAATATCAGTGGAAGTGGAATTGGTGAGTGTTGGTGCTTTTGAAGTATCTGGTGTTTTTCTTTGCTGCTTTCTCAAGCTTTAATGATAACAAGCCCAGTTGGGGTTAGCTGTATTTGCAAGGTTAGGGAAGAGAACGGAAGGGGCTTTAGAGGAGAAGTGACCTGTGCTTGTGCTTAATCAAATATGCAAACCCTGGCCTCTCTGGGCCCTTCTTGGAACACAAAAATCTCGTATCTTTCAACTTGGGAGAATTAGAGGAGATAGCGAAAGTGGAGAAGAGCGATGATAGCAATCTGCAAGTATTTGTAGAGCCCGAAAGCAGTAAAGAGAAGAGAAGGGTAAAGAGATGTGAGAGAACAAATGATTAAATCCATATCGCAAAGTAGTAAAGCGGGGACCACGCGCGGGCTCTACACTTCTCCAGTACTCCTACTACCAGGGTCAAAGAGGTGGGGGCCGTACAGAGTTGCAGCCAGGTAAGGTATTAGAGGGCAGAGGTAGTGAGTGGGTCCGTGTAAGAGTCGAGAGGCATTTGGCATGCATGTGACAGGCCAGGGTTTTTCTTTAGAAATTCTTCTAGCAAACTTCATTCGTGTCCTTAGAGGCTCATAGAAGTTCATTTCCAGTCCCTTAAAACCTGTTTAAAATATTTTAAAAAAATTTGAATTTATTTTTTTGTTTTAAATTAATATTTTCAGATTATTTTGATATAGTGGTATTAAAAATAATTTTTTTAAAATAAAAAATTATTTTTATATATTTATAATTAAAACATACTTTGAAAAGTAATCACCACAGCATTCTTAAACACTCACTTGATTTAAATTTTTTCAATATTAATATTTAGTTGATAATTAAATATTTTATTAATTTATTTGTTTTTGTATTTTAAAAGTAATTTTTTTAAAAATTAAATTTTATTTATGTTTTTTCTTATTTTAAATTAATATTTTTATTATTTTTAGATTATTTTAATATACTGATATTAAAAATAATTTTTTAAAAATAAAAAGTATTATTTTAATATTTTTTAAAAAATTAAAAAAATAACTGTAACTATAATCTTAATTATATTTTTAAAAATATATTTTTTAATTTTTAATTATCTTTTGGCTATTTATATCTCAGAAATTAAGAGAAGGGAGCAAGAAAAACAAAACAAAAACATGAAAAGATGCCTCCACGCCATAGAAAGTAAGATTAGTAAAACTAAAAAAACAAAAACAAGGATAGAAGTGTACAAGGAGAGAAATATTGATTACCCAACAGGAGGTGTGAGTGGTGGTGGAGTGGGTTTATGGATGCAGGGGTGGTGTAACAAATCTCAACCGCTTTGCACGACGTGGGAAGCAGTGGCTGCTCATGAAACTTTCATTCGCTTGTCAGCGTGACAGACATTTGTCCTTCTTTACGGTCCACTTGGCAGGCCAGGATGCTTTGCCAGTAAGCTATTGATCCCAATCAAGATTCTTTGCACTTGGTTGCCCTTCGTTTCTCCACGCATTTACAGAGGTGGAGTAGTGAAAGTTACAGATGTAGCCTTGTTCTGTTATCTGAAATTGCTTCCATTTGTTTTATAAAATATTTCGTTTGTTAAAATATATTAAAATAATATTTTTTTATTTTTTAAAATTAGAATATTAAAATAATTTAAAATACATAAATTTTTTGTTAAAAAAATAAATTTCTTGAGAACGGGTGCAAATCGCGTTCCCAAAAGGTGCTTTAAGGTCTCCAAGTGGCGACCAGGAGGAGGACGCCATGCACAGCACACATCCTTTCTCTGCAGACAAGGCCTGTGTGAGGATCAAGCTTGGCGCAGAACGATCTTCCCTCGGAGAGTCCAAGGCAATGGTTAAACTTTCACCTTTATCCTATTATGGTGAAAGATCGTTTTACCCTTTGACAAGACTGGCTATTTTTGGCTATTTGAGTTCTGTTTTTTGCTGGTTTTGCTGCTGTTTCGGTTTGTTCAGTTCACGTTTTTCTTCTTTTAATGAAAAATGCCCTTTGTGCTTCTGGCTTTGGACACTGTCGACTGAGTGCATAACGATATGTTTTCCTGGTTTTTCACGTGAGTACACGCTACAATAGTAAAATAATGCTGAAATAATACAGAAGAAAATTCTTTTTTGGCGAGAAACACACTTTTGGATGTCAGCCGTGAAAAACTTTTATTAATACATGGTAAAATATCTATTTAAATAAAACAAGTATATGATTAATTAAGTGACTATTATGCAGTGCATTTAAAAAGTGTTTTTAAATAATTTTGATTTTATTTATTTTAAATTAATATATTTTTGATATTTTTAAATTATTTTGATATATTAATCTTAAAAATAAAAAATATTATTAATATATATATTTTTTAAAATATTGTAAATAACAATTATAATCACAATTCTACGCACGCTCTTATTGTTTTTAAAGTAGACCGGAGATAACATGGAGTTTCAACCACGTCATATCACATTGTCACATAAACCTGAAATGAGTTCATGATAATGGCTGCGTTGTGATTAAATCTGATTTATTAATCAGCAAGATAACAGGAAAATTAATTTTATATGAATGGATTCATTCGAACGAGAATGGTCTGATTAATATCTAATCAGGACGGAATTTGTTATCGAATGTATAAAAATTGTTCCGATCATACTTTTACAGTCAAGATCTAATAGTAAGAAAACAAATTGTCGATGATTGCTACGTTTTTTTTTTTTTTTTGGGTTGCTCAGTCAAATAGCAAATTACTAGATTGTTGCTAGCTCTCTGCCAAGAGCAAGATTTAAAAAAAAAAAACAAATTGAGTCAGTACAAAAATATGAGATTAAGTTATTAATTTAATTAGTAGTTTAAATAATATAAATAAAAAAATACAATAATATTAAATAAACTAGAAAAAATAACAAAAAAATAATTAAAAATAAATAAATTTGATCTCATTCAAATTATTAAATAATTTAATATTAAAAAGTGAATCATTCAAATTATTAAACAACTTAATATTAAAAAGTAAGATTATAAAACAATAATTTTAAAAAATCTCTATTAAACTGAGTGAACTCACAAACACCACAACCAATGATATAAAATTAGAATAACCTCTTACAAGAAAAAATTGAAAAATAAAATTAAAATAAATCAATTAAAAAATAACAAACAAAACAAAAATGAATCCATGTTAGCCTTTAAAACCAATGATTCTATTCATGAACCCCGAGCTAACCCCATAGAAGTAACTATAAAAAAATAACAAAGCAAATCTCAAAAAACAAAGGATAAAAGTAAGAAGACATCATTTAAAAAATAAAGAAAAAAAATCAAATCTCGGCATATTCTCTAAACCTGATCTAATTTCTAAAACTCAAAAACCATGAAATCTTGAACCTGGGTTCAATCAAAAAAATTAATTCTTAACTATTTTAATTTTAAAGAATGAAATTGTCGAAGCATGCTAATAGAAAAAACTTGTAAAAGCAAAGAAAATAGCAATAAAAAGAATGAGGATAAAATTTGATAGAAAAAAAAACCCAAGGATAAATTCATAACTAAAAAGAAATTTAAAAAATAATCCCAAATAAAACTAATAACAATAAAAAAAATAAGAACTAAATTAAAAAGATTAAAAAATCATAAAGGTGAAATTAAAAAACATTTTTATTTTGTTAGATTATTCATATATTAAAAAACAGTAAGAGATGGAAATAAAAAATATTTGTAATTTTATAAATAATTCAAAAATAAAAAAATAGTCAAAAGGATAGAGGTCAAATATAAAAAAAATAAATTACAGGGATTGGTTTGAATTTTTTACAGTGTTGGCATAAAATTTGAGGCAAAAAAAAAATAAAAAAATCACTAATATCAAACCAAATAAGCATTTTGAACATGTGTCATCTCATTATGTTAGAAGCGCCAAGACCATTCAAGCTGGATAGCCTTGTACACACCACTAAAATGATATATCGGACATTCTTATGCACACATTATAATAACATTTAATATATATCAATTATAACAACTTCCTTGATTAATCTTTATTTTTATAACAAAACTAATATAAAATAACAAAGAAGCCATTGTGAGAAAGTTATAATGGTTTTTTTTTTCTTTTAAAGACATAAAATTATTGAACTATTCTTAAAAAACCAAAAAGATAAAAATGCTATAAACAGTAGGTATTGTATTATTTTATTTTGTAATTAAATTGTAATTTTATTATTGAATAAAAAACTAAATGACTAATCTAATTTTGCATAAGTTGTAAAAAATAATTGTGTTATAGTAAAAATACAATGTTTCTCTCAATATCTAGTTCAAGGGTTTTCATTTTTATTTTTTGAGTCAATAGCAATTTCATCATTTCACCATTTCAATAAATAGTAAAATGTTTTTTGGGTTACAATAACTTATCTTTTCCTTTTAGTATTTTTTTTATATTCGTTAAAAATTAAAAAAAAAACCAAGAAACTCCTTATATTTTTTGTTCTATTTTTAATTTAACATGAAATCCAAAATGCAATAAAAACAAAAAATTTAAACTTTAGGCATAAATAATCAATTTATGGATTATAGATTTTCAATTAAATAAGCTCACCACCTACACAACAACACTAAAAAAAAACTCATGCCTAGTTTAGGTGATTTCATAAGAAACTTTCATTAAAATCAAACTATAACAAAACAACTAAAATAGAAGCAAAAACATCATATCCACCTTCACTTATCTATTCAACACTAAAATGTAATGATTTTTTTTTTGTCATTAATAAGAAAAATTATTTGCTTTTAAACAAGGTGTATCTTTATCTCTTTTCATATGATGTATTAGTCATTATAAATTTATTTAGGAGTATTTTTATCTATTTAATATATTTATGAACAATAAAAAAACAAAATACCATTGGAATAAAAAATACTAACATTATAGGGTAAGGATGTTATTATCCTTTTATTTTTAGGATAAAGTATTGTAAGATATGACACTAGAAACAAAAACAATTAAGCCATTGAAACATGAGTATTGTTGTCTCTTTATCTTATTTTGTTTTTGTAATTGTTGGCTTGGTTAAGGATAATAATATAATTTATTATTTATTTTGATTATTTTTAAATGAAAAAAATTGTTGACGTATGAGATACGCCACATACTTTAGATAACATGTGTGGCATCTCCCGATAGTATAAAATGAGTTTTTGCCATCATATTTGATTCTTCTTTATGTCATTTTTTTTTATCAATAGCGTATGACATCTAAAGGTGGCTAGTGTATTATTGGTGGCTTTTCTATTTCTTTCCCTTTTTATTTCTCTCTCCAGCATCAGAAAATCAACTTTAGCCCTTGTTGTTGGTGGTGTTTCATATTCAGTCTTTTTAATTTTGATTTTTCATCTTTGTCCTTTTCATTTTTGTTAAAGTTTTGTTTGCTTTCAATTTAATCTTTTAATTTTAATTTATATATGTTATTTTTTTAATTCGGTCCTTTTAATTTTTATTTGCTCTGTTATCAAAGTTTTTATGATTTTTAATTTTATCCTTCATTTTTAATTTTAATTTTTTAATAAGAATAATACTAATTTTAATTTGGCCCATTTTCTTTTGATTTCTTTTTTTCCCCCTTTGTTTTTGTGTCAAAGTTTTATGGTCTTTAATTTTATCATTCAAATCAAGTTTATGTTTTTTGTTATAATAATAATAATAATAATAATAATAGAAAATCTTTCTAAATTGTAATTTAGAATAATAAATTCTAAATGAATATAAATTTGGTCTAGCTATGTATAAATCTTTCTAAATTGTAATTTGGCCTAGCTATGTATAAATAGGATTGAGCGAATATATATCAATATCGATACAAAGCAAATATAGATATAATTGAATGTAGAGTTGTTAAAATCTCATTTTTAATTTATAAAATAATATTATTTTATAAGTTAGTATATATTATCGTGATAAATTGGCTTATAAACTTGAAAAATGGCAAAATCATATAAAAACATTAAAATCAACTAAAAACATTTCAAATCATGTTTTTGACCCTTTTTACATGTTTAAAAGGAATACACACACTAACATTTGCATTATAGTAAGCCAAGAACATTACCAAAAAATAACAAGCCTTGACATTTCCTAGCATTTTTCTTTCTCAATGTCCTTCTAGTTCCAATTTTCCAATCCAAACTTTCAAATTTTAAATTGGAAACAAATAATCTCTCTAATATTTAAGTAAGTTATTATCCAATATTCCATACTTCCAAGTTTATTTGCTTTTAATTTAATCTTTTAATTTTAATTTGTAAATTTCATTTTTTTAATTCGGTCATTTTAATTTTGATTTTTTTATTTACTCTTTTATTAAAGTTTTTATAGTTTTAAATTTTACCCCTCATATCAGGTTTTTAATTTTAATTTTTTAATAAGAATAATACTAATTTCATTTGGCCCATTTTCTTTTGATTTCTTTTTTTTTTCCCTTTGTTTTTGTGTCAAAGTTTTTATAGTCTTTAATTTTATCATTCAAATCAAATTTATGCCTTTTGTTACAACAACAACAACAACAACAACAACAAATCTTTCTAAATTATAATTTAGAATAATAAATTCTAAATGAATATAAATTTGAATTCTATTCAAATAAAATAAATTAAAAAATATAAAATATAAAATATTATATTTATTAAATGTATTGGATGTATTCTATTAATTAAATGTAGTTGAAATATATTAGATAGTTAATATGAATATAATAAAAATGGTCCTAAAAGAATATTTGGCATAGCTATGTTTAAACTGGATCGAGGGAGTACATGTCAATATTAATACAAAAAAAAAAAACATAGATATAGTTGAATGCAGAGTTGTTAAAATTTATTTTTTAAATCGTAAAGTCGTATGATTTTACAAGTTAGTATATATTATTGTGTTAAATTAGCTTACAAACTCAAAAAATGGTAAAATCATAGCAAAATCATATAAAAACGTTAAAATCAACTGAAAACGTTTAAGATCACATTTTAAAACCTTTTTCATATGTTTAAAATATATTTATATACTATAATTTACACTATAATAAGCCAATATCAGCACCAAAAAATAAAAAAAAAAACTAGCATTTCCTGGCACCTCTCTTTCTAAATGTTCTTCTAGTTCTAGTTTTTCAATCCAAACTTCTGATTTTCAAATTCAAAACAAATTATCTTTGCAATATTTAAGTAAGTTACCATATAATGTTCTATACTTCCATCTCCTTAATTTCCATTAATCTGTAATTTACTAATTTTTAAATTTCACTTTTGTACAATCTAACTCTCTTTCCATCTCTCTAATTTTCACCTGGGTAGAAAAGAATTATATCTGTAAATTGAAACTTACTAGTAAGTGATTTGTAACCTTGAAGGATTTTTTTTTTATATATACGAACTTAGTTCTGAATTAGTTTTATTAGTTAGGAAACTAGTTAGGGGGGAGCTGGGGAGTCAAAGTAATAAGTGATCTTGATTTTTTATAACATGCACAACAATTTCTTCCCTTGCTCATTTTAATGGCAAATAATTTTGTCAAATCTTAATAAAACCATGTGAAAAAAATACTTTGCAATTAATTTGTTTTCTTCAGAGAGCTTCTGATTCTTTTTTATGGAGTTATAGTGTTGGTGTTCACAATTATGGAGTCACAACACATCAACACTCATAGATTACTACTATTAAATGCTTTTCATTTGATACAACACATTCTACACAGATCTGTCCATCATGACCTTATTTCAGCTTATATTTTTTTAAGAAAATCTTTTTTAGTCTTGCTTTGTTTAATTTCATGCATTTTCTAGTCTACACAAGCTGCTCCTTTACTTGTTAAGAAATTAAGAATAATTCATACATATCAATCTACTTTTTTTAGTACTTTGAATGCATGTTGTGGATTAGAAGCTCTTGATAAGGGTAAAGAGATCCACGATATGACTATTAAACTAGGGTTGAAAATTGATGTCTTCGTTGGTAATTTTCTTGTAGTCATGTACATAGAGTATGGAAATCTAAATTCTGTTGCTGCTGTCTTTAGGAACATTAATGAGAAGGGTATTGTTTAGTGAAACTCAATTATTGTTGAAAGCGCACAACATGGTTTTGGCTTATGGGCATTGATTTTATTTAACCAAATGATATATACATGAGTAGATCCAGATGAGATCACATTCACTGATTTGCTTTATACTTATAGCCATTTGTTACAGATGGGGAGGTGTTTTTTTAGTATATCAATCAAAATATTGGGGCTTCAACACTATGCTTGCATGGTGGACATCTTGGGAAGATATGAGAAGTTAGATGTAGTAGATGATTTTGTTAGATATATGCCTATGAAAGCGAATTCAATGATATGGCTTGCTTTGTTTAGTGCTTATAGGGTGCATTCTAGTTTGGAGGTTGTTGAAAGAGCTACAAAACACATTCATAATCTAGAGTCAAATTATAGTGTTGTCTATGTCTTGTTATCTAATATGTATGCATCTGCTGGTAGATGGGCTGATGTCTCTAGAATGAGAGTGAAGATGAAATAGGAAGGACTTATGAAACAACCAAGATTCAGTTAGGTAGCTTTGAGAGGAGTTTCTATATGCAGACAGATCCTATCTTCTAAGTGAGAGAATATATGAAACACTGGACTAGTTGGGAAAAAATTTGAAGGAATTTGGTTATGTTCTTGCTAAAAAAATTGCTCAACATAATGTCAAGGATGAGCAGAAGGAAGAGATGTTGTCTTTACACTGTGAGAGGCTTGCTATTATGTTTGAGCTAGTTAGCATTGCGGAGGGTAGCACAATAACAATTATGAAGAATCTTTATGTATGTAGGGATTGTCACTTTGTTATTAAGCTTATCTCAAAGATTGTAGGATACAAGATTGTTGTCAGAGATTCTGGCCACTTTCACCACTTCAAGAATGGTTTTTGTTCTTGCAGTGATTATTGGTAGCAATATGAAGGTTTTTTCCTTGTTAAATCTACTGGATCAATGTGCTGATTTGGGATGCCTCTAAGTACATTAAAGCATCTCATGATGACCAAAACAAACATTTTGAAGAGGAAAAAAAATAGAATTACGCAGATAAATTTTCTAGCTTATGCAGGCTACTCATTTGCTTAAATTATGTATGAATTTTTATTTGAACTATGTATTTATATATTTTAAGATGCTTAAACCATGCATGAATTTTTATTTGAAGCGTATATTTTAAGGTACTTGAACTATGTATAAATTTTTATTTGAAGCATGTAATTTAAGGTGCTTGAGCTATATATGAAAAACATTCCTTACTATTTTACAATATGATTTACAATCTGATTTTATATTTAATTTTATTTTATATTTTTCATGTCATGTCAAAAATATGTTTTTGACAACCTTGGTTGAATGGTAAAAAAATATTTTCCATTGAGAAGATGCGATAATAATAGTAATAGTTGTGTTATTTGTAACAATAACAATAATAGGTCTTTCTAAATTATCATTCTAAATTCTAATTTAAAATAATAAATTCTAAATTAATATAAACTTTAATTTTATTAAAATAAAACAATATAAAAGAATATATATATATATATATATATATATATATATATATTGATTTTATAAGAAGAAGACATTGAATCATGCCTGTTGGTATCCCAAAACGTATAGGAGGTATTGACATCTTGAAAACTTGTACAGAGGTGTATGGGGAAGGAGAGTGCTTGATGTAAGGGTTATCCTCAATCTTTAGGGTGGATAACTTTGTGAATGATGCATATGGAATATACTGGTTCAGTGTGATCTGATGAAGTTTAAAGTATTTGAAGTTGATAGAGTTGGCAATGTCAAGGATGGCGGCATAGTACTATTATGGTTTGGCTAATATCCAAGATCTATAGTACCAATTTGGAGGAAAATTTTTAGAAGCCGCAATGGAAAGGTTTTCATGATGCAATCCTTCTTCCATAGTTAAAATATTTTAAAAATTAGTTTTGAAAATATATTTGGATTTGATTTTTTGAAAACTGGTTTGTGTAGGTTGTAAAGAAAGGAATGTTTTTGAAGTGGAAATGTCTCATTGAGGTTTTGAAATATGTTTGGAAATACTACCTGTTTGTGATTTTGAGTCACTAAAAGCCTGTTGGGACATCTTTTATAACACCAGAAGTAATTCTGGTGATTTAGATATTATGTCAACCTATTGTTAAACTATGTTTGATTGTACTTGCGGTGGTTTTGTAACTTTTTCTTCTTAAATGACTGCCTCATACCAGGACTTGATAAGCTTAGCAGTTAGCATTGTTGAAGACATGAGTTTTACAGAAGGCTTTGGGCTCTCTGGTTTTGTAGTCTGGGTTAGGAGAGCTTTCCTCTTGTCTTTGGATTTTGCTCTATGAGGCATTAAGATCTGTTTTAAAGGAATTCTCGGGTTAGAAAATCAGGGATGTAATTTGAATCTCTTTTAATGTACACAATGTCAAAATAAAAAATGCTTAAAATTGCTTGTCATCGGGCAAAAATCTATTTTGAAGCAAGATTTTGGACATCTTTTTGTATATCTTCTTTTATAGATTTGCAATCAACATGTAAAAGGAATTTTTGATTTAATAAATCACTTTGAGATTTTATAATGCAAAGAACAATTGAAATAATCTTTTTTTTTTATAGTGGAGTAATTGTTTTTACAATAATTCCAATAGGCGGATGTGTACTAGAGTATGTGTTCTTTGTTATCTTATACTTGTTTAAGAATCCCACCATATCCTAGGTTGATCCTAGGTTGAAGGCATTGGTTTCTACTATTTTAGAAGCTAAAAGGTTGGCTAAATGGAGAAGAGGAATTATTTGGACTTGTTTTTAATTTGTTTGATGAGATTGATATGAAGGTTAGACCAAGAAATGAGGTTGGTTTTTAACTTATCATATAAATGTTTAGCAAAATGACTAATGATAGGGTAATGGTTTAGAACATAATTAAGATGGTCTAAAAACCTTTGTAATTGGGTTTTATTAGTAATCTTATCAGGAAACTTATTTGTGAAGGTTAAAGATATCTCTATTGGTGTGACAGTACCTTGGTAGATCTAAAGGCTTAAGAAACAGATACGGGTTTGAAATAGAAAAATTTTTGTTTTAGAAACAATTAAACCATTTTTTTTTTTTGCAGAATAAACGAATACATGCAGATGTTTGAAATGTTGATCTATAAATGAGAAAAAAGTAAGTACATCATCAATGTAAGCAATGCAGAATTTTAAATGTGCATTGAAGATGTCATGCATGATACGTTGAAATTCAGATGGTGTATTCTTTAAGCCAAATGGCATAACATTCCATTTATATTGGCCAAAAGGAATTGTAAAAGTAGTTTTGTATCTATCCTTAGGATCAACTTGAATTTTCCAAAATCCAGATTTCATATCGAATTTAGAGAATATCATGTAGAATGCAATTTTTGCAATAGATCTTTTTTTATTGAGGATTAAGTATCTAATCCATTTTAAGTAGAATTTAAAGGTTTGTAATTGATCATAAGTCTCGGTGTGCCTCTTTTAATTTTAGAATTTTTATTAACATAGAAGGTTGCACACAACCATGACAATCGAGATTTTGGATAAGATCCCTAAACTTAAGATCCCGAATTTCAAGTTGGCAATGTTGTTCTAAATTAGTATTCATTTGTATGGGTCTTGCTTTTGTAGGTATATGTTTTTTAGAAAAATTATCTTCATAGGGAAGATCAAGAATATATGGTTTTCTTTTCTAGAAAGCATTAGGTAGGTCTGAATAGATCAGTTGTTCAATCTTACCTTGTAAATTAGTGATTTTCTTTTGTTAATTAGGGTTTTGTAATTGTTTATTGACACGATGAAAAGATTCATGTCTTCTCCCAAGTGTAGGAGTGTCGAAGTAATAAATAACCTGGCAAGACCGGGGTCGAATCACAAGGAGGTTAATTGTACAAATTATAAACAACAATTATAAACAATAACAATAGTAACTGATTAGTACTTAAAAGTGCATTTTTATCATGGTTTTATATCATCATTTTGCACTTGAAGTATCAATAACTCCTTAACTAAAATATGTTTTATAATAATGTATCTAATAATATAAGATACCTATAATTTTTGGTAAATGTCTATTTTTAATGTAGGCCTATCACATAAATGAAAGGATTGATTGATGACTTGAAGAACTTAAATTGCAAGGATAAAGAGATGGTCAAACTTAGAGAAGAGATGTCGGTGCAATCCAAACCAGAACACTGCTTGGTAATTGGGTCATATCTGGAGCTACAGATCTCAGATTTAGGTCCAATTTATATGGATGGAAAGGTAAGACATAAGCCTACAACTTTCATATGGAGCCCAAGATCTAAAAAGGCCATTTGCAAGTCCAAATTGTAGCAACAACAAAGAAGCCTGAATCTGTCTTTCAGCCCGAGCACTGTTCGGTATTTTGGCCATATATGGAGTTCTAGAAGTCCAAATGAGCTGAATTTTTTACACAAGAAAGCTGAGACAATTGCCTAGAACTTTCATGTTCACCTGGCTCCAATTTTGACGTTATCAATGGCGTTTTGGGCAGACAAGAGAAGATAAGGATTGTCACCAAGTCAAAAGTTGGCCACCCACTTATCAATTAGTCATCAAATCAATAGTTCCCAATTTTGGCCTATAAAAGGAGGCATTTGCCATGCATTTAAGCATCTTGGTGTCCAGATCAAGATCATGTTCTTGCTTTCTCTCTTTGTATTTTTTGTAATGTTTATGCTTTGCTTTCATTAATATTAAGTTTATGCCTTTCATTTCCTTTCTTTTACTTAGTTAACTTTTATGTTTTTATTTTGTTTATCTATTTTTCTTTCTTTCATTATGTCTAGCTAAGTTAATTATGTCAAGGTGAAAAGGTTACACTAATGGTGTAAGAATAAGTATAATGTAAACTTAATATGGACTTTAATGTTTGATACTAACATGTTTTATATTTGTTATCTTGTTCACTCTTTAATACTTTGCTTGTTAAATGACTAATCTTGATTTATATTGTATAACACTTGGTACAACAAATGCTTGGCACTTTCATAGCCCATAATGTATGGTATAACCGACACCTGAGCTATGAAAGGAACTTGATTTGTTGTTAACATAAGTTATAATCATGAATGCTTGACGAGATTTACAAGTATTAGCATTAATTAAATAAGATGACAAATGTAATCATGTTAACAATATATAATCTGATTGGAACCTCCTTTGTGTGTGGTTTCCAATTCAATAATAAGAGTTTATACTATACTTGTTTGATATACCATTAGTGGAACCTTTAACCTTGACATTTGTTATTATTATTGTTTAATCCTTACATTAATTTTCCGTCTCCAAGTTCTCATCTTCTTCTTTTTATCAGGAAACTAAGTAAAGGAAAGAAAATGAAAAGCATAAACTTAATATTAATGAAAGCAAAGCATAAACATTACAAAAAATACAAAGAGAGAAAGCAAGAGCATGATCTTGATTTGGAGACCAAGATGCCTAAATACATAGCAAATGCGTCCTTTTATAGGCCAAAATTAGGAATACTGATTTGATGACTAATTGATGAGTAGGTGGCCAACTCTTGACTTGGTGACAATCCTTATCTTCTTTTTTCTGCCCATAACGTCATTGATAACATTAAAATTGGAGCCACTTGAAAACATGAAAGTTGTAGGAAATCATCTCATCTTTCTTATGTAAAACTTTCAGCTTATTTCAACTTCTAGAACTCTAGATATAGCCAAAATAATGAACAGTGCTCGGGCTGGAGGACAGATTCAGGCTTCTTTGTTGTCGCAATAATTTGGACTTGAAAATGACATTTTTAGATCTTGGGCTCCATATAAAAGTTATAGACCTGTATCTTATCTTTCTATCCATATAAAGTAGACCTAATTCTGAGATTTATAGCTCTAGATATGACACAATTACCGAACAGTGTTCTAGTTTAGATTGCACTAAGATCTCTTTTCTAAGTTTGGCCATCTCTTTATCCTTTCAATTTCAATTCTTAAATTCATCAATCAATCCTTTCATTTATGTGATAGGTCTGTATTTAAAATGAATATTTACCACAAATTAAAGATATCGTATATTATTAGATATATTATTATAAAACATGCTTTAGTTAACGAGTTATTGATACTTCAACTGCAAAATGATGATATAAAACCTTGATAAAAATACACTTTTAAGTATCAATCATATATTAATATGACAAAAGAAAATATGATTTTGTAAATCATGTAGATGTAATTGTTTTCCATGAATTAATGCATTGATATGATGAATGTATATGGAAGATGCTTTAATCAAATTCAAATTTCTAGTCTTGGATTTTTCTAAGAATAGAAAAACAAGTTTGATTATATTTATTTTGGAGGTAATACAATCATGATGTACTTGATATGGAGTGATCGTATTAATGAATGGGGTGCCAAAAATGATGGTATGATTAATATGTTTTGTAATGACAAATAATGTTTTAAGAGAAATGTCTTTATTGAAATCAAAGGCTTGGGTTTTACCTGTAATATGAAATTTTGAATTGTTAGTAATAGGAAGTTTTTCAGAGGTATTTTGTAAAAATCATTTTGAAACCACATCTTCCTTGATGCAATTTAAATCTGCTTTGGTGTCAACTAAGATAATAGTATCAAGTTGGAAATCTTCTGAAAAAATTAGTGTAATTTTAATCAACTATTTTTTTGAAGATATTTAGTTTAACACATTCAAGAGATCATCTATAATATTGTCAATGTTTGTAAGTGTATGGGTTAATGAATGAGATTCAATAGTTTGATCTTCTAGTTCAGACTTAGTGCTAGACTAGCTCTTAATTTTAGACAGAAGGTGTTGTTTTATGGCAGAGTCTTTGTTGGGCTTTCTTTTAGGGTTTGTAATTCATATTTGAGGGTTTTAATCTCACAATATAATTTTGAGATTATAAATGTGGTTTTAGATTTCTTTTTGCTATGGATTTTGGTAAGATCATAGGTATTGTTACTAGTAGAGGGTAATAGAAAACGGTTTGAAGGGTTAGATAAAAGGTGCTTTGGTTAGTTGAAGTCTTTCAACAGTCTATCTAGATAGGTTCTTTGGAGTTGAGAATCATTAAGTCTTTTGATTGCCTTAATCATGAATTTTTGGTCTTGAGTTAAGACATTAATTTATTTGGAATTTGTAGAGGTATCTGAAATAGTACTGGTAATTGCTATTTCATCAATTTGAAATTCTTCTTTATAGGTGTCTGAAAGAGAAGGGTCACTATTTATGGCTTTAATATATAGGTTTTATATTTGATTGATGGTTTCTTCATTTATTTGGAGCTCATGGAGCTTGGTATTGACTTTGCAAAAATGAGTTGTATGTCCTTTTTAGTTATATTTGTAATAGGTAATGTTTTTGAGGTTTAATTTTGATTTTGACTGAAAAGGCTTATGGGTGTTGGTCAAATTTTGTAAGGCTTTTTATAAAAGGTTTATTCTAGTTTAAAGTAAAATTGTTTTGAGTGTTGATGGGTTCATTGTTTATAAGAAGGTTTTTAGCTCAAATAGTTTTTGGGTTTTGAGCAATGTTTCTTACAGGGTGATTTTTAGCTCAAAATGTTTTCGGAGTTTGAGGTCCTGACAGATCTTAAGGCCTTCGTTTTACGTGAAGCTCACAAGTTCACCATATGTAAACCGGTCATATGGTATGGTTTTGGTTGTAAAGGTATGTTTAATTTTGTTTCTAACCTTTTCTCCTAAGAGAATAAGTAAGTAAGTGTACAAGGAATTTTTCTTTCCAAAAAGAGTGGTTTGAATCTTCTCAAAGTGCATTTTTATCAAGGTTTTATATCATTATTTTACACTTAAAATATCAATAACTCCTTAACTAAAACATGTTTTATAATAACATATCGAATAATATAAGATACCTTTAATTTGTGTGATTAGTACTTAAAACATGTTTTACCAAGTCAAGAGTTGGCCACCCACTTATCAATTAGTCATCAAATCAATAGTTACCAATTTTGGCCTATAAAAGGAGGCATTTGCCATGCATTTAGGCATCTTGGTGTTCAGATCAAGATCATGCTCTTCCTTTCTCTCTTTGTATTTTTTGTAATGTTTATGCTTTGCTTTCATTAATATTAAGTTTATGCTTTTCATTTCCTTTCCTTCACTTAGTTAGCTTTTATCTTATTTATGTTCTTATTTTGTTTATCTATTTTTCTTTCTTTCATCATGTCTAGCTAAGTTAATTATGTCAAGGTGAAAAGGTTACACTAATGGTGTAAGAATAAGTATAATGTAAACTTAATATGGACTTTAATGTTTGACACTAACATGTTTTATATTTGTTATCTTATTTACTCTTTAATACTTTGCTTGTTAAATGACTAATCTTGATTTATGTTGTATAACACTTGGTACAACAAATGCTTGGTACTTTCATAGTTCATACTATATGATATAACTGACACCTGAGCTATGAAAGGAACTTGATTTGTTGTTAACATAAGTTATAATCATGAATGCTTAACGAGATTTACAAGTATTAGCATTAATTAAATAAGATGACTAATGTAATCATATTAACAATCTATAATCCAAATGGAACCTTCTTTATGTGTGGTTTCCAATTGAATAATAAGAGTTTATATTATACTTGTTTGACATACCATTAGTGGAATCTCTAACCTTGACAATTTTTATTATCATTATTTAATCGTTACGTTAAAATTCCTTCTCTAAATTCTCATCATCATCTTCTTCTTCTCTCTTTTTTTACTACTACTACTACTACTACTACTACTACTACTACTACTACTACTACTTCTTTATTATTATTATTATTATTATTATTATTATTATTATTATTATTATTATTATTATTATAGTTATTGTTGTTTATAATTGTTGTTTATAATTTGTACAATTAATCTCCTTGTGGTTCGACCCCGGTCTTGCTGGGTTATTTATTACTTCAACACTCCTGCACTTGGGAGAAGACATCAACCTTTTTGTCGTGTCATTATGGTAAATATTCTTTTTAAATACAGGCCTATCACATAAATAAAGGGATAAATTGATGAATTTAAGAACTGAAATTGAAAGGACAAAGAAATGACTAAACTTAGAAAAGAGATGGTGGCGTAGTCTAAACCGAAACACTGTTCGGTAATTGGGTCATATCTGGAGCTGTAAATCTTAGATTTAGGTCTATATGGATGAAAAGGCAAACCATAGGCCTATAACTTTCATATGAAGCCCAAGATTTATCAAGGCTATTTTCAAGTCCAAGTTGTAGCAATAACAAAGAAGTCAGAATCTATCCTATAGCCCGCGCACTGTTTAGTGGTTAGCCCATATTTAGAGTTCTAGAAGTACAAGTGACCTTTATTTTTTTCCTTGAAAGTTGAGACAATTCCCTATAACTTTCATATTTTTAAGTGGTTCCAATTCTGACGTTATCATTGATGTTTTGGGCAACAAAAGATAAGGATTGTCATCAAGTCAAGAGTTGGTCACCCATTCATCAATTAATCATCAAATCAATAGTTAAGAGTTTTTATTTAATTTGTTTATTTTTCTTTCTTTCATTATATTTAGCTAAGTTTATTATGTCTAGGTGAAAAGGTTACACTAATGGTGTGAGAATAAGTATAGTATAAACTTAACATGGACTTTAATGTTTGATACCAACATGTTTTGTATTTGTTATCTTGTTCACTTTTTAATACTTTGCTTGTTAAATGAGTAATTTAGATTTATGTTGTATAACACTTGGTAGAACAAATGCTTGGCACTTTCATAACCTATACTGTATCGTATAACCGACATTTGAGCTATGAAAGGGACTTGATTCGTTGTTAACATAAGTTATAATCATGAATGCCTGACAAGATTTACAAGCATTAACATTAAGTGAATAAGATAACTAATGTAATCATGTTAACAATTTATAATCTGATTGGAACCTCCTTTGTATGTGGTTTCCAATTGAATAATAAAAGTTTATACTATACTTGTTTGATATATTATTAATAGATCCTCGAACCTTGATATTTGTTGTTATCATTGTTTAATCTTTACGTTAATCTTCCATCTTAAATTTCTTATCAACTTCTTCTTCTTTTTCTGTTATTACTACTACTACTACTACTACAACTATTATTATTGTTGTTGTTATTGTTACTATTGTTGTTGTTGTACTATTATTTTCTATAATTTATACAATTTACCTCCTTGTAATTCGACCCCGGTCTTGCCGAGTTATTTATTACTTAGACACTCTTGCATTTAGAAAAAGACATCAATCTTTTGGTCATGTTAAGTTTTTAGCACCGTTGCCGGGGAGGTAATTTGTTGTATAAATTATAGTATTTATTTTATTTTTTCTTTTCACTTTCTTGTATATAACTTTGTTTCTTTTCTCTTGTTTCTTCTTCTTTTGTTTTCTTGTTTCTTTTATTATATTCTTACACGTGCATGAGAGTATAGTCATATACATTAAGTGGTAAACTTTGTAGAGTATCCTCATTATTTTCAAAAAATATGACCGAAGAAGATAATCAATCATATCATAATAAGAATAATGAGAATAATCGTGTTAGAACACTTACAAACCACATAAATCCCACTAGAATAAGTGCACTATCATGCATAGTTTTTCCTCCTGATGTATCTCATTTTAATTTTAAGTCAGACATTATTCAACTTTTACCTTCGTTTTATGGCTTAGATTTAGAAAATTCATACTTGTATTTAAGGGAATTTGAGAAGGTCTGTAACACCTATAATGACTAAAATTATAGTATGAATATCATCATATTAAAGCTTTTTCCTTTTTCATTAAAAGATAAAGCTAAAACATGGCTATAAAATTTGAGACTAGGATCTATTCGTGCTTGGGATGACATGCAATAATAATTTTTAAAAAAGTTTTTTCTTTCTTATAGAACAAACTCTTTCAGAAGATAAATCACCACTTTCACTTAAAAATCAGGAGAAATATTTTAGCAATGTTGGGATAGGTATCGAGATTTGCTTAATACTTACCCTCATCATCATGGTTTTGAAACATGGAGATTGGTTTTACTTTTTTATGAACGGTTAATACCTAGAGATAGACAAATGATTGAATTGATGTGTAATGAAACTTTTGAAGATAAAGACCCTGATGAAGCAATGGAGTACCTAGACTTGTTAGTTGAAAATGCTCAAAATTAGGACACTACAAGCACGTATGAAGCACCGATTAAAACTCAACCTCATACATTTAGTGGAGGTATATACAACCTTAGAGAAGATCATAACCTCTAAACTAAGTTTGCATTTTTAGCTAGAAAAGTCGATGAACTAGAATTAAAAAAGAGTGGTTAATTAAAATCTATTCAAGACATTACGTGTCAAATTTGTGAAACAAATGAACATTTAACCAATGATTGTCTAACCTTGCTTCTTTTAAGGAATGTCTCCATTAATAAGCTCATGCTTTAAACAGTTTCTAAAGGCCTAATCATAACCCATACTCATAAACATACAACCCTGTTTGAAGAAAACACCTAAATTTTAATTGGAAGTGTGATAGTGCATAAACTTCATAATTATAGTTTCAAGCACACCATAATTTTCAAAATTCTCTTGGATATTCATCTCTTTATGCTCCACCTCCTAGAAGAAATCTTGAGAAAATATTGCATTTATTCATTGAAAAACAAGAGACAATCAATACTCAACTTGCTCAAAACATGACAGATTTTAAAGATAGTCTTGTAAAATTGACACCTGCTCTTAGTTTCTAAGAGAAAGGTAAGTTTCCATCTCAACCACAACAAAATCTGAAGGGGTAATACAATATAAATGCAAGTAGTTCCGGAAGCCAACATATGGATCAAGTCAAATTAGTCACTACTCTTCGTAGTGGTAAGGTTGTTGAAAAACCTACTCTTGAATCTTGTAAGAAAGATGATGAGTCAATCTCTGAGGGTAAGGAAAGGGTTGAATATGAAAATTACAAAGAAATAACTGATTTCCCGCCAGCACTTTCATTTCCTCATGTCATGACCAAATAAAAAAAAGTCAATCACAACTCTAAAATTTTTGAAAATTTTAAATAGGTAAGGATCAATATACCTTTGTTGCATGTTATTAAACAGGTTTTTTCCTATGCTAAATTTTAAAAAGATCTATGCACTGTGAAGGGGAAATTGAATGTAAAAAAAGAAAACCTTTTTAGTCGAACAATTAAGTGTCATTCTTTAGAATAATAATGCTTAAAAATATAAAAACCCTGGTTGTCCTATATTTTTTTACTTTATTGGAGAATATAAAATTGAAATAGCCTTGATTTTGGAGCTAGTGTAAATTTACTTTCATATCCAGTCTTATATTCGATCTTTAAGAGTCTTAATCTAATTGAGTTAAAACTAACTTCTGTAACTCTTTTACTTGCTGATAAACCTGTAAAAATGCCTAGAGGAATAGTCGAAGATGTGTTAGTATATGCCAATAAATTCATTTATCTTGTGGATTTTATTGTCTTGTAACACAACCTGTTAAAGTATGTAATTCATTCCCTATTATTTTAGGATATTCGTTTCTTACAACTTCTAATGCATTAATTAATTATTGGAATGAAGTGATGAAGTTATCATTTGGAAACATGACATTGAAGATGAATATTTTCAACATTTGCAAGAAACCTGGAGATGATAATGAATTACAAGAAGTAGATCATATTGAAGAATTAGTTTATAATCAACTTGAATCTACTTTAAGTAAAAATAAGTTTGATGAATCTAAAGATTTGCAAATGATTTATTCTCATGAAAAAATTATGGATGAAAAATACACTAAAAATGTTGATGCGAATCTTTTATCAAAAGTGACAACAGATTCAACATCTGACATCACATCAATCGATGATTACTTTCTTTTAATCCAACGCCTTGGTATGATAAAAATCTTAATTTTCTTGCTTCAGGATTTTTGCCAGCTCACTGGAGTACAGAAGACAAAACTCACTAGAGTATAGAAGATAAAAAAAAAATTAGCGACGTGCAAAACTTTTATTGTGATGACCTTAACTTATTTAAATATTGTCCTAATCAAATATTTTAAATATGCATTCATGAAAATGAGATCAATAGTGTAATTAAACTTTATCATTCTGAAGCATGTGAGAATTATTTCTCGTCAAAAAAGACAGTTGCAAAAATTTTTCAAAATGAATTTTATTGGCTCACTATGTTCAAGGACACGCATGTATTTTGCAAAACTTGTAAAAATTATCAAAAAATTGATACTATTTAAAAAGTTTTGTTTTATAATTCTCGACTCCATTTATTTCCTAAAGAGCTAAGATCAAAATGGAGTAGTCCATTTATTGAGAAATATGTGTATCCTTATGGGGCCTTTAATATTGAGAATCCAAAGAATAACAATGTTTTTAAGATAAATGGACATTGTTTAAAAGATTACTTTGATAATTTTTTTAGTGAAAATGAATCCACTAGTTTGAATAATCCTATAGATAAATGTTGATTATTTTTTTCTCACATTGTTTTTGTGTTTTTTTTTATGACTCTTGGTTTGCTAGTCTTTCTCACCACGATTAAATGACGGATAAAGGTACTCTATGACTCTTAAGTTGGTCTTTCAGTTTCCTATGATAACTGATATTTGTGTATATATTTGTTCAATTCCTTATCCCTTTTCTTCTCTTTTCATCTTTTTTCCACTTCTCATCTTAAAAAATAGACACCGCTCTTGAAAAATTGAAAAAATATTTTTTCATTTTGCCTTAAAATACAATTATAAAAATTTATCGAGCTAGGTATATAAGATTGAGGTTATTAATGAACCATGAAATTCTTAAAGAGATTCGCTGGTTAATTGAAGTAAAGGTCTGATTATCAGGTGAGACTTTTAATTCTTTCATTTCACATATACCTGGAACAAGTAAAAGTACTTTTGCAATAAAAAAAAATTGTGCAAAACTACTGAAAGTCTATCATCGATGTGTCAGATGGACTTGCAATGCACAATGTCGTTCTTTAGGAATGGTATCTTTAAACTGTGAAGATAAAATTTTATTCATAAAGGATGGCCTAAGTAAGGGGTCTTTAGATAATCTTCTATTGACTTTTAAAATGTATCTTAGTGGAGATGTGAATTGTGCAATTCAGGATTTATGGTCACTATTCCATAAAAAACATGCTTGACATAGTCTTAGGAATCTGACTGAAAAAGATCATGCTTACAGGTTTTTAAGAAAACTGGATGGGAAGCCTATCCCCGATCCATAGAGGGCGTTTAAGTCATTCTTGGATGAAAAACTAAGGAAAGATGTGAGCCATAATCATAACTGCGATTTAAGTCTTAGTTTGTAAAAACTTGTGTTTTTTGGTTTTATTAATAACATAATATTTGTGTTTTATTGTTTCTTATATTTGTTTAAGTGTGTTTCAAGTTTATCAGTGTTTGTTATTTCAAGTGATGTCTTTCATACTCTATCTTTCTATATTAGGACATTGAGGACAATGTCTCATTTTGGTTTGGGAAAGAGGGTACTAGTTGACAAAAAAATGAACTATGTTTTTTATTTTATAAAGTATGTGCAAAATTGTTGTTACTAGGATGATAGAGTAAATGAGCTCTTTTGTTAAAGTGACTCTTGAGACGTATCTCAGTAGTCATTTTTAATAAGGTCTATCATAATACTTCTTGAAATATTGAAGTTTACAAACCCTTACATTATTATCACTTAATTGTGCTTATATACTCATTTAATATGTATTTTTAAACCCTAATTTTCGCATACACACACTTTAACATATGATTGTATGGTATAACCGACACCTGAGCTATGAAATGAACTTGATTTGTTGTTAACATAAGTTATAATCATTAATGCCTGAAGAGATTTACAAGTATCAGCATTAATTGAATAAGATAACTAATATAATCATGTTAATAATTTATAATCTGATTGGAACCTTCTTTGTGTGTGTTTTCCAATTAAATAATAAGAGTTTATAATCTGATTCGAACTACTACTATTGTTGTTGTTGTTATTGTTGTCATTGTTATTGTTATCTATAATTTATACAATTAATCTTTTTGTGGTTCGACCCCGGTCTTGCCATGTTATTTATTACTTCGACATTACATCAATTTTTTGATCGTGTCACTATTTTAGCCTCTTCCATGACATCTTATCTATAAAAAAGGGCTCCTAAACCCTTAGAAGGCAGACCATGATTTTCCCTTAGAAAATTTTTCTCTCCTTTGTAACCCATATCCATTTTTTTTTTGTAACCAAGATATCATGTATTGATTTACCTTACAAATTTAAGTAAGATTTCAATTTATATTATTTACCTTCTCGCAAACTTTATATTTTTGCACATTTAAGTATGTTCTATGTTTGTTAAAGGTTCTTGACATTATTGGCCTTGCCTTGTTCATTCGCATCAAAAATTTATTTACATTTATTTTCTTCTTTATTCTTTGTACAAGTTTAGTATATCGGCTAGAAACTTATGACCCGATCTAAAAGATCATTCTACAGTATAACAACGCCACATATTGATTCCTTTTATTGGTATTAGAGCCTTGACTTAATCTAAATCACATGGTTTGGATAAAACCCCTTACAAAAGAAGGTTTGAACACCTCCATTCTAACTATTTTTTGAGATGCTAGATTTCAAAACTTTCAAGACTAACTTCCAAGTTCTATTGTGTCTTGCCTTTGCAGTGGCCCAGTTTTTTTTTTTATTGTTATCCAAATTTAATTATATCTCTCAACTACATATATATATATATACATATATACATATATATATATATATATATGTATATGTATATATACATATATACACACACACACACATATATATATATATATATGTATATATGTATATATGTATATATATATATAAGATGCATTATATAAATCTAAATGTCGTAGTTGTATAGTAGAAATATATTAGATAGGTAATATGAATATAATAGAAATGGCCCTAAAACAATATCTGACGTAGGTGTCCACAAATAGAATTCATATAGTGTGTGTGTGAATATTAAGATAAAAAAACTCGAATATAATTGAATGGTGGTTACAATAATAATAATAATTATGGTGGTGATGGTGATAGTGATGGTAATGGTGATAACAACAACAACAACAATAACACTGAAACTAATAAAAAAAACAATTAAAAAGGAAGGTGGTGTCCCTATAGCCATAGAAATAGTTTATTATTCATTACCATAGTAAAGTAATGTCTATGACCTTCCAAAAAAAAAAAGATTTGCCTTGGAGCCATTAGTGTTTCTGTATTTTCATATAGCATATTAGTCATTATAGTAAAATAATAAAAATACCCTCGAGTTCCTTAATATTCTTACTAAAATTTTCTTTAGGTTTTTGTTAAAGTTTCGTTTCAGTCTTAGGATCAAATATTTTAATCTAAAACTTTATTTTGTTCCCATATCGATCCCTAGTTTAAAAGATGAAAGAAAGAATCATTGAGAAATAATAAAGGAGAGAGAAAATTATGGTTGACCAAATTCCTACCATAAAAAGTCTTTCTTGGTGTTAATGGGTTTATTTCAATAAGAAAAGTTTCATTAAGATATTTTTATCTTTATCTTGCTTGAAAAGGTATATCAAAGCTTGGAAAGTTTTTTGGATTTAAGTTGATTTTTCATTTTAAGATCAATTTTTTTCCCAACATTTAATACCGTAAATACATTTATTAATGCCAAGTTTTTAAGCCCAGTAAGTTGAAATCCTAACTTTTTTAGCCACTTAAGGTGGTTGGTCATGAACCAAAGACGATGTGTCATTTGCTATAAAAAATAACTTTGTCATCTTACTTATTTTCTAAGAACAATTCTTGAAGGAACCTATACTCTAAGCAGCTCCTCTTTATATACTATAAAGTACATATAGATAACTCTAATTCCTTAAAGGAATAAAGAAGTATAAAAATAGGCATAAGAATATTTGTTCTTTAACCCTTTAAAATAATCACTCCAGCCACTCCTAGTTGAAAAATATTCTCAAATTGAAGGCTCTAAATATGAACTCTAAATACCAAAAAGTGGAGTCTCAATAAACCTAGTTTCTAGGAGCAGTTACTGCCACCAATCTCCATTCAAATCTTACTCATATACTTCTTATTGAAAAAAACCTCAAAATGAAAAGAGATTAGAATTGTATGAGATCATAAGAATGAACACCTCTCATATCAAATGGGATATTTTATAATTTTTCATTGGTTGCTACATGCATGTCTTTTTAAAAATTTCATGTTTATGAAGATTAATTTAAATAATTATGATGGACTTATAGACCCAATGAAACACTTATAAAAAAAATGTAAAACAACATAGAACTAGTAACACAAAATAGTAATAATATGTGTATAAACTGTCCACCAGTATTCCATAGATCTACTCGAATGAGATATCACAGTCTAAAACCTGGCTCTATCCATAACTTTAGTAATTTCTATATTAAACTATCCTCTCATTTTAGTACAAATATACTAGCTAAAAAAAGCATAATTGAACTTTTCACCATCACATAATAAAGAGATAAAAGCATATCTCTAAAGGTTTGACAATAAAATGTTCAATGTGGAAAGTCTTCTCAAATCTATTTTTACTAAAGCTCTAATTAGTAAGGTCAAAAGTTATTTTTTGTGGAAACAATTATATGCTCTTCTCAATCGAACTCTTTTTTAAGTGAAATAAGTAGTGAAAAAATGCTTTTAAATAGAAAAAAAACCATGACCAGACAAGGACATTCTCAGTTTCAAGAATAGAATCTCTTGAACTTCATCAATCTCCTAGTATTTCTATATTATCCAAAAAAAAAGTACAAAGGGATCCACTTGTGATCGACTGCATTTCTTAAGCTCATAAATACACCACCTTTAACCATCACACGCACTTAAGAATTAATTTTTCTTAAAGGAAAAGAATTTATGTAATTCCCTTCTCCCATGAAAAGGAATCCCAACACATGAAAACCCAATAAATTTTATCTAACTCATTATAACAATAACTATGATACAAAGGACTATTATCCTTTAAAAAAAATACCAATATTGATCACCAAGAATTACCTCTAATAGTTTGTAAAGAAGGAAATGTAACCTAAATAAAAAGGAAAAAAGGTTGGCATATCCTATAATACATTGCTCGAGATTAGATAGTTTTTAGAAATTATATCTTTACTCGTATAAGAAAATCTTTTGAATTTTTTAATGAAAAAAAAATGTTATGTCTCTGAATAATGTTCATATATTTTTTCCAATGATACTACTCATCTTTATGTCTCCAAACAAAATTTTCATGAAAAATCTTCACACCTCTAGCTAAATCTTCATGTCTTCATATAGTGATTCCCTAGACATTTATTCAAAAATTCATCATGACAATTTCTTTATTGATTCTCCAATATCATTTACACAATCCTTATGATGATCTAATTTTCATAGTCAATCTCTCAATTCTATATAAAAATATTCTCTAATCTATCATATTTTTTTTTGACTCAAATGTTAAAATCACTTATGACACTAAAACCTTTATAAAAAAAATTTTGTTTTTCTTTTAACGACCTCTTAACAAAAACAAAAAAGGTCACATAAGCATGTAAATAGACAACATGCTAAACAAAATTAAATCATAGGTGAAAGTGCAAACAAAGCATTAAAATATAATGGTAAGATCATAATAGCAAAACATATATTAAAAAAAAACATATAACTCAAGATTATAAGTTACAGTAACACAATGAGTGTTTAATTTCATTTACTAATCAAGTCTTTCAAACATAAAATGTTTTAAAAATTCAAGGAGACATGAAAATACCATTAAAAAAACACTAAACAACAAGCTGTTCAGTTTAGGTTTTGATTTAACTCCATAAACTAGAATAAAAACTATCAGGTTACATGGTTGAACCAAATCTAGTAACACTTATTAACTAATAAACATAAAAGACAATGCATCCTATATGCTACAGTATCGTTCAAAGCGCAAACATTCGATGTCTACAATATGGTTCATAGTGTAGTGAGTCTATAACCACGATACTATTTTTTAAAATTTATTTTTATATTATTATATCAAAATAATACAATAACATCAAAAAAATATTAATTTGATGTAAAGAAAAAATAAAAAAGATTCAAATTTTTTTAATATGATTTTTGAAAAGTAAAAACAAACATGCTTTAATAAAAAAATTCAACCCAACCTGAAATGAAAAAAATTATCATCACCCAACTTTTGTACAATATAAAAAAAGTCACATCAATTTATTTTTTCTTTACAGTATGAAAAAATATAAATAAGAGAAAAGAAAAAAATTAAAGAGAAAAAAATAAAATTAGAAATATCTTATAAGAAAAAAATTAAAGGGAAAGAAATTTGTTATCGGTGTATTAGATGCTCCTTTACTATGCGCTATTACTATAGAAAATATTTTTATTGAAAGATGGTGATGGTGCAAATGTATTTCATGTGTTTAACTAAATTCAAGTATTTTTATATTTAAAAAAATTGTTATTGACTCGTTGTGGAGCACGGGCTCATATGCTATTTATTATATTATTACATAATAATATTTTTTAAAAAATATTGTTTTTAAAAAATATATTGAAATAATATTTTTTATTTTTTAATTGATTTTTTATATCATCACATCAAAATAATACAAAAACATCAAAACATATTAATTTAAATTAAAATAATATTAATTGATTTATTTATTATTTTTTTATCGATCCAATCTCCTTGAATCTGGTTGCACTATCTGGTCCAATGCTTTTGGATCTAACAATCAAGTCAAATTCAATGCTATTATATTTAGCTGTCCAGCTAAACCCAACAATAATTTTTGATTAATCATATAAATGACAACGCTTTAGGACGCTACAATGTTATATATAATGTAAATATTCCATATCTACAATATAGCCTAAAATATAATAGGTTGATATCTACCATAAATACATAATATTTATTAATTTTTTTTAATTTTTTATTGATCCTATCTTCTTCGGTTTAGTTACACAACCAAATTCAATAGCAATATTTTATTAAACATAAAAAAACAACATTCCCATAATGCTATAATGTTATCTATTTTTTTGTTTACTTTATTTTTTTGGATTTGTGTGTAGTACAATTAAACTCAACATCAATTTTTTATTAAATATAGATAAGATAACATTCCTTGTAGTATTATAGTATTGTACATAATATAAATACCTTTTTATCTGTAATATTATATATAATATAATAAATTTATAATCATAATAAATATGTAATATTTTTTTCACATGGTAAAATATGAAGGAAAAAAAAGAAGAAAAGGAAAGTGGTGAAATTTCCAATTGATTCATAAACTCTTTAACATCGAAACTATTTCTAAATACGGGAGACCGAGAAAATGAAACTTTGACGAATCTCTCGGAGCGATAATAGTTTTTCCAATTGAAAAGGAATTCTATACGTATGCTCGTTTTCTATTCATCTCAGTGACCATGTGTGATTCATTCATTGGTGGCGCGTGGCGTCATGATTTCTAAGTGGATCTCAATTGGGGAGTGGAATTGGCGAAGAAATATAGAAAAAAGAGGGGAAATGAAGAACTTTTTAGCTGTTCCCCCGTGCGAAAGCACCGGAATTTTGTTGTTCCCTAGTGTAAAAGCACGAATAATAAAAAATGTCTTGGCCAATATCCTTCGACTTTTCTGCCGAAAGGATGTGTACATAAAATGTCATTTTTCGTTTATCTTTTTGACTAGTGCAAGCAACCAACGAGATTTTAATTCAAAAATTTGACGCTAAGGAACAGAAATTTCGACTGCATGTTCCCACCAGTTCAGAATCCTTGTAATGATCTTTTCTCCACCCTCCTCCGTTAATCAATCGTAGTGAATGGATATTGTTTTTCATCTAGTATTTCTCCACTTGGAAATTGCCAAGAGGGTTAGCACGCAAAGGTACGAGGTTGTTTTATATATCAAGAAAGGAACAAGTTCAAATCCTATAATTTTTGGATGGATCATGAGTATTAATTTGGCATGGAACTATTTCCGAAGAACAATGGCTCTTGTCCATTTAAGAATTGATGAGACTTAGTGCATTAAGTTTTAAACCCTTGAGGATCAATTGTTGTAGATAGAAATAGAAACCCACGAGTGCTTTTTAAGTAGTAATAATAAAAGGTTGCAATATGTGTTCTGTTTAATTAGACAAGTATCTTAGAATAAGATCTTTTCGTTATTGACTATGTTTCTTTTGACACTTTTTGAACAAAGTAATCAGAATGCAAGAGAATTGTTATGAAAGTAAGGCACATTCGTGCCTGAAAATTGGACAAGAATAATGTGAAATCAATCTCTTTTTCGAGCTGCGCACCTTTTCAGCTAAGTAAATTCCGATTATTTGGAAAAATTGCAGGCTAGCATGCCATCCAAACTTTCCACCAGATGGTGCATGCAAAACACGTCCAATCAAAGAGATTTTTTTTAATTAGAATATTTATATATATATTAACTAATTTTATAACTATATAAATATTCAAGAACCCTAAAATTTTTAACATCCAAACTGAAAGTCAAAGAGATTTCTTAATGAGCAACGATCCGGCTCTTGGTGCCCGCCGCCGCCGACATCGGAAGACAAAGAAGCACTAATAAGTGTGAGTTTATTATTATATTGTTTACATGTTCTGTATTAGATCAATTGGATTGGATCATATGGATAACATCAAACAATTTCTCTATAGATTTAAAATCAACACGGGATATGCTCACTTTGTCATGCCATGCCCATGCTATGTGGGCAGCATGTCTCTCTTTAAAAGAGATAGACAGATCGGAATCGCTGTAACTCCACGGCACGAAGTAGAGAAGACAAAGTCTGATGATAGCACAAGGAAGGTTATAGTCGGTGAGAGAAGTTTGTTATTTTTTTTTTATTTAAGTTCGAGTTTTATTATATATGTTTGTTATTTTTGTGATATCTTACTTATTTACTGGATTTACAAAATATTTAATAAATTATAAAAATTAATCGTGTTATACATAAACTTACCCGGACACCCTACATAAATAAATAAAAATCTGACGGTAGCATCCATGAAAATATATTCCAAACAGTTTTCCTAAATCTTGGATGACTTGTATGTGCTTTCACCTCAACATTACATGCACGCACCGACAGAGCACAGGGAGACTAACAAGTCCATATATCTTCCTTGTTTTGTTTCTTATACAAAACTATATATGGTTTAATTTAGGGAATCATGTATGAACTTATGCTATTTTTATTTTTATTTTTATTTTTAAATAATTTTTTATATTTTTTTATTTACTTTAAATTAATATATATTTTGGTGTTTTAAAATTATTTTAATGTCAAAAATAATTTTTTTAAAAATAAAAAAAATTATTTAAATATTTTTTAAAACAAAAAATAGTTTAAAATACAATTAATACCACACTCTCAAAAATCTTTTTAATTTCATTGATGTGGTGGAATCAATCTTACTTCAAATTACATTTTTGATAATAAAGATGTGGATATGGTCCAAAATATTGTAGCAGTGTATTTGTTTTTATATTTTAAAAATGTTTTTAAAATAATTTAAATTTAAATTTAAATTTTTGTAATTTAAATTATAATTTTTGTAATTTTATATTATTTTAACGTGTTAATATTAAAAATGATTTTTTTAAAATTAAAAAAAAATATTTTAATATATTTTTAAATAAAAATACTTTAAAAAACAATTTTTATCCCAATCCTAATACCCTCGCAGCAATAATTGCTATAAGCAGCATCCATCTTCTGATAAATTATTGTTCAAGTAAATTTGTGCTCTGTCCAAAACAAGTAATTATGCACTTTCATTGCGGGCATGATGCCCTCGACAATCTATCATTTGTGACCACAATACATAGCCGACCATGCAGTTGTGCGCGCGCGCGCGCGCGTGTAATACCCTACAATTTCCACACGCAGCTCTTGCCGTTTTTCCGATTGGATTTTTCTTTCTTCCCCTCTACTGTGGCTCATGTTGCTGGGAGTCTCCGATGAAAAAAAAATGTGGTTCATGCAACCATTCGCATCTATGTCAACGTCATCGGTGATCCGATGGCTAATCCAGCCTTGGCAGGCCGTGGTGCGTGGTGGACCAATGCCTTGTGCGCTCCCTTGTCGCCACATGGACGACAGTGGATCTCTACTCATCGTTTCTTCTCCCTCTTCAGGGACTGCAAGACGGCAAAATTTAGCTCCACTTTGTCGTTTTATACTTATGCCCAATCGCAAAATTATAATTAAAAATAACGATAATTAGAATGCTAATTGGTCAAAGAAATATCTTGAGATCTCGATTAACAGAAACTTTAGTCCTTATCTTCTCTTAATCTTATTCCGGTCTCTAATCTTTCTTTTCTGTGCAATACCATCCCTCTAATATGATAAATTTGACTGCACGTGCACCTTTCATAATGTGAAGCGTGGATTGAGATTTAAAAATAATAATAATTAAATTTAATAGATTTGATGGAATGATGATATTGCAAATGAAAAATAGATTAGAGACTTAAATGGAATTAATATGAAAAAAGATTGGGAACTAGGTTCCTGTTGATCGAAATTTCAAAATGGTTGTTGACCAATTATTTCTAAATAAAATAATAAAATTGATCTGTCGATAAAATGCAGGAGATTATGTATTTCTTATGTGTAAAAAAGTACGAGTACATAGAAAGAATAATATAAAATATATTTTAGAGTTTTATCTAATAATTAAAAAATATAAATTAAAAAATAACTTAAAATATAAAAATAAATTGAAATACAAGAAATAGCTTTAAATTATATAAAAATAAATCGAAATACAAGAAATAGCTTTAAATTATAGGAGTAATCTTTTTTTATTTAAAAATAATATATTCATGACAATACAAGAAAAAAAATCAAAATCAAAGTAAAAATACATAGATGACCTCACCACAGTAAATTAATTTTTAATAATTTCTTAATTTATTTTCTACAGTATCATATAAGAATTTATTCATTCTTTTGTCTTTTTGTATTTATTTTCTTAACTTTTATCTTAATTTTTAAGTTAAAATAAAAGAACTAAAATTATATAAATATAATATAATAAGAAATAAAAATTTTATTTTTTAAACGGATTTATCTATTTAAATCCAAAAACTCCCATCTTTTCTTGAAACCAATTATTAATGTTTGACAAGTTTACAATCTCACATGTAAAGATTTAATTGAAAAGGTATAATTCATAGACTAAATTGTATATACAAAAATTATGAAGTGTATGTTCTTGTCAAGTTTTTTAAATTAATTAAAAGAGCTGATGTACATTAAGACATTGCATAACAACACGATAAGAATCTTAGTAATTGATTAATGCCTCTGCTAGATTTCCCACTATCATAAAAATGATCAAATAGCAATAGCAATGGAAACCTGAAAAAACAAATATTATGATGATAATTTTTGAAAAAATACTAATGGAATAGAAAAAGATCCATTAAAATTTCATTAGGAATTTGAAACGTCAATAATTCTAATATAATTACTGACAAAACTTCCATTAATAATTTTAAATAAATTAAAAACCGATAATTTTCTATCCTCACACTTCTTCATTTTCCAAAAAAAAACACAAAAACAATTCCTTTTTCAAATCTCTTCAAATTGCAACAGTCCTCTCCCAATTTCAACCACTATTGTCGACCAACATTTGTCAATAGCACTAAATTTTATCTATTGATTCTTTTTTTTTTTTTTGTCAAGTTTCATACTATTGTTTGTATTTGTAAATGTTAATATGATTGACTTTAATTAATGCATGATTATTTGTGATGATAAAGATAAATCTATTTAGAGTGTTAGTTTACCTAAATTAGATAAAAAAAATTACTTGAGTTTATCTTCTAGAATATAGTGTGATTATTTATGTAATTATCCAAGTTGTTTAGATAAATTATATAGGTAGTTCAAATAAGTTTTATAAAAAAAAAGATAAATACAAGTTATTTGACATGATCAAAAAATTGATATCTTCTCCTAAGTGCAAGAGTGTCGGAATAATAAATAACCCGGTAAGCCGAGTTCGAACCCTAGAAAAGTTAATTGTATAAATTATAAATAACTACAATATTATAACAACAACAACAATAATAGTAATACTAATATTAATAGTAATAGTAATAGTAATAGTAGTAGTAGTAGTAATAATAATAATAGAAGAAGAAAAAGAAGTTGATGAAAACTTTGAGATAAAAGATTAATGTAAGGATTAAACAATGATAACAACAAATATCAAGATTAGAGGATTCACTAATGACTTTTTTTTTAATAACATAACAAATTAGAAAGCTTAAAAATAATGTTTATTAAGGTTCTTATCCTTATCACTTGGATGTGTATATAAATAAAAACAATTAGAAACATTTGGTAGATTAGTACTGATAGCTGAGCAAGAGTGACCAACCAATTAAGGAGTAATATAGAATTTTGTAGCATATACTCTTACACACAAATGGAGTATGAAGAAAATTCTCAATATGAATTGTTTGTTGAAGAGTTGGAGAGCTTAAAAACTCTTATGGAGAGTTCTTGTGTTAACTGTTATTAATTAGATATTCTAATTAGGATGACAACAATTTGAAGATTGTCACATGTTTTGGCAAGCTACTGTGGTAAAAGACAAAATAAAGTGTTTGTCTTGACAAGTAGGGTAGTATAGATAGAAAATATTTATGGATTAAAATACTCACCTTATAATCTTCTAAACTAATGAGACTTATCTATCCTGAGTTCGGTTGTCATGAGATTTTTTTTATCTTTTAAAAATTTATTCAAAAGGTTTTCCGTTCAAACTAAATAACTTGTTCATTTAAGTTTTCTGCACTTATATTTATTTAGTTACTGATTAGTGTTTGCAAAGTGTTAACAAATTGTTTCTTAGTATATATGGAATATAAACGAGATTGACAAGAGGTATCAGAGCAAGTTCACTTATTATAGAGTGAGATTTTCTTCTTCTTCTTCTTTTGTTCATCATGTCAGCACTAACTTTACCATCACAATTCAATTGTGATAACTATGGTTATTGGAACGCGAGAATGAAAGCTTTTCTTAAAACACTAGATAAGAAACTTTGTCATCTAGTTGAGCATAGATGGACCAAACTTGAAGCTTATTTCAATGATTGGACCATAGATGAATCCACTAATTGTAATTGAAATAATAAAGGCCTAAATTCTATATTCATGACAGTATCTCCCGATGAATTTAAAAGAATATGTGTGATAACTAAGAAAGCTTGGGATATTCTTGAAATTACTCACAATGCAACCAAGATAGTGAAAAATTCCAAATTAAAAATGCTAACCTCAATATTTGAAGAGATAAGAACATTAAAAGAAGAATCTTTTAACGAGTTTTATGCAAAACTTAGCGATATTGTAAATTTCATATTCAATCTAGAAGAAAAATGGAGGATTCGTAAATTACAATGAAGATTTTAATATCTCTACTTGAAAGATTTCGGCCAAAGATAACAATTATAGAAGAAAGCAAGGATCTGGATACTATACATGTCAAAAAATTTGTAGATTTCTTATAAACTTATGAATCTACATAACATCATCAAAAGAAAGATAAGTCTATTGCACTTAAACCTATTAAGAAAGAACATGATTATTTTTCTGATAATAATCTTAATAGTGAAGATATTGTTCTTGTAGTTAAGAAATTCAAAAAATTCATGTTTTTAAAAAAAAGAATAATGGTAAAGATAAAAAAAGGCAAAGATTTTGCCAAAAGAAATGAGTCAAAAAGTAGAAATAAAGGTAAAACTGAATTAAAAAAAAAAGTTAAGTGTTTTGAATAATCAAGGTATGTTCACTTAAGAAATGAATATCCTAATTTTAAAAGAAATAAAGAAAAATCCCTTAATCTTACATTAAAAGATGAATTTAATTTTGAGAACTCTAATTTATCATCTAATAATGAGTTTGCACTTGTCACTCTTTTTGGTCTTATTGATAGATGTACTGATATGTACCAAATTGTTAATACATTAAGTGATTATAACAAATATCAAACTATTAATAGATTTAGTAGTTTTGACATAAATCAATTTGTTAGTTGATCCAACGATTTAGATATTATTTGTGTTATTGCTCATCATGAATTAAGCTTGCATGAATCTTAGAATAACTTATATAAAAAAGTTGTGAAAGTCAAGAAATTGAACAAAAAATTGCTCAGCAAGCTAATAACGATAGAGAACCAAAAGAACAATCTATTTAAAGCTCTAAAACTGTCAAATATAAAGATATTTAGATCTCTCACCAAGTTCAAAGCATTTAAGAAAGAGCTTATAATGTATAAACAAATAAAGAAATAGTTAACAACACATAAATTTGATGAACTGTTGAAAACTCAAAGAATCAATACTAATTATACAAGTTTAAGACATATAATATATGAAAATTTGATCAATAATCTCCTATTTAAAAGGAATTACCTTTATAAAAGGTAAATTAAAAGAGAATGTCATCCTTAGAGATAAGTTAAACAAATTCCAAATGAGTAAGTTGAAAGGTAGTTTATTCTTACTTATCAACAATGTGAAATTATAGGACATGCAAAAATAAACTATTTCAATATAGGAAATATATTTGCTAATAAGAATCAAGATCTAGAATATATAATTGACTTAATATTAAATCAATTATGTACTATAGCAAGGAAACTTTATAATTTAAAAGGTTGTGAGAAATCTCAAGAATTTGAAAATTCTAACAAAACAAAAATGAAAAATTAGTGGATAGTTAAGAAAAAAACAATAAGTATAGAAGCATATACAACACTAAAAACAATAAACAACAATTTGTGGTGCTTAGATAGTGGTTGCTCTAAACATATGTTAAGAGATAAAAGTCTTTTAAAAAACTCAAATCCTTGAGTGGAGGATCAGTGACCTTTAAAAATAGAAGCACAATTACCATAGAAGGTAAGAGAAGTATTGATATTCCTAATTTACCTACTTTTTATAATGTCTTGTTTGTAAGTGGCATTAAAATTAACCTATTAAATATAAGTTAATTTTGTGATGAAAATCATAATATTCAATTTTTTTTAAATGAAAGCAAGATCTACAATATGGTAGCAAATTGCTCATGAAAAGTTCTAAAATCTTAAACAATTATTATAGAGTTTCAATATTGATCATCTTTGGTTGTTAAGGTAACACTGAATGATACTGATATTTAATATCAATATTTTTATCATATCAACTTTATAGACTTATTAAAGATCTTTATAAGAAAAACAATACATAATTTATTAAATATACAATTAATAAAAAAAAGATGTGTCACCATGTAGGAAGGAAAGCAAACTAAGGTTAAACACAAAAACATTACTAATATTTTAACTTTAAAACCTCTTGAATTATTGCATATAGAGACCTAATAGGCTCAATTTAAACTAATAGTTTGGGTGGAAAGAAGTATATCATAATCATTATGGATAACTCTTCAAGATATACTTGAGTTATTATATTAATAGAAAAGTTTGAATTATTAGAAATTGTAAGGAAATTGTTTATTAGACTACAAATAGAAAATAATCTTTTCATATCTCAAATTTACAATAACCATGGCAAAGAATTTAAAAATACTAACTTTCTTTTTTTTATGATGAACAGGTCATTAAGAATTCTCTATTCCTATAACTCCCCAATATAATGATATAATTGAGAGGAAGAATAAAGCTATACAAAAAATGGGTTGAACGATATTAGATAATAAGAGAGTTGCATTGTACTTTTAAAGAGAAACTGTACACATTTTGAACCTTAATGTGTACTAAAACAAAACTCACTCTTTATGAGTTATATAACAATATAAAGCCTATGATCATTTACTTCAGAGTGTTTAGAAGCTCTTACAACTTGAGACATTGAAAAAATTTATATAAATGGGATATGTTTGAGGTATTTGATCTTCTTGGCTAGTTGGAAGTTTTTGCTATCTCTTTGCTTGCTTTTTTTATTATACATGCTGAATATTGTAGTTTCTTTGATGTTTGATTTGATGCACTATGTCCTTATTCGAGTTTTATATGATGGTAGCTTTCCAGCAATGCTAGTTTACTTTCTATTTTCCTTTTGCATTTTGGTTAGGTTTGGCACCTTATTGCCAATTAGGTTCTTAATCTAAATAAGCTCAGTTTCTAATTGGTTGTTAGTCTATTTTTATAGGCATACATGTTTATACCTATTTGGAGCATGTTTCTTTTTTGTATATTGAACTCGTTGGTTCTCTAGCCTTGTATATTTTTTTATCTTTAATATATTCTTACATTTCAATAAAAAAAACTTATATAAGTTTGATAACAAAAGTGATAAATGAATCTTTATTGGATACTCATCACACAACAAAGCCTATAGAATTCATAACCTATAAACTCAAATTATCATAAAATCATTCAATGTGGTTGTTATCAAAATTCCAATAAAGATCTCAATAACATCATTTAGATAATTGAAAAAACCTTATCAAAATAGGATATGAAAGATTAAGAAGAGAATTTTTCTCATGTTTCTAAATAATTATGAGAGAAAAAACCTTCTTTAAAAATTGAAAAAAAAAACATCATAAGAAGAACATTATTGAAAAATTTGATAAAGGTATAAGGTTAAGAAAAAAATTATCAATCAAGTCTCACATGTGTGTTATTTATCAAAGATTGAACCTAGGATGATTGAAGTGCCATACAAGATGAAAGTTGGATCAGTGTCGTACATGAAGAACTAAACTATTTCACAAAAAATGATGTATGTGAATTGATTCCATGTCTTGATAGTTATAACATAATTAGAACCAAATAGGTTTTCAAGAAAAAAAAATTAGATGAGTAAAGAACAATCATCATAGACAAAGTAAGATTGGTGACACAAGGATATACTCAAGTCGAAAGGATTGATTTTGAACAAGTATTTGCACCTATAACTCCTTTGAAATCTTATAATATACTACTTGTAATTTCTGGTCACTCGAGTTTTAATCTGCATTAAAGGGATACAGAGAATATATTTTTATATGGAATTACATAAGAAAAGAAATAAATAGAATTACCCAAAGGTTTTACTAATAATTTCTTTCCTGATCATATGTATAGGTTGAAAAAAGTCGTTTATGGTCTAAAACAATCATTATGAGTTTGGTATGAATGATTAACAAAATATCTATTAATAATAATTTCAAAAGAGGACAAGCTGGCAAAACTTTTTTCTTAAGAAAAATTAGTAGACATTTACTTATTGCTCAAATTTATGTTGACAATATTATTTTTAGAGCTACTTGTGAATCACTTTCTCATGAATTTACTACAAAAATGAAACCTAAATTTGAAATAGTATAATTGATGAGTTAAACTTCTTTATTAGCATACAAATTAAGAAAAGTAAAAATAAAATAAAATTTTTATTTCTCAATCTGAGTATGTAAGAGATATCATTAACAAGTTTGACATGAAAGGAAAAAGTCATGTTTGCACACCTATAAGCACACATGTCAAAATCAACTCAGATTCTAAAGGTAAGTGTATTAATTTTACACTATAGAAGTATGATAGAAAATCTACTTCTACACAAGGTCTTTGAATCAAAGTAAACAAAAAAACTTAATAATCTAAAGGTAAGTGTATTAATTCTACACAATAGAAATATGATAAGAAATCTACTTCTACGTAAGGTCTTTGAATCAAAGTAAACAAAAAAACTTAATAATCTCTCAACAAAGTCAACCTAAGCTTTATAGTTGGAGAAAAAATTAAAGCATAAAAATGAAAGAAGAAAAAAAAAATGAGATAAGGAAAAATGTTAGAAAATCTAAAAAAGTTATAGGAAACTCTTTATTCTCCTTTTCTTTTTAAAACAAATTTTGGAATCTAGGGACTTAAATAATTAATTATGGTAATAATATTAACATTTGATTAACCACCATAAATTAAAAATTAAACCTGAAAGTTATGGCTATAAATCTGAATTTCTGAGCTGAAAAAACTATTCATGTTTGCAAAAAATGCTTCTAGAAAATATTATTCAAGTGCTAACATTCATAAGCTGGATTGAATAAATAATGAGTTAGATGTAATAATTTTTTATGGGTCAGGCCCAAGTCCATTATTTAGTTGCAAAAAAATAATATTTTGTATCCTAATATATTATTTTACAATAAATCAACACCCTAACTTGTCTTAACAGATACTTGTATGAGGGTTTAAGCTTAAAATGTATTTTGCTTAGGACATCTCTTTTCTAAAAGTATAGATGCTTTTTTGACCTAATTTTAACACCTCAACTTTTTATTGTATAATCATCAAGGAAATTTTGTTTATTTTCTATATGAGATAGAGTTATTTTAAAGGGTTTTGGCTTTTACCAAAACATATCAACCAAGAGTTCTTTGAGATCAATTTTCATTCATGCATAATTTATTTAAAACATGTAAAAGAACTTATGTTGAAAATTAAATTTGAACAAAATCTTAACCCTTAAAGTAAGTGAATCTTAATTTTAATTTGGCATCAAATTTTCCCATCAACTAAGTTCTGAAACAAATTTCCCAACAAAATCTCTTTTGTGGTTTAGATTTGTTTTTAGAAAATGTTATCTTAACAAACTCTTCAAATTTGTTTTTAACTTTCAGCATAGTATTAATCTTTTAAATATAGTTCCATCACCTAATTAGAAATAATAGGTCATGCTTAATGCATCTCAGAGTTTATATACAATTATGATCAACAAAGATCATGGCTTATTACATTCTAGATTAACTTATCATTTAGTCTTAAAAAGCTAAGTGGGTTATATCATTACCTGATATAAATTGGGATCTACAAATATAAAGGAAAAACTAGAAAAATATAGTTTCCACTTGATTTTTAATGAAACTATAAATTCTAAAATTTGCTTTTAATTTTAGAGATATGAATAAGCGTGTTATAACCTATTTCTAGGTTATTTCTCCTAAATTTACCATTGTTTTGTAAAAAAAAAAAAGCAAAAAGAATAATAACAAAAAGACTAATAATTGGCAAAAAATAGTCGGAGAAGGTTATATATATATATATATATATATATATATATATATATATATATATATATATAGAGAGAGAGAGAGAGAGAGAGAGAGAGAAAGAGATCAAGTTAGAGTTTTGGATGAAATTGAGAGCCTAATCATACTATATTGTACCCAATACCAGAGAGATGATATAGATTCAAGGCTAGGTTAAATAATTATTGGACGAGTCTATATAAAGATTAAGTCCATTGACATAATTAGATTTTTAATACGCCAATTTAATTTAATCATGACCAAATTAATTTTTTTTTAATTTTTTTAAGAATTAATTTTGGTTAAATTAAAAGATTTAATCAGTTACAAGGACTTAATTATACATTTAGTAGGACAAATTTTTTAGGAACATAATTAGTGAAAAATTAAGTTTGAGATTCTAGTTTGAGCTTAATTGAGAAGATAAGAATTTTAAAGGACCAGAATTAATTTTTACAAAGTTAATTAATTGAAATTAGAAATAAAATTGTAAAAAAAAAAAGTTTAACGTCAGTTAGAGATTAAATTAAAGAATTTCACAGTCAAGAACCTTTTTGAAAAAGGTGTTAAACTTTAGGGACTTAATTCGATTGAAGACAAATGTGAATTTGAAGAAATTAAAAGTTTAATGATCAATTAAGGGTTAATTTGTATAAATCTAAAATTAAGGATACAATGAAAAAGATGCTGAAATTTAAGACTGATATTGAAGTTTGGCAACAATAATATTGTATAAAATTTAAAATTTAAAATTTAAGGTAAGTTAGAGATGTAATTTAAAAAATCAAAAGTCGAATGATTGAATTGAACATTGATCAATTTTTTTCAAGATATGAAACACTTTATTGAGAGTGATGATTACATGATGTTGATATTTGTACTCGAGAAACCAAGTCCATTTATTGGAGAGTGGAGCATGTAGCAATGGAAAGACTATGTCAATTGACATGAAAAAAAGATTGATATTTTCTCCCAAGTATAGGAGTGTCGAAGTAATAAATAACCCGGCAACAACGGGGTCGAACCACAGGAAGGTTAATTGTACAAATTATAAATAACAATAATAGCAATAACAACAACAACTATAATAGTAATAATAGTAGTAGTAATCGTAGTAGTAGTAGTAGTAGTAGTAGTAATAATAATAATAATAATAATAATAATAAAGAAAGAGAAGAAGAAGTAGATGATGAGTGACACAACGAAAAGATTGTTGTCTTCTCCCAAGTGCAGGAGTGTCGAAGTAATAAATAACCCGACAAGACCAAGGTCGAACCACAGGGAGGTTAATTGTACAAATTATAAACAATAATTATAAACAACAATAATAGTAACAACAACAACAACAATAGTAATAGTAACAATAATAATAATAATAATAAAGAAAGAAGGAAATGGAGAAGAAGATTAGAACTTTGAGATAGAATATTAATGTAAGGATTAAACAATAATAATAACAAATGTCAAGGTTAGAGATTCCACTAATGGTATGTCAAAAAAGTATAATATAAACTCTTATTATTCAATTGGAAACCACACATAAAGGAGGTTCCAATCAGATTATAAATTGTTAACATGATTATATTAGTCATCTTATTCGATTAATGCTAATACTTGTAAATCTCGTCAAGCATTCATGATTATAACTTATGTTAACAACAAATCAAGTTCCTTTCATAGCTCAGGTGTCGGTTATACCATATAGTATGACCTATGAAAGTGCCAAGCATTTGTTGTACCAAGTGTTATATAACATAAATTAAGATTAGTCATTTAACAAGCAAAGTATTAAAGAGTGAATAAGATAACAAATATAAAACATGTTAGTATCAAACATTAAAGTCCATATTAAGTTTACACTATACTTATTCTTACACCATTAGTGTAACCTTTTCACCTTGACACAATAAACTTAGCTAGACATAATGAAACGAAAGAAAAATAAATAAATAAAATAAGAACATGAATAAGATTAAAGTTAACTAAGTAAGTGAAAGGAAATGAAATGTATAAACTTGATATAATTGAAAGCAAAGCATAAACATTAACGTCAAAATTGAAGTCACTCGAAAACATAAAAGTTGTAAGCAATTGTCTCAACTTTCTTGTATAAAATATTCAGCTCATTTGGACTTTTAGAACTCCAGATATGGCCAAAATATTGAACAATGCTCGGGCTGGAGGACAAATTCAGGCTTGTTTGTTGTTGCTATAATTTGAACTTGAAAATGGCTTTTTTAAATCTTGGGCTCCATATGAAAGTTGTAGGCCTATGTCTTACCTTTCCATCCATATAAAGTAGACCTAAATCTAAGATCTATAGCTCCAGATATTACCCAATTACCAAACAGTATTCCGGTTTAGATTGCACCGACATCTCTTTTCTAATTTTGGTCATTTCTTTACCCTTGCAATTTAAGTTCTTAAAGTCATCAATCAATCATTTTATTTATGTGATAGGCCTACATTTAAAATGAATATTTACAACAAATTAAAGGTATCTTATATTATTAGATATATTATTATAAAACATGCTTTAGTTAAGGAGTTATTAATACTTCAAGTGCAAAATGATGATACAAAACCATGATAAAAATACACTTTTAAGTACTAATCACACCCCCCAACTAGCTTATTGTTAGTCCCTAGTAATCAAATGGTTAAAATAGAAAAACAATTTGCAAATTCCATAAAGCAAGATATTTATCATTTAACTTCCATTAACCTATCCAGATAAACAAACTCTCATTAAATTTATATATCTGCTCAATACCTCTTAACAAGATATTAATAAACCTTTTTTTTGTGCTCAATTTATCAACACATAATTATGAGGCTTTTCTTGGAAGAAAACAAAATTTTTGTTCTAATGTTTAAGATTAACTTTCTTATATTGAGATTATTTTTTTTGTCTTTTTTTTATATATATATACATATAACTTAAAACACCATGCATCTTTAACCCATGTAGCGAGTTTTCGGCTAATGACTCTCAAACCAGTTGGTCTTAGGGCATTAGGTGTTGAGACACCCCTACGAGCATAATAACTCGGGTCGCAGATACTGATATGTAGATAGTGCAATATTTGATTCCCTTAAGCTTTCCTCCTTAACCCATGTAACAAGCGTTGGGCTAATAGCTCCCAAGTTAGTTACCTTTAGGGTATTAGATGTTAAAACACCCCTTCAGACTTAATTGCTTAGGTTAGAGAGGCTACGAAACCAAACTTATCTATATTTTTTTTTATTTTTTTTAATTATATACTATCCCTTTTTCTTAGTTGTTACCTTTAACAAAAGAACATAAATAATGTAATAATCCAATATGCAACCTACAATCATATGTTAAAGTGTGTGTGTGTGTAAATTAAGGTTTAAGAATACATGTTAAATAAGTATATGAGTAGAATTAAGTGATAACAATGCGAGAGTTTGTAAACCAGAATATTTTAAGAAGTATTATGATAGACCTTATTAAGAATGGTTACTAAGATGCATCTCAAGAGTCATAAAAGTTCTCCTTACTCTGCCATCATAGTAACAACAATTTTGCATATGCTTTATGAAATAGAAAACATAGTTTTTTTTTAGCTACTACCCTCTCCCCCCAACTAAAACAAAACATTGTCCTCCATGTTTAAAGGTAGAAAGATAGAGTATAGAAGATATCACCTAAAATAACAAACACTAACAAACCTGAAACACACTAAATCAAATATAAGTAATAACAAAAAACAATAATAAAACCAAAAGACATAAAGATTCATAAATGAAGGCTCAAATCCAATCTAAGCTTTTTACGGCTTTCCTTAGTTGACCAATTTATGCGACTCATGGAAGGATCAATTACAGGAATGAAAGATTGTAGTTGGTCAATCAATTGTTCAACAATAGCAGCAGAGATTATGATTTATCATGTAGAAGATGTTAGAAATTCCTTTTCCACAGTATGATCAAGAAAAGACAATAACTTATCATAATAATCATTAACATTTAACAAATATATGGGTTTATGGTGCATGTGCAGTTGGGCCCAAGAGAAAATATGAAAGATCTCTTCCAATGTGCCTAGATCACCTGATAAAGCAATGAAGGCATCAGCATAGTTAAACATTACATTCATTTGAGCTGACATTGTGGAGACCTGAAGTTCCTCTCCAATTGTTTTTCCAATGATGTCCCCTTGTGCTAAAGCTTCAGGGATGACCCCCGAAACTTGACTACCTCCTAAAAATGCAGCTATTGACACACCTCCCATTAACCCAAGACTGTCTCCCCCACACACTAAATGAATCTTTCTCTCAGCTAGCACTTGACCAAGATGATTTGCTGATTCTAAAAACTCCTTTTTCTTTGTCAAGACTAGATCCACTGAAAACACAAATATTTCTTATATGATGACTTGAGGAACTTGCCATTTCTACACACTTCTGTATTTGTTGAATGTATGGGTTGAGTAGAAATGAAAGGAAGGAAAATTATAGGCCAGCTGAAGTCTCACACACACTCTCTCTCTTTTTGTTTATTTATTTATTTATTGAAAAATCATGTGTATGTACAGGTAGTTATGATTGTGACTCACATCTTCCCTTGGTTTTACGTCCAAAAACGGCTTAAACGCCTTTTTTGGACTTCTTTTCCTTCCCATCCAATTTTCTTAAAAATGGCATTAAGTTGTAGGCAATTGTCTTAGTTTTCTTGTGTAAAATATTCAGCTCATTTGGACTTCTAGAACTCTAGATATGGCCAAAATATTGAACAGTGCTTAGGCTGGAGGACTGATTCGGGCTTCTTTGTTCTTGCTATAATTTGGACTTAAAAATGACCTTTTTAGATCTTGGGCTTCATATAAAAGTTATAGGCCTATTTCTTACCTTTCCATCCATATAAAGTAGACCTAAAACTGAGATCTATAGCTCTAGATATGATCCAATTACCAAACAGTATTCTAGTTTGAATTGCACTAACATCTCTTTTCTAATTTTGGTCATCTCTTTGCCCTTGCAATTAAAGTTCTTGAAGTCATCAATCAATCTTTTCATTTATGTGATAAGCCTGCATTTAAAATGAACATTTACCATAAATTAAAGGTATCTTATATTATTAGATATATTATTATAAAACATGTTTTAGTTAAGGAGTTATTGATACTTCAAGTGCAAAATGATGATATAAAACTATGATAAAAATGCACTTTTAAGTACTAATCATCAATCTCTTAAAGATAGATACGTGCATATAGCACTAGAGAGGTCATATATATCCCTTGAAGAATGCTATATATAGCACTAGTGAGATTATATTCATTCCTTAGAGATTGATATATATAGCACTCGGGAGATCACATCTATCCTCTAGAGAGTGGTGCATATGGCATTGGAAAGACTACATCTGTCCCATGTAAAGTAATGCATATAACACTGAGAAGATCACATCTATTACTTTGAGAGATGTTTATAACACTAAGAAGACTATGTCCATCCATTAGAGAGTGATGTATATAGCATTAGAGAGACTACATCCATCCCATGAAGAGTGATGCATATAACATTAGGGAGACTACGTCCATTTCATGGGGAGTATTGCATATAGCACTAAGAAGATCATATCTATCCCTTGGAGATTGGTGCATATAACATTGGAGAAACTAAGTTCATCCTATGAAAAGTGGTGTATATAACAATAGGAAGATCACATATATCCCCTCGAGATGAGTGCATTTAGCACTTGGAAGACTGACACGATCAAGAGATTGTGTTTTATCTCAAGTGTAGGAGTGTTGAAGTAATAAATAACTCGACAAGATCGAGGTCCAACCATAAGAAGGTGAACTATATAAAATTATGAACAACAAATGAAAAGGAGTTAAAGAGAACTTTTGAGATGTGATATTGATGTGAGTATTAAGGAGTTGTACCTAACTAGTAAGTTGTTGAAGTTTTTGCTAAGTAGGAATGTCTAAAGTAATGAGCGGACTTGTCTCACGTCTTAGCCCAGCTAAGCATTGGTTGTGTGCTATGGAATGACCTAGTAATGTTGAAAGCAAACCTTATAAAGAAATCAATGGTGTTTTTATTAGTTATCTATAGACGAGGCCATTAATAAAGTCTTAAAAATCCAAATAGCCTAGGAATAGGGCTTCTAGGTTGGATAATTGATTAATCAATTGGTTATAGTAATCTTATTCATTCTCCATAACTAAGGTAGTTAATAGTTTATACTTGGTACTTCATAGGCCAAGGTGGCTTGTGCCTAATACCTGCAAATGGTTCCCTTTAATAGAGGTGGAGACTCTTTTATACTTAAATAAATATCTTTTTAGATAAAGAAAATACAAGATTATTTTAGAGAGAGATGTTCTGAAAATATATATGCAATAGATAATAAAAATTGTATTTGTTTATCATAATAAAAAAGAAGGACAAAGACCAAAAGAGGGGAAGGTGGACCTTAAGCTTAAAAGAAAAAGAACTGTGAGGGGCTAAAAAAGAGAGTACCACAGGGCTATGTCTGTGGGATGACCTTCTATTTGGTCCTGTTAAAACAAGAAAGATAAAGATTGGAAAACATTAAGGAGTAGGTAGGCCTTACCCTTCAAATTCATATAAAAAGAAATATAAAAAGCTTCTATCATTATATTTGTTCTAAAGATCTCATGGTGTATTTATAGCCCACGAGTCTTTTTTTTTTTTATGAAAAAAGGGTCTCAAATGTGATTTTATCCTAATAGCATTTAGTGAGGAATAAATATTCCTTACATCTATATTAATATTTGATGAGAATATGATGGGTCTTTGAAGGACTTTATACACCTAAAAGGTGTAGTTAGATTGAGGACTAAAACATCAAATGTAGTTAAACCCATAAAGGCTGAGTTCTTCCCTGAGGTTAGACCTAAGAGAGGTTTGTCATTTTCTTAAGCATGTCAAGGGAGGATGCTCATTTTCTTGGGTGTGCCAAATAAGGATGGTCGTTCTTTTGGTCATGCTTAAGGGAGAATGGTCATTACCTTAGACTTGGCTAACTATCAAGTCCAAGTATATTATGCCTGACATATTTGTTAGACTTACGTTACCTTGGACTTAACTGAATTTCAAGTCCAAGCATCTTGGGTCTGATATATGTGGCAAACCTATATTATCTTAGACCTAGATAACTGATAAGTCCAATTGTAAAAGATTTGGCTAATTGTTAAGTCCAAGTGCCTTAGGTCTAGTAAGTTTACCAAACTTATGTTATCTTGGACTTGGCTGACTGTTAAGTCCAAGTGTTTTGAATTTGATATATTTTTCAAACGCACATTATTTTATTCCCTTAGGTTTAGAGAATGGTTATTCCCTTGAACATGCCCAAAAGAGAATGGTCATTACTTTGGACTTAGAAGCCAAGTCCAAGTATTTTAGGTCTGACATATTTGTCAGACTTGTGTTATTTTAGACGTGGTTGATTGCTAAATCCAAGTGTAATGGACTTGGCTAACTACCAAGTCCAAATATCTTAGGTCTAGCATATTTCCTAGATCCATATTATTTTGGATATAGCTGAATGTCAAGTCCACAAGCAATGAACTTAGCGGAATATCAACTCCAAGTGCTTTGGGTCTGACATGTTTGCAAGACCCACATTATCTGATTCTTTTAGGCGTGTCAATGAATGATGGTTATTCCCTTAGGTGTGCTAAAAGCTTGGCATACTACTAGACCCAATGTGTAGATCTTAGTACACTATCAAGCCCCTATTTAAGGCTTGCCCATTCTCTTAAGTGTACCTAAGAAAGAATGAATATGTCTTTTGGGTATGCCTAGGAGAGGAGGGGTCATAAGAGTTTTTTAGTCATGTTAAAAATAGGTTTATTAAGACTTACAATTCTTACTTTGAGCAAAAAATCAAATTTTAATAACATTTCTTATTTTTTATGGTTATTTATAGTAGTATAAGACAATAACAAATTACTAATGTCTAATGGTTTTATGAGGCCTATAGCTTGCACAAACACTTGTTAGCATGAGTCACGAGCTAATTATAACAATTAGTTATAGTTTCTTTATATTTATTGGATTATACTATATTGTAAGGATTGTAATTACTTTCCTAGTATAACTACTTACCAATTATATTGCAACACTATAAAAATCCTCCTTATAAGATAAATAGATACAATTTCTAACCTATTTTGAGTTGGTATCGGAGCTTTGGTGTTTCTTTTATTGTAGCTATTGGCCAACCTATGTGTTGTTGCTATATTGTCTGCTTATTTTTAGGTTTTTTTTTATTAATCGCTATTGTTACTGTTCCTTCTAGCCTTTTGGCAACATTTAAAAGCTTAATGATCATTTTCTTATAAGGTATAAAACCAACAACTTGAAGAATTCTTCAGTTGAGCTCAGTAAAATGTCAAATTTTCTTTTACTAACTCTTATTTTACTAGTATTGTTAAACTCATCACCGTTAACAATCCAAAACAGTCTTTGTTGAGAAAGATTAATGATCTTAATATCTTTGAAGTCAATTAAAGATTGTCAAAACTTTTTAGTATTAATTATGCATAATAATATTTTGTTTTAAATTAGAATATAGAACTAAAACAACAAACAAAGATTGGTTATAAAATACTATTTTTATAAGAAAAAATCAAACCTTGAATGATATGAAGTTGTTGATGAAAATGAGGGTTTCTATCAAATCCTTCACATATTATCTCGCCACAATTATCTTCATGTAACAAACTATTAAAAAAATAAATCTTTTTATGATATAAATGATAATTTTTATGTATTTTAATATAAATATCAACAGTTATATAATGATATTCTTTTGAAACATTCATGCTTTAACTATTTAATTTATGTATGTTAAAATGCTATAAGTAGAGTAGTACACAAAATAGTGCTAGCTAGTAACAATTTAAAAAGGCAATGGTAAAATAAAAATATCATCCCATTAAGTTAATAACAAAATATTTATTAAATAGTTTTAGAGGGTATTTGAAAGTGTGATAGCGATTTTTTTTAAAAATATTGTTTATTCAAAAATACTTTAAAATAATAAATTTTTATTTTTTAAAAAATTATTTTTAATATTAACACCTCAAAACAACATGAAAATAATAAAAGAATTAATTAAAAAAATAAAAATAAAAATCAATTAAAAATATACTTTTAAAACATAAAATCAAACAAACTCTAAAATTGATAATTAAAACCAAGGTAATGTACAAATGTAAAGAAGTTGTCCTTTATACAACATGGACGAGAAATGAGTTTTTCTTAAGTGACATTATTGGATGATTTTTTATTCGACTTTTCAATAAAAACGCATTTCAAGAAAATTATAATGAAACAAGGTGTGTGTTTATTTATCTCATCTTATTTCTTCTTAAATCATATTCTTATATTTCTTTGATTATTTTATAACATAACACAAATGAAATTTAATGTTAGTTTCCTTTTGGCCTCATCAAATAATCAAATTTGAATCTAGACGAGTTGTTTGACCTCGTGTTTTAGATTCGTTACCATGATGAAGACAATTTCTTCGTTAAAATTAAAATTAGGTGAGGCGGATTTTGTCACGTTAAAATCACGACTCAGCTCGACTTATCGCGGCCCTATCTCCGCCTGCCTCCTCCAAAATTTATCTTTTAAAAACCTCAGGCAGAAAAAAGAAAAAGGAAAGTTTATAATATTGATGTTAAATACAGTTTGTGAGGGATATTTGGTAAATCTTTTTCAAGAATGAAATGCTAATATTTTAATAGCGTATAATAAGTAGTCTTGAAAAGCTCATAGCCTTTGTTTCCTTAAAATCCACCCCCCCCTCTCTCCATCGTTTCTTAACCCATTCCAATTCGTCGGATCCTTCAAACTTGGGTCAAATCATATCAATACACTCTCTCCAGCAAGCCAAGGTCAAACTTCATTTCCTGGAGCCGAAACCGGGTTTGTATCCTAGCCAGGGTTCTTAAGAAGGAGGAGGAGGAGGAGTTGAATTATGGCTCAGGCTACGGGGAGGAACGGCAGGGTAGTTGGAGACTACTTGGTGGGCAGGCAAATCGGGTCGGGTTCTTTCTCGGTAGTTTGGCACGCGAGACACCGAGTCCATGGAACTGAAGTCGCGATAAAAGAGATCGTTACGAATCGACTTAGTAAGAAATTACAAGAGAGTCTCATGTCTGAAATTTTTATTTTGAAGAGGATTAACCATCCTAATATTATTCGCTTGCACGATATTATCGAGGTAGGTTTGTCTTTTTGTTTCCTTTTTTTAAAAATTTTTTTTAAAACATATCTATTTATATTTTATTTTTGGAAAATCAGTATGCTGCTTTTAAATTATTCATTAGTTTAATTATTCTTTGTTAATATTAAATATGATAATTAATTAGGCTCCGGGGAGAATACACATAGTATTGGAGTACTGCAAGGGTGGTGATCTTTCTATGTATATCCAACGCCATGGGAGAGTCCCAGAAGCAATTGCAAACCATTTCATGCAACAATTAGGTATTATATCCTAACTAACTTTGTTGCGTTTAGGATGGCCGGCGGAGTCTGATATTATTGTGTTTCGCAGCTGCTGGTTTGCAAATTCTCCGGGACAATAATTTGATACACCGGGATCTTAAGCCACAGGTTTGGTTAATCCTTTGTTTCCTTGGATGGACGATTTTGAACATTGTATTAAGCTGCTTCTAGTTTACTTTGTGTATAGATAGTCTGTTGTATTTGATTGCATTCGCTATAATAATGATATGCCAAATCAGAATATTCATGCAGGGAAACACTACAGTTTAGGTGATTGCGTGATCATGAGATTATAGCCCTGTTTTGTCAGCTTTAATGTAGAGCAATATATAAATTGGAAATTTGTAAGAAAAGTTTACCGGCACATTTTTGTAGGATGAGTGGTTTGTTGATGTACGAGGATGTAGTTTCTTGTCTACTAATCTTGTCCTTGAAGAAAGATTTTATATGTGATGTACTTCATTTTTGATATGCACAGAATCTCCTCCTCTCCACTAGTGACGATAATGCAGTTCTGAAAATTGCAGACTTTGGATTTGCCAGGTATCTAATGATGATAATCCTCCTTATTATCTCTGTTCGTTACTTTTAACTTGGTCCAATCAGTGATTAGTGTTATTATTTTCTTTATAGAGAATTGGTTGAATATTGTCCTCTGCGCCGTCCCTCCCTTCCCTGTGTGTTTTGCAAACTCAGACGTAAACTAAAACCACTTGTGTTTCCTATCTAAGTAGAAACACACCTCAACATGTTTAGATACTGAAGTTCTCCAATTTTAATATAAACTAGTGCGCTCTCGTACACACACAAATAAATATATTAAGTATTAGCTTGAACTAATTGTTATGGATGCCAAATTGTGTGTCCATGCTAGAGGTGTTGTAACAAACAAACCTGTGATAATACGTTGTTTGTTTATTATGAATTTTATTAACATGTATTCTGAAATTAAAAGATTCTAGTCCTTGTTGTCAGATCTCTACAACCTCAAGGCCTTGCGGAAACCTTGTGTGGCTCACCCCTCTACATGGCTCCAGAGATAATGCAACTTCAGAAGTATGATGCTAAGGTGAAATTCACTGTAATATGTGAAGTCTTAATGATATGTTTGTGAAATATTTCCTATTAACCTTGAGCTGAATACACAGGCAGATCTCTGGAGTGTTGGTGCCATTTTATTTCAGCTTGTGACAGGAAAAACCCCATTCACTGGAAACAATCAAATACAGGTTGGATTAGCTTTGTTTATGTGCGAAACCAAATGATTTTTTGGATTGATAAGCATGTAAACTTCTAGATTCCATGGGTTTGATGATAATTCTTAACCACTGTTAACCTAGTGATTTCCATGCGTTTATTGTTGCCTTACCAGTATATTCTCTATTTTGTGGTGCTCAGTTGCTCCAGAACATTGTCAAATCAACTCAGTTGCAATTTCCTTTGGATAATAAGGATTTGAGTGCCGATTGTAAAGATTTATGCCAGAAATTGTTGCGTCGCAGTCCAGGTATAACATGCGATGTTGATTGAAATTTGAATTTATATGGTTATAAAGTGAAAGACTCAAGAAGTTGGGAAAAAAAGGATCCATGTTTACACACACGTGATCATTGATATATTTTTTCTGAATGTCATGTATTAAATTTCATATAATTGCATGATTAATTGTTTGCTGCATGTCTTCATCTGCATACAGCTGAAAGACTTATGGATATTCAAGAGATGCACCAAACGAGTTACTTGTTCTTCTTCTTTTTGTAATTAGTGAAAGGCTTATGGATGTTCAAGAGATTTGAGTCACTTGTTCAAACAATAAAAGTTTGTTAGCATAACACGGTTCAATTTGAATTCATAAATTTCTAATTCTAGTTGAAATATTTTTCTTATTTTAAAGTCCAAGTAATGAATAACTACATGCAAAATCCAAATTTACGATCATAATCCTCAACCTTGTGACCAACTACATTGAATGGTTGCATATAATGTTAGCGAACTATCTTAACCCAAAAATTTAAGCTATTGAGAATAGTTTTATATTACTCTCTAACACATCCTCTTAAATGAAAGCCTTTTAAACTTGAAACTTGCACAAGTCCACCACTTCCTTGTGTTTAATTTTATTAATCTAATTAGAGAGAATGGGAGGTGGTGAGATTATCATTAAGATTTTGATATTATGTTAAAGAATCATCTCGACTCAAAAGCTTAAGTTGTGTAAAGTTTCAAAAATTGTTTTATATTATTGTTTTACATAAAGAACAACATTAAAAAAAAATTGAGTCAGATTGGTATCACAAATTTGTTCCCCTCTACCCACCAGCACTCGGTCAACTACCTATGTTAGAAAATTTGTTAACTGTGTTACAAATATTTGCTTAGCATCTTATTCCTTGTTTGTAAAAATTCTCTCTTCATATTATACAGTGGAACGACTTACATTTGAGGAGTTCTTTAATCACCCTTTTCTGTCTCAAAGGAAAAAAGACTTATCATTAAGGTACAATGAGAAAAAGCTCTCATGTCCATGATCGTAATATATGTTTATTTCAGACCTTAAACGATATGTGTTATGCAGTCACAGGAGATCTTCAAGGTCAGTAGATGGATTTTCTTTCTCTGAAAGCAATCTTGGGAGGAATGCTGATGACAATTCTCAGGAGGATTGTCTCCCTTTCCTTCTGGATGACGATTCTAGTGGTCTAGAGTGTAGCCCTTTTGTTTCTAAGAGGATGTTGCCGATGAAGTCCACCTACGGATTTTCTCTTGATTCAGGAGTTGGGGGAAGGGATGCAACATCTAATGTTCTCAATGATGTGGATTTTACTTCGAAATATGATAGTGCCAGACAGAACTTGGAAAATGCTAGTTTTAGGCCTGGTATCAATAAAGCATTGGATGAAAGTCTAAATGAACCTCCAAAATCCATCGAACAAAGATCAGCGAACCTGAGATCAAGAGGTAGCATGAACTTCATTGTGTTCTGCTTTCTTCATAATAATGTGCTTAGAAGTCCCTAATAATACCATATCAAGGGATGAAAGGCTTTTACTTACTCTACAATTGCAATGCAGTTGTGGATTCACTGGAGTTGATAGATCAAGATTATGTTCTTGTTTCTGGGCCCCCTTTGGACGTGTCATCTTCCACAGCAAGTACTTCCAAACCAAGCAATGCACAATGCAAGTCAGAGAGTCCTCCTCGAGCACCTGCCTACATAAACACTACTCCAAGTGTCCCAATGCCCATAATTGGCACTGCCAATAAAAATCTTTGCCTCTTTGGAAGCTTGGAAATCCCGAGCTCTGCTCCTGGGACTTCTGAAGGATCTGTTGATCTGGGAGATGCTTTGGAGCAGCCATCAACTCACTGCATGACTAGGATTAAGTCATTGCAGCAGTGTGCAACTGTCATAACTGAATTAGTGCTCGAAAAGGTAAAGTCTTCACTCTCTGTTGAACTAGTTTTTATACAATTCTCTTTAAAGTTCCCTGTGGAAGTTTGAAAATCATGTTTCTAGTTTAACCAGAAAAATGAAAGAAGAATATTTTATAGGCCTCTGTTGGCTAAAAAAAATAGAGTTGCATATGCATGGTTAATTAGCTCATGCAGACAAAAGAGTTGTATATGCATAGCACTGCTACTACTCATTTTGTTATTATTTTGAAACTTTCTGTGCGGGTTACTTTCGAGTTATAAGACATTTTCTTCTGCCTCACATGGCCAATACAGAAACGTTAATGGCACCATTGATGGTTTTTTTTTTTTTTTCGGGAGAGGACACCACACCTTTTCTATTTCTTCGTTAACATTAGTTAGTATACCCATTGCATTGGAAGACCACTCAAGTTTTTGATGCACCTTGCAAAGTGATGGTCTTGCCTTGCACGTGTGATACCTACCTCTGCTGTTGACTTTCCTTTCAAGCAATAAATTGATATGAATTTTCTTTTCTTCTACAAGTTTTATTACTCTTAACTTAAACTTTTGGTGTTCTCAAATTAAAACTGTCATTGTCCTTGGTATAGATAAAGGCAAGTAAGCTACTGGAAGCATTCTCGATCCAACTTGTCATTCTTGCAATATGGAAGCAAGCGCTGCATATCTGCCATACTCAGGCGGCGTCAGCTATTGAAGGAAGTCCAAGCCAAGAGAGCTCAAGACTGAGGAGAAGCAGCAGCAAGAAGCATGGGACACCTGATACAGAAGATTGCCCTGATGTTGGGCCAGAGAATATGTCCGTTGAGATTGAGGGGGAATTTTTACGGGAAGTTGAGCGAGCAGAGGTGCTTTCCAAGGCTATTGAACCTGGTATGTGTTTGATATTCTGTCTTCTCTGCAAATTTGTTCAAGTTTTCTGTCTAGTGTCTTCCTTGTACCTTTTTTTTTCCCAGCATGAGAATATTTGATCCCAAAGTTAGGTGAATGGCACCTGATTGTCCTGGCATTGTTCCTATACATAGTTGCGAAGTGTGATGGGGTTTCAAATATTTATTTAACATGCTACAAGTTGACACACATTTACTTTTGAGTCGATCAATGGCACTTGCAATCCGTGCTCGTCTTGAAATGGCACCTTGTCGGTACCAAATGATAACACTTGAGAATTTTTTCTTGTGATGTTACAAAAATCAAAACGAACAGAGTTCTCAATTATTCATGATGTTTGCAGGAAGTATAGTGATGCCTGATGCAATGGAGACAATATTTCAATCTGCCCTTTACCTGGGAAGAATTGGAGGGGTGAGTATTGATCCTTCCTCTTTACATATTTTTTCTTTTCTAGGTAATGCCTTTGCACACCTACAAGTCTATTGGCACAGAATTTTGAAGTGATGTAAAAAATGTCTTTCCCAAATTGTATGACTTACTATATTTTATAGAACTTAAGGATAATTTTGACATCTCATTTAAAGAAGTTGTGCCAATGGCATCGCCCCTTCTTTTCCAACTTTTTCTTAGCGCTTTCTGGTTGCCCTTACTGTTGAACACTTTAATATTGTACTGGGATATGAATAAAATGTAGGTCTGTAGAGGTCTCTACTTCAGATAGGCTTGAAAAACTGGAGTGTAATTTCTGGAATGGTGGCTACTAGTTCAGATGAACAAGAGCCTTTAATAACCATGCTATGTGCATCTAGAATGGGGAAATTGCTTGTGCAGTGAACTGGGAGAAAAGAGTTACAAGATGTTGAGTTTGTACAGCATTTAGTACTCCTGAATGTTCTTTGGACTTGAGTCTTAACTTGTGGATCAGTTGCCTAATTACCATTGATACTTGAATTCATCTCCTTCACTCATAGAAGCATGTATGCAATTGTCAAAATGAAGCTACTGACACAAAATGTTGCTTTCGAGTAACTGGACAGTGCTAAAGAAAAATTGTTTTATTCATGTCATGGCAGGTTGATGAACTCATGGGTGATTTGGAAAAGGCAGCATTGCTATATTCAAAAGCAGTTCGTTTGTTAGTGTTCCTTCTAGTGGAAGCACCATCCCTTATCCTCAACCCTCCATTTTCTCTCACAAACTCAGATCGTTATAGGCTCCGCCGTTACATAGACATCCTTAATAATAGGCAAAACCATTCACGGCCTCCAAGGATGGCACCTTCCAAACGCGAGGATCAACAATGCCCACCATAGCGCAAGTTTTTTCCATTGTTTCTGGTGTCCTGCCCTGTTTTATCATCTAAAATAATTTGTTTGTACAGTTATTCTTTGAGTGAATGGGACTTGTTAGAGGTTAACCTGTGTATAATGGTGGGTGTGGAAAGGAGGTTGTGGATGTTGCACCTTTCCTGTGCCTGTTATTTAAAGAATAATTAGGCAACCCAAGAAAAGAAAATGAAAGGAAGAAAGCAATGTGCATTCATTTCCGTCTAGTGTTGTCTTTTGCTCCATGTAGTCTGGGCACAGAGAGAATGGCACTCTTCTTATTTTCATTATTCCCGATGTGTTATTCTCATGCTGAGGAAAAGACATGCTAGTTATCATCTTCACAAAGTTGTCTTGTCCAGCATCTCTAGGCTTGATTGGTGTGACATTAACTGAGCCAGTATCCTGTATTAATTTATGGTAGTCAAATAAAGTCAATTAACAAAGGTTTTTTAAGATTGAGGGAGGGTGTGGGTGTGGCTAAGATTGTGGTTTAAACTATTTTTTATTTAGAAATATATTAAATTAATATTTTTTTATTTTTAAAAAATAATTTTTGATGTTAACAATTTAAAATAATTTAAAAATATAAAAGATTTGTATCATGTTCTTAAATAAATTTTTAATATTGATAAGTTTTAATATTTGATAAGGGTGGTGGTGGTGAATCATGGTTGTGGTTTGAGTTACGGGCAGTTCATGGTAATGTGAATGTGGTAGATTGTATGTTTATTAAAAATTTTAATTTATTTTTGTTTAAAATTAAGTTTTTTAGATTGTTTTTATATATTAATATTAAAAATAAATTTTACAAAATAAAAAATATATATAATATTTTGATATATTTAAAAAAAATACTAATAATTAGAACTGTTCAATTACAGTTTTGAATTTTATTATCGTGAAAGCCAAAATTAGTCATCGGTAATTAACAATTACTATTTTTACTAGAAAGCTTAACCATTCAGTTCTAGTTGTTAACCATTGATTTCAATTGCCATCGCCATTTTTTTATGAAAGTGTTTGACATGCTTGACCATTTTTTATGAGATAATTTGTTTTATTTTATGTAAATCTAAATAATTATCTTGTTTTGTTTTTAGTGTACTTTGTATTGGATGAGATAATTTGTTTTATTTTATATTTGATAATAATTAGACAAGACTCAGCTGAAATAAAACTTGGATTGGTCTGAATCTAAAAAAAAAAAAAAAAGAAAAGACTGATATGATTCGATGAAAAACTCAGATTAGTTTGCACCCTGCTCAATCTAAGATAGAATATAGGTAAAATATCCATTGAGTTTTTTTTATATATATTTTTGGTCAAAACGAGGTTATTTTGTTTTTATTTTGATCAACCCGGGTTGACCCTTTCAACCCGTGACTCGAGCTTTGATTAATACTTAAAAGTGCATTATTATCAAGGTTTTATATCATCATTTTTACACTTGAAGTATCAATAACTCCTTAACTAAAGCATGTTTTATAATAATATATCTAATAATATAAGATACCTTTAATTTATTGTAAATGTTCATGTTAAATGCAGGCCTATCACATAAATAAAAGGATTGATTGATGAATTTAAGAACTGAAATTGAAAGGACAAAAAAATAGCCAAACTTAGAAAAAAGATGTCGGTGCAATCCAAACCGGAACACTGTTCAGTAATTGGGTCATATCTGGAGTTGTAGATCTCATATTTAGGTCTACTTTATATGGATGGAAAGGTAAGATATAAGCCTACAACTTTTATATGGAGCCCAAGACTTAAAAAGACCATTTTCAAGTCCAAATTATAGCAACAACAAAGAAGTCTGAATCTATCTTCCAGTCTGAGCATTGTTCAGTGTTTTGGTCCATATCTTGAGTTCTAGAAGTCTAAATGATCTGAAGTTTTTACACAAGAAAGCTAAGACAATTTCCTACAACTTTCATGTTTTCAAGTGGCTTTAATTTTGACGTTATCAATGATGTTTTAGACAGAAAAGAGAAGATAAGGATTGTCACAAAGTCAAGAGTTGGTTGCCCACTCATCAATTAGTCATCAAATCAATAGTTTCCAATTTTGGCCTATAAAAGGAGACATTTGTCATGCATTTAGGCATCTTGGTTTTCAGATTAAGATCATGCTCTTGCTTTCTCTCTTTGTATTTTTTGTAATGTTTATGCTTTACTTTCATTAATATCAAGTTTATGCCTTTCATTTCCTTTCCTTTACTTAATTAACTCTTATCTTATTTATGTTCTTATTTTATTTATTTATTTCATTATGTTTAGCTAAGTTTATTATGTCAAGGTGAAAAGGTTACATTAATGGTGTAAAAATAAGTATAATGTAAACTCAATATGAACTTTAATGTTTGATATTAACATGTTTCGTATTTGTTATCTAGTTTACTCTTTAATACTTTACTTGTTAAATGACTAATCTTGATTTATGTTGTATAACACTTGGTACAACAAATGCTTGACACTTTCATAGTTCATACTGTATGGTATAACCAACACCTGAGCTATGAAAGGAACTTGATTTGTTGTTAACATAAGTTATAATCATAAATGCTTGACGAGATTTACAAGTATTAGCATTAATCGAATAAGATGACTAATATAATCATGTTAACAATCTATAATCTGATTGGAACCTCCTTTGTGTGTGGTTTTCAATTGAATAATAAGAGTTTATACTATACTTGTTTGACATACCATTAGTGGAACCTCTAACTTTGACATTTGTTATTATTATTGTTTAATCCTTACATTAATATTCCATCTCAAAGTTGTCATCTTTTTCTTCTTCTTTTTCTCCTTTTTTTTCTTTACTACTACTACTACTACTACTACTACTACTACTACTACTATTATTATTATTATTATTATTATTATTATTATTATTATTATTGTCGTTGTTGTTGTTATTATTGTTATTGTATTATTGTTATCTGTAATTTATATAATTAACCTCCCTGTAGTTCGACCTCGGTTTTGCCGAGTTATTTATTACTTCGACACTCCTGCACTTGGGAGAAGACATCAATCTTTTGGTCGTGTCAAGCTTTACCCCAGGTCAACCACCAAGTCAATTTTAAAAATATAATAACAACCATTTTTTTATTCTTATATTACTTTGGTAACCATTTGGGTATTGCCTATGTTGACCTCTTAATTATGTTTTAAAATTATGAAAATAACTAATTTTATCCTTATGTTAATTTGAGTCAATGATCAACCTGGTCCTTGACTTGGGCTTGATTGATTATGCCTAACTCCAAGTCAGGTTTTTAAACAATCATAATAATTATTTTTATCCTAAGGTTAATCCAAGTTAATGGTCATCTTGACCCCTGACCAGGCTTGGCCTTGAATCAACTCTGAAATCATGTGTTTAAAACTATAATAATAATTATTTTTATTCTTGCATTGACCTGAGTCAATAGTCTACCTGTTCCATGACCTAGAGATGTCCCCAAGTTGACCCAAATTGAGTTTTTATAACTATGATAATAACAAATTTATCCTAACGTTAACCCTGGATCAATAATTAACCTAAACCGTGACTTAAACCTGATTGATTAAGTTTAGTCTTGAGTCGACTTCTGAGTTGAAATTTAAAACTATAATAATAACTATTTTTATTTTAATGTTAACACGAGTTAATAGTCAACCTGATTAGTGACCCAAGTTTAATTTTGGGTTGATTCCAAATTAAATTTTAAAATTATAATAATAATTATTTTTATCCTTACAATGATCTAAGTTAATGATCAACTCGAGTCGTGATCTAGATTTGGTCACAGATCAACCTTTAAATAAGATTTTAAAACTATAATAATAATTATTTTTTGAACCTTAGATTAACTAATTAACCCTTATATAGAAATATTGACTAAACCTGCTCTAACTCTTTTAATGAGACAAAAAATTCTTCACTCTAATTTTTACAAAAAAATAATTTTTATACTGTCAAAAATGTACCAAATAATTTTTACAAAAAAAACTATCATGTATTGTCATGTATGAATTTAGTTAATATTACAAAGATATTTGATATTGAGATTGAACTTGTTTTTCCATCAAAATTTAAGTTTTTTTTTACTTTATTTTTTTTTTAATTTTTTATATCATTTTGATGTATTGATATTAAAATAAAATTTTAAAAATAAAAAAATTATTTAAATATATTTCTAAGTAAAAAATATTTTGAAAAACAAATTCCATCATACTTCTAAATATGCTTATTTAAAATACCAATAAATATGTTTAATTAAGAAAAACAGAAATGGATCAATTAAATACTTCCCAGCTCATTAACAAACCAATTCCAAATTAACCTCAAATCTTGCTAATTAGCTCAACTGGTAGTATTCCAGTGCATTCATCCAATATGGAGTTCAATTAACAGTAAAAGAAGCTAAACTGTAGGATTGAGGGTAACAGAAGGGAGAAACTACGAGTTTAGCATCCTATTTTTGAAGAAAAAATGATAAAATAATGTTATTGGTTTAAGAATTATTTGATAGTTTGATAGCGTGGTATAGATTATATTTTAAATTGATTTTTATTAAAAAAATTAAATTAATATATTTTTTAAAATTTATTTTTAATATTAATATATTAAAACAATAATAAATATAAATAAATTAATTTAAAATAAATAAAATAAAAAATAAAAAATATTATAAAAAGATAAAATATAAATTTAAAATTTCAATATGATGAGTTAATTCAAGATTTGATTAATCAGAGATTAGAATTGAGCCAAATTTATAAAAAAAATATTTGATTGATCTAGTTGATTCGGTAAAATTTAATTATAATTTTTTAAATTTTTTATATTTAAAATAATATTATTTTAATTTAATTTTTTTTAATCTGACGTGTTGATTTAATTAAAATCTAAGAGCTGAATTTTAGATGGGATTGAGACTAACAATAATGAGATAAAGGCTTGTTTGCCTATGCAATTTCGTCTACAAAGAGTCATTTATAAATTATTATTATTATTATTATTTTTTATAAAAATTCAAATTGTAGCACGCTACATTCAGATTCAGTAAAAACTAATGAATATTTTGAAAAAGAAAACAACGAACAAGATATAGAAGACTAAATTATAGTTTTAAGAAAAAAGCACCAAGCTGTAATCATGTTCAAAGGCCAACGACTAAATAAAATATTTACTCTTCCTATTTTTTCTATTTTTTTTTTCTTTCACAGAGATAAAATACGAACACCACCACTACTAGCATTCTTTTTACGAGTGAAAAAAAATTTAATTAATTAAAAAAACGCAGACACTCTGTCTCTCTCAGATCCAAATCTCTCCTTTCCTTCTTCTCTTCTCTTAGATCTCTAAATTTATCTATCCGGATCTTGATCAAAGTATTCGGATTCTCTCCATCGAGTCCCCGGGTCATTTGATCGAGAGTTAACTTTCATTCTCGGATCTGATTTAGCTCTCGGGAAATTCTCGGAACCGGACCCAATCATGAATCCCTTCTCCTCCGGTACGCGTCTAAGGTGAGTACAATTTCTATACTTTTTCTCATTTGCTTCATGAAATCCTCCGACCTGTTTGGCAGCTGGAATTATTCAATTCTGGTTTAGTTTAAGCAAGAACTGGATGATTTTTTGAAATGAAAGGGACATGATTCGGGCAATACGGGCATGCAAAACGGCGGCGGAGGAAAGGGCTGTTGTAAGGAAAGAATGTGCTGCAATTCGCACGTCAATGAATGAAAACGATCAAGATTATAGGCACCGGAATCTGGCAAAGCTTATGTTTATTCATATGCTTGGCTATCCAACACATTTTGGTCAAATGGAGTGCTTAAAGTTGATTGCGTCCCCCGGATTCCCGGAGAAGAGAATCGGATATCTTGGCCTCATGTTGCTTCTTGATGAAAGACAAGAAGTTCTAATGCTTGTTACCAACTCGCTAAAACAGTATCCGAATTTGCAAGCTACATTTTATCTGTTTCTGTTGTTTATGATATTTTGGGAATTGCTGGATGAGCTAACTGAATGAGGAAAGGCAAAACATTCATGTCTCTTTTAGTTGCCTTAACTTATATGCAGAGATCTTAATCATTCGAACCAGTATATCGTGGGACTAGCACTTTGTGCTTTGGGAAATATTTGTTCAGCAGAAATGGCTCGTGATCTTGCACCGGAAGTGGAAAGATTACTGCAATTTCGGGATCCGAATGTTCGGAAAAAAGTGAGTTGCTTTTTTGAATAAATTGTTAGTTTCTTGGCAGTAGAATTGAATAATTTTTTAGTTTCTTGGCAGCAGAAAGAATGTGGTTTCCATGGTTAGTAGGCAATTTTTTTTCATGAATTATTGTTTATTTGTTTTGGTTCCAGTAGTTAATGGGTGGAAAGTTGAACGTTTGCGAAGTTTTAGTCTAGTAAAGCTTTCGATCCTCCCTAATGAGATGATGACCGAGTAAATCAAATATATATGTAGCGAAAGAATTTGTTTTAATGTCTGCTTTTGGATTGACGCGGCATATAACATGAATAAAAGTTAGGGTTCTCAAGTCATAAGTTTACCGACTTAAAACTAAGCTGTAGAGAAATTTATAGAAAACTTTACAGTATTTTATTAAAAATCTGAAATAGTCTGAAAAGTTCTCAAAATAAACTAGACATCCCTATATATTTTAGTTTTAGACCTAAAATTCAACAAAGGATTCCTAATTAAAACTAAAATCTTTTATAGGATTTCTAATTAAAACTTACCTAACTAATAGAATCCATCTAGCATTAGGATTTCTAACTAATAAAATATTAATTAAATTGAAAATCCTAGGAAAAATAATTCAAATACAACAAGGTAAATAAACAAATTTCAAATAGTAACTCCCAATCTTATTTCAAAACCTTCCTAATCTCTCTAATCATCATAAAATTTTAACCCAATATAAAATAGGGCCTTTAAAATCTTATGTCAAAATTTCAGCTCGATTTAATGATCAAATTAGAAGTTATGCTTTATGTACCAAATTGTGTCTCGGACTTTCTTTAACTCTTCAAAACCTAAAAAGTTTAATCATTAATGAAATAAGGCAATAAATATTATTAGGCTAAGAATATTGAAGAAATTTCCCTATGCTAAGCCCCTGTATTTCTGAGAAAACTCGCCATCAATTTATTTGTCAAAAATTGAACTCTTCTGCTCCGAAGGAATAGATACTTCAAATATAACATTGTCACCAATGTATTCACCAGATAACTGATATCAAATATCCTAAATCTTTTTGAATCTAGGTCAACACTTCTCAAGATTTAAAAAATCAACCTCACATAAAACTGTCTTTTGAGATGATGACAACTTTAGTTGATGTGTTTGGTCATCAACTGATTTGATAATTTTAGAATACTGATCCAACATAGTTATGCTTGGTTTGGATGACACATCCATACTTAAGTCCTCTTTGATGTCAACTTCAGCCTCTTGAGCAATTTCAACAACTTGATCTGGCTTAGTGCTTCGAGACCTTGGAAATCACTACTTGACACCAAGGAGCTTTTTTGATTTCTTTTTCACCATTAGTAGATGAAACATTAACAAATAGAGTAGTATTTGTCGCAATGTTATTGTTATCACTAAAGTGACATTGAAACTGTCTGCTTTAAAGAGAAGAAACCTCTTCCATATTTTTCTTTCTTGCTCTTTTAGAAGGTTGAACAAATATAAGAACAATCTAATTGTTTATCTACTCAATATAAAATCTCTTCATAATCATCTTGTATAAACTTTAAAATTAATGATTGTCTCCAATCTTGCCAAGATTGAATTAAAGACATATCAATACAAGTTCTAAAGTCTAGAAATTCAAACCAAAATTCTCTTAACACCATAAAAAAGTTTGCATATACAAGTTCTAAAGTCTAGAAACTCAAACCATAATTCTCGAACACCATAAAAAAGTTTGCATGTGACAAGTCCTACCTTGATAAGGAACCTTGTTGAAATAAAAGAAATAAAAGTAAGCTTCTAATTTTGCCAACCACTTAATAAATCTTTTGTATGAAAATCTTCCATCATAAACTGGAATCTCGTCATATTCAATAATAGATCTGGTTTTGGTTAGCCTCGAGGTAAGTCTCCAAGCAAGGTCCTTTCCTCTTCACGAACCCTGTTTCTGTTACCCATTAGCCGAGTTAGATTTGATATGGCTTGCTCCAAATGATCTGCTCTTTGTTCCTAAGCTGGCACAATGTAGTTTCCGCTCTTGAGCCTGCATAGCACCTCAGAGGGCTTCAACTTCTGCATTGAGGTCTTTGTCCATCAAAGTGGCCAATCTACTCTGATACCAATTGACGAGGTGTAAAGTGTGGGTAAAAGCCAAGGTTCTTAAGTCCTAAAGCTATATAGACTTAAGCAATAAAGAAATTTAGAGAAAACTCTCCAGTATTTTATTAAAAATCTGAATAGTCTAAAATGTTCTCAAAATAAACTAGACATCCTTATTTATATTAGTTCTAGACCTAAAATCTTTTATAGAAAATGATTTCTTATTAAAACTTATCTAACTAATAGAATTCATCTAGCATTTGGACTCCTAACTAGTAAAATACTAGTTAAATTGAAAGTCCTAATCTAAATAGGAAAAAGAATCCAAATTCAACAAGATAAATGAAAAAGTCCTGGATAGTAATTTCCAAACCTTATATAAAAGCTTTCCTGATTTCCGATCATCATGAATTTGTAACCCAATATGAAATAGGGCTTTCAAAATCTTTTGTTAAAATTTTAGCTCTATCCAACGGTCGGATTAAAAGTTATGTTTGATTTACCAAACTATGTCTTGGACTTTTCAAACTCCTCAAACCCTTAACCATTAATGAAATAATGCAATAAACATTATTAGGCCAGTAGTATTGAAAAATTTCTCCACATCATTCTAATTGCTTAATCACATGTGGCATTTTGGAGGTAGATGGTTGAGCAATGTTCTCCTAAATTGCTCTAAATTTGATGCTTGTCTCTCATTTGGCTTCACTGATTTGTGGCTTTATTTTGCTTTCTTCTAATTTTTACTGCACTCTTGCTCAAACATAGGCAGCATTATGCACTATACGGATTATAAAGAAAGTCCCGGATCTGTCAGAAAATTTCATAAATCCTGCTGCTGCCTTGCTTAAAGAGAAGCATCATGGAGTCTTAATAACGGGAATTCAACTTTGTACAGATCTATGTAAAGTCAGTCCAGAAGCCCTTGAGTTTTTGAGAAAGGTATTTATCGTGGCCTGTATGATTTGTAGGGAGTATTAGGAAACAAACATGCTAATGCTAAACTGGTATATTGCTGAGCTTTTTATTTGGCATGAATGAAATGAACTCTTCAATATGCATATATCAACCTAGTTCTTTATATAAATGCTTATAGTATAGAGATCATGTTTTGGGACAATTGAATTTTGAAGGTAAATTTATGATCAATATGGTTTTTATTCTTTAATTATGACAAGTTATAAATCATTCTTGTAGAAGCACACAGATGGGTTGGTCAAAACATTAAAGGATGCTGTGAACAGTCCATACACACCAGAATATGACATTTCTGGCATTGCGGACCCTTTCCTCCATATCAGATTGCTTAAGCTTTTGCGTGTGTTAGGACAAGGAGATGCTGATGCTAGTGATGCTATGAATGACATACTTGCGCAGGTCAGTTTCCATTTGCATTTTGCATCAGTCTGTCTTATTTGTTCTATTATTGATCAAGAAATGCCGGTTCATAAGCAATGTGTCAATTGTTGATGGCTCGGATCACTTCTGTCAAATTGAATTAGAGATCAGGGAAGGATAGAGATGGTTTGCGTCTGATCAACATGATAAACTTTTGTTTTACTTTCAGTGCTTTTTTTCTATGGTAAATCTTATGGATTTAAATAGAATTAAACCAAGTCACTGTACGCTACAAGGTTCCTTGTGCATATTTGAATTCTAACATTATGAAGAAATTAAGTGGCAGGTGGAAGAAAATGGGATCTTTTGCATTGATAATAGAATGAGACTTGCTTTGTAGAGTGTATGGGTAGAATTATTACTAATGGAGGTCCATCTTGTTTCCCCTAATTTCTATATTGCTCAGGTTTTCTTTTTGGTCTATGATGATTGGTGATTGGCGGTGTCTTTTGATGAGTGATGAGTTTCCTTTTTCATTGTTCCCTTGATGATGGATGAAAATCATTAAAGAGGGCAGGTTGGTTTGAACTTCCTTGACGATAGTGAACTTCCTTGATGATAGTGAATTTGAAGTCAATTTGCCTAACCAATAATTAATTTTTCATTGCCAATAGCAACTGAATGAAGGAAGTTGATCCAGGTAGCTAAGCTCAACCACTTTGGGATACTCAAGTCAAGCTTAGATATAATTAATATTTTTGGTATCAGTGGGTTTAATATTTATTTTCCATTTAGAAGTAGGATTCTGTAAAGTGCTAGCCAGTTGTCTGCCCCACCTAAACCCTTCTGTAGTCTTGTTTGACAGCTTGAGTAATCTAATTGGATAAAATTCTATTAACTGGGCTAAACTGTGTCTGTGTAAAAATATTTGGTCAATGATTGATAGTAAACTGACCAACATGTGAAAGCTGAATGTCTTCTCAACCTGATTCACTGATCCATACATTCTAGCTTGTCAACTTGTTATCATCCTGTACATGGTTATAAATAATCATGGTTATAAATGCTCACAGTTCCCTAAAACTGTTTTATCTTTGGGAAATTTGCTTCATAAATTGACAACATTTTAATCTTTCTTGTTTGGTTGATGTCTCCTTAGGTGGCAACAAAAACAGAGTCAAACAAAAATGCTGGAAATGCTATTCTATATGAATGTGTTGAAACTATCATGAGCATTGAAGATAATGGAGGCTTACGAGTGCTTGCTATTAATATCCTAGGAAGATTCTTGTCTAACCGCGACAATAACATCAGGTTTTGTTTTGTAAGACTATAACGTGGATATGATTTCATGGCCCGTTGTTTCATTCCTTTTCATGCTGTTTCTTAATAAACTAATTGCATTAAATATTGTTGGGCATATGTTTTATGATATGTTCTCTTGATTCAATTAGAATTGATCTGCCATTTGCATGTGGTTTTCTTTTTCCTCTGATGCTCTGTTGAATTTATTGATTTATAGGAAATGATTTGGCAAGTTCCTATATGATTATCCATATGATTTACAAAATATAAGATGATTGCTTTATAGACAGCGAGGTGTACTGATTAACAGAAAACTTTGGCATGTTTATCTGCTCTGTGATTATCATCATTGTCTACTAAATAAATATAGGTAGTTGCTTGTTGAAGGGTGACTTTAGGTGTTGATGCACTTGCTCGAGCCTATGGACTATGGACAATCATTATCCTGATATTCTCATAGAAATTTGGGACATTATTTTTTTTTAAAGAAGTGAAATAATAAAACATACACAACTCAGGACAACTGCTTTTTTTTTTTTTTGTTTTTTGGTTCTCTAGTTTTTCAATTTTCTAGCATTGTTTTTTAAATTATTTTCTAAATATTTCTATTTGGAAGACAAGTTCTGAACATAGAATGTAAAAACTCTAGTTTTCCAATTTTCCAAACAATTGTTTTTAAAAATTACATTACTATAATTTTCTCTTTGTAAGACAAATTCTGCCAACTTGTGTCTTACATTTTTTTTTTCTTTTTTAGCATTTTGCTATTTAGAAGTGAAGGAATTGAGTCTCTTATTTTGTATTTCAGAAAATTGAGTAATAGGTCAACACATTTTCTGTACTTTCATGGAAAAATGAAAATAGGAAAGGCTGTCGGTAACAGAATTTTTTTTTATAATACACGCACGCTTAATGTTATTTTATCTTTCAATTTATGAATATAAAACTGGACACATGTTCTGTTATTGCTCTGTTGTGCTTCATCTAGATAATAGTAGTTCAGCGCATGTATTTAATTGTTATTTTAAAATCAATAAACTTGATTTGCTTTATTTTCCTTGTTTTACTAAATATAGAACCGAATTCCATTCTTGTTTCAGATATGTTGCATTAAACATGCTGATGAAGGCTATTACTGTAGATGCTCAAGCTGTACAAAGGCATCGGGCAACAATCTTGGAATGTGTAAAGGTATGGGGTTGCACCATCTTGATCACTTTTTATGTCTGAACAACTGGTAGTTATAGAGAAAGTTTCAAATTCTATAATCTACATTAATCATATCTACTGTACTCACTAAATATTATTTTCCTTGTCTAAAAACCATCATGAGTGGATATGTTTACAAAATTCCAAAACTACCATTTGAATTTGGATTTATTAAAAAATTTGGGTGTGTACCTTTTTGCATCAACAAAATTTTTCACCTCTGGACTCTAATTCTTTTTTCAATTGCATGTTCTATAACAAGGTATCATAAGTGTCATAATTTTTGCAAACATCTGGGATTGATCTGCAAAGAATGAAGATAGGTTAACTTGAAAGGGGATTAGGCTTCTTACCATATATTAGCGTAGCATAGGCCATGAATGGAATAAGCTGGTTATGGTTAAGAATAAGGATTATTAATGCTAGAGTATAATTTTCCAAACAAACTTGAATGGTTGTCGTGGATCTGGGTTTGGATATCATTTCTTTTCTTGTTGTGGGATGTATAAGTAACACAACTCAATAAGCCTTATGTTAAAAATATGGGTTTGCTTACATGGGTTCTCTATCTTATGGTTTTGATTTGAAAAGATAAGACGATAGTTTTATCATTCGGGACCAGACAAAAGCTATTGCATCTGAGACTACAACTAATCTATCAGAGACTATTATTCTGCTTTTTCAACATTGTCAAATCTCTTTCTTTAACATCAACTCCCTTTTCTTCTTTTATGTGACCATTATTCATTTTTTCTGTGTGTCCATGTTACTTGTGTTTGGTAATAAGCAAATGGTAAGTAAAATATTTCAGTTGATCTGTTGAAGCTGAACTCATGCATTACTTTTGTGCTTCATTCTTTATGCTATTTACAAAATGAATAAGGATTGCAAATTCAGAAGCTTGTGATTTGCCTTTTTTGTTTTCAGGATTCAGATGCTTCAATCCAGAAAAGGGCCCTTGAACTTGTTTACGTTCTGGTGAATGAGACCAATGTAAAGCCTTTAACAAAAGAGCTAATTGATTATCTGGAAGTAAGTGATCAAGAATTTAAGGGGGAGCTTACTGCCAAAATTTGTTCCATCATTGAAAAGTAAGTTGGGCAGTTCTTGAACTAAGATATCCAATTGTTTACCCTGATTATTGGGTTTATTAGATTCTTCTTTTCTTGCATGTGCTGTTTTTTTTTTATATTTTATTTTATGAATGTAGCTCTTATTTCCACCATTTCTTGCCTGACTGAAAGAAGAAATTTATACTGGCTTGAATTTGGACTTGCTTTGAATCGATAATGCTTCTTGGTGCTATCTTATTGAGATAGCAAGTGACTTGAAACAATGCTTCCTAGAAAATATTTTCCTTCATTTGAAGCTATATATACCTCTATTGCTTTGGGTGCACTTTTTTAACGTGTTTGGAAGCAAAATAATTTCATTGAAAGGTAAATTGGGGGTGTGTCCAATCTAAGTAAATAAAAGAAAAAAAGAGATGTAACTAATGAAACATAAAAGTCAACACATTCTATGTTACCATTCCCTTGGGTCAGCATCTTTCCTCCTGGGATTCAAACCTTATATTGGGCTGTGTCCCTGTCGCAGTCAAACTATCATGGGACTAAAGCATAAAATGTGATTGCTGGATCTGAATCTTTCATCTAAACAGCAATGTATTGATGTTTCACTGTTCTGAAATCGTCCCAGACAAATTTGTTGATTCGTTGACTTGTACCATGCCATGCTGCACATATTTTGTTTTCCCCTCCCCTTCAAATGCAGGATTGTAGAGTTTTTTATATTGTTATGCTCAGTAGTATAGAGTGGGATTCATAAATCATGATCATTTAGAACTACCTTTTCTGCTATGCTTCATCAATTTACTTTTTCTTTTTTATGCTTTAGGTTCTCCCCTGAAAAAAATTGGTACATTGATCAGATGCTCAAAGTTCTTAACAAGGTAAAAATGTTAAATGTCAAGTTTATCACTGCTTTTTTGGCTGTTAGTTTGAACCTTTTTTGGGACATTTCAATATTGTTTTTGTCATAATTTTTCTAAGAGCTTTCTATTATCACCATATGATGTGGCTAGATGAATATTTTCATGTTTGGTATTATAACACTATGAAAGCACATGTTCTATCAGCTTAAGCCACATCTTTTCTCACAGCCACCACCTGTGTTCCTGTCTTGTAGCCATCCTCTTGAGACATTTTCAGCTTGGCTGATTGTCTTTGCTTCACTTTGTTATTGTACTATAATCATAGTACATTGTTGCTACTTATACCATTGCTTTTTGAATGTGCATGATAGTCTCTGATTGGAAGATTGGGTCGATCTTGTTGCTGTTTTTGTGTCAATTATGATCAGGTGTTTATAATCTCTCTCATACTTGACCCACTCCCCTTGGTTGATTTGTTCCATTGAATTCATTGTTGAGCTTCCTTCAGCCATGACCATGCAGTGTGTTGTTTACCAGTAAATCTAGATAATTAAAGCTCGCAAAATGAAGTTGTTTTGATACATATATGGAATTGTTTTTATTTATTTATTTTTTTCTGAAAACTAAAACATGGTCAAAGATGAGACCCAAAAGAATTAATCAAGTATATGAAAGATCAATTCAAAGCGCATGAATCTGTAATTGTTGATTTGAGCTTTCCAGGTCTTATGTAACAATATCTTTTACATATCAGTTTTCTGATCTTAATATCGTGCTTAGTAGGCTGGAAACTTTGTAAAAGATGAAGTATGGCATGCCCTTATTGCTGTGATCAGCAGTGCTTCTGACCTTCATGGATATACAGTCAGGGCATTATACAAATCTTTCCAAACATCTTCTGAACAGGTATTCAAAGTTTCTTTTGATAAAAATGGATGTTTTATTTGACAGCCCATGAGCTTCAGCATCTAATCTTGCATGTTGTACTTGTCTCATAAAGGAGATGTCATTTCAATCCACTTTGAAATTTTTTCTCCACCAGGAAAGCCTCGTTCGCGTTGCAGTTTGGTGCATTGGAGAATATGGTGACATGTTGGTCAATAATGTCGGAATGCTTGACATAGAGGATCCCATAACTGTAAGCATTTTGTTACACACGCTGCTGGTTATGCACTTAAGTAATCTTCATTCTGCCACAATGAACTCAATGGGTATTGTTATTACTTAATTAGAACACGTGGTAACAATAATAGGAACTTCTGATAAAAATTACTCCATATGTCAATATTTCTATACTACTCAAAACAAGAAATTTAATTTATTTCTTAAAATAATTTTTTATGACCAGTTTGTAGAAAATGAAAAATCTCTAGTGGAATGTTAAATGTGGATTTTTTTTTTAAATTAATCAAAATTCTGTGTATGATAAGATATGCTAAATATCTTCTTTGAGTTGTGTATTGCGATGTCCACATGACTTGGAAGATTAAGATATGCGATGCCGATGAAGCAAACTTCTATGGCTTTGCCACAATGGAAGTATTTATTGATCTACTTTTTTGAGTCCTTTTTGTATGATGTATAATCTCTAGTGAAATGAAGTACAAATGATGCGAACTCCATGATTATGTGGTCACGTAACCTCCAACGAAGATTGATGACACCCAACAATTACTTGAACTGAGACATTGAGACTATTGAAATAAAACTCCCACCCAAAGATTATAAGGAATTGTGAATAAGAAGTACAAGGAATGACGCGTCGAAGGCAATTATTCTTTTATAAGTCGATTTTTAGTTCATTAAAGAACCAAAGTGTGAGAATCCTCTCAAACACAGTTCCTTCATCAAATTTTGGAACCAAGAGTGTTTTTTTTTTAATTTTTTTAACATTCTTTTAAAACAGGTATTTATAGTTTACCAAAATAACCTAAATCTAAAGAGCTAATGGTCTGCACATAAACCAATTAAAAATACAAAAGTCAAAATATGCTTGGAATTAAGAAGGCTGCCAACTTTGTGTCCAGCTCAAGGAAAAAAGTTGTGTGTGCTGCCATTAATCATCAAAACATAGCTTAAGAAAATCTTGTGTTTGCTGCCCCACTGCTGCAGAATATCCCTATATCATTAGGAAGAGAATCCATTTCATATAAAATGTCCACAAGTCAAAAGGAACCAGTTAACAGAACCTGTACAGCAGTTTCTGGTCTGTGTTGTGTTGCCGTTTTGAACTCTGATTGACCTGAAACTTTAATGCAATGTATAACAATATGTCTGTAAATTCCTGATCAAATTTTAGCTTGATCCAGTAGTTGGATTTAGAGTTATGATTATTGCTGTCAAACTGGACAGTTCAAAACGTTATGGCAGAATCTTAATCTGATTGTTCTTTCATTGCACAGATTGTATCAACAAATATGTTGCTATTGTTCTAAAGTTTGGAAAAATATGATGTATAATTTCTGGAGGAAACTAATACAAATTTGCTGCTATTATACCTATGTGATGTAAAATATGTTTTAGCGGCTGAAAGCAGTCACATAAGAATTGTCTCTCTCCTGTACTTTCATGTAGGTATAGAAATGAATCAGCTCTTGATAATATCATTTCCTTAATGTGAACATGAATATTTATTAACACTTTTTCTAACCCAACTAATTTGTTATAAGTAAATTGAGCCAGTTCTCTATGATGTTTGGTAATAGAAGTTTAATGGTTGGACTTGTTAGTTTGCCGATGGGATGTTCTCTCTGTTTTGCTTGCAAAAAGCATGATGAGTTCAGCTTGTCAGTTTGATCCAACAAAGGTGGGGAACGGTATGAAGCGAGATTAACTATCATTTGTGTGCGTCACACAAACACAAAATATCTGTTGTTTTGTGGATGGTAGTTATGGTTGTTGGTTGTCTCTGCCTGTCTTGTTTAATGGCCTGCTAAGTTTAGTTTTTTTCTGAGCAGGTTACTGAGGCTGACACTGTGGATGTTGTCGAGATTGCTATAAAACATCATGCCTTGGACCTCACTACTAAAGCAATGGCTCTAATAGCTCTCTTAAAGCTTTCTTCCCGTTTCCCATCTTGTTCTGAGTATGTTTTTCTCAGTTTCTATGTTAATGTTGCACCTTTCCTTGCAATTTTATTAGGCTTCTCTCCTAGAGGCATTGCTTTTTTTGAAGCAGCAGAAAGTAATGAGGTTCTGGCTGTCAGTTTGAGTCTCTAATTATTGCCAGTCATTGTTTCTATACAACCAATTTGGCAATTCCTTTTTATTTCTTCATACAACAAGAAAATGTAATTGTTATTTTGGATAATATTTATGGGAAAATCTCAAATTTAATTATGCAGAAATGTTGTTTGAATAATTTCTAGGAGGATCAAAGATATAATTGTTCAACATAAAGGCAGCTTTGTACTTGAATTGCAGCAAAGATCCCTTGAATTTAATTCCATTATCGAGAAGCATCAGAATATAAGGTATGAAGTTAAAATTTCTGTTATTTTACCTCGTTAACCTAGTAAAGTTTCCCCATAGCTGCATCAATTTCATGGATTAGGAAACTAATTACTACCGCATGAATTTGTGCAGATCTGCGCTGGTTGAAAGGATGCCAATTTTGGATGACGCTACTTTCAGTACAAGGAGAGCTGGTTTGTTGCCAGCAGCTGCTTCAACTTCCGGTGGGGCCTCCCTTAATCTTCCAAATGGTGTTGCGAAGCCCTCTACAGCTCCTCTTGTGGATTTACTTGATCTTTCAGATGACGTTCCGGCACCCAGCTCTTCTGGTGGTGATTTTCTTCAGGATCTTCTGGGTGTTGATTTGTCTCCAGCTCCAACACAGTCAGGTTAGTTTGCAAGCTGTGAGGCATGACTTACTTATGCACATCTTTGCAACAGTATTTATAGTGTAGAAAAACCTGCAATATGTCTTTTTGCAAATCATCCTCACAAGCTGAAAGGTCTGATTGCATTATCATTGCTCATTTTGCTGTCATTGTTGTTGGAGTTTGGAACCATCTATGATAACCTTTGCAGACATTAGCTAAATTTAATTGAGTTTCTGTAGGTGAATTTATGTTTTCCCAGAACTGTGATAATTGAACAAGCACCTCCAGCTTAGACTCTAAAATCTAGTGGGGATTCTATCATTTTAATAGCATGTTATTGGGTGTGGAGCCTGGCTTAAAAAGTTTAGGCCTTAACAATTTTGTGGGAATGGACTAAAGTTTTGCAGGCTGTTCCCTAGTAAGTGTTATTTGGGGTGTATGACCACCTAATCTCTTCAAGTTTTCTAAAACATGAAAGGATTAAAGCAAAACTTGATGGTACAAGGCTTCAATCCTATCAGTTTGTGTCACCATTCTTCACCCAAACAAAAAAATACCCATGCTCTATCATGCTTAATAAATTTTTTTGTTGGACTAGTACTTGTTTGCACGTTCTTTTGTTGAGTGAAGAACTTGATTTGAAGCTATACTGTTTCAGCTTTCTGTTGCTGATTGTGCTTTTTGTCTGTTGTCAATCACTTGTCTAGTCTTAACCATAAATTCTGTTTGCATTTCTTAGGCATAGGCCAGATTCAGAAAACTGGCACAGATGTTCTACTGGATCTTTTGTCAATTGGAACCCCTGTACAAAGCAGCTCACCTACAACTGGCATTTTATCATCCAGTCAAAATGACAAATCACCAATTGCCACACTAGATGCTCTCTCATCACCCTCTTCACTCTCTGCACAAGCAAAATCTTCTACTAGAGCTGCTCCAATGATGGATTTGCTGGATGGCTTTGGTCCCAGCCCACTGAAGCCTGGTAAAGTTGTCCACCTTGAATTTCTGTTTTGCTGCTTGGTTGCTGTCCCAGTTGTTGCTCTCAAAATTGTTGATTTGCCTTTCTTTTTATGAACAGAGGATAATGGTTCAGTTTATCCACCTTTGGTCGCATTTCAGAGCAGCTCTTTGAGAATAACATTCAACTTCTCAAAGCAACCAGGAAACCCACAAACAACATTTATCCAGGCAACTTTCACAAACTTGACACCTAATGTCTTCACAGATTTTATTTTCCAGGCAGCAGTTCCAAAGGTGAATCCTGATGTATTTCAGTCAGCTAGTTTTCTTCTTTTCCTTTACCATATGCTTTACCACAATATCTTTTCTTGGCGAACTTCGTGTTATGATATTTCTCTTTTGCTTTTGGTGTCCATTTACAGTTTCTTCAACTGCACTTGGACCCAGCTAGCAGCAATATTCTACCTGCAAGTGGTAATGGATCCATCACGCAAAATTTGAGAGTTACTAACAGCCAACATGGGAAGGTATTTCTCATACATTTCCATCTAAAATTGCATGCGCTGCAGTTTCTGGATTTCAGGGCATCATATGATTGAGTTATAGTATTGCTATGTAACATTCTCAAACACTCCCTTTGTCCCGCTGAGCATCCTTTTGGACTTGTTATTTTATCAGTACATATTTTTAAAATTTAGTTTCCATGGGTAAAATGAGAAATAAAATATAAATTCTAACTAATGTTTTTCAGGTCAAACTAAAATAGAAATCTGGCTACTTATAAGTAGGAGTATGACTTTTGGATAAAAGCAACAAATTTTGTTTGTGTACTGTGGAAATTTATGTCAATCGATTTGGTTAACTACAAATCTGGTTTAGCTTTGAGTTTAGCAAATATTCTCTAAAAAACGAGTACTTCCTGGCCCACCTAGATGTTTCATATGGAGCCATTGCCCAGCCTTATAATTGAATCAGCTTTCATTGAACTAGTAGCTCCTATTGGATTGTGATTTTATGAATGAGGGTTCAACAAGCGACTTGAATTACTTTGATGTATCATTTTGAACTGCTGTCAACTTGAGTAGCTGAAGTTGCAGGAGAACACCATTCCTGCCTCATTAAACTCTAGTGAAGTTCATTCCAACCACTGATAATTAATGCTATACAAAATCTATCTCCACTGAGACAGCATTTTATGATGGTGACCTGTGAGACGACATTGGAGATCTCTCTTTGGTTGGCTGATTAACATGTTTGGTTTTTGTTCTAGGCTTTTATTTATTCTTCCCTTTCTCCAGTAATGCTCAAGTTTTGGTGCTATGGCAATTGAAATGTCCAAGTAGTTACTGTATTTGTAGCTCGGGAACAAGCCTATCCAGTAAACGTTAATTCAAGCAGACACAGCATCATGCTTTATTTAGAAGCTTGACATGTGAGCGGAGTTTACTGGAATATTAAATGATGTTTCTGAATTCTCAACGAAAGTTTATTTAAGCTTCTTGGGATTAGGGAAAACTGCTATATTGGTCCATTTTGTTTGCCTGGGTCATGTTTCACATTTCATTTTATTTACATATTAAGTTATTGATGATATTGGATCGTTATGAAAATCATATTGTTTTCAGAAATCCCTCGTGATGCGCACGAGGATGTCATACAAGTTTGACAACAAAGTTACGTTGGAGGAAGGACAGATCAACAATTTCCCCCAGGATTTGGGAAGTTAGTCGAACTAGAAAAATGCTGACGATGCCCATTTACAGGCTCCTATTTTTTTGTCGACTGAGAAGCTCCTTCTCACTGTTTGTAGTGATAGCTAAATCCTTCTTTTGTATTCATCTATATGGATGAAATATGGCTAATAGCAGTTGGAATGGGATTTTGCTCGAGTTTGAAACATGTCCGTCTCATAAAATTTTGTGTTTTAGGTGAAAATATTTCTGTATGAGAATTGAATTAAATTTTGGCTTCGAGGTGAATAGAGAAGGGAATTCGTGCTATACT